>OY728158.1:1731201397-1732555147 GCA_963277665.1 Viscum album | reverse complement strand
AAATGTTTTAATCATCACAAATCTATAAGCCCATGTGAGTCATTCTCGATATGAGAAATAAGAGGATGTGAAAGATTCAACAAATTCACCCACACTTTTCCTCATCCGCTGGGGGAAGAGGATGCACCTATAGCGGTGACGGTGGATGAGGGCAAGGTGACTGGGGAAGAGAGCAATGTGACAAGCCTTCCCTATGTTTTATTTACATTGGAAAAGGAACCAATGTAAGGAAGGAATGAAGGTGAAGGAAGTAGAGAGGTTCATGACTACAAAATCCTACTTGAAAGGTTAGGGACTTACATCGGTATGACTACCCTAAAATTGGTCCTAGTAGGGGAGGGAGAATTTTTCTTTGCTTGCATGGAAAAGCAAGTGATAACTGTATCTTCCCTGCTAGAGACTTGAGGTTCCAGGTATTAGAGATGAAAAGGGGAGGACATAACCCAAAACCTAATCCTCCAAACTGGGAACTTCCCAACAATATTCTTGAGAGAAATTTCTATGTGACTACAGATATACAAACCCACAAACACTCCATGAATCCTAACCCCGTTATGAAAAAAATGTGGGAAACCTCTAACTGCGGATATACAAACCAAAATAGGATACACGTTGTTGTGCCTTTAATAAAGGTTTGATAAGTCAGGATGTTTTGGTAGAGGTATCAACTGAATCCCTTTCAAACAAGGGATCCAATTAAGAAGAATCCTTGCCATTAATGGCATTAAAGAGGGCTTAATGGCTTGTAGACTTAAGAGTGTAGGTGAATTAAAGAAGGGAACCCAAGTAAGTACTGGCACGCAAGTATGAACATGCAAGTGGGCTTTGGAGACCTGATGTTCACTTAAGTGACAAGAAACATAGATGTTAATACTTATGCAAGACTTGGCTCAATCCTTCAAGAGTATTCATAGTTAATCCCAGAAGTGTTGTTCTCAAGTTCCTGTGAGAGTAATAGGTGGTGTGAAAGTGTTTTTTGATTTAGGGAGGTTGGGCGCTTTAGGCGTGCAAGTGTTATGAATTTCAAACACTAAAAGGACTTAATTACAATGATCTTACTTCAAATACGCTACCCTTGGTGTTAAATAACTACCTTGAATGTTTCTAAAGACTTTGGCGAAGCACTAGGGTGACCAAAGAATTAATTAGGCTTCATGGAAATTCTTCAGTACAAATGAAGCCCTAAAGAGACTATTTATAGGCAAATAAGTTACCTTCAGAGAAAGGATATTGGGTGCACAAGTGGATTGAATGCCAGATATGTGGCGCACAAGTAACATGCATGTCGATGGTGTTTTGGATAAACTAGGGCACCACTTTAGGGACTTAGAAAAAATAATAACTTAATTTTTCTATAGCATGGTGGCATGAAGGTATTTGTGTGTAGGTAATTTGGGAACCTCTTTGGGAACTTAGCCAAAATAATGGCTCCATACTCTGGGAGCTGTGGTCCAGGCCCTTTGGGCTGGTTCCTTTGCTACCATGACTGACACCCATAAAAAATACAGAGTCGCACCGTAAACTTTTCGAGTCCGTTTGAGGACATTTTGCGGAAAAGTGCATGGAACGCATTTCATGTTGTCTACAAAGTATCTATGTATCTATGTATATATCTATCTATGTATCCTTGTATATATGTATCTATGTGCACATCAATGTATGTATGTATGTATGTATCCATAATCATCCTCCCAGATAGGAACCATATATGTCCATCACACCTAGGAGGCCACCTATCCACTTTTAGGGAGTTACCATATTTAAATCATCATTACCTTCACATATTCTTACAGAATAATTATCTTTATGTTTGTGTTGTCTATATGTAAATATGTATGTATATATGTATTTATGGATGATAACAGGTCGGGTGCCCATCAAATTTGGGGTAGCTAAACCCAAACACATTTTTTTACAAAACTCTAACCTTAACTCTAACCTATTTATTTTTAAAATTCACTACCCTAACCCCACCATGTTATATTTTTAACTATCCATTTAACTACCCTATCCCATTTTATTACTTGATTATAAATTCAAATATTTAAATTTTATTTATAAATCTCTAATAGAAATATAAATAAATAAGGTAAATATGTGATTTATCTAATAACATATAGTATATGAATTTAAATGTAAAATTTACTTATAAATATATAATGAACCAAAAAATATATTTTTTATAATTGTAATGTAATTTAAATATTAATTGTTGATTAATTAATAATAATTTGGGTATTCGGGTTCAAGTTTATTGTACCCTCATATTCCTATCTAAACCCTGCTTGTTTATTAATCAAGTTTTCAATTTTCTACCCAAACCCTATGAATACTTATTTGACCACTACTCTAACCCAATTTAATCGAGTCAGGTAGTGTTAGGTACTTAGTTAATGGGTGCCCATTATTTTCCCTATATGTATTCATGTGTATTTGAATATATGTATGTATATATGTATATATATGTATATATATGTATATATATGTATATATATGTATATATATGTATATATATGTATGTATGTATTTATATGTATATATATATAATCATATACATATACATAGTCCATTCTATATATAACGCCCCTATCCTCTTATGGAGGAACGTATCCTATGTATATACAGTTACCCAATGTGTAACTAATACACATTCCTCAAGTTAGAACCTAAAAAATAAGGGTCAATACCTGCATATACAATATAGATCAATACAAGGAAATAAATATGAAATTCAATCAAAAGAAATCTATTAGCACAATGATCATATTAGTATAAGTAAAATAAGAAAAACACACGACTCTTACATCAATAATATAACTATAACACCTTAAGTATTTATAATCAACACTAAAATATATCAATAATCATGTTTAGTGACTTCATCAAGCTAAATAATTTGTCAACATACATGTTCTTCCTCAATTAGGAATATTAAGAATGGGTTTCTTAACTAATTTGGTTAATAGGTTTAAACCATGCCATACATATGGAATTCATTTAAACCAGCAATAAATAAAAACAAAAATATTGAAAGAAACACATAACATGGATTAACCATAACTAACATAAAGGTTAATAATTAAAGAAACTCAAAAAAGGTGTAATGCTTAAATAATTAATAAAGTATTATCAATTTAATAGGATTTTATCAAGAAATAATTTTATCATATTTTTTTATTTAAAATCATAATCTTAGTATCCCCCACTCTACCACATGACCCTATAATAGTAACACTATAATATTATGAAAGAGAAAGAAGAGGATCCCCCACTAAAACTTGTGAAGATGTGAAGAACTAAGCTCAGAAGGAACAATTGGATTTTGGAAACAAAAAATGATTGAAGGGGATTTAGGTCCCAACCCAAAACAAAAATCACTAATCTAAAATGAATGGGTGAAACCATACAATAGAATCATCTATTACATCCATGTAACTATAAAGATTTTGAATGACCAAGAGGCGATATTATATACAAACCCATAAAATGAGGTAAGGATATGAGAGGATTGAAATTTCTATAAATAATGAAAAAACCCAATAATATAGGGAGATCATTCATTTAGTATAAAAATGGTAAAATCCTACAAAAACTCAATGATATATGCTAGGATTGAAGTATAATAAATGATAATAGAAACCCCCACACCCTTTATACCCAAAGTTATTAATAAAAGGAAATCACTTTAGGACTTTAAAAGAAAAAATAACATCTTTTGGTACTTTTTTCATAGGTGTTTACCTGGTACCTGGTATAGGTCCACCAAGTAACCAGTTAACGAAAACAAAAATCCAACACACCCCCTATAACCTATCTAGGTACCTCATATAAAATCATTCAATCCATGGTGCTTATACAACACCCATGGTTTTCCCTTCTCCAACTCTCTCCCAAAACCACCAATCTCTCTAAAACTTAATATTATCCAAAAAATAAGATTTTGAGGATTAAATTAAATAATAAAACTAACATATAAGGGTATTGGTATTTACAACATACCCCAAAATATCCCCTTAAAGTAAGGGAGAGTTATACCAAAAAATATTAAACAATTTCATTCATCATAGTTACCCTCCAAGAAGGTCTCTAATCTATATATTAAAGCACCTTGAGTAAAATATTTATGATTTTTCAGTTACACATGAGTCTCAGATATATCTAAGGGTGGTGAATGTTCAGTATACATGCCTTAGTGCTCCTCAAAAAACCACAAATAATTCACATATCTTATAAAAGGATCATCAAAACTCATTTTTGATTCCATGTTTTTAAAAATAAAAAACACCAATCATCAATTAAACATAAATTGTTTATGTTAATTAAACACACCAATAATAATTTCCCACACATGTACACAAGGAAATAAGTAAAATAAAATCAATCACATCACCTTCTAAAATTCATCTCATTGACTTCAAAAAATTAATTCATCATTGATAACATATTTATGAAAACACTAATTAGTTTATTAAAAATTATCATTTAAAAAATCAATTTCTCAGTTCTAGTCACAATAAATGTACATAAACATGAACTTACACATATGAAATCTTCATATGTATTGAATTTATTCATGAAAACCCCATTACTCATCCCAAATATAGGAGAGTCTAATACCTTAAAATATCATTTAAAATTAATCAATATGATCTTAAAATTACCAAGTGACTTAGAGTTATACTATGGCTATGACATCCTAGAACACATATATAGATTTCATGAAAAGTATCAACCTCTAGTAAACTTTATAGCATTTTTTCAAGTATCAAAATAATTTAAATAATAAAACTTCTAATACCATTTTTCAACATCCCACCTAATAATGACCTTTCTATCTGGTTGAAATTTTATATAGGTCCAAGTGCACTCCTTGATCTACAGAGGATGAAAATTAGAATCATGTGTTTAAATGTGTCATTTGGGGAACTATTTACCCTCAAATGGATAACCATAATATATAAAAAATTAATCCATTTGAAATATAGCATGCATAAAGATAACATACATCAAAACAAGTTTTGATACACATCTTAAGGAATAATATCATTATACAATACATTAGAAATATCATATTACAAAATATTGAAAATAGATCATCATTATAAATTTAAGATCAATATTAAATCATTACCATGACTAATCTATCCCACATTATCCATTTATAAAGAAATATTTCACTAAACTTCTTCACCAAACATAAAATTTTCATGTACATGAGACATATGCATACATGGTGTGAGAAAAAACTCTGAGGAAAACCATTATGACCCCATGCATCACAAGGAGTTTAACATTATCTTATGTATATGATGTGTTACTATGATATGACCTAACTGCACACAAATATGTACATTTATACACACACACACACACACACACACACAAACATATATATATATCCCCAGGTTTTTACTAATATGCCTTAATAGTAAGTCTACTTTCTTCGGTCGATGCCAATAAATATTTGGTATTATAATTTTATGTCATAGAGATTCACATGTGTAAGTATTTCTATGTTAAATCATGAATCATATATTCAACTCATGATCAAGACCCACATTTTGGATTTATTCCTTTTCATATAGTTTTTACCAAGGCATAACATAGCTCAAGGTTACCCACAATAGTATCCCATATCCTTATACCATTACCTCAGAAAATAGTTAAGACCATGGAGTAACATGTATCAAGTTTAACCCCTATGATATATTATATCATAACATAACACCATTTTATATTCAAACCTTCATGTAATATCTTAATATAATCAAATATATTTATTCAAATCAAGAATTTCTTAAATAAATATTTTAATTATTATTTTAATCACATCATTCTGCACAAAATTAATCATCAAGCCAATATGTCATTCATAATTTATTCAATCATTAATTCTAGAAAATTATTCAATGTGTAGACATTTTTCATTTTCATTACATTATTCAATGCTAAAACATTATATTTTTTAATTCATAATATCCATTAACACTTTGAAAAAATGACCAATTTTTTCACATTATTCCAATTCATCAATATGCGTGATTCATTTTCAACATATAAACCCTTGTTAAAATCCGAATTTTATTTATATAGAAATAATTCCTTTCACTTTTTATGTTCGATGAAATCATACTATTTAAAATTTTTCATCTTGTATTTAAAATATAGGTATTCAACAAGCATATCGCCCCATTTTAATATGTATTTAATATCATAGTCCATGCCCCCACCTTTTCTATCAATAACTTATAACAATTCATTTGGATATTATAATTTCATCGAATTTAGATAAATTACATAATTTAACAATAAATGTGTTTAATATAAAATTTTATTTTAATCCTTTATTAATTAAATGATTTAGAAATCCACCATTTTATATCAAAAATGGTTCATTATCTTCCAAAATTTTAAATTGTGAATTAATTCACTAATTCCAATTAATCAAGAATTATCTAGTTAGAAAACTCACATAAATAATATTATAAAAAACATTATCATTTTATAATTTCTATTTTAACATATCAAAACTTGAGAATTAATTCAATTATCCTACTCTATTGAGTTAGACATTTAATCCCTTCATTTATATCATATGTTATTAATTATATCTCTTATCATTATTATTAAAACCTGTAATATTCTAATTACAGGCTCCATAAATAATTTAAATCCACATTTCAACACTTTAAATCAAATATGATTTCATTAAATCCAAATCATCATTATTGGAATATAATTTTCCTTATTTGCAGCACAAATGAAAATTTATCAGTCAAATGTAATCCCTTTAACTTGTTCCCATTTTCACTTCAATTCTCATAAAATCAATATGAGTAAACAATAAACAAAAAATAGTTGAAGTATTATATAAAAAAATTATCAAAAACATTTAAGTATAAAAATATCATCAAACTTGTTTTCTAAAATATAAAAACTAAAAAAATATTTTTTCTTCATTAAAAAAGATCCTAAAAGGCTTACATATGGTATTGGGATATATGATTAAAGGGGTTTAAATAGTTATGTACCAAGGAATCACTACTCAAATATAACAAAATTTCCCAATTTATTATATTAATATTAATGAACTAAATTATCTTCTATTAATTTTGAATATCTCATAACACAGTTTTTCAAGTGTAATTCACTAATTCTTTCAAACCAATTCACTAAATCTACCACTTATCCATTAGGTTTCCATTTTCAATCAAGTAGATCACTTTTTTATAAATAAATTCATAATTAAAAATATATTCACATGAAAAAACACAATTAAACTTCAATAAAATTGATTGATATCACATAACTTTCATAAAATTATCAATACAAGCCACGAATAGACAAAAAATACCTTATAAATTACTCAAAATAATGAACCTTTTCAAAATAAAAGAGGGAGAAAAATTAGATCATAATAGTATAAAAACCTCATTTACTTTAACAAATCATATATTAAATTCTCCTCTTACCAACAAGACGACAACACAACTCACAAATTTAAAATCTATCAATAAATGAGAGATAAATCATTAAAAGTTTATAAAGAGTAAAATAATGAGTTTGGAGGATTAAATTAATAAACCACTTTTATTTCAAAGGTGTAGGAATAAATTTCAAACCAAAATTATATAGTGGGGAAATTACATAAATGTACCATTTTAAAATAAATGGTCCAACCCATCAGAGTCTTAGTGAAAACCTACTAAACTCCCAATAGTTCATCAGGGTCCTGGTGGTTTACCAATGACCTTATAATGGCCACCCAAAGATTAAAATATTAATTTTATATCCACCAAACTATCAATGTCACCCATAACAATATCGTATTCCTAATGTATTGACCATTAATTTCACTCACAGGTTTATATTCTCCAATCCTCCCATAGTATTTCTTAAACTACAACATGAGAAATTAAATACAAAATACCAAATTTAAAATTTAATACATTCTCAAAAAACCTGAAGTAACTAATATATATATGTGTGTGTGTGTGTGTTTCTAATAAACTGAGACAATTTTTAATTGTTCTAACTAATATTTATTTCAAAGCCTTGAAATAGGATTTTAAATATATATAGAGGATCATCTTTATAAAATATAAAGACATGTGATCACTTATTACTATTTGTATTTTAATATATTGAATGAGAATATTATATAAATTATATAATATCAATGGGATATCATTTTCTCATTTTATTTATTTATATCATAGTATCTTACACCTGTATATAAATGGGATTTAAACATATTTTTTATAATTTTAACTTTTATTATTAAACAAAATCATTATTATTATTATTTGAAAAATATTTTTAACAATAATTATATAAAAATGGTGTAAAAATAGTTTATTACATTTATTAATTACAAATAAATGTAAAAACTATAATAAATAAGATAATTTCTATATCTTTAATGGAATTTCCATTTCCATTATGAAAAATAACCAATATGGAAACTACTTTACCATGTTATTTATATTCATAACAAATGTAATAAATTATTTTTCACATTTTTTATATGAATAAAAAACATGAAAAAAATATTATTTTTTTGTTACAAATATTTAAAACACTACCCAAATTTTATAAATATAGATAAAATATAAACTAAAAAAACAGAACATAATATGAACCATTTACAATATATAGAAATACATTAAATTAAAAATATAATTATAACTGAATGGACTAAAGAAAACTTATTACAAGTAATTATAAACCAATACAGAAGAAAAATGGATTACACAAACCTGAAGTTCTATATATATATATATATATTAACAATATCCTTTACTTGATTCTTAAGTATAGAAAATTTCATTTATTCTATAAAAATGGAGAGGATTGGAAATAAGAATCATATTTACATCCAAATAATGAACACAAATACAAGAAAATGTTAAATAAATTACTATGTAGGATAAAATCTTCCATAGGTATTACGGCTTTCAATAAATTTTAGACATACACCAATCATTTCTTGAAGATTAATTTATGTTTATCATTCAAAAATCATTCACTCAAAATATATGAAGAAATGTTTTTCAAATTTATTATCCTATATTTCATTTCAATGAAAATAATGATTATTTATATTTATCACTTACATTTTGGGCTTTAATTAGAATATTATAACCAATATCCCCTGAAAAAACCAAATGAAAGGGATAAATAAACACAATATTTCATCATGTGCAATAACATTTTTTAATCACATTTAGTTATCAAATTTAGTAAAATTTATTTTGTAATGGATGAATTTAACTAATATAGAAATAATGACATATTTTACACTCAAGATTTCAATGGAAAATTTTAAAAATTCTACTAGATCACAGTAGATGGTAGACCTCGATATCAACCTTTTTAGGTATTTAATGTTAAAATTCATGAAATTATGTTAATTTATATATATATATATATATGTAAATGTTATTAAATTACTTAGTTTTAAATTTAATGAATAATTTCTGTAAATAATTTTAATATATATCATGAAAATCTAGATAAATGTTTCAAATAAAAGGAAAGAAATAAAATTATATTCTCCTCGTAAAACTATTAGAGTTGGGTCTCTATAACCAGTTGAGTTTATATTTTTGATTACTAGAATTCATAAAAATAAATATATGATATATTCTTATCATATAGTGATTTCTATTCTATGTAGTAATATTGTGATAACATTCATAGATTATTTTCCATATTAATTGGTTATAGAATATTCTCACTATAATGAGAACCTAAAAAGTTGTGACTATATTTATAAACAATTTATATGGTATAGAAAACATCTTTAAGATAGGATATATATTATTTTTTACTATCAGGTGTTGGGGGCTCAAAAGATATTGAGACATCTTCTCTTGAATTTTGCACTATATGATCTCCAAGATTAAAGGTCTTGAGGATATGCCTACCAATAAAAATTACATATGTTTTTTGTGTCCATGGATATTTATATATTTGGATGTTTTTATTGATACTTGTACTTAATATTATTATTAATTTGTATCATGAATTTCATACTTTCATTTATGGATGAATAATATAATGTTGTATGCTAGTAGTGAGGTGTCATGTGTTGGGTGTGTCATAAGTGATGTGGAATTAATTTAATTAGTCAAGAAAGGGTTTATTCATTATTTATTAATGAAATAAGATATCACTATCCATTTAATTGAAAAATAACTATCTAATAAAATACATATCTATGTTAGTTTATAAAAAAATATTTTTGAAAGTCAAAGAATGATAAACTAAGCATGTTGGGTGATGATATGAGTATGCATCCAATTTGATGAGATATCATTAAAAAAAGGATTATATTGTACAATGAAAATGATATATTTTAATTAATATCATTTAAATAAATATAAATATATTTATCTAAGAAATTACTATTATAATAAACAGAATTCATGGGATAAAATAATAATATTATTATTATTATTTTAAATAGAGAATAACATAGATTAAATAATTGATAAAGGACTATGAAATTTTTATTGTTAACCTATGTATATATTCCTAATTATATCATTTTTTTAGGGGGTGGTGTGTTGAGACAATCGATACACTCTCTACAATTCTCTTTATCCCTGAAGAGAAATATCTTCTAAACCTCCCTCTATAGGGAATAGAGAGAAAAAGATAACATTGTTGTGATAAATAATGAATAGTGTGAATCTCTTGGTTCCTCCATACTTGCACCTAGAATACCAATAATTTCAATAATAGATACATGGAGCATGTGTGGATATGTCTATAGGAATCCTCTTTTGGATTCTCCACCATAATGAACATTGAGAAATGAGTGGATATAGAAACCAATCGAGAGGGTCACCGAAGATAAGGTAATTATTATTTAAATTAATTATTAATTATGTGCTCAATATCCTATATAGATATTTTGAATTCCATTCATCAATTTCTTCAAAAATTATTCAATTATATTGATATAAAAAAATTAAGCACCCACCTAACTCTTCCGCTACACATTGGGACCGTCAATCAGTATCAAAGAAGTCACATTATAATTTATAAATATTTATTATTTATTTGATAAATTTCATGAATTGTTTTTATATTATTCATTTTTTTATTTGATTTTTGGATCTTATGGTTGATATGAGATTTTATTCTGAGTTAATATGGCCAAGAAAAAGACAAAACATAAGAAGAATGTAATGAACCAGACTGGGCTATCATCCAAACTATAACTCGATTGATCTTAAACTGGCCCAAAGAGAATTTTTTTATCCCCATAGGATAGATACTTGTTCCTAAGAATCATAGGAACACATTTGGGAATTATGTCACCAAATAATCAGAGTTAAACGATACCCAAAATTCATCATGATCCGCCCATATATTGGACATACGTGAAAAATAAATTATGAAAAAATTGTAAATGAAGTAGTGAAGTAAAGTAAGAAAAGATAATCCCTCTTCTCACCCCTAGTATCCCTTCCATACATATACAAAGATGCAAAAATGCTTCTATATACCTTTGTTTTAGCCACTAGAAAATATCACTATCCTTTATCCATATAAAATGGGAAAATGCTAATTAGATAAGGTAAATCATGTAAAAGGACACACACCGAACATTATAAAAAGGAAAATGAAAAGTCATACCAAATAGAAAAATGGAACCATTAGTTAGATGCTAAATCCTAAACCTAAAACTAAAATAATCTTGGTGTGAGAATAAAACTTCCTAGTAGACCACCACCCACATTTCCACAATCCTAACCATTAATCAAAGATCCATTTTTAAGCTAGTTTGAAATATATTAATTTAAAATAGTTTTTAACTAATTTTTAAGAAAATAAATAGAAAAAAATTCATAAGACACCATTATTAAAATAAATCAAATATGACCATTTTTGAAAACACATGACATGAAGATAATTTCACACATTTTAATGAAAATAATTAAAATTATTCATTCCATTGTAATTTTCTAAATAATTATTGAATAAAAAAATCATGGTCACTTCATAAAAATTAATGAATGAATATTTTTTCACAATTTTATATAAAATAAGGAAATTCACCCTTTATAAACAGTTTGAAAAAAAATTACAAAATAACCAGTTTTTAATGAAATTTAAAATAATTTTTTTATTATTTTTAAAGAATACATCTTACAACCATATCAAGGTTAATAAAAAATTGAATTAACCAAAGGATAATATAGGTTCAGGCTATCTAGGTTTATTATAAAATGATTAATAATGACTAGTGTTCACTAATAATGTCCCCAGCATTCCCCCACCCCAAAGGAGTAGAGGAATGTCCCAATTTTGAATCCCCTCCTTTGATATAATATAAATTAGCCCCTGACATGCTCACTAATAGATAAGTGGAATACCTTGATGTGTAATTCTTCTATATAATCACATTATCAAGTCCCATGTTCTAAACATTACTAATAATTTTCAATGGTCATATAACATTTCAGGAATCAAGCTAAAAACTTTTTCACATCAAAATCATGCTTTCAAAACCATTTTACTCACGCATTTCTATAAATCGGATATCATTCCATTAATAATTTTAAATCATATTTATAAATGAGTGAGCATCCATAGTTCATAAAATATATAATTTAAAAGAAACAAACCACTTGAAATTAATTTAGGTATTTATCCTCTTTTTATGAAACACCTTAAAAGTTGAAAAAAGTCTAATTATTTTATATAAAAAATGAGGTCAAGAAGTTTATAAACCACTCATTCTAATACAAAAAACCCATTAAAAACTAATCAATACTTGTAATTAAAGGTTTCACTTGGAATTATAGGTAAATATACTTGAAAAAAACATCTAGTAAACCCAAAGCATCATTTATAATCAAAAAAATATTTTGAAGGGATGACAAGAAAATTTTACAAGTAGCGAACTTATAAAAATATTAAATACAATCTTTAAAAAATATGGAAAAATATTTTCCATCCATGAAAACCATAATTAAACCAAATTTTATTTTTATCAAAGAAATAAAATTATTTAATACTATTATAAAATAATTAAATAATAATTCAACACCCAAGAAATTAATAGTTCTAGGACTAAAAGTAAATACTTGGGGAAAACCTACCTTTAATAATAATATATGAATAAACCCTTAAGAATAGAAAGTGTACGACCCCAAAGGAAGATCTCATTCCCTTATAATTGAAGAAATAAATAATAAGCCTCTAAAAGACTCCCATGGTTCAGCCCCAATCACATATAGCAAGGAGAAGGGGGTGAAATGGGAAAAGGGGAGAATTAAGGTATGATAAAACACAACCTTGGAGTTAAAATCCATACTTTTGATGAAAAATGCTGATTAGATAAAGGGGAAGGATATCCAAAGGATGGAGGCCTGTACAGGGGGGTTCTAGGCTGGGTGTTGCACAACACCAAGGAGGAAGAGGGGTAGGCCGAAATTGGAAGAATTCTACCCTAGGTTGTTCATTCCATATAGAATTTGAGAGGATAATAAGTCATGTATAAGGTATAGGTGCATGTGAGGCCATCCTTAGTCATGAGACATGTTATAAAGGAGGGGGAGGAGAACCTAATTTTGGGTCTTCTTCCTCTCATTATTATTATTTAACAACATTAATTATAAAACTATTATAATTATCATCATTAATATTATAAAACTCATTATTATCATAATATTACTATTTATAATACCATAATCAACAATCAATAATATCAAAAACTAAAAAAAAAGAAACCAAAATTATACAACCCAAAAAAATAACTTAAATCAAATGGGATGGTCAAGATGTGACAATTCTCCCCATCATAACACTTTTTTCCCTCGAAAAGCATCAAAATACCAAGACAACCAATAGAATGGATGAGAACAAAATTCTTCAAACATAGATCAAATTTAAAAATTATAGAACACCATGTTACAAATTTGCAGAATAAACCTCCAAACACATTACATCCCTCGAAGAACCACTAAGTATATAAAGTGAAATAAAAAATCTATGATCAATATGGGTTATTGGATGGGTTTAAACTATACCAACAAGTGAATCAAAGATAGATCATGTATAGTAGACTCCCCACCATATTATAATTCATATAAAACTTGCATTCTTAAAGAAAATTTATAATCTCTCCTATAGAAATTATATTGGTAGAAACTCAACAAATAATATAAAGGATTAAAAGATATATCACTAACTGATTTCCCAAAATTTATCGATCTACGATGAACACAAATATTAATCACATAAAGACACCCCAAAACAAATCTATTTCAGAAATATTAAGCATCACATTGGAATGAATTAAATAGAAGGGTTACCATCTCAAACAAAACAACCAAGATAGATCAATAAATAAAACAATGAATTTTTTTGGGGAATGCCTAAAATAGAACTATGTCCCATCCTAAACCATATATTTTATTTAGGGGTTAGGTGATAGAAACCAAAGACTGAACATCTATAATAATAGTTCTCGAAGAATCTAATAAAACAGCATAGTAACCAACACTAGTTTATGGATGTCCCAACACCTACCCAAGATTTCATATTTATAACATTTCAAAATCAATGTCCCATCACAAAAACCAAATAATACAAAAATTGAATCATGAAAAGTTACCAAGGAATGTGAATCCTAAGTAATCACTACTAATTGAAGAGAAACTAATGGAATTCAAAGAACTATTCCCATTGACATCACCTCAAATCCACAAATGGTCAAAAAATCACCGAACATAAATCTTAATAGATTGCCACCAAAATAATCACCAAAATCAATATAATAAAAACAAATATACCATATGATACCAAAAATTAATGATATCAAACATCTCCATTCTCTATTGACATAGAACCCCCCAAAGAATACCCTAATTAATAATAAATGCAAGAGTAAAAATCAAAAATAGATCCCCACAAATGTTTCAACCACTTTAAAATTTATGAATAAAAATCCGAAGGACTACCTAAAATAATTCATAAAACTCCTCAAAGAACCACAACCTAACCAATGAAATACTCACACTAGTGTTTACTCATACATATAAAATCTCATCCTTTCATTGATGATTTTACAAGGAATACTCAATATAACATAGCATACAATCCTATACAATTAAAACTTTCCATACATAAATAAAATCACTACTATGTAAACCAAATAAAAAACCAACATATAAAACCCCATAAAAGAAAATGGATCAAAAGAACTTCTATTTATTTAAAAAATGAAGCACCAAATTAAATTTTTTGAAACCTCCTTCATAGAATAAGGTGCAATTTTAAAAAAACTATTTTCCTCCTCTGAAACACTTCACCTCATTTAAAAAAACCTTTTAACTAAAGGTATATAAAATTAATTATCATTTCAGAAACACCCCAAACTGGTTTTAAAACCAAGAAATTTTTCAAAATCCTTAATTTAATCAATCACTTTTTAGATTTCATGAAAACATATTTTTATTTGGAAAACAATACCTAATAAATTATTTCAATCCAAATACATATTTAATAAAAACCCATTTCTTCACATTCATAAAATTAGTTTTCATAAGGACCACATAATCGACACATACCACCAAACAAATGAACACCACAAACAAAATCACAAATGATAGAATACGATAGATGTTAACCAAATATGTACAAAACATATCATCACATTACAGTAAACCGACATTTTATAAAATAATTTTTTATGTTCCTTTATAAATTCATTCATTCATTTTTAAAAATTAAGACAATTTTTTTAAAACACTTCCCATATTCTATATTGAAACCAAACACATTAAAAAATTCTTTACAAGCTACCAACCCTTTTTAAATCCCCACATTTTTTGTTTCAAAATCCAAATATCATTTCAAAAAAACTTATAAAGTTTCAAAATAACTTTTTAAAATTTCATATACCCACTTGAAATCCATTTTTATTTAATTCTATATAAAAATCAACCATATTTAAAAACACATAATGCGATATAAATCTAATTTTCTCAAAAAAAATTAGTATCAAGTCAAAAAATTTAAAATCATTTTTGAAAACCATTAACATTAAATGAATTGCCTAAAAATATTTCGAAGGAAAATAATATTCTTTAAAATGTTTCAACAATTAAAAGTTCACTTTGAAATAAATTTATGAGATTAAAAACATTGAATCTATTTTGGTTTATTTTAAGGTAAAACAGTGTTATTCATTTAAATTCCAATTTATCATTTAAAACCAATTTTCCTTTTATAAAACTCAAAAAATTACTTGAAATCCATTCATAAATTTTGAAACCCAAATGGTATTTCTAACCCAAAGGGTATTTCTAATCCCAAAAGGCTATAAAATAGTGCTTAGGTTTTACAGAAACAAACTTGGGTATGATTTCTCCCTATATTAGAGTAAAATAGAAAACATAATTCTAACAAAAAAATTTCATGACCCATATATATAAAAAATATCCATAATAAATCAAATTTGAAAAAAAAACTATAAAATGTAACATTAAATAAAATAAAACAAACAATCCCTCCACTAACCCCCAGTCTACCTCCCAAAAATATGAAAATATAAAAAAAACTATTTCTAGATTCCTTTTCTTTAGACACCAACAGATATCACTTCCTTTCATCTTTATAAATCATTAAAAACTTAATTGGATACAGTAAATCATGTAAAGGGTCACACACCAAACATTCTACAAAAGTAATGGTAAATTTATAACAAATCATTAAAAGGGTACCATAGTCCAAATAAAGTAAAATACATAACTAAACTCAATCCATCGGTCAATCTATAAATTCCTATTTCTTTTTGGGTTCTTAATTTTGGAGAGAATTTGAAATTTTCAATTGGTGGACGGATATTTTCAACAACATAGTGATAAATGAATATGCTTAATGTTTAAAAATCTTAAAGAGGTGATTTTGGACTTAGAAGAATGATCTATGGGATATAAAAGGATTTGGAGATTAGTGGGGGAATCCTGGAGTTGCTGGCAGGGAAGGCAGTAGACCTATTTCCCAGTGAGATGCACCGGACAGTAGATGAACATATACTAGGTAGCTGATGGGTTGTTCTGGGAATCACTTTACTAAAGGCATTTTGGTGCTTTTTTCTATCAATATTCCATCAGGGTTTGCATTCCTCACTCAAATTTTTGAATTCTATTCATCCATGAACCTCTCTTCTCCTCCCTCCATGAGTTCCCCTTGATATTGGTTGGATCTAGTTGACATTAATTGTAAAATATAATAAACAACCTTCATTATTCTTTAGTTTTGACCCCATTATTCCTAATATAGTGGTTGATCATTGTTCCCTTCATCATGTATGATTTTATTGGTATTTATTAACCCTTATGATCTATTGATTAATAAATTATCTCTTGATCCTCTTCCTCTAGATCATATTAGTGATCGAAGTAACTTTTTATTTCAGCTAGATAATTTGATGAAACTTACATCAATTCTTATTGGAATTTTCCATTAAATATAGGTATTTGGATTGAATAGATGGAGTATTTGTTGTGAGAATGAATTCATGTCGTTGATAGAATTTTTTTGAAGTTATTTACCTTGGTATTTTCTCTTATGGTTTATGGTTGAATAGGGTAAACTTGACTATATGATCAGGTAATGGAATTGGATATTTTGTTTTCCCTAGAATTCGGAGTGTGTCGGGAGACGTTGAACTCTATTGGAATACATTATAGATAAGGTGAAAAACTTGGTTGTTTTATTCTATAGGTCTCAATTTAATTATATTAAATTTTCTTCTTTCTTGTTGTTTCATCATAGGGATTTATCCAATAATAATGTTAGATGGATGATGCATACTTTTCAAGGGATGCCATTCATGGTTCCAATTTATCGGTGATAACCACTAATCATTTTGGAGATTATTCCTTTCTCCCTAGGTTATGAGGTTTCTTGTAAACATTTAATTATTTATAATCTAGTTATAATTAATTAATTTTAATTATCGATCATGAGTTAGAACCTCATGGTGGTCGATAAATGCTGAATAGATTTTAAAACCTGGACAAATCAATTAAACATTTCTTGGATGGGAGTTGGCTCTGTGTTGTGGGAGGTGGTACCATGTACTTTACCCTATGGTAATATTCATAGTTTATTGGAATATAACATTATTTTCACCAACTTGGATTAATGACCCTTAATTCATAAAAAAGTTATGAATTTCATGTGTTGCTTAATTTTTCTAATGGAATATAAGTATTAACTAATTAAAGGAACCATGAATAATGTAAATAAAACCCTAACAAGTTCTATTGAGGAACCATGTCCATTGGCTTGATTCCAAACACCAATTTCTGAGGCTTGATCACTAATTAGTGTCTTAGATTACATGGAATCCCCTTGGATGTGTGGTTGTGCTATGATGCCTGATTTCAAGAGTATTATTATGTATCTTGTTATACCATGTATGATGATTAATCACATGTGTGTGTGTTTTGTCCCGTGATACCATGTTTTATGCTTGATCACATGTGTGTTCATGTGTATCCCATGAATCAATGTTTTATTCTTGATCACAAGTGTGTGCATGTATAGCCCATGTGGCCATATTTGATGCTTGATCACATTTGTGTGTGTGTGTGTGTGTTTGTGTGTGTGTCACATGACACCGTATTTGATTCTTAATCACATGTGTCTGTGTGTGTATCCTATTATACCATGTTTTTGGTTTGATCATATGTTTGTGTAAGGATAATAATACTCATGCATGGTATGCCTTGCTTGTGCCTATATGTGTGACGACTCTGTTTCCATGTGATATATTTAATGATACTCCAAACTAGGCCCTATTCTATGATATATAATATTTTTTATGGGGTTATTATTCTAGTATTCAATTATAATTGGACTAGAGTGATATCATTACTCCTTGGAGGGGGATGTGCATGGGTTATGATGACATTGACAATGGATATGGAAACAGGGAAGGGAAATAACAATTGTGTGGATTGACCTAGGGCATAACTAGTATATGATATCCTTGAGGCCAAACTTGTGAAGGCCATGAATTATGACATATTATAGTCTCATTCATTATGGAGTCAGGATATAATGACTTTGTGTCTAGATTCGAGTCGATGCCTTGCGACTATCAAGAGATATGTTCAGCGCCATTGTGTCTTGATCCATGTGAGAGATGGGCGTAATGGACTTGTGTCCTAACTAGTGACTCATTATCATTTTAGTTTCTATGGGGTAAATTAGGTTAACTTGTGCTTTACTCTATTTCATGATTTTATATGACTAGATTTTTAGTATGGAGAAGAAGTAGGTATGGGCGGGGCTTCATGGAAGTTGGTAAGTGCATGACCTCTCAACATATGGCTGTGTGCTGCTTACTTATTCAATAGGGATTGCATACTATGTTTATGTGGTTATTTGTTTCTTGTTTCATTTATGATTATCTTATCAAATTCGTGTACACTATATTTACCTATTATATACTAGATTTCATTGGTGGTGTCCAACTATGTTTTACTCACAACCTGCTTGGGTGACTATAGAATGTGGGTACCCAACCATCCCTCACATATTGTAAGTATAGGTTGGGATGAAACCCTTGTTGATTTCTTTGGACAAATTGCTCTGATTTTGGATAATTTTAGGAGGTGAGGCTAGGATTTGGGTACATATACTCTTCATATTTTTATTATTTTCTATTTTGGTACTGGTGATCATCTTGGTGGGAAATCAATACCTGTATTCAATTATAACCGTTGAGTTTATTGTTTTTGAATTTATTCATTAAAAATGTATAATTATTATTTCCCTCAAACACTAATTGTATTTTGTTACATGTTCCATTATTTATCAATTATTTTACACTCTTATTGATGTTATAGTTTCCTTATAATCCACTTTAGACCCTTACTACAAATCATAAGACTTCAGTATATGGGTAGGTGTGTCTGAGGTCATTTGGAACTCTAGATCAAACCTAGTAATTTGGTTGGGGGTGTTACAAAATGGTACTACAGTGGTCTTGTTTTCCTGATTTATGGAGTTGATAAATAGGATACACATGAATGTTTCAAATCATGTGACGAAACTCAATAGGGTGTGTCGTGAACACATTTTTTGAGGGAAGTCCATGTTTCAAGGGCATGGGAATGATGTTCTTAGTTTTCACTATTATGGTTATATGAGTTCAATTGATGTGATGCACATGAATTTTTGAGTTTTTTTATTTTATATGGATTTGAATCTTAGACATATCTACAATAGGAGTTTCATGCATCATATTCGACACATAGGGTTCACATGACATATATGATACATGTGTGTGATTGTTCTGATGATGTGGGACTCATATATTTTAGTTTCAACAACATTTACTATGTTTGAGCATATGATTTCTTCATGAAATCCTATTTTACTAAACCCTTGTGAATTTCTACTTCTAATAGGAGGTCATGTGAGACCATGTTGTTGTGCACCTAGGTGTTGATGATGACAAAAACAATGATAACAATGATGATGCAACCCCTCTATGAATAGGTGATGTATTTTGCACATGTGCCTTAGCCCGGTTTGTAAGGACTCTGTAAGTGCATCCAAGCAACCAGGGATCAAATCCAGGTGGAGGAAAAATTTCCAGTATTGTAGTAGTACTATATCAGTACTATAGCAGGTAATGTTGTAGTACTGTAGCAGGTACTGTAGCGGGAACTGTGAAGTACTGTAGCAGGAACTATAGCAGGCACTGTTTGGAACAATAGCAGCCGGGAATATTCCCTCGTTTGGGCCTTTGGGCCACCAATTTGGTCCCTGAGTCCTGTAAGGCCTTCGAGCCACCCAGGCCTTCGGGTCAGTAAGGCCTTTGGGCCACCTCAAGGCCTTCAGGCCACCTTAAGTGCAGATTCAAACCATACAACCTACAAGGAATGAGCTCTACAATGAGGATGACCAAGGAGCTTTCACCATAGCAGAAGCTAAATGGATTACAAGAATGAGAGGGTATGGCACCTGCCATCGGGACAAGCCTGTACATGCATGGGAATGCCTAGCCGAACAACCATGCAAAGGTGGAGAGCTGATTCCATGATGAAGATATTGGGGAGGAGCAGTCCCAAGTAGTTAGTCTGGGTTGTATGTAATGTTTCAAGCCTACGGGCAATGAATTCCTCTAAAGCCTAAAAACTATGTAATACTTAGGCCTATGGGCCATGTAATGGTTCCACATCACCCCTTGAAAGGTGGATTATCAAAATCAATAAAAATGAAGGCCTTTGGGCCATTGGATGGATGGAATAGGTGATGTATTTTACCTTTTTAGGTCAAATTTAGATCTTAAATACCTTAGTCGTAATCTTGTGTGGGCGGTTGTTATATAGTTCTAGTTAATTAAGGTGAAAACAATACCCAATTTGGAGTGATCCGTCTAACATATAATGGTATACTATTAAACCAAACCTAGAATCTTTAGACTTGATGTGGATGTTCTACATGAAAATAATCTGTATAATATCTGTAGATATACTCATAAATGATTTTTTGGGAGTTTTTACACTTAGTGAGACCATGTTATGAGTTATGTAAAAAAACATTGTGTTTGTGGAGATTTGACTCTGGTTACTAGTGATTCAGTTCCTCATACCGCTTATGAGTAACCTAAGTGAGAGTGAATTTATGTGATGGGATAGTCATGGTTAGTGATTGAGGGGATGATTTCATTAATGAAATGTCATGTGATTGTGAATAACCTTTGCAAGGATAAAAGAAATTTCTTGATAATTTCTTTGAAACATTAAAGTATATTGAACCTTTAGTGCTAGTACTCATGACTCGAGGTTTAGGTTGAAATATAGTATATATCAGAAACCAAAACCTTTTAGTTATTAATGTTCTTCTAAGGAGAAGGGAGAATTTACATTTATTCCTATAGTTCTAAGATCGAGTGGAAGTTGAAAATGTGGTAGATCTAGAAATGAATGAGATTCTAAAAATTGAAAAGGAGTGTTTTGTGTGCCCAGGTTTGGTGGATTTAGTGACATGTAGAGTTTGGATAGCTAAAGGGGTGTGTGAGTCCATCATTGAGGTCTATAACTCATGGGGTAATCACATTATTTGAAGAAAAGAGTAGTTTTATCATGTATTTATAAAAATACTTGATGTGTGACTATTTATGTTCTTTCATACATGTTTAGTCGGTTAAATCAATATAAATGGGGTGGTTAGTAGACCACTGATAATATTCCAAGTTTTTTATGAACCGGGAAGAGCTAGTGGCGGTAGGTCACTAAAGATTTCAATTCAGGGTCACCTTTGGAGCTTGAAACCATCATGTTTGGTGTAAATATCTTATGAATAAATTACCTATAGGTTTTTGAGTGTGAATATATCTCTATAGTTGAATGTACAATCTATAATGTATTAGTGTACTATTGTGTTTTCAAACCAAGTTTGTTATTGGTCCAGGTGATGTAGTTAGAAGTAACAAATTCTATGATGGGATAAGGCCCTTGGGTCATAATTTTTAACCCATGAATAGGATAATGGAGGGTATATCTCACTTTGAAAATGGATCATTGAATTCAGTGAATTGAATTCTAGGTAATCTTGGTGTGTGAAGCATTTGGTGTTTTTATTTGAAATCAGATATGAATGGGCAGTCATAATTGGTCCTCATGTTCAATGATGAACTATTTATGGGTGGGTAGATTTATGTAAGCACTGTGAGGAAACATTAAGGATACTCCTATAGTGGGTATTATTGATATAGTCAAAGTAGGAATTAATATCTTGTAGAAAATATCTTGTCCTTGTATAAGATTGACTGATGAATGGTTGTGGTGTCTCTGGAAGGTTGGTTTGTGGTGGCCATGAGAGTATCTGGTTTTGTATTTAATGTATGATTTTTATTTCAGATGTGGCACTAGATGGAGACTAGATGTGGTTATAAAACTCATATAATTGTTAGTTAAATCTGAGAGTCAGTTGGATTGATGGCGTGTTAGTTTATAGTTAATATTATGATGGTTGGTGTAAGTAGTTGGTGAGAATAAAAGATAATTCTTTCAAAGTCAGCTCGAAATTAAGTAAGGAAGTACAATCAATTTAATGATGCCTATTAGGATAAATGAATCATTATTAGAAGATTTATGGGGTGTTGTTCATTGGTTTTTGTGCCTTGAAAAGAAATTGAACAAAAGAAATCTGACTGGTGCTTCTATATGAAGCTATACATAGAGGGGTGGAACGACATTGATCTCATCAAGTTGAGTATGATAGAGCTATTTAAGAATCAAACCAAGACTTTCTAGAAAGTTCATCATGTTTGGGATGTGATGGTCCATATAGACTCATTGGTTTGGCTCTGAACTAGGAATGAGTTTTGGTTATTTAATCTTAACTCATACTTTTCATTGGTTCATCCACGATGGAACTAAACTAAACTGGGAGTTTTTTTGGGTCTATTGGAATCTTATTTGGTACGGTGATTCCTATAGTGTGGATCACTATAATGATTCAATTGGAATCAATTTTAGCCACGGGTATGTTGAGTTGGATTAATGTATTGATCATGGTCTTGATATTGGTTGACAACAAGATTTTGGCTTGGCTTTTGGTGTTCATGATTGGAATCACATTGGAATATCATAATGGCCATTCATGAATGAGCATGAACATGGGGATATGACTTGGAATTAAAGGATAAAATGAATAGAAATACTTTTGGATGATGATAGAGGCATGATTCAATTCCAACCAAAACTTCTTAAGGATGATAAGCACTATGGTGGGGAGATTCTAAGAACCCGTATTGTTTCAAGTCTAAAATTTTAGATGGATTTTGAAATTTTCATCTAGTGGATGGATTGTTCAAATAACCAGGTTATGGATAAATATTATTTGAGTTTAAACATATTAAATAGATGATTTTAACTGATAAGAAGTTGTATTTGATGACTTGAAGCTTAAGAGAATAATGAGGGAATCTCATAGTAGCTGATGATGCTACCACATTCGGGGCTACTACAGATTATGGGGCTGCAAAAGCAACCACCAGCTAGTAAGTGGGGCTAGTGATATCTCGGATACCCATCAGGTCTCAATGAATATATGGTGATCATACATAGTGTGGCTTGTGGATCCCAAATGGATAGTATGTGGGTTGTTCTAGGGACTACTTTACTAAGTGAATTTTAGCCACTGATTCCCCCATCAAGTTTTACATACCTCACTCAAATTTTTTGAGTCCATTCATTTTTTCACCTCTCTTATCCTATATCTATGAGTTCTCATTGATCCATGGTGTACAGAGTGAGATCCATCAGCAAATCTAATAAATATAATTCATTATTATTCAATCATGACCTCATTATTCCTCATATTGTGGTGGATCATCTAGTCTTTTATCATGGATGATTCCTACTTTATGTCTTGACCCTTGTGGTCCTTTGATGTGTCAATTATAATTAGATATTATTCCTATTTATCATATTGATCATATAATTACCTTTGGTTTAACGTCACCTAAATAATTGTTTGAAAATTCTTCCAGTTCTTGGTGCAATTATCTGATAACAATAGGGTGTTAAATCAAAATGTCTAGAGGGTGTCTCATGATGATAAACTCTTACCATTGTTAGGATTTTTCATTGAAGTTATTTCCCCTAGTATTTCCTTCTATGGTTTATGGTCAAATTGAGTAAAATCAACTATCAGATCATTGAATTAAATTAGGAATTTTGTATGCCTTAGAATCAGGAGTGGCCAAATACCATTGGATGAAATTGTGGATAAATTAAGTCACTTGGTTATTTTATTCTATAGGTTCCAATTTAATTATATTAAATTTTCCTTTTTAATTTTTTTGTGTGATGGGTATTTATTCTAGAATGATATTTAAGGGTACTACAAACCTTATAAGGGTGTTTGGTCATTATTTTGTCTTGGCGGTGATGCCCTGTAAGTATTTTGGAAAGTATTCCTTTCAAAAATGGTTTTGGGTTTTCTAATAACATTTTAATTAATTATAAAATAGTTATAATTAAATAATTTTGAATTCTTGATAATGTTTTCAAACCTTATGGTGCTTGATGGTGTCCAGAAGGACATCGACAACTCAGAAAAACCAGGTGGACTTTTCTTGGTTATGAGTGGGATCTGTGTTAATATTCATAGTTTATAGGCATGTGATATTAGGTTATATGACTTGGGAAAGTTCCCCTTAATTCATAAATGATTTATGAATTACATGTGTTTCGTAATTAATCTAATTGGATATAAGTCTTAACTAATTAAAGGAACCATGCCTAATTTATCTAAACAAAGTTCTAAGGGTCTTCATAGACCCTTGTTCACTAGCTTGATGTCGATCATCAATGGTCGAGACTTGATCAATAATGAGTTTCTTAGACATCATGGCCCCCATTGAGTGTGTGGTTTTGGATTTTGAGACCTGTATATGTTTCTCTATTCCATGAGTATGCTTATTTAGCTTGTTATACCATGTTTTATGCTTGATCATTTGTGTGTGAGTGTGTGTGTGAAGACTGTTAGTCCATGTTTAATGCTTGATTACATGTGTGTACATATGTATCCCATCAAACCATTTTGATACCTGATCACATGTGTGTGAATCTATATCTCGTGAGACCATGATTGATGCTTGATCACATGTGTGTGTCTCTGTGTAGCCCATGTGACTATGTTTTATTCTTGATCACGTATGTGCGAAGTGAATACCATTTGACTATATTTGATACATGATATCATGTGTGGTCATGTGTAGCATGTGAGATCATATTTTATGTTTTATCACATTTGTGTGTGTATGGATACTGATACACATTCTTGGAAATCCTTTATTATGCCTATATGTGGGATGAATTTATTTCTATAAGATGTATCTAATGATATAAAATTTTCTTCCCTATGTTGTGATATATTATATTTCCTTTGGAGGTATGGTTCTAGAATTTAGTGATAGGATAACCATATTGAAAAGACTTCCACTTAGAGGAGAGTGTGAATAGATTGTGATGATGATGACAATGGACTCGGACAAAGGGAAGGGGCTTGATGGCCTTCTGGTCTAACTCAAGGCATAGTCAAGATACGATGACCTTGTGGCATGGCCTATGAATTCCATGGATTACGATGGATTATAGTCTAGTCCTTGATGGATTTATTATATTATGACCTTCTACCTAGATCCAAATTGATTCCTTGGGACTTCTAATAGATAGATTCATAGTACATGGAGCCAAATATATGAGATAGATAGGAATAATGGCCTTATATCCTAACTTGAGACTCATTATCCTCATGGCTACTATAGAGTACATGAGGTGAAATTGTGGTTGACTCTAGTTCATTAATTTGATATGAATATATTTACACTATAGATTTGAAGTAGTTATGGATGTGGATTTTTAGAGGCCTGGTAAACGCATGGACTCTTAGCATATGGGTGTTCATTACTTACTTATGTGTGGGTGATTATGTGTTATATTTTTATAGTTATGTATTACATATTTTCTTTTTGTTGATATTTTCACATACATGTACATTTTATATACTAGTTGGGTACTAAAATGCATTGGGGGTGTCCTTATGACTTGTACTTACACCTTGATCGAGCCTCCATGAAAATTGGGTACCCAATAATTTCACACTTGTTACAAGTACAAGTTATAATAAGGCCAATGTTTATCATTGAGAGGGATAGATCGATATGAGTCTAGTTACTAGTGGGAGGTGAGTCTTTGAGTTGGGTTCAGAGACTCTTCATAATTTTATTATTTTTATTTTTGTACTAGAGATTGTATTGGTGAGCGATCAATGTCCTATATTCAATTTTGAAAGTCGGTTCAATTGTTTCTACATTCATTCATTTCATATAGTATGATTATTGTTTTTCATATACTATTATTGTATATTGTTACCGGTTGGTTATTTATCTATTATTGTACACTCTGGTTGAGGGTATAGTCTCCCCATGATCCAATTTAGACTATCACTACTAGTTGGTATCCTCAGGTGTACATGGAGGTGTTCATGAGGCCAAGTGGTAATCCATCTTAGACCTGGTGATTCGGGTTATAGTTTTATATAATCAATGCTCAAAGATCATTCAAAAGCTGAAACCAAAACCTAAAATTGAAATATTATAGGTGTGAGCATAAACATTCCCAATAGGCCACCACCCATCATTCCATAAGTCTAACCTTTAATCAAAGATCCATTTTCAAGCTAATTTTAAAGAAATTACTTCAAAGTAAGGATTTTATTATTTTAGAAAAGTAAATTGAAAAACTTTCATAAAATTTCTTCATTGAAATAACTTAACTATGAACCTTTTAGAAAACACATAACATCTAGATCAATTTAAATATTTTAAATTAATTCATCAAAATAAATCATTTCAAATTCATTTTATAAATAAATTGTAAGTATTACAATTGTGCTCATTAAATAAATATGTAGGCATGAAATAAAAATTTTCACAATTTTATATAAAACATGGAAATCCACCCTTATTAAATAGTTTATAAAATATTTCCAAATAGTTTTAAAATCACTTTAAAATAATTCATCTATAATTTTCAAAGCATGTGTCATAAAACCGTATCAAAGTAGTTCACAATGGAAGTACCCCTAGGATAATATTGTTTGGTATAGATAGGTTTCTTGTACTATGATCATTAATGACTTTTTTCACAGAAAAATATTCCTCAATATGCCCACTAATGGAGCACATGAATGCCTTGATGTGTAATTCCCCCCTATGATGTCATGTAAACTAGTCCCTGACATGCCCTCCAATATAATATAAGAATTCCCTAATGCGTAATTCCATATACTAATCAATGAAGTAAGTCCCTAAATGACCCCAACTTAAGTACCCAGACTCCCATGTATTGAACATTTCAAATCATTTTAATATGGAATATACCATTTCAATATTCATGACAACCCCCTTTATCACATCAAAACCATGCTTTGAAATCCATTTTTTCCAAAAAAAAACCAATAATTCTTTGAAATCAACATTTATCAAATATGGATGGGAAAAAATTTCATATCAAAAACCACCATACACACATTTCAACATATCAGATATCATCTATTGAAAATTTAGAAATCAAGTTTAGAAATAAGTGAGAATTTGTATTTTATATGGAAAATACTTCAAATGAAACCACTCACTTGAAATCCATTTAGTAATTTCTCCTCATTTTATAAAAAACATTAATATTTGAAAACAAGGATTCTTAGATTATCTCATGACCCAAACATGGTTAATTAATTAATAGACCACCCATTTTAATCAAAAAAAACCCTTCAATACATTTATCAATACTTTTCATTACAAGTTTCACTTGGAATTCCAAGTAAATATCTTTCAAAAATTCATCATGGAAACCCAAATCATCATTGATTATCATATAAAAAATTTTAAAAGTATAATCCAATGATTTTATAATTTAGAAACCTTAAACTATATTCAATCCATTATTTAAAAAAAATAAACTCTTTTATATTCATGAAAACCATAATTAAACCCATTTTTTTAGTAAATAAATCAACATATTTAATACTACTATTAAAACAATAAAAAAATTAACACCAATGAAATAAATAGTACTTGGACTAAAAGTTCATACATGGGGAAGACCACCTGGAAAAAGAGTATAAAAATTAACCCACGTGAATAGAGAGTAGAGGACCCTAAATAAAGATCATGCACTCTTGGAATTGAAGCCACACAAAATAAGAATCCATACCATAATAGGGTTTAGCCTGGGTCACAAGCATTAAGGAGAAGGGGAAGAAATTATGAGAGAAGAGATAAGGGAGATATGAGGAAACCTAAAATTGGAGATCTGATCTGGAATCATGATGAAAAAACATTAATTTTCTAAATATTATGGAGATGTGAAGGAGGGATGCACGTACAAGGGGGGGTTCTCAACTAGGTGTTGTGTGAAGTAAGGAGGAAGAAGGGGAGGCTGAAATCAAAAGGATTTTTCTAGGGTTATGCATATCACTCAAAAGAGGAAAGAAGAGGAATTTACATTGAATGTAGAGGCATGTGTGAGGCCCATTGTGGTCATGTGATGTGTGATATAGGTGGGGGAAAGAGGAGGAGAACATATTTTTGAGTCTTCTTCCTCCCATTGTTATTTTTTAATAACATTAATTATAAAATTATTATAATTGATATTATAAATATTATAATCCTAATTATTATCATAATACTATCATTACTAATACAATAATCATCAATCTAGAATATACAAAAATAAAAGGATAAAATAAAATTTTAAAACCCACAAATAAATAATTTAAATAGAAATATAAGGTCAGGATGTGATAAAGAATACTAGAAGATATAATATGGATGTTCCAAGGTCACAACCTGTATAACATAGTTTCATGGAATGTAATGATAAATTACAGGGCCAGTAAAGAGTTTTTTATCCCACAAGTAACACATTTTGTAAACTACAGAACATAATGTGGGTTAACATGCACTATCATTACACGTTTGGTATTAACTTTCATTAGGAATCATAGTTTTACTAGGACTATATAAAGTGTATCTTGAAAATACATGATCTATAACCCCATAATGATTACAATACCTATTCATTGCATTTACTCATGTGATTTATTAAGAAGGGTTATTATATACCGTGTATTGACTACCAACTGAGAAACCTGGAGAAACAAAAACTACAAAGTATCTAGCTAGCATGTGTATGACATGCGATGTTTGTTACCCTGCATCGGGTACACAAAAAGTAAATTTTTACCATTTTTTATCGATTAACACATATATTAATTAAATTTATTTATTGACTGCACAACATGTAATAGGTTTTAAATTATGTGTGACACTTGATGCTCCATATTAGGTATACACCGAGTGATCTTGTGTGTGTCATTTGCATCTACATCCATACTAATTAATTTCCATGTAAAATATTCTATTACAAAATAGGAAAAGGGTATTTTTTACAATGTGTAATTGAAATTATTTTTTAATGGTTCATGTTGTTTATAATTAAAGTGTTCAATGTGGTTATATATTTCACGAATGTTATGTGGTGTCACTGCTCTAAACTACACATTGAGTATGTCAAAACTTTCTATATGTGATACATTCCTTGTATGTACATTGTACATGATGTGGACCATAGAAATTATGTGACTTGTGACATGTGGAGTGATAGTATTGGCCATACAAAAGTCAAATTCCTAAAATGTGATTTAATATTGTGTAATTAGTACACATTGTTTGGACACCAAAGTACAAGTCAAGTAGATGAATTATTTTAAGATAAAGTCTAAATTATTTAATTTGTTTAAAATAATAAATTATGGGGTTATTATTACTTCTTAAGGAATATTTTTTGGATAGAATATAATATAAAGAGTTTATTTATTTAATAATTAATGTTATTTTATCTTAAATAGAATGATTTTAAATTAATACTAGTAGTACTAAATGTGTTTATTATTGGCTATTGTGAATGATCATGAGATTTTACCTACTTGTGTATTTTTTGGATTTATTTTTTTAGTTTTATGTTTTACTACATGAATATATGGGATATTTAGTATTAAATTAAATATGATCATCTAAAAATCATCCCTTCTTCCTTTATTAAATATGTTCATGTGTTTTTATGGGTTATTTTATGTAACCCTAAACATCTAGAACCCATCACCTATGTGTGAGTGAGAATTTATAAAGTATTGAGTTCTTAATTAGAGGAGATGGTTTAGGACTGAAGCCAAGATGAATCTAATTGAGGATACATGCATAAAAATAATTAATTATGTAACTTGTGCTAAGTAAAGGGTTTGTGGATTTATTTCACTTAGGGTCAAGACTTTCTTATCACCGATCGATAAACCAACTAGTAGATAAAATATCATGACCATATCATGACATTTGTTTATTTGTTTTGTATATGGTTATTAATTTATTTATGAGATGCATGGTTTCTTTGGATGATTAAATTATATCATGTAATATAAATAAATTATCAAGCATGCTTAAATTAAATTAAATGATGTGTATAAGTTTACTTTCTCAGTTATAGTTGATTACTTATGTAAGTCTGGATATAGTAATTAACAAATGATAAAATAAGAAAATTTATAAGATTAAATTCTATATGCATAAATAATTTTATCAGATATCATTATTTATTTATGTAAGTTCTAGATAAAATTGATAAGCATGTGAAGAATAATAAGGAAAATTTATGCATAAGTAAAAAACACCTCAACTAAAATATTAACTCATCAAAATGTAATCCATCAATTGAGTCAGAATAAAACCATAGTTCAAAGTGCTTGTTTGGACCACATTAAATAACATAAAGTATTGGATAGTTGTAAGGAAAGTCTTGGTTTAAATTAACCATGTTAGAATCTGGGGTTTATTTTCATAGAAAGACTTGTTATAACTGAGAGGAAAGTGTTAAATAAATCTAAGTATATTATTTCAAGATTAGGGAGGTCACTGAAAAGTTAATGGAACTTTATGTTAAAGAATTTGGAACAAAAATCCTATCAAAATATCATCAAATAATTTGAAAAGGTGTATGTTCGGGTTATTTTAACGGGAAATATATAGCATTTATAATAAAATATCTGAGTGACTATATTTTACTCATCAAATGGTGTAGGATATTGGAATTTGATAAAATAGTGGGATACTTAATTAAATTGTTAATTATGTAATAACTAGTAATCAATATAATATAATAAAATCTTCTTTCATTTGTTATAGAAAATTTAATGTAAAACTATGAAATTATTAAGATCATTACTAATAAATAAAATGTCCTAAAATGAAAAAATTTCAAGATTTTCACAGGCGTTTTCACATTTCACTTCTAAATAAAAATATTTTTTATCTAACGGATTTTCTAATTCCTGATCTACTACCTCAAGCACAGAGTGAAGGTGACAATGATGCCTATAGGTGGCACCTGGAGTATTTTTCTTATGTCCATTGATTCATGTTTTCATTTATGTAAAATAATTAGGATTCAATATAAATACATGGATCCATACACCATTTAGACTCAACTTTAAGAACATGGAAAGTAAAAAATAGAGAAAAAATAAATAATATTTTCATTACACTATATAGGTGTAACCTAGAATATGGATACTTAGCTAGGGATCACATACTCAATATGATGAAGTATATCAATTAGTTAATGATGTTGGGATTCTATATAGATAATAAATTATCCATTAATCTAATATTACCATTCATAAAACCAAATTACCTTTATTAAAAAAACATAATATAAATAGTACATATAAGCCACACAATAACCTTTTGAATTTGATTTTCTAAGTTAAAAAGTATTGGTGGGATTTTGATTATTTATTCCTTATAGTGAATGAGTTGATGGATAATTTTGTGATAGCAATGTAAATTTATTCAAGAAAACAAAAGCTTAATAGTGAGATCAATGAATATGAGGTTTTCTTATTCACATGTGGAAAAAAAGGTCATTATAAGAGGAATTTTGGTGAATTATAGAAGAAGAAAGTACAATCTTTTAGTTCAAGTATATTCCTTACTTCATTAAAGAATTCTATTTTACTTCTTGGAAATTTAATACATTATGTGACTCATATATATGTATACAAATATAGGAACCAAGGTAGACCATAAATATTATATAGGTGATGTGGATCATTATGTTATTAATGGGACTTGAATAGCACATCACCTAAAAAATAATATAACTACAAAATTTCCAAGTGGATATATTCTCATAAAACTATTGTTTTTTATTGAGTGTTAACAAAACAATTATCCCAAGATCTAGTTTTAAATATTTTTATACATTATTTCATGTTTAAATTTATCAATTTTACAACATAAGATACTTAATTAATAGTTTACTTATACATGAATCACATATATCCAATATAATAAATCAATTATGAATATAAAATATAAGACTCATATCATAAATAGTGGTGTAAAGATAACTCTAAGTCAAATAAAACTAAAAAGTAATTATTAATAATATACCCAAAAAATTGTTTGAGAAATTAAGAGAAAAACTATTATATATTTTATATACTTACTTATTATGTTTTAAGATGAAAACGCCTTTATTAATTAATTTTGATAATGCCATAAATTATCTATAAATGGTTTATAAAGATATATTTGAAATATTATTAGCATAATCTAGATGAAAATTTATATAATTTATAATATACTTTAAGATATTTTAGGAACATACAATGAAGCAGAGAATACAATTGGAAAAATATAAAAGAGTGTTTAGGCATGTTAGTCAATTAATATCTTAACCAAGAATTCATCAGTCATCTAATCTAAATTGTATTTATTCATAATCTCACACTTTAATATACACACTCGAGTGAATATGTTACTAAAAGTAAGATCATTCATATGAATTAATATATTTAAAGTCATCTACAATAGAAAATAAAGACAATAAAAATGGTTTTTTTGTTACATATGGTGGTCTAAACTATCGTTAAGTTATTTTCAATTATTTCCTAAATCATCGCATTTAAGGTTCTAATAAATTTAAACACGGTTGTTTTGTATTGATATTGATTCATAAAAAAACTTCAAAACTGTTATCAGTGGGGGTTTAAACCCCCAGTAGAAAATATTTATATTTGTTTAAATAGATACCAATAAGTGTAAAATATATTATAAATTTTCACTATATTTAGCAGTGGTTATAATCATAATGAACTATTTTCACGATGGTCTCTCAGATACTAGATTAATTATTGGTTATTTTTTTGTACATAGCATCAATTTTAACCACCGTATATATCAACCGTAGTGGTTTAAATGGATTCTAAAAATAAAAAATTGAAAAATAGAAGTTATTATAATTCGTGCTCTCTTACTAGATAAATTTAGAAAACACTCATACTAAAATAGTTTAATAAATACAAATATAATTATCATTAAAATAAAAAATCAAAGTAGATCACAAAATTTATTCAATACACATAATGTAATAAATTAATCATATGGTAATGGAAGTTCCTCATCATAACAAAAAAATATTCATATAACAAGGGTATGCATAGGTATAAAAATATATAATGCTACAAAGATTGTGAGTAATTTCATCTATGTCATTATTCCTACCTTTAGATGATGTATTCTCTTCTTTATCAAAATCTCTCATATCCTTTAGTTCCTAAAATTAAATAATTTATAAATATAAATTAGATTATATTAAAAAATAATATAATAAAAATATAAACAAGAACTATTTGTGCATGTTGAGACTATCATATAAGGGATTCATTCACCTTGGGAATACTATCCATTGTATGTTGATATAAAGTAGAAAAAGAATACTACACTACATTACACTACACATATTGAGTTCTCATGCATGAATCCTTCTATAATATTTTGGTCACAAAAAATTGAAATTTTTTACTATGAAGTTGGATCAGGAACACAACTAAGACCCTGGGTAGGAGAAGGAATTACAAAGAATGATTCTAGGGACCCTCAAAATAATCATGATGGGGAAGGTCCAAAACTCATCATTTATAAATGACCTAGATTCTCATTTCCCAAAACCTAGGAAATAGCATCGCTTTGGGAAATTTATGATGACTTGGAGGGATTTGAATCCCATTATTCCTTAATTTTATCCTACAAGTTAAATAATATAAAATATTAAATTGGTTTTTTAAAATTAAATAAAAAATAAATTATTTTACACCTATGCTTTTATCAATGTCATTCGAATAACTCTCATATGACTTTCCATGCACATTGAACCATATCTTGGTCTACCCAACCAGATGACCAACCTTTAAATCCTTTGTCATTAAAGTAAAAAAACTCAATCATAAACTATTAATAACTTAAAATTAAACATATATATTTGTTATACTATTTATAAATTAACTTTCCCAATCTTCTCCTTGTGAGACTCTTCAACCCTGTTGTGTATGGGATTATATACTTCCCTCTACCCACTATAATTTTCTTAAAATAATTCTGAAAAAGTAATATATTTAAAATAAAATTTAATGTTATTAAGAAATAAAAATTTTAATATGATTAAGAAATACAAAGTAAGATAATATAAAATTGTAAAATAACTAAAAATCTATAGACCACATATCCACAAAATAATTCCAATTCTATCTATTCATCCCTTAGGACAATTTATCATGCATGAATCAAAGTATTAATGAGTTATCACTGAAAATGCACCATAATCTATACTTGAAATCCTTCCATTTTTTCCAACATATTTAAAATCCAATAATTCACAGTAGCGTCATCCACCACCAAATAAAAAACCTCCTAAAAATAAGAAATGTAAAAAAAATTAGAATAAAAAAAATTATAGTAATATAAAATTAATAAATATTTTATTAATGTTTATTTTCATTTGCATTTATTTGATTATAAAATATCACATTATTCTAGTTTATTGGAACATGCCTCCAGTCATTATATGTGATGGGGAGGTTCATTGAATCGTACACAGAACAACCAAAATATTATCAGTAAAAACCTATTTTATCATCTATAGGAACCCTGATACTATAAAATGACACATAAATATTTAAATACTTTATCCTCTAACCATACATTTATTCCATGTTTGTTTCTTTTCTTATATTTTTTTTATTTGTAAAACTAATCATAACTATGAAATAAACAATGTTTTCAAAACGAAATACATTCCAATAATAGTCACTCACCAATCCACTCATGATGGTATGGGTGAAAGAACATGTGTAAAATCCCAACTCTACTTACCCTCAAACATGTAATCTGACCTGGTCTATTACATACCTGAAGGGCATTCCTGATCCCCATGGACTTGTAACAAGCACCCGAGCATCGGAAAACACACCAAGGGAATGATTTCTCCCAACCTGAATGAAGAACATGGAAATATATAAATACTCAAAGTATAAATAAATAGTAGAAGACCGATATATATAGGTTCCATAAATATAAGAAGACAATAGAAATAGGACAACAACTACAGTAGCTACAAACTTAAAGTGACAAGTCCAAATGAAAATGAAAACAAAAACCAGAAACTACTCCATGTGATATTGTGGGAAACCTCTCACCATCTCATCACCAAGTACCCATCTCACCTGACATGAAACCTTACTACCTCACTATGGTGCCTTTTCTTTCCCTATATTGGAAGACAAACAACGGTCTACACACCACTGAAGAGATGTGAAGGGTGTGAGATAACAAGATTTGTAGGATCCCACCTAGGTATTCTATAACAAGTCTTTGTATAACAATTCTTGTATTCTGATTTCAAATAAAACATGGCATGATAAGAAAAAACTTAGTTTTATAGAAAAAATTTCTTTTTTTCATAGTTCTAAAGAAAAAGAGGGCATATCAATTAAAAATAATATTTTATGTATCACCTTTCACAAGAATCAACATAAATATCAAAGATAAAATAGGATGAATACTTGAATTAAAAAAATAGTATAATCATAGGTATCACAATATCAAGGAATACAACAGGTCAGGTAGAAAACTACTCATACCCAACAATCTATGAAAAATGCAATGTGGTACTTAAATCCAATGATCTACACACCAAGACTAGGTAGACACCCCAATGTGTGAAACCCCAACATTATATTCATACCTAGGAACAATAATCAACACTCTAGGATAGCAGGGACACCATGAAAGTGAACCCCCACAACAGATGATGAACTCAAGTTAAACCTTCCACCTAGTACCCAAGGAAACCCATGTGATCATTTTTAAAATCATCTCAATTTTTTGAAATCCATTTCATATCCATTTATGCAATTCAATATTTAATAGGGTAATCAAACCCACTTCTTTTTCAATAATCATTCAATGCATTGAAAATACCCCTTTTCATTCTATTTATCATAAACCAAGGAAAACCCACTTTTATTCAAAATCTATTTCCAGAATACAAAAAAAAAATCATTCCAATTTCATACCAATTTATTTATAAATCAATTTATAAAAATAAAACTATATGGTTTATTAAACATGGTCTAAATATAGAACCACCTACCTCAAAACATGGGCCGCACACACCCGCAACAAGATCCACTAAAAAAACTAAACAACATCAATGGTAACCCTAGAATCCAATCCAAATCTCAAGATATATTTAATTTATAACATGGGGTTAGCGAATATGAGTAAATCCACATACCACAAGAATTCACACCCACCACACCAAAAACAATGAAGAAAAACTGAAACGTGGATCAATTACCAAACTAAAAGACCTGGAGGGGTTAGAGGGCTCCCAAATATTCTTGGGGATGGATATAGGTTGAGATAAAGGAACCTGAAGGAGGAAAAAATGTAAATTTCACCTAGGATTACTGCCTAAAATACACCATCGAGGCATTAAATGACGTGTAACCCAATTACACATCATATAATTTTCAATCCACATATTCTTCAATAAATTCATAGCCTTTTGATTAAAAATTATTTTCATTACATTTTTGATTTACACATCATGTAACACTATTATATGTTCCATAATTCTCCTGCATAAAATGGATTTATTTTAATTTATTTTTTACACATCATGTAACCATATTACATGGCATGTAAATCTCCAACAGTCTTTAGAACCAGTAGATTTCATGCCAAAAATTCCAAAAAATTTCAAACTTCACCATTATAAGTATCATCCCATTTCATTAACGACCCTACCAAGCCAAAGAAAGAGGAAAATCATGACAAATTTAAAAATGTACCTATCAGAAGAGTAACGAGATTTTATAACCACTCTATTATAAAAACATTATGTCCCCAAAAAACCTATGAAGAAGCTTCCATGCTAAAAATATGAGTCCACTACTCTCCTATCAGTGCCTCAGGCTCCCACGTCTCATAGGAGTCAGAACTGTGCTGAATAAACACTCAATCCAAAGGTATCTTTCTCCCACAAAGTACCTTGGTTTCATAATTGATTATCTTGACTGACCGCTCAGTCACGAATAATTCAAGCTAAACTTCAAGATCATACCATCTCATGACATAAGATGGATCGGATAGATACTTTCAGAGATGAGATATATGAAACACATTATGTATCAATTTCATCTATGGTGTAAGTTCCAAATGGTAAAAAACCCTCCCCACTTATTCCACAACCTCTAAAGGTCCCATAAAATGGACAGAAAGTTTCCCTTTCCTTCTAAGTGGTCGATGACCCAAATAGGGTGAAGCCTTCAAGAACACTTAGTCACTAACTAAAAAACTCCAATGGCATATGATGATGACCAGTACAATATTTATATCAACTATGTGTCATTAACATCCTCCAATGAATCAACTGAATCTTTATTGTCATATCTTGAACCATGCTCGGTCTAATCAAGTAACTTTCACCAATCTCTGACCAAAAAAATGGAGATTTACAAGGTCGTACATAAAAGGCCATAAAAGGATCCATTATGACCACGTAATGGTAACTATTGTTATAAAAAAACTCAATTATCCCCATGTAATCATCCCAAGCCCCACCAAAGTTGAGAAAACTAGCACGAAGCATATCCTCAAGAATATGTATGGTTCTTTCTGTTTTTCCATCCAACTACGGATGGTATGTCACACTCAAATGAACCTGAGATCCTAATGCCTTCTGAAGTCCTTTCCAAAAGAGATAAGTAAACCAGGGATATCTATCATAAATTATAGCTGATGGAACTTCATGCAATCTAATAATCTATTTCAGATAGAGATTTCCCAACTCTTCAACATTGGTTGCATCCAGAATGGGTATAAAGTGAGCTGAGTTTGTCAGCCTATCGATCACAACCCATATCACATTTTTATTTCTCAAGGTATGTGGAAACCCAACCAAAAATTTCATAGAGATATCATCCCACTTATAAGTAGGAATTTAGAGTAATTAAAGCAAACCCAAATGTTTATGATGCTCATCTTTCACATGTTGGCATGTATAGTAATGAGAGACAAACTTAGCAATGTCCTCTCTCATACCATGCCACCAGAACTGTTACTGCATGTCATAGAACATCTTCATGATTCCTGGGTGGTATACCCACTGGGAAATATATAAATCCCCCATAACATCTATACTTACCAACTGTGGTGCTACAAAATAATTATTGAATTAAATAACATCCTCTTTAGAGAATGAACACTCAAAAAAGGTTTCCCCACATTTAATAGATTCTCTAATTCTGAAAAACTCATCATCAAGCTGTTGTTCTCGAAGAATCAACTTGATAAGGGAAGAGGTCAACTGAACACTGGCCAAAGAGATCTACTCCCCTGATTTCTAGTCTCTGAGGTGAAACTATGCGAAACTATCCATCAAGTTTCACTCTTTTGATGATTCTTTCACTTCCTAGTTTGTAAGTTTCCTACTCAAAGAATCTAAGACGACATTCCCATTCCCCAAGGTGTAGTAAATATCAAAGTCAAACATCTAAAGGTATTCTACCCATCATATATTTTTGATATTCAAGTCCTTTTGATAAAATATATAGCTCAGACACTTATGATTAGAAAACACTATGAACCTCTCCCCAAAAAAATATTGCGCCTCCAACACTTAAGCACATGCATAAATATGGTAAGAACTAATTCATGAGTGGGATAATTCTTCTCAAGTGGTTGGAGTTGAAGAGAGCCATAATCCACCACATGATCATCCTGAAAAATAACACAACCCAAACAAGACCTAGAAGCATCATAAAACACCATGTACCCCTTACCGGGCTCAGGTAAGATCAATATAGGAGCCGATGTCAAAAGTCATTTTAGTCCACAGAAAGAAGACTAAAGCTTCGCATCCCTAGATAATTTCACCACTTTCCTGGTAAGGGTAGTTAAAGGTGATGCGAGTTTAGTTAAACCTTAAACAAACCATTAGTAATATCTAGTAAGGCCATGGAAACTATGAATCTCAAGGATATTTTGTCATTCCTTCCATGAAAAGACAATATTTACCTTTTTATGAACAACTGATAAGACATGTTCAGAAATCATGTTCCCAAATAACTTCTCTCCTTGAATCCAGAAACTAAATTTTTAAATATTTCTATACAAACAGTGACTTAATAGAATTTTTGAAACCAAACTCATATGGTTCTCATGATCACGCTTAGATTTAGAATAAAATAGAACATCATCTACAAACACTATCACAAAAGTGTTAAGATGTTGATGTAATATTCAATTCATCAAATAAATAAAAATTATAGGATTTTTAGTCAAGAAAAAAGTGTCACAAGATATTCATAATGGACATAACTTCTCCTAAAAGATGTCTTTGGTATATCATACTCTCAAACTCTGAGTTGATGATAATTTTGATGAAGATAAATATTTGAAAACTATTTTTCCCCCATTAAATGATCAAACAAATCATACACTTGAGGAAAAGGATATTTTTTATTAACAATTACCTGTTTCAACATCTGATAGTCCACACAGAATCTAATTGAACCATCTTCCTTCTTGGAAAATAGCACCGGGGCTGCCCAAGGCCAAACACTAGGGTAAAAAAAACCTTTTTTTACAACAGGTCATTCAACTGAATCTTAAGGTCTTTCAGCTATATGGCTTCCATCCGATAGGATAGTATCGATATTGGTTGCATCCCTGGAACCAATTCAACCATAAACTCTGCCTCTCACTCTGGAGGAAGACCAAAGCATTTTTATGGGAAAATGTCAGAAAATTCACGAACAACAAAGGGAAGATCAACAACAAAAGAAATTTATTCATGATCAATTTCAACAGAAAAAAAACAAACTCTTGATCTATGGGCAGGAAGGCCCTCCATGACCAGACCTCAGGTCCCAATCCCTATGAAACACACGAGAGATTCCATTAGAAAAAAGAAACAAAACACACCGATGATATTAATAAACCTCATCTCCAACAGAAACTATCAAATCCAAACTAATGATGATGTAAAAAGAATCCAAATAAATAATGATAAAAACTAAGATCATCTCCATATCATAAATCGTTAATGAACAATAAGCACACTGAAATATATTCTATTTCCTCTTACTAAGGGGTGTCTCTAACTCCAAAAAAAGGACAAAAGTTCTATTTGAAATTTAATAATATCAATAAAAATTTGTAGATATAAATGAGTGTGAGGCACCAATATCAAATAAATAAGTCTCTACAAAAGATGCAATAAAGATAGTATCTATCACTATCACTATATTTGTATCAACTTTCGCTAAACACACATCTAATACGTAAAAGTGATTCACTTCTGAGTCATGTGTTTGGATCCCTATAGTATTTTAAGCATATGACTACCCTTTATTAGCCTTTGGAGCCGATGAACCCTAACCATAATGAGGCGTATACATATCATTAAAGTATAATTCCAAATGACCAACACATCAAAAGTTTTTGTAAATATTCATGGGAATATGACAAAAATTTATGGTGTGTCCGACATTTCCATGATGATATCAAGTTATAGGTACACTACATGTTGTAACAAATGATGTAGAGGATGATCTCTGGTGGGACCCACCTCCACCACTCATGTTATTCTCATTCCACTTCCATTTCCTCTCAATCACTCCACTGATGCTACCACTGGAAGGAAGAGAAGTGGAAGAAAATCCAACCTTTCCTTCCATATTCATCTCTTCCATCATAACTATTTCTATTGTATCTGTATAAGTATAAATCTTAAACATAAACACATATGATCTGATATCTGGTTGCAAACCCTATATGTACTTCTGAGCCTTCAACTAGTCATTATTTACCATATATGGAGAAAAATAAAAAATCATAGCAAACCAGTTGGTGTACGCTGACACAAAATTCTCTCTCTACTACAAGGAGAGGAACTCCAAAGTTTTTTCTATAATCAGTGACTCTGGGAAAAATTGTTGCAAGAATAGGTTTCAAAAACCCTTTCAATCCAAGTCCACGTGTCTATCTTCCAAGACTATGGAAACCCACCATCGATTACTGGAACCCTCGAGTTTTAACGTTGTACACTTCACATTGATATTCTCAAGTGTTTCTATAAATTCAAAGATTTTATTGATCTTATCCATCCAATCCTTTTCCTCTTGAGGTTCACTCACTCCTTTAAAAAATGGTATCTTCTCATATAAGAATTCATGTTATAAATATAGCGACCCGGCCTTTTCTTACATTACTATTACATCATTTCAGAGATAAAAAAACATAATAGTATTACATATGGAGGATACATAGGTTTAGTGTCTTGGGCAAACTAGGACTACACATAACAAGTACAACATCAAGCATAAAAATTCATTTAATTTCTTCTTGTATAGCTTCTTAGTAGCACTTGTCCTCTCCTTAGTACATGTAGCCACCTGAGGATATACATCAAAAGGGGGTGATCTAAAAGCCCAGTAAGAGGATAGATAAGAACAATATAGCATGGGGTGAACATAATCATGACATAGGAAGAAGATCTTGAACATGAGAGGAGCATAAACAATAAACTTGAAATGTGGCAAAGCATAAAAATAAAACATCATGTCTTAGTGGTTAACTACCACACATAATTGTGAACAAAGCTAGCATCATGTTCACACATAATTTCACATTTACTCATGAGATTCATCACTTTACCCAATGCATTGGAGCGCTATATAATTCGGGGCGCACCCGTCACATTTAATCATTCATATTGCGCTATATAATTCCGGGCGCACCAGTCACATCATAACATTATCATTATCATGCTTGCCACATAGAACACATATCAAAAATGTACATAAATAACCCATGGAAAAGAATGGGTTTCATCTCATAATAACACATTCATAAGCTTTGGTTTCCCAAAAGAAAGAGGGAACAACATACTTGATATAAGAACCATCATCCTTGAATGAGAGACAAAATGTGAGATCTTGAAAGAATTCTTTTGGAAAACATTTTGATGGACATAAAAACTAGTGAAAAACATGTATATCCCAGAAAAGTAAACGAAATGATTAAAAAAAGACCTTTGAGGAGTAACCACATCAAAAATGGAGTGAAAGCGGGAGAACCCGAAGGAAGACAATTGGGTTCGAGATTTCCCCTTACCTTGTACTCGAATGCCTCCTTCTCTTTAATGTCCTTTATAATGACATTATATTCATTAATTAGAAATTACAGAACCTTTTATACATTAATAGGGTTCATTCTGGTTTTATTATTTCATATTATGTTCCTTTGGATGACTTATAGAGTTTAAAAACATTGATCGGGGATGTTCTTTTTCGTGGTTTTCTTGAGCGGTCCACTTGTATTCTTAATTTTATGTTTGGGTAGATCATGGTTAAACATCCAGAACTGATATTACATGTAATTAATGATATTACAGAAGCTTGGATGATTTTAGAATGAGTTATATTAGATCCATGTGGCCGAATTATTAGATAGGAATTAAATGAAGATTATTTGGGCTAATTTGAGCGGTTTTTGGATCACAACCAACTCATTTTAACTTTTCACTTAGTAGTATGGCCATAGGTTATTTCCAGAACTTAAAATAGAACATAATACATATAAAACATTCTGTTTCAACCATAAAAATGGTTTCATGACCAGATTGAAGGTATAAATGGAAGAAGAGAGCATGTTGTTTTTGAAGGTGATAAATTATCACCACATGAACAACGTTCTCTTTAATAAAATAAAAGGAAGGGGGAAAGGGTGAGGGGTGATATAATATAACATTAGAATCATAATATTACAGTATATATATAATACTGGATTTACAGAACAATTTGGATGAAGATAGATAGAGGTAGATCAAGAAAGGAACTTGGACTTGAAAGGAAATTAAAGGAGAAGAGGGAGAGAAATTACCTTTAGAATCCTCCTCTTGAGTTCCTCTTTAAGGAAGCTAGGCTTGGTCTTTTGATGAGACCAGAAGATTTTGGACGTGGGGGTTGAGTTAGGGAAGGTGTTTGGGCATAATTTAGAGAAGGCTTGGAGCTTGAGAGGTGTGAGGAAAAGAGGGAGTGAACGGTGGCTTTTATAGTGGAGGGGAGAGGGGTTTTCTTAATATTAATTTGATTAGTTTATTAATTCCACCAAGGAAAAGGAATAGTGAGTCTTGGATGACCAATAATAGTAATTTTATAATGTAATCCTGAACCAAGTGGGCTTACATCAGCAGAACATCAGCAATGACTCAATTAATGCATTATTTAGCTTTTATTGTGAATTATCGGATTCCACTATTCATCAAAAATTCAAGTATCATAGAAAAATCCCAAAATTTTACCCCAACCATTTTTCGACGTGTAGAATCCAAAAATGAAGTCCATTTTTCAAAAATAATTTTCTAAGTATTATTAATTTAATATTTAAATAAAATCATAATTTACTTAGAATAAACAATTTTTAAGATTAGAACTGATTTTATAGTTCTTTCAAAAATTACGTAGGGTCTTATAAAATTATCTAAAAACTATTAGACATTGATTCAATAATTTATGAATATATTTCAGGAAAATAAATATTCTTTTAAATTAATTAATTAATTATAATTAATCATTTATGATTTATAAAATACCAAAAATGTTTACTAAGGTCAAATTATCACTTTCTATGATGGATAAATTTTATTTTATTATTCATAGGTAATGTTACTCTTATTTACTATTCATAAGGTTCATATTACTATTCATAAGGGTAGGTTACTATTCATAAGGGTAGGTTACTATTCACCAAAAATTATTTTTGTTTCATTAGACTCCAAAAACTATCTTGAGCAAAACCGTGTATGCCGGATTTTTAAAATTCCAAACATAGGGTTGACAAAATTATGTTTAAATGTCACTTATCACTTAGTAGTTCATTATTTTGTGTTTTTATGACATAGGTAAAAGAAGGGAATTTTCTATTGAAAAACTTTGGGTCGTTACATTCTTCCCCCCTTAAGAAATTTCACCCCCGAAATTTCACTTTACACAAACAGGTGAGGGTACTTCTCCTTCATTGCCTCTTCCGGTTCCCAAGTTGCTTCCTCAAACTTTTGGTTCCTCCACAACACTTTGACAAGGCGGGTTGTCTTGTTGCGTAGAACCTTATCACTTCAGTCCAGAATTTTTACCGGCTGCTCCTCATATGAGAGATCATCTTCCAACTGTACCACCTCTGAGTTTAGTACATGTGAGGGGTCTGGAATGTACTTCCTCAGTAGTGATACGTGAAACACGTCATGAACTTGAGCCATATTTGGTGGAAGTGCCAGACGATAGGCCACAGCTCCTATACGATCAAGGATCTCAAAGGGGCCAATGTACCTTGGGCTTAGCTTCCCTTTCTTCCTGAATCGCATGACTCTCTTCCATGGAGATATTCGAAGGAAGACTTTATCTCCAACGTCAAACTCCAAGTCCCTTCGACGGTTGTCAGCATAGCTCTTTTGCCGACTTTGAGCAGCTTTGATATGTTTCTGGATGACTTGAACCTTCTCTGTCATCTCTTGAACAAGATCGGGACCAAGTAGTTTTCGTTCTCCAACTTCATCCCAACAGGTTGGAGTTCTACATCGCTTACCATAAAGAGCTTCATACGGAGCCATCTGAATACTCGAGTGGAAGCTATTTTTGTATGAGAACTCAACCAATGGAAGGTGCTGATCCCATCCACCTTTGAATTCAAGAGAGCATGATCTTAGCATATCTTCAAGTGTATGAATAGTCCTTTCAGACTGGCCATTAGTTTGGGGGTGATAGGCCGTGCTGAAGTTTAATTCAGTACTCAAAGCATGTTGAAGGCTCCTCCAAAATTTAGAAGTGAACCTTGGATCACAGTCAGAGACAATCGAGAGTGGAACACCGTGCAATCTCACTACTTCCTTCACATATATCCTTGCAAGTTGTTCAAGTGAGAGGTCTTCCCGAATAGCGATAAAATGGGCAGTCTTGGTGAGTCGGTCAACCACAACCCATATCGCATTATTTCCTCTTGACGTTTTCGGGAGGCCCATGACAAAGTCCATAGTGACATTTTCCCATTTCCACATGGGTATAGGCAATGGCTGCATCATACCTTTGGACTTTTGCTGCTCACCTTTAACTTGCTGACACACCAAGCACCTTGATATATATTCTGCAATCTCCTTCTTCATGTTATCCCACCAGAAGTTTTCTCGTAGATCACGATACATCTTGGTACTTCCAGGATGAATAGAGAAAGTTGAGTTATGTGCATTATCCAATAGCTCCTTCTTTATTCTAGGTGATGAAGGCACACAAAGCCACGTTCCAAACCGAATCACACCATCATTGTCGATATGGAACTCTTGCAGTTTTCCTTCCTTTACTGCATTCACCCTCTTTTGTATCTCCACATCATCCCTTTGTGCTTCCTTGATCTTCTGTTGGATGGATGGTTGCGCAATCATTTGGGAAAGGTAGGATGTATCCCCTGCCCTTACGATTCCCAAATCCATCCTTTGCATATCCAAGAAGATATGGTCTTTCTCAATCCTCAACATGGATAGAGTAGCAGGTTCTTTCCTGCTTAGAGCATCAGCTACCTTGTTCGCCTTTCCAGGATGATAGTGAATAGAGCAATCGTAATCCTTGATTAGCTCTAACCATCTCCTTTGACGCATGTTGAGCTCCTTTTGTGTGAATATATACTTTAGGCTCTTGTGGTCGGTGTATATGTCACACTTCTCACCATAAAGGTAGTGCCACCAGATTTTCAAGGAAAAAATCACGGCTGCCATCTCTAGATCATGCGTCGGGTAGTTCTGCTCATGGATCTTCAACTGTCGTGAGGCGTAGGCTATCACATTATCATTTTTCATGAGTACACAACCCAAGCCTTTCTTTGAAGCATCACTGTATATCACAAAACTTTCTCCACTTTTTCGTAGTGTGAGTACAGGTGCAGTGATCAGCCTTCTCTTTAGCTCCTTGAAGCTTCCCTCACATTCTTCCGTCCATACATACTTTACCCATTTCCTTGTTAACTTAGTTAGCGGGCTTGACAATCGTGAGAAGTTTCTCACAAAACGTTGGTAGTACCCAGCTAATCTAAAAAAACTATGGATTTCTGTGACACTAGAGGGCCTGGTCCATTCTTCAATCACCTTTGTCTTTGAAGGGTCCATAGAAATTCCCTCGCTTGTGATCACATGTCCCAAGAACGTGACTTGATTCATCCAAAAGTCACACTTGCTGAACTTGGCGTACAACTTCTCCTTTCTCAATGTCGCCAACACAAGTCTTAGATGTTCTTCATGTTCCTCCTTACTCTTGGAGTAAATGAGAATATCATCAATAAACACTACCACAAATTTTTCGAGGTAATTTCTAAAGACTCTATTCATCAAATCCATGAAGATTGCAGGGGCATTAGTAAGTCCAAAGGGAATCACCAAAAACTCATAGTTCCCATACCTTGTACGGAAGGCAGTCTTCTGAATATCTTCCTTCTTCACCTTTACTTGATGATATCCAGAACGAAGATCCACCTTTGAGAAGTATTGAGCTCCTCTTAACTGATCGAACAAGTCATCAATCCTTGGGAGAGGATACTTGTTCTTTATGGTGATCTTGTTGAGTTCCCGATAATCGATACACAGCCGCATGGTACCATCCTTCTTCTTCACAAAGAGCACTGGCGCACCCCAAGGTGATGCACTAGGGCGTATGAACCCTTTGTCCAGATGCTCTTGCAGATGCTTCTTTAACTCCTCCAGTTCGATAGGAGCCATCCTATAGGGGCACTTCGATATAGGAGTAGCTCCGGGTATGAGTTCAATTGAGAACTCTACCTCACGATCCTGGGGAATTCCGGGTAACTCTTCGGGAAATACATCGCTGTATTCCCTTACAATGGGCATTTCCTCAAGGTTAGAACTTTCCTTTGACTCAATCATTTGGGAGAGGTATGCTTCTTCATAGGGAATCATCACCCACACCATTGAAGGATTTCTCAAAGGAGATTCATGATCTTCCTTGAATTTGTAGAGGAGCATGGGATGGTTCGGAATACGAAAATATATTTCCTTTTCCCGACAGTTGATATGTGCTCTATATAACGAGAGCCAATCCATTCCCATTATAGCGTCGAATTCCACCAAGGGAAGTATTACGAGATTTTCCGGAAAAATCTTCCCACATACGTCAATAGGAGAAGAATCAAACACTTGGGTTGCAATGATTGCACCACTTGGTGTTTTTATAGATATCTCTACTTCAAGGTTTCGGGGCTTCGATTCTATAGTTCTAGCAAACTTGCAAGATATAAAGGAATGCGTAGAACCAGAATCAAATAAGACTTTTGCCATTCTTGAGTGAATAGGAAGTGTACCTTGTACGACTTCATTATTATGTTCCACCTCCGCAGTAGTGATGGCATAAGTCTTCCCTTGTTCCTTTGGCTTTGGTGGTTGTTGGCGCAGATTACCCTCGAAAGCTCGAGGTTTAGTGCACTGGTTTGAATAGTGCCCTAGCTCCTTACAGTTGTAGCATTGAACCACGAGTGGTTCTTGATTAGCCACTAAATGAGGCTAATATTCATTGTTAATATACTTAATTTTCATGTTCTTTGTTATTCATAAACACCATTTTAGTTCATTTTACACTTTGAACACCATTTCACATTATGATTGTAATACCTTCTTAAAATGCACTATTATGTGGTACATTTTTGAACATCATTTAAGTACCCAATGATTCATCTGATTTTAAGGAATTTAATTTTACATATTTTAATTTGATATTTTTGGAAATTGATCTACACTTAAATATGAACATGTTTGATTCAGGGATCAATGGATAATTCATGGAGGATGATGGAGATATTTGGCAATGAAAGGAAGCAATTCTGGAGAAGTCAGATTGGACACCAGCCCACTGATGAGACTGTGGGGCCCAACATACAGTCCCCCTTAATCCCAAATTTCGTGGGATGATAGAAGACATGTACAGGAACAAATCCCTCTTCAGGAGGTAATGCTAATTCGGCCTCCATGTTGGTTATTTAGGCGGCCCAAGTTAGAGATAAAATTCTGGGCCAGATTCTGCGGCCCAGAAAAACATTCCACCAATTTGATCATATCTCGGAATACACAACTCAAAATGGGCCCAAATTTTACAGGTGGTTATCAGACATCCGGAACTCCATTTGCTTCTTCTATGGCCCACCCTGATTCGTCCATATATAAGGTCATACAAACGCGTCTGTTCGGTGGATGAAATCTGGCTGCCACCTCGGGTCAAATGTGGAAAATTCCAAATTCCCCAAACTTTCCACCACCCTAGGCCTACCATACTCAAGTGGGATGACTTGTACTGTTGAAGGCTCGACCCAAGGCTCCCAAAATGCCTATTTAAGGCAGTGGTGGTGAAGGATTTGAAGATCTTGTATGCTTTGTTCAATTGTAATGTTATGCTGCATTTTTGTTGCCTCAATTTTGTCTTTCAATGTAAGTTGTTCAATTCACTTTAGTTTCTTAATAAAAGTTCTTCTTCTACTCTTATTCTGTTGTTCTTAATATCACTTTGATACCGTTGGATCAAGGTGTGAATTTATTCACACCAACCCTTGTGAAATTATTCACACAACGGTGGAGTGATCATTTTATTTTTGTTGTTTTCTTTACTTCTCCATTTCCTCCCTTATGAGTCTACTTTCCGCTTCCATTGAAACCATGGGATCAATGGAGGGCTAACCCACTTATGGGTTGGTCCAAGGGAGTAGAAAGGGGCTGTATTGGATGTTATTTATCACCTAATTAATGTATAATCACTTCTTTAATTGGGATTTTTATTTGATGATTTTTAAACTCCATCGTCCTTGTTGAATTTAAGGCCACACACTTCAAGTACTAATACGATCCTTTACCTTGAAGTGCTCAAAACTTTGATCATTCAAGTGTATAGGTGATTAGTATTAGAGGGTGTAGGCATTAAACCAGTAAGTGATGATGTTGTTTTATCTCCTTAAATGAACCCATCTCAAATTTAAGAAATTGAAATCATTAAAAAGAAAATACGTCCAATCCACCCCGAGTGATAACCTAGGATCAACTCATTCTTTTAAATTGAATCCACTTAAATCTTTTAGATATCTTTAAAACCCATCCAAAATCAATCCAAGTTGGCCACTTCATAGCCAAAAATCCATCCCTTAGTTTGTGTATCTTAGGTATCTTCTTAGGTCTCTGTGGAATCGACAACCCAAGCTACACTACAAGGACCGTTCTACCCTTCTTCTCTTGGGTAAATTTGGGCGTGAACCAAATTTTGGCGCCCTTGCCGGGGACCAAGTAAGTACCTTAGATCCAAAAAAACCTTCTTTCCTCACCTCCATTCTTCTACTCTCGCCCAAGATCTCTTATCTTGTCCCTTTCTCGTTTTTTTTTGGCGCATGTCCGCCTACACACGTGATTTCTCAAACAGACTAGTTAGGGTGGAAAGTCCTAGGATAGGGGAGTCAAGTGCACCTAAGGGATTGTTTAAATCAGATTCAAATATTCTTGAAATCCCAAAGTCAGAACTGGAAACAAGTCCAATGGAGGGTCATCCACAATATCAAATTGTAAATCCTGGGGGGAATCAAATGGGAAACCAAAACCAAGAAGTTCCAAACTTAGGGAATGTAGTTGATCAAACCATGAACGACTACCTCACTCCAGCTTGGACCAATGCCCCCTCATGCATTAGACACAATTCCATAGGATACACCAACTACATATTCAAACCCCATGTCCTAAACCACCTTCCAACCTTTCATGGGATGGAGTCAGAAATGCCATACCTTCATTTCAAAGAGTTCAACGACATTGTTGAAACCATGTGTCCCCCACATCAACTAGAATCCGCTAAGATGAGGCTATTTCCTTTTTCATTAAAGGATCGAGCTAAAAATTGGCTAAACAACTTGAGACCTGCATCAATCCACTCTTGGGACCAACTGCAAAGAGAATTCTACAAAAAATACTTCCCTCATCACAAAACAATCGCACTTAAAAAGAGCATCCAAAACTTTTTTGAAAAAGAGGGAGAGTCATTCTATGAAACATGGGAGGGGTTCAAAGACACCCTAAACATGGTTCCACACCATGGATTTTCCATACCTGAACAAGTGAGAATTTTCTATAAAGGGTTGGGTCCGGGGAACAAACAGTTCATTGACATGATGTGTAATGGAACCTTTAAAAACAAGGCCCCAAATGATGCTTATGAGTATCTCGAAAGTCTGGCTGAACAAAACCAAACTTGGGGAACTTAACCTTATTCTGAAAAGCCACAAAGAACCACTGGAATTCATACACTTAGAGAAGAGGAAAGCCTTAGGGCTAAACTCGCAGCACTCTCTAGGAAGGTTGAAGAGATAGACCTTAGGAAAGTCCATGAAATACAAAATGTAGACCTTGTTTGCACAATTTGTGACAAACATGACCATAAAACAGACAACTGCCCAACCATTCCATCCATCAAGGATGTTCTTCTAGGAGGACCCCCAGCGGAAGTCAATGCCCTAAACTTTCAAAAGCCTCAATAACAAAACACCTTCAACCCAAGGTATAACGACCACCCAGGCTTCCACTGGAAAGATAACCAACAACCTAGACAACCACAGGGACAAAATTCTTACCCCCATCAGAACTACCAAACCCATAACCAGTTCCAAACCCAACCTATCCAATACCAACAACCACCGGTCCATTTTCAACAAACCATCCCACCTCCAAAATATCCCCCTGGGATAAACCAACCTACTCAAGCACCAACCCAAACTATTCCACAAAGCCTACTAGAACAACTGTGCAAACAAATGGAGAGGATGAATTCAGAAGTATCTTCCCTAAAACAAGAACTTCAAACCATCAAAACTGGAAAGGCACCCATGCCTACTCAGGCGGTGCCGTCCTCAACCTCAAGGGGAGAGTCAAGTTGTGCTCAAAAAACTCATGAACAACTAAAGGCTGTGACTGTTTTAAGAAGTGGGAAATCCATTGAGAAACTTGAACAACTAATTCAGAACCCACCTGAAGATTCAAACTTGGATGAGAATTCAAGTGAACCACAAGATCAAACTGAGGAAACTGATAACAATGTGAAAGAAACAACTCTTCAACAAACAACCCCACAACCTGCACCATTTCCCCAACGCATGAGGGGGAAACCCAACCTGAACTGAGTGAAACATTGAGGGAAATATTTGCACAAGTCAAGTTGAACATACCCCTTCTCGATGCCATCCAAACTATACCTTCCTACTCAAAGTACCTTAAGGACTTGTGCACTTTTAAAAGAAAATTTTCACATAAAAACCAAGTCCTTTTGGCTGCTAATGTGAGTACCACCATTCAAGGTACAATTCCTCCTAAGTTGAAAGACCGAGGTTGCCCTTACATCAATGTTGAACTAGGAGAAAGCAAAGTTGTCAAAGCCTTGTGTGACCTAGGTGCTAGTGTCAATCTCATCCCATATGCTGTGTACTACCAGTTAGGCCTAGAAGAACTCCAACCCACATCTGTCACACTTCAACTTGCTGATCGTAGCATTAGGGTTCCAAAGGGGATTTTAAAGGATGTTCTGGTAAAGGTTGAAAACTTCATCTACCCTGCTGATTTCATTGTCCTTGACAACCATCCAAACTTAGGAAATAAGGAACAAACCCCAATCATCCTTGGTCGTTCTTTCCTTGCAACAATCAACTCTGTTATTCGAGTTCGAAATGGGAACATGACCATCACCTTTGGGAACATGAGTCTAGACCTGAACATCTATAATGCAAGCTCACAAATAGGGGATGACGAGGATATTCATGAAGTAAACATGATAGGAAGCATTGATAATGAATCCATGGAACATCAAGGAATATTTGATGAATGTTTAAGTCAGGATGAGATTGATTTCATTTGTTCATATGAAGGAAGTTTATCTCCTTGGCTTGAATCATTTTCAAATTGCTCTTATGATGAAGTCTTAGGTCCAACAATCAGTGAAACCTTTCAAGAAACCAATTTCATAGAGACCCCTCTAAATTCCTTCCCTAAATCTGATCAAGCCAATCTAGTAGCTGAAACCTCTACATGTGAGGAATCAATCCTATCTGAACCTCTAAAAAAAGAAATTGATCTTGATCCAATGTCACAATCTTCTGCTGAAATTTTGAACCAAACTGATCTTGAATTGAAGGAACTTCCTGCTGCACTAAAGTATGCCTTCCTAGAGTAAAATCAAACACATCCTATTGTAATTTCTTCTTCTCTTGAAGCCAATCATGAGAGGATGCTTCTAGATGTCCTTAGGAAACACAAGAAAGCCATTGGTTGGACCCTGTCTGATATTCCTGGGATTAGCCCACTTATTGGAACTCATAGGATTACTCTTGAATCTGAATCCAAACCATGTCGTCAACCTCAGAGGAGACTCAATCCAAATCTTATGGATGTGGTAAGGAAAGAACTTCTTAAGTTGTTGAAAGTTGGTATCATCTACCCCATAGCTGAGAGTGAGTGGGTAAGCCCAATTCAAGTTGTCCCAAAGAAATCTGGAATCACTGTGATCACTAAAAAGGATGGGGAAATTCTTCCAACTAGGGTGAGTAGTGGCTGGAGAGTCTGTATTGACTATAGGAAGCTCAACCTTGTACCAAGAAGGACCATTTTCCCTTGCCCTTTATTGATCAAGTCCTCGAGCGAGTGGCGGGTCATCAATTCTATTGCTTCCTAGATGGGTACTCAGGTTACAATCAAATTGAGGTCTCCCTAGAGGATCAAGGGAAGACTACATTCACATGTCCTTTCGGTACCTTTGCCTTTAAATGCATGTCGTTCGGGTTATGCAATTCCCCTAGAACCTTCCAGCGGTGCATGATGGGAATCTTCTCAGATATGGTAGGGGATTTTCTAGAGGTCTTTATGGATGACTTCTCTGTCTTTGGGGATACATTTGAGGGATGTCTTAGGAATGTGGAGAGAGTTTTGTCAAGATGTGAAGAAAAGAATCTGGTCATAAACTGGGAAAAATGCCATTTCATGGTAAAAGAGGGGTTAGTCCTTGGCCATATAGTCTCGGGTAGGGGAATTGAAGTTGATAAAGCAAAGGTTGACATCATTCGTCACCTTCCATCACCCAGAACTGTTAAGGAAGTGAGGTCCTTCTTAGGACATGCTGGTTTCTATAGAAGATTCATTAAGGACTTTAGTTCAATCTCTCTCCCTCTTTGTGCTCTCCTAGTAAAGGATGCTCCATTTGTTTGGACAGAAAGATGTGAGGGTTCATTTTCAACCCTTAAATCCGCTCTCACCTCTCCTCCCATTATGAAATCTCCAAATTGGGACCTTCCTTTCGAACTCATGTGTGATGCCAGTGACTTTGCTGTAGGAGCTGTGTTAGGACAACGGTGTGATAAAACTCCATATGTCATTTCTTATGAAAGCAAATCCTTAAATGATGCCCAAATCAATTACACCACCACTGAAAAGGAGTTACTTGCTGTTGTGTTTTCCTTAGAGAAATTCAGGTCCTACCTCTTAGGATCACCCATCATTGTATTCACCGACCATTCAGATCTAAAATATCTCTTCCAAAAACAAGATGCAAAGGCTAGATTGATTAGGTGGGTCCTTCTTCTTCAAGAGTTCGATTTAACCATTAAGGATAAAAAAGGTGTCGAGAATGTTGTAGCTGATCACCTCTCTAGGTTGGAATTCAAGGACAAATCACATCACCTTTCTGTGTCTGATTCATTTCCCGATGAGAACCTCTATTCTGTGAGTGATTGCCCTTGGTATGCTGACATAGCCAACTTCTTAGTTTCAGGGGTCATTCCAAAATTCTTAGGGACCCAAGCTAGAAGAAAATTTCTTTCTGATGTCAAGCATTATGTGTTTGATGATCCATACCTATATAAGTTCTGTCCTGACCAAGTTATTAGGAGGTGTGTGCCAGAATCCGAACAAGAGTCCATCCTAATGTTCTGTCATAGTGAGGCTTGTGGAGGTCACTTTTCCTCTAAGAAAACTTCTGCCAAGGTTATTCAATGTGGTCTCTTTTGGCCCACCCTCTCAAGGGACTCCTACACATTTTGTCAAAGCTGTCCTAGGTGTCAACAAGTAGGGTCCATCACAAAAAGGAATCAAATGCCTCTCACTCCAATATTAGTGGTTGAAATCTTTGACTGTTGGGGAATTGATTTCATGGGTCCCTTCCCAAACACTAGGGGATATCTTTACATTCTCTTGGTTGTCGATTATGTCTCAAAATGGGTTGAGGCCATTCCTACAAAATCCAATGACCATCAAACTGTGATTAGATTCCTTAAAGAAAACATCTTCTCTAGATTTGGGATTCCTAGGGCTATCATTAGTGATCGTGGAACCCATTTCTGCAATCGCCCATTCTCATCGCTCATGGAGAAGTATGGAATTTCTCACAAAGTGTCCACCTCTTACCACCCACAAACCAATGGTCAAGCTGAGTTAGCCAATCGAGAAATCAAACAAATTCTTGAGAAAACTGTTAATCCATCTAGGAAAGATTGGTCGAGCAAACTCTTAGATGCTCTTTGGGCATATCGAACAGCATTTAAAACTATCCTAGGAATGTCCCCATATAGGTTGGTTTATGGTAAAGCATGCCATTTGCTAGTGGAGATTGAGCATAAGGCCTTTTGGGCAATCAAAAAAATGAACTTTGACATTTCTTTGGCCGGAATAAAGAGGAAATTGGATCTAAACGAGCTTGAGGAACTTAGGATGGAGGCTTATGAAAATTCAAGGATCAATAAAGCTAGAGTTCAAGCCTACCAGTCTAGGAATCTTAAAACTAAACACATTGAACCAGGGAAACCTGTGCTTTTGTATAGTTCTAAACTTCATTTGCACCCGGGAAAGTTGAGGTCTAGATGGTCCGGTCCATACATAGTGCATAAGGTGTACCCCAATGGGGCTGTTGAAATTCAAGATCCCACCAATGGTCAAATATTTAAAGTTAATGGTCATAGAGTCAAACCATTCATAGAACCATTCCAAAAACATGAAGTTGATGAAGACCTGAGCGAACCTACCTTTGATGGAAAAAAAAACAACAATTAATCAATAAGGGGTTTAAGTCGAGCTAACGACGTTAAACAAAGCGCTGCACGGGAGGCAACCCGTGGTTTTTATGTTTCTAATATTTCTGAATCATCTTTATTTTTCAAATAAGATTACTTAATCATTTTTATATTTAAAAATAAAAAAAAATATACTTTTTACATGTTCTTCTATTATGAGTATGGATGGGTACGAAAGAGGAGCACCATATTCATCTGTGTCACGTGGTGTGATCCTTGAGTAATACCTTACCCAGAAATTTAAAAATAAGACAATGTATCATCAGTTTATTTTGTTTTTATTATTCAATGGGTTAAAAAAAATATAATAACACAAAAAAAAAGTCCACGCCATAGGCCGTGGGGCAAACCTCGTCACAACCGGCGAAGCCGCGGGGACTCGAACCCGGGACCGAAGGGAGACAGGGGCGCGCGCTTACCACTGACCTGCGGCTTCTTGTGCTACCTTATTCTTTAATTTTTATATATATTCTTATATTTTACTTCCTTTATTATATAAATATATATATATATATATTGTTTGTTTTTGTTTGTTTTGTTTGTTTGTTTTGTTTTTTCCTTTTTCCACTAGGGAACTTTGCAAGCGACATGGATATCAAAGGAATAAATTCGAGCGGCAAGAACTTCAAACTTCAACCACCAGGTGACTTCATTCCATAATCCTCATTTTCAATTTCCTTTTTAAATTTTTATTCCCTGCCTCTACTCCTAATTTTTCATTTCTTCAAACACTGGGGATAGTGTTGTTTTAAGTTGGGGGGGAGATAAAATAAAAAAAATGCTTTTGTGTCAAAAACAAAAATTGAATGATTCGAAAAAAAAGTAAATGGAAGGAAAAATTCCTTTAACTTTGAACATGGTAATAAACATTGCACACTTTGAAACTGAATATCAAATAATTTAGCATGCCCTGATTCTAATTTTAATCCTTGTATAATATCATGAGCATAGATTTTGGAAAGTGTGGCTGTCCAATGTGATATTTCATCATTTATATTTTCATCCAAATAAAAAAAATGCCACAATGCACGTCCTCTAGACTGTGGGGTACTAATTTGAATTTTTGGGGTCCCATAATAAATAGCATAGGATGGTTTTATTTTTATGAATAATATGAGTATTCAAAAAAAATTATTAAAAAAAATTATTAAAAAATAAAAAATAAAAAATAAAAATAAAAATTTGCGTGTAGAGCAATGGATTGATAAAATGCGAGGCTTTCGGCACTTGGGGATCGTGACTCCAGAGTTGTCTAGCCCTGAGTTTTTCAATCTATCTCTATTTATGGTAATATGACTTTGTTTTTTATTAAGTTAACTCGAGACGATGCCCGAGTATGTGGGCTTCACTTGGTGCCCTAAGGCCTTTGAGTCTGGGAGTCATCGGCAAAGTCTTGCTACATGGGTTAATTTGATTAATTGCAATCTCAATTACTATAGCAATATTGCAAAAAAAAATCAAAAAAAAAAGATGAATGAAGAATACTCATATTAGGATTAAATTTGATTCCACCTAGCGCTTCCATGATTTCCCCCTTGAATGAAAATGAACCCCCATATCTATTGTGTTCACAACACATCATTACACCTAATTGAGTTAGATGAAGTATGATGATGGATTTGATCAAAGGAATGGTCTTGGGATTGGGATATGCTTATGAAACTATCTCGTATTAAAATATTTTGATGGGTTTCATGATTGTTTGGTATAAGGTTTTTTGGTGATCATTGTGTATTAAAATGTTTTTGGAAAAGGGAATTCGAATTTCATTTTTGATGAGATATATTTTGCTCGGGACTAGAAAAACTCAAGTTGGGGGGTGTGATTAGCCACTAAATGAGGCTAATATTAATTGTTAATATACTTAATTTTCATGTTCTTTGTTATTCATAAACACCATTTTAGTGCATTTTACACTTTGAACACCATTTCACATTATGATTGTAATACCTTCTTAAAATGCACTATTATGTGGTACATTTTTGAACATCATTTAAGTACCCAATGATTCATCTGATTTTAAGGAATTTAATTTTACATATTTTAATTTGATATTTTTGGAAATTGATCTACACTTAAATATGAACATGTTTGATTCAGGGATCAATGGAGAATTCATGGAGGATGATGGAGATATTTGGCAATGAAAGGAAGCAATTCTGGAGAAGTCAGATTGGACACCAGCCCACTGATGAGACTGTGGGGCCCAACATACAGGCCCAATTAATCCCAAATTTCGTGTCATGATAGAAGACATGTACAGGAACAAATCAATCTTCAAGAGTTAATGCTAATTCGGCCTCCATGTTGGTCATTTAGGCGGCCCAAGTTAGAGATAAAATTCTGGGCCAGATTCTGCGGCCCAGAAAAACAGTCCACCAATTTGATCATATCTCGGAATACACAACTCCAAATGGGCCCAAATGTTACAGGTGGTTATCAGACATCCGGAGCTACATGTTCTTCTTCTATGTCCCACCCTGATTCGGCCATCTAGAAGGTCATCCAAACGCGTCTGTTCGGTGGATGAAATCTGGCTGCCACCTCGGGTCAAATGTGGAAAATTCCAAATTCCACAAACTTTCCACCACCCTAGGCCTACCATACTCAAGTGGGATGACCTGTACTGTTGAAGGCTCGACCCAAGGCTCACAAAATTCCTATTTAAGGCAGTGGTGGTGAAGGAGTTGAAGATCTTGGATGCTTTGTTCAATTGTAATGTTATGCTGCATTTTTGTTGCCTCAATTTTGTCTTTCACATGTAAGTTGTTCAATTCACTTTAGTTTCTTAATAAAAGTTCTTATTCTACTCTTATTCTGTTGTTCTTAATATCACTTTGATACCGTTGGATCAAGGTGTGAATTTATTCACACCAACCCTTGTGAAATTATTCACACAACAGTGGAGTGATCATTTTATTTTTGTTGTTTTCTTTACTTCTCCATTTCCTCCCTTATGAGTCTACTTTCCGCTTCCATTGAAACCATGGGATCAATGGAGGGCTAACCCACTTATGGGTTGATCCAAGGGAGTAACAAGGGGCTGTATTGGATGTTATTTATCACCTAATTAATGTATAATCACTTCTTTAATTGGGATTTTTATTTGATGATTTTTAAACTCCATCGTCCTTGTTGAATTTAAGGCCACACACTTCAAGTACTAATACGATCCTTTACCTTGAAGTGCTCAAAACTTTGATCCTTCAAGTGTATAGGTGATTAGTATTAGAGGGTGTAGGCATTAAACCAGTAAGTGATGATGTTGTTTTATCTCCTTAAATGAACCCATCTCAAATTTAAGAAATTGAAATCATTAAAAAGAAAATACGTCCAATCCACCCCGAGTGATAACCTAGGATCAACTCATTCTTTTAAATTGAATCCACTTAAATCTTTTAGATATCTTTAAAACCCATCCAAAATCAATCCAAGTTGGCCACTTCATAGCCAAAAATCCATCCCTTAGGTTGTGTATCTTAGGTATCTTCTTAGGTCTCTGTGGAATCGACAACCCAAGCTACACTACAAGGACCGTTCTACCCTTCTTCTCTTGGGTAAATTTGGGCGTGAACCAGTTCTCTCCTTTCATCGGCTACATTATCCTTCCTTTTCATGTCTCTTCGACACTCGTGAGCTAGGTGTCCTTCTTTCCCACACTTGAAGCATTTCCCCGTCCCTTTGAGGCAGTTCCCATTGTGCAACTTCCCACATTTTTGGCAAGTGGATCGTTGTGTTTTCTTCCCATCTTTATCACTAGATCCACCAGCTTGAAACTCCATCTTTCTTTTCTTATCACCATAGCCATGGGACCATTCTCCAAACTCCATCTCCACTTTGAGAGCACACCGTACAACTTCTTCATAACTCCCAAAGTCTCTAATTGCAAGAGCTTTTCGAAGATGTGGTTTTAATCCACTAAAGAATCTATCAATTTTTCTATCATTGTTGATAACAAAACCCGAAGCATACCTTGCGAGCCTTGTGAAATTTGCTTCATAGGTTGTGACAGATTCTCCTTCTTTTTGCTTGAGCTCTATGAATTCTCTCTTCATCTTCGTGCGAAGAGTTCGTGGGAAGTACTTATTAAGAAACATTATCCTAAAGTCTTCCCATTCCATCTCTTCAATTTCATCCATTGGCTTGGTGTTCTTAATCAAAGCCCACCATTGATCAGCTTCTCCATCTAGACGATAAACGGCTAGAGTCACCTTCTCTGTCTCGAAACAGTGAAGAACAGAAAAGATCTTCTCCATGGAGTTGACCCACTATTCCGCAACTAGTGGGTCGGAAGATCCACAAAACGTCGGTGGTCGTTGCCGCATAAAACTTTCGATAGCTAGCTGCTCCCTCTTTGGTGAAGGAGGACGTTCCCCATTATTACGATTATTATTCATAACCCGGGATAATTGGGTAAGCATTGTCATGAAGTTTTGAACTCCACCTCCAAAATCATTGGGGATGTCGTCCGGGCAATCGTTGCATTGGCCTTCGCAAGAGTTGTTGGCCTGATTTCTCCTGGTTCCCACCATTTTCTAAAATAGAAAAGGTTAGAACAAAACATAAGTAAACAAGTCATGAATAACTTATCCTTTTAATCAATTATACCAAAAACATAACATATGGGATCCCTAGTTAAATATCCTTGTGTGCATATTTGTACTTAGTCTCATGCTAGCAGTTTTCTTTAGGGTTCACTAATCCTAATTCCCCAAATTAACTAAACCTTTCCTCTGATACCAACTATAGCGACCCGGCCTTTTCTTACATTACTATTACATCATTTCAGAGATAAAAAAACATAATAGTATTACATATGGAGGATAAATAGGTTTAGTGTCTTGGGAAAACTAGGACTACACATAACAAGTACAACATAAAGCATAAAAATTCATTTAATTTCTTCTTGTATAGCTTCTTAGTAGCACTTGTCCTCTCCTTAGTACATGTAGCCACTTGAGGATATACATAAAAAGGGGGTGAGCTAAAAGCCCAGTAAGAGGATAGATAAGAACAATATAGCATGGGGTGAACATAATCATGACATAGGAAAAATATCTTGAACATGAGAGGAGCATAAACAATAAACATGAAATGTGGCAAAGCATAAAAATGAAACATCATGTCTTAGTGGTTAACTACCACACATAATTGTGAACAAAGCTAGCATCATGTTCACGCATAATTTCACATTTACTCATGAGATTCATCACTTTACCCAATGCATTGGAGTGCTATATAATTCCGGGCGCACCCGTCAGATTTAATCATTCATATTGCGCTATATAATTCCGGGCGCACCCGTCACATCATAACATTATCATTATCATGCTTGCCACATAGAACACATATCAAACATGTACATAAATAACCCATGGAAAGGAATGGTTTTAATCTCATAATAACACATTCATAAGCTTTGGGTTCCCAAAAGAAAGAGGGAACAACATACTTGATATAAGAACCATCATCCTTGAATGAGAGGCAAAATGTGAGATCTTGAAAGAAGAGTTCTTTTGGAAAAAATTTTGATGGACATAAAAACCAGTGACAAACATGTATATCCCAGAAAAGTAAAGCAAATGATGAAAAAAAGACCTTTTAGGAGTAACCACATCAAAAATGGAGTGAAAGAGGGAGAACCCGAAGGAAGACAATTGGGTTCGAGATTTCCCCTTACCTTGTACTCGAATGCCTCCTTCTCTTTAATGTCCTGTATAATGACATTATATTCATTAATTAGAAATTAAAGAACCTTTTATACATTAATAGGGTTCATTCTGGTTTTATTATTTCATATTATGTTCCTTTGGATGACTTATAGAGTTTAAAAACATTGATTGGGGATGTTCTTTTTCATGGTTTTCTTGAGCGGTCCACTTGTATTCTTAATTTTATGTTTGGGTAGATCATGGTTAAACATCCAGAACTGATATTACATGTAATTAATGATATTAAAGAAGCTTGGATGATTTTAGAATGAGTTATATTAGATCCATGTGGCCGAATTATTAGATAGGAATTAAATGAAGATTATTTGGGCTAATTTGAGCGGTTTTTGGATCACAACCAACTCATTTTAACTTTTCACTTAGTAGTATGGCCATAGGTTATTTCCAGAACTCAAAATAGAACATAATACATATAAAACATTCTGTTTCAACCATAAAAATGGTTTCATGACCAGATTGAAGGTATAAATGGAAGAAGAGAGCATGTTGTTTTTGAAGATGATAAATTATCACCACATGAACAACGTTTTCTTTAATAAAATAAAAGGAAGGGGGAAAGGGTGAGGGGTGATATAATATAACATTAGAATCATAATATTACAGTATATATATAATACTGGATTTACAGAACAATTTGGATGAAGATAGATAGAGGGAGATCAAGAAAGGAACTTGGACTTGAAAGGAAATTAAAGGAGAAGAGGGAGAGAAATTACCTTTAGAATCCTCCTCTTGAGTTCCTCTTTAAGGAAGCTAGGATTGGTCTTTTGATGAGACCAGAAGATTTTGGACGTAGGGATGAGTTAGGGAAGGTGTTTGGGCATAATTTGGAGAAGGCTTGGAGCTTGAGAGGTGTGAGGAAAAGAGGGAGTGAAGGGTGGCTTTTATAGTGGAGGGGAGAGGGGTTTTCTTAATATTAAATTGATTAGTTTATTAATTCCACCAAGGACAAGGAATAGTGAGTCTTGGATGACCAATAATAGTAATTTTATAATGTAATCCCGAACCAAGTGGGCTTACATCAGCATAACATCAGCAATGACTCAATTAATGCATTATTTAGCTTTTATTGTGAATTATCGGATTCCACTATTCATCAAAAATTCAAGTATCATAGAAAAATCCCAAAATTTTACCCCAACCATTTTTCGACGTGTAGAATCCAAAAATGAAGTCCATTTTTCAAAAATAATTTTCTAAGTATTATTAATTTAATATTTAAATAAAATCATAATTTACTTAGAATAAACAATTTTTAAGATTAGAACTGATTTTATAGTTCTTTCAAAAATTACGTAGGGTCTTATAAAATTATCTAAAAACTATTAGACATTGATTAAATATTTTATGAATATATTTCAGGAAAATAAATATTCTTTTAAATTGATTAATTAATTATAATTAATCATTTATGATTTATAAAATACCAAAAATGTTTACTAAGGTCAAATTATCACTTTCTATGATGGATAAATTTTATTTTATTATTCATAGGTAATGTTACTCTTATTTACTATTCATAAAGTTCATATTACTATTCATAAGGGTAGGTTACTATTCATAAGGGTATGTTACTATTCACCAAAAATTATTTTTGTTTCATTAGACTCCAAAAACTATCTTAAGCACAACCGTGTATGCCGGATTTTTAAAATTCCAAACATAGGGTTGAAAAAATTATGTTTAAATGTCACTTATCACTTAGTAGTTCATTATTTTGTGTTTTTATGACATAGGTAAAAGAAGGGAATTTTCTATTGAAAAAATTTGGGTCGTTACAATAAATCTCTCTCTCTCTCCTCCAGCCCCTGTTTGTTCTTCAACAACTGCTTTATGAACTCATGGTACATTATGATCAACAACATGAACTACCTGTACTATAGCCTCGATGAGATTATGATATATTATTGGATTCCCTTGAGGAACATTAGTTGGACTATCTTGAGGAACTTTTGGAAGACATCTTGATGGCATACTGATTCACACCAAAATAAAAGGAATGATTAGACAACTGAGTAAATCTCAGTTCAAACTAGAAAACCCATTAGATGAAACTGAGATTAAAAAAACACTATAGACACACATCCCAACATCCCATGGAAACTTGAGTCATTTCATGACAAGAAATTGTTAGGCACTTATCGCAACATACCTCTTATTAGAGTTGTTTCCCTAGAACCGAATTATTTTGTACTTTATGATAATCTTTTATTTATCGTTTTTAATATTAATAAACTTCATATCACATCATGATTTTTCTTCTATGTAACATAGTATGTTATAATGTCCTAAGAGTATCTATCGCACTAAATCTCATTGTAGTTCCCCATTATGATGAGAACCCAGAAGTGCTATGACACTATTCTTGAATATATGTTCTATAGTCTAATGATATAATTTGAGGGACAAAAATGAAATAAGCTATCAGTGGTGGAGACTCATAGGACATTGATTCACCTTCTCAAGGTGTTCAACCTTGGTGATATCCAATATGGATATTTTGAGAATGAGACCCACTAGTAGGAAATCCACATTTCTATGTGTTATTGGATGTTCCAATAAATAGACACATGTATTAGTCCTTAGACAATAATATTACTATTAATGAGTATTATGAGGCACACACTTAGATGTATTGATAAAAATTGTGATGATAGATGTTCACAGTGTGGAAGATACGTTGGGTAAATCATGATATTGGATTAATGAATAATACTAGAGAAGGATTTATCCTTTCTGTTCTTTAGCAGAAGTTAAAATCTCAGTACCTTTGATGGAAATGATAGAGCCTAAATAAATCCATGGAAATATTGTTCTATAGGAAAGTTTTATTTTCATAAAGTTAAAGAAAGATACATTAAGTACATAGGTTGATGGAACCGACATTAAACGTGCTTGATTAGAGATATCACGATAAAGGGATTATATTACACTATAAGTGTATGTATGAGGTGACTTGTCATTTTAGTGTTAACTTCTTTCTCTATGGGTGACTTGGCATGTTTCTAGAGGCTAACCTTGGACTTTAGGCTTCTTCACCTTATGCCACTGAGAAAGTATCCTTGAGGGTCACACACTATGTGTGTCCAAAATCTCAGTTAAATAATATATTATTTAATAGGTTGATTAAATATTATTTCTGTATGTGGTTTAATAATTATTCATGTATTCTCGATCATGTTTATTCCATCACTGGTTATTTAAGATAATGTATTTTGAGCAGAATATTTAATAAATATTTATTGATTATTTAGTGAATATAATATTTATTTATTTATTGGTGAATAAGGAAATGATATTTATTTAATAAATAAATATACTTATTCGAGGCCTGATAAATATTGTAGAGGAATGTCGGACCAAGTTTAATGGACCAGTGAGAAAATATAATATTGAATATTATTTAATTACAAAATATTTAATTACAATTCTCATGCTAAGTTCTTGTCGAGAAATAATAATAATACTATTATTATTTGACATGGGGTATTTCTAGGATCAAATAAATAATTAAGGGAACTTGTGAAATTATTTTATTTTAACCATAGAAATATAAATTACCAATTCTATCATTTTTCTCATGATCCTATTCGGTTGTTCACAAAAATCAGGGAGAATCTTCTCAAGCCTAAAGAGATACCTAATCTAAGAACACTCCCAAAAATGGTGAGCAATCCTCCACCACCAGATCAAGGAGAACGCTTTGGAAGTGATTATTGGGGTGATCAAGGAGGGCGATATAGGCTCAAGAATCTTCCATGCCAACACCCAGAGACTCCTTCATCGATTTTTGGAGATTCCAGGAGCACGTGTGGATCACCTCTAGAGTAAATCTATGATTTTTTTCTATAATTCAATGATGATTCACCACAGATCTATCACCAGATTCATCAATGAAGAAAATATTCCTTATAGGTTATTCTTAATCTAATAAAATTAATTATAAACAATATGTGTTGATCTCCTCTCTCTAGTTCTGATGGGATTAATGTTATCTATATTTTATTTAATTCTATTGATCACATTGATTAAACATCTTACAGATCTTGGATTAGTCACCGATTATGGAAAAATGAAAATTTGGGCACCACCCATTGCATGCTTTCGCTGTGCCCGGAACCTATAAGTGGTATCATAGTGGGAACATAATTATTTATAATTATTTTATATTATTGGTGATTTACACATTTGTAATTAAGTTTTTCTTTTAAAAATTAATTGATCTTTTAATATTAATTGTGTGATATGTTTCTTCCTCCTTTGTTTCTCATATATCTAATTGATCTATTTAATTTTATGATTAAAATAAAGTCAAGGAACTCATTTGATGGTGACAAGGATTCTACCTAGATAACACAACATTACTCACCGTGTAACTAGAGTAACATGTTGTGTAGTTGTGTTCAATGGACTAGGAGTTGCTTCAATAATTACTCAATCAGTGTGCATTAATGTGACATGGTGTAGTTAATTCTTACATCGTGTATTAACATAGATAGACTGGCACTCAGTCAGCTGAGGTATACACTGTGTGGCCCACATACATGGTGTGTAGTCCCTTTGAGTAAAATATGGGTCATGTATTCAGTACATGGCCTACCTAACCAATGACCATGTAACACAGAGTCAACACAAAATATAGACCATTGGACGCACCATGTACTCCAATTTTTCAGGGTCAAAGACTACACGTTGAGTCCCTAGGTGTGTGTCTTGGATAGATGTGGAGGGGTGCACAGACTGTGTAGATTAGATATACATGACATGTACTTATATAAAGTTATGTGGATTTAAAATTTATTTATTTTACTATGTAAATCTTGAGACATGTACTTGTGTGTGTTCATAAAGATAGGACATGCCATATAATAGGTTTTAATATACATAAATATTTAAATATTTAATTAATATATTCATAATTTTCATATCTTCATATCATGTAAGAGTCGTATTAAAATTTGTTACTCTACGTGAATTAAAGCTTAACACATGACCGAAAAATCATGTAATTTGTGTAATAATATGTGAAGTATGTGTTGTGATAGTATGTGATAAATCGTGTATTCCATATGTCACAAGAGTAAAACAGTATATGAGTATAATTCATGTTAGTAAGAATCAAAATTTTATTCCCCATGTTACCTCTAAGGTGCAAGTTATGTAAATAATTAATTTTAAATAAATTTATTTCATTTGTTTAAAATTATAATAGTTGAAAATATCAAGGAAATTCAGATAAAAGGATTGATTAATTAAATATAATAATTAATTGATTTGAGTGCGATTTTTCTTAAATAATAAAAATTGAATAATTGAATGCTAGTTTTATTAAATACGTAATTTTTTGCATGAATGTGGATGATCATGAATAGGACCAGACTTTTTGTATGTGACTGGTTTAATTTAATTTATTATTAAATTAAATTGTTGGTGTGGAAGCCTTCTCTCCTTGTTATTATATAGGGATTGTGTGCCCATGGTTTCTTTTATGTAAACCCCTTTTTCCTCTCACCTTCATGTGAGTAAAAGACATATGTAATGGATGGATCTCCAAAGCTATTGGAGGCAGTTCAAGGTGTTTCTCCCCTTGTTCAATAGATATTTTATCAAAATCTAAATAAATTAACCATTAGTATAACATCATGATCATACCCTTTATTTTATTTCTATTTAGTTGCTGGGTTATTCACTTTGTATGTAATGTCACAATCACACAATTAATGAATTAACAAGCATGTAAGATGGAACTAAAATAAATTTTCATATGCATAAATATTATCTAAGACATGGTTAATCAATTAAGTAATCAAACTTAACATTAATGAGAATTTTATAATGATAAATATTGGAAATTTAAGATTAAAATGATAAAATCCATCAATAAAATATTAAGTAGGTATAGCCTTCCATTACTTCAATTATAATCAAACCATAGTTCAAAGTGCTTGACCAACCAAATTTGGGGTGCTTTCAATTATAGAGGAATTCTAACATGAGGTTTTGGGTTGACTAAACTTGGTTCAAATCAAGGTTTGACTGCCAAAGTAGGTATTGTAGTAACTAATATAAAAAGGTTGATGAAATCTAAATTAATGATTTTAGGATTAGGGAGTCCACTTGTAATGACCCGCATTTTGAACCGGACTAAAACCCAAAGGAATTTCAACTTTTTTGATTACTGAACTGGTTGTTTTGACGACCGGGCTTTAGAACAAGTTTCCAAAGGTTGGAATCCTTCCTTTTAATGTTTTTGGGCATGGTTTAAGGCATGTTAAGTTTTTCAGGTGGCCCGAGAGGTTTCGAAAACACCGGACCCTTGTTCTTAAAGAGTTGTAGAGGGCACACGGTTGGCGCACAGTTTGGCTAACTGTGCGGCCCAAACCATGCGGCCTTATTAAAGGAGGCAGTGGCTTGCGCATAGGCTGTACATAGTTTCCCAAACCATGAACTTAGCCCATGCAATAGATGACTTGGAGTTAGAAGACACCACACGGTTTGTGCACGGTTTGGAAAACTGTGCGCTTGGGTGAGTTTAGGTTTTTGATTAAATTTAAAATAAAATAAAATTAAAAATTAAAAATTATAAACTAAACACTCCCTCACTTCCTCTCTCACCAGACCCACACGAAGCCAAGGGGATCTCCCCTGTGAGCCGCACGACACCCCCCCCCCCCTCCTACGGCCTCCTCCTTCGTTCTCTCCCACTCATCTCCTCCTGTTCTTTCTCTGAATCTCCGAGGTAAGGTTCTCTCTTGTTTCTCCTCTTTTCTTCCAGCAATATTTCAGCCTATCCGTCGACCCGTAGGATTCGGCCAAACCATAGGTATTGGGGGTTTCTTGATTCTTGTTTTTTTTTTCTAGGGTTGTTCCAAGGTTGTCTTGGGACCCTTGGGTTCGAGTTTGGGCAAACTCCGCTGAAGGCGAAGCGGTTCGGGTGATTTCGGATTTTCGGATTGGTTTCGGGGTAAGGTTTTCATTTTTTTCTTTGTTTCGCACTTGATGAATTTGGGGATTTTGATGTTTATGAGTTCCCATCATGTTTTTTATAGTGCGTTGAAGTTTTTGGCGTGGTTTCGAGTATCCAAAGTCAAGGCAAATTGCCTACGTAGGCATAGGTGTGCCTATGCTCAGTGGGGCAGCAGCAGCGGCTCTTAGTTAGAAAGCACCAAGAGCCGGAGTGGACAGATGGATCCACCTAGAGGTAGGGTCCCTCTCCTTTCCCATTAAATTAAATTAAATTATTAATCATTTTACTACTAAAATTCCTTAATACTTTAATTCTGCAATCTGGTTTTGATTAAACGCTGCTTGAAAAAGAGTGTGGAATGTAGGATAAGATAAAAGGGTTGCTTGGTCGCTAAACTAACGATTTAATAATAAAACCCATCGATCAGAGGTGCGTTGTATTCAAGATAAAAAATAGTGATATACTTTCTATGCTTGTCTGATGGATGGTTGTGGTGCTTCTTTGATGCTTTGTATGTGAACTTGCGTTTTTGAGAAAAATAGAATGATATGCCTATGATACTTGTGTTTGGGTAAATTTTCCATGTTGGGAAAATTGAGTAAGATGGTGACCTTAGTGGGATGACTTAAGACTATATGACATGTTTCCTTTAGAAGGTATAAAAGGGTCAAAGAATTGTAAACATATCTTTTAAGATGAAATGGTTAAAGAATAAATGAACAGACTAGGTTGGTACGACCATGCCTTGGAATAATGCAATGAGTACGGCTTATGTTAGTAACATGAATATGTGAATGTCTTGTTTTAGATACTTAAGATGGGTTACCTTAAGTATGACGTGAATGTGTTTGCTTATGTATATGTGGTATGATTTTTTGAATGCTTATGAGGTAATGCCATAAGCAGTATACTATAGACATGTTTGTATTATGAGTGCGCACATGCTGATACCACATAATGAGTGATAATAAAGGTGAGTTCATACTGAGGCCACCTTGTGATAGATACGTGGTTGGATGGGAGGAAATTATACCCCATGCCAGTGTGACATTACATGTCTGGAAGGGAGGCACTCTTACCCCTTTCCAGTTGACTTCAGTTGATAATTTCATGTCTGGAAGGGAGGCATTCTTACCCCTTTTCAGTTGACTTCTGTTGATGATTACATGTCTGGATGGGAGGCCATTATACCCCATGCCATTATTATGAATGTGACAGATGGGAGGCAGTTATACCCCATGCCGGTTGAATGAATGTGATGGAGGGGAGGCATTCTTACCCCTTGCCAGTTGATTTAGGGACGAGAGGCATTATTACCTCGTGCCTGCTGTTCTCTATTAATGGGTGGGAGGCATTCTTACCCCATGACATCTATAATCTAAATGCATATATATATATATATATGTGGAGACATGATCAGGCTAATTTACCGGCAATGAGCCGAAGCTTATATAACCGTCAGGTGTCCCTTGGGAACATGGACGGGTGTTATTTACTTATGTAATTCTGCTTACTCATTTCTCCATACCTGCTCACCGTTTAATTATTATACACTGTCTGGATTGGGTTTGACAGCGGTGGTGTCATCCTACTGAGATTTATATCTCACACCCTACTCGGTCCGCCATTGCACTAGGGTACCCGAGTAGACCTTCTTTCTTGCAGGACCTAGGTTGTGTGTTGTGCTGTTTGTACTTGAGGAGGTAGGAGAAAAGGACCAAGCGGGAGCTTGGGATGCTCAAGGGATTATCGTTGGGCTTTGCTATATTTTCTTTTTTCATTGTTTGTAAAGAATGCTGTAATGTTTCCTTCTTTTATAAATGTAACATCATTTGTACATGCATGCATTGTAAACTGGCATTTGGCAACTTTTGTAGAATTGTTATTACCTATATTTTGATTCTGCTTTCCATTGTTTACTGCTTCCACTATTGAATATTATTTATTCAGATAATATCATTGTGTTACTCTGATATGAGGGTGTAGTCTCTCCACTATCATCTCCCAAGACCCTCACTGCTAGTCGGCAGCCTCTGGCGTATGGGAAGACGTGCTTGGGACCATGTGACCCACCGGTTCGGCCACTGGTTCGATGGTAATCTAGGCCTGGACGTTACAAAGTTGTATCAGAGGTGTTTCTTTTCTTTTTGTATTTTTGTTTTGGGTTGGTAGACAGCAGACTAGGAAAGTGTCGACGCTTGGCTAATAGTCGTTCTTGGGACTGATCACCCCACGTACGGGAAATGACCAAGTGGCCACAGCTAGGAATTGTTGTTCATGTTGTTTTCTATTACCATTGAGATGATTTCACCTTGAGTGATTGTTCACTACTACAACTTGGCCCTTTATCACCGCTAAAAAAAGCGCTGATAAAGGACCCCCTTTATTAGCGCTTTTTTTAGTGCTGATAAAGGTTGCCTATATCAGTGCTTTTCGGAGCACTGATAAAGGGTATCCTTTATTAGCGCTCTTCTAGCGTTGTTAAAGGTTTCCTTTATCAGCGCTCAAAAAAGCACTAATAAAGGCACCATCGCCTGCACCTGCAAAACAAAACCTGCACACCTGCACGCCAAAATACCTGCACAAAGTAGCACATGCACACCTGCACAAAATAGCACCCGCACACAATATTGTTACCAACAATGGTATATACATTTACTTAACATCATGAATACAAAAATACACATTGCTATATACATTTAAAACATTGTTTTACATGGTTACAATTACAATTATTCAACAACAGTTATAAACATTCATGTTTCATCCTTTGATATCCGTGATCCGATCTAAAAAATTGTCGTTCACGGTATTTGTTGCCGAGCAAAGAATCTGAACTCAAGGAAAAAAATTCACCTATATAAGAAAACAAATATTATGTTAGTAATGAAATAATGAAATAAATTAAAACATTAATATGAATGAATACATTAATATGGAAATGTGAAACTAAAATATGAAATTTTAAACTCAAATGTTTTCATTCTGGTAACAATGAAAGGGAATAATGTAAAATTAATATGTTTTTGATTGATTTATCTCATTTAATAAATACTGATTCTTTATCTAATGAAAATATTTACTGATCACACTGTGCGTAGGATTGAGGTGCGGTTGATTCGTACACGTCACAAATGACTTATGGATTGTTTTATTAAAGTTTCAAAACAATCTGAACGTATTTTCTCGGTATTCCGTATGTCAGTAGTGTTGTTTTCTAAAGTTTTTGTCATTTTCAAACTGATATCAGACACTTTTAGCCATACCGGTCACACTGTGTGTCAGATTGAGGTTCGGTTGATTCGTACATGTCACAAATTACTCATGGATCATTGTACTAAAGTATCAAAATAATCCGAATGCGTTTGCTTGGTATTCTGTATGTCATTAGTGTTGTTTTCTAAAGTTTATCTAACTTGAAATTGATATCAAACACTTTTAGCCATAATGGTCACACCGTGCGTCAGATTGAGGTTTGGTCGATTCGTACACGTCACAAATGACTCATGGATCGTTGTCCTAAAGTATCAAAACAATCAGAACGTGTTTTCTCGGTATTCCGTATGTCAGTAGTTTTGTTTTCTAAAGTTTATCTCAATTTGAAACTGATATCAGACACTTTTAGCCATACCGGTCACAACGTGCATCGGATTGAGGTGCAATAAATTCGTACATGTCAAAAATGACTCAGGGATTGTTTTCCCAAAGTATCAAAACAATCCAAATGTGTTTGCTCGGTTTTCCATATGTCACTTGTGTTGTTTTCTAAAGTTTATCTCAATTTGAAACTGATATCCGACACTTTTAGCCATACCGGTCACACCGTACGTTGTATTGAGGTGCGGTCGATTTGTACACATCAAAAATGACTAATGGATCATTTTTCTAAAGTATCAAAACAATCTGAACATGTTTGATCAGTATTTCATATGTCAGTAGTGTTGTTTTCTAAAGTTTATCTCAATTTGAAACTGATATCAGACACTTTTAGCCATACCGGTCACACTGTGTGTCAGATTAAGGTGCGGTCAATTCATAAACGTCACAACTGAATCATGGATCGTTGTCCTAAAGTTTCAAAACAATCCGAATGCGTTTTCTTAGTATTCTGTATGTCAGTAGTGTTATTTTTTAAAGTTTATGTCATTTTCAAACTGATATCAGACACTTTTAGCCATACCGGTCACACCATGCATTGGATTGAGGTGTGGTTGATTCGTACATGTCAAAAATGACTCATGGATCATTTTCATAAAGTATCAAAACAATCTGAATGCATTTTCTCGGTTTTCTGTATGTCATTAGTGTTGTTTTCTAAAGTTTATCTCAATTTGAAACTGATATCAGACACTTTTAGCCATACTTGTCACACTGTGCGTCGGATTGTGGTCTGGTTGATTCGTACATGTCAAAAATGACTCATGGATTGTTTTCCTAAAGTATCAGAACAATCCGAATGTCTTTTCTCAGTATTCTGTATGTCAGTAGTGTTGTTTTCTAAAGTTTTTCTCAATTTGAAACAGATATCAGACACTTTTAGCCATACCGGTCACACCGTGCGTCAGATTGAGGTGCGGTAGATTCGTACACGTCAAAAATGACTCAAGGATTGTTGTAATAAATTATAAAAACAATACTAATGTGTTTTCTCAGTTTTCCATATGTCACATGTGTTGTTTTCTAAAGTTTATCTCAATTTGAAACTGATATCAGACACTTTTAGCCATACCGGTCACACCATGCATCGGATTGAGGTGCGGTCAATTCGTACACGTCTAAAATGACTAATGGATCATTGTCCTAAAATATCTAAACAATCCCAACAGGTTTTATCAGTATTTAGTATGTTAGTAGTGTTATTTTCTAAAGTTTATCTCAATTTGAAACTGATATCAGACACTTTTATCCATACCAGTTACACTGTGTGTCGGATTGAGGTGTGGTTGATTTGTACACGTCAAAAATGACTCAGGGATCATTTTCCTAAATTATCAAAACAATCAGAATGTGTTTTCTTGGTATTTCATATGTCACTTTTGTTGTTTTCTAAAGTTATGTCAATTTCAAACTGATATCAGTCACTATTAGCCATGTCGGTCACACCGTGCATCAGATTGAGGTGTGTTTGATTCTTACATGTCACAAATGACTAATGGATCATTGTCCTAAAGTATCAAAACTATCTGAACGCGTTTTCTCGGTATTTCATATGTCACTTGTGTTGTTTTCTAAAGTTATGTCAATTTCAAACTGATATCAGACACTACTAGCCATGTCAGTCACACCGTGCGTCGGATTGAGGTGCGGTCGATTTTTACACATCACAAATAAATTGTGGATTTTTTTACTAAAGTATCAAAACAATCCGAACGTGTTTGCGTTGTATTCCGTATGTCAGTAGTGTTGTTTTTTAAAGTTTCTCTCAATTTGAAACTGATATCAGACACTTTTAGCCATACCGGTCACACCGTGCATAGGATTGAGGTGAGATCGATTCGTACACATCACAAATGACTCGTGGATTGTTGTCCTAAATTATCAAAATAATCCGAATGCATTTGCTCGGTATTCTGTATGTCACTTGTGTTGTTTTCTAAAGTTATGTCAATTTCAAATTGATATTAGACACTATTAGCCATTCCAGTCACACCGTGAATCGGATTGAGGTGCGGTCAATTCGTATATGTCACAAATGACTCATGGATCATTGTCCTAAAGTATCAAAACAATACGAACGCATTTTCTTGGTATTCCATATGTCAGTAGTGTTGTTTTCTAAAGTTTATCTCAATTTGTAACTGATATCAGACACGTTTAGCCATACCAGTAACACCGTGCATCAGATTGAGGTTCGGTCAATTTGTACACGTCAAAAATGACTAATAGATCGTTTTCCTAAAGTATAAAAACAATCTGAACGTGTTTTCTCAGTTTTCCGTATGTCACTTGTGTGGTTTTCTAATGTTTATGTCAATTTGAAACTTGTATCAGACACTTTTATCCATACCGGTCACACCGTGCGTCGGATTTAGTTTTGGTCGATTCGTACACATCACAAATGACTCAGGGATCATTTTCCTAAATTATCAAAACAATCTGAACGCGTTTTCTTGGTTTTTAGTATGTCACTTGTGTTGTTTTGTAAAGTTATGTCAATTTCAAACTGAGTAGTAGGAATTCACTAATCTAAGGATATGAAACATAAGAAAGGGAGATCATAGATACTTAATAAGTGTAAAAGGAGATATCAATGACCATATAAATATAACATATGTATTATTAATTCACCTTCATTGTTCTATTTGTTTACATTCTTCCATCAGGTACGCTGCCCATTCATTTCTAAACACATTTATATCATCTTCTGAATAGGAGTTTTTGTGACAGTCATAGTAGTAATGAAAAAATATAAATACACAAAGGATTAATAATTATTTTAACAGCACTCTTGTTATCAACCCACTTTCATTGAAATATCAGAACTTGAAATTCCATATAATCCAACTCCCATATTTGTTTGATGATGCCAAAGTATGACATATTTGCATAAATTGGATTTTTATCCTTAGCACCGGAAACATGCATCGCTTCAGCCACAAGTGTAACCCCACTATTCTACATGGTACTTTCTTCATCATGTTCATTATTATAAAATGTATAACCATCAACTACATAAGCATTGTAATATAATGCATACACACTTGGTCCTCCGGCTAGCCATCGAAGTCGTTCTAAAACTGACTCTGTATTTTCATCTGACTTCTTAAAAATATGATCTCAAAACCATCCTATAAATTTTCGACTATGTGTATCTGATATCCATTTTTCAGCCCTTGATGGATTCAAATGCCTAATAATTTCTTTGTGGATTTCAACATATCGGTCCACATCGAAACTGTTATGCAAAACATAAAGGTGGGCCTGCTCCCGATCTGTAATATTGATTGTGACAACCTGTGTTCCAGAAATTTTGTCACCCTCAAGCCGCCCAGTGTGATGAGATTTTGTTAAGACAATTCTTTCCACACTAGACATGTATTCGGTACAGAATTCAACGGTTTCCTCAACATTATATCGCTCTGTAATGAAACCCTCTAGACGAATTTGATTTTTGACATACCCTTTCAAAATCTTCATATGTCGTTCAATGGGGAACTTCCATCTGTAAATTACAGGACCGCATAGTCTAATCTCTCTCAACAAGTGGACCATCAAATGAACCATCATATCAAAAAATGAAGGTGGGAAGAACATTTCTAATTCACATAATATGATGGAAATTTCTTTTTCCATAGCTGGAAATTTCTTCAGGTCTATAACTTTGTTGTATATAGATTTGAAGAAGAAACACAGTTTCGTTAGTGTATGAAGGACATTCTTGGGAAAAATGCAATGTAAAGCAATCATAATGAGATCTTGCATCAAAACATGACAGTCATGTGATTTCAGAACTTTTAAATTCAAGTCGCTCATTGACACGAGGTTACTGATATTTTACGAATACTCCTCTAGAACCTTTACGTCATTCAAGAAGTTGCAAAACTGATATCTCTCCTTCCTGGAAAGAGTGTAAGTATCAGGAGGAATAAATGTTCTTTTTCACCCTTCACTGGTGCCAACTCTTCTCGTATTCCCATCTCAACCATGTCCAACCTAGCCTTAATTCCATATTTTGTTTTTCCAAATGTATTTAGCAACATGCTGATAACACTATCAAATACATTTTTTTCTATATGCATAACATCAAGAAAATGTCTTACATACAGACAATTCCAGTATTTTAATTCAAAAAAAACTATCTCTTTTTCCAACCAATTTTCGTAAGGTTTTTCGAAGCCGGTTTACCAAAAGTAGTGTCCACATTTTTAACTTTCTCAAACAATTGATCTCCTGTTAGTGGAGATGGTGTTGTACGTTCTTCTAAACTTCCATCGAATGATGTCGTCCAAGAACGGTACTTATGTCGTCGCGGTATAAATTTGTGATGTCCTAAAAACACGGTTTTTTATGAATGTTTCAACCTAATTGATTGTGTACCTTCTTTGCAAATGGGACAGCCTTGAGTTCCTTTAATGTTATATCCTGACAAATTTCCATAAGCAGGGAAGTCATTTATCGTCCCGTAAAACATGACTCTCAAAGTTAAATCTTCCTTTATGTAAGCATCATACAATGTAACACCTGAATCCCACAGTAATTTCAAATCTTTGATCAATAGAGATAAATAAACATCAATATCATTACCCAGTTGTTTTGGTCCTTATATAATCATAGATAACATGATGTATTTTCATTTCATGCATAACCACGGTGGTAAGTTATAATTTATCAACATAATCGTCCATGTACTGTGATTGTTTCTTTGAAAACCAAAAGGATTCACTCCATCTGTAGATAACGTAAGATGAAGGTTTCTCGACTCGTTTCCAAATTCAGGATACTCATGATCAATTCTCTTCCACTGAGGAGATTTTTCCAGGTGATGTAGTATCCCATATTTAATTCTTGTATCTGCATGACATGTTAATTGTTTTGAAGTCTCTTCACTTCCATATAGGCATATAAACCTTGGAATGATTGGAAAGTACCATACAACTTTAGTAGGACTGGATTCATCATTCTTGTATCGAGAAGCACCACACTTTGGGAATTAGTTAAGTGATTTGTGGTCCTTGTGAAATAGTATACAGTCATTCGGGCAGGCGTGTATTATTTCAGAGATCATACCCATCGAGCATAGCAGTCATTTGGCATTGTATGTTCGGCTTGGGAGCTCATTGTCTTCTGGGAGCATGTCATTCATGAGAGCAAGTAGTTTTGTAAAACTAGCGTCACTCCACCCGTTGTCTGTTTTCAAATTATACAGCTTCAGTATAGCTGACAATGCTGTATATTTAGTGCAACCAGCATACAATGGCATCTTTGACAACTTTTTAACTTCTCTAACAATTTTATGCAATCACGAAGTTCATCTTCGACAGTCCTTGTCATTTCCTCAATACGATTTTCATCATCATTCACATCTGTAATCACATCCTCCATACGGTCATATTTATTGTTCATGTTTCTAATCATATCAGATGATCCATAAAACGCAGTGTCATCCCATTCACTACCTACATTCGTTGTTTCCCCGTGTTTATTCCAACATTTATAACTCTGATCTATTCTGTGATAGATCAAGTGTTCTTCCAACTCCTCTGGACTAATTTATTTTGAATAACAATAGTGTAAACACGGACAAAGGATTTGAGAAGAGTCACATGCATGATCTTTTTAAAACTTGATAAACTCTTTCACACCTTATTCATACTCTTTTGTCAACTGATTGGCATTCATCCATTCTTTAATTATATTAATCCTATTTGAAATCCATAGGATGAGTATATAGGTTAGGGGAGAAGGAATATGAGTATAATTTAGATAAAAAACTAGATACTTCAAAAATGTTAGGGGGAGTGCTCATTAATAGCAAATCTTGGGTGGTTCTTGGGATTCATCCAATCTCTTCCTCTCTTCGATCCCCCCTGATGAGGGGTGGTTCTTGGGAGTTTTTTATAGTGTGTTAGTGATTTTTCCCATCATACTTCCTCCATTACTAATATCCTTTATTTTCCTATGATTTGGGATGATTTTAACTTGGATTTGTCTGATGATTTCACTATATCATCTTCAAATCAATTCAGATGATGTAGATTTGGATTGTATTGGCTAGAGGTTATCCTTGTATGATGAATGCACCATGTTTTGTGAGGTATGTGGACCCTATAATACAAAACCATGTTCCAATTTATGCATGATTGTGCATTCATGAATGAGTATATGTGTTCCAGTGAAAGGGATAGAAATCAAGAGCAACCAAGGTAAATAAATAGGGTGTTTTTGAGAGATAGAGTGAGGGTTCTGTTGAATGTTTGTGATTTTGTGATCATCCAGAGATTATGTCTCCATGGAGTAGTTGTGTTTATGAAAGGATCGGGTTTGGTATGAGTTTTGTATAGCCTAGTTAGGTTTTATAAGGCTATTTGATTAGAGTCTTAGGCCTAAATAAGATGGATCATATAGTTTTATATATCACGTATGATGAGGAACACCCTCCTAAGGATATATAAGAGTCATGGTGTGATAATATGATGTGAGATATAGAAATGGGGATATATATAAACCAAATAGAGTACACACAAAAACAATGAGGATCCATAAGCATAGAACATAAAGAATATCTAAACATGATCCATATACAGCGTCAACTGAACAAAAAAGAAACTAAAAATAGAGATAGAATAAATCAGAACCCGACCAGATATCCTCGTGACCTTTGGGTTACCACTAACTATAAGACCAACCTGCTTTAAAGGAAACCTAAACAAGAAACCCAAACCTAAAAATAACTTGGGTCTACTGATACTAAGTGTCACAAGTAGGGTGTGAGCATAAAAAAACTTAGTAGGTAAGAACCACAGAATCCATAAATTACCTTTCCTAAAATAATACAAAAACACTAGTTTGAAATACATTTATAAAATAGGTTTTTATCATTTAAAGAACAAACACATATTTTTTAGAAAATATATTTTCAAAACAAATCACGCCTTCCCTTTTTAAAATAGATATCTAGTTTAAAAAATGAATTCAAAATTTAATATAAGAATCCAAACAAGGTGATCACAGATCCATGATGAAATTAATTGAAACAATAAAAGTAGAAAAATACTGGAAAACTATATAACCAAATTGCATAAAAATAAAGAAGAACATATATATAGGTAATCATTAGAATTACCTAAACATACCTAGAAGAAATCCCTAGACTTACTAGGTTCAAACTCACCTGCCGACATATGGTGTACCTCCATAGTAAACAACCAACATTGATGCTCCATTATAGTAGTATACTAGAGAATGAAGAGGCCATCACATGCAAAGTATAAACCAATAACACACAAGTTCCAACCGGGCCTATTCATCACATGAGTTTCAAAACCAATTTCCAAAACACCACAAAATACCAATAGATATTTAAAATTTACAAATCAAATTCCATTTTCAAAACCAAGGGGAAAACACCATGTAAGCTCTAAAGATTCCAAATGGGCCTTTATTCCATTTAGAAACCAAACCACACCTCAAGAAGCCAAACATAATAAATCTCAATATCGACAATAAATGAAAACATTATTAATTCATGCAAATTCAATTTTACTCACCTTAAGGAGGAGGACCCGGTGGCGGAGGAGAAGGATTCATTGACACTGGAGGCACCGGAGGCAGTGGAGGCAGTGCAGAGGCAGCGCGGAGGCAGCGCGGAGGCAGCGGAGGCAGCGAAAGCAGCTCAAAGGCAGCGGAATCATCTCGGAGGAAGCGGAGGAGGAGGAGGAGGAGGAAGAGGCCGCAGTGGAGAGGAGGCAGCGGAGTAGGAAGAGGAGGAGGAGGAGGAGGAGGAGGTGCCAGTGGAGGAGGAGGAGGACGAGGCCATGGTGGAGAAGGAGGAGGAGGAGGAGCAGGCGCGGAGGAGGAGGAGGAGGATGAGGCGGCCAGAGGAGGAGGAGGCGGTGGCTGAAGGAGGAAGAGAAGGAGGTGGCGGTAGCGGTGGAAGTGGCGGCAGCGGAGGCAGAGGCGGTAGCGGTGGCATAGGAGGGCTTCCGTGAGAGCTTGATAGGGTGCGGGGAGGTGGAAGAGGACCCGGTGGATTTTATCAATCCTGCGTGGACCTTTATCAGCACTAGTAAAAAGAGCTGATAAACAGTGTATTTATCAGCGCTAAAATGAAAAGCGCTGATAAATACAACCTTTATCAGTGCTTTTTTAGTGTTGATAAAGGTCGTACTTTATCAGTGCTAATAAAAGCACTGATAAATGTATCAATTTAAGAGTTTCTTTATATTATTATATATTTATTTAACTCTAAATATATATATCTCTATTTATACTTATAAAATTATTTGAAAGGTATATTTATATATATATCATTGAAAATATAATAAAATATATATTTATTTTTTAAATATAATTTAATTTTAATTATAAGTGTACATTTTTTATAACATATATATTATATGGGTAACATAATGAATTATAATATCTATAAATGAAAATTATTCAATATGCACATATGTATACGCATGTATGATATATTCATTGGAAAACACATATATATACACGCATGTATGATATTCATTGATCCCGATTCATTGGAAAACACATATATATATATTCAATAATTCCAATTATAGTACATATATATTAGAACGCATTATATATTTATAAATAAATCAAATATATTAAATGTAAAGAAATATAATAAATATATATTAAATATAATGAATTGATAAATCTAATAATTATAATGAATTAATAAATCTAATAAATTAATATATAATGAATTAATAAGTCTAATAAATATATAATGAATTAATAAATCTAATAAATATATTTATTATTAATCTTATAATTATTTAATAATATATATAAATACGTAGTTTATCAGCGATAATAAAAGCGCTGAAAATGTATAAATTTAATAATTTCTTTATATTATTATATATTTATTTAACTCTAAATATTTATATCTCTATTTATACTTATAAAATTATCTGAAAGGTATATTTATATATATATCATTGAAAATATAATAAAATATATATTTATTTTTTAAATATAATTTAATTTTAAGTGTACATTTAATTATTATAAATATATTATATATGCATGGGTAACATAATTAATTATAATTTATAAATGAACATTATTCAATATGCATATATATATACACATGTATGATATATTCGTTGACCCCAATTCATTGGAAAACACATATATATAGACACGCACATGTATGATATTGATCGATCCCAATTCATTGGAAAACACATATATATTCAATAATTTAAATTATACATATATATTAGAACGCATTATATATTTATAAATAAAACAAATACATTAAATATAAAGAAATATAGTAAATATATATTAAATATAATGAATTAATATATCTAATAAATATATAATGAATTAATAAATCTAATAAATATATAATGAATTAATAAATCTAATAAATATATTTAGTATTAATCTTATAATTATTTAATATATATATATATATAGTTATAACATGTGTTTTTTATTTAATGTATACAATAAATATTATCAACGCTAAGAAAAGCGCTGATAAAAGGATATTTAAAGCGTTGATAAATATTCCCTTTATTAGCGCTAAAACAAGCACTAATAAAGGGTACACCTTTATCAGCGCTTGTTTTAGCGTTGATAAAGGGGACCATTATCAGCGCTTTTTTTAGCACTGATAAAGGCCCACCCCTTTATCAGCACTTTTTCCTTAGCACTGATAAAGGCAGGTGCATGCCTTGCCCAGTTTTGTGGTAGTGGTTGTATTTCCTGCTTCTTATGGTTTATGAAATTCCTTGAATTTTACCCTTGCCCTGATATGGAAAGAAAGTTGCATTCCATGCATCATTATAGGCACATAGGGATTAGCATTCCATGCATAGTGCCATGCCATGTAGTTTCATTTTAGGTTTCTTGTTGATTCGAATTGTGTGCCTTGATTACTTTCCATGCCTTGTATTTATTAGCATGCCTATTTAGATAGCATGTTTCAGTGATAATATTCCATGTTGCCTTTCTTGCTTACGTGTCATGATTCTTTTCTATAACATGCCTCGGTGTTAGCTACTTGTGGTGACATGCTTTGTTTTATATAGGTAATTTATGCCATGAGTAATATCTGTTGGTTTCTATTACGACGGGAGAAAGTTTTCAGTTGTAAGGTGTATGGGCGCCTTATAACTAGGAAAAGGTAACCCATGTATTCGAACTACTATAAAAGGCTTCTAAGTTTAAAATGCTAAATTAAATTGGTTTTGATTAAAAAGGGGATCCAAATGCTGATTTATAAAGTGTATGGGTGCTTTATAGGTTGGTAGGTGGCCACCCGTATCGCTTTACCTTCATATGTGAGCATGTTAAATTCTGAGTTGGAATCTGGTTTTGATGAAAAGGGGGGTCAATTTTCAATCCATGAAGTGTATGGCCGCTTCATGAATTGGGAAATGGCAACCTGTATTAAATGTAAAGGCTTTCTGTATTGTGAAATGATTAAATGGAAAATTTTTCCTAATTTTAAAATTGAAAGGCTTTGGATAACCTCTAAATGTGAAACTGGACCCGAGTAGGTCAGTTGGGAAGTGTTGTATGAGATAACCCAGTTGGGATGTTTGAATTTTAAAAGGAATTGAGTAACTGCTTTGGGGGTTGCTTTTTGAAGAACCCGAGATGGTTAAAAATGGGGCCCTAGTAGGTTTCCCTTTTGTTTAAATGATTTTGTTTTTCTCAGTTGGTTGATAAAGATGGGATGTCTGTGAATGTTTGATGTTCTTAAAAGGAATTGTTTGTGAAACATTCTTGTTTACCTTATTGTGCAGTTTAAACTTTTAGATGGTTAAAGTTTAAATGACATAAAATGTTAAGGGCTTGGTAATGGAACCGTGGTTGTGTGTTGAAACCCTATTGTAAGGGGTAGTTTTGAGTTTCTCGTTGAGTTGCCTTGTAACAGAACCGTACGTGTTTCCGTAGGAGTTGTTTTCTTTACTGGTGACTTGATGATTGGATTTTTAGCCTAGCGACTTTGTTTCGCGTGACCCGACATTAGGGTCGATGTTTGGTCTCTGTAAGTGGCGAGCTCGTGGTTGGTATCACCCTCAATATTTTAATTCCTTGCTTGAACCATGAGTTTTCTGACGTGAGGTGTCATTCGGGTGCTGTTGTCCCTTATTGGACTCTTGTTTTTCTAATGACACCCTTGTTCGGATGGGTGGTCGTTGGGTTTTGACTTTCGTTGCGGCTTTGGGCCATCTCCTCAGTAGAGTGTCCTTATGTTAAAGAATTGTTTCGTCCCAATGTTCGGGATGGATTTTGAATAACTCGTGTGTTTTGACATGCTGGTTTCCTTTTTTTGGATCTTCTTTGTTTGTTTGGTGATGTGATTGTGGCGGAGGAGTGTAACACAATCGTTTGCGGTGTTTGTGTACTAGCGCACTTGTGCTCGGATATTTTATCTTCTTTTCCTATGACGACTAGGACACTCCTAAGGTTAGGAGCGCATCGCGTCAAATCTAGTAAATGTGTCCTTCCAAGTAGAAAAGACATCACCTGGAATTACTTCTGGAAATGTTTTGTCGTGTTTGAATTCCTATGAGGCATGCGAGTTTAAAATGTGTGTATGTGTCGGCAGGTGAGGTCGAGTTCCTTCCTTGAAGTCAACTAGTTGAGGTTCGACTGTTCTTCCTTCCAGTAGTCTGGTATGATGAACTGGAATCCGTTCAAACCTCTTAGTGTATTCTATTTAGCGATGAGCATGTCCCCTACCTTGTCCTCATCTAAGAAGCACTAAGAGAGCATCAGTCTCATCTGTACTAATGCTTTTAAGTCGTTGGGCTTGATCGGATGGTTCTCTTTCGGCATTGCACACGGGATGCGTGGTTTCTTGTATGTTTGGATCTTGGAAACGTCATCGGAAGTCGGGTGTAGGCTTCAGTGAACGTGCTTTTTCTAAACGCAGGGTGCTTTGGAGAAATGCATTGTCGTTTTGCTCAAAATACGCCGATCATCTAAGCTGAGCGTCTTCATAATGGTCGGCTGTTGAGTCTTGACTCTTTTCCTCTTTGGTTTAAATGAACACGGTTGTTGGAGAAGTGTTTTAAGGCACGTAGTTAGGTAAATATGAATACGGTTTGTGTCGGCCGGTGCCTTATATGAACAACCGGCTCGACTTGGGCCTTGAGTTAGATGGGGAATCGACTGTTTGATCTATTTCAAATCACGCTAGGAGCGTCGTGGGGATGCTTTGGGTGTGCTTTGAATGTTAATTCAAACGGTGGATTGAACCTTAGTTTGGATTTGGTTTCTTAATGTTAAAAATATAAGGTGGAAAGTACCTATGACTGGATACTTGGCGAGATGACGACGGGTTTGTGTCTCTGGGTAGATGGGCTCGGAAAGACCCATCTTGGTGTTTCGGTTGGGAAACGAGCGTTGGCTTGAGTTTTGGTGGCTTAAGCGTTGTATGGTTTAATGGATTCTTAAGGGTGTGTTGGATGTTTGTGAATGCAACTTGATCATTTGAACGAAGCTTCACGACCCTTTTAGGTTGGGTGTTGTGGACGTTGTTCCCGAAGGCTTCCCAGGGATGAGAAGTTCTAAGGTGGGAAGGTTATAATGACCCGCATTTTGAACCGGACTAAAACCTGAAGGAATTTGAACCTTTTCAATTACTAAACCGGTCATTTTAAAGATCGGGCTTCAGAACAAGGTTATGAAGGTTGGAACCCTTCCTTTTAATGTTTTTGGGCATGGTTGAAGGCTCATTAAGTTTCTCGGGTGGCCCGAGAGGTTTCAGAAACGCCGGACCCTTGTTCTTAAAGAGCTGCAGAGGGCGCACGGTTGGCGCACGGTTTGGCTAACCGTGCGGCCCAAACCATGTGGCCTTATTAAAGAAGGCAGTGGCTTGCCCACGGGCTAAGCATGGTTTCCCAAAACGTGTGCTTAGCCTGTGAAACAGATGTCTTAGAGGCAGAAGACTCTGCACAGTTTGTGCACGATTTGGCGAACCATGCGGGTCAAACCGTGCGCTTGGGTGAGTTTAGGTTTTTTATTAAATTTAAAATAAAAGAAAATAAATTAAATTAAAAACATAAAAACTAAACAATCCCTCACTTTCTCTCTCACCAGACCCACATGAAGCCAAGGGGATATCCCCTGTGAGCTGCGCGATACCCCCCTCCTACGGCCTCCTCCTTCGTTCTCTCCCACCGATCTCCTCTGGTTCTTTCTCTGAATCTCCGAAGTAAGGTTATCTCTCGTTTCTCCTCCTTTATTCTAGCCATATTTCGGCCTATCTATCGACCCACAGGATTCGGCCGAACCCTAGGTATTGGGGGTTTCTTGATTCTTGTTTTTTCTTTGTTTTAGGGTTGTTCCAAGGTTGTCTTGGGACCCCTGGGATCGAGTTTGGGAAACCGCTGCCAAAGGCGAAGTAGTTTGGGTGCTTTCGGATTGTCGGATTGGTTTCGGGGTAAGTTTTTTACCCCTTTCTTTGTTTCTCACATGTTGAATTTGGGTATTTTGATATTTATGAGTTCCTAGCACCTTTTTTATAGTGCGTTGAAGGTTTTGGCGTGGTTTTGAGTCCCCAAAGTCAAGGAGACTCGCCTGCGTAGGCATAGGTGTGCCTATAATCAGTGGGGGAGCACCAAGGGCTCTTTGTTAGAAAGCGCCAAGAGCTGGAGTGGAGGGATGGATCCACCTGGAGGTAGGTTCCCTCTCTTTTCCCTTTAAATTAAAGTAAAGTATTAATTAGTTTACTACTGGAATGCCTTAGTACTTTAATTCTGCAATCTGGTTTTGATTAAACGCTTCTTGAAAAAGAGTGTGGAATGCAGGAAAAGATAAAAGGGTTTCTTGGTCACTAAACTAACAATTTAATAATAAAACCCCTCGATCAGAGGTGCACTGTCTTGAAGAAAAAAAGTAGTTATATACTTTCTATGCTTGTCTGCTAAATGGTTGTGGTGCTTCTTTGATGCTTTGTATGTGAACTTGCCTTGTCGAGACAAATAGAATGATATGGTTATGATACTTGTGTTTGCAACAATTTTACATGTTAGGAAAATTGAGTAAGATGGTGACCTTAGTGGGATGACTTAAGACTGTAAGAGATGTTTCCTTTAAAAGGTGTCAAAGGGTCAAAGAATGGTAAACATATATTTTAAGATGAAATGGTTAAACGAGAAATGAACATACTAGGGTGGTACGACCATGCCTTGGAATAACGTAATGAGCATAGATTATGTTAGTAAGATGAATATGTGAATGTCTTGTTTTAGATACTTAAGATGGGTTACCTTAAGTATGATGTGAATGTGTTTGCTTATGTGTATGTGGTATGATTATTTGAATTATTATGATGTAATTCCATAAGAAGTATACTATGTACATGTTTTTATTGTGAGGGCGCACATGATGATGCCACATAATGAATGATAAAAAAGGTGAGTGCATGCTGAAGCCACCTAGTGACAGATACATGGTTGGATGGGAAGCAGTTATACCCCATGATAGTGTGACATTATGTGTCTGTAAGGGAGGCATTGTTACCCCATTCTAGTTGACTTCAGTTGATGATTACATGTCTAGAAGGGAGGAATTCTTATCCCTTTCCAGTTGACTTCTGTTGATGATTACATGTCTGGTTGGGAGGCAGTTATACCCCTTTCCAGTATTATGATTGTGACAGATGGGGGGCAGTAATACCCCATGTCGGTTGAATGAATGTGATGGAGGGGAGGCATTCTTACCCCTTTCCAGTTGATTTAGGGATAACAGGCATTCTTATCTCGTGCCCGTTATTCTCTATTAATGGGTGGGAGGAATTCTTACCCTACGCCATATATAATCTAAATGCATTTATAGATATATATATATATGGAGACATGATCTGGATACTTTACCGACAACAAGCCAAAGATGGTATAACCGTCATGTGTCCCTTGGGAACCTGGATGGGTGTTATTTACTTATATAATTCTTCTTACTCATTTCTCTATACCTGCTCACTATTTAATTATTATACACTGTCTGGATTGGGTTTGACACCGGTGGTGCCAACCTACTGATATTTTTATCTCACAGCCTACTCAGGCCGTCATTTTACTGGGGTACCCGAGTAAACCTTCTTGCGTGCAGGACCTAGGTTGTGTGTTGTGCTGTTTTTACCTGAGGAGGTAGGAGCAAAGGACCAAGTGGGAGCTTGGGATGCTCAGGGAATCGCCATTGGGATTTGCTGTCTTTTCTTTTTTTAATTGTTTGTAAATCATGTTGTAATGTTTCTTGCTTTTATAAATGTAACATCATCTGTACATGCATGCATTGTAAACTGGCATTTGCCACCTTTTGTAGAATTGTTATTACATGTCTTTTGCTTCTGATTTCCATTGATTACTGCTTCCTATATTGAATATTATTTACTTTGATAATACCATTTTGTTTCCCTAATATGAGGGTATAGTCTCTCCACTATCATCTCTCGACACCCTCGCTACTAGTCGGCAGCCTCTGGCATATGAGGAGACGCTCTTGAGGCCATGTGACCCACCAGTCTGGCCACCAGTTCGATGGTAAGTCGGGCCTGGATGTTACACCACTCAGTAGATCAAGGAATTGTGATTTAATGCAGTTGGAATTTAGAATCCCTACCTAAAACCATTAAAGTTGATTAACCAACCAAATATGGGGGTAATGAGAAGGGGAATATGGATCCTTGCTGTAACGTCCCAGATCCGGGTGCCACTCCACGGGTGCCCAAAACCCGGTTGGAAACTTGACCTCAAGCCCATTTCCCCAAACTCCAGAGGTTGCCGACTAGCAGGGAGGGCCTAGGTCTGATAGTGGGGAAACTATGCCCTCATTTGTCAAAGTGTAGCACAGCGGAATACAAGAACAAAAATAAAACAATAGCGGAAGAAGTAAAACATACATATCTAAAATGAACAACTGTAGTAAAAAGAACCACCAGTCACTATTCTATGAAAACAGCCAGAATACGTTACACAGCAGTACAATACGATACAATAGAATTATAGGTACAGCAGAAAAAAACAGAATAGCCAGCAGCATCATGAGCCTGAGCTCGATCTTGTGCTCCCCTACACCTCAGAAATACTCATGTACCTATATAGGGACTCTTGACCTTATCCATACCTACAGAAATATAGTCTGTTAGGGTCAAAGACATGACCCAAACAGGGTGTGAGAAATGAATCCCAGTAGGCACCCACCAAAAGTTTGTGCCCAACTGTCAGTGTAAATGTGCAACAGCAGTGTACAGTAGTAAATGCAATAAACTAAGCAGTACTCAAAATTAACTAACTCTACTAGTTGTATTTCCATTTTAATATTAATTTAATCATGCCACGCATGTGCTTTAACTTGATAGGTATAACAGATAAAAATCACTACGGTGAACATTTAATGATAACACTGTCCTCAGACATATGAACCTTACCCTCAGGTAATCAGAGTCACAACTCGAAGGTAGTTTCCCACAGGTAATAACAGATATTTCCCTCAGGCATACGAAGTGTCGCTCTTAGGCACAGAATCTACTGCCCATAGGCACGGAAAGAGTTGCCCTTAGGCTAAACAGAACACTGCCCTCAGGCTAAATAGAACACTTCCCTCAGGTGCAAGTAACCGGGCCGAGCCCGACATATAAGCAAGCAATTATATCAAATTCATCTCAAGGAAATTAAAGCATGCTAAATTTTACGGTATACCCTCGGGTAACCTGGCCAAACGGCTAAACAGAGGAATGCACCCCAGGGGTGGTCCTGGATCCAAGCAACGATCCCAAACATCAGGTTATAATTATATTAAAATACCTATACAATTCTAGGTATATAATTCTTCAAGTCCCCAGCCATAAAACACCCCATTCATGGGCGCGTATCACTACGGTACACAAATTCACCACAGAAGTTGGAAATAAACACTAGACCACCTACCTGAATCACCCCTCATCGGTATACATGAATAAAGATCCTCAAAACGCTCGGGAATGACGTAGATCTGAGTTAAAAGAAATCATTTTCAAACATAAATAACTTCACCTCGGGAAATAATTAGTAAGAACTATTTAAGGAGAGGGGTGGGCTTACCCGTACGGTTCCAACGAGATCAACGGAGGTGGAATCGGATTCCTAGTGCTCGATCGAGTGATCTCCAAATTTTTGGTCATCCTCCTAAGCTATCCTCTGTTTCTAAGCCTTCCCTATGAACAGGGGAGGATACTTCCCATTTTAAGTGAAAAAACAGACTACACGGCATGTACTATTGAGTACATGGCGTGTAATTTTCATTTTTTAACTATTCCTTTGGTGGCTTCTTTACACTACGGAATTGTTCATATGTCAACATGAGTACATGGCATGTATTCATGATTACATGGCATGTATTGTCGCTCAGCTTCCACCACCTTACTATTTTCCTGTTGACTGACTACACGGCGTGTAAATACCCACTACACAGCGTGTAGATGGTTTTTAAACCCATCATCGTCGACCGGCCTACACGCCCTGTGTACTTCTTCCACACGGCCAAAGTGCACGGCGTGTAGTCAAAAAATTAGGATTTTCTCCCATTTTCATTATTTTCTCAAAATCACTTAAGGAAAAGAGAAAAGAAGAAACTCGTACCTCAAGAATAAGAACCAGGTTCTTACAAACTTCTCCCCTTAAAGAAATTTGTCCCTGAATTTCCCTTCCAAGGGTGGCGAAGATAAAGCTGTGAACAAATCTGTCCACTAAGCACGTACGTCAGTCTCCCACTCCCAGGTTTTATCCTGCACTCGGCCATGCTGCCATAGCACCCGTATGAGAGGAACTGACCGGCCTTGGAGAACCATCGTGCTCCTATCAACAATACGAATCAGATGCTCCTCAAAGGATGCATGGACCTGTAGCTCAACCTCCTCAAGATGAAAAATGTGAGACAGGTCTGAGTGATAACGGCACTACTGAGATACATGGAAGACATTGTGCATGGCCCAGTACCTCTATGGTAACTGCAACTTATAGTCAATCGACCCGACTCTCTCCAGAATCTCAAACGGCCCCAAATACCTCGGTGAAATTTTACCATGTCTCCTAATTTTCCTGTGTCCCAACCTTGGTGAAACATGCAAAAACACCTGATCCCCGACCACAAACTCCAAGGGTTGTCTACGGTGATCAGCATAAGATTTCTGATGAGACTGCGTAGTAGCCATCCACTTCTATATCAACTAGACCTTCTCTGAAGTCTCCTGTAAGGGACGTTGTCCAAGCAAAGCTGCCTCACCTGCCTCCATCAAGCACAAAGGTGATCGGCATGGCCTACCATATAAATCCTCGTAAGGTTCCATCTCAATATTTTCCTGAAAACTATTATTATAGGAAAACTCGACCAGGGTTATATGCTTCTCCCAAGATCCCCCAAAATCTAGGACGCATGCACGCAGCATGTCCTCAAGCACCTGTATCGTATGATCTGACTATCCATCGGTCTAAGGGTGGTAAGTTGTGCTCAAAAGCACCTATGTACCCAGTACCCTCTGAAAACTCTTCCAGAATCGAGATGTGAAATGGGCATCCCTATCTGAAATGATAGAACATGGGACCCCATGAAGACATACGACCTCTCAGATATACAGTTTTCTGAGCTCGTAAACACCGAAGGTCTCCTTGATTGGCAAAAATTGAGCTACCTTCGTAAGTCTTTCCACAATGACCCACATGGCATTATTTCCTCGAGGTGACCTCGGCAACCCCATCACGAAATACATTGCGAAATCATCACATCTTCATTCCGTAATGGGTAACTGTTGTAACAGTCTGGCTGGCCTCTGATGCTCCTCCTTCACCTGCTGACAGATGGAACATCTCATAACAAAACCAGCTACTCCCTTCTTCATGCCTGGCCACCAGTACTGACGTCTCAAGTCAAGGTACATCTTGGTAACCTCGGGATGCATTTCCCAAGCTGAAGCATGAAACTCTCGCATCATCTCCCCGCATATATCTCTTGTAACCCATACTCATCCATGGAAACACAATACCTCCCCATCACCTATCATCCACCCAGGAGTAGGGTCCTCCCTTTCCACCGACTCCCTGAGAACTAGGACTTCTGAATCAAATAGTTGTCTCATATTAACTCTATACAGAAGGGTAGAAGTCATAGCTATGGAATAAAGATAGGTTTGCCCCTAATTTTCGTGCACCTCCAAATGCATCTCAGAGAACAAGGCCATAAACTGCCACTCACCACTGGCCTCTTTCACTGCCTGTATCTGAGTCTTCCTAGTCAGTGCATCAGCAACTGAATTTCCCTTACCCAGTGTATAGGTAAGTTCAAAATCGAAGGAATGAAGGTACTCGACCCCCCTCCACTGCCTCAGATTCATGTCACGCTGAGTAAAGATGTACTTGAGACTTTTATGGTCGGTGAAAACCACAAAATGCTCTCCCAAGAGATAATGTCTCCAATAGAGCAACGCATGAACGACTACAGCCAACTCGAGGTCATGCGTCGGGTAATTCCTCTCATGTGGCCTCAACTGCCGAGACCCGTACACAACAACTCGATCACCCGACATCAACACAGCTCCCAACCCAATACCTGATGCATCACAGTAAACTATATAGCTCATTCCCTACTCTGGGAGTATTAGTATTGGTGTTGATGTCAACTTTCCCTTTAGCTCCTGGAAGGCTATCTCGCAAGCTTCTGACCAAACAAACTTCACACCCTTCTTAGTCAAACCCGTAAATGGAACTACTAAGGGGGAGAAATCCGATATGAAACACATGTAGTAACCATCCAGCCCTAAGAAACTCCATATCTCAACCACGTTCTTAGGCTACTCTTAGGAAACTACTACTCTCACCTTCTCTGGGTCTACTGCAAATCCTTCCTCTGAGATGATATGACCCAGTAAGTGTATCTGGTCCATCAAAAAGTGTCACTTTGAGATCTTAGCATATAGTGGATGCTCTCTCAGTATACTCAATACGATATCAAGATGGGTAGCATGGTCGTGTCGAGTGTGAGAGTACACCAAGATTTCATCCATGAAGACTACCACAAAAGAATCCAGAAAAGGGTGGAATACACGATTCATCAGAGACATCAAAGCTGCTGGTGAGTTTGTGAGTTCGAACGGCATAACCAAGTACTCGTATAGACCATACCTACTCCTGAAGGTCATGAGAGGTATATCAGATGGTCTAACATGCAAATATTGATATTCGGACCTCAATTCAATCTTTAAGAACACTCGTGCTCCTCAAAGTTGATCAAAAATATCATCAATCCTCGGTATGGGATACCGGTTCTTAACCTTCAGCTGGTTCGACTTCCGATAATCCACACAGAGTCTGAGGGTATAACTTTCCTTCTTTGAAAAAAGGATCGGAGAACCCCAAGGAGAAGTATTGGGTTGGATGAAACCCTTTGCCTGTAACTCCTCTAACTGTCTCTTGATCTCCTGCAACTCTGGTGTAGCCATACTATATGGAGGAATAGACACCGGTGCTGCTCTTGGCACAAGCTCAATAGAGAAAACCACTTCTCACTTTGGAGGTAGACCTGAAAAGTTTTCTGGGAATACATCCCTGAAATTATGAACCACTGGAGGGAAATAATTCTGACAAGTCCCCTAATCATCCAGATACAAACTCACAATCTGGGCTGTCACTCCACCTCACACGTGATGCTCGGGTCTAGCTTGACTCACCTGGAGATCCTACTCGTCCTTGTATAGAAACTCCCTGCCTTCTAGTGACATGAAACTCACCCTTCAATGATAGCAATCTACAAAGGATCGAAAGGGTACTAGCCAGTCCATCTAGAGAATGACATCATAACTAGCCATCTCTAAGACATAGAGGTCCCATAGAAAGTGACACCCACCAACCTCTAGGGGGGATTCCCTGCACTAACGCACACCAGCCGTTATAATTCCCAATGGAGTGTCTAGCGTCATAACATTAGAAGAAGGAGAAACACAGAGCCCAAGGCTCTCCACAACAGGAACAGATATAAAGCTATATGTATCACCCATATCAAAAAGTACTGAAGATAAAACAGAAGCTACTAGAATAGTACCTCTAACAGTAGAAGGTCCAGGATCCTGCTCCTGCTGGGTCTATTGCACTGCATATGCTAGCCTAGTGTCGCGGCCCTACGACATAGCCTGGCTACCCTGAGCGGTCCCGCCCTATTGCCTCTGTGATCCTGGTGTCTGGCTACCATGGCCACAACCACCATCTCTTCCTACACGCCCTAATGTATTCCAGTTTCCCAACTGGTATGAAGCTGTGGTCCTCCTACCGCATGCGGAGACTGCCCAGAACCCTTCTCACTAGCCACTATTAGGAACTCCCTATAGAAGTGTTGTACATGTCCCATCTTGCCACAAGATCAGCACTCCACTAGGTTACGTGGACATTAGAGTCTCTTGTGCCCCTCTTTACCACATCGATATCACATGACCTGGCCGCCTGAAGTATTCCTCTAGATAGTACTACCACCGTGAGAGAATTTCATTTGTCTCTTCCTCTTACTAGTAGAAATAGTACCAGTAACTGATGTCGAACCACCCTGGCCCACATCACTAGCTTCCTGCATATTCCGCTCAGTAATAAGTGCCTGGTTTACAATAGCATGTACAATAGGCAACCTGAAAACATTCACCAGTGCTCGGATGTCATATCGAAGACCATCCTCAAAGTGTCTGGCCCTCAACGTCTCATCACCCACTAGAACGGGTGAAAATACTGAAGATCGGTAAAGCGAGCAGAATAATCCATCACCGACATAGTGCCTTGCTGCAGATTCATAAACTCTCGAGCTCGATCTACCCTCAGCATCTCTGGGAAGAAGAATTCATAGAAATCTGCCTGAAAGTCTTCCCACACCATGTCTCGGTGATGATCAAATTGGGTGGTAAAATCCCACCACCTCTTGGCGGAATCACGCAGTATATATGTAGCGAGCTTGACCCTCTGCCCTGGAGGCGTCTCCATATGCTCGAAAATAGTCTACATAGAACCCATCCAAGACTCCAAAGACTGTGGTCTTCCATCCCTTGAAAACGTAGGTGGATGCTGCTACTGGAATATACGAGTCAGCTCTGCCATAGATGTGGCAGCCATTGGTGCTCCCTGAAAGGTCTGCATGAACCGCATGAAGCCTTCACTGAACTGCGCATCTGGTCCTGTGTCCTGTATAATGGTTGGCACCACATCTGGCTCTACTGGAGGATCGACTGGTAGCCCATGGCCTACCATTTCTGGAGTGCAATCGTTGCCCCTCTCCTGGCGAACAACGGGTGGTCCTCTTGGCGGCATGACTCTACAAGTTCAAATGCACACCTTAGATCAAGATTATCAAGGACCGAAAACAAGGAGACGGAGAAGGAAAGTTTTCATAATTTACAAAACATGACTACACGGCATGTATAAAACTATACGGCGTGTTCTCTCAAGCCATTCACATGGGCGTGTACCCCATCATAAACTGGTCGTGTAACACCCCAAACGCACGGCGTGTCTTCTAAATACATGGAGTTTACTTGAATCGTCTTTCCCTGCCTGAGTCCTTTAACACGGCTAACCCACACTGCTCACTTTTAACAATAATACGCAGCGTTTATAGCATCTAACGGCTTGTATGGTTTAATTTCTAACTTCAAGTGTCATTAGTGACACTGCCAACTACTCGGATGACACCACACAGCGTGTGACACCCGCACACGGTGTGTACACCACCCTATTTCCCAATCCACATGGCTAATTCCACACAGTCTCCCACTGGTAAGTACTATGCGATGTGTCCCTCAGGTACATGGAGTGTTCAAGAAGGGGGTAACACCGACCCGTGTTTATTAGCTACACGGTTGGGTCCCCGGGACAGACTACACGACATGTTCCAATGTGGAAACGGCATGTATGTCTCAAGGTCTCCTCCGTCCATGTTGTTAGTTACACGGGCGGACTCCGGTTCAACACTATATGGCATGTACATCCCATACACGGTGTGTTTCTTCCAAGTCGTTCCCTACCCCGTGTCCCCACCCACATGGTCTATAAAACGGGAAGAGACTACACGGCGTGTACTGAGGGTACACGATGTTTACTTAAAAAGTTTTCATTTCTTCTCGAAAAGAAGAACACACGGCATGTGTCCATAGAACTACACGGTGTGTATACTGGATTTTCTGGACAGTATGCCTCAGAAACTACTCCTGAGACCAGAAAACACTAAAACAAACATTTAAGTGCCAAATTCCAATCTGTGAGGGCCCATACTCCTCGCGAATCAAAGCTTGACATCTTATCTGTGTTTATAAATACAGTAAACAGCCAATGATCCACCAAATTCTGGTCAATGAGGGCTCATACTCCTCAATAACCAAAGATTGGAATCCATTCAATCAAGGTATCATAGAAAAATACCCTATCAAATAGCAGGTATTTATCAATGTAGCTATCACAACAGCATGTGTTTCTAGCACAACACCTATCACAACAACATGCAATTTCTAACGCACCTACATGGCATGGAAGAATGAATGACATTTGATTTCTAGCATGTGCCTAAATGATTCATGAGATGGAATACCCTCATCTCATTAGGTTGTAACTAAATACAACCCATGGATAACATATAATCAGCACAATTACAAGTGTGTCACCCAACAATGAAAATCAGATCAACTGTAAATTGCAAAATCAATAAAATTGCAACACGGGGTAAATTGGATTTTACCTGTACATGGGTTAAATACTCCCATGCATAGCTTATTTCTTGCTACCATATACTTTGTATCCCAAACTAAGGCTCCAAACAGTAATTCAAAGAAAAGAAAAGAAAACCTCCCTTTGATACCCCTTTGTAATGTCTCGGATCCGGGTGCCACTCCACGGGTGTCCCGAACCCAGTTGGTCACATGACCTCAAGCGCATTTCCCCAAACTCTAGAGACTTCCAACTAGCAGTGAGGGCCCAGGTCTGATAGTGGGGAAACTATGCCCTCATTTTTTCAAAGTGTAGCATAGCGGAATACAAGAACAAAAATACAAAAATAGCGGAAGAAGTAAAATATACATATCTGAAATGAACAACAACAGTAGAAAGAACCAGCAGTCATATATATATATATATCAAGATGTATCATGTCACTATTCTATGAAAATAGCCAGAATAGGTTACACCGCAATACAATACGATATAATGGAAGTACAGGTACAGCAGAACAAAACTGAATAGCCGGCAGCATCACAAGCCTGAGCTCGGTCTCGTGCTCCCCTACACCTCAGTAACACTCATGTACCTTTATAGGGACTCTTTCCCTTATCCATACCTGCAGAAATATAGTTTGTTTGGGCCGAAGACATGACCCAAATAGAGTGTGAGAAATGATTCCCAGTAGGCACCCACCAAAGGTTCATGTCCAACTATCAGTGTAAATGTGCAACAGTAGTGTACAGTAGTAAATGCAATACACTAAGAAGTACTCAAAAGTAACTAACTCTACCAGTTGTATTTCCATTTTAATATTAATTTAACCATGTCAAGCCTGTGATTTAACTTGAAAGGTATAACAGATAAAAATCACCACAGTGAAAATTTAATGATAACGCTATCCTCAAACATACGAACCTTACCCTTAGGTAATCAGAGTCACAACTCGTAGGTAGTTTCCCACAGGCAATAACAGATATTTCCCTCAGGCGTACGAAGTGTTACCCTTAGGCACAGAATCTACTACCCATGGGCATAGAAAGAGTTTCCCTCAGGATAAATAGAACACTACCCTCAGGCACAAGTAACCAGGCCGAGCCCAACATATAAGCAAGCAATTATATCAAATTTCCCTCAAGGAAATTAAAGCATGCTAAATTTTACAATATACCCTCGGGTAACATGGCCAAATGGCTAAATAGAGGAACGCACCCTAGGGGTGGTCCTGGATCCAAGAAACGATCCCAAACATTAGGTTATAATTATATTCAAAGACCTATACAATTCTAGGCATATAATTCTTTAAGGCCTCAGCCATACAACACCCCATTCATGGGAGCGTATCACTATGGTACAAAAATTCACCACAGAAGTTGGAAATAAACACCAGACCGCCTACCTCGATCGCCCCTGATCAGTATACGTGAATGAAGCTCCTCAAAATTCCCAGGAATATTGTAGATCTGGGGTAAAATAAATCTTGCTCAAACGTAAATAACTTCCCCTCAGGAAATAATTGGTAATAATGGTTCAAGGAGAGGGGAGGGCTTACCCGTACAGTTCCAACGAGATTGACGGAGACAGAATTGGATTCTTGGTTCTCGATATGTTGATATCCAAAGTTCCGACCATCCTCCTGAGCTCTCCTTTGGTTCTAATCCTTCCCAGTGAACAGGGGAGGATACTGCCCATTTTAAGCTAAAAAATAGACTACACGGCGTGTACTATTGAGTACATGGCGTGTAGTTTTCATTTTTTAATTGTTCCTTCGGTGGCTTCTTTACACAGTGGCACTGTTCATCTGTCGACATGAGTACACGGTGTGTATTCATGATTACATGGCGTGTACTATCGCTCAGCTTCCATCGCCTTACTGTTTACCTACCGATTGACTACACGGTGTGTAAATACCCACTACACGGTGTGTAGTCGGTTTTTACACCCATTATCGTCGACCGGCCTAAATGCCCTGTGTACTCCTTCCACACAGCCAAAGTACATGGCGTGTGGAAAAGTACACAGCGGGTAGTCACAAAATTAGGATTTTCTCCCATTTTCCTTATTTTCTCAAAATCACTTAAGGAAAAGAGAAAAGAAGAAACCCATACCTCAAGAATAAGAACCGGGTTCTTATGCTTTCCACTCGAATTTCCAAGATAAATTATATTTTTAATCCAATGGTGAGGGCTATTAGGTTTTGATTAAATAGTGGAAGACAAATAAATATAGTATTAATTTATTTCTCTAAATTTATCGCATAAATTACTAAAATTATACTAATATTATCTTATAGAAATAATAATAAAATGACATCAAACATATCATTGTGCTCTATACTTTATAAGGAAAACTTTCTCACTGACACTAATTTCTAGGAGTGGCAAAGGCACCTATGTGTCATCCTTCACCATGAAAAGAAATTGTATATGCTGGAAGAACATTTACCAATTTCACCTGGTAGTGAGGCAAGTGATTAAGAGATATCTCCCTATAAGAAACATTTAAATGATGCTATAGATTTTCAGTGCTTCACACTGTCATCTATGTCCAATGAGATTTTAAAAAAACATGATGATATGGATGCCTATTGTAAAGACTCATAAATTTCAAGGAAAATTTTTTCTTAATTTCTTTGGAATTTTGCAAGTCTGTGGCTTCTGACATCACCTAATTTTGAGGCCCGGTTTCCTCGGAATCATTTTCTGAAGTTTAGCTTGGGTACGTTCAGTGAACGAAAGAGCGGGTTTTTCTAACTCTTGAACTGGTGCTCGGAATCAAAATCTGAGGGCGCCATTGAAACTGCAATGCCGATATTTTCTTAAGAATACCTTTTCCAGAGTTGTGTTTTCTCGTAAAGAGTTGTTTAATTTTGTGGATTAAGACTACGGAGAAATAAAATTGTGCTACTAATTTTATTTCTCTTAAGTGGTTAAAATCCAAAGGATGGAGGTTGGGTGGAACTAACCACCCATGTAAGGTTAATGGTGAGGTGGGGCCCACACGATCCCCCACCCCTTCAAATCCCCAAACTCCCTCTTAAATGTGGGAAACCCCCCCCCCCCCATAAGTTATGACCTTCCCTCTCTCTTTAATTTAATTTTTTTTTTCAAAATGTTGGGGCCGAAGCCTCATTTTTATTATTAAATCAAAGCAAAGTCCACTTTTAACTGGGTAGAGGGAAACCCATTACATAGCCCGAAGGCCCAGTGGGATTGTAGCCCATTACATAGCCCGTAGGCCCAAATTCTAAGGCCAATTCACATTCTGTGAATAGTAACATGCTGCTACAGTACCGCACAGTATCGCCGCCGCTACAGTGCCCTGCCGCCGCTACAGTGTCCTGCCGCCACTATAGTACCAGCTGATGAATAGTGCCACCGCTACTACAGTACCACTATAGTACTGCTACAGTAACCTGCGCCCCATGGGTTTTGAACCCCCATTTTCCATGTAGCCTTACGGGGTACTTACCACTAAGGCAAACCCCAACTACAAAAAAGTACACTGGGTTTTCATGCCCAAGGGGTTACACGGTATAGGTGGGTCATCACCCACCACCGAGAGCCTCTATGTACTCCCCCAGCTGTAGGCCTAGGTGTAACGGCACCTAGGATTTTAGGCCAGTTACACACGGGGTAGAGGGGCCCACGAGTAATTCGCTGGAGTATAGTGCGCGTTGCCTTTGCGAGGACTCGAACCCGGAACCTCGACGACAGGACGCCACCGCCTTGAATGAGGTTTTTGAATGAGGTTTTTGAATTTTAAAATGTTGGCATGTGTGAATAAATTAAGACAAAGTCTTAATTTGTTTTTGGTTAGATCGTTGTGTGGAGTCTGGGGAGAAAATAACCAAGGTTTCGAAGAACATCGTCTTCCACATTGAAGAACGTGAAGAACGTCAAGACCTCGACTAAGAATGCCATCACCGTAAGTGAAGACTGTCATGCCACCTTCTCTTCTCTCCGCAGCCAGTGAAAGATGCCTTTTTTGGAGAACAACGACGAGCCGCTTACTTCATTGGGTGAACGCCGACGACGCTTACGAAGCATCGATCCGCAACGTCGTCTTCCACGACGCCGTCTTCCGTGACGTCGTTTTTCTGCGACGACCATCGTTCTACAACTACTTGAGGTAGGGCTTAGGTTTTGTTCATGAATAATTCTTTGTGTTCTTCGTTTAATATTTGGGCCGCCTGTTATCAATTTAACGGGAGGAGGTCGGACCACCCGAACACGGTCGATCCTCCTCCACCTTTGATGTTGTGTTCGTTGTGGAAAGAAAAAAGGTGGCGCGGTGCAACGGCACCACACGGAAACAAGAAGGAATGTGGTGAAGAAGTGTGGCACCGTCGCACCGCGCCGTTGAGGCTGAACGAAACCGCGGTCGGAGTCGGGGCCGCAGAGGTGATTCGAAGACTCCGCAGATTGTTTATTGATGTGTGGATCGATGGGCGATGACGGAACGGACCGCAGAGGCGATTTGAAGACTCCGTAGTGAATTTCAGGTCCTGTAAGGACTCCAGCCGCAGACGGCGGGTGAAACAGACCACCGGTGTGCGTCCAGTGGTCCGTAGAGAGCGGCGGCGGCGTGCCATCCCTGCGCGGCAGCGCCGGCGACCGGCGGCGGCGGCGCACCGCTGGAGGAGACCGCCGTGACTGATCCGCAGCGGACCAGAACAGCTTTGACGTTCTGGGTTTTGGGGATGGCGTGGCTTAATTCCATGCCATTTTGAGACAAGGGGGGCGCAGCGCACCCCCGTTTTTTTGCTCGGCCGAAACGGCCGAGCCGTCTGGCCACGCGGGTCGCGCCCGCGCCAGGTCAACCGGCCACCCAGGCCGGACCGGCCGCACCGGGCCGGGCCGCCCAAGCCAAGCTGGGCCACGCCCTATCAGGCTGCACCTGGACCCGGGTCGGTTCGACCCGGTTCGGGCTGACCTAGGGGGTATCGGGCTGGGTCGGACCGGGCCCGAACCCCCTATTCTCAGCCAGTTTCGTTCAAACACCCATAACCTGGGCTTCGGACCTTCGATCGATGCATCATCGGTTACGTTGGGATCCTTGGATTGAGACGGTAATTTTGGTATACTACACTCAAGGTTTCAGAGAACTTTGGGTACGGTCGGGTTGGTTCGAACACAAAACCAACCGGGCCCTCAGAGCGGAAACGCTTATAACTTGAGCTCCGGACGTCCGATTGATGTGCCGTAAACGTTTTTGGTTTACTCTTAGTGAGACAGACCTTTTTTATTACTCCACTCAAGGTTTGGATGCAGTTGAATTGCGGTCATGTTGGTTTGACTTAAAAACCAACCGGGCCCCTAGAACGAAAAAGTCAATAACTCTCAGACCGGGCATCCGATTGACGTGTTGTCTATCACGTTGAGTTCCCTATGTCGAGGCGGAACTTTGGGATACATCAAATCCGGACTATGTTTCAGTTGATGTATCGACCCCCTTGGCTCGTGGAGCAGACCCTCCCGGAAACGAGCGTGCTATGTGGGGAAACCCTAGAGTTGGCTAAGACTTGACGATTGATGATCGACTGACTCTGAGTGTTTCGATAGCCCAGTGGGGAGCGTTTGGTTGTAGCGGCAGACCCACGGCGGAGGAGCTCTTGGTTTTATAGGAATACCCGCAGTACTCAACAGAAGGAGTACCTTTGTAGGCTATGAGGGGGAGTGCTTGGTTGTAGCGACAGACCCATGGTGGGAAGCGCTTGGTTGTAGCAGCAGGCCCACGGTACTTGACAGGTGGAGTAATTCAGTAGTCCAAGGTTAGTGGGAAGTGCTTGGTTGTAGAGACAGGCCCACTGTACTCAATAGAGGAGGAGTTCCCCAGCAGCTACGGGTTCGACGGTGAAGACTATCGTACTGGAATCCTCCGTGGGTTCGACGGTGAAGATTATCGTACTGGAATCCTCCGTGGGTTCGACGGGGAAGACTATCGTACTGGAATCCTCTGTGGGTTCGATGGTGAAGAATATAGTACTGGAATCCTCCATGGGTTCGACGGTGAATACTATCGTACTAGAATCCTATGTGGGTTCGACGGTGAAGACTATCGTACTGGAATCCTCCGTGGGTTCGACGGTCAAGACAATCGTACTAGAATCCTTTATGGGTTTGATGGTGAAGACTATCATATTGGAATTCACTGTGGGTTCGACGATGATGACAACCGTACTGGAATCCTCCGTGGGTTCAATGGTGATGACTACTGTTCTTGTATCCTACGTCGGTCTGGCAGTACTACTGATCTTGTATCCTACGTGGGTCCCAGCTTAGATGAATTAGTGGCTACTTCTAATCATCTCTATTATCTCACGAATAAGTATACCTGTGTGAGATGACTCTTGAATTTCAATCATTATCTTCGATATGATTGACTTTCTTTCCTAGGTGGATTGGGTTGTGCTTTCCTACGTTGATTGGGTTGTACTATCCTGTGTGGACGTGATCGAACTTTGGATCGGATGTTGGTGCCGAAATGAAATTGATGACTTAGGTATATGTATGGGCATATACCTAATTAGTGTTGGATGTTACTTCTTGATTGTATCTTTTCTTTGTGGTTGATCCTTTGTGGATTCAGGGAGACCTTTAGGGGTCTCGGGGTCCCTACTGAGTATCGTATACTCACCCCTGCACGGGCTTCGCCCGCACTACGTTGTGTTGGTTGCAGATGATGAACATCACTGATCGAGGTTGAGGCTTATAGAGATGGACGGTTCCCGGAGGAGGAACTCACGATGATTCGGTGGCCGGAGGTGGATATCACGACGAGTCGGTACCTAGAGGTGGACCACTGGGCGGGACATACACAGGGCGGACGGCAGGACCCGAGGAGCTGGGGAGGCTATATGTACCCACCCTTCAGGTGGGATTTCCAGTGGACGGCTCGTCATTGCTGCTTTACTTTTTAGTTGTTGTACTTCCTTTCCAATTGTACTTTACTTTCAGTTTGGGTTTGTATTCTAGCCCACTTTCTTTTCTGCACTTACTATTGTACTCAGTTTACTTAGTGTTTACTTCTTCCAGTTTACTCTGTGGTGTTTTTTTACTTTATAAAGGCAATGCCTTCCCCTTTTTGTCGGGATTTACGCCTTTGGTGCTAGTCGCCGGCCCCTGGCCTATGGAAGGCGGGCTTGGGGTAGTCACGGCACGGGCCCCGAGGGCGGGTCGTGACAAATTGGTATCAGAGGAGTTCAGTTCTACCGCAGAACTCAGGACTCTGATCTTTCTTCTATGTGAAGCAATAGTGTTAAAGGTATTGAGTTTGGTTATCAGTCCAGGGAGTCCATTGTTGGTGCGGCGGCCGACATATCTATACACCAGGACCCTGACTTCTGATTTCCGACTCAGTGCACGAAAACATTGATTGCATGTGTGTTTCAAAAGTTTTCTTTGTGATTACTTTGTATCAGCTCACTAGGTATATTGTTTGATCATGGTGCACATGTTCCTTGTCAAGATGCCCCTACGAAGACAGCGAGCTAGGGTTCCTGAAAAAGGTACACGATGACGGCCCACCGAGAGACGAGGTTTCGATGTGGAGCCCTCTTACTATGTTGAAACCTTCGGGTGGTGTACCAGCAGCACCACCACCCATTGGGTAGCATAGGCCTCTGAGGTTTTGAGGGGAGACAGTTCCCAGGAAGTAGAGGACTAGATGGAGGTGATTGCTAGAGTTTTACGCCTAGTTTAGACACTAGTAGAGCGGATGGTGGACTTATCTACTTGTGTTTCCCAGTGAGTGACCATGAGGTTGGTCTGTATAGTGAAGAGGCTTCGGTATGTGGACCGATGCCTGAAATAGTAACTTCATGTAGTGTGTCAGCTACATCACTACCTGTTGGTCAGCAGACACTACCAGTTGTACCGGTAGAGGACACTTGTAGGCTTAGTGCCTTACATGTTTCATTACCAGATATCCCTCAAGTTCCGAAGCAAGCCTGACTCACAGGCAGCTGAGGACTGGCTTGAGGAGGTGGCTGAGAGTTTCCTAGAGCTTACACAGCTTCGTCAGGACGACGTGTCGGTAGATGAGAATTCATCGGGGCATACCAAACCATTCCTGGTACTCGATGACTACGATGCAATCGGTGCTTCAGGGCTCGGACTTCAGAGTGAGGTGTGTCTAAAGGAAATCCGAGCCATCACTTCTTTCTTTATGCATTCCTACTTATGCTAGGGTTCTAGAAAGAACCTTTGTGGTTAAGAATTATTTTGATGAATGGATGCAGTCAGTGAAGGTTAGCAGTGGAAAACCAGGAAAATGGTGCTAGTATTGGAGACTTGGGCGTGTAAAATGTTTCAAGTAGAGGAAGTGAAAAGGACAGATGAATATGTAGGGCAGCAGACATGTAAGTGGAGCTAGGTGAGCAGCTTGGGGTGGTGAAAATTTTGACATGTTGCAACAACCCGCCTTTTTAATCCCCGCTAGGCTCAGGGAGCTAGAGGGTAGGGGAAAGAGTAGCTACATGCGGTCAGGGAGTGCGACTGAAAGGTCTCTAAGGATGATTCCAAGTTCGAACTGTGTCTTCTACTATCTTCCGTAACAATAGACATCGATATGAATCATTTATTCCTTCCATGAATCTTGTTCCAGACCTAGAGTTTCCGGTTATGTCGTTGACTTAACCCTCACGTCTGGAGATACCTTTGGGAGGAGACTCGATAATCACACTTGTGCTGATGGTGTGATCTGACCCTTGAGGTGAGAGTTTCAGTTGGAACCTCTTGGTGGTAGCGTCGAGGCCTTATGATGTTAGTTTGAGTATGAACTGGGCAATCACAGTTCATACACAAATTGATGGTATTAGGAAAACGTCAGGATGGGTTTTCCTTGGTCAGTGAAAAGGAAACCCCAGGTAGCATAAGATTAACTCTTGGTTAGGAGGGTGTAGCTGATCACTCTTGGGTCGGCCAACCTTACCCTCATGGCTATAGGAGTTTTGAGTTTCAGTTCTAATCATGAAATGGAGGCCTCTAGAGTTCGAGGATGGTGACCACGTTCTTATACGGGTCTCACCTCGACGAGGTTTACGGAGATGTAGCCAAGGCGGCGAGATATCTCTGAGGTTCAACGGACCTTTCTAGGTCCTCAACAGGGGAGGCAAGCTGGTTTACCGCTTGACCTTTCTAACTCAGTTGCACCGGGTGCACGATGTCATCCACATATCTCAGCTAAGAAGATATGTGCATGACCCATCACACATCATCGGCCGTAGGGAGTTGTACGTCGATGATGGGGTGACATTCACAGAGGTTCTAGTGGAGAACAAGGATCGAACGGAGTGGGTCCTACTTGGAAGGTCGATTCCTCGGGTGCACTTTCACTAGCATCACGGGAACCTCCATGAGAGCACATGGGAGCGGGAGGCTCAGTTGCGTGCTCAGTACCACTTTTGTTTCCCTAGTTTGTGTTATAGCTTTATGGGGACGTAAATCCCTGAGGTGGGAGTAATGTAAAGACCCTGAAATTTCAAGGGAATTTTTTTCTTAATTTCTTTGGAATTTTTTGAGTCTGTGGCTTCTGACGGCACCTGATTCCGAGGCCTGGTGTGCCAGGAATCATTTTCTGAAGTTTAACTCGGGTACGTTCAGTGAAAGAACGAGCGGGTTTTTCTAACTCTTGATCCGGTGCTCGGAATCGAAATATAAGGGCACCGTTGAAACCGCAATGCCGATATTTTCTTAAGAAGACCTTTTCCAGAGTTTTGTTTTCTCAGAAAGAGTTTTTTAGTTTTGTGGATTAAGACTATGGAGAAATAAAATTGTGCTACTAATTTTATTTCTTTTAAGCGGTTAAAATCCGAAGAATGGAGGTTGGGTGGAACTGACCACCCATGTGAGGTTAATGGTGAGGTGGGGCCCACACGATCCCCCACCCCTTCAAATCCCCAAACCCCCTCTTAAATGTGGGAAACCCCCCCCCCCATAAGTTATGACCTTACCTCTCTCTTTAATTTAATGCCAACACACTTATTCAATTAATTGAATCTCGTTAATTAATTGAATGATGTTTTTGAATTTTAAAATGTTGGCATGTGTGAATAAATTAAGACAAAGTCTTAATTTGTTTTTGGTTAGTTAGTTGTGTGGAGTCTGGGGAGAAAATAACCAAGGTCTCGAAGAACATAATCTTCCACGTTGAAGAATGTGAAGAACGTCAAGACCTCGATGAAGAACACTGTCACCGTAAGGGAAGACCGCCGTGCCACCTTCTCTTCTCTCCGCAGCCGGTGAAAGATGCTTTTTTGGAGAACAATGACGCCCTGCTTACTTCATCCGGAGAACGCCGACGACGCTTATGAAGCATCGATCCGCAATGTCGTCTTCCGCGATGTCGTTGTTCCGCAATGACCATTGTTTGACAACTCCTTAAGGTAGGGGTTCGGTTTTGTTCGTAAATAATTCTTTGCGTTCTTTGTTTAATATTTCGGCCGCCTGTTATCAATTTAACGGGAGGAGGTCGGACCACCTGAACACGGCCGATCCTCCTCCCCATCTTATGTTGTGTTCGTTGCGGCTTGAACAAAGGTGGAACGGTGAAATGGCATGGTGCGGAAACAAGAAGGAATGCGGAAAAGAAGTAAGACGCCATTGTGCCACGCCGTTGAGGCCGAACAAAACTACGGCTAGAGTCGGGGCCGCAGAGGCGATTCGAAGACTCTGCAGATTGTTTATTGATGTGTGGATCTACGGGCGATGACAGAATGGGCCGCAGAGGCGATTTGAAGACTCCGCAGTGAAGTTTGGGTCCTGTAAGGACTCCAGGCGTAGAAGGCGGGTGAAACGAACCACCAGTGCGCGTCTGGTGGTTCGCGGAGAGCGGTGGCGGCACGCCACCTCGGCGCGGCGACGCCGGTGACCAGTTGCGGTGGCGCGCCACTGGAGGAGACCGTCGTGGCTGAGCTGCGGTAGACCAGAACGGATTTACTATTCCAGGTTTTGGGGAGGGCGCGACTTAATGGCACGCCGTTTCGAGACAAGGGGGGCGCAGCCCCCCCCCCCCCCCCCCCCCCCGCCCGTTTTTCCGCTCAGCCGAAACGGCCAAGCCATCTGGCCACGCAGGCCACACCCGTGCCAGGCCAACCGACCGAATAGGCCGGACCGGCCGCACCGGGCCAGGCCGCGCCCTATCGGGCCGACCCAGGGGGTATCGGGTCGGGTCGGACCGAGCCCGAACCCCCTATTCTCGGGCAATTTCGTTCAAACTCTCATAACTTGGGCTTCGAACCTCCGATTGATGCACCGTCAGTTGTGTTGGGATCCTTGGATCAATACGGTCATGTCGGTATGTTACACTCAAGGTTTTGGAGAACTTTGGATATAGACAGGTTGGTTCGAACACGAAACCAACCGGGCCCTCGGAGTAGAAACGCTTATAACTTGAGCTCCGGACGTCCGATTGACGTGCCGTCAACTTTGTTGGTTTCCTATTAGTGAGACAGACCTTTTGGATCACTCCGCTTGAGGTTTGGACGCAATTGGAGTGTGGTCGGGTTGGATTGACTTAAAAACCAACCGGGCCCCTGGAACGAAAAGGCCAATAACTCTCAGACCGGTCGTCTGATTGACGCGCCGTCTATCACATTGAGTTCCCTATGTAGAGATGGAACATTGGGATACATGAACTTCGGACTACGTGTCAGTTTATGTATCGACCCCCTTGGCTTGTGGAGCAGACCCTCCCAGAAACGAGCGTGCTGTGTGCGAAATCCCTAGAGCTAGTTGAGACTTGACGACTGCTGACCGACCGACTCTGAGTGTTTTGATAGCCCAGTGGAGAGCGCTTGGTTGTAGCGGCAGACCCACGGCGGAGGAGCACTTGGTTGTAGCGGCAGACCCATGGTGGGAAGCGCTTGGTTGTAGCAGCAGGCCCACAGTACTCGACAGGTGGAGTACTTCAGCAGTCCAAGGTTAGTGGGAAGCGCTTGGTTGTAGCGACAGTCCCACTGTTCTCAATAGAGGAGGAGTTCCCCAGCAGCTATGGGTTCAACGGTGAAGACTATCATACTGGAATCCTCCGTGGGTTCGACGGTGAAGACTATCATAATGGAATCCTCCGTGGGTTCGACGGTGAAGACTATCGTACTGGAATCCTCCGTGGGTTCGATGGGGAAGACTATCGTACTGGAATCCTCTGTGGGTTCGCCGGTGAAGACTATCGTACTGGAATCCTCTGGGTTCGACAGTGAAGACTATCGTACTGGAATCCTCCGTGGGTTCGACGGTGAAGACTATCGTACTAGAATCCTCCGTGGGTTCGACGGTGAATACTATCGTACTATAATCCTTCGTGGGTTCGACGGTGAAGACTATCGTACTGGAATCCTCTGTGGGTTCGACGATGATGACAACTATACTGGATTCCTCCATGGGTTCGACGGTGATGACTACTGTTCTTGTATCCTACGTCGTTCTGGCAGTACTACTGATCTTGTATCCTACGTGGGTCCCAGCTTAGATTAATCTGTGGCTACTTCTGATCATCACTATTGTCTCATGAAGAAGTATACTTGTGTGAGATGAGTCTTGACTTTCAATCATTATCTTCGATATGATTGACTTTCTTTCCTATGTGGATTGGGTTGTGCTTTCCTATGTGGATTGGGTTGTACTATCCTGTGTGGACGTGATTGAACTTGGGCTCGGATGTTAGAGCCGAACTGAAATTGATGACTTAGGTATATGTATGGGCATATACCTAACTAGTGTTGGATGTTACTTCTTTATTGTATCTTTTCTTTTTGGTTGATTATTTGTGGATTCAGGGAGACCTTTGGGGGTCTCGGGGTCCCTATTGAGTATCGTATACTCACCCCTACACGGGCTTCGCCCGCACTACATTGTGTTGGTTGCAGACGACGGAAATCACTGATCAAAGTCGAGGCTTGTAGAGCTAGACGGTTCCCAGAGGAGGAACTCACGACGAGTCGGTGCCCGGAGGTGGATATCACGACGAGTCGGTACCTGGAGGTGGACCACTGGGCGGACAGCAAGACCCAAGGAGCTGAGGAGACTATCTGTACCCACCCTTCAGGTGGGATTTCCAGTGGACGGCTCGACATTGCTGCTTTAATTTTCAGTTGTTGTACTTCCTTTCTAGTTGTACTTTACTTTCAATTTGGGTTTGTATTCTGGCCCACTTTCTTTTCCACACTTACTATTGTACTTAGTTTACTTAGTGTTTACTTCTGCTGGTTTACTCTGTGGTGTTTGTTTACTTTATAAAGGCAATTCCTTCCCCTTTTTGTCAGGATTTATGCCTTTGATACTAGTCCCCAGCCCCTGGCCTATGGAAGGCGGGCTTGGGGTAGTCACAGAACGGGCCCCGAGGGCGGTTCGTGACACCTATAGCAGGATGTCTCACAATCTGGATCTCTATCAAGAGTAGGTTAGACAAGAGAGGTATGATATCTCCAATGCTTTATTCACAACTAATCTTAGAGGGTCTGCACTATATGGACATCATGTAGTCAATATTATCAACTACATTGCACACATGGACATCTTAGGGATTAAATTCACGTATGATTTGCATATAGATCTCATACTTTCATCATTGTCCAAAAACTTCTCTAGTTTTATTATCAATTAAAATATGAGTAATAATGAGCAGAGTATTTTGAATCTTCTTAGTATAATAATCCAAGTGGATAAGAAAATGGGGTGTAATAAAATTGTGGTCCTTATAGTGAATAAGAAAAAAGAGGACAATGAAAAGGGGACCAAGGATCATAAATACTATGAATCTTCTGAGCACATTCCTACCTAGAAGAAGAAGATCCTGAGGAAGCGAAAGGAAAATGAGGCAGTGTGTTTTTCATGTGGAAAGCCAAGCCACTAGAAGAGTAACTACACCCAAAATCAAGGGGAAGCTAAAGGTCCATTCATTATCGAGTGCAATCTTTCCATTTCGACACATTGTTAATTAGATATAGCTTGTGGTTCTCACATCTGTATCCAAATGAAGAAACTAAGTAGATTCCAGAAGAATGATAGAGGGGAGGTGGATATGTGAGAAGCTAATGGTGTGAGGTTTGATTTTCTATCCATTGGTAAAAATGACCTTTCATTTCTAATAGGAATGATTTTGGTTTTAAGATATTTTTATTAAGAACCTAAAATTACCAAGAACGTAATTTATGTCTCATTTTTAGATCCAGATTAGTTTATTTTCAAATTTGGAAAGAAAAATTGTTTCTTTTATAAGTAAAACATGTGTTATATATGATGCATTTAAATAATGGTATTTATATATTAAATTATAAAAAAGTACTGGAAATCGATAACGAATCATGTTCACATGACTCATTTGACACCCAACTGTGGTATCACCATCTTGGCCATGTAAACGAGAAGTGTTTGACAAATATCTGTCACTATGGTTATTTAGAATCTTCGAGCTAAAACCACTTGATATATGTCATGCTTGTTTATAAGGAAAAATTATCAAACCACCATTCCATGGATAGGTTGAACGGACCATAGAAATTCTAGGATTGGTACACACTGATGTGTTTGTACCATTTCCAATAAAACATAGTGGTGGATATTCTTAGTTCATAAATTTTACTGATGACTTGAGTGGATATGGATATATCTACTTGATGAGGTATAAGTCTGAGTCCTTTGATAAATTCAAGGAATTCAAGAATGAAGTAGAGAATCTACTTTGTAAGAAGATAAAGAATCTTTGATCAGATCAAGGGGGTATTATCTTAACCAAGAGTTCATCGAATTTCTACAGGAGTTTGGGACTCTATCACAATTCACTCCATCTTATACACCACAGTGGAATGGAGTTAGTGAAAGGTGGAATTGTACCTTGTTAGACATGGTAAGGTTGATGAAGATTCATGAAGATCTTCCATTATCTTTTTGGGGATATTTAGTAAAAACTACAATATACACATTAAACTGAGTACCAAATAAAGTGAAAAATATATTTCCCTTTGAGTTATGTAGTGGAAAGAAAGCCATTTTGTCGCATTCATGTGTTTGGGCTTGTTAGGCATTTGTTAAGGCCTTCTTAGAAAAAACACTAGAACCCTGAGGCACAAAGTATATCTTTATAGTGTATCCAAAGGAAACAAAGGGATACTACCTATAAAACTCATCAAAAAAGAATGTTACTATCACCTGACAATCCATCTTTTATGAGAAGGAGCACGTCCTCAAAAAGGATAGTGGGAGAAATATTGACTTCGACGAAGTTGATGCTCAAGATACACAAGAGTTGGTTCATGAATAGATTCTACAAGTCCCCCTGGAAGAAGTAGTTCTTAAAACAAAAGTACTACGTATAAGTGTAATAGATGTAAAATAACATGAGATAAATGGTTTTATGGTCACCAAGGATGGTGACTCATTATTGGTTGACAATGATGAACATCTATCCTACAAGGAGGCATTGGAGAGCTCAAAAGATGAAAGATGGCTAGAAGCTATGAATTATGAGATAAATTCCATGTATCTTAACCAAGTTTGGGTTCTATTCATTATACCAGTTAATGTAAATCTTGTTGGATGTAAATGGGTATTTAAGAGGAAAATGGACATGGAAGGTAAAGGAATTGCCTATAAATCAAGGCTAGTGGCTAATGGTTTTAAACAACATCAAGGAATTGACTATGATGACACCTTTTCAATAGTTTCCATGTTTAAATCCTTCAGAATCATAATTTCTACAGCAGCTTACCATGACTATGAGATTTAGTATATGGTTGTAAAAACTACATTCCTTAATGGGAACCTTTAGGAAGATGTCTATATGAAAAAACCAGAAGGTTTTGTGACTCTAGGTTATTCCAAAAAGACTTTCAAGTTGTATATATTAATTTATTGATTGAAGAAAGCATCAAGGTCATGGAACATTTGATTCGATGAAGCCATAAAATATTTTGGTTTCATTAAGAACAAATGTGAGTCATGTGTTAACAAAAGGTGTAATGGAAATGTGGTCATTATCCTAGTAGTATATATTGATGACATATTACTTATTCTAAATTAAATACTAGTCTTATAGTCTGTTAAGGATTGGTTGAACAAGTGTTCATACATGAAAGACTTAGGAAAATAAGCCTATATTCTAGGGATAAATATCATTCATGATAGATCCAAGAGGTTGGCTGGACTAAGTCAATGTACATATAATGACTAGATGCTAAAGATATTTAGTATGGAATAATATAATAGGAGAATGGTTCTAGTGTCACATGGTTTACAACTTTCTAAGAAAATGTGTCCCCAGACACAACATGATGAAGAGAGGATGAGTAAGATCCAATATTATTTAGTGATAGGATCAATCATGTATTCAATTTTATGTAATAGACTTGATGTTTCCTATGCACTGAGCATGGTAGGAAGATACCAAGTAGATCCAGTAGAACATCACTGGATTATTGTTAAGGCTATCCTTTAGTATCTGAGAAGAACTAAGGATATGTTCCTGGTGTATGGTGGATATGAGGAGCTGGTCATCAAGGGTTATACTAATTCCAGTTTTAGATAGATCAAAATGATCTTAAGCCACAATCATGATGTGTTTTTTTGTCTCAATAGAGGATCTGTGAGCTGGGAGTGTTCGAAGTAGCTGGTTGTCACTGATCCTACAGTGGAGTCTTAGTGTATAGCGTCTTATGATGCATCCAAGGAATACTTTTAAATTAAAAACATTTTCCAGGAGCTTGAATTGATACCTATAAGTAAAGACCCTATCACATTGTATTTTGATAATATTGTAGTAGTGTATCTTTCAAAAGAGAAAAGGTCGCACCAACAGACAAAGCATATACTCTGGAATTATCACCTATTGAGAGATATCTATAAAAGGGGTGAAGTTGCAGTTATAATAGTACCCACAGAAGAGAACATTGTGGACCCCTTGACTAAAGGCCTATCTCAGCAGAAGCTTGAGTATCATGTGGGATCTAGTGGAATAAAGGTTGTTAGTAGTTGGATATAGTGCAAGTGGGAGTCTGTTGGAGTTAGTTACCTAGAACCAACATCTTTTGAACTTTATGATAAAATTATATTCATGGTTTTGAATATTAATAAACTCCTTATCATATCATGATTGTTATTCTATGTAACACTGTATGTGATAATGTACTAAGAATTATTATCACACTAAAAGGTCATAGCAGTTCGCCACTATGATGAGAACCCAAAAGTGCTACAACACTATTCTTGAATATGTGTTTTATAGTCTGATGATATAATTTGACGAAAAAATTGATATAGTTTATCAGTTTTGGAGACTCATAGGAATTTGATGCAACTTATTTTGGTGTATGCCCTTTGTGATATCCAATATGGATTTTATGAGAACGAGACTCGCTAGTATGAAACTCACATTTCTATTTTTCATTGGATGTTCCTATCTACATATGTGTGTATTGTTCCTCAAACATTAAGATTATTATTAATGAGTATTATGAGTAGTTCACTTATATGTATTGATGAAAACCAAGATTACAGATCTTCACAGTGAGGTAGGATACTTTGGGTGTCTCACGAGTAATATTTCATTAATGAATAATATAAGAAAGGATTTATCCTTTCTGTTATTTAATAGAAGCTAAAATATCATGCCCTCTAATGGAAATTATTCATCCTAAATAAATCCATGACCATGTTGTTTTATAGGTAAGTGTTATTTCTGAAAAATCATAGAAATAGACATCGAGCATGTAGGTTGATGGAACTGGCATGCAATTTACTTGATTATAAATATCGTGATAAAGGAATTATATTACATGGTAAGTGTCCGTATGAGATGACATGTCGTTGCGGCAATAAATTCTTTCTATATGGGTTCCCTAGTGTGTTTCTAGATGCTGACATTGTACTTTAGGCTACTTCACCTAATTCAACTCACAAAGAGGCCTAGAGGTTCACACACTAAGTGTCTCCATAATCTCAGTTAAATAATATATTATTTAATAGGTTGAATAAATATTATTTTCATGTGTGGTTTAATAATGATTCATGTATGATTGATCGAATTAATTATGTCACAATTTATTAGAGAGAATATATTGTGAGCAGAATATTTAATAAATATTAATTTTCAATTTATTAGATAGAATATTTATTTTTTTATTGTAAAATAATGAAGTGATATTTATTTAATAAATAAATAGACATTATTCGAGACTCGATATATATTGTTGAGGAATGGAAGACTGATTTTAATGGTTTGGTGAGAAATGATAATATTGAATATTATTTAATTAAATAATATTTAATTATAATTTTAAAGTTAATTACATGTTGATAAATAATAATATTACTATTATTATTTGACATGGGTTATTTTTAGGATCAAATAAATAATTAAGATAACTTATGAAATTATTCTATTTTAACCCTATCAAATTTAAATAACCAATTATGTAATTTTTCTCATGATCTTATTCAGTTGTTCACAACAATCTTATAGAATCCTCTCAACCCTAGAGAACTCCCTTATCCAAGAACGTTCCTAATAATGTTCCCAAGAACGATGAGCAATCCTCCTCCACTAGATCAAGGAGAATGCTTTGGAAGTGATTCTTGAGGTGATCAAGGCAGACAACACAAGTGCAAGTATCTTCTATGCTTTAACCCAGAGACACCTTCAGTGACATCTATAGATTCCTAGAACATGTATGGATCACTTCTAGATTAAATCTATGCTTGGTTTATACAGCACAATGATGATGCCCCATATATCTGTCACCGGATTCATCAATGAATATATAATTCCTTATAGGTAACTCATAATCTAATTAAATTAATTATAAAAAATATGTGTTGATGTCCTCTCTCTCTAGTTTTGGCTTGATTAATTATGTCTACATTTGATTCAATTCATTTGATCATGGTGATTAAACAACATATAGATCTTGGATTGATCATCGATTATAGAAAAAAATCAAAGTTGGGTACCACCCATCTTACGCTTCTACTACGTTCAGAAACTACAACTCTCAAGTCCCAAAAATTCTATCTCCATTCTAAAAGAAATCCCAAGACAAGGACTCTTGAGTAGAAACCTCCTTTTATACCACTTTGTAATGAACCAACCTAGGTTACCCACAAACCTAGCACCCAACCTGATCTGTTACATACCCAAAGGACGTTCTCAATCCCCACAGGCTGGTAAAAAACACTTGGGTATCAAACAAGAAACTAATGGAATGATTTCCACCAACCTGAATGAAGAACATAGAAAGATATACATACTTAAAGCAGAAGGAAATAGTATAATATTGATATATATAGTTTCTATAACTGTAAGAAGACAATGGAAATAAAACAATATAAGTAGCTACAAACTCAAAGAGACAAGTCTAGATGAAAAGGAAAATAAAAAAAAGAAGTCATTCCATGTGATAGTGTGGGAAACCTCACACCATACTACAACTAGCTACCCAACTCATCTGACATGAAACCTATACACCTCACTATAGATCCTATACTTTACCTGCATTGGAAGACATAAAATGGTCTATGCACTACTGTAGGGGTGTGTTGTGTGTGATATAACATGCTCAGTAGGATCCCACCCAGGTGTTCCACAACATGTCTTTGTATAACCATTCACATATGATCATTTAAAATAAAACATTCCAGGATAAGTAGTAAACTAGTTTTATAGAAAACATGGAATACATTTCCTTTTTTCCATAGTTCTAAATTAAAATCATGTATATTGATTTCAAGACACATTTCCATATCGTCTTTTACAAGCATTAACATTCATATCAAGTAAAAAATTATAAAAATATTTGCAGTAAAAAAACTACAGTAGTAGAACAGGTATCATAACACAAAGAAATACAATATCTCAGGAAGCAGACTACTCATACCCAAAAAGATATGAATAGTTCACTATGGTACTGGAATCCAATAATATACATTTCAGGACCTGGTAGACACCCCAACGGATGAAACCCCAACATAATATACATACCTAGAGCCAATAATCTACACTTTAGGACAATAGGAACACCGTAAAGTGAACCCCTACAATGGACGATGTCCTCAAGCTAAACTTTCCACCAAGTACCCAAGGTAACCCATGTTCTTGTTTTAAAAATCATCTCAATGTTTTGAAAACCATTTCAAAACCATTTATTCAATTAAACATTTAATAGGGTAACCATACCTGCTTCATTTTCACAAATAATTCAATGATTTTAAAATACCCATTTTCTTTCCATTTATCAAACCAAGGAAAACCCATATTTCTTCAAAACTCCTTTCTAACACACACAAACAATCATGAAAATTTCATACCAATTTATTTATAAATCAATTTATAAAAATGGAAAAATATGGATTATAAAACATAAGCTATAGACGGAACCTCCTACCTTAAAACTCAGGTCACACACACCCATAATAGGATCCACCAATAATGAAACCCAAAAACATCAATAGAAACCCTATAATCCAATCCACATCTCAAGAAGGATTCAATTTAGAAAAAAGGGTCGGTGAAAAGAAGGAAATCCACATAACTCAAAAATGTAAACCTGCCACACTAAAACCAATGAAGAAGAACCAGAACAAGGATCAATTAATAAAAAAATTATCGAGGGGTTGGAGGGCCCCAAATTCACCTAGGAATGGTTCGAGGACAAGAGAAAGAAACCTTAAGGAGCAAAAAATGGAAATTTCATCCATAATGTCTGCTTAAAAAACACCATCGGGACTTTACATGACATGTAACCCAATTAAACATCATGTAATTTTCAATTTCCATATTCACTGATAAATCCATTGCCTTTTTATTAAGAATGGATTTAATTTCATTCATTAGTTACATGGTGTGTATCCCAATTACATGGGGTGTAATTATCCTAAAAATGGATTTATTTTCATTTACGGTTTACATGTCATGTAACCATATTACATGGCGTGTAAATATTCAGCAGGCTATAGAACCATAATTTTTCATGCTAGAAATTTCAACAATTATCTGACTTCACCATTATAGGTATCCTCCCATTTCCTTATCGGCCCTACCTAGAAAAAAAGGAAAACCATAAATTTTTTTAAAAATGTTCCTATTAGAAAATTAATGGGATATTACACTATGTATAGTCAAATCATGTTATTCTACTATCTAACCTGATGCCCCAACACTCCCATTAAATGGAAATCCTATACTGGTGGTAAGAAAATATGTAGTGATAGGTAGTGTACCTTATGGAGTAGGTGTGAAGACCTAGGTATTTATTCTAATTATTATTTTATGTTTTATTCACTCTAACTGTATGGATTCATATTAATATTTATTATTTTAACCTTATAAAAAATTATATTATCAAATGTAGATATGATTTTTTATTTGGAAAAGAAGTAGTTTTTATTCTCACTAAAACTTTTTCCATGTGTTATGTTTTTTTAAATTAAAGTTATAAATTTTATAATTATAATTTGATAAAATGAAATTCATATTTGGTTTCATTATATCAAAAATTATATTATGGTTATTTTTTGATATTTTTCTAAAATTCTTAATTTTTTGGTGAATGGTGGAAGATATCATGTTCTTAAATAACATAACTTTTCCTTTGATTAAGTATTAAAAAGGTACCTTTAAGTTTTTGATACGTTTAAAAGTAACATAACTCTCTGTTTTTATTGATAAACTAATAAATTTCATGAGAATCAATACTATACTTTATTTAGTTGAAAATTAATCTTTACACTTAAGAATTCATTTTTTTAGAAAATAGTTTTTCAATGAGTTATGTGTACTTAAATTAAAACTAATTTTACTACATCTATAAATCAAATATTGTAAAATTATTTCAAAAAATTTAATCATAATTTTATAATTATGTTATATGGACAATTTTATTTTATTCCATTAAAATAAGTTACTTTGTTAAAAACGTAGTCATCATAGTGAAGGTTAGAATGAGGTAAAATGGTTAAAAACTATGTGAAAAGGACATAAAATCATATATTTAATTAATTGGTTGAGTGGATTATAAAATATACTTATAATATCTTAAAAATTGGTTTTTATTAGTTCCATTATGCTTGGGTATGAAATTTATAAAATATTAATAAAACAAGTATTTACAAGAGTTTCACTCCGTTTACTTATAAAAGTATCCCTTCACCACCTCATTTATCCACACACAATATGCATATTTAATTGAAAATTACCTTTAAAAATACATCCCCAACTCCATTCCCAATTCCTAGAGGTTGTTTCATTCCTCAAAGATGTATTTAGGAAGGCTTAAGAAGAGGCTTAAAGGAGGATATCCAAGGAAGAGGTGATAATATCAACAGAGTTCTATCAAGTTTATTTATTCTTCCAACTCCCAAAAATCATAAAAATATAATGAATTTAGTATAATTAGTATACTTAAATGTAATTATTTTTATGTAACAATGATTCATGCTCAAATTTACCCAAGAGAAGACGGTATAACGGTCCTTGTAGTCTAGGTTGGGTTGTCGAATCCTTAGAGACCTAGGAAGTAACTTATAGACACGCACATTATAAGGACTATTTTTGGCTATGAATTAGCCAAATTGGGTTTATTTTATATGGTTTTAAAGGATAACTAACATATTTAAGTGAATTAAATTTAAAATAATGAGTTGATCCTAGGTTATCGCTTGGGGTGGATTGGATGAAATTCTTTTTCAACTATTTCAATTTCTTATATTTGAGATGGGTTCATTTAAGAAGATCAAAAAACATCATCACTTACTGGTTTAATCCCTAAAACCATTAATAATAATCACCTATAAACTTTAAGGATCAATGTTTTGATCACTTCAAGGTAAAGGTTTGTATTATCACTTGAAGTGTGTGGCCTTAAATTCAACAAGAATGATGGAGTTTAAAAATCATCAAATAAAAATATCAATTAAAGAAGTGATTATACATTAATGGGGTGATAAATAACATCCAATACATCCCCTTGCTACTCCCTTGGATCAACTCATAATTGGGTTATCCCTCCATTGATTCTATGGTTCCAATGGAAGCGGAAATTAGACTCATGAGAGAGGAAATGGAGAAGTAAAAAAAACAATATAAAATAACGATCACTCCACCGTTGTGTGATAATTTCACAAGGTTTGGTATGAATAAATTAACACATTGAACCAATGTTATAAAAGAGATATGAAGAACAACATAATAAGAGGATAATAAAAACTTTTATTAAGAAACTAAAGTGAATTGAACAACTTACATGTGAAGGCAAACATGAGACAACAAAATCACAGCATAACATTACAATGAAAGAAAGCTCAAAGATCCACAACTCCTCCTCCACCACTACCTTAAATAGGAATTTTTTAAGCCTTGTGTATAGCCTCAAATATTCCAAGTCTTCTCAATTGATTGTGGTAGTCCATAGGTTGGTGGAAAGTTGAGGGAGAGTTGATTTTTTCACCCTTGACCCGTGGTGGCAGCCAGCTTTCTTCCAACGAACAGATGTTCCTGGAAGGCCTTCTAGATGGCCAAATTGGAGTATTATATAGGTGAAAAACATGATTCTATAGATGTCCCCTAACCTTATGTAAAGTTTCAGCTCACAATATTTTATGGTTAAATAGATATGTGTAAAATGGTGGGATTGTTTTCTGGGCCATGGAATCTGGCCCAGAATTTTATCTTTAACTTGGGCCGCCTAAATAAGCACAATTGAGGCCGAATTTGCACTAGATCCTGAAAAATTATTTATTCATTTGTATTTACTCTATAATACCACGAAATTTGGGCTTCATTGGGTTTGTATTGATGGTCCCACATTCTCATCAGTGGGCCGATGTCCAATCTGCCTCTCCAGAATTCTTTCCTTTCATCACCAAATATCTTCATCATACTTTATGAATCCTCCATTGATCCCTGAATGAAAAATGTTCATATTTAAGTGTAGATATACTTAAAAAATATCAAATTAAAATATTAATAATTACAATCCTTAAAATCAGATGAATCATTGGGCCTAAATTGGTGTACATTAGGCATGAAGTGTACAAATGATAAGAATAGATGTTCAAAATTAAAATCCACTAACTCAGGACCATAAAAACAAAAATGAAAATTTAATAACATTAAAATTTAATTAAAATATTTATTTTTATTATATAATCACACCCCCCCCCCCAATTTGATATTTTCTAGTCCCAAGAAAAATCTATCTCAACAATATGAAATTTGAATCCTTTTTCCAAAAACATTTTAATACACAATGGTCACCAAAAACTCTTATACCCAACAATCATGAAACCCATTAAAATATTTTAATACAATATAGTTTCATAAGAATATCCCAATCCCAAGATCATTCCTTTTTTCAAATTCATCGCCATATTTCATCCAATATCAGTTGAGAGTGATGATGTGTTGTGCATCGTATTAGACATGGGGGTTTATCTTTATTCAAGAGGGAGATGATGGAAGCGCTAGTTGGAATCTCATTTCAATATTAAGATGAGTATTAAATTTTTTTTATTGTATTTTTTTATTTTATTTTGTTTTTGTTTTTTTTTCAATTTTTCCATGGTAATTGAAATTTCACTCAAGAGTCAACCCCTATAGTGATACTTTGCCAATAACTCCTAGGCTCAAAGACCTTAGGGAACCAAGTGAAGCCCATATACTCAGGAATCATATCGAGTTAACTTAGTCAAAAAAAATTCAAATTACCAAAAATAGAGATAAAATGACTAACTCTGGTCCAAAAAACTATAGAGTCACGATCCCCAAGTGAAAAAATCCATGCATTAGGTCATTTCATTACTCTATGTGCAAATTTATTGTTTTTTTTAATACTCATATTAAAACTAAAATTATCAACGAACCTATGCTATTTATTTGGGGGACCCCATGAACTCAAACTAATACCCCACTATCCAAAGGACATGTATTGTGATTATTTTTTTATTTGGATGAAAATATAAACAATGAAATATCATATTGGACAGCCACACTTTCCAAAATCTATGCTCATGAAATTATACAAGGATTAAAATCAAAATCGGGGCATGATAAATTATTTAATATTCTATTTCAAAGTGTGAAATGTGTATTACCATGTTCAAAGTTAAAGGAATTTTTCCTTCCATTTACACACATTTTTTTCAAATCATTTTTTTTCACAAAAGCAAAATTTTTTATTTCATCTCCCCCCAAATTAAAATAACACTATCCCCAGTGTTTGAAGAATTGAAAATTTAGAAGGAGTAGAGGCAGATAAGGGAATTTCAAAAAGGAAATTGAAATATGAGGATCATGGAATGAAGTCACCTGGTGGTTAAAGTTGAAGATATTGCTGCTCCAATTTAGTCCTTTGATATCCATGTCACTTGTAGAGTTCCCTAGTAGAAAAAGGAAAAAAGAAAAAAAACAATATATATTTATTTATTTATTTATATAATAAAAAAAATTAAAATATAAGTACATATATAAAAATTATATAATAAGAAATCACAAAAATTCATAGGTCGGTGGTAAGCGTGCATCCCTATCTCCCTTCTGTCCCGGGTTTTATTCCCCATGGATTCGCCGGTTGTGATGGGGTTTGACCCATGACCTATGAACTAACCTTTTTTTATTTATTAATATTTTTTTGTATATTTTTTTTACCTAAAAAATATAAAATAAAATAAAATGATGATACATTTTCTTCTCTTAAATTTTTGGGTAAGGTATTACTCAGGGATCACACCACGTGACACGGGTGAATATGGCGCTCCCCTTTCATACCCATCCTTACTCATAAAAGTGGAACAGGTCAACAGTCTAAGGAATTTTTTTTTATTTTTCCTTTAACATACAAACACATAGAAATAAAACAAACTGATGATACATTTTTTTCTCTTAAATTTTTGGGTAAGGTATTACTCAGGGATCACACCACGTGACATCGGTAAATATGGCACTCCCCTTTCATACCCATCCTTACTCATAAAAGAAGAACTGGTAAACAGTTTGAGGTACTAATTAAATTAATGGAAACATGAAAACCACAGGTTTCCTCTTATGCAGTGATTTTGTTTAATGTCGTTATCTCGACTTAAACCCCTAATTGTTTAAGTACTTTCCTCATCTAAGGTTGGTTCACTCAAGTTTTCATCAACTTTATTTTTTGGAATGGTTCAATTAATGGTTTGACTCTATTACCATTAACTTTAAAGGTTTTTCCATTGGTGGGATCTTTAATTTCTACATCCCCATGGGGGTAGACCTTATGCACTATGTATGGACCTGATCATCTAGACCTCAACCTTCCCAGGTGTAAATGAAGTTTAGAACTATACAAAAGAAAAGTTTTACCTGATACAATGTGTTTGGTTTTAATATTTCGAGATTGGTAGGCTTGTAATTTATCTTTACTGATCCTTTAATTTTCATAAGCCTCCATCCTAAGTTCCTCAAGTTCATTGAGATTTAATTTCCTTTTTGTTTCGGCCAATGAGAGGTCATAATTCATTTTCTTAATTTCCAAAAAAGCCTTATATTCAATCTCCATTGGAAAATTTCATGCTTTACCATAAAACAACCTATATGGGGACATTCCTAAAATTGTTTTATATGTGGTTCGATTGGCCCAAAGTGTATTTAAGAGTTTTCTTGAGCAATATTTCCTAGATGGTTTTACAATTTTCTCAAGAATTTGTTTGATTTCTCGATTTGATAACTCATCTTGACCATTGGTCTGTGGGTGCTAAGTAGTGGACACTTTGTGAGAAATTCTATACTTGTCCATGAGTGATGAGAATTGACGATTGAAAAAATGAGTTGCACAATCACTAATGATATCCCTATGAATTCCAAATCTAGAGAAGATGTTTTCTTTTAGGAATCTAATCACAGTTTGATGATCATTGGATTTTGTGGGAAGGTCCTCAACCCATTTTGAGACATAATCAATAGATAAGAGAATGTAAAGATATCCCCTAGAGTTTGGGAAGGGACCCATGAAATCAATTCCCCAACAGTCAAATATTTCAACCACTAAGATGGGAGTGAGTAGAATTTAATTCCTTTTTGTGATGGACCCTACTTGTTGACACCTAGGATAGCTTTGACAGAATGTGTAGGATTCCCTTGAGTGGGTGGTCCAGAAGATACCACACTGAAGAATCTTAGAAGATGTTTTCTTAGAGGAAAATTGACCTCCACATGCCTCACTATGACATAATTTAAGGATGGACTCTTGTTCAGATTCTAGGACACACCTCCTAATGACTTAGTCATGGCAGAACTTACAGAGGTATGGATCATCAAACACATAGTGGCTAACATAATAAAGGAAATTCCTTTGATCTTGAGTCCCTAATAATTTTGGAATGACTCCTGTAACTAAGAAATTAGATATGTAGGCATACCAAGGTCAGTCACTCACAAAGTACAGGTGTTCATCAGGAAGTGAATTAGACAAAGAAATGTGATTTGATTTGTCTTTGAATTCCATCCTAGAGAGTTGATCATCTACAACATTTTCAACACCCTTTTTATCTATGATTATGAGGTCAAATTCTTGTATGAGAAGGACCCACCTAATCAGTCTAGCCTTAGAATCTTGTTTTTGGAAGAGGAATTTTAGTGAAGAATGGTTAGTGAACACAGTGACGGTGGATCATAAGAGTTAGGACATAAACTTCTCTAAGGAAAACAACATATCAAGTAACTCCTTTTCAGTGGTGTTGTAGTTGATTTGGGCATCATTTAAGGATTTTCTTTCATAAGCAATTACATAAGGAGTTTTATCACAACGTTGTCCTAACACAGCTCCTACAGCAAATTCATTGGCATCACACATAAGTTCAAAAGGGAGGTTCCAATTTGGATATGTCATGATGGGAGGAGAGGTGAGAGAGGATTTGGGGGTTGATAATGAACCTTCACAACTTTCTGTCCAAAAAAATGGAGAATCCTTCACTAGGAGATCACAAAGGGGATGATATATTGAACTAAATTCCTTGATGAATCTTCTAGAAAAACCAACATTTCATAAGAAATATCTCACTTCTTTGACAGGTTTGGTGATGGAAGGTGATGAATGATGTCAACCTTGGCTTTATCAACTTCAATCCCCCTATCTGAGACAAGATGGCCTAGAAATAGTCCCTCTTTAACCATGAAATGGCATTTTTCCTAGTTTAGGACCAGATTCTTTTCTTTAAATCTTGAAAATACTCTCTCCACATTCCTCAGACACCCCTCAAATGTATCCCCAAACATAGAGAAGTCATCCATGAAGACCTCAATAAAATCCCCTACCAAGTTTGAGAATATTCCCATCATGCACTACTGGAAGGTTCCAGGGGCATTGCATAACCCGAAGGGAATGAATTTGAAAGCAAAGGTTCCGAATAGACATGTGAATGTAGTCTTCCCTTAGTCCTCTATGGATACCTCAATTTGATTATACCCTGAGTACCCATCTAAGAAACAGTATAAGGCATGACCAGCCACTCTCTCAAAGACTTTGTCAATAAATGGTAAGGGGAAATGATCCTTCTTGGTAAACGAGTTTAGCTTCATATAGTTGATGCAGACTCTCCAGCCACTACTCAACCTTGTTGGAAGAATCTATCCATCCTCATTGGTTATCATTTTGATTCCAGCCTTTTTTGGAACCACTTGGATTGGGATCACCCATTCACTCTTAGCTATGGGATATATGATACCATCTTTTAACAATTTCAGAAGTTATTTTCCTACTACCTCCATGAGATTAGTATTGAGTTGTCATTGAGGTTGACGACATGGCTTTGAATCAAATTCCAGAACAATCCTAGGAGTCCCGATAAGTGGTCTAATACCAGTAATATCAGACAGGGTCCAACCAATGGATTTATTTTGTTTCTGAAGGACATCTAGAAGCATCCTCTTGTGATTAGATTCAAGAGAAGAATAAATGACAATAGGATGTGTTTTATTTTCCCCTAGAAAGGAATACTTGAGTGAAACAGTAAGTTTCTTCAATTCAAGATCAGGTTGGTTCATAATTTCAGCAGAATATTGGGACATTTTATCAAGATCAATTTTATTTCCTAAATTTTTAGATAGGATTGATTCCCCACATGTAGAAGTTTCAAAAACAAGATTGGGTTGATCATATTTAGGGAAAGAAGTTGGAGTGGTCTCTATGAAAGTGGTTACCTGAAATGTTTCACTGATTTTTGGACCTAAAACTTCATCATAAGATCAATTTGAAAATGATTCAATCCAAGGAGATAAACTTCCTCCATATGAATAAAGTAAATCAATCTCATCCTAACTTAAACATCCATCAAATATTCCTTGATGTTATATGGATTCATTATCAATTCTTCTTATCATGTTTACTTCATGAATTTCCTCACCATCCCCTATTTGTGAGCTTGAATTATAGATGTTCAAGTCTAGACATATGTTTCCAAAGGTGATGGGCATGTTCTCATTTTGAACTTGGATAACGGAGTTGATTGTTGCAAGGAATGGACGACCAAGGATGATTGGGTTTTGATCCTTATTTCCTAAGTTTGTATGGTTGTCAAGGACAATGAAGTCAGCATGGTATATAAAGTTTCCATCCTTTACCAGAACGTCCTTTAAAATTCCCTTTGGAACCCTAATGCTACGATCAGCAAGTTAAAGTGTGACAGATGTGGGTTGGAGATCTTCCAGGCCTAACTGGTAGTACACAGCATAGGGGATGAGATTAATACTATCACTTAGGTCACACAACGCCTTGAAAACTTTGCTCTATCCTAGTTCAACATTGATTTAAGGGAAACCCGGGACTTTCAACTTTGGAGGAATGGTACCTTGAATGGTGGTACTCACATTAGCTTCCAAAAGAACTTGGTTTTTATGTGAAAATTTTCTTTTAAAAGTGGAAAAGTCCTTAAGGTACTTTGAGTAGGTAGGTATGGTTTTGATTGCATCGAGAAGGGTAATGTTCAACTTGACTTGTGAGACTATTTCTCTCAATGTTTCAATCAATTAAGGCTTGGTTTTCCCCCTCATGCATTGAGGAAATGGTGCAGGTTGTGGGGTTGTTTGGTGAAGAGTTGTTTCTTTGACAATGCTATCGTGTTTTTTAGTTTGATCTTTTGGTTCATTTGAATTTTCATCCAAGTTTGAATCTTTATATGGGTTTTGAATTAGTTTTTCAGGTTTCTTAATTTATTTCCCACTTCTTAAAATAGTCACAGCCTTTAGGTGTTCATGAGTTATTTGAGTACAACTTGACTCTCCCCTTGAACTCGAGGATGGTACTTCCTGAGTAGGCATGGGTGCATTTCTTGTTTTGATGGTTTGAAGTTCTTGTTTTAGGGAAGATACTTCCAAGTTCATCCTTTCCATTTGTTTGCACAGTTGTTCTAGTAGGCTTTGTTTAATAGTTTGGGTTGGTTCTTGAGAAGATTGGTATATCCCATGGGATATTTTGGAGGTGGGATGGTTTATTGAAATTGGACTGGTGGCTATTGGTATTGTATAGGTTGGGTTTGGAAATGGTTAGGGGTTCAGTAGTTCTGATGGGGATAAGTATTTTTTCCCTGTGGTTGGTTTGGTTTTTGGTTATCTTTTCAGCGGAAGCCTTGGTGGTCATTATACCTTGGGTTGAAGGTGTTTTGGTATTGAGGATTTTGAAAGTTCAAAGAATTTACTTCCACTGGGGGTCCTCCTAAAATAACATCCTTGATGGATGGAATGGTTGGAAAGTTGTCTATATTATGGTCATTTTTGTCACAAATTGTGCAAACAGGTTCACCGGTTTGGATTTCAGGGACTTCCCTAAGGTCTATCTCTTCAACCTTCCTAGAGAGTGCTACGAGTTTAGTCCTAAGTCTTTCCTATTCTCTAAGTGTATGAATTCCAGTAGATCTTTTTGGATTTTCATAATAAGGTGAATTTCCCCATTTTTGGTTTTGTTCAGAAAGGCTTTCTAGATACTCATAAGCCTCATTTGGGGCTTTGTTTTTAAAGGCTCCATTAAACATCATGTCAATGAATTTTTTGTTCCTCGGACCCAACCCTTCATAGAAAATTCTAACTTGTTCGGGGATAGAAAAACCATGGTGTGGAACTATGTTTAGAGTGTCTTTGAACCTCTCCAATGTTTCTTAGAATTATTCTCCCTCTTTTTCAAAAAAAACATTGGATACTCTTTTTAAGTACAATTGTTTTGTGGTGGGGAAAGTATTTTTGGTAGAATTCTCTTTTTAGTTGGTCCCAAGAGTTGATGTTTGATGGTATCAAATTTTTTAGCCAATTTTTAGATTTATCCTTTAAATAAAAAGGAAATATCCTCATCTTAGTTGATTCTAGTTGATGTGGGGGACACATGGTTTCTACAATGTCATTGAATTCCTTAATGTGAAGGTTGGGAATCCCGGACTCCATCCCATGGAATGTGGGAAGGTGGTTTAGGACATGGGGTTTAAATATGTAGTTGGCATCTCCTAAGGAGTTGTGTATAATGCATGAGGGGGAATTGTTCTAGGCAGGTGTGAGGTATTCATTCATGGTTTGATCAACTGCATTCCCCAAGTTTGGGGCTGCCTCATCTGGATTTCCATTTTGGTTCCCACCCGGGATTATGAGTTCGTTTTTTTGAAGACCTTCCATTTAAATAGGCTCAATTTTTGAATTTGGAGTATATGGAAGATTAGGATATAATGGAAAGAGTTCCCTTGGTGTACTTGACTCACCAACCCCAGGACTATCCACCATAACTTAGTGGTTTGATTGATCGCGGGTGTAGGCGGACATGCGCCAAAAGAAAAAAAAACAAGAAAGGGATGATATAAGAGAATTTTGATGAGAAAAGAAGAAATGGGGGAGAATAGAATTGGTGTTTAGATTACTTACTTGGTTCCCCATCAACGGTGCCAAAATTTGATTCACGCTCAAATTTACCCAAGAGAAGAAGGTAGAACGGTCCTTGTAGTCTAGCTTGGGTTGTCGAATCCTCAAAGACCTAAGAAGTAACCTATAGACACGCACATTTTAAAGACTATTTTTGGCTATGAAGTGGCCAAATTGGGTTTATTTTATATGGGTTTAAATGATAACTAATATATTTAAGTTAATTCAATTTAAAATAATGAGTCGATCCTAGGTTATCACTCGGGGTGGATTAGATGAAATTATTTTTAAAATATATCAATTTCTTATATTTGAGATGGGTTCATTTAAGAAGATAAAAAAACATCATCACTTATCGGTTTAATACCTATACACTTTAATACTAATCACTTATACACTTGAAGGATCAAAGTTTTATCACTTCAAGGTAAAGGTTCGTATTAGCGCTTGAAGTGTGTGGCCTTAAATTCAACAAGGGTGATGGAGTTTAAAAATCACAAAATAAAAATCTCAATTAAAGAAGTTATTATATATTAATGGGGTAATAAATAACATTCAATCTAGCCTATTTCTAATCCCTTGTATCAACCCATAACTGGGTTAGCCCTCCATTGATTCTATGGTTTCAATGGAAGCAGAAAGTAGACTCATGAGGGAGGAAATGGATAAGTAAGGAAAAAACACAATAAAATAACGATCACTCCACCTGTGTGTGATAATTTCACAAGGTTTGGTGTGAATAAATTAACACCTAGAACCAAAGGTATCAAAGTGATATGAATAAAAATAGAATAAGAGGATAATAATAACTTTTATTAAGAAACTAAAGTGAATTGAATAATTTACATGTGAAGGCAAACATGAGACAACAAAATCGTAGCATAACATTACAATGAAAGAAAGCTCAAAGATCCCCAACTCCTCCACCACCACTGCCTTAAATAGAAATTTTTTAAGCCTTGGTTCGAGCCTCCAATAGTTCAATTCTTCTCAATTAATTGTGGTAGGCCATAGGTGGGTGGAAAGTTAAGGGAGAGTTGATTTTTCCACCCTTGACCCGAGGTGGCAGCCAGCTTGATTTTACAGAACAGATTCACCTGGAAGACATTCTATATGGCCAAATTGGAGAGGGGAATAGAAGAAAAACATTAAGATCCAGATGTCCCCTAAACGTCTGTAACGTTTCATCCCAAAATAGTGTATGGTTATGAGCTAAGTGTAAAATGGTGGGCGTTTTTTCTAGGCCATAGAATCTGGCCTAGAATTTTATCTTCAAATTGGGCCGCCTAAATAACCACAATGGAGGCCAAATTGGGAATTTATCTTGAAGAATTATTTGTTTCTTTGTACGTCCTCTATCATACCACGAAATTTGGGCTTAACTGGGTTTGTATTGATGGTCCCACATTCTCATCAGTGGGATGGTGTCCAATCTGTCTTTTCCAGAATTCTTTCCTTTCATCACCAAATATCTCCATCATCCTTTATGAATACTTCATCAATCCCTGAATGAAAAATGTTCATATTTAAGTTTATATATGGTTAACAAAATATCAAATTAAAATATGTATAATTAAAATCCTTAAAATCATATTAATCATTGGGCCTAAATTGGTGTACATTAGGCATGAAGTGCACATATGATAAGAATGAATGTTCAAAATTAAAATCCACTAACTCAGGCCCATAAGATAAAAAATAAACATTTAATACCATTAAAATGTAATTAAAATATGTATTTTTATTTTCGAATAAAACAAACATTATCTACATTCCATCAATCCCTAGGAAAATGAAAATATCCCTCATGTTACGCGCAGACTACCAACTTCATGAAAAAAATAATTTTTATTTCATCACCACCTTAAATAGATGGTTATAAATATGAATTTAATGAGTTAATATTATATAAATAACACAAATAATTTTATATAAATAATAAATTTCCATTATATAAAAAATATTAATATTAAATGGTCATTGTAAGATCTAACTGCCTAAAATGGGCACACTAAAACATTTTGTAAATAATAAATTATTACCATTCTCTTTTATTTGTATTTTGTAAATACATATTATTGAATCTGTTTTATATAGTTAGAAAAAAAATTAAATCATTATGATTTTGGGAAGGTGATATTAAAATATAATAATATATTCTTACTTCTTCAGCAGTTATAATGTGTTAGTATTTGGGTAAATTTTATCGACTATATTAACAATGTTATAGTGTTTATGTCATGAATAATTTAGAAAAACTAAATACTAGTAATATTATATGATAATGATAATTTTAACATGTTTTAATGATTATATAATTATGAAATATCAATCATAATAATGTAATTAAAGGTGAACAATCATGGTTATTTTAAACCTTTAAAAAAATATTATCTTGAAAGATTCATGGAAAAGTGACTATATCACAAAGTATTAAACTACTTATTTGATATAATAATATAATCATAATATATTGACTCATAAATAACTTATGGAACCATTGGAAAATTATTTTTTACCACTATTAGGATACCAAAGCCTTTTTGGAAATTATGAACTGAACAACCCCAAAATGACCAATGTGAACTATGCCAATTTAGAAACTAAATGAAACATGACAATAAATAAAATAAAAGGAATAATAAAGGAATAAAATGAAAAGGGTTTGAAATCAAGGAAAAAATTAATCTAATTTTATTATTCCAGAATATATAATTCATACAAAACAATTTGGTACTCGTGGTAATAAATTAATCTCTTAGAACTTATTTTCATTATTTAGAGCTTTTCTTTTCACATCATTTTCTTCCATGTCCATATTATTTTGAAAAAATATATATGATTCAATGTTTTATAAAGGTAATTTTATATTATAATTTAATTTTTACAATGGTTTTAAAATGAATATTTTTAATTTTTTCCATATGAGTTGTTTTTTACTTTGTTTATAACGGTGTGAAAAGAATGTTTTTTAATATTTAATAAATGACACTAGTTTCCCACTATCTTGGAAATTCATTTTTATAAATCTTCATATATAATTTTTTTGGTTTTCCAATGTATCATTATTTCCAATTTATTGGTTAATTTTTTATTTTAATGAGTTATCAAAGAAAAGGATATTTTCTTTTATTTTTATGATATAAATATAAGTGATTATGATTATGGGTTCAAAAGGATGTTTTTATGAGTTTTATGATGAAAGTGTAATCCCCTATCTATTTTATTCATGTTATGGATTTTGGAAATTATATATTATTATGGTTGGGTTTGATATAGTCATACAATGAATTGGTTATTGACGACGGAGTTAACTGGATATATGTTACTCCTATAAAGATGTTGGAATTTTCAAGTTAGGTAATTTCATTAAGATATGACGTTGGAGTTAACCAGGTAGGTTTTTCTATTATAAGGGTAATTGTAACAGTTATATGAATATTATGCTTCAATTAATCTTCATGATTATTTTTCCCCCTTTATAAATTATTATGATTCGTTTAATGAAAGTATTTTTGAAATGAAGTTGATTTCATGAGTAAGTGATTATTTAAACACAAATTTTATGATGTAAAAAAGAAAAAATTTGTCATGAGTTTTCATGTTTTTCAATATACTAATGGGTTTTTTTTATTTTTGTATCCCTTATTGAGATATATTTTCTCAGACCACATTTTCATATTATTTTATAAGATTTAAGGATTTGTATGAAATCTATCAAGTTCAATCATTCAGTTGTGAAGACTTGTCTTGAATGAAGTAATTGTATCATAAATGAACAAGACTATCAATTTAAGAACATATTTTTTGTGGAAAAAACGTATAGTGTGTGTAAGTGCACTCATTTCTAATGTAACTATTTTCCTAATTTTATAAAACTATCAACCTAAAAGGTCATGGGAATGTAGTGATATGAAATGTTTTCTATAAATCATGAAATTATGTGTTGTTTATATAAGGGCAGTTATAGTTGATATCATAGAAATGTTTAGATAACATTAGAGGCTTGGATGTTGATAAGGAAACAAAATATATGGATTCTAATATATGGTCATATTATCATGATGGAGTTTTTGAATACTCTAAGGGTTTACATGTTTGTACATATAATCTATGTCTATTTTATAATTTCCTTCCAAAAAAATTAATAGGTATAATAAAGTATGAAGGAAAAATGAAGTCCAAATCCTTTTGAATCAGTAACCCAAAATAGTTATAGTTAGATATAAGCATTTTTTTGGTTTTTTAACTCAGTTAACATATTATATAAATGGTGGTACCTATAAAATAGCGTGACTAGAAAATTTGTAGAGAAACATGTCAATAGTGGAGAATTTTGTAAGAACTCGGATTTTCTTTTGAGGTATCTCTTACTTTTCTGATTGTTTTTTAGAAAAACAAGAAATTATGTAAATTTTAGCAGTAAAAACCATGTACTTTTAAGTACATGTCATGTACTTGGTTACCATGAGTAGTCGTGTGATGACCGTGTAACTTCTAAACACATGGTTGTGTGGGGTGACCTAGAAACCACCTAAAGCGGAGCTCGGTAAGGGCAAGTACACACCGTGTACTTTTAAAGAACACGTCATATACTTTCTTTTTATTTCATTAAATGGATTGGGGTTGCGTCTAATCGACAGAACCACCTTCTTCTTTTTTAGTCTCATCCAGGAGCGAACGAGACCACTGATTCTTCTTTGAGCCCCCAACTCACCGTCTGTTATTTGTTTCAACCGTCTTCAATTGCGTTGGAATTGCCACGGTGAGTTCTTCATTCTTCTAGAAGCACATCCTTTGATTCGTCCTCTTTCACGAGATATTCTCAGTTTAAAGTTTTTTGTGTTTTTTTAGATCTATATCATTCTAGGGTGATTCAATGCCTGAGGTTCATGTATATCGTTCGAAAAACTATGTGGTAGGTGGTTTGTGCCTTTTCGTAGTTAGTCTATGAGTTATATGTGCAAAAGTGCCCAATACCCTTGATCAGGGTATTTCGTGTTTATGGTTTTTATCCCTATCATTTCCTGCTATGACTTGTGTGCTTGATTAGACGATTTATGATGGTAAATAGAGTTATTTTTCCATGCTATGGATGTGTTTTCCCATGCTTACTTTATTTTTACTGTTTTCTCTAGCTTCACCTGTTAGGATGCTTTGTTTTCCATGCCTAAAATTGTTAGTATAGGTGAATTTTATCTGACATGATGTGATATGTTGTAGATTGTTAGCCAAGTTGTTATTGAGGTTTACTTTGGATTCTATATATCATTGGTGCACGATTGAATTACACAGGGCTGTGAGAACCTGATGTAGTAGAGGGATAATGGACGCTGAGGGATTCTCTAGAGTGTGTACACTTTTATATTTCAAGAACATAGGGGGGATAGACATAATTCCTCCCTCATAGTGTCTATATTTTCCTCATTATTAGACCAAAGGGGGAATTGGATATTGAGTTCTTACCTAGAGTGTCTACAATTACTGATATGAGACCGTAGGGGGAATTGAAGGTGAGTGCTTCCTCAGAGTGTCTTTTCTAAATCTGAACCAGAGAGGTTAGATTGTGAGTACTTCCCAGAGGTTTTCTTGTGTCTATTTTGGTTTAATTGGAGAGGTTGGGATATGATTACTTTATATAAGGTTACCTTTTTGTGATTAGATGCTTACTTGATATGTGAAATTGAATTCCATTGAACTGTAGGATTGTTTACTTTTGAGTACTTCCTTGTTTACTACTACTTTTTTCCTATTGCTTTCCATATATATTCACTGACTATATTTGGGTGGTTTCCTACTGGGATTAGTCTCACACCCTATTTGATTTATTCTTTTGGTCCCTAATAGATTATATTTTTGTAGGTATAGATAAGGGAAATCACCCTTCTACATCATATACTTGATTGTTGTAGAGCTGGAGAGTATGGGACCAAGCTGAGGCTTGTGGTGATTATAGAGTTTATTTTTTTCCTTGTACTTGTTTTAGTATTGTATTCTAGCATTGTGACTTGTTTGGATGCTTTCCTAGACATATTTACCATGAATCATTTATATATGTGTGCTACAGTTGTTTATTACTTCTGTTGTTTACTTCTTGCATGTTATTACTACGTTTGTTATTATTATCTTTTTAATTTTCTACTATGTTACTCTGCCAATGAGGGAATATTTTACCCACTATCACACCTAAGTCCCTCGCTATGAGTCAACAACCTCTAACTTTTGAGGAAATGCATTTGAGGTCATGTGACTAACCGAGTACGGGGCACCTCTGGGCGGCATTCGGAACTGGGATGTTACAAATTTCATGAATTAACTCCCAGTATATTTTTATGGAACCATATACCCAGTTGAATTTGAAGGATGGAAAATTTCTTTGGACATGATATTTGAGGTTTTTGATTTTTCAGATAATTAAAAGGTAACACTTTATATTTATCTTCTTGAAGGTAAACCCAATCAGTAGTGGTCATTGATTATGTATACAAAGGAGAAGAATAATATTTCTACCATTGAATAGATGGTATATAAAGATATTTTTCATAAAAATGTATTATCCTAATGTTATTAAACTTAGTACAGAAATGTGATTTCTAGAATTAAAGTAGAATAAGAAGGTCTCAGTTGCTTCTTATGAAGAAAACTTTACTCGATTTTCCAGGTATACATAAACTTTTATTCAATATCATGAATGTAAAATTGATAAATTTTAAATATAATTTAAACCATTTTTAGAAAGGGAATCAGTAAACTATGAACATAACATTTATATGGAAATTATCTAATGATATGAGAAGTTTGTGATAGATATTATTATAGATCTTAAAACAATATGGATAATAATTGGTCAAGATGGAAACCCATGGGGTAAAAAATCACATGATATCTAGAGTTTAATTTTATTTTTCTCCTAAGTGTGGTAAGAAGAATTCTAGAGAGTTTCTGAAGAACTTTTCACAGTGCAATCGGTCTAGTAAAATTATATATTTGGATCAGGATTGTAATTAAATAAGCAATGGTAATGGTCGAACCAATATTGGTAAGTCGGAAGTAAAATGTTTTAATTGTAATAAGTTGATATATTATGAAAATGTTCTCCTAGAGATAAGTATTAAAGTTGAAAATCATCAAGATCATAAGTAGAATGGAATGGAAATTTCATATGTTACTGGTATGGAAGATGTTGCTCTAAAAAAAATGTTTTGATATGTACATTTCTTGTTTATTTTAATTATTCCAATGCCTTTTTTTATTCTAGATCTATTTATTCATTTATTCCAAGTAATTTCTCTACTAAATTGGAAATTTCACCTCAAGAAATAAAAAATTTAACTTTCCGTCAAAACTCTCAATGGAGGTATTAAAGTAACATGGATTTATAGGAATCTTCCTATAGTTATCCAAAAATGGGTTTTTCTAAAAATCAGACTATATTTCCCATAGTACGGTTTGATGTTATTTTTGGTTTGGTATTGTCTTTTTGTTTATTATGCTAAAGTACATTCCATAGTTAAATAATTCTTATTCAATTTTCATAATGACTTCATACCTATTCTAAGATATTAAGAAGCTGATAAATTGATTAAATATGGGGTTAAACATTATCTTCCATGTGTCATAAAAAAGAAGGTAACTATTCATCTTTGTGATGTACCTATGGTAAATGAAGTTTTAGATTAATTTCGTAATGATCTACTTGGCCTTATTCTCTATTGAGACCATTGAATTAGTTCTCAATGCTAATCCAATATCAAATCCTTCTTATCGAATGGGTCCAATAGAGTGGACGGAGTTGAAAAATGAATTATAATAATTACATTATATGGATTTCATCCTCCCTACAACTTAACCATAGGGTGCTCTTATTTTATCTATTAAGAATATAGATGGTTATATGAGGATTTTAAATGATTATAAGTCACTCAATAACATTACTATTTAGAAAGATTATTTGTTTCCTCATATTGATGAATTATTTGATTAGCTTGAGGGAGCTCATCATTTTTTTAATATTGACCTCAGGTTTGGATATCATTAACTAGAGGTAAAGGATTAAAATGTTATGAGGATAGAAGTTTCTATTGGGTATGGCCATTATGAGTTTATGGCTAAGAACTTTCAGTTAAAAAATGAACCAGTTATATTTATGGCTCTAATGAATATATTTTTCTTTTAGTATTTGGATAAAGTTTTTGTGGTGTTCATTGATTATATTATGTTATATTCTAAAATCTATGTGGATTATGAGAAACATATACAGACCCATAATAAAAAGAATTTTTTGGGGAATTCAGTAAATATGAATATTGGATATAGTATATTTCTTTCCTTGGGAATATTATAACTAAAGAAGGTATAATAATGGATATTGTTAAGACTAAAGTGATAAAAAATGGTTAGGACCTATTAATTTCTTTAAGATTCGAAGTTTTGTTAGACTAATGAGTTATTACAAATGGTTTTTTGAAAACTTTTCTCAGTTCTATAACCCACTAACTAAGTTAACTTGAAAAGGATTTAGATTAATTTGGATAAAGTAATGTGATGAATATTTTTCCTAATTTAAAAAAAATATTAGTAAATACTCTTGTTTTTTCTTTACTATCACATAATAAAAAAATTTAAAATTTATAGTGATTCTTATTTGAAGGTACTTGGTTGTGTTTTAATTTAAAATGATTAGATAATAAAATATGCATCATGACAGTTGAAACACCATGAGAAATATTATCTAGTGTATAATCTTGAACTTTTTTTGATAGTTTTTTCTTTTAAAAATTTAGCGGTGTTGTTTATATAGGGGGAAATTTGATATATATATATATATATATATATATATATGTATGTATGTATGTATGTATGTATGTATGTATGTATGTATGTATGTATGTATGTATGTATGTATGTATGTATGTATGTATGTATGTATGTATGTATGTATGTATGTATGTATGTATGTATGTATGTATGTATGTATGTATGTATGTATGTATGTATGTATGTATGTATGTATGTATGTATGTATGTATGTATGTATGTATGTATGTATGTATGTATGTATGTATGTATGTATGTATGTATGTATGTACGTATGTATGTATGTATGTATATAAAAATTATAAAATTTTAAAGTATATATTCATATAAAAAGAGCTGAACATGAAACAAATAAAACTGTTGGAACCGATAAAGTATTATGATTTTATGGTTGACTATAATCAAGGTACAATAATTTAGGTAAAAAATTCTTTGTTTTAAAAGGACAATACATCATTAACCATGCTACATTTTAAGTGTTATCATATAGTTTATAATTTAATGAAAATGGAACTAGATGTTTTGTATCAGAAAACCCCTTTTCTATTGGATCAAATATTAGTATAGTCATCCTAAGAAAGAATTAAATTTTCTCATAAGTAAGATAGTGTTTTGTGAAGAAAGATATAACTATTAAAGGAATAGATGTTATCTTGGTTTAATATTGTGAATTAAGGTGTTAAAAGATTTCAAAAGAGGTTATATATACCTGGTGACTCTTTAGTGAAAAAAAAATTAATTGAGGCTCATACTTATCTATATTCTAGTTATACTATTATTACTTAGTGGTATAGTGATCGTCAAAAAATTTATTAGTTGGAAGGAATAAAGAAAATAATTATTGATTATACATTTAAATGTGTGATTTTCCAATTGGTTAAATTTGAAAGAAAAAAACCAAAGGGGGTAATTAAATCATTTTCAATTCTAAAATGAAAATGGGAGTATATATCCATGTATTTCATAGTGGGATTTCTAAAAAAATCTTGAGGTAATAATATAATATTGATTATTGTTGACTATCTGATTAAATATGTTTATTTTATTCTTATTTGAGATAATATGTATCTATATTTTCTTTATAGAATTTATCTTATGGAGATAGTAAATTTATATAGAGTTCCTCTCTATATTTAATCTTATTATGATCTAAGGATTAAATATAGTTTTTTTAAGGGACTTAAAAAGTCATTAGGTACTGGAATAATTTTCAGTATGCCTTTTCATCCTCAATCTTATAGACATTCAATGAGAATAATTAAAACATGAGAGGATACGATTCAGGTTTTCTCATTCTATTATCATGGAGTTCGGCATCCAAACCTTTCATAAGTGAGATTTTGTTATCACAAGGATTTTATTTCAAGTATTCAGATGGAAAAAATTGAGTCATTATATAGAAATCAATCTTAGAAAACTATATGCTGGGATGAGGTTAGTGGGGGAAATGTTTTATGACTTGAATAGGAAAGACATATGTTTTAAAAGGTAAATATGATTCATCACTATATTAGGGTATCTTAGATATGTAAGAATAGATATACATATAACCAGAGGGAAGATCTTTCATTTGAGGAAGGGAACTATGTTATTCTAAAAATATATCCATGCAATGGTGTGATGTGTTTTAGTAGGAAGAGGAAATTAATTTTATTGTTTATTTATCCATATTAAATATTATAGAAATTGGTCTCAATTTATTATTAAGTATCCTTACCTATGATTTTATATCAGGTACATTATTTTTTTACATCTCATTATTAAGGATTTATATCCTTGATACATTTCACATATTAAGCCATAAAATAGCTCAATTAAAGGAGAATATTTCCTTTTAGGAAAAGCCAGTTTAGATTCTTTATTTTAAGGAGTAGGTGTTACAAAATAATGTAACTCATCTGGTAATTTTTTTTGGAAAAATAAAATAATATAATAAGAAAAATGGTAATATGAAAGTATTATAATATAAAAATATCCCCAATTGTTTATTGATGAATAAAATTGCGATGATACAATTACATTAAAGGGGATAATGTGATATACCAAGTATTTTTTATCATGAATCAAATTTATATTTTATTAGTATTAATTATATAGATCCATATTAATATTTATTATTATAACCTTATAAGTAATTTTATTTATTTATTGAATAATAATATGATTTTTGATTTGGAAAAGGAAGTAGTTTGTATTCTAACTAAATTTTTTTCCATGTTTATATAGTTTTATTTAAAAATTAAATTAAATAATATTAAAAGTTTATTTTGAAAAAAATAACAACATTTTTTTATTCAAGATATCAAATTTATCTTGGTGTGAATTTTTGAAATTTTTATGAAAGGGTTTATTTTTAGGTGAATAGTGGAGAATACCATGTTCTCAAATACCATAACTTTTCCTTTGATTGAGTATTCAATTGGTACCTATAGGTTTTATATTATTTTGGAAGTCAAATTAGTCTATTTTATTTAGTAATAAACTAATAAATATCATTATAATCAATTATATACTTGATTTTGGTGAAAAATCCTTCTTATGCTTAAAAAACCTTTTCTAAAATCCTTTTTTTGTTGTGTTATGTATACTTTAATTAAAATTATCTCTTAAAAAAAGAAATAAATTAAATATTGTAAAATTGATTTAAAATTTTTAATCATCATATCTAAAATATTTAATAATTTAAAATTAATTTTTTCCTATAAAAAATATGTTACCAAGGTTAAAATTTAATCACCATATTAAAGGTTAAATTAGGTAAAATGGTTAAAACTAAGTGATAAAGCCATAAAATCTTATCTTTAATTGATTTTTTGAGTTTATTACCATCCTAACCTATCCTATATTCTAAATTGGGTTGTTGTGGTCCCATTTTACTTGATTATCACATTTATTACATATTAAGAAACGCGTATTTACAACGGTTCCACTCCACTTAATTATAAATGGATCCATTCACCACCACACTTGTCCACACACTTTGAGAACAGTAGATTAAACAATCCCTAGGAAAATCCCTCCACAACTCTCTTTCCCATTTTCTATAAGTTTTGGTATTCATAAAAAGACTAATCTAGGAAATAAGTAGGAGATGCTTAAAGGATGATATCGAGGGATGTGGTAAAAGTATTAATCGAGTTATTTCAAGTTTCTTTCATCTTATACCAAAAAATATATATTGTAAAAAAACTTAAATAAAGACTTAAATATAATTATTATACTGAAATTTCATAATTTTTATGGAAAAATCATTATCTGCTACCCTCTCATATTTTATAGAAAAAAATGTTGCAGGTGTTACATGTGGAAAACAGCCTACGTGAATAATGTATTTTATTTTTTATCACATGCTTACATGGATGGTACTAAAAATTAATTTAATGAATTAATATGACAGTTATAAAATGATTAATTTTATTTATATAAAAAATTTCCATTATATGAAATATTATTAATAATAAATTTTCATCGTAAGCTTTAATCACCTAAAATGGGCATACTTAGACACTTTATAACAACTTCTTATCATTCTCTTTAATTAATTTTATTTACATAACTTTTCTCTAATATGATTTATCACTTTAATAACATGTTTTTTAAATCATTAATCTTGTAAAAAAGTGATATTATTACTATAAAACAATATTCTCTTACACATTTGGTCATTATAAATTGTTCTTAGTTGGGTTGGTTTTACCACATACATGATAATGCTATAATGTTTATATAATGAATGACTATGAAAAGTTAATTAATTATAATATTATGTAATAATGATAAAGTTAATATTTTTTATTGATTATATAATGGTGAAATATCCATCATAATAATTCAATTAAAAGTAAATAATAATTTTTATTTTAAATCATAAAAAACAAGCTCATCAAGGAAGATTCATGGAAAAGTAACTATATCATAACCTATTGACTCAATTTTTTAGAATTATATAAACCCTATACCTAGAAACATGTAGAAATTATGGAAGCATTTTACAAGTAATTTTTTCTATTACTAGGATACCAAAGATATTTTGAAGATTATAAACTGAAAGACCCCAAAATAACCAATGTGAACTTTACTGGTTTAGTGAATAAATAAAACATGATAATGAATTAAATAAAAGGAATAAACATAAAAAAGGATCAATAAAATGTAAATAATTAATTTAATTTTAATATTCATAGGGTATAAGTTGTGTGAATCATGTTGGGACTCAAGGTAAGGTATTTCTTTCAAACCTTATTTTAAATAACTCAAAGTTTTCCACAAAACACCTTTTCTTCTATGTTTATATTCATTAATGAATTTTTTTCTTAACAATTCAATATTCTTTGGAAGTCATTTTATGTTATCTTTTACTTTATTAATAAAGATTTAAAAAGAATATTTTTAAAATTTTCTATTTGGTACATTTTTTACTTTCTTTATAAAGGTGTGAAAATATTGTTTTTTAATATTTATTTCATGACTGCCTTTTACCATGTTCAAGATCATTATTGGTTATTAATCCCCCTATTTAATTTTTAAGGGGTTTTCAATGAAAATTCAATTCCCATTGATTGATAATTTTTTTCATTTTAATGACCTCTCAAATAAAAGGGTAATTATTTTTGTTTTTTTGATATAATTATTAGTGATTATTCTTGTTTTCTAATTATTTTGATAGGGAATGATCTCAAGATATAGATATACATCCCTAGACATTTACAAATCCCAATTCCCCTCATTTACACTTTCTAAAGTCATGAAATCTTCACCATCGTGGTTTATTATGTTGGATGCTTAATTAAAATGGGGTAATGGGGAATTGGTTTTTCCTTTAATGGATTCATCCTTGGAGTCTGATATACCTGCTTCCACTTAAAAACCTTCATCATATCAAAGTGATCCGCCTCCAGAATGTTAGTAGAAATGACTGTCTCATCAAGATGATCAAAGAGATCAAAGGAATAAACAGTTTAAGGAATTAAAGAGAAAATTTTATTCTTTCTGGAATGAACTAGTTCCCATTTAATTCATCTCAGCTCTAAAAAACAATTTTGTTCAGTTTATAAAGCCAAAGAAACCAAACAAAGAAGGATATTAAGATATTAAAAATTATTATTCCTTTCATCAAATGTTGGGGAATCTCATTTAGGAGTGTTCTGTTTTCAAGGATCTCCTAAAAAATGGTAGACTCTGGAAAAGTGAAACTGAAAATTTCATCAGTTCAAGTAGCATGTGTTACTAATACTAATAAAGAGAAAGAAATAGAATGACAAGAAGTTAAAAGAAAAAAATGTGAAGAAATATGACGATTGGATGATTAGGAAAATGATCAACCGAACTCATTCCATTCTATGAATACAGTTGAAACAACCAATTGTGTCTTCTGCCACTCCTTCCATAGTAAAACCACCTTCATCAAAATCTTAATCCCCAAAGAAATGAGGTGATCAGAAGGAAAAAAAGAGAAGTCATAAGAAGAAAAGCTCATGCTAAGTCCAAAGTTTTCCTTGACCCTAGAAGATTTAATTCCATCTACTTCAAAAGAATGTGCACTGCCCCACCAAATGATACACCCATAACCAACCTCTTAGGTAGAATATTTATCAGATGAAGAATTGATCTTTGGTTCCATCAACGTCATCCACTTAACAGATCCTTATTCCAATGGTGATTCTGATTATAATTATCTTGAGTTCATTGTACCTAATTATGGAACCAAAGGAAGAGGCCAAGGTCAAGGATATAGGGTAAGACATGGGCATTCTTGAAGCCACTATTTTAACTCTACCCATTCTCGAACCATGTATGCGGTGGAAACTTGTGGAATATCCATTCAGTGGGATCAACAAGAAAAAGGAGATTCTTCCATGCAAGACAATTTTGGTCCTAACATGATTATTTTGGAGGACTGATTAGAAGTCACACCTTCTTCCTCTCAATAAGTAAATATACCTAGTCAGTATAATCTAAAAAATCCAAGAGTATTTTTAGATTCTTCTCCAACACAGGGTACATCTATGTCAGAATCATCAACTTCCAAGGCACCTACAAAACCACATCTCCATGCTGGGAAATACATACTTTTTGACCAAAAGTATGATGTCTTGAAACAATTGGCCCAAGTACCGGTGAAGTGGTAAATTTTGGATGCCTTAATTCTATCAAAATATCTTTGATAAACACTTATTGAAGCTTTGTTAATTCCTTAAGAGTTTGAAACTAAAGTTGTTGTTGCTGAAGTTTACTATATAGAGAATGATCCTGCATAATGTCATGCAGTCATATCTTTTACGGATGAAGATGAAGATGATTTTTTACATGGACATATTAGACCCTTATATCTATCTGGAAATTTCAATGACATAGATATCTGATGAGCCTTCATTAATAATGGCTCTGGAGTAAACCTCATTCCTATTCGTACACTTTGTCAATTGGGGCTTACTAAATCTGACTTATATCCTTCAACTTTAATGTTTCAAGGATAAGAAAATAATTATCAAGAACCTATGGGTGAGATTACACTTAGAACTCATTTTGGAGATCTTGTATCTAATTCAGATTTCATGGTTGTTCGTCAGGATATAGCCTTCAACATTCTCCTTAGAAGGACTTGGCTACATCAACATGCGGTCATACCTTCTTCATACCACCAATGTCTTAAGTACTATTTCAATGGTCAAATTGGGACATTGTATGGTGACAAGGCTCTGTTTAAAACGTATGAATATGAATACATTAAGGTAGAGTTTTATCACACAAAGAGAATGAGGTCCCTGACAAAAGAGACAACCAGAGTTAATGCTTCTAATGGATTTAAAAGATCCCAACAAACACATTCATACATTTGAGTATGGATTGTGTGTTACCTATTAATCAAACTGAAAAGGTAAACCCAAATCCAAGAACTCACCCATTAACTTCCATAATGTTAATTGCGGAAATCGAGCCTGACAGCATTGGAGAAATTGTTGATTCACCAAGCAGTGATGGAATCTTAAATGGAGATGTATTCATTTAATACAATGTACTATAGCAAGTCTCTACTTCGTTAATCATAATAGAATAATTTTTAGCAATTATAGAGGAAGAAAAATATGTTGATTCCCAATCCATCATCTCCTCTTTATTACCCCAAGAAGACTCTTCATCATCAGTGGGGTCAGAAATGGTGGCCTCTTCTTCAGGATGTTAAAATACTAACTCCTCTCCTAACTCAGAAAGTTTTGTTTCTTTATCTACTATGCAAGTAGAAACAGAATAAGTAACATGTAATGAATAAGAAAGGGAAGATCTCAGGGATTCACCTCTAGCATTTGATGAAGGTGTCTCTACCATTGTGGATGAGCTCAGAGAAATAAATCTGGGTATAGAAGAAGATCCATTCCCCACTCTAATTCGTGTTGCCATGAATTTTAAAGAGCAAGAGGTGTATAATTTAATTCAAAAGAAACTTCGAGATATATTTTCTTGGAATTATAAAGAAATTCCAGGTCTTAATCTTGATGTAGACACTCATCATTTGGGTTTTCCAGAAGAACATCGCGTATTCAAGCAGGCAGCAAGAAGAACACACCCAAATCATGCCTTTGAAATTGAAGCTGAAGTTGATAAGATTATAAAGAATAACTTTGTCAGGTAGGTTCAATATCCTAAATGGATGGCCAAAATTGTCCCATTGAAAAATAAGAATGGAAAAATCAGAGTTTTCATTGATTTCAAAGATCTTAACTGGCATTGTCCTAAAGATGACTTTCCAGTTCCAATCATAGAGATTTTAATTGATGAAATAACTAGCTATGAAGCTCTTTCCATGATGGATGGATACTCTTGGTATAATAAACATGTATTTCCCTAGAGGATGAATAATATAAAGCCTTCAGATCCCCCAAGGTGTGTTTTTCTATCAGGTAATTCCCTTTGACTTAAATAATGCAGGTGAAACGTATCAATGTTCCATGCACTATATCTTTAAAGCCTTTTTAGGAAATTTTTTTGAATGTTATGTAAATGATTTGGTTGGAAAATATAGAAAACGTTCCAATAACTTGGATGATCTGGAGACCACATTCAAAAAACTTTGATAACATAGTTTGGAGATAAACCTCTTAAAATGTGCTTTCAGGGTAACCTCAAGAATGTTCCATGGATTCATTGTACGCCATCATGGTATCGATGTTTATGCTGAGAAAGAAAAATCAATCCTTAGAATTTCATCTCCTAGAAATTTGAAATAATTAAGAGGACTCTAAGGATACTTGGCCTATATTCGATTATTTATCGCCAATTTGGAAGTAAAGTGTTTTCCCTTCACTAGATTAATGAAGAAGGGAGTCACCTATAAATGTAATGAAGATTTCCAGGAAGCATTTGATACCATCAATAAATATCTCTTTATTACACTTGTATTAATGCCACCTATTGATGGAAGACCACTTATTCTCTATGTGATAGATTTATAGAGATCATTGGGTGCCTTCCTTGCCCAAAAGAATGATGTTGGGAATGATAACAACCTTTACTATCTCATTCGAACTATGATCGATGAAAAAACTAGATATTCAAGTATTGAAAATTACTGCTTGGAATTAATATTTGTATTTCAGAAATTGAGGTACTACCTACAACATCATGAGGTCCAATTAAAATCTTGAAATAACCCACTCAAATTTATCCTCACTCGTCCTATGCTTACATGGAATCTAGCACAATGGGAAGTTATTTTGAAATAGTTTTATATCTAGTTTGTTCCCTATAAGGCAAAAAAATGTTAATCTTTAGTCAAATTTTTCTTGCTGGACATATATCTACGGAAGATAAATCATTGAATACTGAAATTCATGATTAAGAGGTCTTCTTTATTAATGATAATTCCCAAACATGGGAAATGAACTTTGATGGTGCCTACAGAAGTCCAACACAGAAGAGAATGGAAAACCCTAAACTCAACAAAGTTGGGTTAGGAATTGTAATTATCTCCCCAGAAAAAGAATTATTGCCTTATTCCTTCCTATTATCAGAAGGCAATACCAACAATGAAGCAGAATATCAAGCTCTCATTTCAAAATTGGAATTGGCACTTCAGGTGCAAGTGAATCACTTGAAAGTGAAAGGTGATTCAGAATTGGTAATTAAATAGATCAATGGAGAATATTTTATTAGAAGAAATGATTTAATCCCTCTGTGTGATTATGTTAGAGATTTAATGTCTGAATTTCTCTCAGATCCAAAATTGTCTTATGTCCTGCGATCACAAAATGCCCAAGCTGATGCATTGGATAATGAAGCTACAGCCTTAGCAGATCCAAATCAGGATGAGATAGTCATCAGCATAGATCATCGTCGTATGGTATCACTTTTTTTCAATCCAGAATAGAGGAAATTAATGAAATTATCCCTATTTCTGAGTCGTATGGTCATACCACAGGATAAATAACACCCATCATGGAATATCTTCAGAATGGAGTACTTCCACCAGATAGAGATGAAAAAGAATAGATCCAACAACGAGCATCCAATTTTACTCTTTATGATAGTCCAAATCACTAGAAGATCCTCTAAAAATTATGCTCTGATGGAAAACTCTTTAGATGTATTAATTTAAAGAAACCAGAACTGTCATGAAATAAGTACATTCAAGATCTTGTGGTTCCCACCAGTCTGGGCATAGGATTTCTGATCAAATCTGAAATCTTGGATACTTTTGGCCTTCAATGACACAGGATTTCATAGATTTCACTAAGAAATGTCATCCCTTCCAAATTCATGCCAACTTCATTCATCAACCCCTAGAGTTTCTACATATATTTAAATACTTTTGGCCATTTTCCACATGGGGAATAGATGTAATAGGACCTTATCCTCTAGCTACGGCTAAGCAGTTCAAGTATATTCTTACTGATACTGACTTCTTTTCAAAATGGGATGAGCCAATTCCTCTAAAAGAAGTCAGATGAAAAAGCATTGTTAGTTTTTTCAAAACTAACATCATCACTAGATTTGCTGTCCCTCGTACAATATTAATAGACAATGGCACCCATTTATGTTATGTTGAGGTACATAAGTTATATTAGAATCACAATATCAAATCCAAACATTCATCTTTCTATCATGTGGAAGCCAATTGATTGATAGAGGATTTCAATAAGACCCTATAAAATATACTCAAGAAGATGGTGGATAAAGATAATAAATCTTGGCCTAATAAACTTTTGAATGATTTATGGGCTTATTAGACTACTAAATGTACTACCACCCAGGAAACTCCTTATTCCTTGGTATACGAAACAAAAGTAGTTTGACCAATTGAAATGAAATTTCCTTCACTCAGAGTTTCAATTTGTGAACAATTGTCTATATATGAGAGGTATCAGAAACAATTTAATGAGCTGGAATGATTAGATGAAAAAATATTGCATACTTTTCATCATTTAGAAGTCTATCAAAATAGAATAGCTCAATATTTTAACAAGAACGTTTTCCTCCATTCATTTCTTCAAAGAGAATTGTTACTGGTCCTCAGGACTCCAATGATACCAGAAAAGAAACCTCCAAAGCTTGATCCAAATTGGGAAGGACCTTATTCCATATATAATGTCTAATTAAATGGAGTTTATTCCTTAATATCAATGTATGTAGAGATTATTATAACTCTAAACAATGTGATATTTTTTAAGAAATGCTTTGTGTTGTTGCACACATCGTCCTCACTGTAAGACTGAAAACTACACAGCCCCCAACATCCTTACTAAAAGACGTAAAACTAAACAATACAAAGTACTAGTTGCAAGACATTAAACTGAATAACAACCATAAACTTCCATGCTGAATGATGTTAAAATGCATAGCATTTTTGTCCTTGTCACACGATGTTAAACTACATGACACTATTTTTCCTCATTACACAACATTAAACCGTACAGTTAATGTCTTCTCTACTTGAATTTAGGAGATTCTATGTAAAAGAATCATTGATATCATTTCTACTACTTAGTGGAACATGAGTCATTTTCTTACCTATGTATGAATCAGATCTTCATATGGGCCTCACTTCATAAACTATGTGTGGATTTATTCTCATCTATTTGAGGTATGTAGAGACATCTGGATCTCAAATCTTGGGCCCATCTACAACCAAAATTTTTTTCCCCTTTTCTTCCCCTCTGTATGAACTAGATCTATATAGAGTAATCTTTTAAGATACATGATTTGATTTTCATACCATCTTGTGTCTTAAATTTAATAATTCTTCTAGAATTTGTTAAATCCCCCCATATCCTATGTCAAAATCAGTTGGTGTGGAAAATGAATGTTTAAAGAACTACGTATGGATTGATTCTCATCTATATGAGATACATAGAGATGCCTAGATCTTAAATCTTGGGCCCAGACACAATATAAAAAACTCATTTATTTCTTATATATGAATCAAACCTGCATAGGTAATGTTTAAAGAACTATGTATGTCTTGATTCATGCCCCCAAAAAGACACATAGTGACACTTGGGTTTTATCCCTTAGTCCATTTACAATATGTATTTCTTTTCACATAATTTCATCTTCATCCTTACCGCATGACGTTAAACTACATGGAAATCTAACACCCCTATTATTCACTTGTGTCACCTTTGTGTTATAGAAGAAACACTTACTGCTCCTTTTTTCTCACACCGAGCATAGCTTATGTGGGCTTAGGAATTGGGTAAAAGGATTCTTTATATAAATAAGGTGTCTCGGTTTCTTATGGGGATGTCAATGTACTCACTGTATGACTTAAAACAGCATAGTATAATGTCCTCGCTACATGACTTTAAACTATACATCACAATATTAATTCAAAGGAAACAAAGAAAGTCTACATTTTACATATGAGTTAGATATATGTAAAGGACTTCAAACTCATGGCCAATATTGATTCAAATATTTCTTATGTGTATTGATCATAACACTCTTCTATATTTCACACTCTTAATCTTGAATATTTCTAGATCTTCATAATCTTTATTATAGTTTTTGGTGACAGAGTTTCTAATACATGAGAACTCTTTTGCCTGACTATGCAACACATTCCCTTAGGTGGCCTTGCATAAGTTGCTTATATAATGAGTCTTTTAGTTAAAAGATTCCATTATTTGGCCATGCATCATATTCTCTAGTTGTCTCGGTAGAATAAAACCCCCATAAATTTTTTTTCAAATGATGGTAATTTTTTTCTTGGTTATAGTATCTTTGTCCCCTTCAAACTTTGGAGACAATATAAAAGAATCTATATTTTAAAACAGTCATTCAGGTATATTTGTCACATTATCTTTATCTTGATCTGAAAATATTAAAAACATTTTTTTACATATTTCCCTCTCCATGTGTTCAAAGAAATATGAAATAACCTTGGAATCACTTAGCCACATATCATATACTATTTCCATTTCTGGTCCTAGTTGTATGAACTAAGACTATAGACACCATTCCTCATACGTTTGGTTCAGAACTTCATAGAAGTCATATTCCTACGATTCTTTGGAAATCTTGGTTATAAATACCCTTTCCATATTCTGATACCTTTCTACATAAACCAAACTCTGTGCTTTGCAAAATCTGAATCTCCATAAACTTTCTTCGACTTTTAGCAATAGAATGTCAGACTTATGAGAGCTCTTTTTTCTGACTATGCAATACGTACCCTTAGGAGGTCGTGCATAAGTTTCCTACATAACAGGTCTGTCAGTCAAAAGATTCCCCTATTTGGCTATGAAACATATGCCCTAGTTGGCCCTGCATAATACAACCCCTATAATAGGGTTTTCAAATAATTGTAACTTTTTTCTTGTAAAAGACTTATTCTAATACCTTTAAAACTTTTCCCATATCATTCTTCAAATCCAGAAATTCTCGAATCACAGTTTATAATTTTCTATTCCATACCTGAATATGGTAATATGTTTCCAAACAAATTGTCAAAAAAATTTAGGAGAGTCTCATATATTTTGTCAAAGAAAAAGACCTCAAATTAAAGCCACAAAATTTTCTCACTGCATAACTTAAAATTGCACAGTACAATGTCCTCACTGCATGAATTAAAACTGCACAGTACAATGTTCCCACATCATGACTTAAAACTACATAGTTTTATATCATAAATTCCCTTTTATGATAAATTTTAACCATTCTTCATACACCAAATTTCTATAGAAGTGTTTTTCCAATTCATGACATATGTCAGCATAAAATATCCCTTTATTCTTAAAATTCATTTCCTTGGAAAAACCACCCCCTGTGGCCTTGAATTTTCTAAATCTTATTTTCTATTATCTATCAATAGTAAAATTTTAAATTCTTAAGATCTATTTTTCTTGACTATGCAGTATGTTCCCTTAGGTTTACTAGAATAAGTTTCCTAAATAACGGGTCTGTCAGTCAAAAAATTCCACTATTTGGCTATGCAGTATATGCCCCAGTTGTCCTTGAATAACACAAATCCCGTAACAGGTTTTTCAAATAATGGTATCATCATTCTTGGAAGATACTCCCCTTATGTTGATATAAGTGTTAAATTTGGTGACCATAAAAATCATGGCACAAGATTTCCCTTAGAAATATCTAAATAATATTAAATAATTTTTTAGCTGATGAGATTTGTTTGAGATTTAATTTCAAAATTTATGGTCGAAGCTATTTTGACCTTAAACATTATCCCCTTATAGTCCAATATGCATGACTCTAAACTTCCAACAAAAAAAGATGTAGTACTCACCAGATTGAGAATCTACGAAGGGAACTATGAACAAAAGTCGAGTCCCAACTCACTAAACATACATTTTGTATGATTTAGGTAATATTGATCAATAAAAATTCAAAGGATACAAAGTTTGTGGGTTGTCCATATATACCTAGAAAAAAAAATCAAACTATGCTCATTAGGCCCATCAGATTAATAAGAAAATTCTGAGCACCCCCATTCTTTTCATTATAATCATGATTATATGACATGAAGGTTTGATGTTAAAAAAAGTCATCAACATCATTACTTTTAATATTAAAATAAAAAATCAATAATGAGAACATATATTATTGAAGACAAATTTTATTTTATACATATGAAATCAGAGGGACATCCACAAAACGAATCCTCTTGATAATATTTTAAAATAAACTCTCAACATGACTCTTCATTTGTTGAAAAACTTCTTAATCACTATCAGCTACCTCTTGAAGTTGAAATAGTTGAGCAACTCCAGCCTCCTCGGCCCAAAAAAGTGCTTCCTTAGCAATTGAAATGGAAGTTATCTCTTCTAATTGAATTTCTCCCAATGTCTGGTTCAATTGCTCAAGTTTTTTATGAACAACATCTAGTTACTGTTGTAGATATAACGAATCCTTCATGGTTTCTTTAATTTTTTGACTGATTTCGATCAACTTCTTATTATGATCGGCCTCTGCCTCAGCTATTGCAGCTTGGAAGTTCTCAATATTGATAAGTCATTTGCCTTTTCAAAATCTTTCTGCAACTTACGCTCCTTTTCCTGTCAGATAATGGTCTCTTTCATTGCATCATAGACTAGTTGATAATTAAATCCACCAAATCCCAATATGAAGAATAATGCTGGGAGTTTAGAAAAATGAGACAACAGTTCATATAAAGGCTTCTAAATAATTATGCTCTAGATATGCCTCCATGTCTTCTTACATGACATTCCAAGATAATATTGCATCTCTAAGTCTGAATCTGAGTCACTACCAAGAGGTAAAATATACTCTGGAAATAGATCACTAAAATAGCTTCCTTGTTCTCCTTCTCTAGAAACATCAAAAGATTCCCCTTCTGCTGATGCCTGAGCCAACATGGAAGCTTCGCCTTTTGATATAACTATAGGAGTTGATAACCCTAAATGATAAATCAAGGTCATTTTCAGTTTCAAAAAAATGGTAGAAATAGAGTATAATTCAGACAACCAATGACATTTACCCAATAATAAATCTTCCACTTGATTGGATTCATTCCTAGTATTCTTAGCTTCAGCTGTTTGAGTAGATGTTTCTTGAGAAGGGGCACTCTCCTATGTTTTCCCAGTTTTTATAATTGAAGGCTCTAAACATCTCTCAATAGAGGATCCTCTGTAGGTATTTCTCCAGCTTCAACAGAAGAAGGATAGATGGGAATACCCTATTCCTGAAGATCCTTTGCAACATTTTCTACAAATACAGCTACATAAGGTGAACTTTTATGTAAAGAATCAAGTAAAGAAGAACAATTGTGTATGAAAAATGAAATAATAAGGACTTACGTCCTTACAATTCCTCATTAAAATCTTCAAACTCCTTGATTAATCCTAGAATATCAATATTTGGATAAAGGGATTCCATCATTTCAGTGTATGTGGCTTTGAATTTTATAGCATCCTCACCATTTAAGGTAACCAAAAAACGTTGGTTGATGCCCAAATTGGCTCCACTAACATTCTGTTCTATTGGATCTTCAATTAGTACAACATCATCAGGTCTTTTCAGGTTTGGGCCAACATCAATATTTATTTCAGATTACCCAGGGTTTTTATTCCTTTCTTATAGAGAAATAGGAATATCAACATTGGTTATTATAGGATCCATTGGCAAAGGAAACTAATCTGAGATATGTTGAAAAGAATAATATTAGAAAAGATTTTTAATATTCATGAGAAATTTATTTGATCTTAACATAGATTTTCTCTCTCTCAGTAGAGCCAGGAACATATAAAGATGAATCTTTTGATGATTTATCTGCTAAGATAGAAGATTCATCAACATGAACTTGGGTTTCTCATGGGGTTTCCTTCTCTAGTCTTGAAGAATCAGCTCTTAGTTTCTTGATAGAAGAGAGAGGCATAGATCCTTCAAGAGGATAAATGTGATTACCAGAGTGTATTGAGAAAATTATAATTCCCTTTGGATAGTATAAATACTTACTCCTTCGGCAAACACTTCAGACCAATCTCATTGATCTCATGCGTTTCTTTTCATAATCTTGGGGAGAAATCAAAACACTCTTTTTGGTAGGAGAAACTTGAGGTAATGGCTAAGGAATATCCATCGCCATTACCCCAGTCATGATTCTTGCACCTAGAGAAAGTTCTAGAGACCTAGGAGGATCATTTGATTTGTTGATAGGAGAGCCTTTAGTCCCATACTTTGGTGATTCAAGAACTGGTCTGGAGTTTCCTTCCCTACATTAAAGTTGCAAAAATTCATTTTCATCAAGATTAATGATGATGAATGGTAAAGAAGAGTTTAGACAAAAGGAATGGAAAATACATTCTCAGTATTAACATAAATATCCCACTCCTCCTCAGGGTTGATAATTACCCCTTCGTGTAGTCCTAAGTCCATCATATGAGACACTCATTTAGAGGCTGGAATTTTATCATCGGTTTCATATATAAAAGCCTCAATCTCCATAATATACTTCTGTACTTTAGCTAGGTTATTATCTATACTGAAATTAGAAGTTTCCTTAATGTCACCCACATATGGTATTCAAATTCCATGCTAGAGGAATTCCCATGCATCCCTAAGATCACGGGTCACACTCTCCCAATAACGAATGGCTGAAGTTATCACATAATTCAATCTCGGTATGGTTGATTGTGAAGGAGATTCAACACCTTGTGATCGGTGATCCTCTTTAGGCCTCCCTTCTTCTTCAGAAAGTTTAACAGATGGAATATGAACATCTTTTTTATGGTGGTGACTGGATCTCCTTGGTGTCAGAGGTATTGCTTCTCCATCCCTAGTCTTCCTGGTATACATCCTACAAGGATGTTTTGAAGGATCAAAACCTTTGAAACTTTTACATAATCTATGTTCTTGAACTTCTTACCATTATTTCCATGAAAAACAATCATTGTAGCTTCCACTCAATATATTCCTTTCGTAAACGTGCCTTGAGGATATGAAGAATCCCAAGCTTTGGCATATCTAGCTTCCAATATGATTGATTCATCTAGTGGGGGTAACGTAATAGAAAATTTGAAATCCTCTAAAGCTATTAGAATCCATAATTGTCTCGCTACCATTGGGTGTTTCTCATGTCTAACACACATGGGAGGAAAAGTGTTTGATTTCTGAAGATATCTGAACTGATGAGAAAACCTATAAGGTACATAAGTCTCATAGATAATTTCACCATCAATACTGGTTGATAATACACCATCCCTGAATTCCATCATATAAGACCTCAGCTCATAATCCATTTATTTACTATCATCAATAAATGTTCCAGTTGGTGTGTTACCAAAAGGAAAGAATCTAAATTCTCCTGAGACATTCAATGCCTTTAGCACTACATTAGGTCTCAAATTTAGAGGCTGAATACCAGAAACTTTTTGTAAAAAAGGGGTAACTCTACCATTGGGGACTCTAACTAAATTCAACACTGAGTATGAAGAAAAGTGTGATGCAATCTAGCCCCAAAACACTTGGAATAGACGTCTAATTCTAAATAGAGCCTTACCATTGTATAAATGTAGTAGGGAATAGTACATTCTTGCCAATACAGGAGTTGATAACCCAATATATGTTCCCTCTTCTAATTTATCTGCGATAACAAAAGTCCCTGGCCTTACACCACCTCTAGACTCATGAACTGGAAGCAAGTAAATGCTTATCCACATTGCAAGGAATGTAGTTAAGCATATCTTTGCATAGATATCAGATTTTAATTTGTATCCCCAGTTCTTATAGTCACCTCTATCCAATGTAGGACAATATGTGCCTGACCTACCCCGGTTATCTGCTGAAGGAAAAATAGTAGGAGGTCCACAGGTGGGACCTTTCCCTGTTTTTGGTTCTAAAAAGGCTTCCATCAACACCTTAGCATGAATATATTTTTTGTATTTGGGTAATTTCTTTTCTATTTTGAATAGTTCATGATCTAACAATAGTTTTATAGTAACATCACCCCATGTTGTAGCTGGCAGAATAAACCCATCATACATTTCCCTGATAATGGGAACCCCAACTATTTGGTAGATATCCCACACACTAATGTCAACTTCACCATGCGTAAAATGGAAATAATTCATTTGAAGACTCCATCATCTCAGTAATTTAGGAATTAAATCATTTTTATAAACATAAGTTTGTCCCATCCAAACATCTTCATAAATATAAACATTTGATAACTCTTTCCTGAATTCTTCAAAAGTCTGGTGCACCCAAAATGCCCACATCCATTCAAGTTTCACACCTCCTTCTTAATGAATATCCCAATATTCCTTACAGTCATTAGACTGATCTGTCTGGGAAGTCTGAAAAGTTGAATCATAGCAATGTGGACTTGGATCTACAACATGATCCTTCATATCAGTAGTACAACCACTATGATGCTAAATGCAACCAATAGGGATCATTTCTTCATGTACTAGAACCCCCTTGCACTAATATTCATGCAGTTACAGTTGGATAATTGAAGAAACCAATTCTTTGGGAAGTACTTATTAATAGATGAAACATGGGAATCTTGTAAAATATCATGACCATATAGGGGTAGGTAAGTATTTTGTGGGTATTCATATTGATATGGAATTAAACCCTTCCATAGTCTAGGAAAATTACTTTCAACAACATCATAATAGTCTGGTCTGACGATCTTCATAATTTCATTTTGAATATCCTTATCTTCTTCAATGGAGGTTATCAAATGATCCATTTTACTACAAAATAATTACCAATATTCCCTTATTAGGTTGGGATTTTGACTTAAATTTCAACTTAATGGAAAATTAAATCAAACATTTTTCAAAGGAAATTGTTCGCGTAGGTCCTTTGATGAGGTCCATCGCTTAGGTCCTTCAACAAGGATCCTAGAGCAACTCATTTGAAAAATTCCTCCAATGTAACTTCATTGGTAATGTAGTTTCTCCTTGAAAAAATTTCAAGGAGACTATGAGAGAGCATAATGCGTTTAGGCCAGATGAAAGAGCTACACAATGAGTGCTGGAAAATTTTGAGGCATGGATGAAGAAAATGGAAAAGGATAGAACCTATTTATAGCCATCCATGAACCTGTGTGGCATACTTATGTGAAGTAGCTACGTGGAAAACCTACATTTTCCACCAATTAACCCATAGTCTTTTCCTCACAATTTTACATCAGGACTCGACAGAATTTCTAATTGGATAAAATCATGAGGGAAGGCTTTTGTTGACACAACTTAATAATTCAAAAAGACTATGAAGATAGCCCTAGATATTTCAAAATCCCAAGGAAAGGTTCAAATAATTTAAATGAATGTCAAAACCTCTAAAGGGTTGCGTGATATAGATGTGCGGAAAACCTACACGGTAGAATAATTTTTGTACACCTATGAAGTAGACCTAAGTAGAGGACCTACGCAGAGGATCTATGTGGATAATGTCCCTTCAACCAAGCCCCATACATGCCTATAAATAGGACCATTGGTCTCCCCGTTTCAAGTACTGAAAAAGTCGAAAGACTCCCTGAAGCTCCCATCGTGTATCTCTTTCTCCCAGATCCTTCAAATTGTCTCAGGTAGCTCTCTAAAACCCAATAGAAGAGATAATTAAATGAAATAAGCATGTATTGAAATTATTTAAAAAAAAATTACATAGGCTTGATTCTACTACGTTAAACATATTCTTTAGTCATCATACAAACTTGCGCGGCACACCTGTGCAGTATAGCTACGCGGTGCAGCAACGCAGGGTACCTACACGACACACTTGCACGAAGTACCTATGCAGAAGAGATTGGTATAAAGCCTATATACCAACTTAAGTACCCTCTTTAAAGCCATTCATGGTAGAGTATATCCTTCCTTGGTTCCCTTATCTGAAAGGGACTAAGTTGAAGTCTCCACCAAAACTTCTCGACTTATCAAAACCTTGGGAAAGGCACATCAGCATGTCTCCTATTTGGGTTTTTATTTCCACAGTCATAGGTTTCCCACATTTGTTTCACAATGGGGTTAGGATTCATGAAGTTTCTATGGGTTTGTATATCTACAGTCACATGGAACTTTATCCTAGAAACAGTGTTGGAAATTTCCCAGTTTAAAGGATTAGGGTTTGGGTTATGTCCTCCCATTTTCATCTCTAAGACCCGGAACCTTAGGTCTCTAGTAGGTAAGGTACGGTTCACACTTGCTTTTCCATACCAGCAAAGGAGAAGTATCTCTCCCATACCATGATCAATTTTAGGGTAGCCATCCTGGTTTAAGCCCCTAACCTTCAACCCTTTTTCCTTTCATTAGACCCTTGTCCAATGTAAAGTGAATATAGGTAGGGCTCTTCGCCTCTCCCTCTTCCCACGTCACCTCGCCCTCATCCACCCTCACAACCATAGGTTCACCCTCTTCCACCATAGGGGGAGGAAAAGTGTATATCTCATTGTTGAATCTTTCAAATCCTCCTGTTTCTCACACTAATAATGACTCACATGGGCTTAGAGAATTTTTATGATTACAACATGTGCACAAACACTCACATTGAATGAACCATGAGAACTCTAATTCCCACTATAATCGGGATACGTAGTAAGCCTTCTCAGGGGCCGATCTCACTGGAATGAACTATGAGAACTATAATTCCCACCATAATCAGGATATGTAGGAAGCCTTCTCAAGGCCTGAGCTCACTGGATATCCTCTTCAGGAATCCAACCCTAATTCCCTTAATCTGGGTATCCTTCTTAGGAATAAGTCCCAAATTAAACCCCCGAAAATCGTCAAGGCATCCTTTTCAGGAAGTAGTCCCAAACCCATTTTTCTCAAAGGACTATAATATCCTATGAGATTAATCAAACTACGTAGTATTTTATTTTCATCCAAATAGGATACGTAGGAATCCTCCTTGAGGTTCAAACCCAAAACTTTAAATCAACCCTAATCTCCTTGGGCCATATTCCCAACAGGTTCTAATCTTACTTGGAAAACCATATTATTTCAAAGTTACTTGGGATTCTTAGGTATTAGTCCCACATTAAATTTGACTAAGAATCCACCGCTTATATTTCCTTACTATATGACATTAAACTGTATGATTAGGTCCTTATTACATGACCTTAAAAGGTATGATGTTTCCCATTAAGCGGCACCGAACTACAACGGTTCTAATTCCTATCACAAGGATACATAGGTAACTCATTTCATGGGTATGATACCAATATCAAAACAATCCTTTGTCTCTATGGATGAAAATAAATTCTAGAGTGCCCCACTGAGTGGAATAAAAACTAGTATCATCATAACGTTGATTAAAATAATCTCTAAATTGTATATGAGACGATACCATTGAGGGATAACCTTGAATACATATAGATATCTTCATTAATGAAGAACCTTGAATGCATACTGATGATTCTAAATTTTACACATGTTAATAAGTGATTGAAAATTCCAATGGAATATTATGTTATACTTGGTGAATTAATAAGGATTCATGAAAATATCTTAAATTTACAAAGAGAGTCCTATAGTAGAAAATAATTCCCCTCAAAAGGGTGTGATGAGTCTGACCTCCCATCCTCTCGACCAATGCACATTCCAAAGTATCATAAAGTTCAAACTTAATGAACTCCTTCCTTTGGAATGCAGATACCTTTTTGATAAATAATTGTTGGAAGTTTCTGGTTCCATGAATTAATCCAATAGAGACCGCTTGGAAGTATTGATTCTTAAAACTAGAACACATGTTTCAAATAACTACGAAACAACAGTCTATTCCCTAAATCTCTTAGGAGAAACATTAACATTTGCCTCCTTCATACTACCCAATGCATTGGAGAGATATATCTGGCTCACCCACCCTAGGTTTATCATGGAACTACCTGTATGTATAAACAATTCCCAAGAACCATAACATAATCATAACACATGAACAAGCATAAAGGAAAGATAATATTTCCACATTACAATCACAATATAACATTTCAATATATTGACATAATAAATCCATTCTCAAAACCATTTTCTATACCAAAATATGTAAAAAATAGTATATGGTATTCATTTTCCATTTAAAAACATTTTGTCTTATTAAGGAATCCAAATATAAAATAATGATCGCAGCGGCGAAAAGGTAGTTATCATCGCATACGTTAAAAATAAACATTCCCTTTGTCATTTAGTAAAATGCTTCGTAAAACAAAAAATTACTTTTGAAAACCAATGAATTAAATTAAATAAAAAGGTTATTATTATACACCATATAAAATAAGGACTTGTATAAACCAAATTATTCCTCAATGAAAGGACATTGAGACGAAGTCCCTTACCTCATGTCCGACTTGACTCATTCATTATTATCTCCTGAATAATAAACTAAAGTTAATTTATACTTGATTCATAATATTTTTCAAGTTTATTATTCCTTTTATATCACTTATTACTGGGTTATAAAAATTAAATAATAATTTAAGTTAAAAATGGTCTGATTGTTGATATTTGGTACTTGATTCAAAAATGAACTTCTTATAATTACAAGTTGTCCATGTGGTCAAAAGTAAATTATCTCCAGAATTATATTCATGATTTAGATATCATATATATCATATATATCCAATATATATATATGTGTGTGTTTGTATGTGTATTTATTTATTTATGTATGTATTTATAATAGTACATTACATTTAGAGATAAGAAATGAAATACACCATTCATGGAGACGGTAAGGCATACGTACACATGAATGCTACTTTCATTTCTATTACGTATTTAATGGAATAAAAAATTAATGATATATGGGTATATTATAATTTCAGTATAATATAATATATAATTTCATTAAATCCATCTTTTATATGTTCCTCGTATGGTATGAATGATTCATATCACTTTAAGGGGCGGTAGTCCTCACTTCCTCAAATGAAATTATTGTATTTACCCATTTATGGAAACCAAAAAGGTATACTAAAAACAAAAAATAAAGAAGCATAGAGACAATATAAATATAATATATATCACATATAAATACAATTCCATCATAATGACCACCATGAGAGGTGGTATGAGATAATTGAACAATCATCATTTCATGAGGTTGTAGTTCGTCGTCCATAAAAACAGTGTGTTCGTATCTATTGGATGGAGGTGTGTGGAAGTGTAGTTTGAATCCTTATCATAAAAACATCCTAGTATATTTAATATAATGGTTTTTTTATAAAATAATTTAATAAAGAGATTTTAGGTGGTTGAAGAAGGAAAATAAAATAAAAGAAATTGAGAGAAGATGTTACATTTAAATTGGGTAACTCCCTTTGGTTTGAACCAAAAAGGATTTATTGAAATGCCTTCTTACCAAAGTAAGGCTTATAGGTGGAAGAGAGGTATTTTGGGAGATTATTTTAGAATATTTTTGATGATCCAAGAGCATTGATAGGTGTGAGTAATGGGTTATAGGTGGTCTCCTTTTATAAGAGGGAGGAGGGGCACTTTAGAGAAGTTTGAAAGTATTATTTTATTATAAATTGAATTTTGATTTTGAAAGGTCCCCAGATAATTTAATTGGAAGATAAGGTGAGTATTGTTCGAAATAATCTCATCCAATGGGTTTTATACAAGTTTATGGAATAAACATAACCTTATCTTTTAGCTTTAACCTTTAGTTAACTAATTTAACTTCTACCATGTCCTCTTATATATTCATACTATATGGTTAATATATTTACTATAAAATGAAAAGATAACAAAAAATGGATCATTAATGACATTTGTAACATCATATATGTCATTTTTACGAATATTAGATTTCTAGGACTATTGTATCATTTAATAAAATATTAATTGATTTAAAAACTCATTTATGTCAATTTTTATACTATTCATATCTTGTCTTTTTAAAACTCCATACCAACTTGATCAATTAAAAAAATTATTAATTCAAATATAATAAGTCAAAATCATCCATAAAATTCGTGTATGGCATAAAAAGTTTCAAAATAAATTTATTTTAATATTTATAATCTCATTTATTTTAAAAAATAATTAATGAGGTAATCATTACATCATCATTGTGTCATAAATAAATTTATTTATCATGTGTCTAAAAATTATAAATAAAATACCATGATGTAGTAAATATTTTTATATTTCTAATTAATATTTATAGTTGAAATGATAACTTATACAACCCCATATAAAAAAAAATTACTAAAAGATATATGTTTATGTTACATTTTCCTTAACTTTAAATTAATTTTTATAAAATGTTATTTTCACTTAAAAGTGGCTCCATGGGGTCCTAAAATAGACCCAAGGATACCCATGTTCATAAATGTATCATCCAATAGGATTATGAAATGTGTTAGGATAATTTAATATTATTATAATATTATTTTTTTACCCTTATTTACTAGATTTACCCTTTAACCATGGTAAATAAAATATTTACTGAAGTTACTATTCATAATGTCTAAAAATAAAATTTACCTATTTACAAAATATGGACCTAATGATTCTGAATATGGAATAAATTTGTCCAAATTCAAAACACAAAAGTTTCTGATATTAATTTAAAATTAATTCATATTGTCAAAACAAAAAAAGCATGTTTTTAAGAAATAATAACTATCAAAAGATTGACACTTGTTTATGTCCAATTTAAAGGTGAAATTGATTCCAATGAAAAAAATTGGATTAAATAATAAAAATTTAATACAATTACACTTTAAAACCAACTAAAAGGATAATCTAACTATATAAATAAATCAGATGAAAAGACAGTTTTGACTTAAAATGCAGTATTTTTTACTATTCATTAAAAATGAACTTTATCATAAAAATACCAAAAATTTACCCAAAGTAAATTTTGATATCCCTATTCTAAAGAATAAGTTTATTTTATAAAATGAAACATATAAAAGTAACAAAAACTATATTTAAAAGGGGTTCTCCATCAAAAGGTGATAAAATGACCTTTTAAAAATATTAGAATATTTATGCTTAAAATTGGATTCATTATCATTTTAAGCCTCTAAATTTTATTGGATTAATGTAAGAATATTTAAGAAACATATATAATCATATTTTAGTTAGTTATGTTCATTCCTACCAATATAATGTCTAGGAATTAACTACCATTTAAAATAATATTATATTATTATTTTTCAGTATGACTCTGCCTTGTGTGGAACATGAGATTTCGGAGAAACCCATTGTTGTGTGTTGGGTACGCCATCAAACATAGCATCCTATTTAAAGTAAAATTAATATTTAATTAACAAATATTAATAAATATTAAATTTTCATATCCTTTATTTACCTAGGATGTAGCATTATGTGTCATTAAAGAGAGTAAAAACCTAATGTGAATTGATAGATAAAGAGTATTTTCATTAAAATAACATCTCTATAATGGGATACACACTATTTAAGATCATTATATTTATACCTAGGGGATATCCTTATTGTGATAATTTGTGTGTCTCAGTCATATTGAGGAGTTACCGCCAAGATTCCTAATCTCACATGAGTCATGATCGATGTGGGAACAAGGAATGGTAGGAGATATTCTAGGTCACATGATAATTAATGCGAAGGAAAAAATAGAAGATAGATCGAGAAGGTTCTCATAATGTTGACTTACTTAGCCAATGCAGGAATATGTGTGACGGGGTATCACAGAGTGTGTTCAAACTCTTATAGAACAAAGGGAGGTTTAGAGGAAGTAAATCCCAAATACCAGAATCTAAACCTAAAAAGGAAGAAACCACTAGTCTGGAGATAACTACTGACCATACTCAAAACATAATTCCCACAAAATAATTATCAAGGATGGGGAAATCAAATTTTTGATGGATCATTGAACATATTTGAAACACTGGAGTTCTCACTTTTCATGAGAATACCTTTGAGGTGTGTGCCCTAGATGGGAGGAAAGCCTATTTTGGAAATGTGTCGTTACCATAGGGGATCCCATTCAAACATAGAGGATTATGAGGAACCATAGAAATTATGGATAGAAGTGTGGAATCAAAAATGGTGGGATGTTCAAGGAGAGTTGAACACTATAGGTATTATTCTACAATGCATTTGAGAGTATTCAATGAGTGTATCAGTGAGTAAGAGTTGAACTTGTTCTAAATGGGATATCTCAAAGTGGTTTAGTGGTTGTGACCAAATTAATAAATCTAGGAATTGCTTCGTATCTCATGGAATTGTAATCAATTCATATATAGTTCTATAAGTCATTAGGGTTAGTGACTAACACTGAAAGGGGAGGTCCTCTTAGGTGAGGGCCAAAATATCACATGGTTTTATAATATTCCATGAGGATGTGTACCATGCGGTTTAATGTATTATGGGGATAAATTTTGTAATTTAGTTTAACATCATATTATGAGGACAATATTTCATACAGTTTAACATCTTTTGACCTAGATTTTTTCCTATAGTTTAACATCATATGTCCAAAATGTTAAACACATTATTTAACAACATACAGTGAGGAAGATGTGTCATATAGTTTAATGTCTTATGAATAGGATATTGTTCTTTAGTTTAACATCATGAAACCTATATGTTTTCCTACAATTCAATGTCATGTAACCAGGAAATCATCATGTAGTTTTATGTTATTCAACTATGATGGTTTCTTTCTATTTATTGACATGTGGACAAGATATTTTCATGTAGTTTTTCATCATGTGACTCCAAAAGAATGGGGAATTGTTCTAAACATAGTTCCCCCAATTGGGGTGATGTCATGTTGATCTAACTTTTGAATCAATAGTATTCCTATGTAGTAGCCCTCAGAATGAGCTTCCTTGATAGGTCTAGGTGTTTATCCCCAGGGGTTATAGTGTAAGGGGAAAGACCATTTTCACTAAATATTGATGGTTTGGGATTATTAAGAATTAAGTGGGGGAATCCTACCAGAGTTTACCCATATAATTAACCCAATTGTTTCATGGATGTTCTCTAAGAATTAGTTCTTCTACGTCATAGTGGTATTTTCTATAGTAATTAGTGCTAGTGTAACAAGGAGGAACTCTATGCTTTCTACTCATCATAGATAGGTTCTACATAATTACAATTTATGGGAGTGTTTTGAGGGTGCCAAGGTTCACAAGAGTTTTTGGAGAAAGTTATATTGAATCCAAATGACAGCCTTCCCCTAGTATGGTCACCACCATGAAAACAATGGCTACAAGAATGGCTTGACACATAGTAAGCATCATAACTTTCCTACAATGGGTTTCAAATAGTCATATTCCATATTTCAAAGGCATTTATATGATACCATTTTCTCATAATCCTCTTGAGACTTTATTAGGGAGTAAATATGGTTTCTTTATTAGGGTGATGGTAAAGGTGTTGATGGTTCTTTACAACACAATATCTATTAATGAAGTTGGATGATGGAACCTAAGAGATTTGGAAGCTTGTTCCTCCTGAGAAATGAGGAGAGGGTGATTGGGAGACATGGAAGCCTATCAGGCCATAGAAATGGGCATTGACACCTAGGATTTATGGAATCCAATTTCACACAAGGAATAAGGAAAGGACTCCTAGGAATCTTAGAACCTAATTTAACCCAAGGAATGAGGTGTGGGAACCCATAATCTATTGAATCCTATTAGAATGGAATCATATATAGTAGGAACACTGAACTACCCTCAACATTAGTGTTTTTATTCCATGACTGAAGTAACCAAAGAATGGATTTGATTGAATTACCCCCAATGATGGGTTGATATTCTAAACATTGGTGGAGCTTTTGGGTGTTGGGGAACTTCCTTGGTGACTCCCAAGTGGTAACTAAGGATTACAAACCTAAATTCACTCTACCTCATTGGTGTAAGGGGAGTGTTTCCAATGTATTTTGGGGAGAGGCACTGGTGCTGGTTTATAGTGGTAATAGGGAGATTACCCCTGCATGTTTTATTTCATCAGTGGTGTAAATGTGGAACCAAAGATTCTAGATCTTTATGTTATAAACATTACTCATCCTATCATTATTGTAGAAGATGGGATTCATGCTGAAGATTCCTAGATTGGGTGGTGCCTAACATTATTAAAATTCTCATATTTTAAGGAGAATAGATTCAAATTGGTTTCACCATTCTATTTTATGAAACTTCCACTGAGGAATTCTATGTCACTGGATATCTGTTTCTATGGACTGGTCACAATCCTCACGCCCCATTTTCCTACTTTCAATAGGAGGGTGGACTACACAACCATGGTTGATGATGTTAGCTCCTTGATAAGAATGGGATGATGGGATGTTGTCTCTTACTTCCATGAATTCCTCCTTGGATTTTTTCACATAGATTTAATCTCTATTTCATATCTAAGACATGTTCACAAATCTCTTTCACAGTTCCAACTTTTAGTGCACAATAGTTAATTATGCCTCTTAATTTCATGAAATAGAGACTACCTTTGGTTAGAGCTAATAAAGATGTTGGTTATGTTGGGTATCGATAAAATTCTTCTTCATTTGGGGTTGTGAGGGCATCTTATGCTCATGCCATAAGGTGTCTCGAGTGAAAAACCCATGGAATCTTATGATCTCCATGAGTAAAATTACATCTATTTAGAAATAACTCCAAGGATCATCACCTAAGGAATCCTAGTTTGATCACACAAATAAGGTAACATTATTCATATGAGGAATCTAGCACTCATCGTGCCAAGAAACTTATGATCATCACATATAGCTTCCTTTCCTCATCACCAAGGGAATTCATTACTCATCACATAGGCTAAGAAATTAGGCTCATCATTTAAATAAATATTGGAGGGATCCTATGCTCCTAACATAGATGATTCTTAGTATTTTTTCCAAAGGAATCTCATGCTCATCACATGAGATATAAACTTTGTATCATAACCATATTAGGAAGAATAGATCATATATTTGTTTCATAAATTCTTAGGCATGTCACCTATGGCATATCATGTATATCACAAGAGGTAGAAACTTAGTATCATCACTTGAGTTTAGAATAATAGATCAAATTATCACCACATATGCGTCTTAGTCTCACCACCTGGGTCTATAATATAATGCATTATGATGAGTCACATGTTTATAGCTAAGTGGAGGTACCCACAGATTTAAAGTTCAGTTGGGGACCCTCCTAGTATACTCATCATGTTCTAGGCTAATCAAATATTTTCCTCTGAGTGAGTATTACAATGGTATATATTCTAATGGGGCATTCTCATAGATTTAAGTTCTAGTAGAGGAATTATTACCATATACACTTTTCACATACTGAGTCATACATAAGTTATCATCGTGTGGAAATGAAAAAATAAATGGGGACATTCGATTTATAGAAGGTTCCATGTAGTATAGAAAAATAATTGGGATTCAGAGTTAGACGATCCCCATGGGGGAAGTGATATGGGATAGAAGTTATGATTTTGGGGGTGATAAGGTCTCCTTCGACTCACCACCCACAAATAGGAGAAAAAATTATTGGGACATTAGGTTGTTTGGGTTAGACCTTAAAGAGGTATACAAAATACCATGCTAGGAGATAGGGATCAAAACCTATATAGTTCAATTTCACCTTTTTAGGACATGTGATAGGATGGTACCATGCAATTTAATATCAAGAATTAAGGATTATTGTGTGACATAAGGAGAGATAATAAGGTATGGTGTGGGGATTATGTTTGAAATATTATCAATAGGTGGGGGAATAATCTAATGATCATCACATGAGGTATATCATGCTCATCACACAAGGTATCCTATTCTCATCACACAAGACATATCATGTTCATCACATAGAGTGAGGTTATATAATAATATCTTGTGCTCGAGATGTTTTCCATTATTTTAATATTGTGTGATTAGGAAATTGATGTCATACAATTTAATTTCTTGTATCTCTAAAATAGTTATGGATTATGTGTGAAGTTATGCATGTGTGTCTAAGGATTAATGAAGGTATGTGTGTGGATTATGTTAGTGTGATGCCCATGGGCTTCTAAGAAGAATAAATATTGTGTGCAAGGCTTATAAGAATGTGTTTTCTAGGTGCTACTAAGGAGTAGTAATGTTATGTGTGGGGATTAAAAGAGTTTCTTTATCAGGTTCTGATAAGGAGTATTAATGCTATAAATAGGGATTAAATGAATTTTTTGCCTACTATGGTAGGAAAAATCCCATTCTCTCCACATGAGATCTTATTCAAGGCATCCCTTGTTCATCATATGGGGTATCTTGGGTTTTTGGCTCAAGGAATCCTATTCTTGTAACATAGGGTAATATATAGTTTAATGTCATGCATCGAAGAAATTATGATACACATTTTATCTCCATGAAGCTAAGACATTGTATGTGGGGATTAGGGTTTGATATTCACTTTTTTCCCTTATGTTAGGTCAGAAGGGCATCTAGACCAACTGATGAGTCAAAAAAATATGATTAGGTATTACACTTAAAGATGATTCTAATGGGTTGTGTTTGGGGTAGTAGGGATACATATGGGGCTTGTGTAATATGGATTATCATTATTTCTTCCTCATGATAGGTCATGAGGGATTCTCATCCTGCTCATGGGTCAGAGAATATGATTGAGGCATATACCTAAGAAAGAGGCCCATGTGGAAGAAACATGGAGTTCATAAGCATGAAAAGAGGAGTAAGGTGTTGTATTAATTGGATTAGGCTCATGAGAGGGGCTTCTTACATATCCAAATGAAGGTAATTAGAACACACAAGGTTTAGTTCCACTTAATGGGACATTTTATACCTTTTATGGTCATATAAAAAAGACTGTTGTGGTTCATTTTAAGGGTGTGCATCCATGATCAGAAGAAGTTCCTTTTAATTTCATTCATATAGGACCCATGTACTATGTATTTTAGATTAATATAGTAGGAACTAGGTGGTTGTCTCATGGCCATCGAATGAGACATCTTTTGCTTGACACATAAGGCATCTTGTGCTTGTCACCTATGGCCTCAAATTCTTATCACATGGGATTTACTATAGTTTAATGTCATGTGGAAATGAATAATTTTTTGAATATTGATAGAAATGTATGGTGTGACACATATATTAAAGGGGCCCTTTTGGTTCAACCTGACATCTAGATTAGGTGAAGTGATTTTAGGAATACCTTGAGAAGTATTTAGTCTCAACATATTCAAGTAAACTAGGAGGAGTATCTTGAATCATGGTGTGGGAAAGGGACTAATAGAAATATGTATAATCAAGGAATTTTAGAGATTCGAGAGGACTATCTTGATTCATGGTATCATCAGGAATAGAGGTTGTGGCTATACATGTTTTAACCCAAAATGTCCTTGACTCGGCCTAGAAAGCTAATGGTATGACCCTTGTTTTTTCATGGGGCCAGTGATGGTAAAAAATGGACCAGGCCAAAGTCATGGTACCACATCCTAGCCTTTACCTAGATTGGTCGTGTGGAGGTACAACCACCATTGTATGGACTAGTGGTTACGCATTCAAAAAAACATGATTTCTCACTATTGTATTCTATTTCCTAAAATTATGCGCTATTTCGGGAAACCTTTCCTCACGTCACATAAATTTTAATTATGTCACAAATTTTTTTTAAATGAGTTTTTATGTAGAATATTCTAAAATATTTATTTTAGAAAAAAAATAGTTTATAGAACTTTTTAGTTTCATACAAATGAATGTTATTTAAAGTTTATAATTTTCATGAAATTGTTTTCCCTATGGAGAAATATGTGTAATAAAGTCTTAAGTATAAATCCATGAATTGATTGAATTTGTGAGGTAATTTCATATAAGTTTTATTAATACAAGATATTTGGCACTCAAATCCTAGAGGAACTCCTTAAAAATGATGGTTTATGTTATATTTATAGTCATTTTGGTTGTGTTTTTCATATTTGGTAGTGTCATGCAACCATGGAGTCACATAAAAATTAATTTTTTAGTTTATATTTCATATGCATAGAGATTATATATTTTAAATATCCTTTCTAATTCACCTTATTGGTGTTACTTTTATGGAGTTTCATGAATTGTTTTAAAGTCACACAAAATTCCAGACTTTTCCCCAGAATCCCCTTAGCTGACTATTTTTAGAATTTGAAATTAGAACATCCATAACTTTTGATCTATAAGTCCATTTGAGCTCTAGGAGTGTAAAATAAAATCCTATGAGATAAAGTACCCCCTAACTAGGTTTTTTATAATTAATTTTTTCATGGATTTATTCTTCTTTATCAAAAAATATTATGGGTTCAAAATTATTTTTTTATGATTTTCATGATAAAACAGCACACCACAATGTTTTATTAATGTAATAGTTACTTGAAATTATATATAATGATTATTGGGTCTGATATTTTCATATAATTAATTGGTTAATAGTGATGTAGATAAATGTACATAAGTTACTCCTATAAAGTTTTTTGGAGTTTTCAATTGGGTGATTCCATTTAGATATAATGTTGTAATAAACTCGGTAGTTTATTCTATTGTAAGGGTGATTGTAACAGTTATATAAATATTATTCTCCAATTTACCTTCATAATTATGTTTTTGTAATTATTCTTTATTATAATATGTTTTATGAAAATATTTCAGCAATGAAGTTGATTTCTTGAGTGATTAATTCATTATTTTAGATCAAAGATTATTATGTAAAAACGGTAAGTTTTCACTTAGATTTTTATTTTTTTCAATACAATAATGGGTTTTCCTTATTTTTATATCCCTTATAATAATTATATTCACATACAGTGTTTTAAAATTATTTTAAATGGTTTAAGGATGTGTAGGAACTCTACCTAGGTCAATCATTCAATTTTAAAGAATCAACATTATTGAAGAAATATTGTTAGGAATGAAATAGGTTTGTCGATTTAATAAATTTTTTGTATAAAAATGCATGTTATGTGTAATTTAACTCTTTTGTTCCATGATATAAATGCTAGTTTCAAACCATCATATGTTTAGAAAACTAAAAATACATTAACCAGAATTTCGTTTAGTAGTGGGATGTTGGAATCCATATGAAGGCGGTGATAATTACTCTCTTAAATGGTAGTAGTTTCATCATAAGTTCATATATTTTGATTACATTAAAGGTTTAATAGAGTGTTTATATAACTCTCTAAAAGGATGTATCTCAAATGAAGATGTTTTAATTTTTCTAAAACAAGTGGTTAATGTCAACTGTTTTACTGGAAATCAATAGTGATAATTCCATATGGTGGATCCTCCATGAATATGGGATGGTGTTTGACCAGAAAATAATGATATGATTCCTATAAAAAGAATTAGGGTATAAAGGAAAAAAAATTATACGGAAAAATTCTGATCACTAATAGTGAAAATGAAAATTACATGGTGAATCATAGTTTTATAGAGAGTTAATTATTATATCATGAAATATTACTAATAGTGTTTTTCATTTGAATGTAATTCCTTGTACGTCTAGTTATAAAATAAAATCATAATATTTCCTCCCTTGTAAGTAGTAAAAAATTCCAAATCATGTTAATCTCATTAATTCCTACTTCTTTATTATTTATATTGATTAAATTTCCATTTCAATATATGTTTGTGAGTTTCTATTAAGTTATGTGTGTAGTTGACTTTGTATGGTGGGTAGGGTGTAGTGTCTTCCTACCTTTTAAACACTTTGACTAGGAGGAAGGAGAAATTATAATGTATTAATTTGTGAAAATATAGTAATTTTATCAAAAGAATAGATCCAACTTTCTTTTTTTTCACTAAAATGTGGTATCAAAGGCGGTTCATCATTCGAAGGTTCATCATACCTATATCATGTCAGTCATGGAATCATATAAATGAAATATATGGATAGATAAATTTGATGGATTGGATTTTTTATAATAGAGAATGAAGATTGAAGATCACCTGATTTAAAAGGACTTAGAAGTTCCATTATTTATATTCAATCCTATGATGATGGAGAAAGATGAATGGGAATGGTTGGATATAAATGAATTCATATTGTTAATAATTACACTAGAACATAATGTTTCTTTCTATATTTAGGAGAAGAAAATTATAGTGGATATTTTAAATAACTTGGTGTACATGTGTGAGAATATAATAGCTCTTAAAAAACTAACATTTTTGCATTTATTTAGATTAAGGTTGTTAGAAGTAAGGCTAGTGGAAGAACGTGTGAAAGATTTCCATATGATTCCTCAGAAACTAAAATTAGTAAAGGTAACTTTTTAAGTTGATTTATGGTAATTTCTATTATTATCTTTACTTATAAAAAGATTGGATTCTATGCTTACTTCCATTAGTAACTATAGTTGAAAAACTAGTTTTGTGTTTGATTATACCAAGAATAAGATTCTCAAGGAAGAACTTCATTAAAGAGAAGTTCAAGTACTGACTGGTAGTTCTTTTAATAACAACATAAGATAATGTTCATCCTATTTAAACTAAAAAAAGAAACTAATAAAAGAGAATCCCCATGAAAGAGGATAGAGAAAGTTTGTTAATCCTTGTCCTACATGTTGTAAATATTAGAAGAAAGCACATATCAAGTAGGATTTTAATAATCATAAGTAGAACACTAGAAAAGAATCAACATTCGGCAGTTCATATTCCATTAACATAATGTAAAATACATGGGATTACTTGAAAATATTAAACAAACTGGTTGAATCTTGTGTGATTGACTCTAGAGAGTCTTATCATTCAACTAATGATCAAATATTCCTGGTAAATTATGTATTTTTGAAGATTTGGAAAGTCCATAAAGCAGATATTGAAGGCCTGTAAGTTTTTTTGAAAGGGATACTTCAATATTTGGGTGAGGATTATAAGTTTATTATTATTAATGGAAGTTATTCACATATCTAGTATATATAGAAATTGTATTTCCCTTAAGAAATTGGATATTGTAGGCTATAGGACTAGTTTTGAAAATAGAGTATGGAATGTTACCTAAGGGTACATGTTAATTTCAAAATGAGTAAAGGATAAAACTATTTACATGAAAAATAAATTAGATAGAGGTGTAGTTTTTGGAAGTATAACTTTTAGTAATCCGAAAGTGTGGAACTATAGCTTAAACCACATTAGTGAAAATAATTTGAAAGTTCTTAATGTTAAGGTAATACTGAATCTTCATCAAATGGAATTTATAAAGTGTGAATGTTTTGTTATAAGAAATCATAAAAGAGTCTCTTTTAACATAGATGGTCAGAATACCTAGAATTAGAAGTTAGATATGGTGAACTATGATGTTTAGGAACCTACCCCTATTCAATATTATATTGTTTGCCTTTACTTTATTACCCTCATTGATGATGCCGAAATGAAATTATATTTTTACTTATTGAATCATAAATATGATTTTTACGTGTTTACTCAGTTAAAAGCATTAGAAGAAGTGGAGTGTGGATAGACTTTGAATTTTATATGGATAGAAAATAATGGTGAGTACACAGGATGAAATTTATGTAACTTCTTCCAAATGGAAGGAATGGGATATGAGAATACAAATTTAGGAACTTCACAAAAAAATAGAGTAGCTAAAAGGATGAATCAAACATTTATAAAGAGATAAAAATTATGAGGTTTCACTTGGGAATTCCTAAGGTCGTTTAGGGAGAGGCACTCAACATAGTGACATATCTCATCAGTAGAAGCCCAATATCAACAGTTGGGTAAAAAATTATATAGTTATGGTCAAAAAAGTGATATTATGTTAAATATATTTAAATTTTGGATATTTTATAATATTTATATGTAAATAATAAGGATAGAGATAAACTTGAATCAAAATACAAAATATGATTTTTCCTTGGTTAAAGAGATAAAAAATTTGGATATCTTTTGTGGAATAGTGAAATAAAGCAAACTATCAAGAGTAAATATGTTGTCTTTAATGAAAATTTTATATGGAAAAATTGGATCTTGGTAGTGGATAATGTTGAAGAAAAATCAATTTTTGAAGTCTATGTTGATCAAAATATAGGTAATTTGAAAATACTAGGGAACTCAAATGTGAGTGATAAAAGAACCTTAAGTCTAGGAGTAAGACCATTAGAAAGGATATAAAGCTCAATAAAAGCTGAATATTGAGTGAGAGAAGAGGAAGTATGGTCCCATGAAGTTCAGGAACTAGCAGTTTATGTATTGAAAGAATGAACTGACCTAATAAGTGTAGTTCAACCATTTCAGTTGAGGTGATCAACCATAATTAAGAGAAATATTTAATGGTATAGTGTTTTTACAATACTATCATTGAAGATGAATCAAAGTTTAGTTATTTGTAAATTTCTACAAACTATTTTATAGTGTAAAGTAGGGTCGAACCCATACGGAAGGAATTAACTACTTCTCTAAAAAACTCTTAACACCCCACTGTGGTTAGTATTGGAGATAAACATAATTATTTTTTTAAAATTTTATATTTTTTTGAGTATTTTTAAATTAGTAAAGTAACTAAACATTTTTTTGTGTTATTTTTCTAAACTATATATAAATAGGAAAAAGTTTAAAGGCAGAATTTAATAGATATTAAGAATGCTGATAAATGAATAATCAAGAGAAATACGCTCGAGAAAAAACTTTATTCTTACAGTTTAAAAAGGATTCATATTCACTTAAAAGTTGTTTCAGTATACCACTGTAAAAAAGAATGACTCGCTTCCCACTTCAAGAGTTAAGTCATAAAGTTTGATAAATCTTGGATTTCACCACTCCAAGAGAGTTCAACTGTGAAAGTTTCGATTTAAAAAGTACAACAGAACAAACTCGCTATTTGTTATGAAGTTTTCATTTTGACTTAAAAGTTTTAGAAGTTGTATTATTAATAAAACTCACAAAATAATTGTGGAGTTTTGAAATTAAGTTAAAGTGTAATGATAGTGCTGAATGAATTCAAAACTGATCTCACTAATCAATTCTGAATACATTAAAAATGATAAAGTGAAAAGGAAGAAAAAAATAACCGGTAGAAGTGGTAATTCCTTGAACTCGAAGGTTTAGCCAACAATCATGTTCATTATCATTATAGGAAATGAAAACATAATAGAACATTGTACAAGAAGTCAAACATGAGGGAAGAAGAACTCCCCAAATGATGCTCTACTTTCGAGCTTCTTCGACTCCAAGGTTGCCCACCGGGTTTACAGGAACTCCTCAAAGGATTTACTCTGAAGTGAGAGAAGTATTCCAATGTCAAATGATTATCCCTAATGGAATGATTCCTCAGCCATTTCTCCTCATCACTCTATCTTTAAACTCACTTTCATCCACTACATATCACCCACAATATCCACCAACTTAATCTTGTTCTTCAGTTTTTCACCGCACATGTGTGTTTTTTGGTGCATCATACTTTGCACTAGCTTTTCCTCATAACTAACTTCTCACAAGTTATTTAAATGAGCATGGATGTGTTTTTGTCTCTTGAATGAACCTGTACAACAAATAAAAAACAAGAATTTAAAAACATAAAGAAAATAAATTAATAAATATTTATAATTATAATTATTAATTTGTTATAAAGTCTTTAATAAAACTATATAGTTTTTAAATAATGTTATTTATTAAGTAATTTTATTAGAATCATTGATAATAAGTTATTATAATTATAATTCTAAACTATATTAAATAAAATGAATTAATTATTATTATTAAAATAGTTATTATATAATTATAAAAGTTAAGTTATAATAAATTATTAAATATTTAAGTATTATTAGGTTGATCAATTTAGTTAATCATTATTAAAAATTATAATGTTTTACTAATTATATATTTTATTAATTTTAATGTTATTATTTTATTAGGTTATTTATTTTTAATTATTATAATTATTAATTTTAATTTTAATTAATATAATAATTATTATTATTATTATTTTGAAAATTAAATTATTTTCTATTTTAACTTAATTAGTTTAGTTTATTTTAATTTATTATAAATTATAATTAAGTATTTTATTATATTAACAAATTTTATTATTAAATAATTATTTAATATGAAACATTATATTATAATTATTGAATTTATTAAAAATTATTTATAATTTAATTTATAAATTAATAATACATTCCATTTAGTTAATTAGTTTTATAATTAATTCTATTATTATTATTATTTATTTATTCATTTAATGCTATCATTAATTATTTATTTTATTTATTATTTTATTTTATCTTTTCTTTTTCATTATTTTTTAATTTTTTTATTAATTTTTTTTTAAAACCACCCCCTCCCCCCTTCTCCTCTCCACGACCCAAAATAGGGGGGAAATCTTGAAGCTTCATTGTGAAACCCCGTCGGACCGTAGGCATTTACTCCCCCACGGTAGCATCCCGCTTCGGCTCAGTGATGACAAATCATCCCTCCTTGTGGCAACCAATGGTGTAACGCCATGGCAGACCAGCATAACAACGACTCGCGGATTGGTAGCAATGATAATAGCGCACGATTTCGGAAGAAGAAGGGAGAAATATGGGGTGCAGTGAATTGTAAGGAACAAATTTAGTGGAGAGGAGAGGAGTGTCATAATAAGATCATTCTTGGGGGGCTCGGGTGATTCACGGTCTAGTGAAAAATAGTGGTGCATGGCGTTGCAAGTTTGAGAGCTCACACCAAGGAGTTCTATCTCATATCGGAAAATAAAATCGGGTTTGTGGTTTTCTTGAGTTATGGTTTGGTCTAGGGTGTTCCAGATCTAATAGATTGGGGTTCAATAGTGGTGGCATAGTCCTCTTCTCACAATGGCGATGCTCCAACTCATGGTCTCCTCTCTCAAATTAGTGGTGGAGGTCGGTCTACAGATGGGTTTGGGTTGTTTGATTTTGCGGAAGAATGGTGAAAGGACTGGATTTGCAGGTGATGGTGGAAAAATGTAATTGTAGTGATGGTGTGTGAAGAGGGTGTGTCAGTGAGTGCATAGGAAAAGAGGTGGAACCGATACTGACAGTGTCGGTATAAGGATGGTGAAACTGATAGGTGTATCGGTATTAGGAAATAGAGGAGGTGGGTTGTGCTATTAGTGTAACATCCCAAGAATCTGTGTTTTATGTAATGGTAAATTTTATATTTCTATGTCACCCTTTAATCGAACAAACTGGTTTCTTATGAAAAGTAAAAATGAAATAGAGTAAACACACAAAATTAATGAGGGATTCTTTATTCAAATAGGAACACCGTAGTAACTACAACACACTAAGTACAAACGGGAAATTAAACTAACCATAGATACCAATTAAAAACCCTACTAAGATTACAGGAAGACCACTCAAAACAATGAGAACCCCAAGTAAACGATAGGGGTATTTATCATCTTCCATAACAAACATAAGAATGGACAAGGCCACTGAAGCCGCACTGAGCACCAATGGAATGACTTGAACCATCCTCTCCTTCTCCTTCAATCACCTTGAGTTTAAGACACCCTGAGACCAGGTTTTATATGACACCAATTTCACCGTTACTTTTTATGTAGCTGTTGGGTCTTTAAATTTCCATGACCGTTGGTTAAAAGGGTTTTTATTTTAAAAGTAATGAAGTTTATCTTCTTTATGAAAAACTTGGGTTTTATAAAACTTTTATAATTTTATGTTTTTAAATTATGTCATCAAATGTCATAGTTTTAAAAATTTTAAAAATACTTTTATGAACCTAGTTGCTCTCACAAACCCTAATGTAATATTTTAACTAAATGAAACCATGTTTTCAACATAGAAGTATTTTATGTTTGGAACTATGAACCCTAGTTTTGTAAAACCTTTACACTTTTGAATAGTTTGATAGGAATTATTAATGTTCTCATTAATTATTTTAACTTATGTTTATAGATACTTATGGTTTAAAATAACATATATGATTAGATGGATGTGCATTTTGTTTTCAAATATAAGTCCTCGTCTTTTTTTTATATAAAAAATATAAGGGGACCAGCCAACCGAGGGAATCCTTAAGGCCAAGCCCTCAAGGTCAAGGCCAATCTCCTAGACACCCAAGGTGGCAACCAGGTGAGTCTCAAGTGAAATCTTAGAGGAGAACCGGAGCCCGAGCATAGCTCGCGCTAGGTGCCACCAGGTACGCATAGGCACGTGTATAAGGTCTGCGGTGCGCAGGGTGTAAGGGTGGGCCGAAGCCCGGGAGGGGCCCATGTATAATGCCCCGAGAGTGTGTGCTTGTGTTATTGGCATGAGACAGGAGCGCTTAGGCTTATAAGCTGTGCCTGAATCTCGGTTTGTTTCGATGTAGGAACGGATTTTTCAGCCAAAACGAGATCCTAGCTGTTGGATCTCTCATCTCACAATCTCAACCGCCGAAACCGATCTCGGGTTCAATCCTCAATCGACTGTGGAATATCCCATCATTTTGGGAACCATTCGATCCTTTGTGATCTAATCCCGTCAGTTCACTTTTTTTTTAACGCTGCTTTGTTCCCGAGTCATCCGATCAAATCTGGACTTGATCTCGGCCGTCCATTATTTTTAAATACTCAAATCACATTCTGCGCTTTCCTCGACTATTCGATCCAACCAGTATTGATCGTGGTCATCCATTTATTTTCATATCTATCCCTGCAGTTTCCCTTCTTCTTCCTCACGCATGCCGTGCAATAGTAACCTATTCCTCCGTTTTTCATTTACTAGGATGACAGTGGACCCATTCTCGCCCCCTCTTTCCACGGAGTTGGCACCGGCCCCTTACTACTTGACCTTGGATCCCCTCGATGACCTCACTTGCTTCTTCTCCCCCTCCATAAGTCTCCTCTCCTTTCCCCTCAGTAAACCGAACAGTTGCACCTTGGTTTTTCGTCTTGAAGTGCTGCGAGAGCACCACAGATCTCCCCATCTCCTCCAGGCTCTCCTAATACCTGACGTAAGGGTTTACTTTAAACTTTCGGTTTTACAAAACTTATAATATGTAGTTCTATATACTCGGTTTTGTAAATTTATATATATATATATATATATATAACTACGAGGTTGTATAAAGTTGTATCTGAACCCCTTCCTCCTACAAGTTTTCCCTCATCCTTCAAACTGGATCAAACCAAAGGATTAATGGTGTTTTTGTTGTCTGGTTTTATTTTGGTTTTGGTAGAATTAATATATGTATATATATCGACCATTTTATGTAATTCAGTCATTCTTCTCCTTTCTCAAAACAAATGGTGTTTGGGTTCTATAGTGTGATATTTAAATGAATTAATTGTTTGGTCCTTTTTAGTTTTGTATTACAACTTGTGTTATATATGCTGTTATATATATGTAATTTTAAAACATGCATGTATATCTAAAATCTTATATTTTACTGAGGGGATTGTTCATGAGTTATGCACTCAAGTATATGTGTAAAGTTTAATTTTGAAAAGTTACCTTTTAAGAAAATAATTTTTGTACAGCATGTGTAATCGGGTATTTAGGTATATATACATTCCCATATTCAAATATATTTCTAAGATTTCCAATTATTTCATTATTTTATACTAAGATTTAAGTATCTATATAGGTTATCTTGAATCTACTTTAGTCTAGAAATTCATTATGTAAACTTTATATGTATATATAAAACTAAATACTTATTTGTTTATGTATTTTATTACAAATTAATTTTGGTTTTTAAGAGATGAATACTCATCTTTAAATAATAATTTGGATGTAAACTAGGTTTTGGGGTCTAAGTGAATCTATGTGACAGTATAAAACCACCGTTTTATATAGTTATTAACATACGGTTTCATGGATAATAAACCTTATATGCTTTGGTTTTAATCAAATAAATGGTTACTGGTCCGAGGTATTCTAATCTTAAGGAAATTTAATGGACCATGATTAAATTGTGTAAAAACCCATATATACACTTTGCGTATATACAGTTAAGTAAAATATATTTATGGGATATTTTTCCAAAACCCTAATTTCAATTAATAGTTATCAGGACTTTGTTTATACTTTGAAACACATAAGATTTTAATAATTTCGTTGGTTGCTAAGACAATATGTATGTTGCACAAATGAGCTTGTTTAATTAAAGAAGTTATATTGGCTTTCACCCTTGTTGTGTTTTATGAATTAAAAAGATGTATTTTGGCTTGATTAAGATATATTAAAGGATTAGGGATTTATGGAATCATGTACCGGGAATTAATAACATAGATTCACAAATTTAAAACTTAACTCTTATCAAAGTAGAAATGATTCATGCATGTATTTCTTCCGTAAATTTCATTTCATATTTCTATTTTATTGATAAAACACCAAATAATAATAAAGAATATAAGAACCCATTATTTGGAGTGGTATGGGACACCCCAAATAACATCACTTTAAAATGGGTATCCAAAGCGGTATGGGATGACTTGGATACATAGCCCCTAAGACATAAGAGGATTGTATTGGACTGATTGTGTGATTGGTGGGGCCTGCTATAGCTCCTTGATGCATCGGTATGTCTCATGAGACAAAACAGGGTCATGGAACAAGGCCTAAAAATAGTTACGGTTCAGGTGAAATTCCTAGACATAGATTGTTCAGGTGAAATTCCTGGACATAGATGATTATGGTCTCGGCACGAGTCCTTGACATAGTCTGGTATTATACCCTCCTCTTAATTTTTTAGTAATTAACCAACCATGGGATTTTCCAACTAGTAGGATATCCCTGGTTCAGAGCCTTTTGTATGCACAGAATGAATTAATGGAATGACATGATATGTCATAGCATTTCTGGACTTGATTTATTTAGCAGTAGCTTTATGTTATTACATGTGAAATGATATGGATATGGCCATCATGAGATGTGCACCAGTTATGTTCATTATTACAACACTTTTGATTATATCCTATGTACTCGGAACTACCTTTCTAGTAGTATTCATTACCCTGCATGTTGTTAATGATCATGTACAAGCATTTAATTTCCCTAACTGGAACTAAGTACTCTGATCATGATAGATGTTATGTTAATTCTCTTTATTCCTATATGATTAATTTTCCCAATGTTTAAGTTTATTTTCAAGAATACTATTTCTATTTTCAGTAAAGAAAGATTATATTCAAGTTGTTTTCATACTTTGCTCACCCTATGTTTTTTATTAAAAAAATTTAGGCTACAGTCTTTAACAGATGGAACATTTCAGAATGCAGCTGGTTTTCCTAGAACCTGAACTGAAGAAATTCTCTGTATGGGCCATTATGTGTGATATGTTGTTGTAAAGTTTTTGTCAAAAGATTAAACATCATGATTCCAAGGCACCTACTTCCGAGTGTTCGGAGGATGAAACCTCCCTCTGGGCAGTTCTGGGGTCGGGTCCTTACAGTTGGTATCAGAGGGATAGGTTCAGATAACTCTGGAAAACCGGGTAGTATAAATATATAACTGAGCGTCACTAAGTAATTATATTGTAACTTTCAGATGGCATATGGAAACATACCTACCAATCTTCTGTCACTTCCCACTGAGGCCCTAGATACCGTCATGTCTCTAGATAGCTGAGAAAACTTTCTTAATTATGCCCATATTTGCATGTCCTGCAAGCACCTGTATGACGTGTCAAACTCACCTCGGGTGTCACGAACCAGGTCGGGTCACCATCCGACCCGGAGCCTGACTCGGTCCGCGACAAGGCCCGAGGCGCGTTCCCGATCCCCACGGGCTGGAAACTAGTTTATAGCATCAAAATAAACCAATTGGGAACTATTTAGCCCATAACAGACATAAATAATCAAAAACTGAAGAAGCAGATAAATAAAGGGAAATAAACCAAACAAATTGGCAGCAGAAAAAGGAATTAAAGAAGCGACGTGACATACCTCAGGTGACCCCGTGGCTCAACGCAGAACATAAACCACACTCACTCCCAAAAGCGACCCAAGGCTAAAACCTGCAACTGAAAAGTAAAGTAGGCATGAGCACTGAGATGCTCAGTAGGAATGCCAAAATATAACCATGTCCTATGCCCCCGCCTTTAGTAAGAAATCCAATTTTTCCAGTTTGAAAATAAGATATAATAAAATAATGTTCCTCCTTTTCAAATTCAAGTAACGAGTTTGCATTTTCAAGTAAATAATTTTACTCCCACTACATTTTCAAAAAAGGTTTCAAGCATTCCTTAGCATTTCAAAATGAAAAGAAACCAGTTTGGATTAAAATAAGGTTTTCAAAAACAAGACATCAAGTATGAAACAACTGAAAAGAAAGTTACATCGCTAGCAGCATGTCACAAATGAGCACCATGGGTAATCCCTATAGGTACCAAGAACAAGTGGGAACCTAGATAACTCGTACCTCAGTGAAATGTGTCTTAGAAGACCACGTCCCTTAGAAAACGTGGCTTAGAAGGCCACGACCCTCAGAAAACGTGGCTTAGAAGGCCATGACCCTCAGAAATTCATATGTTTAGTCAGTTTTGTTGCATCAATCCTGCTAGATAAACCGGGATGAACCTTTATCGTGTCATCTAGCATACTAGTCCTGGTCACCCACCTAGATACCCGGGTTTCCCATTGTGCTCTATTTCAAGTGGTGGTGAGTTTTTCTTTATCATACAAACATATATGAGCATAACATTTTTTTTATCAAAAACTCATTCAACCTATCACCACCATTCTCCCTCCTTAAGCGCATTCCCCCCTCTTTCACATCACACAATGCATAAAATTCAATGTTAGGCACATCATAACACTTTAAACATACAAATCATTTTCTAAAACCAATGGGGCGTGCCTCAAGAGAAGTTTTTCTTTTTCATAAAACATTATTAAGGTTCCAAATGGGATTTATTACATAAAGGGAATACTTTTTACAATTAACCGGCCAAAAGGTCAAACACCTTTGTAAATACACATTACCAATTCAAAACCACTTAAGAAATCAATTTTCAAGAAAATTCACTTAAGACCAACGGCGTTTGAAATACATTTCCATTTCCAAAACAAAGGCATAATAGTTTCTAGAAACCCCAATCATATTCCATAGCATGTGTATATAGAATAGTGTAAAACATATTTTTAGAACAATAAAGCAATTATGAATTTCAAATTAAAAGCATAGGCATAAGGGACCTACCTCAAACATGTCGTTATTTGTCGACGACCACTCGAACTGACCCTACACACTTCCATGAACATGCATTTATACATATATATTTAAATACCCCTAGCTACATTTCACATATTCCCCACGCCATGAGGGAATATGTACAAAGAGGGAATTCATATGTATATGTCTTACCACATGCATGCACAAGTAGACGTTCTTGACACCCGTAACTTGAAACCATCATAGCGAGGTCCAACGCACTACACAAATAATTTAATAAAACAACTTAACACTTGAACAATCTACAAAAAATTTCAAAATAACACATCAAGGGTTTGGACCAAAAGAAAAACATTCAAAACATCCTTTTTAAAACCAAACACGCCAAGATGTAACACCAAAACACCAACTGCAACCTACACACATTATAATAGACGAACTGCATAGTTAAAAAACACTGATAAACAATTCATCATGGGTTTTTTCCACAGAAAAGTTTCATACGCAACACATAAAACACTACTAGAAAAGCAAATGCACCCAACCCTCAAGCAGAACTAGATTCGCAGCCTTAATTTCCTTAAATAAATCAATTCCAGATGACATAAAACAACCATGAATAATGAAACATAGGACTACCTCAATTACACCCAAACTCCTTTTCCTTTTAAAATCAAATGCACACTAAAAACCTTTTCAAACATCCATTTCATCACTTAAAAAATTTTAAATAACCAACTTCATGATTTATAAATTAACATCAAATAACACAACATGAGTTTTCCACAAAAACACACCCCATTATATACAAACATTCTATAAAGTATCAAAGGCATACTAAACTTCTTAAATACTAGTTTCGCACCAAACGGATCAATCATAGAACACCAAATTTATTTAAGAAACATAATTCACCAAATAAACACAATTCACATACAACAAATTAATTAAAGAACATCTTAAATTATTTAAACAAGCAAATTAATTCATCAAACAAAACTTATAGGAGGAAACACTTACCATCGGTGTCGAAACTTCGAATTCCGACGCAAAACTTTGATCGCATGTCAATCGCACTACAAGAAACCACAATTTGAACCTAATTCAAGCATTGGAACCAAAAGAACACAATCAAACCAAAATAGAGACCCTAAAAACATAAAACCCCAATCTACAACTCTACTACAGGAAGAAAACAACCCGTTAGAGTGCAAGACACCTGTGGAAGGAATTGTTGGAGGTTGGTCGAGTGCGACAAGGAGGGTTCTGTGTTGGGGTCACATGCGCAAGGGGAGTCTGGATGAAGGTGTTTCATGTCAGTGGAGTCACGCGCGGGGGAGGGTGTCTTGTGAGTTGGAGGGGGGTCGCCGGTCACGGGGTGCGCGTGAGCAGGAAGGGGAGGCCGCTGGTCATGGGGTGCGCACGAGCAGGAAGGGGAGGTTGTCGGAGGGGTGCCAGCCAGAGGGAGGTGGCACGGCTGAATGGAGGGAGGTGTGTCGTAGGTCCCTCGGCCAGTGGGGGGTAGCGCGCTAGGGGTTTGGCGCGAGGCGGGTAGCAGGGGCGGTGCGAGGTGAGCCGGAAGAGGGGCGCAGATCCGGTGGTGTGCATCTCCGGAGGGGAGCACAGAAGGGGGGTCCGATGGGGAGGAGGGTGCGACCTAGGTTTGGGGGGGTTCTGTGCATGACGAGGGAAGAGGGGATAGGAAGATAGAGGGAGGGGGAAAAACGAGGGAAGAAAATAAAAATAAAAAACGGAATAAAAGAAAATAAAAAAGAAAAGAAAATGGAAATAAAAATTAAAATAAAAACTAAAAAAACATAAACAAACTTAAAATAATAAAAACAATTATCAACTATAATAAAAATGATAACGTTAACAATTTTTATAAAAATGTAAAAGGCTTAATAAAAAAATAACCTACTTAAAATATTAACAAAACATAATAATAATAATCTTAACTTTTTTCATTATTATTATTAAAATAGTTCTAAATAATTTTATTTTTTTCTTTTGTGTTAACTTTATTATTTATTCGGTTAATTAATTAACTAACGGCGCATCAGGCAGGCCGCATAGTGGTCTGGAGAAGCCACATGGATTCGTCTACGCCCTACCCATGCGTCAGACATTGCAAAGGCAAAAACAATTGCCTATCAGAAAAAGTGCACAAATTTAAACTCGGGCTCAGCTCGAAATCAAAATGAGGATTGAAATAGTTAAATTCTTGAAATCGGGGTGTGACAATTCTCCCCACCACAAAAACGTTCTGCCCCCAGAAAGTCACCCAGCCGAACAAAGAATCAAACTCGAGTTTGAAACAGAACAAGGCCCACAAAAACACGAACTTGGTATGACTTTTCACTTCATTTTTCACACTCGACCAACTCTAAGGGAAACTATAAAGAGAAGAGCCATCCGAAAATGAGGAGGGTTTTCCCCCACCACAAGAACCCGACTAGCACAGCCAACATTGAGACTCTCAGCATGGACTAACTCTGGAACTACTAACTTTATCGAAGAGGAAACCGACACACAGACCAAACCTCAGAGAAGTCACGACAAGATTCATGGTGGGTCTCCCCACCATTTAAGAGCTGACCAGCTTAAGCCAATTAGAACAGACCGATACGGGCCCACACAAACCGACCCATGAACTATCCGCACCAACCATACCCCCACCACATGGGGTCATCAATGGAAGACCCCAAACTAAGTAGAGGACCAAACCCCTATTCATTATTTCCCAAGACGCATGTGTCTTCAAAATGAGAACATCCTAAAACAAGAATGGGTCACCAAAGGAGCTAGCCACACAAGAGAGACAACCATCTTGGCTCATAGCCATAAAGATACAACATTCAAAGCTCACACTTGAGGAGGAACAACTACTAGAATTTCAAGAAAATGAGATCACCATGCCTCCTTACAACCAATGTGGGGTATTCAAAGAACAAAGAACACAAAGATAAAAGGAAATATTTATGCCACTTACATCAAAACAGAACCTTCAAAGATGAGGGAGCTTGAATGGAGAAATTAAAATCATCTCTATTTTAACACTAGAGACACAAGTTATACCAAGGTGCCCCTCACCCAACGATTCCTGACTACGTGAAGAGATTTACTCTGAGACCTATGGCTGGAGCTCTGATGTCTTGAAGCATCTGTTACCCCACAGTTAGGAGCTGACATCCTTCGGTCGAGAATCCTGCTGATGATATCTCTAGAGAAACCTCTCCAATTGTCCAAAATGGCCATACTGACGAAAAGCCTTAGGAGGATGATTAAAAGGTGAATTAAAGCACCCAAACCGAGCACACTAGAAGCAAACAAGGGTTTTACCAACTAATAGAGGATGGGATTGACAAGATGACTTGTCTGAGATAGGTTCCTCTGATTCGCTCTCATCACCGGATGAGGAACATTCTCGAACACCAAAAAGAAATGGTCCTGGAACCTTGGAGAAAGACCCCAAAAAAGAGAAACTTTAATTGATTCCATGACGCTACTTCCGAAGAAAATGGAATCGACCCCTTGGAATTCCCCACGTAGGCCTTCACTACTCGTTGGCCTTACTTGACACTCACTAGTTTTAACACTTTCCTCGCCTTCACTTCCTCGGGTATAACCCATTGGACGAGAGTGGTCTTAAAAACCTTCCAAGACATACCATCATGCAACGACGCTGGGATTATTTCCTCCACCAATCCAAAGTTTCACCTTCAAATGGACCTGAACCAACACAGACTATCATAGATTTGGGAGTTTCCAATAACCTGGAAACATCAACGATTTCACCAAGCCAGTCCGCTACCTTCGATAGATCATGATCACCACAGAATTTCGACAATAATCGAAAAGAATTCAATTCCACCACTCTGCTAAGAGTATGGGTATAACCAACAACTAGAAGAGGCTCACTAGAAACTTCTGGGACTTTTCTGGGAAGCATACTCAAAAACAAAAGGCATAAAGCTGAATCAAAACTCACCATAAATAAAAATTCCACACTTCAATCACAAGCTAAAACTCAAACTCAAATCATTATTCCAACCACAATTCAGTATGTCAAAACCAAGAACCCACAAAAAACGAATACCCAACACGAAAAGAGAATGCTAAACAATTTCTCACTCACTTTTCAAAACATTTAAATTACCTTTTTGAAAACATTTTTTTTCAGCAAACAAATCAACTTAAATATCCACCATTGGTATCCCATGAAGTCTCACACATACATATACCTGTGCTAGCTCAAGCACCCATCCACTCACATAACCAATTTCTCCACTTTCCACATGTGCACCTCAATGTATGTGATCACTAATAGGAATACCAAGGGTCAATTAAAGAAACTTTTCATTTCCAAAACAAACCATTCAGTACAATATACAAATTCACAACCAATTTTGTGAAATTCACTTATCATTAAAGAAACACATTTATAAATTCCAAAATGTTTTCCATTTCAAGAACCATTTTTCACTCCAACAACCATATTCCCTTTTGAAAACACTTTCAAAAAAATCCATTTTCATTTTTGATATCTACTCACACCAACCAAAACGAAGGTCAAACATAACTCACATCAAAATTTCCAAAAACAAGAGACTAGTGGCTATGCCAACCCAGTAACATGGATTAGCATACCATGCTCCGAGCGGGCATCCACCATAGAAAGTATCTTGAATCGTGAACTCGGGTTGTACATGGGTCTCTACTCCATGCAAGTCTTCCGCGTAACACTGGCTCACTTCCATTGTCATCCCTCATCCACATAGACCAAGCCAAAGAAGAAAAATTCAAATCCCGAACTACCCCTAGAAAATCAAGTCTCAGGACGGGCAAGGGTTCATGACGTCCTTCCTGCACCTACCTCTCGAGTCCTAACACACCTAATCACCAAGCTACCTAACACCACAAATAACGAGAACCTCCCTTTGATAACATTTTTTCATGAACTAGGCTGGGTCGCCATCCGACCCGGCGCCCGACCCAGTCCGCGACATGGCCCAAGGGGCGTTCCCGATCCCCACTAGCTGGAAACTAATGTCGGGCATCAAAATAAACCAGTTGGGAATGATTTAGCCCATAACAAACATAAATAATCAAAAACTGAACAAGCAGATAAATAAAGGGAAATAAACCAAAAAACTTGGTAGCAGAAAAAGGAATTAAAGAAGTAACGTGACATACCTCAGGTGACCCTATGGGTTAACGCGGAACGTAAACCACACTCGCTCCCAAAATTGACCCAAGGCTGAAACCTGCAACTGAAAAGAAAAGTAGGCATGAGCACCGGATGCTCAGTAGGAATTCCAAAATATAACCATGTCCTATGCCCCCACCTTTAGTAAGAAATCCAATTATTCCAGTTTGAAAATAAGATATAATAAAATAATGTTCCTCCTTTTCAAATTCAAGTAATGAGTTTTCATTTTCAGGTAAATCATTTTACTCCCACTACATTTTCAAAATAGGTTTCAAGCATTCCTTAGCATTTCAAAATGAAAAGAAACCAGTTTGGATTAAAATATGGTTTTCAAAAACAAGACATCAAGTATGAAACAACTGAAAAGAAACTTACATCGCTAGTAGCATGTCACAAATGAGCACTATGGATAATCCCTATAGATACCTAGAACAAGTGGGAACCTAAAGACCTAGTACCTCAGTGAAATGTGGCTTAGAATACCACGACCCTCAGAAAACATGGCTTAGAAGGCCACGACCCTCAGAAAACATTGCTTAGAAGGCCACGACCCTCAGAAATTCATATGTTTAGTTAGTGTTGTTGCATCAATCCTACTAGACAAACCGGGACGAACCTCAGCTGTGTCATCTAGCGTACTAGTCCTGGTCACCCACCAAGATACCTGGGTTTCCCATTGTTCTCTATTTGAAGTGGTGGTGAGTTTTTCTTTATCATGAAAACATATATGAACATAACATTTTCTTTATCAAAAACTCATTCAACCTCTCACCACCTTTCTCCATCATTAAGCGCATTCCCCCCTCTTTCATGTCACACAATGCATAAACTTCAATGTTAGGCACATAATAACACTTTTAACATACAAATAATTTTCTAAAACTAAGGGTACATGCCTCAAGAGAGGTTTTTCTTTTTCATAAAACATTCTTAAGGTTCTAAATGGGATTTATTACATAAAGGGAATACTTTTTACAATTAACCAACCAAAAGTCCAAACACCTTTGTAAATACACATTACCAATTCAAAACCACTTAAGAAATCAATTTTCAAGAAAAGTCACTTAAGACCAATGGTGTTTGAAATACATTTCAATTTCCAAAACAAAGTCATAATAGTTTCTAGCAACCGCAATCAGATTCCATAGCATGTGTATATATCATAGTGTAAAACATATTTTTAAAACAATCAAGCAATTATGAATTTCAAATTAAAAGCATAGGCATAGGGGACCTACCTCAAACATGTCGTTATTTGTTGACGATCACTCAAACTGACCCTGCACACTTCCATGCACATGCATTTATACATATATATATATATATATAAATACCCCTAGCTACATTGCACATATTCCTCAGGCCATGAGAGAATATGTACAAAGAGGGCACTCATATGTATATGTCTTACCTCATGCATGCTCAAGTAGACATTCTTGACACCCGCAACTTGAAACCATCGTAGCGAGGTCCAACGCACTACACAAATAATTTAATAAAACGACTTATCACTTGAACAATCTACAAAACATTTCAAAATAACCCATCAAGGGTTTGGACCAAAATAAAAACATTCAAAACATCCTTTTTAAAACCAAATGCGCCAAGATGCAACACCAAAACACCAACTACAGCCTACACACATTATAATAGACGAACTGCATAGTTAAAAAAACTGATAAACAATTCAGTATGGGTTTTTCCACAGAAAAGTTTCATAATCAGCGCATAAAACACTACTAGAGAAAGCAAACGCACCCAACCCTCAAGAAGAACTAGATTAGCAGCCTTAATGTCCTTAAATAAATCAATTCGAGATGTCATAAAACAACCATGAATAATGAAACATAGGACTACCTCAAAAACACCCAAACTCCTTTTCCTTTTAAAATAAAATGCACACTAAAAACCTTTCCAAACATCCATTGTATCACTTAAAAATTTTTAAATAACCAACTTCATGATTTATAAATTAACATCAAATAACACAACATGAGTTTTCCTCAAAAACACACCCCATTATATACAAACATGCTATAAAATATAAGGCATACTAAACTTCTTAAATACTAGTTTCGCACCAAAAAGATTAATCATAGAACACCAAATTTATTTAAGTAACATAATTCACCAAATAAACACAATTCGCACTCAACAAATTAATTAAAGAACATCTTAAATTATTTAAACAAGCAAATTAATTCATCAAACAAAACTTATAGGAGGAAACACTTACCATCGGTGTCGAAACTTCGAATTCTGATGCAAAACTTTGATCGCGTGCCAATAGCACTACAAGCAACCACAATTTGAACCTAATTCAAGCATTGGAACCAAAAAAAACACAATAAAGCCAAAATAGAGACCCTAAAAACATAAAACCCCATTCTTCCACTCTACTACAGGAAGAAAACAACCCGTCAGAGTGAAACACACCTGCGGAAGGAATTGTTAGAGGTTGGTCGAGTGCGACAAGGAGGGTTCTGTGTTGGGGTCATGCATGCAAGGGGAGTCTGGTTGGAGGTGTTGCGTTCTGTTGGAGTTGCACGAGGGGGAGGGTGTCTCATGAGCAGGAGGGGGGTCGCCGGTCACGGGGTGCATGTGAACAGAAAGGGGAGGCCACTGGTCATGGGGTGCGCACGATCAGGAAGGGGAGGTCATCGGAGGGGTGCCGACCAGAGGGAGGTGGCACGGCTGAAGGGAGGGAGGCACACCGTAGGCCCCTCTTCCAGTGGGGGTAGCGCGCTGGGGGTTCGGTGTGAGGCGGGTAGCAGGGTTGCTGTGCACGATGGGGGAAGAGGGGAGAGGAAGAGAGAGGGAGGGGAAAAAAGAGAGAAGAAAAAAAATAAAAAAAAAGGAATAAAAGAAAATAAAAAAGAAAAGAAAATTGAAATAAAAATTAAAATAAAAACTAAAAAAAACATAAACAAACTTAAAATAATAATAACAATTATCAACTATAATAAAAATGATAACGTTAATAATTTTTATAAAAATGTCAAAGGCTTAATAAAAAAAATAAACTAATTAAAATATTAACAAAACATAATAATAATAATCTTAACTTTTATTATTATTATTTATAAAATAGTTCTAAATAATTGTATTTTTTTCTATTTTGTTAACTTTATTATTCATTCGGTTAATTAATTAACTAACGGAGAATCAGGAAGACCGTACGGTGGTCTGGCGAAGCCACATGGATTCGTCTACACCCTGCCTGTGTGTCGGACATTGTGAATCCAAAAACGATTGTATATCAGAAAAAGCGCACAAATTTAAACTCAGGCTCATCTCGCAATCAAAACAAGGATTGAAATAGTTAAATTCTTGAAATTGGGGTGTGACATCGGGTGCTTAGTCTACACCGGGGTTTGGGAATGGATTACCTCCTTATGATGATGACCCAATTCCCCTCATATGCACGTCGGGGAAGGTACTATGAGGGAATTTTCTGGGTATTCATGACAGGTGAAGAATTTGTCACTATGATCCTTAACCCTTTTCAAGAAGCTGCTACTGCTGGAGACCTCCGAGCGGCCTACCTTTTTCAGATTTTGAACTACGGATTCTGGGGCCAATTGTTGGACTTCGGGATGTTAGAAGATGATTCCACCCAACTGACTTCTAGGAAAAAAGTGTATGTCGATGTTTCCCAACTTCATACCCCTCATGCTACACTCAGGATATGTCACAGGTGTCTCCGTGAATTTAACACTGAATGCTCAGCATGTGCTTGGTTTGAGGAGTTAGGGAGTTTTGCTTCTCTATGTGGAGTTCGTGTGGTAAATCATTAATGAAACTTAGGCACTTCTATATGAACTTATGTGTTATTGAAACATTACCTGTTTTCCTTTCCTTTCTCTACCATATCTGTATTGTTAAGTGAATTCTCATGAATGTTTTTTTAGATGGCTGGTTAAACAAACATCTCGTCTCTACCTGATGAGATAGTAGAGGATATTTTAATCAGAACATGCACTTTAGACTATCCATCTTTCCTCAGGCTGCGAGGATCTTGTCAATGCCTTCTTGACTTGTCAAGCAGCCTTGAAATCCTTTGTTCATGTCGGGGAAATGACCATTTTTTCCATATCATTGCCACTACCCAACTCCTCTTCTATAGGCAAAGCGGGAGATACTACGAAGGCCTTTTTCAGTTTTTACTCTGGCGGAAAACTTTTCTGCTAGAGCATGCTTCCTTATAGCTGCCCAAGATGGCCACCTCAAGGAAGCCTTTATGTTCAAGATCTTAAATCTTAGTATATTCAATCACATCATCCCCCTCGAATATCTCGAGCATGATGTAGTCCGATGGGTTATCAGGTAATTTTTCCATTCGGACATTTCTGAGCTTTTTACCACACGAGCCTCCTTATGGAATCCTGTGTGTAGAACACATGAGTAGGAGTTCAAGATATACTGCTCAAGGTGCATTTGGGCTAGTGAAGCATAGGAACTAAGTACCAACTTGGGTATTCCATTGACCAAACCAAATCTCCCATTTTGGTAATGTTGACCGATTTGGGGTTTTTCTTTTTATGAATAGAATTGCGAGGACGCAATTCTTTGAAGGGGGAATAATGTAACATCTAAAGAATATTTGTTTTATGTAATGGTAAATTTTATATTTCTATGTCACCCTTTAATCAAACAAACTGGTTTCTTAGGAAAAGTAATAATGAAATAGAGTAAACGCACAAAATGAATGAGGGACTCTTTATTCAAATAGGAACACCATAGTAACTACAATACACTGAGGAAAAATGGGAAATTAAACTAACCATAGATACCAATTAAAAACCCTACTAAGATTATAGGAAGACCACTCAAAACAATGAGAACCCCGAGTAAATGATAGGGGTATTTAGCATCCTCTATAACAAACATAAGAATGGTCAAGGCCACTGCAGCCACACTGAGCACCAAAGGAATGACTTGAACCATCCTCTCCTTCTCCTTCAATCACCTTGAGTTTAAGACACCCCAAGACCTGGTTTTATATGACATCAATTTGACCGTTACTTTTTATGTAGTCATTGGGTCTTTGAATTTCCATGACTGTTGGTTAAAAGGGTTTTTATTTTAAAAGTAATGAAGTTTATCTTCTTTATGAAAAACTTGGGTTTTATAACACTTTTATAATTTTATGTTTTGAAATTATGTCATCAAATTTCATAGTTTTAAAAATAAAAGAATACTTTTATGAACCTAGTTGCTCTCACAAACCCTAATGTAATATTTTAACTAAATGAAACCATGTTTTCTACTTAGAAGTATTTTATGTTTGGAACTATGAACCCTAGTTTTGCAAAACCTTTACACTTTTGAATAGTTTTATAGGAATTATTAATGTTCTCATTAATTATTTTAACTTATGTTTATGGATACTTATGGTTTAAAATAACATATATGATTAAATGGATGTGCATTTTGTTTTCAAATATAAGTGCTTATCTTTTTTTTATAAAAAAATATAAGGGGACCAGCCAACTGAGGGCAGCCTTGAGGCCAAGCCCTCAAGGTCAAGGCCAGTCCCCTAGAAATCCAAGGTGGCGACCAGGGGTGTCTTGAGTGCAATCTTAGAGGAGAGCCGAAGCCCGAGCATAGCTCGCGCTAGGTGCTAGCGCACACGCACAGGCCCGTGTATAAGGCATGTAGTGCGCAAGGTGTAAGGGTGGGCCGAAGCCCGGGAGAGGCTCGTGTATAAGGCCCCATGAGTGTGTGCTTGTGTTATTGGCATGAGGCAGGAGCGCTGAGGCATATAATTCAGGCCCGAAGCTCAGTTCGTTTCGATGTGGGAACAGATTTTTCATCCAAAACGAGATCTTGGCCATTGGATCTCTCACCGCACGATCTCAACCATCGAAATAGATCCCGAGTTCAACCCTCAATCGACCGCATAATATCCCCGTGTTTTGGGAACCGTTAAATACTTTGTAATCTAATCCCGGACATTCACTTTTTTTTAAACGTCGCTTTGTTCCCGAGTCGTCCTATCAAATCTAGACTTGATCTCAACCGTCCATTTTTTTAAATACTCAAATCAAATTCCGCCCTTTCCACAAATGTTTGATCCATCCAGTATTGATCATGGTCGTGCATTTATTTTCATATCTCTCCCTGTGGTTTCCCTTCTTCTTCCTCGATCATATCGTGCACCAGTAACCTATTCCACCGTTATTCTTTGACTAGGCCGACAGTGGCCCCATTCTCTCCCCCTCTTTCCATGGAGTTGGCACAAGCCCCTTACTGATTGACCTTGGATCCACTCAATGACCTCACTTGCTTCTTCTCCCCCTCCTTAAGTCTCCTCTCCTTTCCCCTCGGTAAACTGAATGGTTGCACCTTGGTTTTTCATCCTGAAGCGCTGCAAGAGCACCACGGATCTCCCCATATCCTCCAGGCTCTCCTAATACCAGAATTAAGGGTTTACTTTAAACTTTTAGTTTTAAAAACTTATAATATGTAGTTCTGTATACTTGGTTTTGTAAATTTGTGTATCTATATATATATATATATAACTATGAGCCTGTATAAAGCTGTATCCAAACCCCTTCCTCCTACAAGTTTTCCCCTGTCCTTCAAACTGGATCAAACCAAAGGATTAATGGCATTTTTGTTGTCTGGTTTTATTTTGGTTTTGATAGAATAAATATATGTATATATATCAACCCTTTCCTTTACTGCATTTGTTCTTCTCATTTCTCAAAAAAATGGTGTTTGGGTTCTGTAGTGTGATCTTTAAATGGGTTGAAGGTTTGATCCTTTTTAGTTTTGTATTACAACTTGTGTTATATATTATGTTATATATATGTAATTTTAAAACATGCATGTATATCTCAAATCCTCTCTTTTACCGAGGGGATTGTTCATGAGTTATGCACTCAAGTATATGTGTAAAGTTTAATTTTGAAAAGTTACCTTTTAAGAAAATCATTTTTGTACAACATGTGTAATCGGGTATTTACGTATATATACATTCCCATCTTCAAAACTATTTCTAAGATTTCCAATTATTTCATTATTGTATACAAAGATTTAAGTATCTATATAGGTTATCTTGAATCTACTTTAGTCTAAAAATTCCTTATATAAACTTTATATGTATATATAAAACTAAATAATTATTTGTTTATGTATTTTATTATAAATTAATTTTGGTTTTTAAGAGATTTATACTCATCTTTAAATAATAATTTGGATGAAAACTAGGTTTTGGGGTCTAAGTGAATCTATGTGACAGTATAAAACCACCATTTTATATAGTTATGAACATACGGTTTCATGGATAATAAACCCTATATGCTTTGGTTTTAATCAAATAAATGGTTACTGGTCGGAGGTATTCTAATCTTAAATAAATTTAATGGACCATGATTAAATTGTGTAAAAACCCATATATACACTTTGTGTATATACGGTTAAGTAAAATGTATTTATGGGATATTTTTTCAAACCCCTAATTTTAATTAATAGTTATCAGGACTTAGTTTATACTTTGACACACGTAAGATTTTAATAATTTTGGTGGTTTCTAAGCCAATATGTATGTTGCACAAATGAGCTTGTTTAATTAAAGAATTTATATTGACTTTCACCCTTATTGTGTTTTATGAATTAAAAATATGTATTTTGGTTTGATTAAGATATATTAGAGGATTAGGGATTTATGGAATCATGTACCGATAATTTATAACATAGATTCACATATTTAAAACTTAGCTCTTATCAAAGTAAAAATGATGCATGCATGTATTTATTCCATAAATGTCATTTCATATTTCTATTTGATTGATAAAACACCAAATAATAATAAAGAATCTAAGAACCTATTATTTGGAGTGGTATGGGACACCCCAAATAACATCACTTTAAAATGGGTATCCAAAGCGGTATGGGACGCCTTGGATACATAGCCCCTAAGACAAAAGAGGATTGTATTGGACTGATTATGTGACGGTTGGGGCCCGATATAGCCCCTCGATGCATCGATATGTCTCATGAGACAAAACAAGGTCTTGGCACTAGGCCTGACAATAGTTACGGTTCAAGTGAAATTCCTGGACATAGATGGTTCAGGTGAAATTCCTAGACATAGATGATTATGGTCTTGGCACGAGGCCTTAACACAGTCTGGCATTATACCCTCCTCTTAATGTTTTAGTAATTAACCAACCATGGGATTTTCCAACTAGTAAGATATCCCTGGTTTAGAGCCTTTTGTATGCACAGAATGAATTAATGGAATGACATGATATGTCATATCAGTTCTGGACTTGATCCATTTAGCAGCATCTTTATATTATTACATGTGGAATGATATGGATATGGCCATCATGAGATGTGCACCAGTTATGTTCATTATTACAACACTTTTGATTATATCCTATGTACTCAGAACTACCTTGCTAGTATTATTCATTACCCTGCATGTTGTTAATGATCATGTACAAGAACTTAATTTCCCAAACTGGAACTGCGTACTCTGATCATGATAGATGTTATGTTAATTATCTTTATTCAAAGATGATTAATTTACCCAATTTTTTAATTTTATTTTCAAGAATAATATTTATCTTTTCAATAAAGAATGATTATATTCAAGTTGTTTTCGAAACCCCATACTGGGCATAATTTGCTCACCCTACGTTTTTGATTAAAATTTTTCAGGCTATAGTCTTTAACAGATTGAACATTTCAGAATGCAGCTGGTTTTCCCAAAACTTGAACCAAAGCAATCCTCTGTATGGGTCGTGATGTGTGATATGTTATTGTAAAGTTTTTGTTAAAAGATTACACATCCTGATTCCAAGGCACCGACTTACGAGTGTTCGGAGGACGAAACCTCCCTTTGGTCAGTTCTGGGGTCGGGTCCTTATAATTAGCTTCGGTTTGAGGATGAGACTGTGTGTCGGTAGCAAGGAAATGTGTGGGTTGTTGGTAGATGATTGAGAGACTAAAAGGAGGAGATGAACAGTGGCACCGATGAAAAACAGTGTGAGGAGGGTGAGACCAATGCCAATTAGTGTAAAGACTGAAGCTGATGGAATGAGAGACCAATGCTAATCAACATCGGTGTCGGTAGAATATATAAAAAAGTTTCAGCATTTGTGGAACTGATACCTTAAAATAAATTTTCAAACATAAAATGAAACAATTAATTAAATTAACTGAAAAAATTAATAAATAAGAAAAATCAAACATAATTAAATTAAATCACCTTAAACTAAAACTTGAATCAATTAAAATTATTAACCAATTAACTTAACTAAAACATATATCTATAAAAACAAATAAAAAATAAAAAATAAAATCTAAAATAATGTTAACTAAATTAATTAACACTAGATTAATAACTTGATTAATAAAATTAATTGATTAACTATTAAAAACATAAAACTAAAACTAAAACTAAAACTAAAAGGGACACCAATACATAAAATTATCGATAGATGAGTGAGAAGGGTGGAACTATCGATGATACATGACTTACTGATAGGGTATCAGTGATTCATAAACTAAAGAAAAATTGGAGAAGTAAGAAATGAGTCCCTGACAGTTGTAGATTTTAATTTTTTTAAATTATTTCATTAATTTAAAATACTAATGAAATTAATGAATTAAAATCCTTAATTAATTAATTAACTTAAATAATACTTAAAATTAAAAACACATTATGTTTAACAAATTAAAACATAAGAACTTAACTTATACAAATTCACAAAATAATTAAATTAATAAATTAAAGTCATTTTAATCAATCTAAATTAAAACATATAATGTGAAATTAAAAACTAAGTTAATTAATACAAAAATAAAATGATTAAATGATTATTTAATAAAGTGACAAATTATTAAAAAGTGAGTAGATTTAAAAAATAACTAAACTAATTAAGAAATAATTATATTAGATAAGTTAGTTAGATTAAATTAATTATTTTAAAGACTAAAAATACATAATTTTCTATAAAAAGAGATAAACTAATATATTTAATTATAAAAATACAAAAGTATGAATATTTATCAAATAGTGTAATATTAATTAATTAAATTTAAAAAAAATGGATAGAAAGATGGGGAAAACTGTGTGTTTTAAGAGCCAAATCAAATTCCCCCACACTTAAACATTGTTTGTCCTCAAACAATCCCATGTTTTATTATCTTTGAAAAATAGTAAAGTGTGTATATTGCAGCTCTAACAGTAACATGACTATCACTTTCAAAACTGAGGACCATCACAAGTTAATAGGCTTTAAAAATGAATTGTTCAAATGAATCTTGCCTTATATCAAACTCTCTTTGGGTAATCAACAGAGAAAATAATCATCTATAAATGAATATGTCCTCCCTCATATGTGAAACTTCTTAATGAATCATCTCAATTCAAATATAAGATCTAAATCCAAGAGTGACACTAGGTTAAATATATGTAGAATTAAGAACTTATCCAAAGGAACATTGTACTTCGACTCATCACCTAGGTTCCAAAAATAATTATAATATTTGTGTGAATAACCTTATTGATACAAACTAAATGATTTCAATAAAAACCAATTTCCCCTTCTTCATTTGGCATTCATCATTCTCATCACCTTAGTGAACTCGTTTTTGAACCTAGACACTTTATTTAATTTTTCCCAAGCCATGTATCTTTGTGCTGAGCACTGCGCATGTGCATTTATTCAAAGTGTAAAGAGGGATTATAGTAAACAGAAACACACCCAACATTTAGGGTCTCAGAGATTAACTGTGGAATCCTAGATGCCCAAACAAATCTGATTCCAAAAGATTTATATAAAAACCATTTACTTTGTATCACTGTGATAATTACTTTAATAATTAAAAGTAAAATGTGTTCCCTGGAATCAAGATCAAACTTCTAGTTACATGTGTTATGATCATAACCGCACTAACAGGTTACCCCAATCACTCTCAAAAGTAATTCCTAAACCAAATTTCCATTAAATAACTAAGTATATTCCCTCAGTAATCATCCACCTTATCAACTTCAGATTCAAATCAAATCTAAACTACCCTCAAGGCACTATCCTTAGGCAATACCCATTTGAAAACAGTGTAATGCGTAAAATTATGTAAGAAGATTGAAAATTTTTGATCATTTTTAACAAAAGATTAAAAGAAGTGGGATTTGATGGACTTATCATTAAACACAGTTTAGCTCAGTCAATAATTAACCCCCTCCCCCACACTTAAACCCAAATTTTTTCCCAAAATTGAATTCTAAAGTGTAGAAGAAAAATTTTACAGTTATAGTTCAAAAATATTTTCAATTTTGTTGATTAATGACATGTATAAAGGGTCTCAATGAAGTTCAAAAAGTATGTTTATCACAGTAGATAACTTAATATCAGTTTCATATCTAAAGACATGCATTACCAATTAAATCCAGTGACACAAATTTTTAATTTAGTTATAGAAATAGCATGTCAACATGTGGGTGGACAATGGATAAGGTGTAATAATTTTAACAAATTAGTTTCAACTTGATGTTCAATAAGTAGAAAGAAATCATTCCAACACCCCTTAGCTAAGAATATTTAGAAAAACACAAGAATCGTTCTACATGTACCCAACACTTAGTCTGATACAGTGAAGGGATTTAAGTAACAATGAATTTCAACTTTCAGTAAGGAGGAACATGCATAATTTTACTAAAACATAGTGATATAAAGTATAATTTCATTCAATCATAAGAAAAAAATTAATAAAAACATGAAACAATTTTTTTAAAGTAAATAGAAGAATAAAATTAATACAGTAGTTAATATAAAGTACTCCCCTGAATTAAAATTTTTTCATTAATGCTCCATCATGGGAATTCCACTCCCTTAATGATATAACAACAACATACATTATAACTCTAAAACAAGAACCAAGAGAAATCAGTAAAAAGAATTTCCCAAAAACAGATCATACAAGCAACACATTATCCAAAGTTAACAATGAAACAAAAAAAGACAAAACAATCATGGGTTTCCCCCCATACAGTGCTATGTTTTTAAGTCTTTAGCCGGAATTTATTTATCTTTTGTTCTTAAGAACATTGAAGGCAGCTAAGCCCTTTGGATGTCCCTCAAAATACAATTTCACTATCTCTCCATTAACCAGTATGGGTTTATTCTCTTCACCTACAATTTCTACTGCTCCATTCTTCATCACTCTAACCATAGTAAAAGTTCCAGACCACGTGGAATTTAGTTTTATAGGAAATATTTTGAGTCTAGAGTTAAAGAGGAGGACCTTCTATCTATGTTTGAATTCTTTGGTTTGTATGATTGAATCATGAAATATTTTGGTCCTCTATTTATAAATCCTTGAATTATCATAACTGTCTCTCTTAATCTTATCTAGCTCACTCATCTCAAGTAATATCCTCTCACCAGAACTCTTAAAATCAATGTTCAGAGCCTTAAATTCCCCATAAGACTTGTGTTGAAACTCCATAGGTAAATGATATCATTTCCCAAACAATAGTATGTATGGAGACATACCTATTGGGGTCTTTAAAGAAGTTCTATATGCCCATAAATATTCATCCAATTTAAGAGATCAGTCCTTCCTAGAATTTGACAAAGTTTTATCAGGTATTTATTTCAGTTCTTTATTTGAAATTTCCACTTGTCCACTAGACTATGGATGATAAGGAGTTCTAGTTTTATGAAAACAACCATATTTTTCATCAAATCCTTAAATTTTTTGTTCTTAAAGTTTGTTCCATTATTAGTGATAATGGATTTTGGAACTCCAAATCTTTAAAAGATGTTATTTTTTAAAAAACTTTATTATAGAGTTGGATTGATTGTTGGGAAGTGCCACTACCTCAACCCACTTTGAAACATAATCTACTGCCACAAGAATATATTCATTCCTATGAGAAGATGGAAATGGAGCCATGTAATCTAAACCCCAGACATAAAAAATTTATACTTCTAGAATACCTTTTTCGGGTAACTCTTGTTTCCTACCCATATTGCCTAACCTATGAAACTTTTCACAAACAACCACATAGCTCTTAGAATCCCTGAAAAGTGTGGGCCAATAGAAACTAGATTGGAGGACTTTTTGAGCAGTCTTTTCACCCCCATGTGGACCTCCCCAAGGTGAGGAGTGACAACTCTCTAAGATAGGCAACATATCTTCCTCAAGAACAAATCCCATAAGGATACCATCAGCACAGGTCATCCCAAAGGTAGTATTTAAGTTCAAAAATAGATTTTTTCTATTGGTTATTGAACAAATATTTGGGGAAGACAGCTTTTTCCAGGAAGTTGACAAAATCAAAATACTGTGAAGACTGCCTAATAGAAACAGTAAGGATTTTTTCATCAGAAAAGGATGAATTGATCTCCCTAGGATCTTCAGATTGAGTATGAGGAAGCCTAGATAGGTTTTCAGCAACTAGGTTCTTAGTTCCCTTCTTATCCCTAATCTCTAAATCAAATTCTTATAATAATAGAATCCATCTAATCAGCCTAGGTTTTATATACTTCTTAGACAGAAATTACTTCAAAGATGAATAGTCAGTGAAAATGATGAATTTTAAACCTAACAGGTACTATCTAAACTTCTCAAGTGCAAAAAAATCTAGTTATTCCTTTTCAGTGGTGGTTTAAATTTTTTGGGCCTTATCTAGAAATATACTAGCATAATACACCACATGTAACTTCCCATCTTTCCTATGTCCAAGGAAAGCACCTATAGCCACATCACTAGCATCACACATAAGTTTAAAAGGAAGTTTCCAATCAGGTGCAGTGATGATAGGTGATGAAGTGAGATTTTATTTTAACATATTAATTGATTTCAAATAATTTTCATAAAAATTGAAAGGTTAATCCTTGACCAGCAAAGAACACAAGGGCTTATTTATTTTTGAAAAGTCTTTTATAAACCTATGGTAGAAACTGGAATGCCCTAAGAAACTTCTAACACCTTTAACATTTTCAGGAGGTGTAAATTTTTGAATGACTTCTATCTTTGCAGTATCAACATCCATACCTATCTTTGAAACTTTATGACCTAAAACTATACCTTCTATGACCATGAATTTACACTTATCCAAATTAAGCACAAGGTTGGTTTAAATGCATGTCTCCAAAACTAAATCAAGATTTAAAGACCCATAAAATTCAAGGAAAAGTTTTTCTTAATTTTCTTTGGGATTTTACAAGAATGCAGTTTCTGAAGGCACTTGATTCCGAGGCCCAGTGTGCCCGGAATTTCTATCCGAAGTTTAGCTCGGGTACGTTCAGTGAACAAACGAGCGAGAATTCCTATCTTTTGAACCAGTGCTCGAAATCAAATTCTAAGGGCACCGATGGAACCGCAGTGCCGGTAATTTCTTAGGAACTCTTAATCCGGAGTTGCGTTTACACAAGAGAAGTTGATAAAAATTGTGGAAGTTAAAAATAAAAATTTAGAAACAATTTTTATTTTTACTCTAAGTGTTTAATCCTTTGTATGGAAGTTGGGTAACTACCCAACCTCCCTTGGGAGGTTATGAGGGTGGTGGGGCCCACACGAACCCCACCCCTTCATATCCTCTAACCTCCTCAACTCCCATTAATTTTGTTAACTTAAGTTTACTAACTTATGGAATTAATGAGGTGAGTTAATGTGGAATTCAAACACTTGAATTTCAAAAGCCTTGATGTGTTAATAAAATAAGTTAAGAACTTATTTTATTAGGTTGGTGTTTAGTTGTTTGAGAGCCTTTGGAGAAAAAGCTAAGGAAGTCTTGATTTCTTCATTCTCTTGACGAAGAACGCGAAGAACGAACGATCTCCGACGTGAAGCGCCGAGCCCTCGGAGACCGTCTTCCGCGACACCGACCCGCGACGCGACGTCTTCTTCCACGATGTTTTTCTTCCGCGACGTCTCTTTTCGCGATGGTTTTCAGTGACGAAATCTCCGTCAATGTCTTCAAATCCTCGTTTCACGACGCCGACGTTCGTCATCTCTTTTATCAAGGTAGGGGTTTATTTAATTATTTTTCATTCGTGAATTCTACTTTGTCGTCCTTCGTGAATTTACAAACAGTTGCTATCGATTAATGAGAGGGGGCCGGACCGCACAAACATGGCCGACCCTCCTCCAATTTGAATGTTGTTTCTAATATTGTTGGGACGGAATAGCGTGGTGTCATCGCACCACGTGGGATCGTACGGCAAGTAATGCGCGGCGCCGTCGCGCCGCGCCGTGAAGTTGAACAAGGACGCGACGCCCTCGCGCCGCGTCGAAGAAAACTAAAGACACCGTGGCCAGAGCGAGGCCACGGCGGAGGGGCGCGGTGCCGTCGCACCATGCCGGATGAACCAGGCCGCGGACGGTTCCGGGCCGCGGCGGAGCAGGGTGACCGGCGGCCGGTTCCGGGCCGCCGGTGTCGGCAAAGGAGGAAGGACCGGTCGTCGCCGGTCCTTGTTGGCAGAACCGGCCGGCCGGTGCGGGTCGGCCGGACAAAGGGAAACCGGGGGAATTAATTCCCCTGGCCGGCCAGCAAAACAGCCCCCATTAAAGGGGGTCGCGGTTACAACCATGGGGCAGGCGCCCCCCCCCCCCCCCCCACGCCAAACGGCTCGACCGTTTGGCCGAGCACCTGTCCAGCGCGCTGGGCGCGCTGTGCCCAGGCCGGGCCGGCTGCCTAGCCAGTCCGCCAGGCCGGGCAGCGCCCAGGCCGGGCCGCGCCCAATCAGAACAGACCCAGACCCGGTTCGGGTCGACCCGGGGGGGGGGGGTATCGAGCCAGGTCGGACCGGGCCCGAACCCCTTAATACCGAACCTTTTACGGTCGGACGTCCATAACTTGTGCTACGGGCCTCCGATCGATGCACTGTCAGTTGCGATGTGATCCTTGGATCGAGACTGTCGTTTCGTTATATCGCACTAAAGGTTTAGGATTACTTTGGGCTTGGCCGAGTTGGTTCGTACACGAAACCAACCGGGCCCTCGGAGCGGAAACGCTCATATCTTAAGCTTCGGACATCCGATTGACGTGCTGTCGACTATGTTGAATTCCTCTAAGTGAGACGGATCTTTTGGCTTACTCCGCCCGAGGTTTGGATGCAGGTGGAGTACGATCGGGTTGGTTTTTCCTTAAAAACCAACCGCTCCCCTGGGACAAAAAAGCCAATAACTCTCAGACCGGGCGTCCGATTGACGCGCCATCTGCGACGTTGAGTTCCTGTTGGCAATACGGAACTTTTGGATACATCAACTCTGGACTATGTGTCAGTTGATGTATCAGCCTCTCGGCTCGTGGAGCAGACCCTCCCGAACGAGCTTGTTGTGTGCGGGAACCCTAGAGCTGGCTGCGACTGCTACTGTGACGACGACGATTGTACAGAGATCCTCAGTGGATTCGACAGCGACGACTTCCGCACTCAGCGATCCTATGTGGATCAGTGCTACCAATCCTGTGTGGGTTCGATCCTGTGTGGGTTAGCGCTCAGCGTTTCAGTGTGATCCAGTGCCTACAGATCCTGTGTGGGTCCGATCCTGTGTGGGTCATTGCGGGGGTTAGTTTCCTATCGATCCTTTGTGGGTCATTGCGGGGGTTAGTACCTATCGATCCTTTGTGGGTCTGACGACTTAGATGGATCAGTGATCATATCTATCATCATTCGAAGAAGTATCCCTGTGTGAGCTGAATCCTGTTTTACTTTCCTATGTGGATTGTGTTGTGCTATCCTGTGTGGATTTACATTTTGCTTTCCTGTGTGTACTGGGTTGTACTTGGGTTCGGATGTTGGAGTCGAACGAGAATTGATGACTTAGGTATATGTATGGGCATATACCTAAGCAGTGTCGGATGTAACTTCATGATTGTATCTTTCCTTTGTGGATTATCCTTTGTGGATTCTGGGAGACCTTCGGGCGTCTCGGGGTCCTTACTGAGTAGCTTATACTCACCCCTGCACGGTATATGCCCGCACTACGTTGTGTTGGTTGCAAACAACAGACAGCATTGATTGTGGTTGAGGCTTGCAGAGCAGGACGGTACCTGGAGGTGGACCACTGGGTGGGACGTACACGGAGCAGATGGAGGGACTTGAGGAGTAGTGGAGTTATCTGTACCCACCCTTCAGGTGGGATTTCCAATGGACAGCTCGGCGTTGCGGCTTTACTTTTCAGTTTCTGTTTTACCCTTTCTAGTTGTACTTTACTTTCAGTTTGGGTTTGTATACTGGCCCACTTACTTTTCCGCACTTACTGTTGTACTCAGTTTTTACTTAGTGTTTACTTCTACTGCGTGCTTGCTCTGTGGTGTTTGTTTACTTTCCAAAGGCAATGTCTTCCCTTTTTATTGGGAATTTACGCCTTGGTGCTTGTCGCCAGCCCCTGGCCTATGGAAGGCGGGCTTGGGTTAGTCATGACACGGGCCCCGAGGACGGGTCGTGACAAATTGGTATCAGAGGAGTTTGGTTCTACCGCAGAACTTGGGACTCTGATCTTTTTCTATGTGAAGCAATAGTGTTTAGCGTATTGGGTGTTGTTGTCAGTCCAGGGAGTCCAGTGTTGGTGCAGCGGCCAACGTATCCGTACACCAGGACCCTGACTTCTGATTTCCGACTTAATGCACGAAAACATTAATTGCATGTGTGTTTCAAGTTTTCTTTGTGATTACTTTATATCATCTCACCAGGTATACTGTTTTGACCATGGCACACCTGTTCCCTTTTCAGGATGGCCCCACGATGGCAGCCAGCTCGGGTTCTGAGAGTTGAGCGTGACGACAGCCCATCGAGCGATGAGGCCTCGGTGCATGGCCCTTTGTCAGCAGTGGCACCGGCGGTAGCTCTACCCGCCGAGCCACAGATACTTCCAGCCCCAGCCACTGACGATGCACGTTGCCTTAGTGCACTGCATGAGTTTCAGCACCAGTGACCGCCCAGGTTCTGTGGGGAGACGGACCCCCAGGAAGCTGAGGACTGGCTGGAGGCAGTGGTACGAGTTTTCAGGCTAGTAAGGACACCAGCAGACCTCATGGTGATCCTCGCAGCGAGCCTACTGCACGCAGCAGCGGGCCTATGGTAGAGCTTGATGCTCCAGGTGCACTATGAGGCATCTCTACTCTGGACAGACTTTGAGAGCCTCTTCCACTCAGAGTTCGTACTAGCCACCCTCCGTGCGGTGCGCATCCAGAAGCTTCTTCAGTTGCGGCAGGGCAGCTTGACAGTCGCCCAGTACTCGGCAAGATTTGCCGATCTCTCGAGCTACTCTACAGACATGGTACAGGACCCATTCTTCCGGGCCCAGACCTTTGAGCAGGGATTGAGACACGAGATCATGGCATCGCTAATATCCCTTAGTATTCCGACTCAGACAGGAGTACTGGAGCGAGCCCTTTTGATCGAGAGCTTCCTTGCTGAGTCTACACCAGTGTTGAGACCCACCGTAGGGCGGCATATAGAAGAGTCTTTTGTAGCAGGCAGTCGACGGATGACACATGGGATCAGGCAGACCAGACCCTTAGGCAGACAACCTCAGGACACTGGCTCAGCAGTGCAGGGCACATAGCACGGAGCCAGTCTTTCGAGAGGCAGGCAGTGCTACTCATGCGGCGGGCAGGGCCACATGCCTCGTGATTTCCCGACCCGCCGTGCCGAGGAGCAGCAGAGGGTTGAGGGACCACCAAGGCAGAGGCAGAGGGTTGACTGTGGCGGTCCACAGGGAGCAGGTGGACGAGGCAGAGGAGCTGGCCGAGCAGCAGGTGGTGGGCGATGCTTTGAGGCTCTACCACCACCACCACCACCAGGAGGTCCACCCCGACCACAGGGAGCTGGCGGGCAGAGATAGGCACAACTCCAGGAAGCGGAGGCCTACGACCACGGTGCGCCCGAGATGATTCGAGGTACTATCTGTGTCTATTCCACCCTTTCTGTAGTTCTTATAGACACAGGAGCGAGTCACTCTTTCATAGTTGATGCCCTTGTTCGGAGCTCGGAGATTCCGACAGAGTCATTGGCTCGATCCTTACGGTTAGAGACTCCTACGGGAGCAGACTTGACAATTACGGACTGGTGCCGATAGTGTGAGCTTACTCTAGGAGGAAAGAGCTTCGGCTGGGATCTTCTTGTAGCGGCGTCGAGGCCTTATGATGTCATCTTGGGCATGGATTGGTTATCTACGTTTCATGCCCAGATCGACTGTATTAGGCGCAAGGTGTGATGTGTACGCACCGACGGGAGTAGGTTCACCTTCACCGATGAGAAGGGAGCCTTTGCAGCACAGGATGGACTCTCGCAGAGGAGAGGAAATCCCATCACTCATCAGTTGGCTAGCCTCATCCTAGGAGTTATTGACGTGTGGAGTCCTAGTTTTCCTGCAGTGGTGGATCAGTATGCAGACGTCTTTCCCGACGACGTTCCAGGGCAACCTCCTCGTAGAGAGGTATACTTTTATATCGACCTATATCCCAGGACAACCCCGATATCGACTCCAGCGTATCGGATGGCCCCCGCTGAGCTTCGAGAGCTACGGGTACAGTTGGAGGACTTGCAGGGCAAGGGGTTCATCCAACCCAGTGTTTCACCCTGGGCTTCCCCGATTTTGTTCGCCAATAAGGCGGACGGGAGCTTGTGACTTTGTGTCGACTATCGTCGCCTGAACCAGGTGACAGTGAGCAACAAGTATCTGCTACCGAGGATTGAAGACCTCTTTGATCAGCTCAAGGGAGCACGGTGGTTCTCGAAGATAGACCTCAGGTCAGGCTATCATCAGCTCAGAGTTCGAGACAAGGACATGCAGAAGACGGCCATCAGGTGTCGGTATGGCCACTATGAGTTCTTGGTTATTCCATTCGGCGTGACCAATGCTCCTACAGTGTTCATGGCCCTCATGAATAGGATATTTCATCCATACCTCGATCGATTTGTCATGGTCTTCATCGACGACATTTTGATTTACTCGGCGACTGAGGAGGAGCACGCCTACCACTTGTGGGTTGTACTAGACACACTCCGAGAGCACCAGCTTTATGGTAAGCTCTCAAAGTGTCAGTTCTGGATACGCGAGGTCCACTTCTTGGGACACGTTATCTCTGAGGTGGGATTTGCAGTGGATCCTGCAAAGATCGAGGCAGTGCTAGCTTGGGAGCCACCCAGGAGTGTGACGGAGGTACGGAGTTTATTGGGACTAGCTGGATACTACCAGAGATTTGTGCCAGACTTCTCCAGATTTGCGGCACCACTCTCAGCTTTGACGAAGAAGGGGAAACCCTTTGTGTGGTCAGACAGTTGTCAGCAGAGCTTCCAGGAGTTGAGACAGAGATTGACCAGCGCACCTATCTTGAGGTTTCCTAAGGAGGGAGTAGGGTACGTAGTCTACTGCGATGCATCAGGGACCGGACTCGGATGTGTCCTGATGCAGGAGCGGTCCGTGATCGCCTATGGATCACATCAGTTGAGGCCGCATGAACAGAACTATGCTACCCATGACCTGGAGTTAGCAGCAGTGGTCTTCGCTCTGAATACATGGAGACACTACCTGATGGGCAAGCGCTTTACAGTCTTTTCTGAACATCAGAGTCTCAGATACATCTTCTCTCAGAAGGATCTGAATCTGATACAGCGACGATGGCTCGATTTCCTCCAGGACTATGACTTTGAGATAGTCTATACTCCTGGGAAGGGGAACGTGGTAGCCGATGCCCTCAGCGGGAGGACAGGCATTCAACAACTTGAGGAGGCGACAAAGCAGCTAGCCTCTTTGCATATATCCTTCGTGGATAGAGATGGAGCAGCCTTCCTTTAGTCTCACACAGTCACTCCTCCACTACTGCAGCAGGTCAGAGAGGCACAGCGTGGGGACAATGACTGTGAGACGCGGCATGCACAGATATCCTCAGGATAGGCACATGATGGTTTCCCCTTTGGAGCAGAGCACGATGTCTTTTTCAGAGGACGTACCTTGGTACCAGTTGCTTTATGGGAGGAGGTGCTGAGAGAGTTTCACACTTCTCCTTTGGCGGTACATCCTGGAGTGGCGAAGATGTACCAGGATCTCAGATGATAGCACTGGTGGCCGGGCATGAAGAAGGTTGTGGCAGAGTTCGTTTCTCGATGAAGGTTGAGCACCAGGTACCAGCAGGCTTGGTACAGCCCTTGGAGGTCCCAGAGTGGAAGTGGGACAGGATATCTATGGACTTCGTGACTGGACTTCCACGCACTTCCATAGGTCACGACTCCATTTGGGTGATTGTCGACCGACTCACCAAGTCGGCACACTTCTTACCCATCAGAGAGCAGGGCTCAGTGGAGAGCTTGGGACATCTTTATGTTCAGGAGATTGTGCGGCTTCATGGTGTGCCATCATCTATCGTCTCCGATCGATATGCTCGCTTTACTTCCTGTCTTTGGAAGGGGTTGTAGGAGGCGTTCGGGACGCAGCTACATCTGAGCATAGCCTTTCACCCTCAGACGGATGGTCAGACATAGAGGACCATTCAGACTCTCGAGGACATTCTCCGCGCATGCGTCCTCGACTTTGGTCACAGCTGGGAGGACCACCTACCCTTGGTGGAGTTCGCGTACAATAACAGCTAGCACTCCACCATCGGAATGACACCATACGAGGCGTTGTACGACCAACCTTGCAGATATCCTTTGTGCTGGACAGACCCTGGGGAGTCAGCACTTGTGGGACCGGAGATGGTTTAGGCCACGATAGAGAAGGTCCAGGTCATCCAGGAGCGGATGAGGATAGCTCAGAGCCGGCAGAAGTCTTATGCTGACAGGAGGTGGAGGCCACTAGAGTTCGAGGATGGCGACCACGCCTTTTTGCGTGTCTCACCTCGACGTGGATTACGGAGATTTGGCTGAGGTGGCAAGTTGTCTCCACGCTTCATCATACCGTTCCAGGTCTTCAGCAGGATTGGCGAGGTGGCTTATCGCCTGGCTCTACCACCTCAGTTGAACCGGGTGCACGACGTATTCCACGTATCTCAGTTGAGGAGATACGTGCATGACCCGACGCATATCATTGACCATGGGGAGATTGAAATTGATGATGGGGCGGCTTTTGCGGAGGTTCCAGTGGAGATCGAGGATCGACAGGAGTGGGTCATGCGTGGACGGTCGATTCCTCTAGTGCGCATCAGATGGCAGCACGGGAACCTCCAGGAGAGCACTTGGGAGCGGGAGGCTCAGAGGCGTGCTCAGTACCCACATTTGTTTCCCTAGCTTATGTTGTAACTTTACGGGGACGTAAAGCCCTGAGGTGGGAGTAATGTAAAGACCCGTAAAATTCAAGGAAAAGTTTTTCTTAATTTTCTTTGGGATTTTACAAGAACGCGGTTTCTGACGGCACTTGATTCTGAGGCCCGGTGTGCCCGGAATTTCTATCCGAAGTTTAGCTCGGGTACGTTCAATGAACAAACGGGCGGGAATTCCTATCTTTTGAACCGGTGCTCAGAATCAAATTTTGAGGGCACTGATGGAACTGCAGCGCCGGTAATTGCTTAGGAACGCTTAATCCAGAGTTGCGTTTGCATGAGAGAAGTTGATAAAAATTGTGGAAGTTAAAAATAAAAATTTAGCAACAATTTTTATTTTTACTCTAAGTGTTTAATCCTTTGGATGGAAGTTAGGTAACTACCCAACCTCCCTTGGGAGGTTATGAGGGTGGTGGGGCCCACACGAACCCCACCCCTTCATATCCTCTAACCTCCTCAACTCCCATTAATTTTGTTAACTTAAGTTTATTAACTTATGGAATTAATGAGGTGAGTTAATGTGGAATTCAAACACTTGAATTTCAAAAGCCTTGATGTGTTAATAAAATAAGTTAAGAACTTATTTTATTGGGTTGGTGTTTAGTTGTTTGAGAGCCTTTGGATAAAAATCTAAGGAAGTCTTGAGTTCTTCATTCTCTTGACGAAGAATGCGAAGAATAAATGATCTCCGACGTGGAGCACCGAGCCCTCGGAGACCGTCTTCTGCGACACCGACCTGCGACGCAACGTCTTCTTCCACAAAGTTTTTCTTCCACGACGTCTCTTTTCGCGACGGTTTTCCGCGATGAAATCTCCGTCAACGTCTTCGAATCCTCGCTTCGCGACGCCGATGTTCATCATCTCTTTTATCAAGGTAGGGGTTTATTTAATTATTTTTCGTTCGTGAATTCTACTTTGTCGTCCTTCATGAATTTATGACCAGTTGCTATCGATTAACGAGAGGGGGCCGGACCGCACAAACACGGCCGACCCTCCTCCAATTTGAATGTTGTTTCTAATATGGTTGGGACGGAATGGCGTGGTGTCATCGCACCACACGGGATCGTATGGAAAGTAATGCGCGGCGCCGTCGCGCCACGCCGTGAAGTTGAACAAGGACGCGACGCCGTCGCGCCACATCGAAAAAAACCGAAGACACCGCGGCCGGAGAGAGGCCGCGGCGGAGGGCCGCGGTGCCGTCGCACCGCGTCGGACGAACCAGGCCGCGGCCGGTTCAGGGCCGCAGCGGAGCAGGGTGACCGGCGGACGGTTCCAGGCCGCCGGTGTCGATGAAGGAGGAAGGATCGGCCGTCGCCGGTCCTTGTTGGCAGAACCGGCCGGTCGGACAAAGGGAAACCAGGGGTATTAATTCCCCCGGCCGGCCAGCAAAACGGCCCCCATTAAAGGGGGGTCGCGGTTACAACCAGGGGGGCAGGCGCCCCCCCCCCCCCACACCAAACGGCTCAGCCGTTTGGCAGAGTGCCTGGCCAGCGCGCTGGGCGCGCTGTGCCCAGGCCGGGTCGGGTTGGTCCGTGCCCAAGCGGGCCGGGCTGCGCCCAAGCGGGCCGGACCCGGACCCGATTCGGGTCGGAACGGGCCCGAACCCCTTAATACCGAACCTTTTCCGGTTGTACGCCCATAACTTGTGCTATGAGCCTCCGATCGACGCACCGTCAGTTGCGATGCGATCCTTGGATCGAGACGGTCATTTCTGTATATCGCACTCAAGGTTTCGGATTACTTTGGGTTCAGCCGAGTTGGTTCGTACACGAAACCAACCGGGCCCTCGGAGCGGAAACGCTCATATCTTGAGCTTCGGACGTCTGATTGACGTGCCGTCGACTATGTTGAATTCCTCTAAGTGAGACGGATCATTTGGATTACTCTGCCCGAGGTTTGGATACAGGTGGAGTATAGTCGGGTTGGTTTTTCCTTAAAAACCTACCGGGCCCCTGGGACAACAATAACTCTCAGACCGGGCGTCCGATTGACGCGCCGTCTGCGACGTTGAGTTCCTGTTGGCGATACGAAACTTTTGGATACATCAACTCTAGACTATGTGTCAGTTGATGTATCAGCCTCTCGGCTCGTGGAGCGGACCCTCCCGAATGAGCTTGTTGTGTGTGGGAACCCTAGAGCTGGCTACGACTGCTACTGTGACGACGACGAATGTACAGAGATCCTCAGTGGATTCAACGGCGACGACTTTAGCACTCAGCGATCCTATGTGGATCAGTGCTACCGATCCTGTGTGGGTCTGATCCTGTGTGGTTCAGTGCTCAACGGTTCTGTGTGAGCCAACGCCTACAGATCCTGTGTGGGTCTGATCCTGTGTGGGTCATTGCGGGGGTTAGTTTCCTATCGATCCTTTGTGGGTCATTGCGGGGGTTAGTACCTATCGATATTTTGTGGGTCCGACGACTTAGATGGATCAGTGATCATCTCTATCGGCATTCGAAGAAGTATACCTGTGTGAGCTGAATCCTGTTTTACTTTCCTATGTGGATTGTGTTGTGCTATCCTGTGTGGATTTACGTTTTTCTTTCCTATGTGGACTGGGTTTTACTTGGGTTCAGATATTGGAGCCGAACGAGAATTGATGACTTATGTATATGTATGGGCATATACCTAAGCAGTATCGGATGTTACTTCGTGATTGTATCTTTCCTTTGTGGATTATCCTTTGTGGATTCTGGGAGACCTTCGGGCATCTCGGGGTCCCTAATGAGTAGCTTATACTCACCCCTGCACGGGCTATGCCCACACTACGTTGTGTTGGTTGCAGACGATGGACAATGTTGATCATGGTTGAGGCTTGCAGAGCAGGACGGTACCTGGAGGTGGACCACTGGGCGGGATGTACACGGAGTGGACGGCGGGACCCGAGGAGTAGTGGAGCTATCTATACCCACCCTTCAGGTGGGATTTCCAGTGGACAGCTCGGCGTTGCGGCTTTACTTTTCAGTTGTTGTTTTCCCCTTTCCAGTTGTACTTTACTTTCAATTTGGGTTTGTATACTGGCCCACTTACTCTTCTGCACTTACTGTTGTACTCAGTTTTTACTTAGTGTTTACTTCTACTGCTTGCTTGCTCTATGGTGTTTGTTTACTTTCCAAAGGCAATGCCTTCCCTTTTTATCAGGAATTTACGCCTTGGTGCTAGTCGCCAGCCACTGGCCTATGGAAGGTGGGCTTGGGGTAGTCACGACACGGGCCCCGAGGACGGGTCGTGACACAAGATTTCCAAGACAAGTATCAAAAGTACTACCCATAATGGAGAAATCATCCATGAAAAATTCAATATTTCTCTCAATCATATCTGAAAATATAGTCAGTGTACACCTTTGAAAGGTGGCTTGAGCTCTACACAACCTAAAAGGCATCCGTTGGTAGGCAAATGTCCCAAAGGGTTATGTGAAAGTAGTCTTCTCTTGATCCTCTAGAGCAACAAGAATATGGTTGTAACCATAATTTCCATCCAGGAAATAGAGAAATTCATTTCCATCAAGCCTCTCAAGCATTTTATCAAGAAAGGACATTAGAAAATTTTCCTTCATAATGGCTTCATTCAACTTCCAATAATCTATACAAACTCTCCATTTTTTGGATTTCCTAACTTAGATTTCTTCATTTTTTTTATTGGTGACAATAGTAAAATCACCCTTCATGGGGAAAACCTAGACAAGGCTAACCCAAGTGCTATCAGAAATGGGATAGATTATTCCAGTTTCAAGAAGTTTTGTCACTTACTCTCTCACAACTTCTTTCATGTTAGGATTTAATCTTTGTCGACACTCTACCCTAGGCTTATGGTCAGGCTCTATAGGAATATTATGCATACAGAATGGAGGACTAATTCTTTTGATATCAGTTATGGTCCAGACTATGTCATATTTGAACTTTTTCAACACACTCAACAATCTTTCTTCTTTATTTTCATTAAGTTCAGAAGAAATTATGGCTGTAAAAGTAGAATTATCACCCAAAAATGAATATTTAAGATGTGCAGGAATTGGTTTCAGTTCAAGAATGGGTGGTTCAACACTAGAAGGAAGACTCTAAGGCCTGGGAGGACCAATATATTCAATATATCTCAATTAATGTGTATTAAATGATGAAATATTTTCAATCTCATGATTAGTTTTAGAGATACCAGTTCTACTTTCCAAATTGGATAACATAGTGTCCAAATTTTCTAGATCAGAATTTAAAAGATTTATCAAAGAAGAATCATCCAGTTGTCTCAAAATCTCTCCATAAACATCATCAAAGTGCTCATAAGGGTTAGTGACAATATATTCACCCTCAATATTACTCAAAAAGTACCTAAGTTTAGAAACATAGGACTCTCCTATAGCAGAAACTAGATAGTAGTCCAAATTTGGAAAATTTTCCAAATTCAGTGTTTGAGCAGAATTTTCAACTTGGGAGACAGATACAATAGAATTTTCAGTTTCCAAATGAATTTCTTCAATAGAGGATTGATTTTAAGATTATTCAACATGTTCAAGTTGATTTTTATATGAAATTTCAGCTTTAAGGAACTCTATCTTTGAGCAGTGTTCAGAAAACATTGGTCCCTTATGTTCTTAAATACATTAAATTCTTCTTGTTGTTCACCAATTTTGAAAATTAGTTATCCTTTAGACACATCAATAATAGCACCACATGTGGCCAAGAAGGGACTACCCAAGATGATGAGAACCTCTTGATCACACTCTTTGTCTAAGACTAGAATGTCAGTAGGAAGAAATAGTTTTCCAACCCTAACTAGCAAGTCATCTACCCTCCCCACAGGATGAGTGAAAGATCTATCAGCTAACTGCCATATGAATGTGGTGGGTTGAAGGTCACCCAATCTCAACTGTCGAAATAGTGATTATGGGAGCAGATTGATACTAGCACTTAAATCAAAAAGACAATTGAGCTGATTAGAATTTCTTAGGGTACATGGAATAACAAAACTACCAGGGTATTTCGGTTTGGATGGGATTTTCTTTTGATGCACAGCACTACACTCTTCAGTGAGGTTGTAGATGGAAAATTCTTCAAGGTTATTTTTGTTTGAAACGATTTTCTTAAGGGATTTCAAGTAATATGGGATTTGAATTAAATACTGAATGAATGGAATTTTCACTTTGATTTTGGTAAGAAGCCCAAGGAACTGAAGAAGTTCAGCCTTGGTATTTCTTTGAGGCCTCATCTTTTCAGGGAAAGGGATGGGTGGGGAATTTTTTTTTCAGAAAGTAGGTATATCCCTCACCTCTTCGTCTACCTTTTCTTTTCCTTTATTTTTTTTATTTTTGGAATAATTTTCAGCATGACTCTGAGGTGAAAAATTTAGATTCTGATCATTTTCAAGTCTTTTCTGTGAATTTCTAGCATGTGAACAAAGCAGATTTTTGTTTCCGGATTCAAGTAGATTTTCATTTTGAGAATTTTATAAGTCTTTTTATGCAATAGTTTGAGTATTCATCCCCCTTCTAGTGACAAAATCCATGATATTCTCCCTAGGATTCAGTTCAGTTGTACTAGGCAACCTACCTTTATCCCTGGAAGTCAAATATCTAGCTAGTTGGCCAAGCTAGGTTTCCATATTTTTCATTCTAACGTCATTTTTTATTTTATCAGTTACATATTTGGTTTCATGATTATTTATTTGATTCGGGAATATTTCCTCATGAGAGTTCATTTTATTTATAATTAGATCCATCTTGGGAGACATTTGATTATCATTGTATCCTTGAACAATTGAAGACTCACCCCTTAGTTGATTTTGAAAGGATGGTCTTGGTTGGTTCGAGTAATTAGGGGTAGTAGATGGTTTAATTAAACCTTGATGTTTCCAAGACAGGTTTGGATGGTTCCTATAGCCTTGATGATAGTTGTTAAAAAATGGATCTTCTTTGGGAGGCATCCAAGAACCATAGTTAGCAAAATTTGAGTTCTCTTATTATTGAGCTAGAAAATAAAAGTTAGGAAAGTAGTTCTCTGAATTCCCAAACATTCCACACTGGGCACATTGTTCTCTTAAATATTGGTTGGTGTTTTGATAGCCCAATTGATTAACAGTTTGTTTTGAATTATGGTTCATTAAAGATTGAATTTGGTTGGTGATTTCAACCATTTGGGCTTGAGTTTCATTCATTGAACCAGTATTTGGGTTTCTATCCACTCTTTTCCTTCTTGAATTCTTATGTAGAGAGTTCAGTGTAAGATTGTTAAAGATTTGTATCAACTCTTTATCAGTCTTATCATTATAATTACCCCTAGTAGGTTGATCAACTAAATTTTTTCCAAAGGAGGATAACTCTTCATAAAAGGTATCCATGAGAAGGTGGGATGGGAGTTGATGATGGGGAAACTGCCTTAGAAGGTCCCTGAATCTATCCCAAACTTCATGAAAAGCTTCTCCATCCTCTTGATAAAAACTATTTATCTTAGTTCTAAGTTCACTTTTCAGTCTTTGGGGATAAAATTTCATTATGAATGAGTTGTACACTTGATCCCATTTTTCGAAAATTTTCTCATCTAGACTTAGAAACCAGTTCCTAGCATTCCCTTTAAGGAAAAATGGAAAAACTCTCATCCTCAGTTCATTATCTGTGATTCCTAGAAGAGTTAGATGCTGCATAGTGTTATAGATGTATCTAATGAATGAAATAGAGTCCTCATTAGAGATCCCATTAAATATAGGAAGGAGTGAAATGTGAGACTATTTCAGCTCATAGTTTATGGCTCTAGGACTAAGTCTAATGGAAGAAGGATTGCTCGAAACTTGAGGGAGTTAGAACTCCCTCATCCTAGGCCTTTCTACTTCATCAAAGAGTTCTGGTTGATGATTTTGAAATTCATTAGGTTCAAGAACCCTATCACCTATGTTCTCCATTTTAGGTTTGTTTATCTTTTTCCTAATAGTAGTGATATGTTTTTCTATTTTTAAGTTTAGAGGCTCTAGACTACTAGAATAGGTTCTTGTGCTCACGCAAGTGTATACACAAGTAATTTCAGCACAAACAAAAGTAGAACGTAACACATCAATACATAAACCAGTAGCAATTTAGCAATAAATGAAGGAAATTTTTTACAGTTTTCAATTTTTCAATTTTTTTTGAGACTTTTAAATATATGAATTTTTTTTAATTTTTTTTGAAAAGTAATGGCTCGTGCCTTCCCCTACAACGGCGCCAAAAACTTGAAATGACTTCTATTGAATCCAAATCAAAGTTTAGTTATTTATAATTTCCTACAAACTATTGTATAGAGGAAAGTAGGGTCGAACCCTCATGGAAGGAATTAACTACTTTTCTAAAAAAAACTCTTAACACCCCATTGTTGTTAGCAGTGGGGACAAACTTGCTTCGTTTTTTTAATTTTTATATTTTTTGTGTATTTTTAAAGCAGTAATGTAACTACACATTGTTTTTTGTGTTTTTTTCTAAACTATATTGAAATATAAAAAATTTTAAATGCAGAGAGTAACAGAGATTAAGGATATTGATAAATGAGCAATCAAGAGAAATACGCCGAGGGAAAAACTTTATTCTACTGGTTTTAAAAGGATTCCTATTCAATTAAAAGTTGTTCCAGTATACCACTGTAAAAAAGAATGACTCACTTCCCTTGCCAAGATTTAATTCATATAGTTTTATTAATCTTGGAGCATGCCACTCCAAGAGAGTTCAACTGTGAAATTTTTGATTTAAAAAGTACAACAGAATAAACTCACCGTTAGTTATGAAGTTTTCATTTTGATTTAAAAGTTTTAGAAGTTGTATCCTCAACCAGACTCGCCAAATGATTGTGGAGTTATGAAATTATGTGCAAGTGGAATGATGCAGTTAGGTGATTTCAGAACTGATCTCACTGATCAATTCTGAATACATTATAAATGATAAAGTGAAAAGAAAAAAAATAACCAGTAGAAGTAGTAATTTCCCGAACTCGAAGGTTTATCCAACAATCATGTTCATTATCACTATAGGAAATGAAAACATACTAGAAAAGAGTACAAGAATTCGGACATGAGGGAAGAAGAACTCCACGAATGATGCTCTGCTTTCGGGCTCCTTCGACTCCAGGGCTGCCCACTGGGCCTACAGGAACTCCTTAAAGGATCTACTCTGAAGTGAGAGAAGTAGTCCAATGTAGAATGATGATACCTGATGGAATGATTCCTCACCCATTTCTCCTCACTACTCTGTCTTTAAACTCACTGTCATCCACTGCATATCACCCACAACATCCACTGACTTAATCTTGTTCTTCAATTTTGCACTGCACACATGTGTTGTTTGGTGCATTGCACGTCGCACTAGCTTTTCCTTCGTAACGAACTTCTCGTGTGTTAGTTAAATGAACATGGATGTGTTTTAGTTTCCTGCATGAACCTGCACAACAAAGAACAAAACAAAGCAGTTAAAAACACGAAGAAAATAAAAAAATAAATATTTATAATTATAGTTATTAATTTATTATAGCCTTTAGTAAAATTAAATGGTTTTTAAATAATGTTATTTATTAAGTAATTTTATTAGAATCATTGATAATAAGTTGTTATAATTAAATTTTTAAACTAGATTAATTAAAAAGAATAATTATTATTATTAAAATAGTTATTATTTAATTATAAAAGTTAAAGAATAAAAAATATTTAAATATTTAAGTATTATTAGGTGGATCAATTTAATTAATCATTATCAAAATTTATGTTTATAAGGTTTTATTAATTTTAATGCTATTATTTTATTAGGTTATTTATTTTTAATTATTATAATTATTAATGTTAATTTTAATTAATATAATTATTAAGTTTATTATTATATCGAAAATTAAATTATTTTCTATTTTAACTTAATTAGTTTAGTTTATTTTAATTTATTATAAATTATTATTAAGTATTTTATTTTATTAACAAATTTTATTATTAAATAATTATTTAATATGCAACATTAAATTATAATTATTGAATTCATTAAAATTTATTTATAATTTGTAAATTAATAATATATTTCATTTAATTAATTAGTTTTATAATTTATTCTGTTATCATTAATTTTTAATTTTATTTATATTTTTATTATTTTATTTTATCTTTTCTTTATTATTATTATTTATTAATGTTTTTTTTAAACCACCCCCCTTCTCCTCTCCAAGGTGGAAAACACGGGGGAATCTTGAAGCTTCATCGTGAAACCCCCTCGGACTGGAGGCATTTCCTCCACCACGGTATCGTCTGGCTTCGGCTGAGCGGCGACAAATCCTCCCTCCTCGTGGCAACTAGCGGCACAACTCCACAGCGGCTCGCGGCTCGCGGCTCGGTACTTGGGCAATGACAGCAGCGCACGATTTCAAAAGAAGAAGGGAGAAATAGGGGATGGGGCGAGTTTTGAGGAGTAACTGTAGTGGAGAGGAGAGAAGGAGCGGCGCAACAGGAGTGTTCATGGGGGCTCAGGTGATTCGCGGTCCTCTTCACCCACCGGCGACGCTCTAGTTCATGGCCTCCTCCCTTGAATCAGCGCCGGATGTCGGTGGGTTTGATTTTGGGGAAGAATGGTGAAAGAACTGCTTTCATTAATTTAAAATACTGAGGAAATTAAAGAATTAAAATCATTAATTAATTAACTAAGTTAAAGATGACTTAAAATTAAAAACACATTATGTTTAACAAATTAAAACTTAAGAACTTAACTTATAAATATTGACAGAATAATTAAATTATTAAAGTAAAGTCATTTTAATCAATCTAAATTAAAACATATAATATTAAATTAAAAACTAAGGTAATTCATACACAAATAAGATGATTAAATGATTATTTAATAAAAGTGACAAATTATTAAAAAGTGAGTGGATTTAAAAAATAACTAAACTAATTAAGAAATAATTATATTAGATAAGTTAGTTAGATTAAATTAATTATTTTAAAGACTAAAAAAACATAATTTTCTATAAAAGTAGATAAATTAATATATTTAATTATAAAAATACAAAAATATGAATATTTATCAAATAGTGTAAGATTAATTAATTAAATTAATAAAAATTGGATTGAAAGATGCGGCAAACTATGTGTTTTTAGAGCCACATCATGCTGATATGAATTTTATTCTCCTAATGGATGTACAAAAACCTGAAAATCTAGGGGAAGAAACCTCCCTCAATGACTCTAACCAATGAGAGTTATCCATGAATGAGTAGATGACTTCATTAAAGTTCAAAATAACTTGGGAGAGTGTTAAACATTCAAAGTGTAAAAATGAACTTTAAAATAAAATTGTTTATCATATCAAGGAAGAGGCTAAGGGTAAGAAGAGATACAAAACACAACTTTTAGTGAAAGGGTTTCAATAGAATGAAGGATTTGATTTCTCAAAAATCTCGTCACTCGTAGTTAAACATTCTACAATTTGTACGATTCTAATTATAGTGGAATCAAAAAATCTATCACTAGACCATATGGATGTTAATATATTTTTTCCTTCATGGTGAGTTAGAGGAGGAAATTTATGTGAATTAAACAATTGGTGTACTGGAATTTGGTCATTGAAATTTGGTATATAGATGGAAGAATATCTTGTATAGATTGAATAATACACCATGATAGTCTAATCATAAATTTGATGGATTTGTGTTGGAGGAATCATTCAACATATTTAATTCTTATCAAAATTGTTATGATATGCAATGGGATTATAATACATTCATCATTTTGATATTATATGTCAATGACATGTTTTTAGTTGGATCGAGTGAAGAAAAGATTTTAAATTTGAAGAAGAAATTGTATGGAAGCTTTGAGATGAAAGATCTCGGGAAAGACAAGAAGATATTGGGGATGAGGATACAAAGAGATAAGAAGACTGGAACTTTAGGTCTATCTCAAAAGAAGTATATCCAAAAAATCATTGAAATATTTGGAATAGATGAATGAAAATAGGTTCATCTCCACTTACCAAACACAATACTATCCAAGGTGAGAACACCAGCAACTGAAGAAGATAATTAGAAGATGAAAAATATTCCATGTTATTCAGTTGTTGAAATGGATCCTTCAATATTTGAAATGATCATGAGATTAAGATCATTTATTTAAGGAGGATGATTTTTAAAGGACTTTATTTATCATGAATTTTCTAGAGACTCGTGAATTTAGAAGAGTAAAATAATGTTATTTTTTACTTATGTAGGAATAAAAATTATTTGGATGTCCTTGCTACAAAATATTATTACATTATGTACAATGGAAGAAGAGTATGTAGTAAAAACGAAAGTGGGAAGGAGATGGTTTGGTTGAAGTGGTTATTAAAGGAATTAGGAATAGTTCAAGAATGAGGGATTCTTTTATATGATGAACAAATTTTATTTCACTTGGTTAATTATATAGTCTTCTAAGAAAAGACAAAGAACATTGACCTAAAGTTCCATTTTATCAAGAACATGATGGAGGGAAAATGTTAAATATTTGGAAGATCATTGGTAGCCAAAATCATACTGATATGTTCAGTGATACTTTATCTCAAGAAAATATGATGCATCCTCTTGCCTTAGTGAGACTTTGGTGAATGGAAGAAGGAAAATATGGAGGAACGCTACTACTATAAAAGAAGGTTGTATGTTTTTTGAGGAGGGGTTTTGGAGATTCCTTGTAACAAATATTCAAGTGATATATTTTTGGGATGTGAAGCCTTGTTTCATAAAATTGGATTTTCAGAAAATAGGAAATACATTCACTTTAATTTTTGTTAGTGATCAGAAGATGGGATCTATATGAATGTGTTGGAAGTTCCTCTCTTCACTAGAATCTGGGTCATCATAAGTCTGTAGCATTTGATGACATGAAAGGTTGTCTGTAATGTTTATAAAACTCGCTAGAAGAAAGTCTATTAATTGAAATCTTTATAAGGTTACTAGGTGAAGTGTTCAATGTAAATAGTGTTACTGGAAATCAACAGTGATAATTCAATATGGTGGTTCCTCCATGAATATGGATGGAAGTTTGACCAAAACAACCGGCTATAATTCTTATAACAGGAAGTGGGGACCAAAGGAAAAAAATAATAAAAAAGTAAAATACTGCATCCTAATCATGAATAGGGCACATGAAAGGTATAGAGTGAATCAGATTTTTACAGAGTGTTAATCATTCTATAATGAAATATTATTTATGGTGTTTTTCAGTTTAATGTAATTCATTGAACTTTTGGTAATATAATAAAGTCACAGTGGTTCCTCCTTTGCACGTAGGAAAAATTTCTAAAACACATTAATCTCTTATGTTCCTTTATTACTATATATATTTTCATTGCATAGATTTATATTAATTATATGTTTGTGAATTTATGATAAGGTATGAGTTAGTTCACCTTTTTCTAGTGGGTAGGGTGTATTATCTTATTGCTTCTAGTACACATAGTCAAGGTGGGAGGCGAACTTAAAATAAACTGACGTGTGATCATATATTGTTTTTATGAGATGCATGAATCAAACATTCCTGGGTTCTTTTGTAACGACCCATTATTTCATCAATGTAATTTCCATTTTTATAATTATGTTATATAATATAAAACACATATATCACATAGAAAACCCAATAAAAAATTATTCTCATAAATGAGGAATGAAATTAGTTGTATTTATATAAATTAATAAACTTATACCAATGGAATAATAACATGACTGTTGGAATAGTAATATGGTCATTAAGAATAATAACCTACCCAATATAATAATAACCTCACCTATAAAAGTATAAATAAAATTTAGGCATCTTATAACTAAAAATATGGTATAATTATATCATGGTATAAATAAATAAATGTTTTAAAAATGATTAATTAATTATTGGTATTTTTTGTGAAAAAAAAAGATAATATAAAATTTTATAATTAATATAATGATATAAAAGAAAATTAATTTCATAAAATAGATTCACAGATAAATATTTTGTTGTCTTATAATTATAAGACAATTTTAGGAGACTTTAATTAATTTTTCAAAAGTGTAATAAAATCGGTTATAATACTAAAATCGATATTTTTTAATAGATGATGATTTTAATTAAAAATTAAAATTTTCATATTTAGAAACTTATTTTCTTAAATTTGAGTCCATTTTTTAACTCTACACATTGAAAAATGGTTATGGGTATTTTCTGGAATTTTTAGAAAATAGTTTAATTTTTAGTGAAGAGTGAAATTTGAAAATTTAAGATATAAGATAAATACATTAATTATTGAGTCATGGATGATGTATGGATGATATAAGAACCATTATCTATAACTATCCTTCCTTATTTACTTTATTTATTTAGGTGAACCAACATTATTGAAAGTCTTGATCCAAAATAATAAACAGTTGAATAAAATAATAATAAAACTATCCTCTCCTCCCCTATAAATATCACCCCTCACCACCTCTTATAATAACACATATAAAGACTATTATCTTATCTAAATTATAAAAACTTACATCCCCAAGATTCTTCCCCATGCCCAGGATCTATCGATATCAGTAAAAGACCAAATCTAAGTGCCTTAAGGTGGTTCTCAAAGAGACAACATTCAAGAGGTAAATTCCTCAATCCTTCTCTTTTAATTTATTTTCATTTCTTATCCTCTCCTCAACTCAACTTATCCAAATTGTAATGATAAATATGGTATTATATATATATATACTGAAATTTTATTTTTTTAATGGAATATACATCATCAAATCTCTTCTCTTCTCTTTTTTTCTAAAAAATGAAAACATCATCCGCAAAGTGTCGATTCACCGCCTTCATGGACGATAAGTTTTCATTTTCCATTACTGCCATCAAGGGTTGTCATAAAACCATTTTTCTGGTTAAAACATATTTTAATATAAATATTTTAACTTTTTTAATGTTTTGAAACTAATTTATAAATATAATATTTAATAAAACAAAATTATTTTGGGATGGACGAAAAAATCACAAATATAAATTAAAAATTTATCATTAATGTTTTATCAAATGAATCATCTTAATACCATAAAAATGATAAATGAGACCTTTTAAACATATGAAAATTCTTTAATAACAAAAAAATAGTTCTAGATAATTATTTTCATTCTAATAGAACTTCCATACTTATATACAAGTAAACCGACCATGAAACCATGAAAACAAGCGCTCCCAAAATGATGAAATTAAACACTATAACTCATCAAAATGACTATAAATAAACTTAATAAAATTATAATGAATAAAATACATGTATAATAGGTTCATAATTAAGTATTTAATGAATATAATTTGATTATCTATGATATTAATTTCATTTGTATAACGCTTTCATGCATTAGGTGAGAGGATTCTCGAGCCCAACTCCCTTTCTTTGGGTTATCCCTCTTTCAAAACATTTTTTATATGAATACTCCATTAATGTTACTAAATATAATTTCATTGTTCTTACCTTTTCTTTTCTAGGATATACATGTTTCCAATCTAATTTTATGACAAATACAAATATTTTCCAAATAAATATTCTTTACAAAACACATCTTTAACACATTTTGAGTTATTTCTTCTCACTCAAGAATGATAAATCTTATACCAAATATTTTTTCCAAGTTTTATTTGGGAACCCCATGTTTATTAATGAATAATGAAATTATTTTGAAACCCATTTATTTCCATAGGTTATTTCATGATTACAATTGTTATATGTTCTATGTGGAATGCATGATTATGTAAATGTTATGATGTGATGGGTGGTCCTAGAATTATATAGCCCTCCAAAGAATTGGGTAATGTAACGTATCTCAAGATATGATGTGTATTATGCATGAACATGATTCTATCTTTGTTCACAATGATGATATTATGATTATCATATATGTTATGCGTGAATATGATTCTAGATTTGTTCACAACTATGTGTGGTATTTGACAACTAAGACATGATGTTTCATTTTTATGCATTGCCACATTCCATGCCTTTATCCAATGTTTTCCTCCTAATGTTGATGATGATCCTGTTATTATGTTATGATTATTATTATTATCACTCATGATTTATTGATTCATTCTACTTATTCATCCTCTTACTAGTATTTTAGATCACCCATTCTCTTTGATGTATAACATCATGTAACTACATGTAATAAGGATAACCTTATCTTTGAAGGGATAAAGAAGAATATTTAAAATAAATGATTATGTTTTTTTTTCATGTTATGTATGTACCTAATTTTCCTAAGACATTAAACATTTAGATCCTAGTTTTTTATTGGTGTTATGTTGTTTATATTTAAAACGATGTAATAGTTATATAAGAAACATTTGGGTCAATATAGTTGGTATCAAAGAAAGGTTTAGTTAATTTGGGAATTATGATTAGAGAATGTTAGTAAAAAACCTTAGGATAAGACTAAGTATATGAATCTTTATTTAGAAAGAATTTAAACATAGGGGCCCAATAAGATATTAATTTAGTGTTAATAGTATAAAAGGATAAATTATTCATGATTTGTTGGCATAATATTTGTTCAAACATTTTTTATTTTAGAAAAAGGTGAGAACAAAGAGAAACCAGGCCAACAAACCATGTGAGGGTCATTGCAATGATTGTTTAAACAATATCCTCAATTATATAGGAGGTGGATTTAAAAACATTATGGTGATGCTTACCCAACTATCTCGGGATATTAACAACAGATTTAACCACATGGAATGTTTGCCTTAAACTAGGAAGGAACATCTATCCATTGAGTCCTTTATACGGTAACAACCCTTGAAATTTAGTGGATATTTCGATCCAAAAATTTCAAATTAATGGGTTAACTCAATGGAGAATATATTTTCTCTACTCTACTATTCTAAGAAGGATAAGGTGAATCTGGTTATCTATTATTTAGATAGAGAAGCTGATCAATTGTGGTAATTGATAAAGAACACCAAGATGAAGGAAGAAATGTAATATATAGAGTGGGAAGACATTAATAAAATATTTATTAACAAGTATTTACCTCAAAATCATTGTAAAGATATGGAGATAGAATTCATAGAGATAAATAAAAAGGAAGATGAATCTATTATGTATTGTTAAGAAAAATTCACAAGGATTGAAAGGTATTCCTTGGGTTTGTTATCAAAAATTATATAAAAATAGATAGATTCATTAGTGGTTTTAAACCACACATTCAAAAGGATATAGCTATCCATGACTTTAGGAATTATGTTGAAGTGGTCTGATGCACTCTCCAAGTAGAGATGGGGTTCAGATAATGGTCTCATGATTATGGAGATAAGAAGAGAATAATAGAGTATCATGTTAGTGGGTCAAATGAAAAAGGAGGAAAGAGGATCCAACCACCCATGTGCCAAAAACATTGGGAATAAAAGTCCTGGAAATTATCTCAAATGGGTGGGGAAATTCTTCAAGTGTGGGATATATGGCCACCAAGATCATGAATGTTGGAGATACACGAATAAACTATCCAACAAGATAGAGGAAAGGAGATCATTGCCCATGATTCAATGCTTCAACTGTAGGGGTCAAGGGAAATATGCAAGCTACTACACTAAACCTCAACTCTTTGAGTGTAATCAGTGTTATAATCCACCAAAGATAAAGGAGTAAAAAAATATTATTCCATAATTAATTCTATAGAGGAGCAAGAAAAAAAAGTCAGACAAGGTACACTTCCTATTCACTCTAGAATGGAAAAAATATTATTTGGTTCTAGTTATATACATTCCTTTATATACTAAATGTTTTCTAGAACTAATGAATCAAATCCTCGATACCTTTAATTATAAATATACATAAAAACACCTTGTGGTGAAATCACTGCAACCTAAGTGTTGGAATCTTCCACTATTTCTGTTTATGGGAAGATTCTTCCATTGAATCGCGTAATACTTCCCTTAGTAGAATTTGGTGGTATAATGGGCATGGATTGGATATAATTATATAGATAACACATCAACTATTAAGAAAAGGAAACATATTTTCATATTCTGAACCATCACATACTCCTTTACAAATGCAAGGAAGATCCTGAATCTCTTTTGCAAAATCCCTCAATGGTGTGTTATTGATACACTATGAAGAAGTATACCTAACCAAAATGGTTGAGTTAAAGGAAGGTATCAACATGGAGAAAATGAAAATTTTGAGGGAATACAGTAATGTATTTCCCAAAGAGATACTTGGACTTCCCCCAGATCATGAGGTAGATTTCTCAATAGAACTTATACCAGGATCCACTTATATCTCAAAATGTCTCTACAAGATGACCCCTATCGAACTAGAGGATTTAAAGAAGTAGCTAAAAGATCACTTGGATAAAGGGTTCGTACACCCTAGTACATCACCTTGGGGTGCGCCAATTTTATTATTCAAGAAGAAGGACGGATAAATTTGGTCACTACAGAAAAATTACCCATTAGCGGTGGTTTAAACCGTTGTTATATGCTTTGGAGGCGGTTTTAGGAAACCAACACTAAATTGCGTGTTAGGAAACTATTAGTGGCGGTTATATCCATTTAGCGGTGGTTTAAATGAATCGTCATAGTAACCTCATTTTGTGGTGGTTCTGGTTTTTTTAGCGGTGGTTTTACAGCTGGTGAATCTCTTTTATTTGCGGCGGTTATAACCACCGCGAATAAAAAAACCCCCTCGCCAGAAAAGTGCCGCTAAAATAATCAAAACCACCGTGGAATTCACGCGGATGGTGGGACATAGTAGTGGCAGTTTTAACCGACATGTGATCATATAGTTAAGGGGGGAGGTGAACTTAAAATAAACTGACGTGTGATCATATAGTGTTTTTATGAGATGTTTGAATCAAACATTCCAGGGTTCTTTTGTAATGAACCATTATTTTATCAATGGAATTTCCATTTTTATAATTTTTTATATAATATAAAACACATATATCACATAGAAAATCCAATAAAAATTATTCACATAAATGAGGAATTAAATAAGTTGAATTTATATAAATTAATAAACTTATACCGATGGAATAATAATATGACTGTTGGAATAGTAATATGGTCATTAAGAATAATAACCTACCCAATAGAATAATAACCTCACCTATAAAAGTATAAATAAAATTTAGGCATCTTATAACTAAAAATATGGTATAATTATATCATGGTATAAGTAAATTAATGTTTTAAAATGATTAATTAATTAATGGTATTTTTGTGAAATAAAAAAGACTATATAAAATTTTATAATTAATATAATTATTTAAAAGAAAATTAATTTCATAAAATAGATTCATAAATTAATATTTTTTTTCTTATAATTATAAGATAACTTTAGGAGCCTTTAATTAATTTTTCAAAGTGTAATAAAATCGGTTATAATATTAAAATCGGTATTTTTTTTAATAAATGATGATTTTAATTAAAAATTAAAATTTTCATATTTAGAAACTTATTTTCACAAATTTGAGTCTATTTTTTAACTCTACACATTTAAAAATGGTTATGGGTATTTTCTGGTATTTTTCTTAAATAGTTTAATTTTTAGTGAATAGTGAAAGTTGGAAATTTACGATATAAGATAAATACATTAATTATTGAGTCATGGATGATGTATGGATTATATAAGAATGATTATCACTAAATATACTTAATTATTTACTTTATTTAGTTAGATGAATCAACATTATTGAAGGCCTTGAGCCAAAATAATAAACAAATGAATAAAATAATAATAAAAACTACCCTCTCCTCCCCTATAAATACCACCCCTCACCACCTCTTCTACTCACACATCCAAAGACTATTATCTTGTCTATGTTATAAAAAACTTACATCCCCAAGATTCTTACCCATGCACAGGATCTATCTGTATCAACAAAAGACCAAATCCAAGTGCCTTAAGGTGGTTCTCATGGAGACAACATTCAAGAGGTAAATTCCTCAATCCTTATCTTTTAATTTATTTTCATTTCTTATCTTCTCCTCAAATACCCTTATCCAAAGTGTTATAATAACTATAGTATAATATATATACTTAAATTTTATTTTTTTAATGGAATATACATCATCAAATCTCTTCTCTCCTCCTTTTTTCTAAAAAATGAAAACATCATTCATGAAGTGCCGATTCACCGCCTTCGTGAATGATAAGTTTTCATTTTCCATTACTGCCATAAAGGGTTGTCATAAAACCATTATTATGGTTAAAACAGATTTTAATATGAATATTATAACTTTTTTAATGTTTTGAAACTAATTTATAAATATAATATTTAATAAAACAAAATTATTTTGTGATGGACGGAAAAATTAGAAATATAAATTAAAAATTTATCATTAATGTTTTATCAAATGAATAATATTAATACCATAAAAAATGATACATGAGACCTTTTAAACTTATGAAAATTCTTTAATAACAAAAGAAATATTTCTAGATAATTATTTTCATTTTAATAGAACTTCCATAATTATATACGAGTAAACCAACCATGAAACCATGAAAACAAGCGCTCCAAAAACGATGAAATTGAACACTATAACTCATCAAAATGACTATAAATAAAATTAATAAAATTATAATAAATAATATACATGTATAATAGGTTCATAATTAAGTATTTAATGAATCTAATTTGATTATCTATGATATTAATTTCATTTGTATAACACTTCCATACATTAGAAGTGGTCCGATGCACTCTCTAAGTAGAGATGGGGTTCGGAGAATGGTCTCATGATTATGGAGATAAGAAGAGAAGAATAGAGTATCATGCTGGTGGGTCAAATGAAAAAGGAGGAAAGGGGATCCAACCACCCATGTGCCAAAAAATAGAGAGGAAGCATCCTGGAAATTATCTCAAATGGGTGGGGAAATGCTTCAAGTGTTGGATATATGGCCACCAAGCTCATGAATATTGGAGATACATGAATAAACTGGCCAACATGATAGAGTAAAGGAGATCACTACCCATGCTTCAATGCTTCAACTACAGGGATCAAGGGAAATATGCAAGCTAGTTCACTAAACCTCAACACTTTGAGGGTAATCAGTGTTAAAATCCACCAAAGATAAAGGAGCAACAAAATCTTATTCCATCATTAATTTGATAGTGGAGCAAGAAAAAAAAGTCATATAAGGTACACTTCCTATTCAATCTAGAATGGAAAAAATATTATTTGGTTCTATTTATATAAAATCCTTTATATCCTGAATGTTTTCTAGAACTAATGAATCAAATCCTCGATACATTGAAGTAGATATATACATAAAAACACATTGTGGTGAAATCACTGCAACCCAAGTGTTGGAATCTTATACTATTTATGTTTGTTGGAAGATTATTCCATTGAATCACGTAATACTTCCCTTAGTGTAATTTGGTGCTATACTGGGCATGGCTTGGATATCATTATATAGAGAACACATCAAATATTAGTAAAAGGAAACATCTTTTCATATTCTGAACCATCACATACTCCTTTACAAATGCAAGGAAGATCCTTAATCTCCTTTGCAAAATCCCTCAATGGTGTGTTTTTGATACACTATGAATAAGCATACCTAAGAAAAAAGGTTTAGTTAAAGGAAGGTACCAAAATGGAGAAAATGAAAATTTTGAGGGAATACAGTAATGTATTTCCCAAAGAGATACTTGGAATTCCCCAAGATCATGAGGTATATTTATAAATAGAACTTATACCAGGATCCACTACTATCTCAAAATGTCCCTACAGGATGGCCCCTATCGAACTAGAGGAGTTAAAGAAGTAGCTAAAAGATCACTTGGATAAAGGGTTTGTACACCCTCATACATCACCTTGGTGTGCGCTAATTTTATTATTCAAGAAGAAGTATAGATAAATGTGGTCACTACAATAAAATTACCTATTATCAGTGGTTTAAACCGCTACTATATGATTTGGTGGATGTTTTATGAAACCAACACTAAATTGCACGTCGGTAAACTATTAGTAGTGGTTATATCCATTTCTTGGTGGCTTAAATGAATCATTGTAGTTACCTCATTTCGCGGCGGTTTTGGTTTTTTTAGCAGTAGTTTTATGGCTGGTGGATCTCCTTTATTTGTGATTATTATAACCTCCATGAATAAAAAACACCCACTTTCCATAAAAGTGATGCTAAAATAATCAAAACCGCCATGGAATACACGCGGTTGGTGGGACACTGTAGTGGCAGTTTTAACCGCCGCTATGAGAAAAATATCTATAATTAGCAGCAGTTAAAACCGTCAGTACAATTTTACCAATTTCATTTAGCGGCGGTTAAAACTACTGCTAAAAGCTAATCTGGGGAAAAAATGGCAGCTCTGCATCCCCTGCACCAGTTCCCTGAAAAACAAACCATTCTAGGAATACAAATAGTCTAAAAAAATACATACTAGTCAATATGAAAAGAGATGCTTAACTAAGCACAATCAAATGCATCTTTCAGTCAGGGAATGCAGATAAACATATCACATGGCCATTAGACCTTTCAAAAAAATTATAAACAATAATTTTTATCATACTTCATGAAAACAATGCCAAGCCTAGGTTCAACCTATTCCATCCATACCAGTTCCAACCCTGACAAAAAATTCATATCAACATACATCCCACTTGTAATATATGATGAATTGTGTATGATATTCATAATTTATGGTCATTATCTCATATCATCATTCTTATTTTATGCTTTTATATTATTATCAATTGATATCTCTCGCATTTACTCTTAATGAACATCTTATTTGACACATTATTTTGTTTCCCTAACCACTAGGTTATAAAGAACTACTACCCAACCTGTGAATTAGCATGACACGATCAATCAATTACACGTTCACATAAAAAATAAATTTAATTTTTTCCAAAACGAATTCTTTGAAAATAATTGCATACAATAATGGACTTATATTCTATAAAAGTGAGTACTAGTAGTACATATTAGAAAAACAGTGCATACAGTAGTCATGTCACAATTACTTTCTATATAAGTGAAAAATATTAATGTATACTAGAAAATAAGCACATATATGAATATGTATATTGGAAAAAATAAAATTAGTAATATATATAGAGAATAAAAAGAGATTACATGTATAAGAAGAAAGCACATCCTTTAGTAATATAAAAACAATTCACAAAGAGAAACTAAAAACATAAACTCATGTATGCACTTATGTTACGAAGTTAAGTTTGTGTGATTGTATCATCATTAATTATTCAACATCATCTTTACTCTTCCTTTATTATGAGAACGTAGGAAATGAATTGTTTGCTAATTCTATAATAGGGATTCCCATGACCGGGTTTAGATTCTATGAGCCTTGTTGGCATGTAAATTTTTACAATGCCTTCATTATTCTCCAGATATAATCAAGTAATTCAGTCTATCATCACACCCAACCCATGATGCTCGAGTCCATCTCATCTTTATCATACATCTTATTCACCCTTGTGAATAAAAAACCCACCCTATGGTGATGTGAATAACACACTTTGGCGATAACAATCAATGTAATCATAGTAGGGGGACAACTATTTCATCCCAAGAATGATGTCAAAACCATCATCTCGAGGAAAATGAGGTCCCATATGAGGTGACACCCACTTATATCAAGGTCCACTCCCTACACTAACATAAATTCTCTAATCAAATCCCCAAAAAAGTTTTGAGTGTCATCACTTCATAAGAAAATTGAATGTTGAGCCCAAGGATCTCCACAACATGCACAAATATGATGGAATGAGAAGCACCTATATCAAAAAAATTAGATACTAAAGTGGAAGCTACCAAAATAGTACCTCTCACTATAGAAGTTCCAACACTCTGTTCCTCACATATTGGTCTCAGTTTATACAATTATACTGATCTATGGCCCTAATATATATCCTAGATACCTTGACATGTCCTCTATGCTAGTGATGTAAGTCTTGTGTATGGATGCTTTGACCTTGACCACCGCTTCAGACAGATCGATTTTCCAAACAATATCTCCCTTACTAACATGAAGCTGATTTCCCCACTCCTAAATGTGGAATTATTGTAGACACTCATTCACTGTATACTATAGGAATAGATCTACAAAAATTCTATAGATGGCTCATCCTACTACAATCTCGACACTCAACTTGATTACTATCACACAGTCTCTCCATGTATCCCTGCCTCCCACACCAATGATAGAAAATATAATTACCAACACCAATGCTCTAGAAATTATTCCCATAATGATAGGTCACAAAGTGTCACTTCCTTCCACCAAACACTTTTCCATTGGGTCAAAAAACTGAACTACCCTGCTTTGTGCCCAAACCTTACCTCGAGTTATGTTATGTAATAAGAACCTGATTTATTTTTGATATAGTGGACCACCAAAATACTTTCACCTATGATCAAAAAACATGATTGTGCCCGAACACGAATCATATACACAGATTGCATAAATTTATTCCAATGAGTTAAAATTTCAAAAATCATTTTATATTAAAATCTATTTCATTGGATGAGTTTAACGTAAATCATTACAATTGAATCATTCAATTTTAAAAAAATAAACCCTCGTATAAAATTAACAAAACCTTTATAAAACATTTAAATTGTCTAATTTTATATCTTATAAATATTCATATTGACAATCACTACTTTAAAATGTATCACAATTTTTCAAATTAAAGAAAAAGTGATCAAACAAACCATAAAAATTATGAATTGACCAATCAAGAGTAAAATTAAATTGAATCAAAATAAATAAAATCAATCCTTAAATGAATGAAAGTGTAATAATAGTTATGAAAATAATAAAAATCTTATTTTATTTCATTTAAATACACAAAATTCAACTGAATAAAATGAAAAAAATGTATAAAATTGAATTGAAATGAACTGAATCATATATATTCAATATTTTAAAACACTACTTTAACTAAAAAATACTAAATAAATATAAATTGAAAAAAAAATACCAATCCAAATTGATCTGAACAAAACTAGATCAAACTAAACTAAACTATATTTACCCAAGATAAATTGAACTGATATGTTTTATTCATAAATAGAACAAAAAAAATATGAATTCAATGTAAACATGAAAAATTATCCTAAACAATACTTGCTCATAGTAAACTCACTGGGAGAAGGGGGGTCGCGGGGTTGTCGGGAGAAGGGGGGTTACAGGGGGTTGTGGGGTCGCAGCGGGTCACGGGGGAGAAGGGGGGGTCGCCGGGATAAGGGGGGTTGCCAGGAGAAGGGGGGTCGCGGGGGGTCACTAGGAGAAGGGGGGTCACGGGGTCGCAGGGGTCGGGGGGAGAATTAGGGTTGGGGTCAAGGGGAAGGGTCGAGAGTGTAAAAAAAAGAGATGATTTCGTGGTGGTTTATAATAAACTACCTCGAAACCATTTTACAAAAAGGTTTAGCTGCGATTTTGTGAACTGCCGCTACAAAACCACCACTAAAGTCAATTTTTGTTGTAGTGGGTTGTTTATCGATTATTAGGAGATCAATAAGATCACTACAAATAAAAATTATTCTCTTACAAGGATTTAAGAATTTTTGAACAAATATGAGGAGTTAAATACTTCTCAAAGGCGGATCTTCATTCTGGATATCATCAACTGAATGTGAAGAAGGTAGATATTCCGAAGACTAATTTATGTACAAGGGATATGAAATATGAGTTTCTATTGATGCCCTTAATTCTTACTAATTCCCTTTAAATATTTATATATTTGATGAACAGAGTCTTTAGACACTAACATGAAATATTTGTGGTAGTTTTTATCAATGGTATTATCATCTACTTGAAGAGTAAGTAAGAACATGAATAACATTTAAGGATTCTATTGGTGATATTAAGAAAAGAGAATTTGTAATCCATGTTCAGAAAGTGTGAATTTTGGATGTAGAAAGTCACATTCTTGGGACACTTCATCACAAGTGAGGGAATTTCTATGGACCCTTCAAAAACAAAGGCAATTGAGTAATGGATCAGACCCACTTGTGTCATGAAAATCCATATTTTTTTGGATTAGTAGGGTACTGCTGATGTTTTGTAAGAAATTTATAATGATTGTCTAGCCTGATAACTAATTTAACAATGAAAGGGTTAAAGTATGTTTGAATGGAAGAATGTGAGGAAAGCTTCATGGATATAAATAAGAGGCTAATCACTACACCATTACTCACACTACATATAAGTGGTGAAATATTTGTGATATATGGTGATGATTTAAAGAAAGGATTGGGTTTTTTACTCATGTAGAATGATAAAGTGATATTTGTCACCTCATTTCAGTTGAATATCCATGAGTAGAACTACTTGAGGCATGATATGGATCTAGTAGCTATTATTTTTGCCTTGAAAATCTAGCAGGGATACCTCTATGGTGAGAAGTGAGACACATATACCAATCACAAGAGTCTAAAGTATATATTCACACATAAGGAGATCAACATGAATCAAATAAGATGGTTAGATCTAATCAAGAACTATGATTTCTCTATTAATTACCATCCGAAAAAGGCGAACAAGGTAGTTGATGCTCTTAGTTGAAAAGAACCTGATACTTTATCCATGATGTGGATTGAGAAAGACCTTATCTTCATTGATATTCAAAGGATGGATTTAAAAATCATAAAAGTAGGGAATAAATCCTACCTTTCCCAAATTATTGTTCAACCATCTATCCAAGAGAAGATCAAGGAGTCACAAAGGGATGATCTAGATTTACAAAATAAGGTGAATGTTGTAAAGGAACAAAATATACATGAGTTCCACATTAATGGTGATGGTTTGATCTAGTTTAGAACAAGGTTGTGTGTACCTTCAACAACTGAGATAAAGGATCTATTGGATAATGCACATTTCTCGCTTTTCGTTATCCATCCTAGAAGTACCAAGATGGTCTATGATCTTCAAGAACACTTCTAGTGTGAAAACATAAAGAAGAAGATTATGGAGTATATCTCAATATGATTAGTATGTTAGAAAGTTAAATTATAGTAATATAAGTCCAAAGGGATGATGAAACCATTTCCTATAACCATGTGGAAATGGGATAATGTCACTAATGATGTTTCCACTAGTCTCCCAAATACATCCAAAGGAAACAATATGATATGGGTTGTGGTGGATCAACTCACCAATATTGCCCAATTTATCTCTATTCAGGAAGATCTCTTTCTTGAATAGATTTCCTAGATATATATAAAGGAATTGGTTATACTGAATGAGGTTCTAATTTCAATCATCTTCGATCATGATCTAAGGTTCACATATAAATTATAGAGAAGTATTCACCATGTTTTCAGTGATGAATTGAATTTCAGCATCTCCTATGACCCCCAAATTGATGGGAAATATGAAAGAACTATTCAGTCAATTGAGGACATACTGAGATCCTTCTCAATGGAATTCAAAGGTGTATGGGATTTGAAAATTCCATTAATTTAGTTCTCATATAATAATAATTTCCACTCAAGTATTCAGATGGATCCATATGAATATCTTTATCAGAAGGGATGTAGAAATCTAACATATTGGGATGAATTTGGTAAATGAAATCTAATTGGAACTGATCTTGTGCAAGAGATTACAAATTAGGTTTGATCTATACAATAATACATAGAATCTACTCAGAGTTGAAAATGTATTTGTGCTAACAAAAGTCGAAGGGAATTGGTGTTTGAAGTTGGAGATAAATTCTTCTTTTGAATATCACTATGGAAGAGAATCATGCTATTTTAAAAGAAAGGGAAACTTAGTCTCAGGTACATTGGCCTCTTTGAGATCCTTAATCAAATAGAAGCAGTGGCATATCGTCTTGCACTTTCACTAAATATGGCTCAAGTTCATGAATTATTCCATTTATCTCTCCTGAGAAAGTAAATATCTGACCCTTCACATGTACTGAATCTGGATGTGGTAAAGCTGTAGAACGACCTATTATATGATGAGAAGTCGATGAGAATATATGATCGTAGAGACAAAGACTAATTCAAAAAAGACAACTCACCTTTTCAAAGTGTTGTGGAGGATCCATAAGTATGAAGAGGTGATATGGGAACTAGAGGAAGCGATGAAGGAGAAATACCCTCACCTTTTTTTACCTATGTATGTAAATTAAATTTTAGTATGCAATTTCAAAAGGGGGGAAGAATGTAATGACCCGAGATTTTATAAATGGAATTTTAATTCTTATAATTATAAATCACATACATCCCATATAGAACCCAATAAGAAAAATTATTCTCATAATTGAAGAGTGAAATAAGTTGTATTTATAAAAATTAATGAACTTATACTGATGGAATAGTAACCCGACCGTTGGAATAGTAATATGACAATTAAGAATAATAAACTAGCCAATATAATTGTAATGTCACCTATGAAAGTATAAATAAAGTTTATGCATATTATAACTGAAAATATGAAATAATTATATCATGTGATAAGTAAATAAATGTTTTAAAATTGATAAATTCAGTATTGGTATTTTTATGAAACATAAATGTTTATTTAAAATTTTATAATTAATATAATTATTTAAAAATTTTATTTTTATAAAATATATTCATAAATTAATAATTTTTTTCTTGTAATTATAAGATAATTTTATGTGACTTTAATTAATTTTTCAAAGTGTCATAAAATTGGTTATAATATTAAAATCTATATTTCTCAAATAAATGATTATTTTAATTAAAAAAACAAATTTACCATATTTAGAAATTAATTTTCATAAAATGGAATGTATTTTTTAAATATAAAAAAATAGTTAGGGTTATTTTTTTTATATTTCTAAAATAGATAAACTTTTTGTGAATAGTGAAATATAGAAATTTACGATATAAGCTAAATACATGAAATATTTAGTCATGGATGATGTATGGATGATTTAAGAACCATTATATAGAACTCTAATTCTTAATTTATTGTATTAATTTAAGGTAATCAACACTATTTATAGTCTTGATCCAAAATAATAAACAAATGAATAAAATAATCAAAAAACACTCCTCTCCTCCCCTATAAATATCACACATCACCACCTCTTATCCTAAAACCTCTAAAGCCTTGTATATTATCTAAATTCTACTCAATTACATCCCCAAACCTCTTTCCCATTTCCAATAGCTAATTATCTCCACAAAATATCAAATCCACGTGCCTTAAGGAGGTTCTTAAGAAGACAACATTCAAGAGTTAAAATCTTTAATCCTTCTCTTAATTTCTTTTCTTTTCTTTTCCTCTCCTCACCTCACATTATACAAAGTGGAATGATAACTATAGTATAATATATATAATTAAATTTTATTTTATTTTTAATGTAATAACCATCATCAAATCTCTTCTCTCCTCATTTTTTCTAAAAAATGAAAACGTCATCTGGGATGTGTCGATTCACCTCCTTCATGGACGATGAGTTTTCATTTTCCATTACCACCTTCAAGTATAGACATAAAAATAGTATTATGGTTGAACTAGATTTTTAATATTCATATTATAACCTTTTTAATGTCTTATAACTAATTTATAAACATAATAATTAATAAAATGAAATTATTTGGTGATGGATAGAAAAAATGCCAAATTAACTAAAAATTTATCAGTAATGTTTCATAAAATGAATCATCCTCATACCATAAAAAACAAAAGATATATGAAATAATTTAAACTTATTTAATTTCAATAATAATAAATAATTTCACTTCTGGATAATTATTATTCTTTTATAATAACTTCCATAATTTTATACAAGTAAACTGACCATGAAACCATGAAAATGAATGCTCCCAAAACGATGAAATTAAACACTATAACTCACAAAATAGCCACAAATGAACTTAATAAAATTATAATATATCAAATATATATATAATATGTTATCAATTAAGTAAATAATCAATCTAATTTGATTATCCAAGATATTAAATGCATGTGCATAATGCTTTTGAACATAAGTTGAGAGGATTCTCAAACCCAGCTCCCTTTCTTTGGGTTATCCCTATTTCATGACATTTTTTGTATTAATAATAATTTAATGTTACTTAAATATAATATTACTATTATTAACTTTTCATTTCATGGATATACATGTTTCGTATCTAATTTTATGACAAATACAAATATTTTTCAAAAGAACTCTTCTTTCCAAAAATAATCTTTGACTCATCTTGAGTTATTTATTCTCACTCAAGAATGATGAATATTATACCAAATTTATTTTTCCCTATTTCATTTTGAATTTTATTCATGATTGATGAAATAATTATGAAACCCATTCCTTTACATGGGTTATTTCATGATTATTTTTGTTATACATTTTATGTGCCATTCATGATTATATCAATGTTATGATGTGACGGGTGAGACCGAGATTATATAGCCCTCCAATGCATTAGGTAATGTGATTTACCACATCATATGATGTGTATTGTGCATTAACATGATTCTATATTTGTTCAAAAAAATATTTTATGATTATTCACATATGTTATGTGTGGAGATGATGTTACCTTTGTTCACAACTATGTGAGGTATTTCACCACTAAGAAACAAAGTTCCATTTTTATGAATTTATAAATTCCATGAATTTATCCAATGATTTCCTCATGATGTTGATTATGATCCTATATTTATGTTATGATGATGATGATTATGCTCACTCATATTTTATTTATTCATGACCCATATTATTCCTCTTATGGGGCTTTTATCTCACCCCTTCTTTTTGATGTATATCCTCATGTGACTATGTGTACTAAGGATAAAGTGATCTTTAAAGGGACAAATAATAAGAATTTAAATAAATGGTTATGTTTTATTATTGTGCAAGTTATGTATGTGCCTAATTTTCTCAAGACATTAAACCTTGGATCCTTGTTTTGTAACACTATTATGTTGTTGATCTTTAAAATGGGGTAATAGTTATATAAGAAAGTGTAGGGTCGTTATATATTCAATAACATTTTTAAAAATAATTGTTTTCCTAATTATCAAAAACTCTAAAATGAAAAGTTAATGGTAATGTGGTGAAATTAAATACTTGTTTTAAATCATATAATTATGAGTTATTTATGTATGGGCTATTGTAGTAGGGAACATCACTGGTGGTGTATAACTGTCATTGTATTGTGTAGACCGACTAAAGTCTGTAAACCATTTATTCTTTATCATTATTCCTAAAATATAAACAAAAATAAATTTAATTACAATTTATGAAATTATAAAAGACAATAATAAAATTTAAAATTACCAATATAAAAAAATTCTAATCATATTCAGGTATTTAAACTAAAAATTTGATACTCAAAAGTATAGATTTATTTTATCATGTTTTAATATTATTATATATAATTAGCAATCTATACCTTTTTTTACTCTCTTACCATTAATTTATACTCATTAAAGTCATAAAATAGATTAATTTACCCCTTATACCATTCATAGTCAATATTGGATTCATGATTTTTACAAGCATAAAATTGTGCACTTTAAACTTGAATATTAATATTTGTGAAATTAAAGTGAAAAATAACATATTTAATAGAAAATATATTAAAAATGAATCACTATTTTATAAAATTAAACAAAATATGATTTAATTAGTTAAATAAGGATTAGATATAAAATGGATTTATTTATAATTGATTGTTATTATCCATTGTTAATAAAATTTTCTCACATTCACCCTCTATTGAAAGATTCATAGCTTCAATGTAATCATGGGTAAACATTTTAATCACTTCATGTTGATAGGGTTCACTATTAGTAAACCATTATTTAATTCCATCACCCATATCATAAAATTTTCTTAATTTAACAAGGATTAAAACACTCCACCATTCATTGAGTCCATAATAAAAAATATATACCATTTTAGCTTGCGAACAAAGAAATGTATGTATCATTTAATTCATGATAACCAGTATCAATAAGATGATTTAATTTTATATAACTAAATTTTAATGAATCTTTCTTTATATCCCTATGAATATTGGCCCTCTTTCATTTGAATAAAACAATAGAAATGTTTCCATAATAATTTAATTATATAATGTCAATAAACTTTCCATAATATCAAAACTTTGAAATTTTTTTAAAGATACCACTATTTTGTATTTTCAAAGCTTATTTATCATAATATGTACAAAAAATTAAATCATTAAAATTTTAGGCACATAATCTCCTAGATAACTTCAAATTCCATCGAGCTAAATATTTCAAATCATTAGATATTTCATCTTGATTATCAATGTTCATGATCTATAAAAATGGATGCAAAATATTACTATTTATAAAAGATAATTTTCAAGATATTAAAAATATGAAACCTATTAATAACTCTCATGACATGAAATCTAATTAATAATATTATTGTTTATGTATCTTATTATTTATTTCACATATTGAGTTTGAGTTTTAATTAGTATATTTATTTGTGTCAAAATTAATTCAATGAAATGTTCCATGATATCACTATTTAGTATCACAAATATTTGTTCTTGTATAAAATCCATATGAGTTAGTGAAAATGAGGATATATTTCCAACTAAAAAACCTAGTGTTGCAATGATTATTGATAAATTGAATGACTAAATATGATTTGATTTATCATCATATCATCCAACTAGATTAAAACATATATTAATCTTATCCAAATACTTCAAAAATAATGTGATTTAGTCTTCATCCAAGTAACCATCAACAATAGAACCAGCTAGTTAATATTTTTTCTTCACATAATACTTTAAATGAAGAATTTACCTAATGAATCAACCCATAAAAAATATCACATGTTATGAGTTATAAGAACAAAATTTAATATTGAAGAAAATTTTAAAAGGAGATACCAATCTATAAGATACATACATTGATAGTGTACAAGTCCTCTAATTTTATATTCCTCAACCAAAGGCACTATCAAATAAATCAGTACAATGAAAAATGATGGGGAAGTATCATCTCTAGGTGAAAAATATTCCTTAAAATTATTTCTTATAATTTGAAATTTTCTTTGGGGTTTAAAATTTTCACATATAGTTGTTTGGAGAACATGAAAATACATTTGTTCCCTGTATTATTTTTTACAATGAAAATAGTGGAAACTGCTAAATCAAAATATGATAGTCATGAATTTTCATTCAATGCACCTTATGATTTTTTAACTCAACACATTTTGAAAGGTTTCTGAAATATCCATTAGGTTATTTCATGATTGTTTAACTTTTATGGAATACCTATTTTCATGTTTTTCCAATGAAAAAAAATTATAGGACATATTCTATTATAATTTATAAGAATTAATGATTTATATTCATTTTTAATAAGTCTTTACATGCATTAAGTTAATCCTTAATTTTTCCTTTCTCATTCAGTAGTGTAAAACACACATTATCACATTCTTTATTCTTAATGTTCATAACACCAAGATTATGATGTAGCATCTACAAATCCGAATAAGGAAGTTTAAAAAATATACTTTTTATTCCTTTTTTGTGTTCTCGCTGCATATGATGTGTTATAAACACATTTCCCACTATTGGTCAACTAATATTATTTCTAAAATTATACAACAATATTTGAAAAATATGTCAAAGTTTCTAACCCAGATAAAAATTTTGGATTGGGACCCATATCATTTTGTCCATCAAATCATGAATTATTAAATATAAGTCTATGAGATGGATCAAATAATAAATTATGAAACATAAAACATCATTTTCTACTATAATTCATTCTTTTATACTCAAAAGCAAAGTTAAAAACTATACATGTCAATCTAATGTTAGTATTCTATCTAAAACAATTCCCATGTCCCAGAAATCCACTAATGGTCCACATGAGAGAAGCATGCATTTTAATCCTTTTTATTGATATTTCATATACATCTACACCATTGTCCTATAAAATTTTAAATTCCTATATAATAGGCTGAAATTATAAATCGATATAATTTCCAAGAATTTATTTTCCTATAATAAAATCCGAAATAATAAAATAAGTTAGTTGCATACACATCCATGGAGGTAGATTATATAGGATCAAAATAACTTTCCTTATACTATAACTAGAACATAAAGTCTAAAATATATTAAATCCATAAATAGTCAATCCCAAATTCACATTACGAGGGATTGTAGAGAAAATTTTATGTAAAGAATCAAAATATTTTCAAGCTAGTGAATCTCTTAGATGATGTATAAATCCATCATCATTATTTTTCATATAATTCCACACCATCTTATCTACAGTTTTATATGATTTGAATTATATTTGAAATTAATATTTAATAGAACAGTAATATAAAACCTTCATGGGAGTTTTATTTCCCTATTTCTTCATAGTATCATGTTTATTCAATCTTGTATCATTATTCATTGATTTACATATATAATTATTACATATTCTATACTCCTCTTTTCCAGATTCATCTCCCCAATATAACATACATTCATTGCTAAATTCATTTATCTTTGTATAATTGATACCCAACTTGTTAATAACTCTATTCATCTCCTAAAAATATTAAAGGATCTTAGATTTACCAAAAGAATCTTGAAAAAACACTAATATCATAGACATTACTTTAATTGTAATTATACATAAACACATGAAATGTTACAATTTCAGTATAAAGGAAAACATTGAATATTTTTCACACCCCTTATTCCACCTTTTATAAGTACATAAACTCATTTTACTACTTAGTTAGGTTTTCCCCTATATTAATATCCATATAATAAATATGACATTCTACTGAAAATTTATGATCTTTACATTAGTGTGATTTTATTCCCAAAGCATCAGTAATTAAGTTATGAATTTAATTCTCTTCAACTAGGTTAGTGTCTTGATGATTATGATGTTGTAAAAAGATCCGTCTTTCTATAATGTTTGATTCCCATGAAAAATCCATTGTACATATTCAATAAGAAGTTTTTTAAATTTTATGTGTTCATAAACTTCATTTCTTTTAAACCATCATATGATATTATAGGTAGGACATGGAGATTTAATTCTTACATTGATATATTCATTTTAAATTCTAAAATATAAAAATTTCACAAATCCCTTAAGATAATAAGGTGTATTTAAAGTTAAATTAATCCAAATTGTATCCATTTATGTACTTCTAAAAAATAAATGTAAACATAACATAAAACATATTTTTGAATTGAAAACAAGATTAAAATATAACATATGAATAATATAATACCCTTATCAAACTAATAATAAAAATATAAAATCATAATATATTGTAAAATATAATAAAATTTTGTATTTAACGTTAATAGAAAACTAAAAAATATATGTGAGAGTAAATAAGTTGATTGAATCATTATATATCAAACCCATACACCTAATATTTTGTACATCTTCACACCTATAAATGAGATTATTGATTATGTAAATTTATAATTAAAAATTTTAGATAATAAAATCTACCCAAATTTTCAAAAAATATTATATTACCACTTTCAATCAAGAAACCCATTCCATGTTGCAAAGTAACTTACCACAAATTACCTTATAAAAGATTGGTTCTTGGTTGTGTATTATAGTATGAATTAATTGAGGGAGGGTATAATGGATCTCATAGATCATATTCCTATAATGGGGAGGATTAAATCATGGTTTTTGTAGCCTATGATGGAGTAGAGGAGAGTGTGTCAGTTAGTTACATATCATGGTAGGCTGTCGAGTATTCTAGAGACGGAAGGGGTCGTAGAGAACTCAATAGAGTAGGCTAATAATTGGGTGGTGGAGGACAATGATGGAATGGTAAAAAATTATGATATGTTGTGGTGGGGGGATTAGGGAGGGATGTAGGGTCAGTGTTTGGTCTAGAACCATCAGGAGGGGAGGAACATTTGGGGGAAATTTGTGAGTTATTGTTTGTAGTTTTTAAAATACCACTTCCAAAGACTAAATTAGTGATAATTTACTAAAACAACACTACTAACAATTAATTAGTTGTGGTTTTTTTACACCGCCACAACTAATTTTGTGGAAATTCATTTTTCTATAATTAGTGGAAGTTATATAAAACCATCATAAATGTCTACTTCTTTTGTAGTGTTCCATAAATCATTTTGTGAATAGACTTTCATATAGTGTCCTTAACACATAACCATAATCAAATTAGAAGGATGAAAAATGGATATAATATGAGTTACAATATAAAAAAATCCATTATGTTTTTTATTCATGTGTTTAGATGAAAACTATTTGTTAAGGTTTATTTTAGCCACAAACTTACTTCAAGAAAAAAAGTGAATCATAGTTAATTATATTAAGCTACTAAGAATGTTACAATCCCTAAAATTGAATAGTATTAGTTAAGTAAATTTTTATATTTTTATAAAAGGTAATAACATATCTATTTGAGAAAGTGGGAGAAATGTTGACTTTAATGAAGTTATGTTTCAATCTGAACAAGAGTTGGAATAATAAAATAAACTCATTGAGACTTAGTGGGAGGAGTTTTTCTATAGAAACATTCTATAAAGGAGAGAGAAAACCAAAGATATATAGTTTTATAATCACAAAATTAGGGGACATATTATTCATTTTGAATAATAAATACCTATCTAGCATAGAAGTTGTAATTGTAAATAAACTAATGATGGAAAGTTAATAAAAATCTCAAAAATAGATTATAGGTACCAAAATCTAGCTATATATTTTATATATTTATTCAGTTTATATAAATATTTTTTGTGGGTATTAAATAAGAAATGAGACATAGATAGTAATGTTATACTAATAATTCATGATTAGTTTATAAAGGTTTCAATCTAATTATCTATTTTCCTAAATTAATTCTTTTGTAATATTCTGTTTTGAAAATCTCATTTCACTTCATGTGTTACCTGAGTTAACTTAAAGAATCTTTTTAATCTATTTATGGAGATTTAAAATTTTAATTACCTTGTTCTAGATGAACTAATTCTATATATTTCACCTTCTAGAATATCATGAAGTCATCTAGAATGCTTTGACTAGAATACCATATTGAAAATTTTGAGTTTGTTACAAGTGAAAGTTATACCTAAAACCCATAGAGTTTAGCATTGAAAGTTTTTTACATTCAAATCCTATAAATATGTGACTGAGGTATCTAGGAAAATAATCCATCTCACACTTAAGTTCTAACTTTTGATATTTGTTCACTACCTCGGTGGCTTGAGATCTTCTAGTTGTTTTAGATTTCATTGTGATCTTAAAGCTTCTTTTTATGTGAGGATTCATCATAAAATCTCTAATTTTTGTGTTGTAATAATTTTATTTCAACATTAAATGATTGAATAGTTACATGGATAGTTACTACTGCTTTTGAAATTTTAGTTTAAATAAATATTAGGGATAAATACTCGGTTGATTTTGATCTTATTATCAAAGATGAGTTCTAGGGTAAGAGATTATAGGTTTCTTGGGATAGTTTAATGATTAAACTAAGATGTGGAAGTGACAAAAAACATAAACCAATATCAATATTACATGAATACCTAGAAAAATATATAATATAAAATTAATAAACCTCCATGTGTACTTTTACCATTTATTTCATAAAAAATACTTCATTCATGCTTGATGAAGGTTAGAAAAGAGGTATCCAAATGACATCCCTATTTCATGGTGTATCCATGGGTTAAAAAACAACTACACAACAATCATGTGGGATCATCTATCCTCTCATGATATATTAGTATCATATATGTTAAATGGAGGAGGAAGGGAGAGATATGGGTGGAAAGGATTATTTTTTAGGAATCATGCAAGAGTCTCACACTTATCATCAAATGGGTATTTCCTCTTTATATAGGTCTTGAAGAGATGTTTTTATTTCATGAATTTTATCACGTGTTTCATAAATGAATTAGTAAATAGGAATTATTACATCTTCTTTTTAACTTTTCATCCAAGACAGACTCCCATTATTTCATCATATGAACTAGTTTATTGAATAATATCCCATGTGAAATATTTTACATAGAAGTGGTGTTATATTATAATAACATTTATAGTATTCCAAACACCCAGGTATATGAAATTAGGAGGTTTCATGAATTTTTATCATATTATTTGTATTTTATAATATGAGAGGGTCCAATTCATATCACAATTTTCATGGGATTTAGGGAATATATGCTTCAATCACCCGCCTATACTAAATCATCATAGACTTAGTGACATTTCACCTTATATTGTATCATATAAAATAACCTTTTAAACCATATCAAAAACTTATTTTGGATATTATCCAAAACACTTTTGTAAAATTATCAATAAATTCATAATTTATCACATTATATACAATACTTTCTAAATAATCATTTAAAACTACTTTTGAATTAACTATAAAACCCTTTTAGAGAAGATCTTTGAGTCATTATCAATCCTCATCTAGTCATCCACAATGTGTGATTCCATATAAATTTTTATTATTAACAAAAATATGAATCATAGGTTCTAAAAATGTAAGAAAAAGGTTCCTTTAGAAAAGAATTAGTGCTACTCAACTTACAAAGGGATATGGTGTGATATCTATAAAACACAAGTATCTCTATACCTTTTTCCACTAGATGTATCATATAGAAGCATACATTCTCATATGATCCTTTTGTCCAATACATAGAATAATCATGGGAGATAAAGTGTGTCAATCTAGTATATATACTCATATGTTCTCAATTCTTTGAGTATAGACTGGATAAATCGATGGATACATCACATGTCATTTACCTTTATAGACGAGTACATTGTGTTACCCTTACCCAAATAGATAGTTACACCATATATAATATCAAGGTATGGTCATACTCTTTCTCAATATATCTCAATAAAGGTACCATATGATATATTCATCATATAATAAGAAAAATCCTATCATGGTTAAAGTATAATTAACAACATGATCAGAAACATATACAAACACACTTGATTAGATAAGCCTCAAGGATTTCATAATAAAGGTATGAAATTATGAAGGTTATCATGTCAGGTATCTCACCATACTTAGGTTTTGAGGAATGTAAATATAAACTACACTACCATGGTATACTAAATGCACAGTGTATGATACTCCATGTGGTATACTTCATGGGTCATCAAGTGTAAGAAATTAATTTAGTGACTTATGAACATATTTTGTTCCATGATCCAATAATCATACTCACTCTAAACATAAAATTTCATCATAGACTATAATACTCATTGAGAAACATTAGTCATGTATAATTCAAGGTCATACTTTGAGAGGTCAATTATCATTACTCTTGATGAAATATATATCCATATATACATATATGCACTTGACAAGAAATAATGATATAGTGGAGATGCATTTTTTTATAACATAATAAAATTTTTATTCTTAAAATATTTTAATAACATTAATAAAACCATAAACAATCCCATGTATAACATATCATATGTGATAGACTGCAAGATTACCCTTATTTTTATTTCACTTTTAGGGGATTTTTTAAACTCATTACATCTTTATATAATTCCTACAATATCTCTATCTGGCTATCAGATTAAAATATCCTATTAAACCCTTTAGTGAGTAACAAGTATGATGTTATCTAGATTTAATAATGGTGTGACTTATAAATCACATTCTTAATGTTAAAATCCTTGAACATATTTAAACTTCCTAACTTCACAACATCAAATGTTATGATGATAATAACTAATGTTATATACTTATAAAAAAATATTTTTTATCATCATAATTTTTGGAACCCTTAAATCAAAATTTTCCCTTAAAATATTTTGGTAACTAATCTAACTATTTATATTATTACACTACCAAAACATCCTAAACTCATTTAGGACATTCACATTGTATTGGTATAATCATTTATTTGTTAGCTTTGAACTTCACTACTTCTAAAAATACTCCTAATAGCCTCTTAAACACTATATTATCATAAAAATATATTTCTTGGATACAAAAAATTCTTTATGTTAGGAAGTAACACTTATTTTCTTTTATGGGAATATTTAACAAAAAAAACTATTATATCTATAACTTATATTGTACTCTATGTGTTGGGAGAAATATTCTGAAAATATGAGTTTATTCTTTAAAATATGCCACTGATAGTGGTGGAATCTTATTCCTCATATTTTAACAAACATATATATAAATACTTTTATCATAGATAAACCATTTTTATCCTAACCTTCTTCTCAAGTATGTTATAAAATATAATGAATCATAAATGATGTGTTACTTATAATATTATTTCTAACAACCATTTTTTATTAAAAAAATATATTATCATATAAAATAAATGAGATAAAGAAAAATATCATTTAATTAGATCCATATAATATTAATTTACTCTTTACATTCAAACCATTTATGTAGAAACTCTTTACTTCATAACTTGAATGAAACTACAAGATCTATTAATTATTCCCTTGATTTTGAAATCCTATATTTTTACAAGATGTGTAATGTATACACATATTATTATATAACCTTTAAAACTAAATAAATAAATTTTATAACATTATCACCTAACATAGACATTCCATGGAGTTTCATAAATAGATTCAAGTATCTAGGTAAATTTCATCCAATAATACTATTACTCTTTTTTAGTAACTCTAGGTTTCACTAACCTTTACTGGATACAAGAAGAAATTTTTTTACCTTCCAACTAATTTTTCCTCTTCAAGTTTGAACTTTTACCCATATTCATTTTCAACACAACGCCATAACCTAGGAATCATATGCCCAGTTTTTCTGTTCTAAATACTGAGTAAAATTTTCTTGAATACATTCATATTTTCAAAAAATTTACATCAATTAAAATAAAATGATTTTAAAAAATATTATAATCTTTATTATATACTTTCCAGTCTCACTAAGTCATTTTCATATGCAATCATTTTGAATATATTGGAAGATATTAAAATTACTTTATCCATCATGAATATAATGGATTTGAAACCTAAAGTGAATAATTTTATGCTACTTCTAAGCATCTAGGTTCATTTTTTAAAAAAATTAAATATTTAGGTCACTCAGGAAGATGTTTCTATAATACATATACTTTATCTTACTTAAAAAAATTTCTTAAGTTAACAGTATTATGAGTTACTTACATTAATATTATCCTTTTCAAGGATTTATTTCAAAGTTATTTATAATGATAATGATTATATCATTTATCTATAACAAAGTCTTTTATCAATTGATTTCCATATTTTATATACATTAAATAATTTCTTTAATTGTATTTTATCCCACTAAAATGATGACCCTTTTAAATTCATCATATCCATTAGTGGGCCAAGAACTATATTTCACTAAGAATTGATTCTGTTTTGGAGTTTCTCTCATCACTAAGTTATCTAGGTAGGGAATCATCCCAATCAAATCATATATCACTCTTGGATATTTGAGTGGATAACTATTTATCTTAATCCGTAAAATGGATAGGATCAACTCAATTCATATGCTAACCTAATCCTATTAGGATCTCCCAGATAAGTGCAACCCAAATAAAATTACAATAATATGAACCTAATCTTATTAGGATAATCCATTTCTTTCTTTCTTTACACAAGATAATCCAATGGAATCCAACTTTGGCATGGCCTTCCCGGTTAGACAATTGAGGTCTTGACAGGTGCAACTTTGAAAAGAATCTAATGATTATTATTTTGAATGTGATTTAATAAAACCATCATATCTCTTATTATTCCCTTTATTTACACATGCTTCTTGTGATTTAGTTTTTTAATCCAATTCCTTTACTAAACCAATATGTTCAAATAATATTGATGTTTTTATATTTACATAACTCATATCTTATGTTACTAACAAAAATTAAAGGACAACTAAATTTATACACATACAACTACATCATATGCAAACAATTCATGATACCCTTTCATGCTATGTATAAATCATAATTTACTTTATAATTCAAATCCATAATCAATACAAGAAAAATTCAAGGTAGAAAAAAATTAAATGCATTATCATAACTACCATGTAACTTCTTTGATGAAATTATTATAATTTAGAATCATTTTAACTAAAGAATAAATTTTTTGGAAGGTACCACCCCTTGGTTGACTTCTTCCACAAGTATGTTGATAAATCTTAGGGTTTGAAAGATTTTTTAGTTATCGAATTGTTGCATCCTTGGAATTTTTTAATTTGTTTCATTGTTGAGGATGATATGATTTCAGCCTATTCAAGAGAACCTCGTGTATTTTATGGATTTATATTTTTCCTATTTCAATGGAATTTTGATTTTCATCAGCAAATGGAACCTCCAAATATGGATATCTATTTTAATTTTCTTAGTCTACCTTTTCTATTTTATAATCCATCAATCCAAAATATGAACTAGAACATGGTGGGTAGGTTCTTACATTCAAATGATAGGACCCTAACCCTCTGTAACCCTATATCCCCTTTCATCTATGTTGAATTTGATCTCTTAAGTCCATTTATCAAGTCGATCTTGATTGAAATTTAAAATTAATACTATTCTAAGAAATCAGTGAGCTATGATTTATGGGTAGATTATTTATCCTCTTGAAATCATCTATAAAATTGCTTACCTTTTTTCAATGAGGTACCATAGGTCATAATGGTGTTTCTTAAAATGTTGTTGGTTTTGGTGTCTCTTATATTATGTTGGAATAGGTTATAGGTAACCAAGAAGGTTTAATCTATTGGGTTTTTGAAATTGATATAAATAGAGGTTCTAGTTATTATATGGATTATATTTCAAATTACCTTAGGGATGGAACTATAGGTGAGGATGTATTCACTTCTTTTTTGGATCCAGGGTCATTTCAAAATGATAATCCCAAGGTTCCTTCTCCTCGTGTCAAGTTTTATTTTAACATGATCTCTGCTCCTTTAGTCTCTGTAATTTTTCACCTTGGTGGTCTAATTTGGGTAGTAAAACTGTCCTAGTCTTGGAATAGGAGGTTCATCCCAATGGGAATTTTATTGAAGCAAGATAGGATACCCAAAATCCTACAAAGGCTTAACTAATTTCACGTTAAACAACTATGATAGAAAATTTCCTTTATTATATTCATATACCAAGTTTTAATTTTATACATCATCTGGAGTTGTAGAATTAGATTATGGGAATAGATTAAGAAATATTAGATATTAATAAAGGATATTTGAAGGTTTTATAACATAGGAACAACATGAAAATTTATTTGGTAGCAGGTATGGATTCAGTATCAACACAAGTGTGTGACCAGATAGAGTAGTGAGAATCTGATACTCCTATTAAGGTGAGGTCAGGTAATATTTTACCATACCCAGTCTCTTCAGACTATAAAGAGGATTCAATGGTAGATTAATAGAAATATATAGTTAGGAATCAAGGGAATAAATGTAATCTTTCATTGGTATATTTCCTAGTGGATTTATAGAATAAAAGAAGAGTATATAAGGATTATTACCATTTACCCAAGTCCATGGAGACTAGATTGGAAGGGACGTGCAAGGGCTCAAAGGATTCATGTTTTAAAAAAATTGAAAACAAAAAACTATCAAGGGATTTTCTTTTAGAATGATACCTTTTTATTTTATTTAGGACATAGATAATAAGTTCCTGTAGGGAAGCAGATATGATAAATAAAATTCCTAGATAAAAAATAATGGATTATAGACCCTACTCCTATTATGGAACTCCTCATGCATTCCAAAGTGAATATTAAAGAAAATAAAATTACGATTAATGTTTCAGAGGAAGAATGTAGTAGGATGTGTGATAAATTGATTCAAATTGAAACAAATTATAACCAATGATAATGGATCAATACTCAATATTTGATATTGATTCAAGGATTCAATGAATGAATGTTTAACCTAATAGAGTACATCATCATATGGGGAAAGATGAAATCACTATTTAAGGATCATGTGCTCAAGGAATTGGAGTGGAATAAACCCTTTACTAAATGGATCCTTCATAAGGTACATGGGTCTAACCAATTGAGGTTAGTTTTTAATGGTTTAGAGTCTCATATTTAATTTGAATTTTTTCTAATGTTGTATGTTTTCTTGGGTGTTCCAAACCAACCCATAAAATTTATTTTCCTAAAAATGAATAAATATCTAGTTTGGAATGACAAATAAATGAATAATTCATATATTATTCATGATTTAAAATATTTATTGAGACCAAGTCTTCAAATTAAATAATTTCCTATATTTTTTTCATCTAGAGAAGAATTATTAGAGTAGGTTTATGTGGATGTGATTATTTTTTTGTCTTTTTTTGTCAACACGTGAATCATGTTCAATCCAATTGTGATGATTTTGGAGTAGTTTTTAAAGGAAATAAAGGTTAATAATTATTGAATGTATTAGAATTATCTAAAACATATCGAAGGAGGTTTTTAAATGTTTGAGTAATGCCAATGATGATTTTAGGAGGCCCTGGTTTGAGTTGGATCAATTTTGGAATTTTCATAATAAGAAAGTACATGCATTTGATCCACTAACCATGAATTCATATGGTCAATTGTATTTGAACATGTGGGAAATATATATATATATATATATTCCCATATAGTTGATTACTTATGATTTATTTAATCTCTATTTTTGGTCAATCTATATTTGTTCACATATTTTATTTCTTTAAATTTATTAAATTTGTATGTGAAAACAATATAGATTTGTTCAATTAGTTTAATGATTGTTATGATTAATCTAACCATTAGTGGAGAATGATTCTAAATAGTCGATCAAGTAACCACAATAAAGATAGATGATTTATTTATGTGTTAGTTCAAGCATATTCAATCAAGTGACGACATGACCCATGGTTAATTCATTAGTTTGTGTAAAAATTAATGATAATGATACCTATAGTAAGTAAATCTATATGATTCCAAGTGTTATGATATTTAATGAAAATAAATATCATGATAAATTATATCATGATTTAGAAATCTATTAATTTCAAAGAAGTGCATGGGTGTAAATTTTCAGGCATGGATCTGGAGAAGAAGGAATTAATGAAGGTGATAAAAAGGTGTATTTAATGGGTTGATTAGTAATTTTGAATGAATAAGATTTAATTTTTTAGCTACATTCATTCATGAATATAAATATTTTGTAGTTATTTATACAAATTCAAATTCATGCAATGTGTATTAAAGGATATGTTTAGAAAGAAGGCTACAATAATTATAAGTTTTATCATATGCATATGTAATGATATTAAATGTATGAAATATTTTTAAAATAAATGAAATGAAGGTTTGATGTTTTAAATGAGAAATAATTCCAATATTGATGATGGTAGAATAATTTAATAGGTTCTTAATTATGAATAAAATTTCATGTGACAAAGTTGGGAAAGACAAGGTTTTGAAAAGGGAAAAAGTAGATAGCAAATAGAATGCATATAAACCCAAAGAAATAGAAATAGAAAGCTCATACAAGCATAGGGGGCTCAACACGGTGTGTAGATGAACTACATGTCAAGTCTTTTCCACCCATAGCATGAGAGTAAACTCTTCCAACTATAAGAAGCTAAACATAAAAAGCATGTGGCATACCCCGTTCATCTTCATAACTCACGGATGGAGAGTAACCAAATAAAAAGGTATGGATACATATGTATATACATATGCTCAGAAAAAGAATTCAAAATGGGAGAGAAAGGGGATCTCCATCTCATAACTCAACCCAGGAAAAGAGTCTCCCACGATTCTATAAGTATATCAATGATTCCCAACATCTCATGTGTCTGCTCAGAAGTAACTGTGAAGGATCATGCCTCACCACTATGTCGCACAGCCAAGGGGGAACTAATTTCAAGTACAATACCCATTCAATAGTTCATCATGGGATTATACTCTGTAAGTATCCATAGAGTACACACACCCATGCTAATGGGGGGTTCCACTATGTAAGTATATATAAAGGACATGTGTCCATGATGAGGGGGGGTTCCACTCTAGTGTCATGAGGACCCATGCCCTATCTGACAGGGGTTCCAAATGGTAGATAGAGGAACCACACCCAAGATTATGGGGGGTATACTCTATTGGTCAAGGACCTGCACCCTAGTGCGAAAGGGGGGTTCCAATCTTGTCATCAAGGACCCACACCCTATCTAATAGGGGGAATCCACTAGGTGGGTAGATGACCTACACCCAAGATTATGGGGGTTTCACTCTAGTCATCAAGGACCAATACCTTATCTTATTGGGGGTTCTACTAGATAGGTAGAGAACATGCCTCGAATCTGATAGAGGTTATACTCTATAGGTCAATGAATCACACACTGGTGCAATAGGGGGGTTCCACTTTTTTCATCAATAACCTATGCCCTATATAATAGGTGATTTCCACTTGGTAGGTAGAGGACATGTGTCCTTCCCATCAGGAGGGTTCCACTCGGAATTCCTTTGTTGATCTTGCATGATCACTGTCATTATTGATCATAATCTAAATAAGATCTATTCCCAAAAACATCTCACATCATATTCTAAAATCAACCACCAATGGATCCATCATTTTATAAATGGAAAACACCCATGATAGGCTACTCGTAGGACCAAATCTGAGTACAAACGAAGGAGATATGAGAGATTAAAGTTTCATTAAAGGGAACCAAGGGGTAAACGAGATGTAGGGGACCCATACAACATGTGGTCCCACTCCTTCGCCTGGCTGTTTCCTTGGAGGTACATGGCTCGCCAACCATGGAGGTACACATGGTGTATAAGGGGACTACATGATGTTCCTATGCTACTTGGGGTCATACCCATGTGTTTTTTTGTGTCTGTGTATCTATATCATATTTGTGTACATTACCCCATGTTGATGTACTTCTATACATGTCCATGTGCATGGAAATGTACTCCCACACAGGTTCTTGCCCATGTACTCCACCACACATCTCATCAACCTAGGGATGTGGTCCACGACGTGTAAGAGGGATACACGTCGTGCCATCCTTATAATTTCTGAAACCTTAGTTGTCGTAGTATAGGGCCCAACATGCCATGTGTTCTTCAAACTACATGACGGGTAGTCGATATTTTTCTAGAATCTTAGATATGTTCTCCAAACACTATATCTGGTCCTTTTCCTTCATATATAGATTCTTCTTCACCCAAAATGGGTGGATCTAGATACTATTTTTCATTTACGGCCATCCAATGGCCGAAAATCTGATCCCTTCGACCTGTGGGTTTTCTCCGTGCATCTCACATGCCAATGTTCCTTTATTTATTAATGATTGGGATATAAATAATTGAAAAAAAATCCCATAACCAATAAAAAACCTAGATCAATCTCTGAATCATTGATCTTTCCCTCACACATGATTTCATCATGATTTTGAGAGTCTGATCGGGCTCAATACCACCTGAAAACATTGAACCGAGACCGTATGGTCTAACCAGTGAATAATGAAAATTATTTGAAGGGGGAAGGCACAAGAAAAGATTTTTAACCACATTTGGTCAAGATTTCTTGGCCAATGATCAATAAATGGGATATCTAGGTAAGAAAACAAGAATAAACAATTAAAATTACAATAAATGGGTGCATTCTAAATCCACAATTAGTATAGATAAAATAGGGTGATTGACCTGATCAATCAATTTAATAAAAATGGGAATAATTCTAAAATTAATTATTCTTACCTAGATATCATATCATTCATTATTGAATAGCGTTCCTACCAATGATTGAAGGAAGTATTTGTGTTCGCTGCATCCTGATCTGCTCTGATCCATAGATTCGTCATCATCAGATGCGATTCACCAAAGGAAGGAGAGGTGGATGAAGCTATTGATGATCCCAGGATAATGAGGCTAACACTAGGAAATTCACCATAAAAATATATTCTTAAGAAAATATGTCAGGTTAAATTAATTAATTAATTAATTTAATTATTTAATTAATCCACTGAAGTACCTCTAACAGGAAAGATATATGAACGCCCCACACTGACCTAGTTTAGGTCACGCCTGTTGAAGTTGGTGGCATAGAACCAACTAATTTGTACATTATTCATTAATAAAAAAACTTTACCACATCTTGATTTTTCTTCTGTGTGACAATGCATGTGATAATATCCTAAGGATAACTGTGGCATTAAAGGGTCATCACAGATCCCTGCTATGATAAGAAATGGGAAGTGCCATAACACTGTTCTTGAATATATGTTCTATGGTCAGATGATGTTATTTGAGGGACACAAATAATATAGAGAATTAGGGTTGAGGACTCATAAAACTTTGAGGCACCTTCTCATGGTGTGCGCCCTTGGTAATATCTAGGAGGATATTATCAGAACGAGACCCGCCAGTAGGAAATCCACATTTCATAGTGTCATTGGATGCTCATATCTGTGGATGCGTGCATTGGTCCTTAAACTTTAAGATTATTATTAATGGGTATTATAACTCATGCACTTATATGTAATGACAAAAATTGTGATGACACACTGTTTGCAGCGAGATAGGATACATCGGGTGCATCATGAGTGATACTACATTAATAGATAATGCGAGAAAGGATTTGTCCCTTCTGTTCCATAACGGAAGTAGATATCTCAGGCCCTTTTATGGAATTGATATAGCCTAAATAAATCCATGTCCATGGTGAGGAATGGGCAAGTTCAATTCCAAAAAGTCAAAGAATGAATAATCGAGCACATGGGTTGATGGCACTAGCATGCAACCTGATTGATTTGAGATATTGAGACAATGGGATTAAATTACACGGTAAGTGTTCATATGAGGTGACACATCAATGCGGCGTCAAATTCTTTATCTTTGGTTCCTTGACTCATTTCTAGATAGTAATCTTGGACTTTAGGAAAACTTACCTAATGCCAATGAGAAAGAGGCCTATAGGGTCACACACTAAGTGTATCCAAGTTTCTCAAGTAGAATAAAGATTATTCCCGTTTGTGGTTTAATAATTATTCAAGGAAGCCTAAATCGTTTTTAATGTTGGAGGAAGAATAAAATGAAAACAACATATAAACTCCATGTACATTGAATGTACATGCCGTGTAGTTTTCATTTTGGAAATAAAATTAAAACAAGATATACATGTCGTGTACATTAAATGTACACGTCGTGCAGTTTTCATTTTGGAAAGGAAATGAAAAATGAGTACACACCATGTATTAATGATTACACACCGTTTAGTTTTTCAAGTCTTTATTTTAAAGAAATAATATCATTTTAATAAATGATATTTATTATAATCAGCGTGGTCACATGTCAAGGAATTAATAATTTGACATGGGGGTTTTCAATAAGAGTTAATGAAATAAATAAAATGTGTAACACATTTCTTTATTTTCATAAATCCATAATCTCAAACCCAATTATAAATATCCTCACAACCCTAACACTTTTCCTTAATAGTTGTGCACAACAATTCTGGAGAATTATCTCAAGACCGAAAGAACTTCTTCCTCCAAGAATGCTCTCAATACTGAGAGGAATCCTCCTCCATCGGATCAAGGCGATCTAAGGTGGACAATGCAATCAAAGGCTTATCTATTCTAGCACCTGGAGATTAATTTGGTGACATCCAGAGATATGTGGAGCACATGTGGATCACTGCTAGAGGAATCATACACTTGGATTCTACGATTCAATGGTGGATCACATAAGATCGTGACTGGAGACATCAACGGAGAAATAATTCCATCAAGGTAATTCTTGTCAATTAATTAAATTAATTATAACCAAAATATGATGATCTACCTTTGGGGTTCTGGGACTATTCTTATTTGTCTATTTCTGTGATTCGATCCATGGATTCTGGTATTTATCATCATATTGATCCCATATTAATCATTTCTAATTAAAAAAAGTCAAGTGGGCACATCCACCCATGAGCTTCTGCTACGCCAGGAACCTGCAAGTGGTATTAGAGGGAGTCATATCGTTGATTATAATAATTTATTTTTTTGTTGGTGATTTACGCATTTAATAATTTATTTGTTTCAATTCAAGTTAATATTTCTTAAATCTGAATCTCAAGATCTATTCCTCCTCTTTCGTTTAACTTTCACCTTACAGTAATGATTTTTTATTTTATTTTTGATTAAAATAAAATAGAGGATCTTATATGGAAGTGCTAAACGTTCCTATCCATATAACACCAGAATACACGGCGTGTATTCGGAAGTACACACCGTGGAGTCTAGGTTCAATGCATTGGACTGATCCTCCAAATCAGGTCGTGTAAATGGATCCTACCTAAGTCATAAATGACATAGTGTGTTCACCAGGAACAGGTGGCACACGGTTTTTAGATTACACGTTGTGTGTTACACTGAACATGGCGTATAGTCCCTTCAGGTTAGGGTTGGACCGTGTACCTCATACATGGATTGACCAGCCAGAAACCATGTAACGTGGACACTACACCGTGTGTGTCCTACTGAACACGCCGTGTACTCTGAAAATTACTGAAGTACAAAAAAACCCACCATGTCTCTGGGTGTGTACTTAGGATAGACGGTGAACAAAATTACACTCCGTGTAATCAGAACTATACACTGTGTACTCATCCAAATTATGCATATTTATTAAAATTTATTATTATATTTTACAAACCCTTGAGACGTGTACCATAGTACAGGCGTAAAGCTAAGGCACAACACATGATATGTGTTTTATATATATGTGTTTAATTTAATATCTGTGTAAATGGGAATTCACAGTTTACCTCCAAGGTACAAGTTACGTACAAAGATAATTTTAAATAAATTTATTTGTTTAAAATTATGATGGGTGATAATCTCAAGGAAATTTAGAAATAGTATTTAAGATAAAAGGATTTATTAATTAAAGATAATTAATTAATTAGAGCTTGATTTATCTTAAACAAGAACAATTAAAGAATTGAATGCTAGTTTTATTTATGCGTAAATATCGTTGCATGTATGGATGATCATGAGCTAGACCAAGACCTTTGTATGTGAATGGGTTATTTTGATTTATTTATTTAAATTAAATTTGTTAGTCCTCAATCCTTCTCCTCATTAATATATAGAGAATGCACAACCAAGGTTTATTTTATGTAAAAACCTCTTTTTACCCCTCACCTGCATGTGAGATAAATGAAAATGTAATGGACGGAGTTCCCAATCTAGTGGAGGTGGCTCAAGTCAGGCAAAACCAATCTAAGGAGATACAAAGGTGGACAGGTGGAAAGCTGTAAACATGAACCTGAAAGGTTCAAGGTGTTTCTCCCCTAGGTCTTGGGTTAGTTTATCAACCACTAGATAAACTAACCAATAGAACAAAATCATGATCATAACATTTATTTTATTTATGTTAGTTTCATGGTTTATTTATTGTGGGTTTGTTATCACGATCACACAATTAATGAATTAAACAAGCATGCATGATGGAACTAAAATAAGACTGGCTTATGCGTAAAATATTTTCTCAGACATGGTTAATCGCTTAAGTATATCCCACTTAATATTAATAAGCATGTAATGAAAGACAATAAAATGAAAATTTACGCACAAGGATAAAATCCCTCAAAGAAATATTAAGTCGGTATAGCCTTCCATAATCTTAGTTAGAATCGAACCATAGTTCAAAGTGCTTGACAAATCCTAGTTGGGGTGCTTTCAATTATCGGGGAATTCTAATTCAAAGTTTTGGGTTGACTGGACTTGGTTTGAATCAAGGGTTGACTACCATAGTAGGACTTTGTGTGAACAAGAGGCAAAGGTTGAGAAAATCCAAAATAAAAGGATTCCAGGATTGGGGAGTCCACTCAACAGATCAAGGAGATGCGATTTAATGCAGTTGGAATTTGGAATGCCTACGTAAAACCCTTCAATTTTCTTGACCAACCCTAGTTAGGGTAATGCGAAGGGAAAAATGGATCCTTTCCACTAGAATATTCAGGAAACAGAATATTTCGAAGCCAATGGTGAGGGCTATTGGATTTTGATAAAATATTGGGAGACTAATAAGTATTAATTTATTTATTTGTCTCAGTTTTATCATAATAAAGTATTAAAACTTTTATCATCTTAATTTGTAGAAAACGGAAAGGAAATTACTTCAAGAATATCATTGTGAACCATACCTGAGAAGGAAAACCTTCTCACCAGCACCAATTTCCAAGAGTGGAAGAAGCATTTACGCATCATCCTTCACCACGAGAGGAAATTATATGTGCTAGAAGAGCCTGTTCCAGTTGCGCCTAGGAAAGAGGCCAGTGATGAGAAATTATTTCTCTATATGAAACACATGGATGATGCCACATATGTTTAGTGTTTCATGATATCGGCCATGTCTAATGAGCTCTTGAAGTAACATGAAAACATAGACGTCTATAGCATGATGTCTCACCTTAAGGATCTCTACCAAGAGAAGGAGAGATAGGAGATATATGAGATCTCCAACGCTTTGTTTACAACTATGCTTGGAGAGTCTGTGCTAGTTGGGCCTCATGTAGTCAAGCTTATTGGCTACATTGAATGCTTGGGCATCTTAGGGATTAAGTTCCTGAATGAGTTGTGTACAGATATCATCCTATCATCACTTCCCAAGACCTTCTCTAGCTTTATTTTCAACTAAAACATGAGAAACCATGAGAAGAGTCTATCAGAACTTTTGACCTTAATTCTCCAGGTAGATAAGGACATGGGGTGTGACAAACCTGCAGTCATTATGGTGAATAAGAAAAGGAAGGACAAGGAAAGGGGGACAAAGACTTATAAATGGTCTGAATCCCCCGAGCGTTGTCCCTACAAGAAGGGGAAGATCCAGAGGCAGGGCAATGAAAGGGAGGTGGTATGTTTTTCATGTGGCAAACAAGGCCACTGGAAGAGGAATTGCACCCAGAAGCATGGGGATGCTAAAGTTGCATTCATTATTGAGTGTAATCTTTCCATTTCTACACATTGGGTATTAGATACAGCTTGTGGGGCTCACATTTGTATTCAAATGCAGGTACCAAGTAGATTTATAAATATTGCCAAAGGAGAGGTGGATCTTTGAGCTACCAATGGCATGAGACTGGCTGCATTAGCCATTGGAGATTACCACCTCTCATTGTCGACTGGGATTATTTTGGCTTTACATAACTGTTATTATGTGCCCAGTGTTACCAAGAACATAATTTTTGTATCTTGTTTGGATATGGATGGATTTATTTTCAAGTTTGTAAATAAGGGTTGTCTCTTTTATAACAACAACATATGTTATGGTATGGCACATTTAAATAATGGTTTGTATGTATTAAATTATGAAAAACAAGTGTTGGAAATCGATAACGAAACATACTCACATGACTCATACATCACCTAGTTGTGGAATCACCGTCTAGGTCATGTAAACGTGAAGCACTTGACAAAGCTCTACCAAGATGGCTATTTAGACTCTACTGAGCTAAAACCACTTGATAGATGTCACTCTTGTTTACAATGAAAAATGACCAAGCCGCCTTTCGGTGGACAAGGTGAAAGGGACACAGAGCTTCTAGGGTTGGTGCACATGGATGTGTGTGGACCATTTCTAGTAGAAGCTAGAGGTGGATATTCTTACTTCATAACTTTTAATGATTATTTGAGTAGATATGGATATGTCTACTTAATGAGGTATAATTCAGAATCCTTAGAGAAATTTAAGGAATTCAAGAATGAAGTAGAGAATCATCTTGGTAAGAAGATAAAGAAGCTTCGATTGGATTGAGGTGGAGAATATTTGAACCAAGAGTTCATCGATCTTATACAGGAGTCTAGGATTCTATCTTAGCTCACTCCTCCTTATACACCATAGTGGAATGGTGTTATTGAAAGGAGGAACCGCCCCTTATTGGACATGGTGAGTTTAATAATGAGTCATGCAGATCTTTCATTATCCTTTTGGGGATATGCATTACAAATTGTAGCATACACATTAAACCAAGTTCCAACTAAGGAGGAAAATGTAATTCCCTCTGAGTTATGGAATGGAAAGAAACCCATTTTGTTCCACACATGTGTATGGGGATGTGAGGCATTTTTTAAGGCCTTCTCAGGCAACAAACTATCACCCTGGGGCATGATGTGTATCTTTATAGGATATCCCAAGGAAACGAAAAGATATTACCTATATAACCCTTCAAACAAGAAAGTGATTTTCCCATGAAAAGTCATCTTTCTTGAAAGGGAGCATATCCTCAAAAAGTATAGTTGGATCAAGATTGACTTTGATGAAGTTAATGATCAAGATACACAAGAGTTGGTAGAGGAAAAATTTCCACAAGCCCCCATGGAAGAGGTTCCAAAAACACAAGTACTACGTAGGAGCTCAAGAGAGGTAAGAGAACCAGAGAGATTTGGCTTCCTAGTCACCGAGGATGGTGAGTCATTATTGTTGGACAATGATGAACCTCTATCCTTCAAGGAAGCAGTAGAAAGATCAGAAGCTGCAAGATGGACAAAAGCTATGAATTTTGAGATGGATTCCATGTATCAGAACCAAGTCTGGGTTTTGGTCGATGAGCCAGTTGATGCAAAGCCTGTTGGATGAAAATGGGTATTCAAGAGAAAATTGGACATGGAAGGTCAAGTTAGCACCTATAAATCAGGACTAGTGGATAAAGGATTCAGATAGAGTTAAGGAATTGACTATGATAAAACCTTCTCATCAGTTTCCATATTTAAATCCATAGGAATCATACTTTCCATAGCATCTTACCATGACTACGTTATTTGGAAAATGGATGTCAAAACAACATTCCTTAATGGGAACCTTTAGGTAGATGTCTATATGACACAACTAGAAGGATTTGTTACACCAGGTGAAGCCAAATGGGTTTTCAAGTTACAGAAATCCATTTATGGATTAAATCAAGCATTCAGGTCATGAAACATAGGATTTGATGAATCCATAAAGGAATTTGGTTTCATTAAGAACTAATGTGAGCCATGTGTTTATAAGCGATTTAATGGGAATGCGGTCATTGTCCTAGTAGTATATATTGATGATATATGGCTTATTGGAAATGATGTACCAGTCTTATAGTCAATTTAGAACTGGTTGAACAAGTGTTTCTCCATGAAGGACTTAGGTGAAGTAGCCTACATTATAGGGATAAAAATCATTCATGATAGATCCAAGAGGCTGTTTGGACTAAGTCAGGGTACAATCATTGACCAGATATTAAAGATATTTAGTATGGAATAATCCAAGAGAGGATTGGTTCCAGTGTCACATGGCCTACATCTTTCTAAGAAAATGTGTCCTCAGACACAATAAGAGAAAGATAGAGTGAGTAAGATCTCATATGCTTTGTCTATAGGATCCATTGTGTATTCCATGTTATGCACCAGGCTTGATGATGCCTATACATTGAGCATGGTAGGCAGATATCAAGAAGATCCAGGAGAACAAAATTGGAATGCTATTAAGACTATCCTTAAGTATCTGATTAGAACTAAGGTTATGTTCCTCTTGTATGGAGGAGATGAGGAGCTTGTCATCAGAGGGTATATTGATGCTGGCTTTTAGACAGATCAGAATGATCTAAAGTCTCAATCTGAATATGTTTTCTATCTCAATGGAGGAGCTATGAGTTAGAAGAGTTCAAAGCATCCAATTATCGTTGATTCTACAGTAGAGTCTAAATATATAGCGGCTACTGATGCAGCCAAGAAAGCCATCTAGATTCAGAACTTTGTCCAGGAGATTGATGTCGTGCCTAGCAGTAAAGGTCCAATCACGTTGTATTGTGATAATACTACAGTGGTGGATCTTGCAAAAGAATCAAGGTCACACCAATGGACAAATCATATACTCTAGAAGTATCACCTCTTGAGGGATTTCTATCAAAGGGGTGAAGTTATAGTGAGCAGAGTGTCCACGGAATAGAACGTGGAGAACCCCATGACTAAAGGCCTATCTAAGTAGAAGCATGAATATCATGTGAGAGATAGCGGGTTAAAGGTTACTAGCATTTGGATCTAGTTCAAGTGGGAGTCTGTTGGATTTGGTGGCCTAGAACCAACTACTTTGTACCTTATTAATTAATGAATACTTTATCACATCTTGATTGTTCTTCTGCGTGACAATGCATGTGATAATGTCCTAAGGATAGTTGTTGCATTAAAGGGTCATAACAAATCCCTGCTATGATGAGAAACTGGAAGTGCCATAACACTGTTCTTGAATATAAGTTCTATAGCCGAATGATGTTATTTGAGGGACACAAATAATACAGGCCATTAGGGGTGAGGACTCATAAAAACTTTGCGGCACCTTCTCATGGTGTGCGGCCCAGGTAATATCCTGGAGGATATTATGAGAACGAGACCCGCCAGTAAGAAATCCACATTTCATAGGGTCATTGGATGTTCCTATCTGTGGATGTGTGTACTAGTCCTTAGACTTTAATATTATTATTAATGGGTATTACAACTCACACACTTAGATGTATTGACGAAAATTTTGATGACACATTGTTCGTAGCGAGGTAGGATATGTTGGGTGCGTCACGAGTGATACTATATTAATAGATAATGTGTGAAAGGATTTGTCACTTATGTTCCATAATGGAATTAGATATCTCAGGTCCTTTTATGGAATTGATGTAGTCTAAATAAATCAATGGCCATGGTGACTAATGGGAAAGTTCAATTTTGGAAAGTCAAAGAAAAAATAATCGAGCACATGGGTTGATGGCACTAGCATGCAACCTGCTTAATTAAAGATATTGAGATAAAGGGATTAAATTACATGGTAAGAATTCGTATGAGGTGACACATCAATGTGGCATCAACTTCTTTCTCTTGGGTGCCTTGACCCGTTTCTAGACAGTAATCTTGGACTTTAGGCAAGCTCGCCTAATTCCAATGAGAAAGAGGCCTAGAGGGTCACACACTAAGTGTATCCAAGTACCTCAAGTATAATAAATATTATTCCCGTATGTGGTTCAATAATTACTCAATGAAACCTAAATCTTTTTTAATGTTGGAGGAAGAATAAAATGAAAAACAAGATATACACGCCGTGTACATTAAACGTACATGCCATGTAGTTTTCATTTTGGAAAGAAAATGAAAACAAGATATACACATCTTGTACATTAAATGTACATGCCGTGTATTTTTAATTTTGTAAAGGAAATAAAAAATGAGTACATGTTGTGTATTAATGATTACACACCATGTAGTTTTTTCAGTCGTGATTTTTAGGAAATAATATCATTTTAATAAATGATATTTATTATAAGAAGCATGGGAACATGTCAAGGAATTAATAATTCGACATGGGGGTTTTCAATAAGAGTTAATGAAATAAATAAAATCTGTAATGCATTTATTTATTTTCATAACTCTATAACCTCAGACCCGGTTATAAATATCCTCACAACCCTAACACTTTTCCTTAATTGTTGTGCACAATAATTCTGAAGAATTCTCTCAAGATCAAAAGAACTCCTTCCTCCAAGAAAGCTCTCAAGACTGAGAGAGATCCTCCTCCATCAGATCAAGGTGATCTAAGGCATACAATGCAAGCAAAGGCTTCTCCACACTAGAACCCGAAGATTCCTTTGGTGACATCCAGAGACATATGGAGCAAGAGTGGATCACCACTAGAGGAATCCTGCACTTGGATTCTATGATGCAATGACGGATCACATTGGATCGTGACTGGAGACATCAATGGAGAAATAATTCCATCAAGGTAATTCTTGTCAATTAATTAAATTAAGTATAACCAACATATAATGAACCTCCTTTATGGTTCTGGGACTATTCTTCTTTGTCTATTTCTGCGATTCGATCTATGGAGTCTTGTGTTAATCATTGTATTGATCCCATATTGATCATTCCTAATGACAAAAAGTCAAGTGGGTACATCCACCCACGAGCTTCCGCTGCACCTGGAACCTGCAATGCCTAGGGTAAACATCATGTTATAGACTCAACCATGGTATCAAATTTATGATTTAGGATTCTGTTTAAGATTTGTCTCATTTTCATTAAGAAACTATGCACGCATAATATTTAATATTTTTAATATTTTTATAAAATTAATTTCGGAAACACTGGGACTCGTAATCACATGTTGTGTTAGTACCTAGATCTGTAAATATATTTATAAATATTTCAATGTATTATAAGAAAAAAACTAGGTCTCTACATCATTCCCTACTTCAATAGTTTCATCCGTGAAAATAAAAACAAAGCAAAAAACTCAGAATTTTGAGCCTGTAACTTTTCATCTCACTCCTAGGATCCCTCCTACATGTTCTTATGCTGCCAAAACACAAGAACCAATAGGATGGCCTGATGAACCGTAGAGATAACTTGTCTACCCAGCTGAACCTCCTCAATCCCCATCGGGGGAGACTTTTAGGAATACATGATCTCCCCACTCAAAATTAAAGGGCTTTTGACAATGATCTTCAAAATATTTATGCCTTCTTCAGGCCATCTTCATCCACTCACAGATGACTTGGACCTTCTTCGTTGTCACCTGCACCTTCTCTAAACTAACAAGAGATGTCTCACTGATCTCTGTCCAGCACAATCATGACCAGTAGGGTCTCCCATACAGAGCCTCAAAAGGTTTCATGTAGATAGTAGAGTGGTAATTATTTTTGTATGTAAACTCTTACAAGGGAAATTGGTCCTCAAATCTCCAGCAAAATTCTAATAAACAATCCCTTATCATATCCTCCAACAGTCACTCATTTAACCCACCTGTCTGGGGGTGAAAGGTTATTCTCATATTCATATTGGTCATGGATTCCTTCTGCAATCCTCCCCACAATCATGATATAAACCGTGAGTCACAATCAGATATAATTATTGAGGGAACCCCATGCATGTGAATAATCTCTCATATGTACAACTACCCCAAACTCTCTAATGAACTATTCCCCTTGATTTCAAGGAAGTGTTGAAACTATGTGAGTTAGTTAACTATCAACTAGATGGCATCATGTCCCTTCACTTTCCATATAATCCCTTTAACAAAGTCCATGAATATGTTATCCCACTTCGACTGTGAGATCTCAAGGGACTGCAACAAGACTTCCAGAACCTAGTTCTCAACCTTCACCTACTAAAAGGTGAGGCACTAAGAGACGAACTAGGAAACACTCCATCTCATGTTGGAACACCAAAAGTATAGTTGGTGTTATATATACATCTTCCCCACACTAGGTTATACAATGAGGGGATAATTGAGGAACTCTTGTATCACCTCATCCCACATTGTGATTAGAAGCATCGCCCATCCCTAAAAAATATGATTTGATTACCTCCTTATGAATATCCATCTAGTGAATCCACCATGGATATATAGTCATGTAAGACCTCACAATTTATGTATCCTATATGGAACTCTATCACACACTCAATAAGTTGAGGAGTCAACACTATTGACTGAAGAATTTTTTTCCCTCCTACTCCACTAGGATCAGCTATAAGGAAGACAACTTCTATGAATCCTCCTACACTAAGTGATCCTAAGGCTTCCTACTAAGGGAATTTTCTAGAACATTTCCCTTACTCTGATTATAGACTATCTCAAAATGATAGTCCTGTAGGAACTCCAACCAATATCGATGTCTCGGGTTCAAGTCTCTCTATGTGAAGATGTACCTGAGACTATGATGGTCTAAGTAAACCATAAATTGTTCCCCTATAAGGTAGTGCCTCCACATCCTTAGGGATAATAATACCACTACCACCTCTAGGCCATTATTCATCTAGTTCCACTAATGTGGTCTCAACTGCCTCAACCCGTATGCAAAAACAATCTATCACTACATCAACACACAGATGATCCCTTCTCTTGAGGCATCATAATACACAACATACTCCATGCCCTCCTCTAGTAGTCTCAACACAGAAGAACTCATCAACCTCAGCTAAAAATCCAAAAAGTACCTCTGGAACTACTTAGTCTAGGTAAATGGATTACATTTCCATGTCAAGGTGGTCAAAGGAACTACAATCTTAGAGAAGTCTGCTAAAAACCTCTTATAGTACCCTTACAAACCAAGAAAGATCTATACCGATGACACGCTCTTATGTGGATTCCAATAAATCAATGCATCATTATTTTTTGGGTCCATGGATAAGCCATGCTTAGAGATGATATTACCTAGAAAGTTAACCTCAAGAAACCATAACTGGAACTTCAAGATATTTTCATAAATCTGGTCCTCTCAAAGTAAATCTAGAACCATCCTTAAATTCTCTCCATGCTCTTCCTCTGATGCAGAAGAGATGAGTATGTCATTGATGAAGATAACTAATAACTTTTCCATATACAGTTGGAAGATCTGGTTTATCAAATCCATAAACACAATTGGGGTATTCATTGCACCGAAGGGAATCACTAAGAACTTGTGGTATCTATAGAAACATAAAAAAATCCATATTTGGAATACCAGCCTCACAGACCAACAAATGGTGGTAGCCTAATCATCGATCAATCTTCTAGAACCATCTCGCACCTCACAACTGATCAAAGAGACCATCAATCCTTGTAAATAGGTACTTTTTATTTATCGTGTCTGGGTTCAGGTGATGATAATCCATGCAAAGCCATAATATTTTTTTCACCTATTTCATCAACAAAAAAGGGTTGACTAGGTGAATGTATTGAGTCTTAGGAATCCCTACAAATTTAGACCCTCTAACTACACAACTTGCTCTCAAAACCCCATAGGGTTATCTGATGTGCTAACTCAAACATTGGTCTATCCTCGGTGGAAGTATATACATAGTTTAGTATTACAGTGGGGAGTTACAACTGATACATCATCACACCCCACCATCATTGGAGGTAGATGAGAGATCGAAATATCTATAGTTCCAAGTAAAATAATTGGCAACTAATAAATTAGTGCAACCTCCTGTGAATGAGCTCATCTTGCTCTGTCCGTGGATCACTCCTTCTTAAGGGAGGATGAGACTCCATCCCATAACCTTGAATCACTATCAAACTCATTTGTAGAAATAATATGAGAATGGATAGTTGATGACCAATCCATATTGTGAAATACATCATAGAGTCTTAAATTCTCTATGGAAATATTTTTTGTGAGGCTCTCTCCACTCACAGTGTAAGGTTATCCCATCCGTAGGAACGTTTGACCACTAATCCACCCTATAGGGCCTCTAATACAAGAGTCGAGGAAAAGGGCCTCCTATAGTATTGTTAGGTCTCAAATAGGTTCTACGCATAGGGAAATGTGGCTTATGACTCCAACCTAACAACTACAGCTGGAGCAGTCATGACATAGGTCATACCTCAAACCATACTCAAGCCTCCTAGATAGAATTATTGTCTACAAAAAACTCATCCTTTCCCCTACTTACCTACTCTCCTCAACCTAGTCCTTCTATGAAACCCCATCACATATACAAATCCTAAACACAAAAGTAAAAAAGGAATCATCCATCACACATTGAAACTATCCTCTTTAGGTGGCACTGACTCACTTTCAAGGTTTTAGATCACTTCACAATAACTCATATCAGTGGGGAAAGTGTCCCTATACCTTACATGTTCAGATACATACTAAGAATCTATATCACATGACTCTACGAACACCCAGTGTTTCCCTAGATAGGTCTCACTATGAATCCCACCATTACAATGGGTTCTATTCGAGAGGGATACCCAATCCACATGATCGAGCCTGACCTCAACCATTTAATAAGGGAGTCTGGATCAACATGATACCAGGAAAATATCTATTTCTGGAACCTACAATGTGCAATCACCATAGGTGTGTCATATTTTGGAACCACTGGATCCAACTGATACTTTTTAAAGAGAACTGGTTGCAAGTGAAATCATCTTATCGGTTAGGATCTACATAGGTCCAAAAACACAGATCACTGACTGAAACCAAACCTCCACTATCTGGGGAACTGTATCATCACAGAACCTTAGCATCCTCTAGTGCTGGAAATTGTGGGGTTCACTAAGCCTACACACATCCTCATCTTTATATTTTGTTACCAATTACTACTCTATAGGTGGGGGTGCTACTACCTACCCTATTATAGTAAAATATCTCATGGGATAAACCCTAAACTGAATCATCATCTCTAATCGGATCATATTCATGATATGGAAATTGATAACCTAGCTATTTGTCTTCACGGAAGCATCTTGAAAGTGATCGAGATATACCACGGTCAAGTGATCATACACACACACACACACACAGATGTATATATATATATATGTTTGTGTGTGTGTGTGTGTCAATGGGGATTTGACTCAATAATGTATTCAAACACTCAATCATATATCATGAATGTACCAATGATCTCTGCATCCAATTTATTGGTATTACGAGTTAACAAAAAGTTATTCAAGGTCCTATTGAATGCATACATTGGCCACTTATACCATCATTAGATTCCCTATCCTAAGATCCTCACTCAAAATACTTTGACACTATTTCCCTAATCCCAACAAAACCATCATAAGGGGACTACTCCAAACATTGTCCCAATGAATGAAAAACTCTAAAAACAATCTATCACAACCTAGCCCTAACTAGGGCTTGATCCATAACTAACCCAAGCCCACCTTCATAGCCTAGGGGTGGTGAAAAAATCCAAACTAAATATCCTAAATGGGAGTCATTTTCCTAAAGTACCTATATGCACACACCCAACCATATCAATGCATAAGTGTAGGAGGAATAATAGTGAAAAGATGCAATATCTAGAAAGTAAACCAAGTATAAAAAACCTCTATTTTTTATAGGAGTATGAAATTGTAAACTAAAAAGTAAAGGGTCAAAATACATGCCCCACTAGAAATATGTCCCAACCTAAAAAAATTAGAAAGTAAACTATTGAGAGAGCCCAACTCATGATCTCTATAATTAAACCACCGTACATAGTCCAAAGTACCTAGTATCCCTAAGATCCTATGAATTCACCAATGACCTATCTGTCATCTTCATAATACATGAAAAGTGTGAGAAAATCTCATACAGGGGTGAGTATATACATACACAGTAACATTCCCAGAAAGCTGAAGGGGAAGCAATAAGATATAAAATTTGAATAGAAAGATAGTAGACAGAAAACAAGATGAAACTTAACCTAAAGTAATAGAGAGAGTAATCTCATCCAAGTGCAAGGGGATCAATATAGTGTGTAGATAAATTACACGTCAATTGTTTTCCACCCATAGCATGAGAGTAAACGCATCCAAACATGATAAGATAAATACCTAAATCATGTGGAATACCCCACACGTCTTTACAACCCATGGATGGAGAGTAACCAAATCCAAATGTATGGATACAAATATGCATATATATTCTTAGAGAAAGAAGTAAAAATGAGATAGAAAGGGGATCCACACCTCACAACTCATCCTAGGAAAAGAGTCACCAACAATTCTAGAAGTCCATCAATGATTCCCAAAAAATCACGTGTCTTCTTAGAAGTAACTGTGTGAATTCACATGCCTTACCAATATAACACACAACTTAGAGGGCATAAAATCCAAGTAGAGCACCCGCACCCTAGTTCATTAGGAGGGTTCCACTTTGTAAGTATTCGTATAGGACCCACTCCCATGCTGATGGATGGTTCCACTCTAGTGTCACAAAGACATGTGACCTATCTGATATGGGGGTTTCGCTCGGTAGGTAGAGGACCTGAGCCCAAGCTGATGGGGGGGGGGGGGGTTCACTCTATAGGTCAATTACCCGCACCTTGGTGTGATAGGAGGTTTCACTCTGGTCATCAAGGAATTGTGCACTATCCGATAGGGGGTTCTACTCTGTAGTTAGAAGACCTGAACCTAAGATGGTGGTGGGTTTCACTCAGGTTATCGAGGACCTACACCCTATCCCATAGGGGGTTCAACTCAGTAGTTAGAGGACCCAATCCCAAGATGATGGGGGTTCCACACTATAGGTCAAGCCCCTGCACCCTAGTGTGATAGGGATATCCCACTCTGGTCATTGAGAACATACTCCTTATCTAATAGGTGGTATTACTTAGTAGGTAGAGGACCCTTGCCTTTCCCACTAGGATGGTTCCACTCAGAATGCCTCTAGTGATCCTATGTGATCACTTCCATCATCAAGTTTCACTGAAACAAACACCATTCCCATAAACATCACCCATTGTATCCCAAAATCCACCACTAAGGGAACCATTGCTTTTTGGACAGAAAAAAACTTAGGATAGGATACTCACAATCCTAAATATGAGTTCAAATGAAGGACATATGAGATATTAAAGTTTCTTGAAAAGGAACCAAGGGGTATATAGTGTGTAGGGGACCCACATGGCGTATAGTCCCACTCTTTCACATGGTCGTTTACCTAGAGTTACATGGCTCTCCAAACGTGTATGTATACGCATCATGTAGGAGAAATACATAGTATTCACATGATACTCAGGGTCGCCCCCAAGTATGTAACACCCCAAGATTTTACAAAACATTTTCTTTTTAAACAAATTTAATAGTTTTCATTACACACAACACAGATTTCAAATGGACTGTGATCTATTAAATAAGTGAATGTTATAACCTAGTTGTTAAAATGATGAGAATTAATTGTATTAACCACATTATGAATCAAATGTTTTTAACATTCGTCCAAAATATTTTTATAGGTATAAGATAAGAATGAATTCAATTTTACGCATTAAAATGCTATATTTTTCTAAAGGTAGTTTTGTCTCCTTTTGATGACATGCTTATTTTAAATATAGTTTTTGACACTTTTATAAATTCAATTTGAAAATAATAAACTTTTTATTTTAAAGTGAAATACAAAAATTTACTTCGGTTTAATTTTTTTATTTTTCTAAAAAGTTTCATTTTTTGATGAATAATAAAAAAATACTGAATTTTAATTGAAGGCATTTGTTTTATCCAAATAATTCATAGTGTTAAATTATATTTTTATTGGATTTAATATATAATTAGATAAAGTTTTTATCATTTAATCTAATTTAGTTCATTGCAATCACTTTCAAATTGAATTTGGATATAAAAACATTTCGATCTTTTCAAAGTTTTCACTTTAAAAACTCATTTTATCATTCCGTCAATGGGATTAATTTTAAATTAATTAATGAAAATTATATTTTTTAATTTAAAAAAATGTATTCCATATTTTCAAATAATGGGTAAAAATTATGTAAATGGGTCCCTTTTATTTTTTTACATTATGAATGGTAATTTTAGTAATTGTTTATTAACTTGGTTAAAGGTAAATCAATTAATTAAGGGTAAAAATAATATTATAGATATTATAAAATTACCCTAACGCTTTTTCTAATTTTATTGGATAATTTATTATCATAAAAAATCATATTTAGGATAATTTTAGGTCCTATTTTATCCACATGGATGATATTAATCCTTTTATAAAATTTTACTCTATGGAAATCCAAATATGTCATACTCATCTTTTTAATAAGTATTACATTTTTTATATGTTTATTCAAAAGATATATTTGACTATAACTATTAATTAGAAAGATAAAATGTTTATATTCATCATGATAATTTATTTTTAATTTTTAAGAAATAAATAATTACCTAAAGGCTTACACATTGATGATACAATAACTATTTAATTAATGAAAATATTAAATAAATGATATTAAAAATACTAAAATAAAAAATTGAGATAATTAATTTCATCCACAAATTTTATTGATAAATTTGACATATTAGGGATGTGTTAGAAGTGTTTTTGTGAAGATATATTCTTTTATTTATTTTTTAAAAGTCAACATAATGAATAGTATGAAAATTGTAATTAATGTTATATTAAAATAAATTATATTTTATAAAATGATATAAAATTAATAAAAATATAAAATTTGGCCAAATGATTGGTATAAAGTTAAATATGTCATCAAGTATCAATTTATGGTTATTTTTTCATTTTATTGTAACTATATTAACCCTTAAGGAATAAAAACACAAGTTATTACGGTAAGAGTGAATGGGATTAAATAAGGGTTAAAGCCAAAGGATAAGGGTAATAATATGACCTAAACTTGTATAAAAAATACTGGTTGAGAGTATTTCGCCCAATAATAATATTATATTTGAAATAATTATATTTTTTTGAATTTAAAATAGAAAATTAATTTATATTAATTTAATATTTTTGGAGTTTCCAAAAGTGCCCCTCACCTCAATTATAAAAGGTCACCTCCTCCATTACTTCTTCACACCACTTTGAGCCTTCTAACTCAACCAAAACCTACCCATTTATCTTACCAACATCCTTATCCAAGTTATGGTTGTCCTAGTCTTCCAAAAATACCAAATCTAGATCCATTGAGAAGATATCTAAAGAAGTCCATCGAATAAGAGGTAAGTGTTTTACCAACTCATTTTAATTCATTTCTTCTTTAAAATACTCTTCATGTGTTGTTTCCATACTAAAGTAATAACTTCTGTATCATTTATATTATGGTATTTTATTATTTTTATGGTACAACCATATTTCACCGTTTATACATCCTACAAAAAATGAAATCATCGCACGTGCGTAAGTGCGTATTACCGTCTCTATGTCGTGGTGTAATTTGGTTTCCATCCCCAATTTATTTGGATGGGAATAATGATAGATATGAGGGATATAAATAATAATTATGACACTATATTTATTATTTATAAATATTATACCATAAAATTCCTAACCCTTTCACCATTAAAAGAATTATATCACCGCTCGTGTGTACATATGGTCTACCCTCTCCACAACGCGATGTGATTCATTTTTCATAATAACTGTTCAATAATAATAATAATAATGAATATAATGAGTAAATATAATATCTATGAACTTAATATCATCCTGGATATGAACTAAATATATAATATTCATAAGATACAAGACATACATGATAAAATATGCATAGTAAAATGAAGCAGTTAACACTCGAAACAAGGGTAATAACAAAATATTATTAACAAAACAATATAAGTGGGTAATATATGATATAATAAATATGTATATATTTATGGTAAAAATTAATAACATCCTTTAAACCATTATACAAGATTTTAAATCATCTTACACTAAAGGGAATTGCAGGGTAAGGGTTATTTCACAATCTCAATATTATTCAAGATTGTTTAAGTTTAAGTCTCCACTAAGAAACATTTTTCTTCCATGTCATTTTTTTATAATAAAATAAAAAAGGTTTTTAATATTATCCTAAAAAAATTAAAACATTTTTACCCATTTTATAATTTTTATAAATTGGTTTTAAAGGAATATTTTTATCGTTTTCCAAATGAGGTACTTTATGACTTTTTTCAAAAAAAAATACAGAAGGAAAGTTTTTTAACTTATACAGAATGAGAATATTTTTCTTCCATCATGAAACCTTAATGTATTAAAGATTCCATTACATTATTATATGATTATTTTCAATGAAAATTTTTTCTTTTAATATTGAACATCCTTTAAAATAAATGATTTGAAAGTAAAAGGGGTTATTTATATCAAGAAATTTTTAATGATTTTATTAAATTATTTTCATCTAAGTCAAAATTATTACTTATATCTTATGATTTATTGAGGTTGATATATTATGATACCATATAACATATTTTATTTAATGGTTTATGAAAAATTTGATGGTTGATGTTTTATTTTGATATCATTTATGATTTATTATTAAAGTATTCACATTTCATATGTTAGTTTTTCAATATGAATGTTTATATTGTTTATGTTACACCAATTTCATTTGAGGAACACATTGGAATTACTAAGTGATGGGTGGGACCCACTATATACCCTCGATGAATCAGTAGGTCTCAGGAGACAAACTAGTTTGGGTATTGGTCGAGGCCTTACCTGTTTATGTATGTTGTCTTGGTTGAAGCCTTAATGGTATGTTTATGGTGTCTAAAATTATGAATTACCTCATTATGATATTAGTTATTGATATTACATGTGATTTTTATATTAGTATAATATCCATGTGATTATTTATTTGTAATTTTTTTATTTTTATTTATTCTTACCATATTATTCTCAAGATTGTGTTTAAATGGATTATGTTTCAGTTATACACATTGCATTAATGTTTATTTTTATTTATTCATAATAGATTTAGTTGTATGATTACCCTTACTGTGCCTCTGAGTACACCCATTTCTTATGTTTTATGTTTCCTGAGATTCCAAAATGTATATTATTATTGATATTCAGGGTAAATTTAGGAGAATATGGGTGTTTGTAATGGAGTTACTATGTTGATTTTTTTTCGGGTTGTGTTATAAAATTTATGTATATAACTAGTTTTCCAAAACTGTTAAACTATTCAGTCCTTTGGTAAGGGATTGGTTGTACCTAGTACCAACATAATAAAGTAACTATTGACTCTGGGATTTTGGGGTCAGGGTATTTACATTTGGTATCAGAGCAAGTTTATTAGAAACTTTAGAAAATAGATTTATCAAAATATAGATTAGGGAAACATAACCCTATAAAGGAATTTGAGAATATTCCCAAAGTAACCAAGATTATGATTTTGAGATTAGTTATACATAAATTTTCAATTTATGTTAATTGTTTTACTATATTGATATTATGCATTATGATTCATAACCTAATCTAATGTATGTCACTGTTTAAAAAAGGAACCTAGTGGAAGGAATGTAAACTTAATCAATAAACATGATATATATATATATATATATAGGGATTTACCTCCTATGTAAGATAATGATGTTGGTGTTGGAGCTACAATTGGTGTTGAACAACTTGTAACCATACTGGTACAACTGACTCAGGTTATGAACAATATCCTTACCCATATGAATCATCCTAGTCCATAATGTGGAGGAACAATGAAAAATAATTCTATAAGTCTTATGAATTTAAGGGAAAATAAGAGAAGAATATGTCTACTAAACACTTTGGAAAAGGAAATAAGGTAAAGGTGAATAATGGAAGAGTTTACTTTCCATTCTATAATAAATGTGGAAAGAAACATCATGAAACATGCCTATTGGGGATGGGAGCTTGTTACAAGTGTGGAGAAAAAGGACATCAAGCCTGTGATTGCAATGGAAATAAAGAAGTTTCTAATGTGATGTTTTTTAATTATAAATATATGGGACACTAAGAAGATGATTGTCTTAAGTGTTAAGGAAACTTTCCATGGAAAATGAAAACGAAGAAAGGACAAATGTATGTGATCACAACAACCGAGGTTGAAGTTATTAATGATGTGGTGTTAGGTAATTTAATGGTATCCTTAAATTTAGATAATGATTTATTTGATTCTATATCATCAAATTATTTTATATCTTCCCAATTTCCCAAGAAAATTATACGTTTCCCTTTTGATTTAATAAAGGAGTTTCCATTCAAAACGCCTAAGGGAATTCTCATTACAATAAAGATATGTCAAGAAAACCCCTTTATGACACATAAACATGCTTTACTTGCTAACCATATCATCATACCTATGGTTTCCTTTGATATAATCATCGATATGGGATTTCTTTTAAAATACGATGAGAAAATTTATTATAAGAAAAGAGAAATAATGATTTGTAAGGAAGATGTATACTTCCTTATCTTTTGAGAATAAACATCATCATTTGATTCTTATCTAGATCCACCCCAATAGCTATAATAAATTAAATTCTTGGGGAGTAAGGGAAAATGAAATCTAGGGATGAATAAGGTAATCTTAAAATTGAGTATGTACGTATTGTAAAGGAATATATAAATGTATTTCCTTAGGAATACATGGAAATCGACTAGAGTGACAATTTGTATTTTATATTGATTTAATCCCTTATGAAAGACCACTATAAAATACTCCCAATAGAACGACTATAGTGGAATTACTAGAGTTGAAGAAACAATTAGAGGAGTTGGGTAAAAGGGGATTTATTATCCCTAGTGTTTCTCTATGGGTATCCCCTATTCTTTTTTTTAAGAATAAATATCGGTCCATGAGGTTTTGTATTAATTCTAGGGAAATAAATTTTAACACCCTCATATTTTAAGGTACGTTTTCTTAATATCTTGTGTTGCATGCAACACTGAGTTCAAATGGAATGTAATCTACTAATAAGTGAATGTCATAACCTAGCCACTAAAATAGAAGGAATGAAAATCATTAACCAAATTATGAAATTTATATATTATATATATTTAATAAAATAAATTGAACATTCATCTAAAATATTTTATAGGCACAAGATATGAATGAAATCAATTTTATGCATTAAAATGCTATATTTTTCTAAAGGCGGTTTTACTACCTTTTGATTTCACACATGTATTAAATATAGTTTTTAAAAAAATTGTTAATTTTATTTTAAAAAATAAAAATATTATTTGAAGTCAGAATATCAAAATTTTATTTGGTTGAATTTTTTGTATTTTTCTGAAAAGTTACACTTTTTAATGAATGATGATAAAATATTTTATTTTAATTGAAAAAAAAATCGTCTAAATAATTTATAGTGTTAAATTTTATTTTTAATTATTTTAAAAGTATAAGTAGATCAATTTTTTATCATTTAATACAATTTAGGTCATTATAATCAATTTCACATTGAATTTGGATATAAACAAATTTCAATATTTTGAACATTTTCACTTTAAAAACATGCTACTCATTCTGTCAACAGGATTAATTTTAAATTAATTTTATAAAATTAGATGTTTTTAATTTTTTAAAAAATAAATTCCATGTTTGGAATAAAAATTTTCAAATTTGGTAAATAGTTCCTTTTTATTTTTACAAAAATGAATAGCAATGATAGTAATTTTTTTTACCATATTTAAGGGTAAATCGATTAATTAAGAGCTAAAAATAATATTATAAATATTAGGGAATTAACCTAACACTTGTCCTTGTTTTATTGGATTAGTGATATTTGACCAAAATTCATCCTTGTTCTAATTTTAATGACTCATGGAGCCGCTTGGATGACTTTAACCCTTTTATAGTACTTTATTTTATAAAAATACAAATATGTTATACTCATGTTTTTAATAAGTATTACATTTTTAATATTTGGTTACTCAAAACATATCTTCAACTATAAATATTAATTTGAAAGATTAAATTTTTAAATTCATCATGATTCTTTATTTATAATTTTTATGAAATAAATAATTACCTTAAAGGCTTACACAATGATGATGCATTAATTATTTAATTAATGGAAATATCAAATAAATGATTATAAAATTTTTAAAATAAATATAATTTGAAATAAATAATGTCATACACGAATTTTATAGATAACTTTGAAATGTTAGTGATATATTAGAAGTGTTATTTTAATATATCTTGTTTTATTGATTTTTATAAAAGTAAAATAATGAATAGTATCAAAATTGTCATTAATGTTATATTAAAATAAATAATATTTTATTACATGATATAAATTTCATAAAAATCTAAAATTAAGAAAAATGATTGATATAAGGTTAAAAATTTCATCACTGATCCATTTGTGGTTAGTTTGGTATTTTATAGTAACTATATTAACCATCAATTAATAAATGATTTCAAAGTAAAAAGGGTTATTTCTCTCAAGAAATATTTAGTGGTTTTATTAGAGTATTTTCATCTATGTCAAAATACATAGTTGGATATTATGCTTGATTGAGATTGATCTCTTATGATACTATCTACTATATTTTATTGAATGGTTTATGAGCAATTTGACGATGAATGTTCTATTTTGATACCATTCATGGTTTATTATTAAAGTATTCACATTTCATATGTTAGTTTTTCAATATGAATTTTTATATTGTTTATGTTTCACCCATTTCATATGAGGAACACATTGGACATAGTAAGTGATGAGTGGGTCCTGCTATAGTCCCTCGATACATCGGTAGGTCTCATGAGACAAACTAGTTTGGGTATTGGCTGAGGCCTTACCTATTTATGTATGGTGTCTTTGTCGAAGCCTTAATGGTATATTTATGATGTTCGACATTATGCATTCCCTCACTATAAGATTAGTTATTGATATTCCATATGATTATTTGATTAGTAGAATATCCATGTGATTATTTATGTGGAATTATTTGATTTTCATTTATTCTTTCCATATTATTCTCATGAATAGGTTTAAATTTATTATGTTTCAGTTATACACCTTTACTTAATGTTTATGCTTATTTATTCATAATATCTTTCATTGTATTCTTACCCTTGATAAGCATCTAATCACACCCCTTTCTTAGGATTTATTTTTCCTAGGATTCAAAGATGTATATTATGATTAATATATAGGGAAATGTTAGGAGAATATGGGTGTTTGTAATGGATTTACTATATTGTTTTTTTTTCAAGTTGTGTTGTAAGATTTATGTGTATATCCATTTTTTCAAAAATATTAAACTATTAGGTCATTTGGGATGCGATCGCTTGTACCTAGTACCAATATAATAAATTAAACACTAACTTTGGGCTACCGAGGTCAGGTTATTTATAGTTGGTACAAATAAAGTTTAGTAGAACTTTGGAAAATAGATTTAGATAAATATAGATGAGGGAAACGTAAGCCTATAAAGGAATTTAATAATATTCCCAAAGTAACCAATATTATGATTTTGAGATTAGATATACATAAATTTTCAATAAATGTTTTGTATTTTACTAGTTCAAAATTGTGCATTAGGATTCAGAACGTAATCTAATGCATTCCATTGTTTAGAAATGGAACCTAGTGGAAGGAATAGAAACTAAATAAGTACACGTAATACATATAGGGATTTCCCTCCAATAAAATATAATTATATTGGTGTTGGAGTTGAAACTGGTATTGAATAACTTATAACTGTACTAGAACAACTGACTTTGGTTTTGAACAATAACCTTACTCATATAGAGCATCCTGATCCATAATGTGGAAGAATAATGTTAGACCACTACATGAGACAACAACCTCCATCATTCAATTGGACTACAAATCCATTTATAGTTGAGAAATGGATAAGTTCCTTAGAGAAGATATTTCTTGCTTTGGGAAGTAACAAAATGGAATAGATTTTACTAGCAGTTCATCATCTCTCATGAGATATAGATCAATGGTGGTCACTAATTCAAAACATGAAGGAGGAGGAAGAAATAAGAAACATGTAATTGAAGGATTTTAAATAAATTTTCTTGGAAAAATATTTCCCTCGTGACGAAATAGTGGATATGGAAAGATAATTCTTGAATCTGAGGCAAAAGGATGATGCGAATGTTTCTAAATATGAATCCTACTTTACACAATTAGAAATACATGTTCTGGATTACCTATTTAATCCAAAGAGAAAGATTTATCTATTCTTTTATGGGTTAAAACCATTCCAATGAAGGGAAATAGTATCCCAAAATTTCTCATCATAAAAATATATAGTCTCATGTGATATCAAGATAAAGTAATAATTCTATAAGTCTTATGACTTTAAGGTAAAACAAGAGACGAATATGGTTATTGAACACTCTAGAAAATGGAATAAGGGAGAGGTGAAGAAGGAAATAGTTGACTTTCCATTCTATAATAAATATTGAAAGAAACATCATGGAACATGCCTATTGCATATGGAATCTTGTTACAAGTGCAAAGAAAAAAGCCACCAAGATTATGATTACAAGGGAAAGAAATAATTTGGTAATTTTCAATGTTTTAATTGTAAAGAGATGAGACACTAAAAAATTATTGTCCTAAGTGTCAAGGGAACTTTCCCTAGAATAATTTGGTAATTTTCAATGTTTTATCTAATTCCTTATTTGATTCTAGATCATCTCATTATTTTATATCTTCCCAATTTCCCAAGAAAATTAGACATTTACATTTTAATTTAATAAAAGATTTTTCATTCAAAACTCCTAAGGTAATACTTATTACAAAAAATATGTGTCAGGAAGTCCCCTTTATGACACATAAACAATCCTTACTTATAGACCATGTCATCATGCCAATGGTTTCCATTGATATAATCATCTATATGGGCTTGATTTCAAAATATGATGCCAAATTTTATTGCAAGAAGAAGGACATTATGATTTGTGAGGAAGATATAGAATTCTTGATCTTTTGAGAATAAACTTAATCAATTGATTCTTATCAAGATCTTGCCCCAGAAGATCTATGGAATGAAATTCTTGGGGAGTAAGGGCAAACGAAATCTAGGGATGAAGAAGGTAATCGTCAAATTGAGGATATAGCTATTGTAAAGGAATACATAAATGTATTTCTAGAGGAATTACCTGGACATCCCCTAGAGTGTGATGTTTTGTTTCTATTGATTTAATACTTGATGAAATCCCACTATCAAATACTCCCTAAAGAATGAGCATAGTGGAATTAGTAGAGCTGAAAAAAATAGAGGAGTTGGGTAAAAGGGGATTTATTCTCCCTAGTGTTTCTCCATGGGGATCCCCGGTTATTTTATTTAGAATAAATATGGATTCATGAGGTTTTTTATTGATTATTGGGAAATTGATTATAGCACCCAAATATTTTATGGTATGTTTTATAAATAGCTTGCATTGCATGAAACATCGATTTCAAATGGATTGTGATCTACTAATAAGTGAATGTCATAACCTAGCCATTAAAATGGAAAATATGAATAGTATTAAAAAAAATTTAAAATTTATATATTATATATTTTTAATCAAATGTTTTTAACATTCATCTAAAATATTTTATATGAATAAAATAAGAATGAAATCAATTTTACGCATTAAAGGTCTATATTTTTCTGAAGGTGGTTTTACCGCGTTTTGATGGTGTACTTGTATTAAATTTAATTTTTGAAAATTTTCCAAATTTTATTTGAAAAAAACACACATTATTTGAATCCAGAATATCAAAATTTTCTTTAGTTTAATTTTTTGTATTTTTCAGAAAAGTTTTATTTTTTGATAAATAGTGATAAAATATTTCATTTTAATTGAAAAAAAATCATCTAAATAATTTATAGTGTTAAATTATATTTTTAATTTGTTTTAATGTATAATTAGATAATTTTTTTATCATTTAATCCAATTTTGGTCATTTTAATCAATTTCATATTGAATTTGGATATAAAAACATTTCAATCTTTTGAACATTTTCACTTTAAAAACTTGTTTTCTCATTCTATCAATGGGATTAATTTTAAATTAATTTTAGCGAATTATATATTTTGAATTTTGAAAAAATGGATTCCATGTTTGGAATAAAAATGTAAAATTTATTAAATAGTTCCCTTTTGTTTTTGGACAAAATGAATAGTAACTTTAATAATTTTTATTACCACGCTTAAGGGTAAATCAGGTAATTAAGAGTAAAAAATAATATTATAAATATTAGGAAATTAAACTAACACTTGTTATGATTTTGTTTAATGAGTGATTTTAGACCAAAATCATCCTAGGTATAATTTTATTACCTCATGTAGATACTTGGATGACTTTAACCCTTTTATAGTATTTTATTTTAAGAAAATCCAAATATACCATACTCACATTTTTAATAAGTATTACATTTTAATATGTGATTATTCTGAAAACATCTTTGAATATAAATATTTATTTGAAAGCTAAAATTTGTATATTCATCATGATTCTTTATTTATAAATTTTTAAAAATAAATAATTACCTTAATTGCTTACACAATTATGATGCAGTAATTGTTTAACTAATGGGAATATCAAATAAATGATTATAAAAATTTTAAAATAAAAATAATTTCAAATAATTAATGTCATAAAAAATTTTATAGATACCTTTGAAATGTAAATTATATATTATAAGTTTTTTTAAAATATTTATTATTTTATTTATTTTTTAATAATCAAAGTCATGAATAGTATCAAAATTGTCATTAATGTTTTATTAAAATAAATAATATTTTATTAAATGATAAAAAATTCATAAAAATATGAAATTATTCAAAATGATTGAGATAGGGTTAAAAATTTCCTCAATTATCCATTTATGGTTATTTTTTCATTTTATAGTCACTATGTTAACCATTAAGGAGTAAAAATGCTTGTCATTATGGTATGAGCTAAAGTGATTAATTAATGGTTAAATCCAAACGATGAGGGTAATAATGTGACCTAAACTTGTCTAAAAATTATAGTTTGAGAGTATTTATACAAATATTAATCTTAGATTCTTAATAAATCACTTTTTATCTATTTTTAATTGTAAATTAATTTATATTAATTTACTATTTTGAGAGTTTCCAAAAAGTGACCCTCACCTCAATTATTAAAGGGGATCTCCTTTCTAACTTTTTCACACCACATTTAGCCTTTTAAATCAATCAAAATTGGTCCATTTATCTTCCCAAAATTCTTATACAAGTTTTTTAGGTCATTTTCTTCCAAAATTACCAACTATAGGTCCCTTAATAAGAGATCTAAAGGAATTCCATTTAAGAAGAGGTAATTATTTTACCAACTCATTCATGTTCATTTCTTATTCTACTTATTCTTCATGTGTTTTTTAAATACTAAATTAATAAATTCAGTGTCATATATCTTTTGAGATGTTATTATGATTATGTGACAACCATATTCCACCTTTTAATCATCCTATAAAAAACAAAATCATCGTGCGTGCGTACATGCGGCTTACGGTCACCACACCAGGGTGTAATTTTTTTTCATAACCACTTTATTTGGATGGGTATAATGATTGATATAATGGATATAAATAATAAATATGACATGATATTGATTCTGTATAATTAATATACCATCAAATTCCTTATTATTTCACCATTAATGGAATGATATCATCGTTTGTGCGTACATACAGTCTACCGTCTCCATGACGCGATGTGGTTCATTTTACATGATAACCATTCAAGAATGATTATAAAAATGTATATAATGAGAAAATATAATATCTATGAACTTAATATCATCTTGAAAATAAATGAAATATATTTTATTCATAAGAAATATTACTTACATTATAAAACATACATAGGAAAATGAAGCAATTAACACCCAAAATAAGGGTAATAACAAAATATTATTAACAAAATGATATAATAAGATCATATATGATATCATAAATATGTATATGGTGATTTAATAAATTAATAACATTATTTAAACCATTATACATAATTTTAAATCACATTCAATTAAATCTATGTAAAATGTAAGGGTTATTTCACAGTCTCATTATTATTCAGGATTGTTTAAGTTTAAGTCTCTAATGGGAAACATTTTTCTTCCATGTATCTGTTTTTCTAAAAATGTTTTCAAAAAATTACTATTATCTTACAAATATTTAAATACTTTTTATCAATGTTTTAATTTTTATTAAATGGTTTGAAAGGAATCTGTTTTTAATTTTCCAAATGTGGTAATTTATGACTTTTTCGACAAAAACACAGGAGTATTTTTTAACTTATACGGCATGAGAGGATTTTTCCACCATCATGAAAGATTAATATTTTTAATCTAAATTTAAAATTTTAAAATTTTCTTTTCAAATAAAATGTTTTTTTTATTGTGTAGCTTTTAAATAAATTATTTTAAAGTAAATAGGATATTTCTCTTAAGAAATTTCTAAATGATTTTATTAGGTTATTTTCATATATGTCAACATCCATTGTTGGAAATTATTCTTTATTGATGTTGATCTATTATTTTATTATTTACCATATTTTATTTAATGGTTTGTGATTTAGTTTGACCGTAGATGTTCTATTTTGATACCATTCATAGTTTATGGTTAATGTATTCACGTTTCGTATGCTATTTTTTAATACATATGTTTATGTTGTTTATGTTTCACCCTTTTCATATGAGGAATGCATTAGACTTAATAAGTTATGGGAGGGGCCTGTTATAGCCCCTTGATTCATCAGTAGGTCTCACGAGATAGTTTAGTTTGGGTATTGTATGACAACACTGCTTTTTATTACATCTTAAACATGCTTTATTACATAAAACTTCACTTGATACAACAAAGAAGATCGAGAGTTTCAGTGTATTTGGGGCTTAGGATCATTACATAAAAACTTTAAACTTGAAATACAACATCTTTATTGAAAACTTCATTTACATGACCACTACATTCCTTCGTACTTAGCATTGCATTGGATAACCTGAGGACATGCATAAGAAAAGGGTGAGCTATAAAGCCCAGTAAGGGAGTACACAATGAATAACATGAGGAGTAAAATACATGTTAGGAAATAGGCATATCAATAGAGCATAAGAGAAACATGAACATAAAGGCATGATAAAGCATGATAATCATAACATGGAAATGTGGCAACAACACTTAACATTGAATTAGCATGAGCCAAGGCTCATTGCACATAGAGCATGAGTAAACCCTCATTGCACTTGAAGCATGAGTAAACCCTTGTTGCACTTGAATTAGAATGATTCAACACTCATTGCACATGACGTATCATGATACTATACTTTACCCAATGCATTGGAGCGCTATAAAGGGCGCACCCTTCTTAAACATTTCATTTCATGCATAAGTGTGCCACATGGATCATAAAACATGGATTCATAAAAAATAATCATTTATTCCACGATAAAGGAATGTGGAATTAAAACATGAAACTTTATAATCAATAAGTAAATGTGCATAAAGTTGAATACCCTTGATGGAGAAATGGGCATGGTATTCACTACACAATGACATTGGCTTAGAAAATCGGTGCGAGTTCGGCAGCGTAACGGCGTGACATAAAAATTCATAAAAAATGGTTGATGAGAGAGAAAGGGGTTACTCATCATATTTACATGTAATGGACAGTAAGGAGGTCATATAGATACATGTCCCAACAATTGAAAAGGAATTTAGATTCATGATACAAAAGTATTGCTTGAATGTAAAAGAGGAGAAAAAGGTTTCTTTCGGAATTTCGGCATAGTAACGGGTGTACATGGGAGGCTTTTAATGAGAGAGAAAGGGGTTCCTCATCATATTTACATGTAATGTACAATAAGGAGGTCATATAGATACATGTCCCAACAATTGAGAAGGAATTTAGATTCATGATACAAAAGTATTGCTTGAATGTAAAAGAGGAGAAAAAGGTTTCTTTCGGAATTTCGGCATAGTAACGGGTGTACATGGGAGGCTTTTAATGAGAGAGAAAGGGTTCTCCCATAATTAAAAAAATAAAATGGCAGTATGGGAGAGGTGCGAAACCATACCCCAACATTCATAATTGGAATTAAAAGGGAAATACAACTTAAAGAAAATTGACAAAAAAGAGAAAGGAAGAAAAACCCTTACTTGGAAGTGTGCTTCCAAAGGCTACAGAGAGGATTTTGAGAGGCTTATTGGGAGCTTGGGTCACCTTGGGAGGATCCTAGAGAGAGTAGGGCATAGGTTGGACGAACTTCAAGGGCTTTGAGTGAGGAGGAAGTGGGAGCTTGGCTGGGTTTATATAGGAAAGTTGAGAGAATTCTTTATTATTTAGGTTTGGGACCCCTTATATTAAAATAATCCAAACCACAAACCATCCCATGGTATTTGCCCATGGTTTCTGGAAAAAGAAAGAGGAAAAAAATATTTTACAAGGCTAAGGTCCGAACTTATTAAAAAATTAGGGTTGCTTATGTGGAGGTGAGTCACACTCCCATGGAAATTAATTTAAAAAGGCAAAGTGTTGAATAAGTCTTGAGGGCTCCATTAATGCTTTGAAAAGTTAGTCAAACAAACCCAAAACCTCATTATTTTAATGATAAAACATATATTGGCCGAAAATAAGTATTATGGTAGTTTATTACATCACCATTGGGTCATTATGATGTCATAAAACACATTATATATTTAAATGGTATTTAATTTTTACCCAAAAATTTGACTGTCTCAGAAAATTATGGAAAATTCACTATTGGATAATTTCGACGTCCTGATTCCAAAAAAAATATTTATTTTATCTAAATAATTTTCTAAATATGTGAATTTTCATTTTTAAAATAAAAACCGACATTTATAAAAAAATTCACGGGTTTTGACAGAAATGGCTTTCAAACCTTAATAAAAATTTTAATTGCATTCATAAAATTATAAGATCATTTATATTTAATAAAAATTAATGTAATATTTATAATAATATTTTATTAAAATATTATTTAATTCAAAAATCCATTAATTTAATAAAATATAATTCTTAATTAAATAATAACTAAAAACACCATTTGTACTTTAAAAACTAATTACAATGTATCAAAAATGACTAGAAATTATATTCATTATTATATAAAAAAGTAATGTGCATGAACATGATACTACTTATTTGTTACATAACCCCTTAAAATAGTCTCATAAGACCTAAGGGTAAGGTGTGCGATGGTGACAGACACTTGGGGCGGCTCTGATAACATCGCTCGAGTGGTAATTTCAATCAACTTCCACTTTTCCCGTAGACGATCACGTTCGAGCTTGACTTGATGAAGCTCAGCTTGGGCTTGGTCAAGGTAAAAGCCCAAAGACGCCACCTCTTTTCCGAGCTCTGACAAATGGGCTTCATAAGGGGCAATTCTACTGGATGAGGCCATCGCTTCCTTTGTCTGAGTAGAAATGGGTTCATTAAAGCCTTATATTTGTACTACTTAGATGATCACTGTTCAACGACTATAAAAGTAACGGTCACAAATCATAACATAAAACTAAAGAATTTGACATCTTATAAAAACATTTTTCATAAAGAAACATTTAACTGGATCAAGAGGGATTTTCCATTAATGAAACTTTGGGTCGTTACAATATTCCCCCCTTAAGAAATTTCGCCCTCGAAATTTTCCTTTTCCCACACTAAAACAAATGTGGGTAACTCAGCTTCATCATATCCTCCGACTCCCAAGTTGCTTCTTCAAACTTGTGGTTTCTCCACAATACCTTGACGAGGGGCATTGTCTTATTTCGTAGAACTTTTTCTCTACGATCTAAGATCTTCACTGTTTTCTCCTCATAAGAAAGATCATCTTCCAGTTGTACCACCTCGGAAGAGAGTACATGTGAAGGGTCCGGTATTTACTTCCTTAATAGGGATACATGAAAGACATCATGCACCTTGGCCATAGTAGGTGGAAGTGCTAGTCGATAGGCCACAACCCCAACACGATCAAGAATCTCGAAGGGGCCGATGTACCTTGGACTTAACTTCCCTTTATTTCTAAACCTCATGACCTTCTTCCACGGAGATATGTGTAAAAACACCATGTCTCCGACTTTAAACTCAAGGTCTCGTCGACGATTATCTGCATAACTCTTCTGTCGACTTTGGGCTGCCTTGATATACTGCTGAATGGTTTTCACCTTCTCCACCATTTCTTCGACCATTTCTGGTCCAAGCAGCTTACGTTCACCGACCTCATCCCAACATGCCGGTGTTCTACACCTTTTCCCATACAGGGCTTCGTATGGTGTCATTTGGATGTTCGAGTGGAAACTATTATTATAAGAGAACTCAACTAGAGGAAGATGTTGATCTCATCCTCCTTTAAAGTCCATTGAGCACGCTCTCAACATATCCTCAAGTGTTTGGATAGTCCGCTCGGATTGGCCATCAGTTTGAGGATGATAGGTCGTACTGAAGTTCAGTTCAGTATTCAGAGCATGTTGAAGACTCTTCCAAAACTTAGAGGTAAATCTTGGATCTCGGTCAGACACAATAGATAGTGGTACTCCATGAAACCGTACCACATCCCTGATATATATCTGTGCCAGTTGATCCAAAGATAAATCCTCTCGAATAGAAATGAAGTGTGCAGTATTTGTAAGACGATCCACAACAACCCAGATTGCATTGTTTCCTTTGGATTTCCTTGGAAGTCCGGTGAAAAAGTCCATGGTGATGTTCTCCCATTTCCATTCTGGTATGGTCAATGGTTGCATCATCCCCTTAGACTTCTGCCTCTTTGCCTTCACTTGCTGACACACCAGGCACTTTGATGTATATTCAGCGATCTCCTTATTCATATTATCCCACCAAAAGTTTTCTCAGAGATCTCGATACATCTTTGTGCTCCCTGGGTGAATAGAGAAATTTGAACTATGTGCATCATCCAAAAGTTCCTTCTTTAGCTCCGGAATTGATGGAACACATAGTCTTTTCCCAAACCGCACAATTCCTTCTTCATTAACATTAAACTCTGAGGATTTTACCTTTTTGATAGCTTCCACTTTTTCTTGGATTCTCGCATCATCCTTTTGAGCATCCTTTAACCTTTCCAAAAGATATGGTTGAGCAATCATTTGTGAAAGGATTGATGATGTTCCCTTCTTTATTATTCCCACGTCCATATTCATCAAGTCTAAGAAGATTGGATCCTTCTCAATTATCATCATTGATAGAATCGCTGGATCCTTTCTACTTAGGGCATCTGCCACCTTGTTCGCCTTCCCAGGGTGGTAATGTATTGAACAGTCATAATACTTGATGAGCTCTATCCATCTTCTCTGGCGCATATTAAGCTCTTTCTGTGTGAATATATATTTAAGACTCTTGTGGTCAGTATATATCTCACATTTCTCTCCATAGAGATAATGCCGCCATATTTTCAAGGCAAAGATCACCGCCGCCAACTCCAGATCATGCATTGGATAGTTTTGCTCATGGATTTTCAACTGCCTTGAGGCATAGGATATCACTTTATCATTCTGCATCAGCACACAACCTAATCCCTTCTTCTAAGCATCACTGAATACCACAAAAAGCTCCCCACTTGTGGGTAAAGTGAGCACGGGTGCAGTGATAAGCCTCCTTTTCAACTCCTTGAAACTTTCTTCGCATTCATCACTCCAAGAAAACTTTACTCCCTTTCAAGTTATCTTGGTAATAGGGTTGGACAACCGTGAGAAATTTCTCACAAATCGTCGATAATATCTAGCTAACCCCAAGAAGCTACGGATATCAGTTACCGATGTTGGCCTCGGCCATCCCTCAATTGCATCTGTTTTGGAGGGGTCCACAGATATCCCATTGCTTGTGATGATATGGCCCAAGAATGAGACTTCCTTCAACCAAAACTCACACTTTCTGTACTTTGCATAGAGCTTCTCCTTGCGCAAAGTCTCTAGTACAGTTTTTAAATTCTCCTCATGGTCCTCCTTGGTTTTGGAGTATATTAGAATATAATCTATAAAGACTACCACAAATTTGTCTAGGTAATCTCTAAAGACTCTATTCATCAAGTCCATGAATATTGCTGGAGCATTGGTGAGTCCGAAAGGCATTACTATGAATTCATAGTGCCCGTACCTTGTACGAAAAGCAGTCTTGGGGATATCTTCCTTCTTCACCCTTACTTGATAATATCCCGACCGCAAGTCGACCATGGAGAAGTATTGTGCTCCACACAGCTGATCAAACAAGTCATCGATTCTTGGGAGAGGATACTTGTTCTTTATCGTGATTTTGTTAAGTTCATGATAATCGATGCAAAGCCGCATTGACCCATCCTTCTTCTTGACAAAGAGGACTGGTGCACCCCATGGTGATGCACTTGGGCGTATAAACCCTTTATCCAGATTCTCCTGTATTTGTTTCTTCATCTCTTCAAGGTCAACAACAGCCATTCTATATGGAGTCTTGGATATTGGTAGCGCCCCAGGTATAAGTTCAATTGAGAACTCAACATCTCTTCTTGGAGGAAGACCAGGAAGTTCCTCGAGAAATACTTCAGCGAATTCCCTCACAATAGGCATTTCTTCAAGGGTGGTTTCTTCCTTGGACTCAATCATCTGAGCTAGATATGCGTGCTCATAAGGCAGTAATATCCATGCTTGAGATGATGGAGCTAAAGGAGATTCATCTTCCTCCTGACACTTGTAAAGAATCGGGGGTCGATTCTCCATATGGAGTGTGATTTCCCTCTCCCAACAATTTATGTTGGCTCTATATAAGGAAAGCCAATCCATGCCAAGAATTGCATCAAATTCCACTAAAGGGAGTATGATGAGGTTCGTCGGGAAATTCAATCCACATATTATAACAGGGGAGGACTTATACTCATGGGATGCAATGATTTCCCCATTTGTCGTACTCACCGACATCTTTACTTCCATGATTTGTGGTGGTGCAGGGATTGTTCTACTAAACTTTTGAGATATAAAAGAATGCGTAGAACCTGAATCAAAAAGTACGTTCGCTATTCTTGAATGAATAACTAGCGTACCTGTCACCACTTCGTTGTCGGGGTTCACTTCGGCAGAATTGATGGCAAAAGTTCTTCCTTGCTGTCTTGGAGGTTGTTGATTGCCTCCGATAACCCTTGGATTAGGGCACTGATTCGCAAAATGACCCGGTTCTTTGCATTTGAAGCATTGAACAACGCGTTGAGGTTCGAACGGAGCGTTCCTCTCCTCTGTCGCAGCCGCGGGTCCTTCTTGCTGACAGTTAACAGCTAGGTGCCCTTCTCTTCCACACTTGAAGCATTTTCTTGTCCCCCTAAGGCAATTTCCAGGGTGCTTCTTTCCACACTTTTGGCAAGTGGGGTGCTGGAATTTCTTAGCACCGTTGGATTTATCCATCGGACCACCAGCATTGAAGTCTACCTTACACTTCTTGTCCCCATGATACCCCTGTGATTCTCCGATCACCATTTCAACCTTGAGGGTACATCGGACAATTTCCTCATAGCTGTCGAAGTCACGGATCGCTAATGCTTTCCGCAAGCTAGGCTTCAGCCCACCAAAGAAGCGGTCAACCTTGCATTCGGTGGTAACGACAAATCCGGAAGCGTATCGTGCAAGCCTTGTGAAGTTTGCCTCGTACGCTCCCACAGATTCTTCATCTTTCTATTTGAGGGAAAGGAAGTCCCTTTCCATCTTAAGATGGAGGGTGCGTGGAAAGTATTTATCGAAAAACATCTTCCGGAATTACTTCCATTCCAAAGCCTCGATCTCCTCCTCAGGCTTCATATTTTTGATCATCGTCCACCATTGATCAGCTTCACCCTCCATACGATAAGCCGCCAGGAGAACCTTCTCTTTTTCAGAGCATTGGAGGATGGAGAATATCTTTTCAATGGAGTTGATCCATTGTTCAGTGATCATGGGATCGGATGATCCACTAAAAGTAGGAGGACTTTGTCTCATGAAGCTTTCAATAGCGACTTCTTCATTCTTAGGGGGGGTTGAACGTTCCTCTTGACCAGTGTTTCTATTCAAAACTTGAGTTAGCTGAGAGAGAAGCGTGAAAAAGTTCACAATTCCCGCTCCCATTGGATTGGGCATCTCATAAGTACAATCATCACACTGATCTTCACAACGGTTGTTAGCCCGAGTTCTCCTATTACCGGCCATTGGCTGGAATAAAAGGAAAGTTAGGGGTAACACATAAAGGGTAATCCAAAGACAAAAGTTGATGACTTATACATAAACTTTAATCTCTTTAACTCATGAGTCTATAGGATTCAATCCAGGCTTTTCATGATCTTCCTTCTAACATATATTCTTAGGAGCATTTTTCCCTTAATAAGGGTTCATAATAAGATTGTGAATTTATCCAAACATATCCCCCGGGAGTGTCGTAACCAAGAGTGCAGCAAGGCCCGTTGTCGTGCACAAGTTCCCGTTCGAGTCTAGCTCAAAGCGGTGTTTTCGTGTTTTACCCCTAGGATACATCTGTGCCAGAGCCGCCTCTACCTACTCGTATCCAGACAGGGATGTATTTGTTTGATAAACCACTTACATAGTATTTACCAAAACTTAGGGATGCTTTTATTATACTTAGTCTTGTATCTAAGGCTTTACTAGGGTTTCCTAATCCCAAAAATAACTAAACCTATCCTCTGATACCAACTATGACAACCCTGCTTTTTATTACATATTAAACATGCTTTATTACATAAAACATCACTTGATACAACAAAGAAGATCGAGAGGTTTAGTGTATTTGGGGATTAGGATCATTACATAAAAACTTTAAACTTGAAATACAACATCTTTATTGAAAACTTCCTTTACATGACCACTACATTCCTTCGTACTTAGCATTGCATGGGATAACCTGAGGACATGCATAAGAAAAGGGTGAGCTATAAAGCCCAGTAAGGGAGTACACAATGAATAACATGAGGAGTAAAATACATGTTAGGAAATAGGCATATCAATAGAGCATAAGAGAAACGTGAACATAAAGGCATGATAAAGCATGATAATCATAACATGGAAATGTGGCAACAACACTTAACATTGAATTAGCATGAGCCAAGGCTCATTGCACATGGAGCATGAGTAAACCCTCATTGCACTTGAAGCACGAGTAAACCCTCATTTCACTTGAATTAGCACGAGTCAACACTCATTGCACATGACGTATCATGATACTATACTTTACCCAATGCATTGGAGCGCTATAAAGGGCGCACCCTTCTTAAACATTTCATTTCATGCATAAGTGTGCCACATGGATCATAAAACATGGATTCATAAAACATAATCATTTATTACACGATAAAGGAATGTGTAATTAAAACATGAAACTTTATAATCAATAAGTAAATGTGCATAAAGGTGAATACCCTTGATGGAGAAATGGGCATGGTATTCACTACACAATGACATTGGCTTAGAAAATCAGTGCGAGTTCGGCAGCGTAACGGCGTGACATAAGAATTCATAAAAAATGGTTGATGAGAGAGAAAGGGGTTACTCATCATATTTACATGTAATGGACAGTAAGGATGTCATATATATACATGTCCCGACAATTGAAAAGGAATTTAGATTCATGATACAAAAGTATTGCTTGAATGTAAAAGAGGAGAAAAAGGTTTCTTTCGGAATTTCGGCATAGTAACGGGTGTACATGGGAGGCTTTTAATGAGACAGAAAGGGGTTCCTCGTCATATTTACATGTAATGGACAGTAAGGAGGTCATATAGATACATGTCCCAACAATTTAAAAGGAATTTATATTCATGATACAAAAGTATTGCTTGAATGTAAAAGAGGAGAAAAAGGTTTCTTTCGGAATTTCGGCATAGTAACGGGTGTACATGGGAGGCTTTTAATGAGAGAGAAAGGGTTCTCCCATCATTCAAACAATAAAAGGGAAGTATGGGAGAGGTGCGAAACCATACCCCAACATTCATAATTGGAATTAAAAGGGCAATACAACTTAAAGAAAATTGACAAAAAAGAGAAAGGAAGAAAAACCCTTACTTGGAAGTGTGCTTCCAAAGGATAGAGAGAGGCTTGTGAGAGGCTTCTTGGGAGCTTGGGGCACCTTGGGATGATTCTAGAGAGAGTAGGGCATAGGTTGGACGAACTTCAAGGGCTTTGAGTGAGGAGGAAGTGGGAGCTTGGGTGGGTTTATATAGGAAAGGTGAGAGAATTCTTTATTATTTAGGTTTGGGACCCCTTATATTAAAATAATCCAAACCACAAACCATCCCATGGTATTTGCCCATGGTTTCTAGAAAAGGAAAGAGGAAAACAATATTTTACAAGGCCAAGGTCAGAAATTATTAAAAAATTAGGGTTGCTTATGTGGAGGTGAGTCACACTCCCATGGAAATTAATTTAAAAAGTCAAAGTGTTGAATAAGTCTTGAGGGCTCCATTAATGCTTTGAAAAGTGAGTCAAACAAACCCAAAACCTCATTATTTTAATTATAAAACATATATTGGCCGAACATAAGGATTATTTTATTTTATTACATCACCATTGGGTCATTATGATGTCATAAAACACATTATATATTTAAATGGTATTTAATTTTTACCCAAAAATTTGACTGTCTCAGAAAATTATGAAAAATTCACTGTTGGATAATTTTGACGTCCTGATTCCAAAAATAATATTTATTTTATCTAAATAATTTTCTAAATATGTTAATTTTCATTTTTAAAATAAAAACCGACATTTATAAAAAAAATCATGGGTTTTGACAGAAATGGATTTCAAACCTTAATAAAAAATTTAATTGCATTCATAAAATTATAAGATCATTTATATTTAATAAAAACTAATATAATATTAATAATAATATTTTATTAAAATATTATTTAATTCAAAAATCCATTAATTTAATAAAATATAATTCTTAATTAAATAATAACTAAAAACACCATTTGTACTTTAAAAACTAATTACAATGTATCAAAAATGACTAGAAATTATATTCATTATTATATAAAAAAGTAATGTGCATGAACATGATACTACTTATTTGTTACATAACCCCTTAAAATAGCCGCATAAGACCTAAGGGTAAGGTGTGCGATGGTGACAGACTCTTGGGGCGGATCTGATAACATCGCTCGAGTGGTAATTTCAATCAACTTCCACTTTTCATGTAGACGATCACGTTCGAGCTTGACTTGATGAAGCTCAGCTTGGGCTTGGTCAAGGGAAAAGCCCAAAGACTCCACCTCTTTTCCGAGCTCCGACAAATGGGCTTCATAAGGGGCAATTCTACTGGATGAGGCCATCGCTTCCTTTGTCTGAGTAGAAATGGGTTCGTTAAAGCCTTATATTTATACTAATTAGATGATCACTGTTCAACGGCTATAAAAGTAACGGTCACAAATCATAATGTAAAACTAAAGAAGTTGAAATCTTATAAAAACATTTTTCATAAAGAAACATTTAACTGGATCAAGAGGGATTTTCCATTAATGAAACTTTGGGTCGTTACATATTGGTTTAGGCCCTTCTTGTTTATGTATGGTATCTAGTTATAGCCTTGACGGTATGTTTATGATGTCTGGTATTATGAAATCCCTCATTATGAGATTTGTTATTGATATTCCATGTTATTATTTGATTAGTATAATATCTATGTGATTATTCATATGGAATTATTTTATTTTTATTTATTCTTTCTATATTATGCTCAAGTTTATGTTTAAATGGCTTTATTAGTTATACAACTTACCTTAATGTTTATGATTATTTATTCTTGATAGCTTAAATTATATGATTACCCTTACTGATCATTCAATATCACCCCTTTCTTATGTTTTAATTTTCCCAAAATTCCAAGATGTATATTGGGACTGATATACAGGGTTAATCTAAGAGAACAATGGTGTTCTCAAAGGATTCTCTATTTTGTGTTTTATATTTTAAATTTTAATGTAAGTTTCATTTATGTAATTTGGCTTCCAAAACTTCTATATTGATCACTCATTTGGGATTCAAATATCGTATCTATGCCAATGTAATAAAGTGAGGAATCGGCTCCGACCTACAAGGTTTGGGGTCTTTATAGTTGGTATCAAATAATGTTTAGTAGAAACTTTGGAAACTAGATTTAGAAAAATATAGATTAGGGAATTATGACCCTGTAACGGAATTTGAGAGTATTCTCAAAGTAACCAAGGTTATGATTTTGAGATTAGTTATACATAAATTTTCAATTTAAGTGTTTTACTAGTTTGAAATTCCATATTATGATTCATAACCTAATATAATGTATACTATTGTTTAGGAATGGAATCTAGTATAAGTAATGGAAACTATATCAACACATATAATCCATGTAGGGATCTCCCTCATATTCAAGATAATGATGTTGGTGCTGGAGATAAAATTGGTACTGAACAACTTATTGCCATTTTGGTACAACTGACTCAGGTTATGAACAATAACCATACCTCTATGAAGCATCTTGATCCACAATACAAAGGAAAAATGTTATACCTATTCATGATACAACCACCATCATTCAATGGTACTATAAGTAAATTAATAACTTAGTAATGGATAAGTTCATTATAGAAGATATTTTGTTCTTTGGGAAGTAACAAAATATAGAATATTTTCATGGAATTTTATTGTCTCTCAAAAGATGTGAATTAATGGTGTTCATTGATTCAAAACACGGAGGAGGAGGAAGAAATATAAAACATAGAACGAAAGGGTTTTAAAGCACTTGTCTTAGAAAAATATTTGTTTTTCCAATAGTGAGAAGATATGGATAGGCAATTTCTTAGTTTGATGCAAAAGGTGAATGAGAATGTTTCTATGTATTAATCCAACATTACAAGGTTATAAAGGCATGTTACGGATTATGTACACAATCCAAAGAGAAAGATTGATCAATTATTTTATAGGTTAGAACCATTCCTCCAAAGGGCACTAGTCTCCCAAACTTTCTCATCATACAAAGATATAGTCTCATGTGCTATCAAGACAGAGAAATAATTCCCTATATCTTATGAATTTAAGGGAAAGAAATATAGGAATAGGGTTGATTAACACTCAAGAAAAGTAGATAAGGTAAAGTGGAATAATGGAAGAGTTTACTTTCCATTATTTAATAAATGTGGAAAGAAACATCATAGAACATGCCTATTAGGGATGATAGTATGTTATAAGTGTGAAGAAAAAGAAAACCAAAACCATTATTGAAAGGGTAATAAATAATTAGGTAATGTGGAGTTTTTTAACTATAAAGATAAGGGACACTATGGAAATGATTGTCCAATGTTTTAAGGAAACATTCCCTAGAAAAGGCCAAGGGGGAAAGCCCAAGCTTATGCGATCACAACAGATGAGGTTGAATGTTCTTAATAATGTGGTGTAAGATACTTTAATCATCTCCACAAACTTAGATAATTCTTTATTTCATTCTAGATTATCACATTATTTTATATCTTCATAGTTTTCCAATAAAATTTGATGTTTTGTTATTTAATAAAGGAGTTATCAGTAAAAACTTTTAAGGGAAGTCTCATTGCAATAACTATTTGTCAAGAAGTCCCATTTATGACACACAAATGTTCTTTACTTTATAAAGTTGTCATCATACCTATGGTTTAATTTTATATAATCCTAAATATGGACTAGCTTTCAAAATATGATTCAACAAATTATTGCAAGAAGAAGGAAATAATGATTTGTGTGGAAAATATAGAATATTTATCTTTAGAATAGAAACTTAATCCATATAATTATTATCTAGATCCACCCCCAATAGCTACACTGGATGAAATTATTGGGGAGGAAGATAAAATTAAATCTAAGGATGAATAATGTAATCTTAAAATTGAGGATGCACCTATTATAAAGGAATAAATTTACGTATTTCCTGATGGATTACCTGGACATCCCCTAGAGTGTGAAGATGAGTTTTATATTTATTTAATCCCTAATTAAAGACCAATATCAAAGACTCCCTACATAATTACCATAATGGAATTAGTGGTGTTTAAAAAATAATTAGAGGAGTTGGGTAAAAAGGGATTTATTTTCCCTAGTGTTTCTCCATGGGGATTCCATGTTCTCTTTGTTAAAAAGAAATATGGATTCATGAGGATTTGTATTGATTATTGGAAAACCAATGCTATTAAAATAAAGAACAGGTATCCTATACCTCACATTGATGATTTATTTTATCAACTTCATAGATCTCAATTTGTTTTGAAGATTTACCTTCGTTCTATATATCATCAACTACGATTAAATAAGTAATACATTATGAAGATATCTTTTCAGACAAGGTATGTACATTATTATTTTATAGTAATTCCATTTGGATTGACTATTGTACCATCCATTTTTATGGATCTAATTAATATAGTATACAAGGAATATCTTTTTTATTTTTTTATGGTATTCATTGATTATATTCGGGTGTATTTTAAAAACTTTGAAGACCATGAGAATCACTTGAGGATCATTCTTGAGACTCTCATAAGGAAAGATTTATATATTAAATTTAGAAAGAGTAAATTCTTGATTTATTAAATTTATTTTCTTGGCCATATTGTCTCAAAATATGGAATCTCTATTGAACCTATAAAGACAAAGGTAGTCCAAGAATATCCTGCACCAATGAGCATAACTGTGGTACTTAGTTTCATTGGTTTAGTAGGTTATTATCTTTGTTTCGTTCAGAGTTTTTCCCTATTGGATAACCCATTAACCAAGCTCACATGAAAAGGGGTTAAGTTTATATAGAAAAAATAATGTGAAGAATGTTTTGAAGAATTGAAGAAAAGATTGACAAATGCTCTGATATTGAATTTACCATTGAGAAATGGTGGGGATTTTTTATTTACAATGATGAATTTAGGAAAGGACATGGTTGTTTTCTTATACATAATGATAGAGTTATTGCATATGCATCAAAGTAGTTAAAAACTCATGAACAGAACTATCCAACTCATGATCTTGAGTTAAAAGCTATAATCATTTCTCTGAATATATGGAGACATTATCTCTATGATTAAATATGTGAGATATATATATATCCCAAGAGTTTGAAATATATCTTGTCATAGAAAGAACTCAATATGATACAAAGGATATGACTTGAGATACTCAAGGATTATAATTTCTCAATACACTACCACCCAGCCAAGGAAAATAAGCTAGCAGATGCATTGAGAAGAAAGGATCATAGAGTTCTGAACAAAATGAGGATTGACAAGGATCCTATGTTCATGGATATAGTAAATATGAATATAGGAATTATTAAGGAAGGGGAAACATCACTCCTCTATCAAATGGTTTCCAAACCATATTTATTAGAAAAGATAAAAAGTTATTAGTCTGATGATGAGAAATTCCAAAATAAAATCAAAGCTGTGAATGATGGAAAATTGATAGACTTTGTATATGAAGATGGTATTTTGAAATTTGGAAAAAGGTTTTGTGTTCCCTCTATACTAGAGCTGAAAAAGGAATTATTGGATGATTCTCATTGCTTGAATTTCTTTATACACCCTGGTAAAACTATGATGTATAAATATTTTAAGGAACATTTTTGGTGGGAAAATATAGACTGGGAAATTGAAGATTGTGTGTAAATACATTTGGTTTATCAATAACTAAAGGCTGAAATACAACATCCTATAGGGGATATGCAACCTCTACCTATACCTTCATGGAAATGGGATGATATTACTATGGAATTTTTCACTGGATTACCAAATACCCCTATAAAATAATATTATATTGGTTATTGTTGATCACCTTGACAAATATAAACATTTATTCTCTATAAGGGAAGATTTTCCACTGGAGCGTCTTGCACAAATCTATATTAATGTGGTTGTAATAATTTATGGTGCACCTCTTCCAATTTTTTATGATCATGATCAAACATTTACATAGAAATTATGGAAAAGTATTCATAAGTCCCTTGATATTTAACTTCAATTGAGCACCACTTATCACCCTTAAATTGATAGGAAGACAGAAAGGAATATCCAAACTTTATAAGACATGTTGAGGTCCTTCACATCTGACTTTCAAGGTATGCGTGATATGTATTTTCCTTTGGTATAAATCTCCTATAACAATAGCTTCTATTAAAGTATTTAAATGAAACCATATGAATCATTATATAAAAATAGATTTCATACACTAACTTGTTGTGATGAAGTTGGTGAAAGGAATATTGAATGCCCAGAACTTGTGGAGGAAACAACGGTAAAGGTAAAGACTATTCAAACACATATCAAAGAAAATCAAAGTTTGAAAAAGAGCTATATCGGTAACTAAAGGAAGGATTTAAAATTTCGAGTGGGAGATCATGTTTTCTTGAAGGTATCTCCATATAAGGGTGTTATAAGATTCTTTACAAAATGGAAATCGATCCCAAGGTATAATGGACCTTTTAAAATTCTAAAACGAATTGAAACTGTGGCATATCATTTAGAAATTCAACAAAGACTTTCTAAATTATGTGATGCGTTCCTTATCTCTTTTCTAATGAAGTACATGATAGACCCAAAACAAATTGTCACTTCTGAAGAAATAGAATTGGAACCAAATCTATCCTACTATAAAGAGACTATTAATATTCTTAACACTAGAGAACAAGTTTTAAGTAATAAAATGACTCGACTGGTAAAGGTACTGTGGAAAAATCATAAAATAGAAGAGGTAATTTAGGAAAATGAGAAAATTATAATGAGGAATTACCCAAATATTTTTATGAGATGATATTCTAGAAATTTTGAGGATGTAATTTTTTTGAAGGAGGGAGAATGTAACACCTCAATATTTTATAGTACATTTTCTTAATAGCTTGTGTTGCATGCAACATCAAGTTCTAACTAACTGCAATATATTAATAAGTGAATGTTATAGACTAATAATTAAAATAGAGGGAATAAATAGTATTAAACACATTATGAAATTTATATATTATATATATTTAATCAAATGTTTCAAATATTCTTCTAAAAGATTTTATAGGTATAAGATAATAATGAAATCAATTTTATACATTAAAAGGATATATTTTTCTAAAGATAGTTTTACCATATTTTATGGGACACTTGTATTAAATCTATTTTTAGACACTTTTATATATTTTATTTGAAAAAATAAACTTATTATTTAAAAGTAGAATATCAAAATTTACTTTGGTTGAATTTTTGGTATTATTTTGAAAAGTTTCATGTTTTAATGAATAGTGATAAAATATTATGACTGAATGGACTGAAGGCCTTCATTTTTTATTATTTTTGATAATCCGCATTTCAAGGGGTGAGGTGGAACCCTTAAAGTCCTGAAGACCTAGAGAAAATTACATGACTCGAAGGTCTTAAAGGAAATCACCCATACAAGACAACTTGAAACTGCTCCTCCCCAGCACATGTCATGATATCAGCACTCCACCTTCACAAGGATGGACAGCTGGATATCTTGTGTTGATCTCTATAGACCTAATACAAATGGAAATGCCATACCCTTTCGTTCTTCCAATTTTGGTTAGCTCTTCTCTAGGGAATGTTTCTGCTCTGAATCCTCATCTGAAGCCTTGTCCCCTATAGTCTGACTAGTACATCTCCGTAATAATGTGGCCTGAAGGCCTTGGGGTAGCCTAAAGTCCTTGAGGTGGCCCAAAGGCCTTGAGATACAACTGACCCGAAGGGCTTGGGTGGCCCAAAAGCCTTGCAGGACCTGAGGACCAAATCGGTGGCCCAAAGGCCCACATGGATGAATAGTTCTAAATGCTACAGTATTGAACAGTATCTGCTACAATGCCAACTATAGTACTTCTATAGTAACTCAAAAATATTTCTCCTCCCAGATTTGATCTCAGGTTTCTTGGATTCACTTGTCGAGTCCTCACCAACCGGGTTGAGGCTCATGTGCAATAGTGATAAAATATTACATTTTAATTGAAAATAACTTTTTGTCCAAAAACATAATAGTGTTAAATTATATTTGTAATTGGTTTTAAAGTACAATTAGATCCATTTTTTATCATTTAATCCAATTTAGGTCATTTTAATAAATTTCACATAGAATTTGGTTATAAAAACATTTCAATATTTTGATCATTTTCAGTTTAAAAACTCACTTTCTCGTTCAGCCAATGGAATTAATTTTAGATTAATTTTATCCTCTTATGTGTTTTGAATTTTGAAAAAATTGATTCCATATTTGTAATCAGAAGTTCCAAATATATTAAATATGTATCTTTTATTTTTTGACAAAATAAATAGTAGCTTTAATAATTTTTATTACCATAGTTAATAGAAAATTGGGTAATTAAGAGTTAAAAATAATATTATAAATATTAGAAAAATACCCTAATACTTTTCCTAATTTTATTGGATGGGTGAGTGTCAACCAAAATAATCAGTGGGCCAATTTTATGGCCTCATGGATCCACCTAGATGACTTTAACCCTTTTATAGTATTTTATTTTAAGAAAATCCAAATATGTCGTCCTTATGTTTTTAATAAGTATTACATTTTTAATATATTGTAATTTAGAAAATATCTTCAACTATAAATATAAATTTTAAATCTAAAATGTTTATATTTATCATTATACTTGATTTTTTATTTTAATAAATAAATAATTACCTTAAAATCTTACACAATGATGATGCAGTAATTATTTAATTAATGATAATATGAAATAAATAATTATAAAAATATTAAAATAAATATAATATAAAATAATTAATGTCATACATGAATTTTATAAATATAATTTACATGTTATTGATATATTATAAGTGTTTTTTGAAGATATCTTATTTTATTTAATTTTTTAAAATTCAAAGAGTATCAAAATTTTCATTATTGTTATATTAAAATAAATAATATTTATTTAAATTATATAAAATTAATAAAAATATAAATTTGGCCAAAAAATTTGGATAAGGTTAAAAATTTCATCAATGGTCAATTTGTGGTTATTTGGGAATTTTATAGTAACTATATTAACCCTTGGGGAGTAAAAACACTTGTCGTCACGATAAGTGTTAAAGGGATTAATTAAGGGTTCAAGCCAAAATATAAGGGTAATAATGTGGCCTAATATTCTCTAAAAAGTACTGGTTTAGAGTATTTAAACCATTCCTCATATTATATTTTAAATAACTCACTTTGGATCCTTTTTTAATTGGAAATTAATTTATATTAATTTAATATTTTGAGAGTTTCCAAAAGTGATCCTCACCTCAATTGTAAAAAGGCACATCTTATATCACTTATTAACACCACTCTGAACCTTCTATATTGACCATAACATTCCCATTTATCCTCTCAATATCCTTATCCATGTTTTGGAGGTCCGTTTGTTCCAAAAAAAGAAACTCTAGATCCCTTAAGAAGATATCTAAAGGAAGTCCATTGAAGAAAAGGTGATTGTTTTACCAACTCATTCAAGTTCATTTCTTCTTCTAATTCCACTTCATGTGCCGTTTCCATAATAAATTAATTAATTAATTATAATATATATAATTATATATTATTATTTTTATGGGAAAACCATATTTAACTTTTTATCTATTCTATGAAAAATGAAATCATTGCACGTGTGTACGTATGGCTTACCATCTCCACATTGTGGTGTAATTTGTTTTTTATCACCACTTTATTTGGATTGATATAAATATGGATATAATGAAAAAAAATTCTTACATTATAATTATTCTATATAATTAATATTCCATGCAATTCCTTACTCATTCACCATTAATTTAATGATATTGTTTCTCATGTGTACGTACGACCTACCATCTCCACGATGCGATATAGTTCATTTTCCCTGATAAAAATTTGAGAATGATTAAAAAAAATTATATAACAAATAATTATAATATATATGAACTTAATATAATATTTTAGATGAACTAAATATATCCTATGCATAATAAACAGGACTTACACAACAAAACATGCATAGGAAAATGAAGTAGTTAACACTTGAAACAAGGGTAATAATGAAATATTATTAAAAAACAATATTAGAAGATAATATATGATATCATAGATATGGATATGGTTCTGGTTTTGGTATAAATTAATAAAATTATTTAAACCATTATACATGAGTTTAAATCACATTAAACTAAAGGAAAGTACAAGGTAAGGGTTATTTCACAATCTCGTTATTATTCGAGATTGTTTAAGTTTAAGTCTCTAATGGGAAACATTTTTCTTCCACGTCAAATTTTTTCTAAAAATACTTTAAAAAAAGTTTTTTTAAATATTATTCTAATAATTTATGAATCCTTTTTACCCATGTTCTAATTTTTATAAAATGGTTTGAAAGGAATATTTTTTTTCATTTTCCAAAATGAGGTACTTCATGACTTTTTCAAAAAAAATACAGAAGGAATGTTTTATTAACTTATACGAATTAAGTGGGTTTTTCCACCATCATGACACCAAAACCTATTTATGGTTCCTTTACAATTTTACATGGTTCTTTTAAAATAATTTCTTTTTTTATAATTGAGTATATTTTAAATAAATTATTTCAAAGTAAAAAAGGATATTTATCTCAAGAATTTTTTTAATGATTTTACTAGGGTAGTTTCATCTATGTCAACATCCTTTGTTAGATATTTTAATTTATTGAGGTTGATCTGTTATGATATTATTTACCATATTTTATTGAATTTATTATGATTCATTTTTACTATGGATGTTCTATTTTTATACCATTCATAGTTTATGATTAAAGTATTCACATTTTGTATGCTAGTTTTTAATACGAATGTTTATGTTATTTATGTTTCACCTATTTCATATGAGGAATTTATTGGACTTATTAAGTGATGGGAAGGGCCCTATATAGCCCCTAGATGCATCAATAGGTCTCATGAGACAAACTATTTTGGGTATTGACTAAGGCCTTACCAATTTGTGTATGGTGTCTTGACTGAAGCCTTGACGATTAGTTTATGATGTCCAGAATTATGCATTCCCTCATTATAAGATTAATTATTGATATTCCATGTGATTATTCGATTAGTAGAATATTCATTTGATTATTTATAAGGAATTGTTTTATTTTCATTTCTTCTTTCCATATTATTCTCAAAATTATGTTTTAATGGATTGTGTTTTAGTTATACCCCTTTCCTTAATGTTTATACTAATTTATTCATAATAGATTCTATTGTATGTTTACCCTAACTAAGCTTCTGAGATCACCCATTTCTTATGTTTTAATTTTTCAAGATGCCAATATATATATTATGATAGATATGTAGGGATAATCAAAGATAATAATGGTGTTCTCAAAGAATTCTCTATGTTGTATTTCATGTTTTAAATTGTAATGTCAAGTTCATTTATGTAATCTAGTTTCTAAAACTGCTAAACTGATTATTAATTTGGGTTTAAAATCTTTTATCTATGATAATTTAATAAATTTAGGCACCATACCTAGGATATTTGGGTTATAGTCTTTACATCAATGCTATTACAATAAAGAACAAGTATCCTCTACCTTGCATTTATGATTTATTTGATCAACTTCCCAGAGCTCTATTTTTTCAAATGTTGACCTTCATTCTAGATATCAACAATTGAGATTAAATTAGGAATACATTCTGAAGATAGGTTTTCAAATTAGTTGTGGACATTATGAGTTTACAGTAATTCCATTTTGATTGACTAATACACCCTTAGTTTTTTTGGATCTAATGAATAGAGTATTCAAAGAATATCATGATGATTTTTTTGTGGTATCCATTGATGATATTTTGGTATATTCTAAAAGCTATGAAGACCATGAGAATAAATTTTGGATCATTCTTGAGACTCTTATAAGGAAAGAGTTATATGGTAAATTTAGCAAGTGTGAATTCTGGCTTCAGAAAATTTATTTTCTTAGCCATATTGTCTCCAAGGATGGAATCTCTATTAATCATATAAAGAAAAATTCAATCCATGAATGTCCTATACCAATGATAATAACCAAGGTATATAGTTTCATTACTTTAACAGGTTACTATAATCATTTTTTATAGAATTTTTCCCGATTGGATAACCCGTTAACCAAGCTCACACATAAATGGGTTAAGTTTGTATGGGAAAAAATGAGAAGAATGTTTTGAATAATTGAAAAGAAGATTGGTAAATGTTATGATATTGACATTACTATCAGGAAATGGTGTATTTTTTATTTATAGTGATGCATCAAGGAAATGACTTGGTTTTGTCCTCAAGTACAATGATAGAGTTATTTCATATGAATTAAGGAAATTAAAAACCAAGGAATAGAACTATCTAAATCATGATCATGAGTTAGCAGCTGTAATATTTTCTCTAAAGATATGGAGATACTATCTCTATAGAGAAATATTTGAGATATATAAAAATCACAAGAGTTTGAAAAATATCTTCTCGCATAAATAACTCAATATGAGTCAAAGGAGATGGCTCGAGCTACTCAAGGATTATGATTACCCAATACACTACCACACAGGGAATGAAAAAAAGGTTGCAAATGAATTGTGTAGGAAGGATCATGGATTTATGAAAAAAATGAGGATTTAAAGTGATCTTGTGTTCATGGATATAGTAAATATGGATATGGAAATTATTAAGAAAGGGGAAACATCACTCTTTTATCAAATGGTTGCAAAACCATCTATATTGGAAAATATAAAAAGTTCTCAGTTTGAGGATGAGAATTTCAAAAAGAAAATTAATGTCATGAATGATAGAAAATTGAAAGACTTCATATATGAATATTGTATTTTAAAATTTGGGAAAATGATTTGTGTTCCCTTTATACCTGATCTAAAAAGATAATTATTGAATGATGCTCATATCTCGAGTTTTTCTATACACCTTGGTAGCACCAATATGTATATATATTTGAAGGAATATTTTTGGGGGGACAATATGAAGCCGAAAATTACTGATTATATGTCAATATTTTTTCTTTTTCAATAAGAAAAGAATGAAAGGATACATCCTAGATGGGTTATACAACCTATACCTATACCAACATGGAAATCGGATGACATTACTATGGATCTAAGGGCTTCCTTGCCTCCCCTTGTTGTGTTCCAACGTTGTGTGGACTTGTGGGGGATCCAGGCTTCGACGATTCTCTCTGTCCTCTATAGGCATTCCTTTTGTATAGTCCTTGCATCTAAGGAAGATTTAATCTAGGCATAGTGTCGATCTCCCCACTCATGGGGGTGCTGGAGGTTCAGTCTGTCCAGGTGGTCGATGGAAGCCCATATGGGGCAGGAGATTCCTTCTGTCGTGGTGTGGATAAGCCACCCGAGGCTACTGCTTCCCTTTCAAAATGAATGTTTTCTTCAAGATATTGGCAACTCCCTTGGTGGTTTCTTGTGATCTGGTCCCCGAACCCGTTGCTGTGCGGAGGTTCATGTGGCTTGCATATGCATGGAGTTGGATCTTTCCCTTCCTGTGTTGGAGTAGATGGATCTTCGTGAGGAGGATTCCTTTTATTGGGTTCGAGATATTGTTTATCCGGTGTTTCCTAGATTCTGTTCTCATTTTCTTCTTCAGGGCCATGGTGTGTTGGTGTGTCGTCATCGCCAAAAGTGTAGGCGTCACCACCATGCTCAGGGTTCTCATGCAAGGGGTGCGCCATCGGCCCCAATATTTAGAGATCTTCCAGTAATGCATTTAGAGGAGTAACTCATTTCAATTGGTGTCATAAGGTCTGATTTGGGGGTCCCTGAGCTAGGGTTACTTCCAGCTGAGGTGGGAGGTTCTGATCCTTGCTGGGACTTAGTTCCTTTTGTTCCTAGATCCTTGCCTCTAGTTCTGGAGGGCGGCCTACCCTCTTTGATCTCGCCTCCTTTTGGTCTGATGTGTTTTCTTTAGAAGGATTTTTTCATGCCTTGGGCTGGCCCTGAAGAGGAGGAGTGGCCACTGGATTTAGTTCCCTTGGGATATTCCTTCAAAGACCACCCCTCTGGCATAGCTACTGCCCCTCCCTCATCCCCTCCTTCGGTTCAGCAGGTGAACAGTGGCTTGAAGAGGTATGATACCTCCCTCCTTGGATCCATAGGAAGGTTTGTCTCTCGCTCCCAAGGAGTTTCATATATTCCATTGGCGATCTCTCCCATTAGTTCAAGAATATGCTCTAGATCTCAATCTAGAAATATTTAGGGGTGGGTGGCTTCCCATTTCGAGAAGGCCATGTATTCTAGGGCCAGTCCCAAGAGCTTATTTTTCCAATGATGCCCATGATAATCTGGAATTCCAGAGGCTTGGGAAGACGTGTCAAAATGGACTTCTTGGCTTCAGAGATCCTTAGACATAAATCTTTGTTGGTGTCCATCCTAGAGCATAAGCAGCAGGCAAGAAGAATAAGCAATTTTCCCCAGAGGATCAAAATGCATGGTAACTTGCATGTGGAACCATCCAATAAGCATATCTGGATTTTCTGGAAAAGGAGTGCCTTAGTTGATCTAGTACAAGTGGGGGCCAGTTTATCATGGTGAAGGTTGGCCTTGACTCCCATTTCTTCTTTGTCTCCTACATCTATGGAAGCTATGATCCTCAGTAAAGGGAGACTCTGTGGAATAATCTTAATTAGTTTCATCCTAGTGGCGTTCCTTGGCTCGTGGGTGGGGATTTTAATGTTGTCACTGACCCAGAGGAGAGGAAGGGAAGAGAAATTTTCATTAGGAAGTCTAGCCTTTCCTTCGCTAAATTCTTGGCAGGTTGGGGTATCATGGACCTCGGGTATTCTGAGGACAAGTTTACGTGGTGTAACAATCAGCGGGGGGTTCATCAGTCATGGAGCTGGATTGATAGATGCATGGCCAACATGCATGTTGTGTCAGAGTTTGAAAATACTCGGGTGGTACATCTTTCACGTGGCATTTCAAATCATTCCTCTCTCTTGATTACCTTATCTACTGGGCAAGATCGGCATGCCCACTTCCGCTTCAATCAGCACTGGTCCCTTAATCCTGGATACACTGTTGTGGTGAGTGAATCACGTAACATAACTGCCAAGGAGTCCTTATGGTTAGGTTTTCATAATAAACTTAGATGTATTAAGCCTCGAATGCAACTTTGGGCGAAGGATTTTTCTGTTTCTGTTAATGAGTTGGAGGGTGTCATGAAGGATGTTGATCGAATCGAATAGAGGATAGAAGAAGATTGGGATGAGAGATTATTTGAGGATCTCTTGATTCGGAAAGAGATTCTTACAGACCTTCTTATGAGACAAGAGTGCCAGGCTAGGGAAGAGGCAAGGATCAAATGGATAAAGGAAGGTGATCGTAATAAGACATTTTTTCATGCCTGTTTAAAGGAGATAAGAAGATGGGAAAATCGAATATCAAATTGGAGGAAGGTTCCTATTCTGATGATAGGGAGGTGTTTGGGGAAATGGGTAGCAACTATTTTTGTGATTTTCTTGCGGGGTCAAATGCTCAGCACTCGAATAGGTATCCGGGAGATGATGCTGGGTTTTTTGGAGTTATCCAGTCTGTTTGTTCTACCTGGGATAACGAAGGTTTGGGTACCATTCCTCAAGAGGGGGAAATTTATAATGCCATGTTGAGTTTGAATCTGGATAGCACAGAGGGTCCTAATGGGTTCCTGGGAGCTTTCTATAGAGCCTCATGGGAGATGGTGAAGAATGATGTTATTGTAGCAATCTGAGACTTTTTCAGGGGGCGCTTCCTTGTGTTGCCTGCGCTACCAAAGTTGTGCTCATTCGTAAGATCAATACTCCTACATCTATGGAGAATTTTCTCTCTATTAGCATGTGCAATGTACCTTACAAAATCCTTGTGATCATTATTAATGCGTGGTTATCCGGGCATCTTCCCAGTTGGATTTCCATGGAACAACATGGCTATGTGAGGGGGTGACCATCCAAGGGGCAATTTCTTTGGTGCAGGAACTTATGAGAGATATAGACTTCAAAACCCAGGGATCTAATATGGTGATAAAACTTGATATGATCAAGGATTATGATCGAGTGGAGTGGAGCTTCATCATCAGAGTTTTGGAAAGCATGGGGATGTCTCCATGGAATATCGACTTACTGTTTCGGTGCTTCAGTTCTGCCTAGATGTCGATTACGTTTATGGGTAAATCCTTTTCCTTATTCAAAGAAGTGAGAGGTATTCATCAAGGAGATCCCATTTCTCCTAGAATGTTTATTATCTCTCAGGACATGTTGATCTAGCTCCTTCATAACAGAATAAACAGAGGGTTCATCACTCCATATCACAGAAGGATGAGGCTTATTTCAATTTCACACCTCATGTTTGCGGATGATCCCTTCATCTTCACTAAGGCTTCATACAGGTCTATATGAGGGCTGAACAGAATCCTGGAGGACTACAGATACTAGTTTGGACAGGTTTTAAATAATGGGAAGATCATTTTCTTCATTTCTAGAAGATACACCACTAGTCGCTCCCTCACAGTGAGTCAGTATTTGGGCTTGTGGAAAGGCGATTTTCCCACGGTGTATCTGGGATCCCCTCTATCATTGAATCGGTTTTGTATCCGCAACCTTGATCCTCTTGTTTTCAGAATAACAGAAAGGATCCACAATTGGAAGAACCGATATCTGTCCTTTGGGGGAAGGATAGAGCTCATCAATAGCGTGTTATTAGCCACTTCATTTCGTGTTCTTTTGGCTGTCAAGGTCCCTAAAGGGGTCATTCAGAACATTTATATCATTTTGTCGGGTTTTATTTGGGATTCATTGGCCAAGGGTGAAAGACATTGGGCATCTTGGCACAAGCTAGAGAGTCCGATCAGTGCTGGTGGTACTAATGTTTGGAACCTTAGTGACATAATTTCATGCATGCATACCAAATTAGCTTGGTAGGTGATGGAACATCTCTCTTTATTGGGCCAGACCATGCACGCTAGCTATGCAGGGCATCGGGTTTTTATGATGGTCAGGGCTCTCCACTATGGACTGAGGTTGGTCCCATCATTTCATCCCTCATTCCTCACTCGCATTGGATCATTGGGATATGAGATGTTTTGTTCTGGCATGATAACTAGTGCGGGGTGGTTATTGGGTTACCTGGCTATCCAGTTACCAGTATAACCTTTATGGAGGCCAGCTGTCACACAAACTTCATTTCTACCATGCTAGCTAGGGATCATCTAGAGTCGTTCCTGCTTATCGAGATGTCACCAGATCCAGATAAACTAGTGGTTTCCCCATCCTCTTCTGGCACTTTTACAACCAAGGATTATCAGAGGGTTTCTTTTCGGCAGGTTGTATGGGATGAATGGAATGAGGTCCTGTGGGGTAGAAGCATTCCCACCAAATTTAATTTTCTTACCTATCGTATCTATAATCATTTTTTTCCCACTGATGAGAATATAAAACGGTGTGGGGTGAGTTTGGAATCCAAGTGCATTTGTTACAGATGGCACAAGTAGGAAAGCTCGCTCCACTTGTTCTTGGAGGGAGACTAGGCGAAGGAGGTGTGGAAGTTTTTTAGAGAGTTCACTACGTTCTCTATTCTTGGAATGGTGGAGCAACCTTTCCTTGTTCATTGGTTCCATGGTGTGAGGGAGTAGGGATCCGAGCATAGGGCGCACACCTTGGTCCTACAGGCAGGATGATGGTCCTTATGGCAAGCATGGAACAAGTGGCGGCACGATGGGGTGGAGTCTATCGATCACTCGATCACAAATAACACAAGAACTCTACTGCTGGGTCTGGTCACAACTATTACCTCAGGGCGAGAGGCCCCAACTCTCCAGCCACTTTGTTAGGCTGTCCAAGGTTCTTTATCTGGGAGTAATAATTCTGCTGGTAACTGGGTCCATTGGATACCTCCTGTTCGGGGCCTCAAATTGAATATTGATGGGTCATGTGCTAATGGTGTCATGTATGGGTGGCATCATGTGAGACATCCATGAATCATTATTCATGGCCTTTTCTATCCGGCTGGGTCAGGGCACATCATTTTTTGCCGAGGTGATGTCTCTGTTGACTTGTCTTATCACTTGTAAACAGAGGAGGCTGGATATCGTGGAAGTTGAAACTGATTCTAAGTTGGTTCATTATGAGATCCAAGGGCTTGGTGTTATTCCTTGGTCTATTGAATACATTATTCTAAAATGTCGCAGCTACTTGGGAAACTTTACCAAAGTGTCTCATATGTGGTGGGAAGGCAATGGGGCTGCGGATTTTCTGGCCTCTTTTGACTATTCAGGTTCGGAGACCCCATTTTTCCATGACCTTAAATCTTTGAAGTCGATAGGGATTAATATCATTTGAGGAGACACTCTCGGAATTCACCACTTTAGACCCCCGTAGTTTGATTCTTTTCTTGTCTTTCTGGACATGTGTGTATCTCTTCTCTTATTGAATAAAAATTTACTTTATGAGCTATGTCGATAACTGAAGGAATAATTTGGAATTTCAAGAGGGAGATCATGTTTTATTAAAGGTGTATCCACGGAAGGGTTTTATAATATTTTTTAAGAAATAGAAACTAATACTCAAGTAAATTGGACCTTTTGAAATTATATAATGAATTGGAAATATGGCTTATTGATTGGCAATGCCATCCTGCCTTTTAAAAGTACATGATGTGTTCTATATCTCTTTGCTAAGGAAGTACATGCCATACCAAACACATGTTATCACTTATGATGAAATATAATCAGAACCTAATTTATCTTACTATGAAGATCCTATCAATATTATTGACACTAGATATCAACTTTTTAGGAATCGAACATCTCAGCTGGTAAAGGTATTGTGGAAAAATCATAAAAAAAGAGGCGATGTGGGAACCTGAGGAAATAATAATGAATAACTACCCAAATTTTTTTACAAGATGATATTCATGAGATTTTTTGCATGAATTTTTTTTAAGGAGGAAATAATGCAACACCCCAAGATTTTACAGTACGTTTCTTTTTAAATAAATTAAATATCTTGTATTGCATGCAACATCGAGTTCAAATAGACCGTGATCTATTAAATAAGTAAATGTTATAACCTTGCAATTAAAATGGTGAGAATGAATATTATTGACCATATTATGAATCAAATATTTTGAACATTCATCCAAAAGATTTTATAGGCATAAGATAATAATGAATTAAATTTTACGCATTAAAAGACTATATTTTTCTTAAGGCAGTTTTACTACCTTTTGATGGCGCACTTGTTTTAGATCTAGTTTTTGACACTTTTATAAATTATATTTAAAAAAATAAAATTATTATTTTAAATAATAATATAAAAATTTACTTTGGTTTATTTTTTGATATTTTCTGGATAATTTTCATGATTTAATGAATAGTAAAAAGCAGAATTTTAATTGAAAACATATTTTTCATCAAAATAATTTATAGTATTAAATTGTATTTTTGATTGATTTAAAATTATAATTAGATCATTTTTTATCATTTAATCCAATTTGGGTTATTTTAGTCAATTTTATATTTAATTTGGATATGAAACCATTTCAATCTTTTGAACATTTTCACTTTAAAAACTAGTTTTCTCATTCCATTAATGGGATTAATTTTAAATTAATTAATGAAACATATATTTTTTGAATTTTGAAAATGGATTCTATATTTGGAATCAGTGTGTCCAAATTATGTAAATAAGTCCTTTTATTTTTGGACATTATGAATAGTAATTTTAGTAATTTTTTATTAACACCCTTAAAGGTAAATCAAGTAATTAAGGGTAAAAATAATATTATAAATGTTGGAAAATTACCCTAACACTTGTTCTATTTTTATTTAATGAGTGATTTTCGACCAAAATCATCTTTGGGATGATTTTATGCCTTTTTATAGAAACCTGAATAACTTGAATCCTTTTATAGAATTTTATTCTAAGAAAATCCAAATATGTCATACTCATATTTTTAATAAGTGTTACATTTTTTATATATGGTTATTAAAAATATATCCTTGACTATAAATAGTAATTTGAAATATATAATGTTTATTTTCATCATGATAATTTATTTTTAATATTTAAGAAATAAATAATTACCTTAAATGCTTACACAACGGTGATGAAAAAAATATTTAATTAATGGAAATATAAAATAAATGATATTAAAAATATTATAATAAATATAATTTGAGATAAATAATGTCATCCATGACTTTTTTTATAACTTTTACATTGTATTGATATTTTAAAGGTGTTGGTTCAAATATATATTGTTTTATGGATTTTTCTAAAAGTCAAAAAATGAATTGTATCGAAATTTTCACTAATATTATATTAAAATAAAAAATATTTAATTAAATGATATAAAATCCATAAAAATAGAAAATTCGTCTAAATAATTTTTATAAAGTTAAATATGTCATCAATTATCTATTTATCATTTGTTTGGAATTTTAGAGTAACTATATTAACCCTTAATAAATAAAAACACATGTTTTCATAGTAAGAGTTAAAGGGATTAAATAAGGGTTAAAGACAAAAGATAAGGGTAATAATATGACCTAAACTTGTCTAAAAATTATTTTTTGAGATTATTTATACCCATAATAATCTTATATTTTAAATAAATTTCATTGGAGTCATTTTGAAATGAAAATTAATTTATATTAATTAAAATATTTTTAGAGTTTCCAAAAGTGCCCCGCACCTCAATTATAAAAGGGAACCTCCTAACTCACTTCCTCACACCACTTTGAGCCTTATATATTGACTAAAATATGCCAATTTATCCTAAAAACGTCCTTATAAATGTTTTTTAGGTCCTGGTATTCTAAAAATACCAACTCTATATCCCTTGAGAAGAGCTATAAAGGAAGTTCATCGAAGAAGGGGTAATTGTTTTACCAACTCAATAAAGTTTATTTATTATTTTACTTAATATTCATATGTTGTTTACATAATAAATTAATAAATCCAGTATCATATATATTCTGAGATGTTATTATGATTATGATACAATAATATTCCACCTTTTATCCATCCTACAAAAAACAAAATCGTTGTCTGTGCGTACGTATGGCTTACCGTCTCCAAGCCATGGTGTAATTTGTTTTTCATCACCACTTTATTTGGATGGGTATACTGATGAATATAATGGATATACATAATAAATATGATATTATATTTATTATTTATAAATAATGTACCTTCCAATTCTTTACCCTTTCTCTATTAAGGGAATGTCGCTCGTGCGTACGTACGGTCTACCATCTCCGCGAGGTGATGTTATTCTTTTTCCATGATAACCATTCAAGAATGATTATAAAAATTTATGCAATGAGTAAATATAATATCTATGAATGTAATATCATCGTGGATATGAAATAAATATATCCTATGAATATGAAACAAGACATACATGACAAAATATGCATAAGAAAATGAAGAAGTTAACACCCGAAGAAAGGGTAATAAAAAAATATTATTAAAAAACATTATTAGAGGATAATATATGATATAATAAATATAGATATGGTTCTAGTATAAATTAATAATATTATCTAAACCATTATATATGAGGATAAATCACATTCAACTAAAGTAAATTACTAGGTAAAGGCTATTTCACAATATCATTATTATTCAGGGGTGTTTAAGTTTAAGTATCCACTAAGGAACATTTTTATTCCATGTCCATGTTTTCTAAAAAAGTTTTTAAAAAGGTATATAATATTTTCCTAAAAATATTTAAAAATATTTTTACCCATGTTTGTATTTTTATAAAATGGTTTGAAATGAATCTTTTTTTCATTTTCCAAATGATGTACTTGATGACTTTTTCAAAAAAAAATATAAAAGGAATGTTCTTTTAACTTAGAATAAATTATCATAATTATCTTCCATCATGAAACCTTAATTTATTTAAGCTTCCTTTACAAGTTTAAAAAATTATTTTGAATGAAAATGCATTCTTTTAAAAAAATTGGCCTTTTAAATAAATGATTTTAAAGTTAAAAAGTGTTATTTCTCTCATTTTTTTTGATTTTATTATATTATTTTCATCTATGTCAACATAATTAGTTAGATATTATAATTTATTGGGGTTGATATCTTATTATACCATATACCATATTTTATTGAAGATTTTATGATCATGTTAACTGTGGATGTGCTATTTTTTATCATTCATGATTTATGGTTAAAGTATTCACATTTCGTAAGTCACTTTTTCAATATGAATGTTTATGTTGTTAACGTTTCAAAAATTTCATATGAGAAATGTATTAGACTTATTAATTGATGTGTGGGGCCCACTATAGACCCTCGATGCATCGATATGTCTCATGAGACAAACTGGTTTGGGTATTGGCTGAGGCCTTACCCGTTTTTTATGGTGTCTTGGTCGATGCCTTGACGGTATATTTATTATGTCCTTAATTATGCATTCCCTCATTATGAGATTTGTTGTTAATATTCCATGTGATTATTCAATTAGTATAATATCCATGTGATTATTTATATGGAATTATTTTATTTTCATTTATTCTTTCCATATTATGCACAATATTATGTTTAAATAGCTTGTGTTTCAGTTATACACCTTGCCTTAATATTTATTCTTATTTATTCATAATATATTTGGTTATATGTCTACCTTTTCTGAGCATATAAGCTCACCCATTTCTTTTTTTGGGGTAAATCTAAGAGAATAGGGGTGTTTTCAATGGAGTTATTATGTTGTATTTTATTTGAAGTTGTGTTGTAAGATTTATATATGTAACTAGTTTCCCAAAACTATTAAACTAATTAGTACTTTTTGATGTGATCACTTGTAACTAGTTCTAATTTAATAAAGTAACCACCAACTATGGGCTACTAAGTTCAGGGTATTTATAGTGTGTTTGGTCGTGTCTGTGTATATATCTTTTTTCTTTGTACTTTACCCTATATTTGTGAACTTTTGTACACAGCCATGTGCCCAGCCATTTACTCCCACATAAGGTATTTACCATGTTCTTTTAAACACATATCATCCACCTGATGACATGGTAAATGGAATATATAAGGGCTACACACCAATTTATCCTTATAATTTCTGAATTCCTAGTCGTCGCAGCATATGGCCCGATGGGCCTTGTGTTCCTCAAACTACATGTCGTGTAGTCTAGATTTTTTAAAAATCTTAGATCCATTATACTAACACCAGATCTAGTCTTTTTTCCTTTATATCTAGCTTCTTCTTCCCCTAAAATCATAATATTTAATCGTCGATTGTCATTTTTAGGAATCTGGTGGCTAAAAATCAGATCCTGTCAACCTGTGGGGTTTCTCCGTACATCCTGCACACCTCCATTCCTTCCACTGTTGATGATTCCACTATTGATCATTGAAACGATATACCATAACCCATAAACAAACAAGATATATATATGATTCATCAATATTCCCCTTGAATGTGATTTCATCACAATTCCGAGAGTCTGATCGGACTCGATACCGCTCGGCAACGTCAAAATAGGACCACATGGTACAATTGGTGAATAATGTGAATTAATTGAGGGGGAAAGCACAAGAAAAAATGTTTAACCATTATTGTATAAGTTTTATCTTCCAAATATTAATAACGGGGATATCTGGGTTAGTTAACAAGAATAACCAATTAAAATTTCAATACACCGACACATGCTCAGGCCACAATTGGTGTAGATCAAAAAAGGGGATTAATATGCTCAATAAATTTAATCAAAATGGGTGTAATCCAAAAATTAACAAGTCCTACATAGATATTAGATCATTTTTTGGCGAATAATATACCCACTAATTATTGAAGGAAGTTGTTGCATTCATTGCATCTTGATCTGTTCTAATCTAGAGTTTCTTTATCATCGGATGTGATCCTCCAATGGAAGGAGAGGAGGAAGAATCTCTAGAAAATCCAAGGATTATGAGGCTAACCCTAGGAGATTATCCATAATAATAGATTTACATAAAAATTTATTATCTAAAATGAATGAATTAATTAAATTAATTAATTAATCCACTAAAAGTACCACCAATGGGCAAGATATCTGAATGCCACATACTAACCTATTTTAGGTCACAACTAGGGTAAATATCACATTCTAGACTCAATAGTGGTCTCTGATTTCTAGACTGATCTTACTTGTAAGATTTATCATGTTTTCTTAATGAAACTATGCACATGTAATATAAAGCATTTCATATTTTTATAAAATTAATTCTAGGAGAACCAGGCCTTAGAATCATACATCATATCAATGTCTGGATTTGGAAATATATATTGAAACATTTTAAGGTATTACAAGTCAAAAACTAGGTCTCTATATCTCACATTAAGTTTCAAACCTTGTTAATATATTGTGTTCTCTTATGTTGGTGTGTTTGTGGGTGTAAAGAGAGACTATATCACTTCACTTTAACATGTGGAAAAGGTTATTTCAAAATAAATTAACAATAATTTATATCACTAATTCATCCCCCCCCCCCAACCACTTGGTGATCTCCATCATATCCTATAGTTGGATTTAAAAGTGTTATCCGAGCTAGACCACCTTCATTTGCGATTTTATATTTTTTGATGTCTCTCTCAAGAAGAATAATCAGGCAATATTGTCTCTTATAAACTATGGATAATATGAATTTAGTGAATTAAAAGGGTATTCGAACATTTTATAGAAGATTTTATTAAGTTTTAAAGGATATAATTCTTACTTATTTTCTCTTGACCAATTATAAAGTTTTGAAAGATGTAACTGATGGATTTACCCCACATACTAAAGGTGATTCCCTAATAGCATCAGAAAAATGGAATATGGAGAATAATGGTCATTCTTGAAATCCAATATTATCTTCTCTTTCAGAAATTAAATTTATAAAGTTTAAAGTAATCCAAGAAACAATAGGTATTTTAGAGAAACTATAGAATATCAATAAAGGAATAACCAATGTTAATTGGGTTAAGTTACAATTTTGTAGAATTAAATATGAATATATTCATATGTATGGTGAGGAGACTATTGAAATATTATTTACATGGTTTAATTAATTTTCTAGAATGATCAATCCTATGGTGATAAGTTGTAATACTAAACTATTGTAGAGAATATATTACCTATCTTAACTAACAAGTTTGATGTCAAAGTATCTACTTTGGAAGAAAAATATTCAGGTGAAATCCCTCTTGATAATCTATATAGTACAATTATTTCTTATGAAATAAGGAAAGATAATGATATCAAGAAAAGTGCAAACCATTTGTTATCATTTTATAAAATCCGGTTTAAGGGTTTCCGGTACCGACATAAAACAACCACATTGTTAACATCTTCAAAAATTCAAAAAACACCGCCATCCACACCTCGAGCCGTGAACCACACATCACACCTCGAGCTTTGAACCACATCCCGCCTGACCAATGCTGACTCGATCCATGGTCTGCCTCGATAGAAACATCACCCGATTTCAGACTTATCCGCATTAACCAGACTGTCGAAGATCTTCACCGGCTTCCATCGTCACCTTCACTGTCAGCGTCCATCGTCATAACAACCATCCCTACAGGATATCCAAGGCTGCAGATGACACCCGAGTAGGCCAATTGAAACACCAAAACCAAATCATAGAATTTGAAAAAAATCATCCCCAATTCATAGAACCAACCATGAATCTTAATCCCAGACCTCCAACAAACATCAAGAAACCCTACACAAAACCTCATATTAAAATGAAAAACCAGAGATCTCGTCCCTGCCTCCACCAGAGCATCAACACCGGTTCAAAACTGCCCGATTCATCCACAAAACATCATCCCAAAGCCACCAAAAATAGAATCCATAAGCAAGAATGAAGAAAGAAGAGAAATTGTTAGCATAATACTGGAAAAGGACCCAGCCAAAAACCAGATCTAGTTTTAAATCCCATCGCCACCAACTAGACAACCTGTAGAGGCCACACCCAACCACGAATTGCCTGCATTTGAGGACGAAATGACTCCCTCAACCCGCGGAATCTGGGACTCAGTATCTGGGCACCTGCACCGCCGTGAAACCCTATCCCAAGCGGGGAGTTGAGAAAAAGGATAGAAAAATCATGCACATCGCTGAGAGGACTGAACCAAGGGAGAAGAAGCGGTGCCTGATCGAGGTGAAACCAGGAGGCGGTGATGGGAGAAAACCCTCGCGCCACGTCTCCCCTTAAGGTCCCATTCTATAAAACTCAAGAAGTGTAAAGGAAGAAAATGATGTTTCCTTCAAATCCTCAATGTCTAAGAAAAGTAAGAAGACTATTTATGAATAATATGAAGTTTTCTATTCTGATACAGATCCATATATTGATTTAATGTTTGATAAAATAATTTCACTTATCTCTAATTCATTTTTTATTGATTTTTTTTATAATCCACCTTTCAAGGGATGAGGTGGAACCAATAAAAGGCTCGTAGGCATAAGTATTACATGGTCCATAGGCCTTAGAGGAATTCATTGCCTGTAGGCTTCAAACATTACATACAACCCAGACAAACTACTTGGAACTGCTCCTCCCTAGCATCTTCATCGTGAAATCAGCTCTCCACCTCTGCATGGTTGTTCGGCTAGGCATTCTCGTGCATACACAGGCTTGTCCCGATGGTAGGTGTCATACCCTCTCATTATTTTAATCTGTTTAGCTTCTGCTGTGGTGAAATCTCCTTGTATATTTTGTATCGAATTGTCCAAAACTGAAATATTATTAAGCTAGTAAAGAAGAAAATGAATGATGAAGAATAATATTAATTAAAGACTCAAACAGATCAAAATTCACTTTTAGAAGAAATAGAATGAATTATTTTTAAGAAAAATAATAATTTAATATCTAAGTCAAAGAAGGTGAAAGTAGTGGTGGAGAATAATAGATTGACATTGAATTTGATGTTAGTGAAAATATTCTCATTACTAAATTGAGAGATGAAAATTTTACTAGTAATTAAGGTATAAATTATATAATTTGAGAAGAGAAAACTCGAATAAATTTTATTTTGAAGTTTAATTGAGATAATTTAACTAAAAAATATAAAATATTGAAAAATATAATATAAATTTGAAGAAATATTATCAATATTATAACAAAAAGGAATTACCATATGAATAAAAAAGGATTTAGATATTAAAATAATATTATAATCTGAAGAAGTTTCTTAATGATGAGAATATTTTAATATCAATTTGAAAGAAAATATTAAATATGTGTAGAAATATATTAATCTTGTTTTATAGTAATTGATCAATGTTGAAGAAAAATTGAACTTATCCAGGCTCAAATTTCAAAATTATATTCCTGAAGGTGGATAGTTTTCAAAAAATAATAAATCTTAAGGGTATAATAAAACATCTTCCTAAGGTAATTTTAATGCTTAAAATATTGATAGAGACTTTGAGAAGAAGAATTGCATCAAAAGGGCCAAGTTTGTGGCTAAAAAAAATGAGTCTCAGAAATTTGGAAATTCTAGGAATCACTGATTTAATTCAAAATATATTGCAATTGGTGAATCTATAAAGACAAATAATAAGTATAATATGAAGAATAATATTTTAATAGTTCAAAAAAATCTAGATCTCAAAAGGGGTCAATATCTCTGATTAGGAGGAGGTTGGAAGTAAAGCACACGGTTCTGTACAACATGAAATTTTTACAAGAGAATATGATTTCTATATTTATTATTGGTACTATATAAGCTTTAAGAATATATAAAAATTTGTTTTTTTAATTGAAAACATTATAACATTATTATAAGGCTTTGGAGATAATTTTTTAAGGATATTCATCTCTCTAAAAATAAGAAAGTTTTGAAATTGGTTAACTAGTATAAAAAAATATTATAGGTTTGACATTCTTAAATAAATATTAAGGAGTTTTTAACATCCTGGTCATCATGATAATGAATTTTTTATCATTCTACCATCTTAGAAAAAATATTATTCTCAATATTCATATGTCTCGAAAGATAATGAAAAAAAGGAAGGAGAAAACCTTAGTTATAGAGATTGCACTCAATGTATCAAAAAAGGAAAGTATATGGATCTTGGATAGTGTATTATAATCTCATATGATAATATATTTAAAACTACTAAAATATTTTTATAATTATAATATAAGATCAGTGACTTTTGGAAATGATGGGTCATTAAAAGTCAATGAATATGACTCAATTTTTATTAGGAAATAAAATATGGAATCCAAAAACAATCTTTATATTGAAGGATTGAAACATAATTTGTTGAGTTTATCCTATATTTTTTATGAATAGGATTAAGTGGTTTTCAATAAATATGGGTTCTCAGTTAAGAATCTTGAGTATGAAAGAATAATTACAAGTGGTCTATGGACCAAAGAGAATTTATTCTGATTATGTGATGTTGGATATTCATGTTATCAATTCATGAAGAAAGAAAATAAATTATGTAATATTAGGATTGGATATCTTATCCAAAAGAGGAAGAATATAATCAATTTTGGGGAGAATTTTTATAATGTTCCTTTTCTGAAAAGATAAAGAGACAAGTTGTGCTCAATATAATTAAAGGGTGATATTGTTAACTCTTCTCATAAGAAGGTGGAGCTTCAATCTACTAAACCATTAGAGCTTATTAATTCACATGGTTTTGGGCCTATGAGGAAGAAATAAATCAATTAAGATAATTATTTTATTGTATTTATTGATGACTTCACTTTTATTACTTGTGTTATCTTTATGAAACATAAATTTGAGGGTTTAAATTTTTTTAAAAGATTATAAAGAAGTGTAGAAGAGGAGTATGGTTTCACTCTAAATAAGATTAATAAAGGCAATAAAATTATGATTATAAATATATAATTTGAAGCTTATCTATAGAATAAAGGAATATAAAATCAATTAAATACATCATACAATTCACACAAAATAGTGTGGTTGAATAGAATAATAAATTTTTGATGTCAATGGCTTTGACAATGCTAGTCAAGCATGATACTAATTTATTTTTTTTGAGGTATGCTATTCATACAGTGGTTCAAATACAAAATAATTTCTACTATATTCTAAATTAAGATATTTCCCCTTATGAGTTTTATTATAATAAATCTCTAAGTGTTTAGTATCTTTGATTATTTGGAATCCCTTGTATCATCAAGGTTAAAGGTAAACATTTTGGTAAGTTTGAGCCAAGAAGATTTGATAGAATTTCTATTTACTATCCTCCAAATAGAAATGGATATCTTTTTTCTAACAAGGGGGATAGAATAATGGTTCATATATATGATTTGAAGATTATGAAATATTCAAAGAAATAAGTCACACTTAAAGATGCTATTTGTGATGATGTTTTTTTAATCAACAACCTAAAATACATTATATATATATATATATATATATATATGAAAGTATTAATTTTTTATGAGTTTAATAATAAGATTAATCCATTTAATGTGATGGGTAATAATTAAATTTCTCTTATATGATTCTGAGAAAATAATTGTAGCCTTATAATTTCATTGGATATAAAAATTAGTAAGTATAAACAAGGAGAATTCTTAATACAACATCTCATTCTTCATTATTCTCTCAAGTTGAACCTATTGATACTGAATAAGTTTTAAAGCATCAAGAGTGGGTTGATGGTATGAATAAATAATTGAATCAAATAATAAATAATGATACTCAGGAGTTAGTTACCAAACATTAAGAAAATAATGTGTTAATAATAAAGTGGATGTTCTAAAACAAGTTGAATGAAAAGGGAGATGTTGTGAGAAACAAAGCAATATTTGTGTGTAGAGGATATTCATAGGTTGGAGTGGTCATTGATGAAACTTTTTCATAATTTTTAAGTCTTGAAACATTAAAAATGTTTCTTTATATTGTTTCATAAAGGAAATATATTATTTTTCAAATGTATGTTAACTATTAATTTTTAAATGGTGAGTTAGAAGAGGATGTTTACATAGAGAAACCATGTGGGATTTTTCTTGTAGAATATTATATATATGCTTTCAAATTAAATAAGTCTTTATATAGGATGAAATAATCCCAAAGGACCTTGTATTCTAAGCTATATTCTTGCTTTAAGAGGCTGAATTTCAGAATGGGAAGAATGTACAACAATATCTATATAAAAGATGATGAGTTGATATCTCTTCATTTCATTGTTTATGTAGATGACATCATATTTATTGGAAAAGATGAATAAATGTGTGAAATGATTTATAAGGAGATAAATAAATTGTTTCAAATTCCTATTCTATGAGAAATGAGTTACTTTATTGTCTTATAAATTACTCCTCAAGATAAGTATGCTATGGAATCTTGAAAATATTTGGAATGGAAGATTCAAAACCTATTTCCAAAAAAAATCAATGGGAACAAAAGTTTCCTAGATGAATCATGAAAATATATCAAACCTAAATAATTAAGAAAGATGATTAGTGTTTTATTATATCTCACATATTCAAGTCAATATTTAGTGTATTTTTTTACACTTTTTCCCAAGTATCAAAGTGAACCAAAAGAGACACATTTTCTGTCTAATAAAATGATTACAGAATATATTAAATACATAATAGATTCTGGGTTGAAAAATGACAGAAAAATAAGGTCATATCTATTTGTTTATACAAATGAATATTGGGAAGGTTATTTTGATGACATATGATCCACATAAAGTATATTTCTTCTTAGGTGAAATGTGTGTGTGTTGGAACACTAAGAGGTAGAGTTCTATGACACTAATAATTATTAAGTCTAATTGTGTGTCTAGCACTCAAGTTATAACTCAATTAAATTGTATGAAGACTTAGTTGGAAGATCATAAATTTGAAGTGTAGTTTCCACTTATATTGGGATGTAATAATCAACGTTCTATTAATCACTTGAAGAATAAAGTTTAGCATTCAAGATCTAAGAACATTGATATCAAATATCACTTTATCAATGATCCTTTAGAGATGAATGAATTTAAGTTTCAGTATATTACTAAAAAGTAATAGATTGTAGATATTTTCACTAATCCAATGTCTAAAGATGCTTATCATAATTGGGGGTTGATACTGGGAGTTCAAACTAACCCATATCAAGTCTAAGGTATGGAATTTAATTCCCCTATCTTATCATGTATTTAGATATTATTGTCAAATGGGGAGAAATTTTACAACATAAATTTTCCAATGATATGTTCTTTACCTATTAATGGGGATAATATATTGAGGGGTAGTTTATAAAAGGGGTATGTGGTGAAAACAACATGATTACATGTTTGAACCATTTTAATAGTTTGTTGAAGTGCATGCAGGAATCAATGTATTACTAATTGTATGACTAGTTTAAAGGTTGGAAGTTGAATAGGTATGATTTCAAATCACTATTTTTATAAGGAGAACATAATTTTATCATTCAATATTATTTTTTCCTAGACTGAGTTAGCTAATACAGAGTTATAATTATTGAATGATGATTCACTAATAATTTTAATAATTTTGAAAATAATTTATGTTCCTTGGTTTCTAATAAAACCCAAAGGGAGAGATTTTTTATACCAATTATTCAGTTTTAAGAAGTTCCTCTAGATTTAATTTTTTATATGTCTAAGAAATATTGAAGTAGTTTGAAGTGGATGTGATTATTGTATTGTCTTTTTTAATGAACAAAAAAATCATGATCAAACCAAATGTGATGATTATAGAGGTATTCTTAAAAGTAAATTAATTAAAAGTGTTTTTGAATATAGTAACACTATCTGTAACATTTTTTAATAGGTTTTAATTTGTTTGAGAAAAGTTAAATATGATTTGAGGTGGCCCTGGTTTGAGTTGGATATAGTCTGGAATTTTTAAACTAAGACAGTACAAGTTGTTGATCCACTAACCATGACTTCATTCAGTCGATTGGATTTGTACATGTGGTCAATCCATATTTATTTAAAACTTATTTATTATCATCCATTGGATATTTACATGTAATCTAACCAAATTTTTTCATGTGGTTGATTTCCTTAAGTCTATTGAATTTCTATATGTGGTCGGTCCATATTTTTTCATATAGTTAATTGTTTCTTATAGATAATCTAACCCATAGTATAGAATATTTTTATATGTTTGATCAAGTAACTTCAAGAAAAACTATCAATTAGTTAATTTGTTAGTCTATACATGGTTGATTAAGTGACTACATGGCCCACAGTCGATTCATCGGTTTATAGTGAAAGGAAATATCACGATACATATTTCGATTATATATAGATAATGATAGGTTTTATAATATTTAAGGAATATAATTATCATGACAAATTGTATCATGATTTAGGAAGCTATGAATTTCAAATAAATTCATGGGTGTAATTAATCCTACATGAATTTTGATAAGCTATAATTAATGAAGGTGAACAAAAGGTGTATTTTTGGGGTTGGTGAGAGGTTGAAAATAAAGAAGAAGTCACATTTGAGACTTGTACATACATGAATATTCATATCTTTAAGTTATTCATACATAATTAAATGCATGCAAAATGGTTTTAAGGTGATGTTGAGAAAGAATTCCATGATAATTATTTGTTTTATTTCAAGCCTATGTAGTAATATTAAATGCATGAAATATTTTGGAAAGAAGTAAATACTATTTTTATGTTTTTAAAGAGGAATAATTCCAAGATTAATGAAAGGGGAATAATTTTCAAGGTTCTTAATCATGAAGCGTATTTCATTTCATGATGTTGAGAGAGAAAAAATTTCAAAAAGGAAAGAAAGTTATGATAATTCTTTGTGTTTAAATTAACATGGTTTATGTATAACCATATGCGGTTTCAACCGGTTATGAAGGAATTTCTTTGGGAACTTCTAGATTTAATAATTTTGGGAGATTTGAATTATAATTATTCCCATGGTATTCTATGAATAAATTATCATTCAATTCAAGGGAATGTTGGGAGGGTGTTTGTGAAGAAACCAATGTGGGGAGTTCATCATGAAGTTCGCAACAATAAGAGATATAAAATAAAGTTTTGATACAATTATTTGAATAATTATTCTCTCGATGATTATTACATGTAGTTTCATTCATGTAAATTGAAGTTAATTTTTTTCTACTATGTAAGAATAGAAGAATAAGAAGAAAATTTTAGCACACCCAACAACAGGATAATTTTCAACCGGGGGAATACATACTTGTTGCTACCCAAAATATTGTTATCATTGAAAAGTTATGGATACACTTTTGTTTTTGATACATAAAATAATATTATGGAGACATGAAAATACAAGTTTCAAGATTATACCCTACTCATTTTACTCACATGATGATTGTAGTGGGTAGTGTGATCTTGGACGAATCAATATCACACTAAGGATTAGCCTTCTCATATTGAGAGGTGAAACATGTAAATATTTTTTTTTCTCTTGTGTTGGTGTTAATGTGGTTGTGAATATATATTATATACCAATAGAAAAATACATACCCTCTTTTTCATCCAAATCCTGATGGCCAAGCTCTAGCAAATGCTTCCTACTCTGAATCCTCATCTGGTGTTATTCCTTATAGAGTGTCTAGATGATTTCACATTCCAGAATCAAAATATCACCAAATACCAACATGTTGTTGCAAACTATGAAGAGTAATTCATGGGAAGGCTCAACCCAAAAAATAATTTCAACAAGTGAAATTAAAATTTCAAATTCCAAAATTGAAAGACCTCCATTTTCATTCTCAATCCATGAGTCAACCTCATTGGAATCCTCCGAAGTCATCATAGAACATCTCTAGAAAACCAATAGAGACAGAACTGCCACAAGATGTCGGTGGTCGCTCGCCCTCACATCCCAATGCACTATGAAGACATCCACTTGTATCTGACTTTGAGAGAGTAGCGGAGTCCTATAGTAAGAGAATAGAAATGAGTGGTCAATTACTTCAATGGAGATCATCACCATGGTCCCCCACTACTGACATCAACCGTTGAAATCAAATACAAACAACACATAATATAAAAATACCAATCACATATCATCCAAATAGCATCATATCATTCAACCTTTCATAGAAAAAATCCCTATGAAACATCACGGAAGAAACAGAGAACAAACCTATAGAAAGCCTTTAAAATAGAGCTTTCTTGACACAAGATGTGTTGGGACACCAATGACTGCCTGTCCAAACCTCCCAAAACCTCAAAGAAACCACCATAGAAGATCTGACTAGTAAAGCCACCATAGAATTGAAAGGTTGGCATAGGGATAGATAACTGAAACCATTGAACATCGACAACATTGATGACACAGACACTAGTAGAGCCACCATAAGCTTCAAAGATATCCAAGGAGAACAACACAATTAGATAACCACCACGATGAAAAAACAACAATGTCAAGTAAAATATGAGGAAGAAAAAGACATGAGAATTAGGAATTGGGTAGTAACCCATCGCATGGTACATAGAAGCACTAAAGGAAGTAGTTAAAGGAATGGGGATAAAATGTTGAAGACAACGCTTGATCCTCCCCCCTCTGGTTTGACACTGATGGAAAACCCTAGATCCATGATAGGAGCATGAATATAGATTATATCACTTCATTTTAATAAGTGTAAAAGGTTTTTCTAGTGAAAAAATATATTTTAGATCACTAATTAACCCCCAACTCCCCCCAGTGATCTCTCATATATCCTGCAGGTGGATTCACAATATCTATGAACAATTAATAAATAAAAAAATATAAATACTTTATAATTAAACCATATATCATGGAAATTCAATAATTTTTAATATAAAACCATTTTTTCTATATCCTAATATGAACTCTTTCATATTATTCATTATATGGTATTTCTTTAAAATATATTATATATATTATATTCCAATTCTATTATGTAAACAATTTAAATAATATAAATATCATACATCTAATATTATTTAACCCTTGATCAAAGTAATGATCAAAACACATTTTTATGCACTTTAAAAAATTCTTAAATAAAACCTTTAATTTAAACTTTTCAAATTTATTTATTGTGACCAATTCATAATTTTAAATATAAACCTCTCTATATTTTGGCCTCATTTTTTATTTATAAACACTTTATAAATTTCACTTATAATTAAAATATAAACAGTTTATATCTAAACTATAAGTCATTCCATATAATTATAAAATGGTATTTTAATATTAACTCTTAATTATAGGGGTATTTCAAAAACATTTAATTAATTAATTAATTATAAAAAATTATATTTAATTAACTTATTGACACCTTTATACATTAATAAATATCCTAAAATACCTTTTATTATTATTTTCAAACATTTTATAAAACATTATAATTAAATTCATAATTTAAATAAAGAAAATCAAATTTTTCCATCCCTATATATGATTAAAACATTATAACATTAGATGCATTAGAATAATTCATATTAATCTCATATAGTTGGTATATGATATAGATTGTGTAACATTAACTCAACATGACAGATTAGATTAAATTAATTCCTGCGTAGTAATAACCAAGCACTAAGGTCTCATGTAATATTAAAATAAGTATTGTGTGACATTAAAATATTGGGGAAGTCCCAATGTAGGAGAAATTTAATGTGATATCTAACAAAGAATTTATCACGTGTAGGAATAATATAACACGGTGATGATCTATGTATGGTGAGATAGAAACTCTTTTGTGATTAATATTGTATAGTGATAGTTTTTAAACTATTAATAGAGAACTATTATTATGTGTGATAGACCCACATATGATTAATATATTATTATTATGGCATGTGTGAGATTAAACCTGCATTGTGTATGAATAACTCACTGTCCATGTAGGATTGAACTTAGTTCTCACATGGGATTAAACTAGAACTAGGAAGCATCATATGTGATTAAATATAAGTTATTCTCATGTGTTTAATATCCCATGTAAGAATCACTCATTTCCTATCATAATGTTGTGATGAAAACCCATCATAGATAATCATATTTAACGGATCAAACCAAATCTCAAAAGAGAATTGGATTCTCTGTTTTTGTAGCAGTGATCGAATCTTCATTTTCACATGATTATGAGAATAAAAAATCATAGTAAAGATATGATATCATTGGAGGGTCTCTTAGAATATTTTAACAATTAAACTAAGTAGTGTAAGTGAAAAAGAAACCTAAACCATGATCCACCATGTGAGAATACTTATAGAAAAGTATAATGTAAAATGAAGAAACCTGCACTTTTACCTTTCATCATTGATCACGGTAGTAACATTCTTCATCCATGATTGATAAATACCACCAAATAGGTTTCCAAATGAAATATTTACCCTATGGTGTATCCATAAGTTTAAATATAATCACTCGATTCTCAAGTGGGAGTTTACATCCTACCAAGATATGCTAGTATCTTATATAGTAAAGGGATAAGGGGTATGGAGTTATGGGTGGAAGGGAGTATCAGCTAGAAATCAAGTAATAGTCATGTTGAAGAAATGTTCGTAGTCACACAAAAAAGGTTTTTGGATGAATAAAATATAGAATAAAGTAAGGTTAAGAAGATGAACATGGGCATAGTGATTTATGTGATTCGGGAATAATCCCAACGTACATAGAGAGGAAAAATATCACTATAATCAAGAGAAAAATTATAGAGAGTTTTAGAGTTTCAAGAACACGAAACTCTAGCTCAAAATGAGATAATAAAAAAGACGATGCATTATTTCACCAACTGCATAGAAATTCCATAGTGCTAGAGTTCTGCGGCCACCCAAATCCAAGTTTCTATAGTTGATGGTGGATATAATTCCATGGATATATAGTACACTATCTCCAAAGTCTGCACTACTACATTTCCCTATTGGTGTCGTCAATCAGCCCTACTATAATGTCATGCCAAAGTCCACACTTCTATGGTACCCTTTCGGTGTCATGTTCAATAAGGGCCACTATCATTCAATCCAACATCATCCAAATGGATCTGCATACAACATTACAACATAGTCTCATTCTTACCATCAAATGGGTAATACATATTTATATAGGTATCATGATAACTCTCAATTCATTTCATGCATTTACTCATGTGTTTCGTGAATGCATGAGTAAAGACACACATTTATAACTTATTTATAACTTATAATACATGAAAAAATTCCACCATTTCATCATATAAAATGGTTTATTAAATGATAGCCCATGTGGTATAATCTAATGTCACATTGGCATGATATCATATATTATCCTTTACGGTATTCTAAACACCAAGGAATATGAAATGATATGGTTTTATCCAAGTCATACCATATGAATTTCACCTATCATAAAATACAATAAGGTCCAATAAAATATCAAAATTTTCATGGGATTTAGGATTTTTATACTTCTAATTCCTTTTGAATAATTATAGGGATAGTATTTATGCTTCTGAATTTTTAGATCAAATATTTTTCCATTTTCAAAACTCATGTATTGTTTGAATCTATGTATTGATCCTCCTATCACTTTAGATTAAAATTTAAGAGTTATATTTATTAAAACATTTATATCCTTTAATAATATATTTTTAGGAGCTTAGGTATTGTAATCCAAAAGCCTATTGTAACATTATGTTTTATTGTTATGCTTATTTCATTTAACTTGTTTTAATTTAGTTAAGTGTTATCTTATGAATTATTTTTTTCATATTTATTTATCAATATGGTGTTACTATTATTAGTATGAAACTTAAAACTTTTGGACTATTTACTACCTAGAGTAGGAGAAATTATTATGTTTTTAAAATTTCAATTCTCCCCCTCCCCATGAAGTCTCCATTCTAAGAAAATACAAGCTACATCATGAAATATACTATGAAAAAACCTTTTCCATGAACAATTATGATAAAATCCGTTAGAATTATATTTTTCATGGTAGATTACTATAATTATGAAAATTATAAAATGGATGGAAATACCACTTTTCTTAATGGGGGCCATGTGGATGATATATATATGACACAATTATAAGTGTTTTTTATAGAAAAGGAATCTAATAATGTATATAGGTTACATAGATCTACATGTGAGTTTATGCAAGCATAAATATCATGGAATATTTGTTTTGATGAATCCATATGAGAGTTTGGTTTTATTATGAATGAATGTGAGCCACGTATATACAAGAGGTTAGTAGTAGTTCCATAGTTTTTCATGTAAAGTATGTTGATATTATTTGAAAAATAGATATTAATATTATAGTTAGTTAAAGACTAAGTTAAAAGATATTTATCTGAAATGAAGTAAATTAATGACTCATATTATAGAAAATAAGATCTATTAAGATATATCTATAGAGTTTCTTAGATCAAGTTATAGTATATACATTGAAAAGGTATAAAAATTCAAGATATAATTTTTGCCTATGTCACATGGATTAAATCTGTCCAAGTTAATTTGTTAAGGTATAGAATTAGATTCTAGTGATGAGTATAACTCCATATGATTAAACGATTTTATATTTTAAATATTCCATGATATTTACTGATATTTGATATTGATTATGAATAAAGAATAGTTTGAAAATATAAAATGAAAAAATGATAACTATATAAGTTAGTAGTCATAACTTTCAAATAATACTTGAGAAAGTTTGAAGAATAAATTCCTAGTATATGGATAAGAGGGAATGGTAGTTATCAAGGGGAAATGATTCTAGGTTTCAAGGGATATAAAAAAAATATGTTAAATGTAGTGTAACTAATAAAGAAACTCATAAAAGATCAACCATGTAATAATAAATGAAACAATAAATAATATAGATGAAGAAACTTTTAAATGTGTACCTTACACCATCATTGTCGATGCACCATATTTTACCAGTGTTGTATAGGTTTGATGAAGATCACCAAGAGGCAGAAAAAAAGATGTTCCTCCTCTAGATGTAACCATAGGTTATGTAATTTATCTCTATACAATAAATATTTCCAATCCTCTATGGCATACTAATGCCTCTTCATGTAAATCATGTAGTAGATTAGAGCTTCAAGATGAGGGATTTTAGACTGATGCTCAGGTAAATTTCATGTAAACATATATACTCCCATCAAATGGGTATTTTCTCCTTATATATATCCCTCAAGGATACTCCTTGGGTGCTCATAAATTTACTCATGAGTTATAGTTCACAAGTTAATGCCTTTACCAATTCATGAATCTCTTACATGAATGAAACAAACTCTTATTTATTTCATCTTATGAAATTCATCTTATATGATAGCCAACATGGAAGAACAGTTGAATGTTAAAACTTAATGTCTGACTACCATATCGATTGTAATATTTCTGAGTTTATCATACCACATATTTATACTCAAAAAATTCTATTCAATATCACCTAATCATATAATATAATTGGGTTGGGAAGTGACATGTAATATTCATTCTATGCCTTATGATATAACATATCGTAAAAGATATATACTCTAACCAAGAAATATTATATACCCATTATTTTACATGTCTTATCAGATGATATGTTTATATCATTCCCTATTATATAGTCCAAAACACATCATATGTTTAAAGTATTTAGGACATATCTTCATCAATCTTCCACTTACACTAATTCCTAATAAACATAGCTCCATTTCGCCTAATATCATATCATATAGGATAAATTGTGAACACATACCCAAAAAATATTTTTAGTATATTCCAAAATACTTTTAAAAATTTATTATAAATATCACCTTGTATCACATCATATGTAACACTTTGAGAAATACCATCCAAAACATTTTTAAATTAACTCTAAGAAACTTTTATAGCTGCTCTCTAAGTCAAAATAAATCTCTATTCATTCAACCAAAAAGTGTAACTCCATAGGCCTTTATAGAGTTTAAAACAAATATAAATCACTGGATCCATAAATATAAGAAAATAGTGGCCTCTATCAAATCATCAGCGATATTCAAGCTATAAAAGGATATGGAATGACCTATATTAAACACATGTATCTCTATATCTAGATCTACCATTTTCATTATATTTATGTGTGTACTCTCATATGTTTCCTTTGTCTAAGATATATAGTGACCATGGGATATGGGGTATTTCAATTCCAAATAGATAACTTATACATTTCTAACTGTACGAGTATAGACTGACCAATCTATCAATACATAACACATCATTCACCATTATACATGATCATGCTACATATCCCTCGTCAGAATATATAAGAACATTATATGTATTATCTAGGTGTACACACACATTGTTCCAACTCAATCTAGGGACCATATTTCATACTCATCATATGAGAGAACAAATTTCATCTTAGTTTAGCTCTAACTGATGACATGATCAGAAACATACCCAACCACCCATTATTTAGCTAAGACTCGAGGATTCTGTAAGAAACATATCAAATTATGAAGGTTATCATGATAGGTATCCCACCAAGATCAGGTAAAGGGGACTCCAAATACGATCCACCTATCCCTAGTATACCAAATAATTAGTGTATGACACTCCATGTGATATACTTAATGGGTTATCTAATGAAAAAAACATTTTTTATGCCTCGTGAGCATATTTTATATCTTCATACAAGAATCCCACTCATGTTAACCTTAAAATTTAACCATAACCTATAATACTCCATCATTAACATCGGATAGGGATAACTCAAATTCATACTTTGAGAGGCCAATTATTATTTCATTTCATGAAATATATATCAATATATATATATATATCTGTGTGTATCCAATGTGAAATAATTATAAAGTGGATAATGCATTTTATATGATATATTTTATATTCTTAAACACTTTTAAGAGTAATTAAGGAAACCCAACATAAGAGCCTATCTATAATATCATATATGATAGACTGCAAGATAAGCCTTATGTTTGTTGCACTTTCTAGGGTTCTATTAACTTATTAAATCTGTATGTAATTTCTTCCACATCACTATGTGAACATCTAATAAAACCCTCCCACTAATATTTGTAGTGTGTGAGATCTATAAAGAAAGAAAGTTTGAATAATGTTGAGATTTAGGAATCATATTCTTAATTTTTAAATCATTGAACATGTTCAAACTTGTTATCTCAACAATATAAAATTTGATACTTTCATTAACATCTATTGTCTAATTAACACCCTTTATAAGTTTAACATCATCATTATTAATATTTTCCCTTGAGATTTTATGGAAATGACTTTAACTATTTACATTATTACTTACTGGAACATCCAAACTCATTTGGGATAAAGCTACATTCACTTAGTTATGGTAACTAAATTCAACTCTTTACATTTATTTTTACCACCATATGCTAAAATTATTTACTAATATTAAGTGAAAATTATTTTTTATTTTTACTAGTATATTCTTTTAAGAAATAGATTTATTCACTTTATTATGATAACTAAAGTGGTTTAACCTCCTACCATTTAAGATATATTTCCTCAATAAGAGGTTTAAATAAAAAAGTTAAATTGGATCAACATTTAATAACTCGTGAGAAATATTTCCACTGAGTATAACTCCCATGATGAGACTCATTTTTCAACTCTAGTAAATCTTCCTCAACATGAAAAGGTTGTTCCATCGATGAGATCAGAATCTAGTTATCCAACAAACTCAAGATCTAGAAAACTAGTTTATCTGGACCTAATTTCTAGGGAATATCAAGGGGTGGCAGTTAGAACCATTTCATGTGAGCTATCCCAAGCCAACTCATACTAGAAATAAACAAAAGACATGAGAAAACTGACAATATCAGGTAACACTCGTTGCCTTTGTACAAGTGTTCAGCCAAGTAACAATCCCCTTAGAGCCCATTGAATACATTTGATCTCTATAATCACAAATAGAATCTATGGAAGGGTGATGTTCACTAGTGAAATTGGAAAAAAATTATTACACTGAATGGGTGGATGAAACTCTTCCTTTTCCTAATTTTAGGAATCCATCATTCCCAATATTTAATGTAAATGGGGACTCATAGTAGAATCAGATGCACTATATATATTAATGTGGTCCCGTGATGGGAACCCTTGAGTAGAAAGTGGATACTAAGCTCAGATTATTTATATAGACTCTAGATGGACCAATATTTTTTGGGTATAGTAAACAACCATCCAAATCAATCACAGGATGAGAAGACATCTTCTGGAAATTCCTCTACTAATTTTGCTCCATATTGAGAAATACAATGGTTATTGACATATCAAACTCTAAATAATGCTAGAATGATATAGTCATAGACTTTATTTTCAAATATAATGGTTTGAAATATTATTTGAACTTGTAAATCCATCAATAAGAGTTATTGATAATACGAATAGAGAATTTCTATTACAAGTTACAAAAACCAATAATTTTGGTAAAATTCCTATTAAAATTCCATAAATTGGCCAAAATTATGTATATGATGGAATATTTAATTTTAAATACTAAAACCAAGCCTCGATCATTGCCAACTACTTCAGAAAAGAAGATTGGTAAAGTGGAAATAACAGTTATCACACATAAACAAGCTCTAGTTCCATCTATAACACCTAAACTGAAGAAATATCATAAAACAATCCATATTGAGTGATAAAAACAATAGAAAATACCTCACTAAGAAGGGATAAAAGTTTAAAGTTTCACAGTGTATGAAGGTCATGAAAATAAGGTTTCTTAATTTTGAAATGACCATGTCTCTGGTTATTTCATCACAACCATAGAGAAAATTTTACTAAATCTGTCAGAGATAAGGAATCCTGATCAATTTGGCCTTAGTGATTGCCTGAATTATTTCCCCTTCTACCAAATTTTGGGTCACACTATCAAGGAGTAAACTATTTTCAAATATTTTCTCCAAAATATGGTAGATTATTGGTAGGTGAAATTGAGTAAGTTTCCAGCTCAAGTGGATCGTGTTTCTTATTATTTACCAAAAGAAGAAGGGAAATGGTAAGAAGTCCCAATTAAGGGATTATAGTGATTGTATGGACAAAAATACCTTCAATTGAGTGCTTGTTATCATTATCGCACAACTAAATCAACCAGTTTTGAACCCAAATCCCTCTATGATAACTGATCTAACTTTTTGGAATTACAGTATTCAGAAATATGATATTATAATAATAGTAACAATATACATAAAAAGACAAAGGTATATAAATATAAACCCATGTTGAGGCCTAATAAGGTTTAAACCCTCTCATATTTCATGCCCCGTGTACTAGGAGGGTTGGCATCACCCCTCCATATGGATTAATGGGAAGTGGACTAATAAATAGAATCCTCATGAAATGAACAATATCTATACAAATATATCAATTTAATTCACTTGTAAAATACTTTATTTGATGAATAAGATAAATATTTTCATTAATTACACTCTAAAAATTATGGAGGAGGAGTAATAGGTTGTTGAGGATTAGGGGGTTGAGGGAGATGAAGTCACTATGGATCTAAATACTCAGGTCGCAACCCTACTAAAACTATTTATACTACAAAGACCTAGATATGGGAACTATAGTGGGATTAAATGAAGAATAAGTCTACTCTTGATTCACCTAGGGATTATTTAGGACCAATCATACTTGAGATCTAGTTAGAAAAACAACATTTATCAAGTTTTCATTCGAATTTGGCAAGGTTAGATCAAACTAACCCATGGATGAAAAATATTCCCTCAAGTTCTTATTATGGGAGGTAGGCACCAGGATAGGCAGCATCATCTCCCAAGCCTCAATCTAAGAAGAAACCCCATATAAGTAAGCACGAGCATATAGATCAGAAGTATGACATGTTAAAATACCGCATTGTTTTTTCATCCAATATTTAATTATTTATTCCCTCCATATTACAACGAATCTTTAAGGATCACTTTATAAGACTCTTCAAATCCCTTGATAATTTAAATTTGAGGTCACTTCCACTAAATTATATCATAGAGATATTGATCCTGGTGAATTCTATGTAGTCATATCCTTTACAGAGAAAGATAGAGAGACTTCCTTATAGAGACATATCATGACCTCATACATATCTATAAAGATAATTGGTATTGATATTCATAAATCCATCATTGATAATAAATCTGAAATCAAACTTATACTGGTCTAGAAAATCCTATGTTTAGTCCATAGAGAATCTGGTTTATCTCCCTCTACCTTAACAATCCAAGGATATGACAAAAGTGGGAAAAATCCTCTTGGATGAATCGAGATTAGATATCATTTTGGAGACCTTATATCTAATTTTTAGTTGATGTTCATCCATAGAGATATAACTTTCAATTCCCTTTTGGGAAGACCATGTCTTTATTCTCATACAGTAGTTCCTTTGTTATACCACTAGTGCCTAAAATACTCCTTCAATAGACAAGTCGGAATTATCCATGGTGATGGTGACCCATTTGGATCCATAGAATATTAATACATATATATAGTATTCTATAACAGGGGTTAAAAACAGCTAGTGACATTTAATTTCATCTAAACTAGCACACCAAATAGTCTATAAATGACCCATGTCAACTCATTCCATGAACTTGATAAAGATTATGCATTTCCAATCAATTGGATCAAGGAAATCACTCCAGATCTAGGGATTCATAAAAATATATTAACCTCATATAAATAGAAAATTAATTTTTTTATATTTTTTTAAATGATGATGCCTTGGTCAAAATACCAAAGAATGAAAATATATAAAGATAAAAATAACAATATTACATGAGTATGAAAGAGGGAAATTTATTACAATATTTTTTATGAAGTGAGATGAGATTTTCTAAGTGGTCATCCATCTTGTTGTGAGTGGTCATGCTATATGAACCACCCCATGTTGAAGGTCTTGTATAATAGTAGTGGAGTTTATTACAATCCATATGTAACTCTATCCATTTTTCTTGATGAGACGGATGGAAATAATGACGTTATACATCTATTCTTCTAAGGAGGAGGAAAATCCACACATACCGTAGCATCATCCCAACATATATCCATTGTAATTTATGCACACTACACTATAGACTGCGGGGCCTAGATTTCATTTTGAGGAACCATCCATATTTATTTTGATTCAGAAAAGGATAGGGTGTTTCCATAAGACTTAAAACATACATTCCATCTATCTAAATATTCCTTTGATACTGATCTGATGAATAATAATAAAGTCCTTAACGGAGTTGTGGAAAGTACATGTTTGCATCATTCCAGCTTCCTTAATATCAATGAAGATCTTCACCTGAGATGTAAAAATATTTAAAGTATTGTTTTGTGAATGATAGAATTTCTTTCATACCATATGACATGAATTAGTTCAGAAATAGCATTACCAAAAAGCTATTCAATTTTAGGAGAGGCATTCATAGTAGTGTATCTTTGAATATGAATCTGAATGAATCCAAACCTATCCATCTGAGATCAAAAATGTCAAATATGTATTTCCATAATGCAGAAGCAGTATTTGAAGATAAGAATAGGTGTTCAGCATCCTCTATGTGTTAATTACACATATGATATTAAGAACAAAGTTAAATACCAAATAATTGAAGACAACAATTAGTGGGAACTCTATTGTGAGCTATTCTCCAGACCAGGGTGAATTTGGATGGTCTAACCCATTTCTTATTAAAGTTATTTAACCAAGAAAAATATAATATTTTATTACTGAAATTATTATTATAGTGATGTTTAGAGTTTAAAACACCATTATAAGCTGGTTCCTAGACCAAAAAATAATCATTGTTGACAAAAGGGTAGCTAGTAATAATAGTATTAATCTCATTAGGTAAATTCTTATAAGAAGATCATAAATAGTCATTTATGGAGATATTAATATCAGTAGATAAATGCATGAAATCAATCATAGTGGAGATAGGGTAACCATTCCAGTTATCCAACCAAAATTTCAAACAGGATTCTTTATTAACAATCCATCTAGAGTGATACATAATTTTTTAAAATGACTACTTGATAGAGGGACAGAGAGAAGAGACCATGTGTAAATTCATACCTTTTCTTATATTATTATAAAATCTATCTTTAAGGAAATCTATGGCTGAGGAATTATTGTTTATAATGTTCTATGTGAGTTTAGCTTTAAGTTATTCATTAAAGAGGCAAAGGTTCTTAATACTGAGGCCACCATTGTCTAGGGGTTTACAACAATTATTCCAAGGAATATTGACCATTTTATTCTCAAGAGTGCTTCGACTCCAGAAAAGATTTTTTATTATACTTTTAATATTTTTAATTAATTAAATGGGCCATTTATAAACCATCATGGAATAAAGCATTTTAGAAACAATGGTTTATTTTACAAGGTAAAGTCGTCCTGCCATCGATAAGGATTTTCCTTTCCAAGTGAAGAGTTTATTGTTAATCTGGTCAGCTATATTGGAAAAGTAAGTGATTTTAGGCCTTCCCCATAAGATAGTAAATCCAAGTTATATGAAGGGGAGGTATCCATATTTTATACCAATTTCATTTATAATACTATCCTTTATAGTTATAGGAAATATTTTTCCAAATAAAATGGATGATTTGTTCTAGTTTATGGATTTCCCAGACACATCTTCGTAGTGAGAGAGGGAGGCTTTAAGATTTTGTATATTTCTTTTGTGACCTTGAAGGAATAAAATAATTTCATTTTCATACAAGAGATAAGAGGGTATAATCATGTTTCTAGAGGTGATGATGGGCATAATTATACCTTGGATAACCAGATTGGTGATAAGTCTACTAAGGTAGTCCTCCAAAATAAAATAAAAAATATAGAAGAGATAGGGTCTCCCTATCTAAAATATTTTGTGAAATTAAAGTATTATTATGGAGCACCATTAATAAAAATAGAAATGTGAGTAGAACCAAAAAGAATTTTTAATTTTTTTAACAAAAATTTCACTAAATAAAAACTTGTCAAGGACCTTGAAAATAAAACTCCAGTCCATGGTATCAAAATATTTTCTAATCTTAACTTTAATGGTAATGATACCTCCTATATTAGTCTTTTTTATCAAGTTTTTTCTTTCATAGGAAATTAAGATGTAGTCTTGGATGTTTCTTCCTTTAAGAAAGTGAAATTGGTTCCAAGAGATAATTTTTCTAGCAATAGGAGCAAGCTTATTAGCTAAAATTTTAGAGATGATTTTATAAATAGTGTTAATGGGAGAAATGGGTCTGAAGAGATAAATTTAAAAATCATTATACACTTTGGTAATATGAAAGAGTAATTGAGCATTAATCACATAAGGAAGGTATCCATTAGAAAAAAAGGATTTAACTAATTTACAAACATAATGTTGGATAATATCCCAATAGTGTTGAAAAAAAGCATTAGTGAAACCATCCAGACTAGGGGTACTATCATTTTTTAGGCTAAAGATCGCATCTTTAATCTCATGCTCTATAGTAACACTAATTAGGAGAGTGTTTTTATTTTCTCACACTATTCTAGGAATTATGTCTGGATTTATGCCTTTATTAAGATCAGGACCATTAAAGATATCAGTAAAGTTAGAGACAACATGAATGACCAAACCTTCCTCATTATCAATGATGTTATCCTAATATTTAAGGAAGTTGAGGGGTCTATAATATTACCTATCTCTTTGTATAGCATTGTATAATTGAATATTTCTATCACTATCTTTGATCCAGTTAATTTTAAAGGTATGTTTTCTCATATTGTCTTTTAAGGTGAGAAGATAGTTTAAATTAGTGAAAAGATCAATTTCATGTTTAGGATCATTAGAAAAATCATTGTTTGTAGAGTCAACCTAAATTTTATTGAGTGTATTTTCTAGGTAATAAATTCCATTATCAATTTTTTTGACTCTTTCCTTTCACTAGGACTTTAAATTTTTCTTTAAAAGTTTTAATTTCATAATATAGGCAAAAGCATCATTGTTAAAGTTCATAGAATTCTAGGTGTCCTTAAAAATCTTATCACAATCAATCACAGATGTCCAAGCATTGTTAAATATAAAGGGAAGGATATGTTTGGAAACTCTAATATTATGAATAACTAAAATAGGGTGATGATTCGAGTTTAGTCAAGGCAGGGTGATTCTAGAAATAGTATCCCAGTTATCTAGGGTGTTATTATCTATGATATATCTATCAAGTTTACTAGTCATAAACCTGTTATGATGTATTCTATACCAAGTAAATTTGGATCCTACATGATTTATTTCAATAATATTTTTTTCCTTAATACAAGATTTAAATTCCTCAGAATAGATGTTAGAGTGATAAGGACACGTTTTTTCACTAGGTCTTAGAATATAACTGAAGTCTCCAAAAATGATCCATGGTGCATGTATATTTCTATATAAAAAAGATAGGTTTTCCATAGAGATATCCTATATTGGTACCTATTATTTTCATAAATAAAGGTGAAAAAGATATGTAATTTTTTCAAAGTTGAATCACATGTGAAATATTGAGTTTCAATATTAAAAATATGAACATTACTTAAAGAAGAGTGATAAAATATCCAAAAAGAAAGGTAGCGCCAATAAAAATGTAACTACATTTATCTAATCTAGTAAAACTAGAATAAAAATTAATTTTTGGATCATATATAGAAAAAATGTTTGGTTTATGCATGAATAATAATATTTTTAATGTTTTAATGGTGTCGGGGTTATCAATACCCTGACATTTCCAATAGAGAATATTCATTTGGACATGTGTTTGGGGTTGTGCCCCCATTTATTTTTACCTCTGGAGTTCTTCTTCCTTGTATATTTCTTGAGGGGTTTGATAGAATTATCCTCTATATTTGGTGATTCCCTATCCTATTTGATCATGGGAATATTAGGAGAAATAATATTATCATGTGTACCTATCTTATCATTTGTTTGAGTCTTTGGTTCTTTGATGTTGAGCTGTTTTTCATGTGCATCTTTGTAGTCTTCATTTTTATTCTTGTCTGACGATGTACAATCCACTACCTTATCATCTGTGTTAACTAGGGTGGGCATTGAAATTATAGCTAGGATTTGGGGAGCCTGAGTATGGATAGGTGTACTACTTTATTTACATCCAACAGAGGATTTTAATTAGCGGGTTTGACATTTTTTAGCTAAAAATAGTGAGTTATCAGCTCTATTCCTAGTGATTTTACTTTCCTAAGGTTTGTTTCCTTTGTCTGAAAGGGTAGATTCAACAACCTTCACCTCTTTTACAACCTTAGGAGAAATTTGTTTACTAATAGTTCTCTATTGCAGGTTTCATATTCGTTCATCTATTGGATCAGCAGTAGTAATAGCAAGTTGTAGATTTTTCTTCATTATCTTGTGATTTTTTGTCCTTAGTTTCAATAGAAGTGTTGAGGGTAGTGATATTGGTAATTTTCATGTTGAGATTTCTTTCATTAAAATCTTTATAATCTTCATTTTTATCCTTGTCTAAAGGTGTACAGTCCACTGCCTTATCATCTATGTCAACTGGGGTGGGATTTGAAATTCCAGCAAGTATTTGGGGAGCCTGAGTATAGATAGGTGTACTGATTTCTTTACATCCAATATAGGAGTTCATGTCAGAAGATTTGACATTTTGTTTAGCTAAAAATAGTGAGTTCTCATGTCTATTCCTAGTGATGTTATTATTCTTAGGTTTTTTCCCTTTGTCTGAAAGTGTATAGTCAAAAGCCTTCACCACTTTTACAACCTTAGGAGAAATTTGTTTACCATAATTTCTTTGTTCTAGGTTGTAGATTTTTTCATCCATTGGATCAGAAGTAGTAATATAAGGTTTCATATTTTCTGTATTAGTATGAGTTTTTGTCCTTAATTTCAACATAAGTGCTGAGGATAGTGATAATGATAAGTTTCCTTGATACGGTCTTTAAGGAATCAAGAATACCCTTAGAGGTGGATCTATCCATTTTTTTTCACAGTGTAAAGAGGCCACATTTTTAGTTTCATGTTTAGATTCCTTATTCACTAAGATTTGTGGAGGTCTCACTAAAATAGAAGCTTGAACAGTATTCAATTCAGTCATTTTATCTTCCTTTCATGACATAGATCCTAGTTCTTATTGGGGTAGTTTGATAATATCCATGAAAAAATTAGCAATTTCATTAAAAATAAATTGATCTTCAATTTAACTATCCTCTTCTTTAGCCAAATCATCCCAGGATCTACACAGTACATCCTTTGAGGGATTTAATTCACCAACATTTTTCACCAATATTTCATTTATTTTTTTATAGAGCTCAGGTTTGTCCAAGATAGGCCATTTATCTTTCATGTTCCTCTTAACTTCATTCCATTCCGTAACAGTGTGTTGTGTAACTTTCTTTTTAACCACTCTACAAATCATAATGAAGTGACCAATAATCTTTCATAATTCAAAGAAGGGAGGATTGCGTTCATAATCAATTATTACATATGAATGATAGTCCTTATTATTAAAGCTAACGACATGTGGTAATTTTGATTCTAAATCTACCTCTACCATTACTCTTGCATGTATTCCTAATTCCCCATTCAGTGTATATTTATCAATTTTAAGTGGGACACCGATGAAAGAGGTAATTTCATTCAATATCTTCAGGTTCCAAGAAACTCAGTATAGTCCATGAAATCTAATCCAAATTTGTTCCATGGAGTTCCTATTTGTATAAGGGTTAAAGGAAATATCCCATTTAGATAAATGAAGAAAATCATGCTTCAGTTGAATGTTTCCCATTTTTCAAACAAGGTTTAAGTCCTCTTGAGAATTCAAAATAATATGGAAATATCCTTTTCTAATTAGAACTAGTTTCCAATTTGATTTTCCCCAACAATGTGAAATGTGAGGTTTAAGGTTATATGTTGACCATGGTTCATCCCCCTTTAGATATGTAATTCAACTGAGTATAGAAAACTTACACATATTTAATCTCAATTAAAGTGCTTCAGGATCCGCATCAACTGAGAAGCCTCCATCATCTAACTTTTTGAACATGGGGGTCTTGGTCAAGGTAGGTTTGTGCAGATCTAAAACTTTAAGCACTTCAACGAAGTGTAGACCAACTAATATTCAACCTCATTCAGCCCAACCAGAACTCTTTTCCCAAGTGGATATGAATCCCAGTAGAAAAAGGAAGGCATGGGGTTTGGGAACATCTTCCTTTTTCCTCAAGATATCGGTTATATCTAATGAATCCAGTTGTGATGAAAAAACCTCTAATCCTAGCAATGAAAATGATAACCCAGATAAAAAAATCCTCCTTTGTTTCCAAGAACTAAAAATGTTTTTTCATAAATTTTTAGTTTAAAAAATGTGCCCACATCCCTGTAAAAATTTAAAAATACCTCTATGAAATCTTCTAAATCTCACGGAGTTGGTGGATCTTTTACCTCTGGTGATAGTGTAGAAGGATAGATTATAAATAATTTTACTTATAGTAATTTCCACACATCGGAACTTTCAAAGTTATTATATTCTTCCTTTTCATCCATAGAAGATAAAAATTCACTCACTTTATCTTCTAGCTCTAAAAATATCCCTTTGTTGCTTACATCCATCAAAATTAAGGCTAGTGGAGAGGAGATAGAGTATATCCAGAATTCCCATGATAATATTCTCATGAATCAGTACTCAAAATAACAGAAGACACTTTCCTATCATTCAAAGAGGATAAAATTTTCATTGCATTATCTCTTAGTCTTCAAAGAATCCCTTCATCACCCACTTCCATGGAAATTAAATAAAATAAGGAAGATGAATAAGATCTTAGAGATTTACCTCCATCATTTTAGGTAGGTTTCAACACCACTATTGATAAGACCAAACCAATGAATCTAGGTATATTGGAAGATCAACAGCCTACCTTAATTAGTGATTCAATGTCCCATGAAAAACAATAGACATATATATATATATATCTTTAAAAACATTAATATGTCATCTCCTGGAACTATATAGAGATGCATGGACTAGACCCTGATATATCCACCCATCTCTTGGGTATAATTAAAGATCATCATGATTACAAGTAGGTATCTAGGAGAATGTATCTGAGCCATATTATCAAAGTTAAAGTTGAAGTTTAGAATCTTATTAAATTCAACTTCATTCAGGAAGTTAAACACTAGAAATGGATTGCCAAAATCATCTTTGTTAAGAAGAATAATGGGTAGATTATAGTTTTCATAGACTTTAGAGATCTCAGCCATAATTTCCAAAAGGATAACTATGAAGTCTTTATTATGGAACTTTTTATCGATCTAACTTATTTTTTCCTAATCCATCTCCTTCATGGATAGATATTATGGATATAACCAAATTTTGATGGATCATAAAGATGAGGAGGCCACCACTTTCAGGTCACCCTAGGGAGTTTATTTCTATTATAAAATTCCCTTTGGCTTGAAGAAAACTAGTGCCACAAATCAGTGTTCCATACCCCATATTTTCAATACCTTTTTAGGAAAGACTATAGAATTTTATTTTGATGACATGGTAATAAAATATCAAAAGTTTTGTATTCATCTCACCAACCTCAAAACAATCTTCCAAAAACTGTTGCAGCACAAGATAAAATTGAACCCCTTGAGGTGTTTTTTTTGGGTGATAAAGGTAATTTTTATTATCTTTGTAGTGCACCATAATGACATCAAGGTTTAACCTGAGAAGAATAAGGATATATTTAACATGAAACCTCCTCTAAATCTCAATGAGTTGAGAGGTATTTAAGGAAACCTTTCCTATATTAGATTCTTCATAGAAATCCATGAAAGAAAGTTCCAACCCTAAACTAAGATCATGAAAAAAGGAGTTACCTATTAGTGGCATAAAGATTATCAAGAAGCTTTCAAAAATATCAAGTATTATATCTCTATCCCAACATTATTAATGCTTCATATCTAAAGAAATCCAATAATTCTATATGTGGTAGTTCTAGGGTGATAACTTAGTGATTTTATTTTAAAAAATAATGATTTTGGAAAAGAAATTTTCCTCTATTACCTCATCAAAAAGAAACTTGACACTAATACTTGATACTCTGATATGAAGAATAAATTCCTTGAACATTCAAAGTTTAGAAATTGGGGAACTTCCTATAGCATCATGAGTCATATCTAGTCTCCTGAATTAAGCCACTAAAATATATCCTAAATTGTAAAATTTTGACTAAATTGTTGGCATAGTGGGTGGTCATCTTGTGGAAGTTTTATATTCAGTTCATATCGCATATGGCAGCCAAAGAAAAAGAATTTACAAAATTTATTGTAGTACATGCTAATTCATAAAGCATTCTAGTGGGTACTAAATTGACCAATGAAGAGTTATTCTCTATCTGTGACACTCTCCAAACTTGGGAGATGTATTTTGATAGTACTTTTATAAGACCAATGGGAATAAATATGAAGAACCCAAACCTCAACAGATTCAACTCAATAATTGTACTCATTTCTTTAGTAAGGGTAGTTCTTTACTATTACTTTGTAATATTAAAAAGGATTCACTAAAAGAAAGGTAGAATACCAAGCCCTTGTTGTAGGATTGGAATTGGATATTCAAGTACCTATGGCCAGCTTGAATGTCATGGTAGGTTCGTAGTTGGTAATAAAGCTGATTAATGGTGATTATGACATTAAGAAAGAGGATTTGGTTCCTCTAATTGATTATGTATAAGGTATTATGGAAGAATTACCATGTGATACAATACCATTTCATGTCATACATTTGAAAAAAGCTCATACAAATGCATTGGATAATGCATCCATCACCCTAGAAGATCCAGATTAGGATGGGGCAGTCATCATAATTTCACACCACAGGGTAGTGTACCCATTTTTTGGAAACAACATAGAAGAAATCAATGAGATTCATTCCACTCATGAATGTGGTGTGTTGATAACCTTAATAAATGATTCATTCATTGGATGGATGTCCCCCATTTTGAAATACTTTAAAAATATAATTCTTCTATTTAATCAAGAAATGAAAAGGTAAATTCAACATTAGGTGGTAAAATTAGTCCCTAATGACATTCAAAATTATCAAAAACTGTATATAAATGAGGATTTTATGGAATCCATCTTAGATTCATTGAAGGAGGACATACCCACGCTATTATACAATAATTCCACATAGTCACCTATGGTACTCATCAATTTGGGACCGAGGTCCCCTATCATATTAGGAAACTTAGATACTTTTATCCATTGATGGCCCATTATTACATGGAATTCATCAATAAATGTCATGATTTCCTAATACATGCCAATTTCATCCATCAAACCCCAAATTTTCTATACACGACTAAATATTCTTGTATTTTTTCCATCCAGGGAATAGATTTTATGGGGATATATCCCCCATCAATGGAAAGTTAGTTTAAGAATATCCTTATTGACACTAACTTCTTATCTAAGTTTGTTAAGGCTATATCCCTCATATAATTCAAGAAAAAAGAAATTATCAACTTCAGGAAGATAAATATCATTTCCAAAATTGGTGTCCCTCATACAATATTAATAAACAACAGAACCAATTATTTATATTTTTAGTTGAAAAGTCTATATCAAAAATATGACATTTAGTCCAACCACTCATCCTACTACCATACAGCAGAAACTGGACAAATAGATTCCTTTAATAAGACTTTAAAAATATACTCCAGAATATCGTGGATAAAGATAATAAATTTTATTCAAAAAAACACCTGCCATATTTGTGGTATTATCACACAATAAATTTTACATCTACACAAATTACCATATATTATCTTGTATAATGTATGGAGGTAGTCATTACCATCAAGGTTTATCTACCCTTGCTTCTCATTTCCATATAAAACTTGTTTTCTAAATCTGAAAAGTATCATAAACAACTAGATTATTTGGAATCACTTGATGATAGAATCACATATTGTATAATGTGGAGGTGAATCAAAACAAATTAGCACTAGATTTCAATAAGAAATTTCATCTTCATTTTTTAATCCATGAAGAGATGGTATTGTTTCACATGACTCCATTGATACCAGGTATATGTCTTCCAAATATTGAATCAAAATATAAAGAACCTTATTTCATACGCAAGTTTTAATCCAATTGATGGAGAGTGAATCACATTGTCCACCAATGTGATGTTTCTCAAGAAATACTTTTCATAATTTTCACATCGTTGCACCAATGTCCTATGTAATTTACTAGACCCGGTTGCCACCCAACAGTGCTCTGAGCCCAGTTTTCCACATGGCCTCAAGATCATCTCCCCAAACTCTAGAGGCTTTAAAATAGAAGTGAGTTCCAAGGTGAGTTAATGGAGATATTATTCCCTAATTACCATAGTATCATAGAATAATTCAAACATACAATAAATAGTAGAAGCAAAATAAAAAATAGTCAACTAAAAGTAAGACAAGATAAGTATACATATCCATAACCAGAAGTGTATCATATACAAAATGATGCAGATGATACAAGTATATAAAAAGCATCTAGAATAGTACATGGAAATACAATATAGTACATGAATCCCAAAAGAAAAAATGACCAAAAAGTGTTTGTAGCATCGCAAGCCTCATCTTGGTCCTATGCTCCCCTACTCCAAAGCCACACTCAACAACTTGTACCATGGCACTTTCTCCTATCATCACCTACAACCATATAATCTTTTTGAGTCCCTGAGGAGGCCCAAAAAAGGTGTGAGATAAACATCCCAGTGTTCAACCACCTATGTCTATATAGTTCTAACAAAAACATCTAGAGTGCTAAAAAGTGTAAATAAAGTAGTAAAGTAAGTGTAAATTCCCATGGAATAAGTCTACAGAAACTAGCAGTACCAAATAGCCTCTCAAGGATCCATACAAAATATATAGATCCTATCAAGGCTACTATAACAAAGTAAACAAGTCACATGACCACATTGTACATCCATCTGTTTCAAGTAACCCACTTTCATGTCGTATAAAGAAGTGTAGACCCCAAGGGTTTGATCCAAGGTGTCACATAGCAGGGAATCCAAGAAATAAATCAAGACCAAAAAGGGTCAGATCTAAGTAACTCATCCAAGGCATCCAATCAAGTCCCATGGGCAACCCAGTGGAAACTCGGTCTAGTCACTAGTCAGAGTCCTAGGAGCATGTGTGTTGACATGTCCTACACAATTCCAAGTAAGATGGATCCATGGGGTAGTAAGGACTGAGGCATCCCATGTAATGAAGACCCAAGGGGCAGAATCAACCTAAGGCATTCACTAATGCATTCCAGATCCATGGAGAGTAGTCCATGGAATATATCAAACCATTCATTCAATAGTTCAATTTAAATAATTACACCCATGTGAGTATACCCACTCACATTAACATGCATAAGGAATGAGTATACCCAATCTTGAATTCCATTTAGCATTAATTATTTATATGGTTCTACCCTCCTATATTACCCATTTAACATTCCATTAATCATTCATATAGGTATACCCATCCATATCATCACATTCATTCAAGATAATTAATCAAACAATGCATGGAGTCTCAAGATATAACAAGTCAAGGAGGAATTTTATCTTCTAATAAAATATTCAAACCCATTAAGGCATCTAATGGATTCCTCTAATTAGACAAGAACAAGAACACACCCCTTAGGTGGTTTAAACAGGCATAACTTGTTAATTCCTTAAGGTGCACCCCATCGGTGACCTCAAAAAAATCAATGGGTGTCAACACACCTAAATGGAACCTACAGACATCCTCACTAGGTCTGACTAAGCCTACCAAGATTAGATCTCTCAAAAACAGGGTCGCACTGAAAATTCAGATGGGTGGAATATTGGTCGAACACCCAAAAAAACACCCAGAAAACACCCAAAAGGATAAAAGAAAGTGTAGAACACCTTCCTCAACATGTTATTAGAGAGAAAGTCCAATATCAAGTTCTGATTCATCTTGGTTTAGGAGAGATCTGAAGAACAGACGAAGAACGGGATATTAGGTCATATGAGCCTAAAATCAAATAGCACAATCGTTGTTCCAAAGAATCAATAATAGCTAAAATTTAATTGATGACTTTCTATTGTGGATCCTATCAGACAAACCACGATCGAAATGGAGGTCAGATAGGGAATTGGGCTCAAACCCTAAATTAGGCACCAAAGGGAGCTCCCTATGTTATAGGGGTTTTGTGCATTAAAGGAAAATCCAAAAGAGTTAAAAAAAATTAAACTTTTAATTAAAAATTTATTAAAAAAACCCACCTAGTAGGCTCATGTGGATCATCTATACGGTTTACCAAACCGTACGCAACTCACTATGTCTAGCGGTTCTTCACATGGTTACCCCACACAGTATGACTAACCATGTGGTAACCGTGCAGATCTGTCTGTAAAAACTCTAGAAATTTTCAGACTTACCACACAGTTTCCCAAAATCGTGCAGAAGCTACTACCTCCACTCGCACGGTTTGACTGACCCTGCGCAGGTTGTGCGCAAACCGTGCGCCAGGCCATTTTGATCCCAAAACTTGGTTTCGGGCTCCAAACTAGCCTCATACACCTCCAAAACACTCATGGTCACAAGGGTTACAAAAGTAATGCCATAATAAAGCATTTAAATTGAAAATAGAAGGATATGTACCTCATAAAAAACTCATGTTCTTATAATCTTCTCCCCTTATAGCAATTCGTCTCTGAATTTCTCTCTAAAGGGTGGTCAAGATTTTTCTGAGAACAACTCTGGCCACTAAGCACGTATGTCATCCTCCTGCTCCCAAGTTTCATCCTGTAAATGTCCATGCTTCCATAGAACCCATACTAAAGGAACTTAATGACCTCAGAGAATCTTTATTCTCCTATCAACAATACATATTGTATTCTCCTCAAAGGATGCATCAACCTGAAGCTCAACCTCCTCGGGCTCAAAAGTATGAGATGATTCTAAATGATAACGGCATATATAATATATGTGGAAGATATTGTTCATGGATCGATACCTCATAGGTAACTACAACCGATAGGAAACTATCCTGAATCTCTCCAAAATCTTGAACGGCTAGACATATCATGGTGAAAGCTTACCATGTCTCCTGGTCTACATGTGTCCCAACCTTAGTGAAACACACAAGAAAACCTGATCCCTAACCATGAACTCTATGGGTCATCTATAGAAATCGGCATATGATTTATGAAGAGATTTTTCATTATTTATCCACTTCTGTATCAACTGGACCATTCTCAGAAGTCTCCTACATGATATGTGGTCCCAATAAAACTATCTCTCTTACCTTTAACCAACACAGGGGAGAATGGCATGGCCTGCCATATAAAGACTCATAAGGTACAATATTTATCATCGCCAGATAACTATTTTTTAGGTGAAATTAACTAGGGTAATGTGCCTCTCCAAAAATCCCCCAAAATCCTAGACACATTCTCACAGCATGTCCTCTAGCACCTATATTGTATGATCTGACTGGCCATCCATCTGAGGTTGGTATGATGTGCTCAAAATCACATGTATACCCAGCACCCTCTAAAAGCTCTGCTAGAAACAAGATGTAAAGCGGGTGTCCCTATCTGAGATGATAGTGTGAAGGACCCCATGTATTCATACCACCTTACAGATGTACAACCTCCCAAGATCATCTAAACTAATGGTCTCCTTGATCAGAAATAAATGAGTGAACTTTGTAAGCCTGTCAAGAAAAACCCACACAACATAGTTACCTCAAGGAGACCACGATAAATAAGTCAAGAAATCCATCATGGCATCATCCCATTTCCACTTCAGAATAGGTAACTGCTATAAAAGTTCAGTTGGTCGCTGATTTTTTTCATTCACCTACTGACAAGTGGAACACCTCGTGACAAAACCAGATATTTCTCACTTCACACCCAATTACCAATACTAATGTAGAAAGTGTAACACCCCAACCCCTCTAGAACGAAGCCGGTACATTAATTGTTATATTGGAATGGTTAGAAGAAATGAAAATCCTAAAGAAATGATCATTTTAGTAGTCTTTAAGAAACTAGATACATAAATGTAACTCAAATTACATTGGAAAAGTTTACAAAATACAATACATAACAAAACTAAAAATGTATCCACGAGAACTCAGTAAATAATCTCTGCTTCATCACCTGTTGAAGGTAAATAGGGATAGGGGTGAGATCAAATGCTTAGAAAGGGATACAAATGAAAGAATCATGAATCAATAATAACTTAATTGTAAACAATTTGACATAATCAACATGGCATGGTGAATAAATGAAAAACTCACACAATTAATAAACTGAGAATGAAACTGCATCCACAGATTTTGCAACAGTGAAAACCTCATGGATAATAATAACTGATAATGAATAAAGAGAATTCTTATAAATTGGATGTCATGTATCTGGAACATTAAACCATAATACTATTAAAACAGTTTAGTTCTAGGGGTAGAAACCTGTCTAATTTTTAGAAACAAACTCAAAGGGTTTATCGCCAAACTGATTTGTCTCATGAGACCTACCAATGAATCGATGGGCTATAGCAGGCCCCACCCACCACAGAATTCCCAAATAATTATTTATAAATTTATTCAATACAATAGCATTATGCACTTTCAATATCCAAATAGAGTATAGTATACAGATTCATCAATATTTCCATAGTTAAAATAACTTTCCAAATAAACACTGTATGTAAAATGGTATATAGTTTAGACAACAAACATATCCATGATATGAGATTATGGATATGTAATATAAATATAATTTCAAATGAAAAGTGATATCAAATGGGCAGTAGGTACACCACATAAGGATTATTAGGTGTACAATACAAAGTTAGTCACAATAAAATAGTAGTTGAGACAAAGTCTCTTACCACAATGTAATCGGTTGAATCATATGACCAGAACTTAATAACCCTCAAATGAATAATTGAATAACATTAATTTAAATAGAATCATGTTATTATATATCAAATGGTAATACACATATACCATATACAAGAAATAAGTGGTGAACAAAGAAAATCTCACAGAAATGAAAGTGAGATGAGAAACCCCTTACCTTTTGCTCGAGTGTGTTCTTTATTTGTTTTAATGACCTGAATAATCAAATTTAGATTCATTAATTAATAATTCCAGAACCTCCTATACATTTAATTGATTTATTATAACCTTATTAGGTTCATTAATGGCCCTTTTAATGGGTTTAAGAGGTTCGATTTTATTGTTTTGGAAGCATTTTTTTTCCTTGGTTTTCATGATGTTTTTACTTGCATTCATGAATGGAAGTTTGTTTGAAATGTGGTTAAACATAAAGAATTGTTAATATATATTATTAGTTACATTAAATAGATATAAATGATCTTATAATTATTCTAGGTTATATAATTGAGGATGAATCATTAGTTAAAAGTTTTTGATAAACGCTTGGATTTAGCTTGGCAGTTTTGTATACAATGAACTTGTGTTGTATTATTATTATATATTATGAGTTTGTAAAGATTAAAGAAAATTAATGAGATTAAATAAATATATTAATATATTTTTCAACCATTAAAATGGTTTCATGTCCAGTAATGAAGGAGAAAGTGAAGAACAAAACTCCGCCATCCACAAGGGTTATAAATTGGAACCTCATGGACGTTGATTTCATTTATAAAAATAAAAGGGGGGAGTAAGAATATTGATGATGGTTATTCCATTAACATGATATAATTCCAGTATATATATTATAATGGATTTTATCATGTTAATTTGGATATAGGAGGTGATAATAGAAAAAAGAAAAGAGATGAACTTGAAAATAAAAGAAAAGTTGAGAGATCCCTTATGAAAATTCGGTAGCCTAACGGCGTTGCTTAAAATTTCATAAAATGAAATGATGAGAACAAAATGGTATCTCATCATATTGAAATAAAAATAACAGTAATAAGAATATAAAAAATCAAACCCCAACATATGATAATGTAATTTTAAATAGATAACATAAAAGAAGTGTCGACTAAAAGAAGAGAATGAAGGATTCCCTTACCTTATAGAGTAACTCCTAGATCTTAATGGATGGGACCTTTGAAGCTTAAAGACACCTTGGGAGGACTCATATAGAGGTAAAAACTCCAGATATTCGAGTATTAAGGATTTTGAATGAAAGAAAACTAATGGATGAGTGGGTATTTATAGAAAAAGATAGGTAGTTTTTTAATAATTTCAAAGGGACACCTCATTAGTGGTTTTTGCAAAACCATGGGATTGCCCATGGTATTTTCCCATGGTTTTAGCCACTTGGGACACCTAATGTCATAAGTTACTGTACACAAGTCGACCATAATTTTATATTTAATTATTACATTTTTATGATGTCATTAAACTACCGAAAACTCAAAACTGTATTTTTACTATTCATGAAAAATTCATGTATTTTAGAAAAATCCCAAAAATTTACCATATCCATTTTTCGACATGTAGAATTCAAAAATGAACTCCATTTTTTTAAAATAATTTTCTAATTATTTTTAATTTAATTTTCAAATAAAATCATAGTTAATTTGAAAATTAACAATTTTAAAGGTATAATTAGTTCTATATCACATTGAAAATTTAATTAAGATCTCATTATCTTATTACCTTAAGAAAATAAAATATTATCATTATTTAATATTTATAAGGGTCATAATACTATTAATATTACCATTCATAAGGGTATGTTACTATTCATCAAAAAATAAAGTTGGTTCTATCAGCTCCAAATGACTTACTAGTCACAACTCTAGATGACTGTTTTTCAAAATTCAAAATATAGAAGTGAAAAAATTTATGTTTAATGGCTTGGTTTTGACTATCTCCTAAATAAAAAAGTTTTATTTCAAAGGAACACAGTTCTTTATGAAATATTGGATATGAATAGAATATATTTAATAGAATCATACCATGAAATTTTTTGGGTGTTATATTATTCCCTCCTTCAGAAATTTCTTCCTCAAAATTTTATGTATAAAGCCCACCAAAAAGATATCGGTGGTTCTTCTTCATGAAATTCTCTAGTTCCCATGTCTCTTCCTCCATATTCTAGTTTCTCTAAAGTACCTTTACTAGATGAGTTTTCTGATTTCTCAATACCTTCTCCCTTATGTCAAGAATCCTAATAGGCTTTTCATAGTATGACAAATCAGGTTCCAGATCAATTTCTTTATAGGTGAGTACATGCATTGGGTCTGGCATGTATTTCTTCAACAATGAAAGATGGAACACATCATAGACTTTGGAGAGATTTGGAGGCATTGATAAACGGTAAGCTACTACTCTGATTCTTTCCAGAATTTCAAATGGTCTGATATACCTGGGGATCAGTTTCCCTTTCTTACCGAACCTTAAGACACCCTTCCATGAAGATAATTTCATAAAGACATGATCTCCCACCTGGAATTCCAAATCCTTTTTTCGGTTGTCAGCATAACTCTTCTACCTACTTTGGGCTGCTTTAATATGTGCTTGGATTGTCTTTACCTTTTTTTGGTCTCTTCAATAAGTTCTGGGCCAATAATTTTCCTCTCACCAACTTCATCCCAACAAGTTGGAGTTCGACATCTATTTCCATATAATGCTTCATATTGAGCCATTTGAATACTATAATGGAAACTATTGTTGTATGAAAATTCCACCAAAGGAAAGTATTGATCCCACATACCATGGAATTCAAGAGAACATGACCTCAACATATCTTATAGAGTTTTAATAGTTCTTTCAAACTGTTTTTCAGTTTGGGGGTGATAAGTAGTACTCATATGAAGCTCAGTATTCAAAGCCTTCTGAAGAATTTTCCATAATTTTTATGTAAATCGGGGATCTTTATCAGACACAATCTATAGAGGTTCACCATGAAGTCTTATAACTTTATTAATATAAATTCTTTCCAGTCGCTCAAGTGGAAATACTCTCTTATAGGAAGGAAATGTGCTGATTTTGTGAGGCGATCGACAATTACCGATATTGCATCATTCCTTCTAGATGTATTCGGTAGTCGGTGAAAAAATCCATTCTAATGTTATCCCACTTCCACATAAAAATAGGTATAGGTTTCATCACTCCTCTAGAATGTTGCCTCTCTTCCTTCACTTGTTGAAAAACTAGACACCTTGACACGTAGTCTGCAATTTCCCGCTTCATATTATCCCACCATAAATATTCCTTCAGATCTTTATACATCTTTGTGCTACCCAGGTGTATAGAGAAATTTGAGCTATGAGCATCGTCTAATACTTCCATTTTTAGCTCAGGTACTGATGGAATACATAACCTCTTCCCAAACATCAGAACTCCATCCTCATAAATAAAGTCTTCCAATCTCCCATCCTTAATAGCAATAATTTTCTTGTGTATATTTTCATCATCAGATTGAGATATTTTTATCTTCTTTGGTAAATATGGTTTAGAAATAATTTGAAAGAGTAAATATGTTTCTCGTTCCTTAACAATTCCCATATCCATCTTTAGTAGATCCATGAATATAGGATCTCTCTCTATCCTCATTTGAGTCATAAATCCATGATCCTTCCTTCTTAATGCATCTACCACCTTATTCGCCTTTCCCGGGTGGTAGTGTATTGAACAATCGTAATATTTGAGTAACTCGAGCCATCTTCTTTGCCTCATGTTGAGTTACTTTTTGTGTAAAAATGTATTTCAAACTCTTTTGATCTGTGTATATCTCACATTTTTCACCATAAAGATAATGTCAGCATATCTTTAGAGCAAATATTACAGCTATTAACTCCAGATCATGTGTTGGATAATTTTTCTCATGATTCTTTAACTACCTTGATGCATAAGCAATAACTTTACCATTTTAAATAAGGATGAAACCCATCCCATTCTTTGGTGTGTCACTATATATTACAAATCCATCACTTCTAGATGGAAGATTTAAAATTGGATCATTTCCCAATATTCTTTTCAATTCCTAGAATCATTCTATACATTCTCTCGTCTATACAAACTTAACACCTTTACGTGTGAGCTTGGTTAGTGGGTTAGTCAGTCGGGTGAAATTCTGAATGAAACGCTGATAGTAACCTGCTAAGCCAATAAAACTGCGTACATCGGTTATGTTCATTGGCATGGGCCACTCTTGGATTTCCTTTGTCTTCACAGGGTCAACTAAGATTACATCCTTAGAGACAATATGGCCAAGAAAAGAAACATATTGAAGCCCTAAACTTCTCATATAATTCATTTCCTATAAGAGTTTTCAGAATAGTCTACAAATGATCCTCATGGTCTTCATAGCTTTTTGAGTATACCAGGATATCATCGATGAATACCACAACAAATTTATCAAGATATTCCTCAAAACTCTATTCATTAAATCTATGAAAATAGAGGGTGTATTAGTTAGTCTAAAAGGCATAATTGTAAACTCATAATTCTCATACCTGGATCAAAATGTTGTCTTAGGAATATATTCCTTCTTCACATGCAGCTGATGATATCCAGATCGAAGGTCAATCTTCGAAAAGTATTGTGCTCCATGAAGTTGATCAAATAAATCATCAATCCAAGGCAAAGGATACTTATTCTTTATTGTAATATCATTTATTTCCCTGTAATCAATGCATAGCCTCAGGGATCCATCTTTTTTCTTGACAAACAATACTGGGGCTCCCCATGGAGAAACACTAGGTCAAATAAATCTTTTGTCACTCAACTCCTCTAGTTGTTTCTTTAGATCCACTAACTCCACAGTGGACATTCTATAGGGAGTCTTCGATATAGGTCTTGCACCAGGGATTAAATCTATAGAGAACTTAACTTCCTACTCTGGATGATTTCTAGGTAAATCCTATGAAAATACATCAATGTACTCTTGCACTATACGTACATCTTCAATTTAAATATTTATTTCCTCACCCATAGATATTGGGTTCTCTTCCTCTCCAATAATTGCATTCAATAGAGCTACTGAGGGTGTGTCTAGATAAGAATCATATGGTGAGGTCTTCACTCTAAAGATAAGAGATTCTACACCATTTTCCAAAAATTGTAACTTCCTTTTTCTTGCAATAAATCTTCGCATCATAATTTGACACCAAATCCATACCAATAATTATATCAAATTCATTCATTGGTATGATGAAAAGGTTAGCAACTAAAGCATGTTTTGGTGTCTGGAGGGGGACTAGTTGACATGCATTTGTTGCAATGATGCATCCCCTTGAAGTTTTGACTGAAAAATCCTTTATTAAATCAAATTGGACATGTCTAATTTTCATGGAAAACTGGGAAGATATAAATTAATGTGATGATCCAAAATCAAATAAAGTGTTGGCTAAGTTTGAGGAAACAATTAAAGTACCTACCACTACACTATTAGGAACTTCAACTTCCATTTTTGTAATCGCATAAGCTCTCCCTTGTTCTCTTAGCTTTTTCTGAGGCATGTTTCCTTAGCGCTTGAGACAATCATTTGAATAGTGCCCCGTCTCTATACAATTGTATCATTGAACATAATAAAATTGTTTCCTCCCCTTACATTCATGAGATTGATGACCCTTTTCTCTACACTTATAGCAGACTCCCATGCCTTTCAAGCATTTCTTGAGATGATTCTTTCCATAGTTCTCACATAATGGGAAATTCTTTGTTCCCTTGTTCTTCTTTGGTGCTTCACCTTTCCCTTGGTTATCTGAGTACCTATTTTTATCTTGGTTTCCCTTGAAAAAATTTGATCTAGAAAATTCCTTCTATGTTTTGATGGCACTTGATACAATTTCATCATATGATGAAAATTTTTGAGAATCCAGTTCCCTTCGAAGACTTGGCTTAAGACCTTCAAAGAAATGATCAATCTTGTCTGTCGAGTCATATACGTAATCTACAGCATACCTGGCTAGCCTTGTGAAGGTAGCCTCATACTCTACAACACTATCTTCTTCCCTTTGATTTAATCCAAGGAATTTCCTCTTCATTTTGGTTCATTGCTCACGAGGGAAATATTTTTTGAAGAATATTTCCTTAAAAGTCCTCAATTCCATATCTTCTATTTCTTCTTCCTCCATGGTATTATGAATCAAGGACCACCATTGATCAGTGTCACCATTGATACAGTATACTTTCAATACCACATTTTCATTTTCATTGCATCTTAATGTCGTGAATATCTTTTCAAGGGACATGATCCATTGATCAGCAACCACTGGATTAGTAGTCCTACTGAAAGATGGGGACTTCTGCCACATAAAACGATCCAACATATGTGTGGAATAATTATTCATTACAACTTGAGTAATTTGTCCCAATATGGTCATGATCTGATCTGCTTCAACATTATCTGTGTTGACATGATCAGTGGGGAGATCCCTACCTTGCCCATGAGTATTGATTCCCATCCTTCCATTAGATGCCATTTCTAAATAATGCCACGCACTAGATTAGGGTATGAATCATAATGTATAATCTTAACTTAGCAAAATACTTAACATAAATTGAGATCCTACACATGGATAATCCCATAATCATAAAAAAGGTTTCTTTGAGGAATAATTTACATTTCAATCCTTCATAATGGATTGTAAAGAAAATATGAATTATCCTAAGTATATCCCCCGAAAGTGTCGTAACCAAGAGTGTAGTAAGGCACATTTTCATGTACCAGGATACCTTGGGTCAAGCCCAAAACTCCTTGTCGGAGCTTTCACTCCTAGGTACATCTGTGCTAGAGCCACCTCTACCTTCTCATATCCAGACAGGGATGTATTTTCCAGAAGGATTCACATAATCTATCCCTTACCAAAATACCAGGATATTTTTGTACATTTATCCTCAAATACTAACTTAGGGCTTCGTTCCCTACTATACATTTTCTACTCTAGTTTCCAAGTTTTCTACTAAACTTCCTATGATACCAACTGTAACACCCTGACCCTCTAGATTGGAGCCGGTGCATTACTTGTTATATTGGAATGGTTAGAAGGAATGAAAATCTCAAAGGAACGATCAATTTAGTAGTATTGAATAAACTACATATATAAATGTAACTCAAATTACTTTGGAAAAGGTTACAAAATACAATACATAACAAAACTAAAAATGCATCCACAGGAACTCAGTAAATGATCTCTGCTTCATCACCTATTTAAGGTAAATAGTGAAAGGGGTGATCTCAAATGCTCAGTAAGGGATACAAATGGGGGAATCATTAATCAATAATAACTTAATTTTAAACAATTTGACATAATCAACATGGCATGGTGAATAAATGAAAAACTCACGCAATTAATAAAATGAGAATGAAACTGAATCCACAGATTTTTACATGGTGAAAACCTCATGGATAGTAATAACTGATAATGAATAAAGAGAATGATAATTAATTGGATGTCATGTGTCTGGCACAGAAACCATAATGATGTTAAAATGGTTTAGTTCTGTGGGTAGAAACCCGTCTGATTTTTTGAAACAAACTCGAAGGGTTTGTCGCCAAACTCATTTGTCTCATGAGACCTATCGATGTATCGAGGGGCTATAGCGGGACCCACCCTCCACTTCATGTTCAAATAATTATTTATACATTGATTCAATACAATATCATTATGCCCTTTCAATATCCATATAGATTAGAGTATATGAATTCATCAATATCTCCATAGTCAAAATAACTTTCCAAATAAACATCGTATGTAAAATGGTATACAGTTTAGACAACAAACATATCCATGATATGAGATTATGGATATGTAATATAAATATAATTTCAAATGAAAATTGATCTTAAATGGGCAGTACGTACAGCACATAAGGATTATTAGGTGCACAATACAAAGTTAGTCACAATAAAATAGTAGTTGAGACAAAGTCTCTTACCACAATATAATCAGTTGAATCATATGACCAGAACTTAATAACCCTCAAATGAATGATTTAATAACATGAATATAAATAGAATAATTTTATTATATATCAAATGTCAGTAAAAATATACCACATACAAGAAATAAGTGGCGAACAAAGAAAATATCACAAAAATGAAAGTGAGATGAGAAACCCCTTACCTTTTGCTCGAGTGTGTTCTTTTTTTGTTTTAATGTCCTGAATAATAAAATTTAGATTCATTAATTAATAATTAAATAACCTCCTATACATTTAATTGATTTATAATAACCTTATTAGGTTCATTCAAGGACCTTTTAATGTGTTTAAGAGGTTCAATTTTATTGTTTTGGAAGCATTTTCTTCCTTGGTTTTCATGATTCGTTTACTTGCATTCATGAATGGAAGTTTGTTTGAAATTTGGTTAAACATCCAGAATTGTTAATATATATTATTAGTGAAATTAAAGATATATAAATGATCTTATAATGATTCTAGGTTAAATACTTGAGGATGAATCATTAGTTAAAAATGTTTGATAAACGCTTGGGTTTAGCTTGGCATTTTTGTATACAATGAACTTGTTTTGTATTATTATTACATATTAAGAGTGTTTAAAGATTAAAAAACATTAAATAAATATATTATGATCTGGTTAAACCATTAAAATGGTTTCATGACCAGTAATTAAGGAGAAAGTGAAGAACAAAACTTCGTCGTCCACAAAGGTTATAAATTGGAACCTCATGGACGTTGATTTCGTTTCTAAAAATAAAATGGGTGAGTAAGAATATTGATGATGGTTATTCCATTAACATGATATAATTCCGGTATATATATGATACTAGAGTTTATCATGTTCATTTGGACATAGGATGTGAGAATAGAAAAAGAAAAGAGATGAACTTGAAAATAAAAGAAAAGTTGAGAGATCCCTTATGAAAATTCTGCAGCCTAACGACGTCGCTTAAAATTTTATAAAATGAAGTCATGATAACAAAAGGGAATATCATCATATTGAAATCAAAAGGAAAGTAAGAAGAATAAATAAAATCAAAACGCAACATATGAGAATGGAATTTCAAATAGATAACATAAAAGAAGTGTCGACTAAAAGAAGAGAATGAAGGATTCCCTTACCTTGTAGAGTAACTCCTAGATCTTGAAGGATGGGCATTGGGAGCTTAAGTAAACCTTGGGAGGACTCCAAGATAGGTAAAACCGCCAGAGATTATAGGATGAGGGATTTGGAATGAAATAAAATGAATGTATGAGTGGATATTTATAGAAAAAGAGAGGTAGTTTTTTAATAATTTTAAAGGGACACCTCATTAGTGGTTTTTACAAACCATGGGCTTGACCATGGTATTTTCCCATGGTTTTAGCCACTTGGGACACCTCATGTAATAATTTACTCTACATAAGTTGACCATAATTTTATATTTATTTATTAGATCATTATGATGTCATTAAACTACCGAAAACTCAAAACTGTATTTTTATTATTCATGAAAAATTCATGTATTTTAGAAAAATCCCAAAAACTCACCATAACCATTTTTTGATGTGTAGAATTAAAAAATGAACTCCATTTTTTTAAAATAATTTTTTAAGTATTTTTAATTAATTTTTAAATAAAATCATAGTTAATTTGAAAAATAACAATTTTAAAGGTATAATTAGTTCTATATCACATTGAAAAATTAATTAAGATCTCATTATCTTATTATCTTAAGAAAATAAAATATTATCATTATTTAATATTTATAAGGGTCATATTACTATTAATATTACTATTCATAAGGGTATGTTACTATTCATCAAAAAATCAAGTTGGTTCTATCAGACTTCAAATGACTTACTGGTCACAACTCTAGATGACTGTTTTTTGAAATTCAAAACATAGAAGTGAAAAAAATTATTTTTAATGGATTGGTTTTGACTATCTGCTAAATAACCAAGTGTTGTTTCAAAAGAACATAGTGCTTTATGAAATATAAGCTATGAATAGAAGGTATTTAATAGAAGCATACCATAAAATGTTTGGGGTGTTATAGAAAGTCACAGTACATATTGGTGACTCTAGGGTGCACTGCACAACCTGAAGCATGAAACTCCTGCATCAACTCCTCGTGTGTATCCACTAGGACCCAGAAACGTCCATGGATACACAAGATCTTATCTTCGCCTACCATCCAACCAGGAGGAGGTTCCTCACTTTCCACACACTTCCGTAGATATAGGACTTCTAAATCTAATTGTTGCCTCAGCCTAACTCTATCCAGATGATAGATAGGTCTTCCCCTGTCTTTCATGCACCTCCAAATTCATCTAAAATAAAAGCTTCATAAGCCGCCACTCTCTAATATCCTCATGAACTTCCTATTTCTGAGTCCTCCTGCTTAGTTCATTGGCCACTGCATTTCCCTTACCAGGTGTATATGGAAGATCAAAGTCAAAGGACTGTATGTACTCCACCTACCTCCACTACCTCAGATTCATATCTCACTGTGTAAAGATGTACTTGAGGATTTTATGTTTCATATACATAAAAAAATGATCCACCTAGTAATATTGTCTCCAACAGTGAAGTGCATGCACAATTGTAGCTAACTCAAGATCATGCATAAGGTAATTACTCTCATGAGGTCTTAACTATTGAGGCCTGTATGCCACAACTCTATCTCTCTGCATTAGAACTGCCCCCATCCCCACACCTGAAGCATCATAGTACACCATGTAACTCTTACCCTACTCTGGTATTATTCAAACTGGTGCTAATGTAAACCTTTCTTTCAGCTCCTAAAAGGCTGCCTCATAAGAATCAGACCACATGAACATTACGCCCTTCTTATTCAAGCCTATAAATGATGATGATAAGAATGAGAAGTCTTATATAAAATGAATTTTTCAATTAGATAACCCTAATAAACTTCGTATGTCAAAATATTTCTTAGGTTGTTCCAAGGAAACTACCACTCTGACCTTATCTGGATCCACTAACCCTCCTATCTCTAAGATGATATGACCTAGGAAGTGAATTTGATCCATCCAAAAGTGTCACTTTACAAACTTAGAAAATAACTAATTCTCTTTCTGTGTATTCAAAATGAACTCAAGATGGTTGTCATGGTCATGTAGATTTTGAGAATACACCAAGATATGATATATAAAAACTGCCAAAAAATAATCCAAATAGGGATGGAAAACTCGATTCATCAGTGCCATGAAAACCACTGGTGCATTTGTGATACCAAATGACATAACCAGATACTCATATAGACTATACCTACTATGAAAGGTTGTATATAGCGACCCAACATTTTTTTAGTTTACTATTACATCATTTTAAAGATAAAAAACATAATTGCATTACGTATAGAGGATCAAAAGTTTTAGTGTCTTGGGAAAACTAGGACCATACATAACAATTACAACATCAAGCATAAACATTTATCTAATTTATTTTTCTCTAGATTCTTATTGGAACTTGTCCTCTCCTTAGTACATGTAGCCAACTAAGGATATATATAAAAATGGGTGATCTAGAATCCTAGTAAGAGGATAGATAAGAACAATATAGCATGGGGTGAGCATAATCATAACATGGGAAAAGATCATGAACATGAGAGGAAGCATAAATATAATACTTAAAATGTGGCAATTCATAAAAATAAAACATCATGTCTTAGTGGTTAACTACCACACATACTTGTGAACCAAGCTAGCATCATGTTCACACATCATTTCACATTTACTCATGAGATTCATTACTTTAGCCAATGCATTGGAGCGCTGTATAATTCCGGGCGCACCCATCGCATTGAAACATTCATATTGTGCTATATAATTCCGGGAGCACCTGTCACATCATAACATTATCATCATCATGCTTTACACATAGAACACATATCATTACTAACCCATGGAATGGAATGGGTTTCATATTATAATAACACATTCATAATCTTTGGGTTCCCAAAATAAAGAGGGAATAACATATATGTGACAAGAACCGTCCACTTTGAGTGAGAAGTAAAAGGGGTGTTCTTAAAACAGAAGTTCTTTTGGAAAACATTTTGTTTGACATAAAAACCTGTGACAAACATGTATATCCTAGAAAAGTAAATACAATGATGAACAAATGACCTTTAAGGAGTAACTATATCAAAAATGGAGTGAAAGAGGGAGAACCCGCAGGAAGAAAATTGGGTTCGAGATTTCCCCTTACCTTGTATCTGAATGCTTCCTTCTCTTTAATGTCCTGTATAATGACATTATATTCATTAATTAGAAATCCATAACCTTGTGTACATTAATATGGTTCATTATGGTTTCATTAAGTGATTTTATGTTCCCTATAGAGACCCGAGCCTTTTACATAAATCATTTCATTATTTCAAGCATAGTTAATCATAAGAGTACAAGTCATGGATCATTAAGTCTAGTGTCTTGGAATACTAGGTACATATAACATAAAACATGGGGATAAAAAAACTTATTTATTTAATCTCCATAAAGAGATTATAACTTCCTTTGAGCTCTTACATCTGCATAGGGTACCCTAGGGAACACATGAACAAAGGGATGAGCTAAAAATCCCAGTAAAGGAATGAACATAAGGATACATCTCAAGCACATGAGTTATAAGGCATGACATAATGATATCCAAAGCGTGAAACTTATAAAATAATTTAATATAAGCATGGGATCATATAAACATGGAATCATATAAATGTGACAGAATCATAAATCATATCTTTAGTACGGGTTAAGGCTAACCACCATTCCCGTTTTCCATTTCAGTACGTGTCAAGGCTAACCGCCAATCCCGTTTCACATCGCATCTCATGAGACTTAACCTTACCCAATGCATTGGAGCGCTATCTGGGCACACACATCTCAACATTTTCATGGATATTCTTTCCACATAAATATTCTTACCACATATACAATTATACATAATCAACCATACACAAACATAAGGTTACCCATGGAAAGAATTGGGTACCACAATCATGACATAAATCATAACCAATGGACGTATCATGAAAGTGTCCATGTAAGGAAAGAATTATAAAATACATGGACATTAATAGGGTAAAATAGGCATATAACATGGTAAGTGGTGTCAAACATAAGTGACAACATATTAGAAATGTATTTTAGAACATTATCATTAAAACATTTTTGTGCGGTTTTAAAGAAAACACTTTAGAGCTTTTCAAATAGAAAAGAGGACATTCTTTTATATAAAACCAGAATTGAACCAAGAAGGTTTTCATAATAAAAATACTGATTTTATAAATACAATGGTATCTTGAAATATAGGATATAGTGAACATGAAATTTGGTTAAAAATTTGGGAAGTCCCCTTAAAACAGGTTTTCTTATCAGAAAGTTATAAGGAGGGAATCTTTCAAAAACATTTATATCCCTGAAAGAAAGTGATGAAAGGGTCTTGATATTAGAATATTTTAAAAATTTCCAGAATTCATAGGATTCACATAAATAGATATGAAAACACCATTTTAAAATAAAGATAAGGCAACATGAAAGAACTAAGAAGGTTTGGGTAGAATTCATTACGATTTTACCGGCATGGTGTCGGGTGTACCCAAGAGAGCTTGATGAGAGAGAGAAGGGGATTTTCATCACTTATAAAACATTAGGTCAGTATGGGGAAGGTGTATAAACATACCCCATCACTTTTTATTACACAAATAATGCATATCATAGAGAACAATATTGATTAAGAGTGAAAGGGGACGATCCCTTACCTTAAATTTGTTGGTCTTCTCCACTCGTTATTAACGACCTCGTGAGACTTCCTCCTTTGTGAACCTCTTAAGGGGAGAGGTTTTGGTATTTTGAGGAGGATGAGAGCTTTTAGATTTGGTTGAGGACATTGGGGAGAGATTTGGGTAAAATTTATAGAATGCTTGGATCTTGAGAGGAGTGGAGAGAACAGGGAGTGAAGGGGGGTTTTTATAGTGGAGGAGAGGAGGGATTTCATAATATTATAATCATTAATTTATTATTTCTTCCCATGAAAAGGAATAGTAAGTATTCCATGACCAAGAATATTAAATGGGTCATGTGAATTCGAACCATGGGTGGTGTCATCATCCATGATTCTAGGAATAGTCTATTTAGCTTATAATGTATATATACAGTAAATTGCCATATTTTACTATTCATCAAAAATTAAAGTATTTCAGAAAAATATCAAAAATTTACCCTGATCATTTTTAGACTTGTAGAATCCAAAAATGAAGTTCATTCTAAAAAAATAATTTTCTAAATATGATTATTTTAATATTTAATTAAAATCATAATTTATTATCAAAAACCAGTTTTAAAACACTCATTAACTTATTCTAAAATATAGGTATATTGTACTTCCAACTTGAATATTATTTTTATACCACCATAGGTGGGGTTACTATTCATTAGGGTATATCACTATTCATAAGGGTATGTTACTATTCATTAGGGTAGGTTACTATTCACCAAAAATTAAGTTTTTCTTATCGGACTCCAAAAAACATCTTGAACACAACCGTGTATGTCAGATTTTCAAAATTCCAAACACAGAAGTGACAAACTTATGTTTAAAGGTCACTTATCACTTATTAGTTCATTATTATGTGATTTTATGGCATATTTATAAGAAGGGAATTTCCATTAAAAACATTGGGTCGTTACATTCTTCCCCCCTTAAGAAATTTCTCCCTCGAAATTTCATTTTACATTCTAGGCCAAAAACAGATGTGGGTACTTTTCTTTCATTGCTTCCTCCAGTTCCCATGTTGCTTCCTCAAACATGTGGTTCCTTCACAACACTTAGACAAGATGGGTTGTCTTGTTGCGTAGAACCTTATCTCTCCGATCCAGAATCTTTACTAGCTTCTCCTCATAGGAGAGATCATCTTCCAGCTGCACCACCTCTGAGTTTAGTACATGTGAGGGATCGGGTATGTACTTCCTCAAGAGTGATACGTGGAAAACATCATGAACTCAAGCCATATTTTGAGGAAGTGCAAGCTAATAGGCCACGACTCCTATGCAGTCAAGGATCTCAAAGGGGACAATATACCTTGGGCTTAGCTTCCCTTTCTTCCCGAATCGCATGAATCTCTTCCATGGAGATATTCGAAGGAAGGCTTTATCTCCAACGTCGAACTCCAAGTACCTTCGATGGTTGTCAACATAGCTCTTTTTCCGACTTTGAATAGATTTGATGTGTTTCTAGATGACTTGAACCTTCTCTGTCATCTCTTGGACAAGATCGGGTCCAAGTAGCTTTATTTCTCCAACTTCATTCCAACAGGTTGGAGTTCTACATCGCTTTCCATACAGAGCTTCATATGAAGCCATTTGAATACTCGAGTGGAAGCTATTGTTGTATGAGAACTCAACCAATGGGATATGCTGATCCCAAACACCTTTGAATTCTAGAGATAAGGCTCTAAGCATATCTTCAAGCGTCTGAATAGTCCTTTCAGATTGGCCATCAGTTTGGGGGTGATAGGCCATGATGAAATTTAATTCAGTACTCAAAGCATGTTGAAGACTCCTCTATAATTTAGATGTGAACCTTGGATTGCGGTTAGAGAAAATTGAGAGTGGAACACCGTGCAGTCTCACCACTTCCTTCACATATAACTTTTCAAGTCGTTCAAGCGAGAGATCTTTCCAAATAATGATGAAATGGGATTTCTTGGTGAGTCGGTCAACCAAAACTCATATCGCATTATTTCCCTTCGACGACTTCGGGAGATCCATGACAAAGTCCATAGTAACATTTTCCCATTTCCACATGGGTATAGGCAATGGATGCATCATAACTTTGTACTTTTGTCACTCAGCTTTAACTTGCTGACATACCAAGCACCTTGATATATATTCCGCAATCTCCTTCTTCATGTTATCCCACCAGAAGTGTTCTCGGAGATCACGGTACATTTTGGTACTCCCAGGATGGATAGAGAAGGTCGGTCTATGTACATCATTCAATAGATCCTTCTTTATCTCTGGATCATATGGTACACATAATTGTGTCCCAAATATTACAAATCATTCCTCATCAATTTTAAAATCAGTGGATTTCCCATTTTTAACAGCTTCCACCCTTTTCTGAATTTCCACATCCTTTCTTTGAGTATCCTTTATTTTCTCCAAGAGGGATGGTTGAGAAATCATTTGAGAAAGGATTGATGATTTTCATCCCTTAATGATTCCCATGTCTATCCTTTTCAAATCTAATAAGATTGTATCCCTTTCAATTCTCATCATTGGTAAAGATACAGGATCCTTTCTACTTATAGAATCTGCAACATTGTTTACCTTATCGGGATAGTAGTGGATTGAGAATCCATAATCCTTGATGAGCTCTATCCATATTCACTGGTTCATATTAATCTCTTTCTGTGTGAATATATATTTGAGACTCTTTTGGTCAGTATATATCTCACATTTTTTCCTATAGAGATAATGCCGCTAGATTTTCAATGCAAAGATCACAGCCGCCAACTCCAGATCATGCGTGGGATAGTTTTGCTTATGGATTTTCAGCTGCCTTGAGGCATAGGCTATCACTTTATCATTTTTCATTAGCACACAGCCTAAGCCTTTCTTAGAAGCATCACTATACACCACAAAGATTTATCCACTTGAAGGGAGTGTGAGTACCGGCGTAGTGATAAGCCTCTTTTTCAACTCCTTGAAACAGTATTCACATTCCTGTGTCCAGAAGAAATTTAATCCCTTCTGTGTAAGCTTGATCATTGGGTTTGAAAATCATGAAAAGTTATTCATGAATCATCTATAATACCCCGCTAGAACTAAAAAGATGAAGATTTCCATTACAGAAGTTGGCCTCGGCCACTCTTCAATTGCCTTTGTCTTGTAAGGGTCCACATATATCCCTTTCCGGGTGATAACATGCCCCAAGAATGATACTTCCTCCATCCAAAATTCACATTTACTGTACTTTTCATACAACGTATCCATTCGCAAAGTCTTTAACATAGTTTCCAAATGCTCCTCATGTTCCTCCTTACTCTTGGAGTATATCATAATATCATCAATAAATATCACCACAAATTTGTCGAGGTAATATCTAAAGACTCTATTCATTAAATCCATGAAAATTACTGGAGCATTAGTGAGTCCGAAGGGCATCACTATGAAATCATAGTGTCCATACCTCGTTCAAAAGGCAGTCTTGGGAATATCTTCCTTCCCCACCTTTAGTTGGTGATATCATGACTGAATGTCCACCTTAGAGAAATAACTAGCCCTACAAAGATGATCGAACAAGTCATCTATCCGTGGAACGAGATACTTGTTCTTTATAGTGATTTTTATTGAGCTCACAATAATAAATGCAGAGGTGCATTGATTCATCCTTCTTCTTGATGAAGAGGACTGGAGCACCCCATAGTGAATCACTCGGGCATATAAAACCCTTCTCCATATTCTCCTATAACTGCTTCTTCAGATCTTCCAGCTCTACGGTGGCCATTCTGTAAGGTTTCTTTGAGATTGGCAGAGATCTAGGGATATGTTCAATTGAGAACTCAACCTCTCGGTCAGGAGGAAGACCATGAAACTATTCAGGGAATACATCAGTATAATCCCTCACGATGGGCATGTCTTCAAGCATGATTCTCTCCTTTGTCTCAATCATTTGAACTAGGTATGCATGCTCATAAGGAATCAATATCCAAACTTGAGACAAAGATTCAAAAGGAGACTCATCTTCCTCCTTGAACTTGTAAATAATAGGAGGATTCTTTGGGATGTGAAGAGTAATATCCCTTTCCCGACAATTGATGTTGGTCTTGTACAAAGATAGCCAATCCATGCCCAATATAGCGTCGAACTCCACTAAATGAATTATGACAAGATTTTTTGGGAGGTTCAATCCACAAACATTAACTGAGGAGGAGTTATAAACCATGGATGCAATAATTTCCCCATTCGCTGTTCTCAGAGATAACTTTTCCTCCAAATTTTGAGGTGGTGTTTGAATAGTTCTACTAAACATGCATGATATAAAAGAATGCGTAGAACCAGAATCAAATAGTATGTTTGCTATTCTTGAATGAATAACAAGTATACCTATCACCACATCGTTTTCTGGCTCCACCTCAGCAGTAATGATAGCATAAGCCCTTCCTTGTTGCCTTGGAGGTTGTTGCAGATTGCCTCCAACAACCCTCAGATTAGGGCAATTGTTCACATAATGCCCAAGATCCTTGCAGTTATAACACTGCACTATAGACTGAGTGTTGATCTGAACCTTCCTTTCTTCTTCAACATTAGCGGGATTTTTCATATCCCTTTGGCAGTTCTTGGCCAGATGACCAAACTTCCCGCATTTGAAGCAATTCCTGGTTCCCTTGAGATAGTCACCAAGATGCTTCTTCCCACAATTCTTGCAAAGGGGAAAGTGAGGCTTCTTTCTATTATGGTATTTGTTTGATGAACCACCCATGTTGTTCTCCATTTTCCACTTCTTATCACTAAACCCATGAGACCACTGAGAGTCTCCAATATTCATTTCAACCTTGAGGGCACAACAGACAATCTCCTCATAGCTGTCAAAGTCTCGAATCTCCAACACTTTCCGTAGACTCGGCTTTAGTCCGCTAAAGAAGCGATCCACCTTGCTTTCAGTGTTCATGAAAAATCCAGAGGCGTACCTTGAAATCCTTGTAAAGTTCACTTCATATGCCCTGATGGACTCATCTTCCTTCTGCTTGAGTCTAAGGAACTCTCTTTCCATCTTGAGATGGAGGGTTCGAGGAAAATATTTGTTGAAAAACATCCTCTTGAATTCATCTCAATCTATGGAATCAATTTCCTCTTGGGACTTTGTATTCTTGATCAGTGTCCACCACTGATCAGCTTCCCCATCAAAATGATAGACTGCTAGTACAACTTTCTCTTCTTCCAAGCACTGGAGGAAAGAGAAAATATTTTCAATGGAGTTAATCCATTGTTCTGTGAGGAGGGGATCAGAAGACCTGCTAAACATGGGAGGCCTTTTCCGCATGAAGGATTCTACATCAACTTGCTCTTTCCTTGGAGGAGGGGGATGTTCCACCTGATTCAAGTTATTATTCATAACTTGAGCCAGCTGAACAAGTACTGCCATGAAGTTTTGATCACCCACTTCCGTCACATCAGGCATGTCACTAGGGAAATCATCACATTGCCTATTACATTGGTTGTTGGAACATGTTCTTCTATTTCCCACCATTAACAAAGAAAAAGAACATATAATTAGAGGCCTTGAATACTTAGCTATTGATCATAAAAAGGAAACTTTGAACATTAAAGGATAAACTTATAAAGAATAAGTACATCCTAACTTGTGATTCCTTTGGTTTATATATAGGTTATCCTTGATCTATTTCTTAACATATATTCTTATGGGCTTTTTTTTGTCCCTTAATAATGGTTTGTACTAACTCTTGAATCTACCAAAGCATATCCCCTGAGAGTGTCGTGACCAAGAGTGCAGCAAGGCCCATTATCGTGCACCAGTTCCCATTCGAGTCTAGCTCAGAGCGGTGTTTTTGGGTTTTAACCCTAGATAAATATGTGCCAGAGCTGCCTCTTCCTACTCGTATCCAGACAAGGATGTATTTGGTTGATAAACCACTTAATCTATACTCACCAAAATTGAGGACTGTTTTCTTATACTTAGTCTCATCCTTAAGGTTCTCACTAAGATGCTCTATTCCTAATATCCAAAAAATAACTAGACCATCCTCTGATACCAACTATAGTGACCCGAGCCTTTTACATAAAACATTTCATTATTTCAAGCATGGTTAATCATCAGAGTACAAGCCAAGGATCGTTAAGTCTAGTGTCTTGGAATACTAGGTATATATAACATAAAACATGGGGCTAAAAAAAACTTCTTTATTTAATCTCCATAAGGAGCTTCTAACTTCATTTTATCTCTTAAATATGTAAAGGGTACCCTAGGGAACACATGAACAAAGGGATGATCTAAAAAGCCTAGTAAATGAATGAACATAAGGATACATCTCAAGCACATGAGTTAAAAGGCATGACATAATGATATCCAAAGCATGAAACTTATAACATCATTTAATATAAGAATGGGATCATATAAATATGGAATAATATAAATGTGGAAGAATAATAAATCATATCTTTAGTATGGGTCAAGGCTAACCTTGAATCCCATTTCCCATTTCAGTACGGGTCAAGGCTAACTGCCAATCCCGTTTCACAACACATCTCATGAGAATTAACCTTACCCAATGCAATGGAGCGCTATCTAGGTGCTCCCATATCAACATTTTCATGGATATTATTTCCACATAAATATTCTTACCACATATACAATCATAAATAATCAACCATACACAAACATAAGTTTACCCATGGAAAGAATTGGGTACCACAATCATGACATAAATCATAACCAATGGGTGTATCATGAAAGTGTCCATGTAAGGAAAAAATTAGAAAATAAATGGACGTTCATAGCATAAAATAGGCATATAACATGGTAAGTGGTGTCAAACATAAGTGAAAACATATTATAAATGTATTTTAGAATATTATCATTAAAACATTTTTGTACAGTTTTAAAGAAAACACTCTAGAGCTTTTCAAATAGAAAAGAGGACATTCTTTTATATAAAACCAGAATTGAACAAAGAAGGTTTTCATAATAAAAATATGGATTTTATAAAGAAAATGGTATCTTAAAATATATGATAGAATGAAAATGAAATTTAGGTAAAAATCTGGGAAGTCCCCTTAAAATAGGTTTGCTTATTGGAAAGTTCTAAGGAGGGAATCTTTCAAAAACATGTTTATCCCTGAAAGAAAGTGATGAAAGGGTCTTGATATTAGAATATTTTACAACTTTCCAGAATTAATAGGATTCAAATAAATATATATGAAAAAACCATTTTGAAAGAAAGATAAGGAAACCTGAAAGAACGAAGAAAGTTTGGGTAGAATTCGTTATGATTTTACCGGCATGGTGTCGGGTGTACCCAAGAGGGCTTGATGAGAGAGAGAGAAAAGGCTTCTGATCACCTATAAAACATTAGGGAAGTATGGGGAAGGTGTATAAACATACCCCATCACTTGTTATTACACAAAAAAGTCATATCATAGAGAAAAATCTTGATTAAGAGTGAAAGGGGAGGATCCCTTACCTTAAATCTGTTGGTGTTCTCTAGTTGTTATTAACGACCTCTTGAGACTTCCTCCTTTGAGAACCTCTTAAGGGGAGAGGTTTTGGTATTTAGAGGAGGCTGAGAGCTTTTGGACGTGGGGGATGACCTTGGGGAGGGATTTGGCCAGAATTTAGAGAAGGCTTGGAGTTTGAGAGGAGTGGATAGAAGAGGGAGTGAAGGGGGGGTTTTATAGTGGTGGAGAGGAGGGATTTCATAATATTATAATCATTAATTTATTATTTATTCCTAAGAAAGGGAATATTAATTATTCCATGACCAATAATAGTAAATGTGTCATGTGAATTCGAACCATGGGTGGTGACATCATCCATGATGCTAGGAATATTCTATTTAGCTTATAATGTATATATACGGTAAATTACCGTATTTTACTATTCATCAAAAATTCAAGTATCTCAGAAAAATATCAAAAATTCACCCTGACCATTTTTCGATGTGTAGAATCCAAAAATTAAGTCCATTTTTAAAAAAAATTCTAAATATGATTATTTTAATATTTAATTAAAATCATAATTTATTATTAAAAACCAGTTTTAAAACATTCATTAACTTATTCTAAAATATAGGTATATTGTACTTCCAACTTGAATATTATTTTTATACCACCATAGGTGAGGTTACTATTCATTAGGTTATATCACTATTCATAATGGTATGTCACTATTCATTAGGGTAGGTTACTATTCACCAAAAAATTAAGTTTTTCTTATCGGACTCCAAAAAACATCTTGAACACAACTGTGTATATCAGATTTTCAAAATTCCAAACACAGAAGTGACAAACTTATATTTAAAGGTCACTTATCACTTAGTAGTTCATTATTATGTGATTTTATAGCATATTTATAATAAGGGAATTTCCATTAAAAACATTGGGTCGTTACAGTTCATTAGGACACAACCTTCAACATTCTGCTAGGAAGGCATTGGCTACACAAACATGCATCCATACATCTATCAACCCAACAATGTCTTAAGTACTATTTAAATTGTCAAATTGGGACATTTTATGGTGAAAAGGGTCTGTTAAAAACATGTTAATCTCAATAATTTTAGGAAGAGTTTTATCAAACAAAGATAACGAGGTCTATGACAAAAGAGGTAACTAGAATTAATGCTTCGATTGATTTTGAAATGATCCCAGCAAACCCGTTCATACATTTGAGTACAGATTATGTGTTACCTGTCAACCAAATTGAAAAGGTAAACACAAATCCAAGCCTTCATCCAGTAACTTCCATTCTTTCAATTTCGGCAATCGAGCTTGATAGAATGGGAGAAATTGTTGATTTACCAAGCAGTGATAGAAGCTTAAATGAAGATGTCTTTATTTCATCTATTGAAATTCAAAAAGCATATACTTCATCAATCCTAATGGATGAAGTAGTAGAAATTATAGAGAAAGACAATGATTTGGATTTCCAATCCGTCAACTCCTATTTATTACCTCAATAAGACCCTTCATCATCAGTGGGGTCAGAAATGGTGGCATCTTCTTCAGGTTGTTCAAATATTGATTCCTCTCCCAGCTCTCGATTTTTTTATTCATTGTTTACTATGAAAGTGGAAATAGAAAATGTTATGCATAAGGAAGATGAATAAGAATCATAAGATCTTAGGGATGCTCCTCCAGTATTTCAGAAAGGTGTCTTTACCACTGTGGATGAGCTCAGAGAAATAAATCTGGGTACATAAGAGAATCCACTCCCCACTTTAATTAGTGATTCCATGTCTTTTGAAGAGAAATAGGTGTATACATAATTTTTAAAGCAACATCAAGATATATTTTCTTGGAATTATATAGAAATTCCAGGTCTTAATCCTGATGTAGCCACTCATCATTTGGTTTTTCCAGAAGAAAATCATGGATTTAAAAAGGTAGTAAGATGAACACACCCAACTCATGTGTCTAAAATTGAAGCTGATGTTGATAAGATTATAAAGGACAACATTTTCAGGGAATTTCAATATCCCAAATGGCTTGAAAAAATTGTCCCAGTAAAAAAGAAGAATGGTAAAATCAGAGTCTTTATTGATTTCAAAGATCTTAACTGGCAATGTCCTAAATATGACTTTCCAGTTCCGATCACAGAGCTTTAAATTGATGCAACAGCTGGCTATGAATCTCTTTCATTCATGGATGGCTACTCTATTTATAATAAAATCCATATGGCCCCTAAGGATGAAGAATATACAGCCTTTAGAGCCACTCATGGTGTGTTTTTCAATTGGGTAATTACTTTTGGCTTAAAGAATGCAGGTGAAACATATCAATGGTCCATGCACCATATCTTCAAACCCTTATTATAGAAATTGGTTGAATGTTATGTGGATGATTTTGTGGTAAAATCTATACTATGTTTCAATCACTTGGATGATATAGAGACTATATTAAATAAACACCGGAAACACATTTTGAAGATGAACCCCTTGAAATGTTCTTTTGGGGTAACCTCTGAAAAGTTCCTTGGCTTAGTTGTGCACCATCATGGTATCGAAGTTGATCCCAAGAAAAAAAATCAGTCCTTGGCATGTCACCTCCTAAAAATTTGAATGAATTAAGAGGACTCCAACAACAATTGGCCTATATTTGGCACTTTATTTCCAATTTGGCAGGAAAGTGTTTTCCCTTCACTGGATTAATGAAGTAATAAGTCATATATCAATGGACTAAAGACTGCAAAGAAGCATTTGATACCCTCAATAAATATATCTTGAGTCCATAGGTATTAATTCTACCTATTGAAGGAATACCACTTATTTTCTATGTGACAGCTTTAGAATGATTACTAGGTGCATTACTTTCCCAAAATAATGATGATGGGAATGGAAATAGCCTTTACTATCTATGTTGAACTATGCTTGATGTAGAAACTGTGTATTCAATTATTGAAAAATGTTTCCTTGCATTAATCTTTGCAGTATAGAAATTTAGGAACTACCTGCAATATCATGAGGTCCAATTGATATCTCACAGTAAATCGCTCAAATTTATCCTCATTTTTCATATTCTTATAGGGCATCTGGCATGATGGGCAGTTATTTTGCAACAGTTCAATATCCAGTTTGTGCCTCAAAAGGAAATAAAAGGCCAAGCTCTTGCTGACTACCTTTCTAAACATCCATCTGATGAATAAATATCATTGAATATCGAAACTCTTGAGCATGGTTTCCTTCTTTCCCACACTTGAAGCATTTCCCCGTCTCTTTGAGGCAGTTCCCATGGTGCAACTTCCCACATTTTTGGCATGTGGGTCGTTGATTTTTCTTCCCACCTTTGTCATTAGATCCACCAGCTTGAAACTCCATCTTTCTTTTCTTATCAATATAGCCATGGGACCATTCTCCAAACTCCATCTCCACTTTGAGAGCACACCGAACAACTTCTTCATAACTCCCAAAGTCTCAAATTGCAAGATCCTTTCGAAGGTGTGGTTTAAATCCACTAAAGAATCTATCAATTTTGCTATCATTGTTGATAACAAAACCCTAAGTGTACCTTGAAATCCTTGTGAAATTTGATTCATAGGTTGTGATAGATTCTCCTTCTTTTTGCTTGAGCACTATGAATTCTATCTCCATTTTCATGTGAAGAGTTCATGGGAAGTACTTGTTAAGAAACATTATCTTAAAGTCTTCTCATTCCATCTCTTCAATTTCCTCCCTTGGCTTGGTGTTCTTAATCAAAGCCCACCATTGATCGGCTTCTCCATCTAGACGATAAATGACTAGGGTCACCTTCTCCATGTCGGAATAGTGAAGAACAGAAAAGATCTTCTCCATGGAGTTGACCCACTATTCTGTAACTAGTGAATTGGAAGATACACTAAATGTCAATGGTCGTTGCCCCATAAAACATTTGATAGCCAGTTTCTCCATATTTGGTGAATACGATGTTCCCCATTATTATGGTTATTGTTCATAACCTGTGATAATTGGGTAAGCATCGTCATGAAGTTTTGAACTCCACCTCCCAAATCATTGGGGATGTTGTTCGGGAAATCGTTGCATTGGCCCTCGCATGAGTTGTTGACCTGATTTCTACTAGTTCCCACCATTTTCTAAAATAGAAAATGTTAGAACAAAAAATAAGTAAACAATTCATGAATAAATTATTCATTTAAACAATTTATACCAAAAACATAACATATGGGATCCCTATGTAAATATTCTTGTGTGCATATTTTTACTTAGTCTCATACTATAGGTTTTCTCTAGGGTTCACTAATCCTAATTCCCAAATTAAGTAAACCTTTCCTATAATACCAACTATAGTGACCCAACCTTTTTTTACTTTACTATTACATCATTTTAAAGATAAAAAACATAATATCATTACACATAGATGATCAAAAGGTTTAGTGTCTTGAGCAAACTAGGACCATACATAATAATTACAACATCAAGCATAAACATTTATCTAATTTCTTATTCTCTAGATTCTTATTGGGACTTTTCCGCTCCTTAGTACATGTATCCACCTAAGGATATACATAAAAAGTGGTGAGCTAGAATCCTGGTAAGAGGATATATAAGAACAATATAGCATGGGGTGAGCATAATCATAACATGGGAAAAATATCATGAACATGAGAGGAATCATAAATATAAGACTTGAAATGTGGAAATGCATAAAAATGAAACATCATGTCTTAGTGGTTAACTACCACACATACTTGTGAACCAAGCTATCATCTTGTTCACACATCATTTGAAATTTACTCATGAGATTCATTACTTTAGCCAATGCATTGGAGCGTTGTATAATTCGAGGCGCTCCCGTCACATTGAAACATTCATATTGCGCTATATATTTCCAAGTGCACCTGTCACATCATAACATTATCATCATCATGCTTGCCACATATAACACATATCATTACTAACCCATGGAATGTAATGGGTTTCATCTCATAATAACACATTCATAAGCTTTGGGTTCTCAAAATAAAGAGGGAATAACATACATGTTATAAGAACCGTCCACTTTGAGTGAGAAGTAAAAGGGGTGTTCTTAAAAGAGGATTTCTTTTGGAAAACTTTTTGTTTGACATAAAAAACAGTGAAAAACATTTATATAACAGAAAAATAAATTCAATGATGAACATATAATCCTTAAGGAGTAACTATATCAAAAATGGAGTGAAATATGGAGAACCCGAAGGAAGAAAATTGGGTTCGAGATTTCCACTTACCTTGAATCTGAATGCTTCCTTCTCTTTAATTTCCTGTATAATGACATTATATTCATTAATTAGAAATCCAGAACCTTTTTTACATTAATATGGTTCATTATGGTTTCATTAAGTGATTTTATGTGCCTTTGTATGAGTTATATAGTTTTAAAACATTGTACGAGAATGTTTTTTTTTCATGGTTTTCTTTAGTGGTTCACTTGTATTCTTAAATTGAAGTTTGGGTAGAATAAGAGTAAACATATAGAAATAATATTACATGTTATTAATTATATTACTGTATTTTTAATGATATTATAATGAATAATATTATATCCATGTGGATGAATCATTATATAAGAATTAAATGATGATTATTTGGGTTAATTTGGGCGGTGTTTCGATCACAACGAACTTGTTTTAATTTATCACATAGTAATATGGAAATAAGTTATTTCCATAAATTTGAATAGGACATAATACATATAACATATTCTTTTTCAATCATAAAAATGGTTTCATGACCAGATCTGAAGGTATAAATGGAAGAAGAAATCATTTCGTTCTTGGAGGAGATAAATTAACACCTCACGAACAACGTTCTCTTTAATAAAATAAAAGGAAGAGGGAAAGGTAGTTGGATGATATAATATCCCATTAGAATCATAAAATTATAGTATATGTATAATAATGGAGTTAAAATACCATTTGGATGAATATAGGTGGGGAGAGATCAAGAAATGAACTTGAACTTGAAAGGAAATTAAAGGAGAAGAGGGAGAGAAATTACCTCTTGAATCCTCCTCTTGAGAACCTCCTTAAGGGCCTAAGATTGGTATTTTGATGAGACCAGAAGCTCTTGGACGTGGGGGGGCTAGGGAAGGTTTTTGGGAAGAGTTTAGAGAAGTCTTGGAGCTTGAGAGGTGTGAGTAAATGAGGGTGTGAAGGGTGGCTTTTATAGTGGAGGGGAGAGGAGTTTTCTTAATATAAAATTCATTAGTTTATTAATTTCCCCTAAGACAAGGAATAGTGAGTCTTGAATGACCAGGAATAGTAATTGTATCATGTGATCCTGAATCAAGTGGGATTACATCAGCAGAACATCACACATGACTCTATAATTAGCTTATTTAGCTTATTTTTGTAAATTACGGTATTTCCCTATTCGTCAAAAATTCAAGTATTTCAGAAAATTCCCAAAACTTTACCCCAACCATTTTTTGAAATGTAGAATAAAAAAATGAAGTCCATTTTTTAAAAATAATTTTATAAATATTATTAATTTAATATTTAATTAAAATCATAATTTACTTACAAAACAGTTTTTAAAAATTAAAACTGATTTTATAGTGCTTTCAAAAATTACATAGGGTATTATAAAATTATCTAAAAACCATAATACATTGATTTGATAATTAATGAAAACATTTTAAGAAAGTAATTTTTCTTTTAAATTAATTAATTAATTAAAATTAATTATTTATGACTTACAAAATACCAAAATGTTTACTAAGGTCAAATTGTCACTTTCTAAGATGTCTAAATTTTATTTAATTATTCATGGGTAAGTTTACTCTTATGTTGGATGATTTACTATTCATAAGGGTCATATTACTATTCATAAGGTTATGTTACTATTCATAAGGGTAGGTTACTATTCACCAAAAATTATTTTTGTTTTATTAGACTCCAAAAATCATCTTGAACACAACCGTGTATGTCGGATTTTCAAAATTCAAAACACAGAAGTGACAAACTTATGTTTAAAGGTCACTTAGCACTTAGTAGTTCATTATATTGTGTTTTTATGTAATTTTATGACATAATTATAAGAAGGAAATTTCTATTGAAAACTTTGGGTCGTTACATTGTATGAGGTATGTCTGCAGGTCGAACATGCACCTGTGATATATGGACCTCAAGTCAATCTTCGAGAACACTCGAGCTCCTCGAAGCTGATCAAATAGGTCATCTATCTGTGGAAAGGGATGCTAGTTTTTAACTGTTAGTTGGTTAAGTTTCCAATAGTCCATGCATAGCCTAATGGTACCATCCACCTTTTTAAAAAAAAGTACCAACAAACCCCATGGAGAAGTACTAGGTCTGATAAACCCCTTCCCCTCTAAATCCTCTAGCTACCTTTTGAGCTCTAGAAACTTTGTCGTAGCCATCATGTAAGGAGAAATGGATACTGGTGCATCTCCTATCACTATATTGATGGATAACTCCACCCCTCTCTTAGTAGGTAACCTAGAAAAGTCATTGCGAAAGACATCCTTGAAGCTCTCAACCACTAGAGGGAAGTCTTCCTGACTCACTCCTTGTTAATCAAAAAACAAACTAGCAATTTGGCATGTCATACCACCCATCCAATGGTCCTTGGGTCCAGATCAGCTTTCCTAAACATCTCATTCACCCTTTTGAGTAAACACTTCACCCTATTGTGATGTAAAAGTCACCCTTTGGTGATAGAAGTCAATGTAAACTCGATAATCTACTAGTCAGTCCATCCTAAGAATGACATCAAACCCTGTCATCTCTAAGACATAAAGATCCCAAATAAAGTTATACCTACCAACCTAAAGGGGACACTCCATACACTGGAGTTCATCACATGCTATAACTCTCAATGGTGTGTCTAGTGTCAAAACTCCCCCAAAAAGAAAAATCACAAGCCCAAGGATTTTAACCAGTTGTGCAGTTATAGAACTATGTGATGCACCTATATCGAAAAGAGTAGATGAAATAGTAGAAGCTACTATGATCATACCTATCACTGTAGATGGTACAAGATCCTACTCTTATTGGGTCTATTTCATAGTATAAGTATGGCTTGTACCATGGCCATGTGACACTGCCTAGCTACCCTGAGCTGATCCACCCTGCTGTCTCTGAGAACCTAGTGTCTGGCTACCATGCCTACGACCACCACTGACCTATCCTAACTGACCTGCACTGCTCTAGCACCCAGCCTGACGCAGAGATGAATAACCTTCTCCCAAACCTAATGTCAGAGCTAACCCAAAACTACTCATAGTTGGAGGGAAGGTCCCACAAAACTACTGGATGTTCCTCATCCTGCCGCAAACTTGACACTTGATTGGGTCTCAGTCACACTGATTCTTCATGTGTACTCAACTACCACACTGATGGTAATACACCAAGTTGCCTACACCCATATCCTGAATATATCTAACCTTGTGGGAAGGCTTGAAATGGTTCTTCCTTCTTAAAGACGTAGATCCGCTGGGGCGAGAAACATCACTCCCCTATTCTATACCCCCAAATTCCCTCAGGTTCTACTCTATGATCAATGGCTGATTCACAATCTTAGTAATAGAAGTAAATTTTAAAATGTTGAACTAAGATTTGATAGCATTTATAAGACCTTACTTGAAGCGTCTCTCCCTAGACAACTCATCAGTAAGATACATCGGTGCAAAACGTTGCAGCTTTGTAAAATGTGTTGAGTATTCCATAACTATCATCGTTCCCTGCTCCAAACGCATGAACTCACTAGCCCACTCTACTTAGAGTTGCATGGTAAAAGTAGTCATAGAAACGGGTTTGTAAATTAGTCCAACTCATATATTTCATCCCTCTATCCTGGTTCAAAACGCTGCACCAGTGCTTTGCCGCTCCACGTAGCATATAAGTCATAATCTGGACCCTCCTCTCAAGAGGCATCTCTAGATGATCAAAAATTGATAATTCGGTCTCAAGCCATAGCTCTATAACTTATAGACCTCCATCCCCTGAAAACCTAGGAGGATGTTACTACTGGAACACTCACATCAACTCAGCCATAGACATGGTAGGCTACAGTGCTCCCTAGAAGGTCTGCATATGTTGAAAGAATCCTTCACAGAACTGTGCCTCAACACCTATGTCTGGAATATCCCCCGGTGCCTCAGCTGGCACTAAAGGAGGATCAACCAGTAGCTCATGGCCTACTTTATCCAAAGTATGGTCATAACCTCCCTCACAGTGTACCATGAAAGGTCATCATGGTGGAATGTCTTTACAATACCAAATGCACACTTTTGGAAAGAACAACATCAAATCACACAAATTAAAATCATAGGATAGGAAAAACCCTCCTAGAAACCATTTCAAACCCATATCATACTCCTAAATCTAGGAATGTATAAAAAATAGTCATCGAACCACTAGAAACTATGCTTATTTCCCACTAAACAATTGGTTCTAGGTCAAGTCTATATCCATCATCTCCAGTTTCCATTTTCATTTCACATTAATTTATCTAGGAAATTACACTAAGGGTTACTAATTCTAAATCCATGAGGGCTCATAACACCTCACGAATCTAAAACTTATATCCCACTCAAACCCTGTATATAAAAAGTTCATTTAACATTTATATTTTATTGGTGCATAATTTCCCAATTCATAAGGGTGCATACTCCTTATGAATTGAAAGATGATGTCACTCCTCTATCCAGTGCACAAAAACTATCACAGCAGTAGGCACAGCTATGATAGAAACTATCACAATAGCATTCAACAAGTAATGCATCCTAGATGGCATGACATAATGCATGGAATGTGAATTATAAAAATTTCCTATATGATGCATGAAATGTTACACCCTCATCTCATCAGGTTGAAACTTAAATAGAACCCAAAATTGCATCAATAGTAATAGAATAAATCAAGTGCATCACCCAATGGTGAAATTAAAGTAACTGTAACCATAAAAAACTAGTAAAATAGAAATCTATTCGAGGCAATTTGGCTTTTCCCTATATGCGGGGTAGCTACTCCTAGGCACAGCTTATTACCAAATTCCATTTTCTTTTTATCCCTGCCTATTATCACCAAATAGTAAGGAAAACTATAAAAAACAATTTAATACCACTTTATAATATCTCGAACCTAGTTTCCACCCAATGGTTCCCTGATCCCGGTTTACCACATGGCATCAAGTACATCTCCCCAAATGCTAGAGCGATACAAGTATCTAGAAAGCATCCAGAATAGTACATGGAAATACAATACAGTACAAGAATATAAAAAGAAAAAAAGAAAAAAAAGTGTTTTTGGAATTGTAAGCCTCATCTTGGTCCTATGCACCCCTAATAAAAATCCACAATCAACAACTTGTACCAGGGAACTTGCCCCTATCATCACCTGCAACCATATAATCTGTTTGGGTCCCCGAGGAGGCCCAAAAAGGGTGTGAGATAAACATCCCAGTAGGCAACCACCCAGTTCTATATAGTTCTGACATAAATATCTAGAGTGATAGAAAGTGTAAATAAATCATTAATATGGAATCTCACCTTTTATTACATAACTTTTCATTACATTTTACAAACAGAGGATCTTTAAAATCTATTGTCTTGGAAAAAAGGTACATAATACATGAAAACATAAAACAATATTTTAATCCTCTCGAAAGGATTATTGAAAAGTTAATCCTGAGTACAATTACTTCATCTCATAACCTAGGTACATAAATTAAATGAAAGGGTGAGCATAAGGCCCAGTAAAGGTAAATAAGGGAATCATTTTACTTGTGATATCAATAAGAACTTGATAAAATGAATAATGACATGGGAAATGGAAAGAGATACATATCATAATAAAAATATTATGAATAATAACTTCAAAAATGTGGCTAAAACATTTAATTTATAAATTCATAATCATATAACCAAGGTCCATCCCCAAGGTGTCATTAAAATTACCAAGGTTATTCGCCAAGCTATCGTAAAACTTTTCATCTCTATAAATTAATTTTTTTACCCAATACATTGAAGAACTATCAAGGAGAACCCTTAATATGTATTTATTTTCATGTGATTCACATATATCATAATCAAAAATTTCATAAATAACCCAAAGATAATAAAATAAATGGGTTTAAGATCAAAATCTTGACGTTTTAAAAAAAGTGATTAAAAACATGGTCATTATGTCCTTTATAACCCATGGAAAGGTAATGAGGGTTTTATGTATGTCAAATATAGAATAAAATAAATAACTTTTATTTATTTATAAATACCTCTAGAAATGAAATAGTTTTGGGTATTCTCATAAATAAAATAAGATAATTTCTTGAGAAAAAGAGAACAATTTTGAGATGAAAATTCTATAGCATAATAGCTATGCAACATGGTTTTAGAAAACATTAAAAAGATAGGGTAAAGGGTTCACCCATTCATAAAAGACTAATAATATAGTAAAGGTATAGAATAAAAATTTAAATAAGAATATGGTATGGAATCTTTTAATACATACCACATAGAAGAGAACTTAAATGGAAAAAAGAGACGTTGAGAATTCCCTTACGAAAATTTGGCAGCCTAACGGCATCACTTAAAAATTAAAAAAATGATTTGATGAGAGTGAAAAGGGTATTTAATCATTTTTACATAAAATGGACATAAATAAGGATGCAAAAGAACATACCCCAACATAATAAAATAGAAACTAAAATACATAACATAAAATAAGTCTTGACTAAAAGAGGAGGGTGAAAGGATCCCTTTCCTTGAAGAGTAACTTCAAAAACTCAAAGGTTGGGACCTTGGGGGCTTGAGGGAATCTTAGGAGGACTCCTTGGGAGGTAAAAAGACCAGACCATTTTTGAGGAGTAATTTGGAATGAATGTAATGAAGGAATGGGTTGGTATTTATAGAAAAAGTGAGGGAATATTTTATTAATTTCCAAGGGACACCTCAATAGTGGTATTTGGAAAACCATGGGCTTTCCCATGGTATTTGGCCATGTTTTTGGCCACTTGGGACACCTCATATAATATTTTAATCCAAAATAGCTGACCAGAATTTTAAATTACATATTACATGATTGTGATGTCATAAAACACACCAAAAACTCAAAAACTGTATTTTTACTTTTCACCAAAAAACAAAATATTTTATAAAAATCTCATAAATTCACACTAACCTAATATTGATGTTCTGAATTAAAAAATGAAATTTGTTTTATGAAAATAATTTTCTAAATATGATATATTAAATTTTTAAGTAAAATCACTATTTACCCGAAAAAATACTAATACTTAACTAATAATTTCTAAAATAGTTATTTACTTATGCTATTATATCATATTAGCATTCAAGATGCCTAAATTATATATATACTTACTTAAGTGAGGTTATTATTCCATTGGTCATATTACTATTCATAATGGTAACACTACTATTCATAATTTACTATTCACCAAAAAATAATTTGATCTAATCAGAATCTAAATTTATTACTAATTGCAACTGTATATTTATATTTTTTGAAAATAATTTCACATTATTAACTATTTAAAGTATAAAAAAAAATTCAAATACTCTTTTTTTCAATATTCATCAATAATATGAAACTTCTAAAAATTTATCCTATATTTATTTTGACATTTGAAATTCAAAAATGTTACCATAATAAGAAATAATATTTTTATTTATACAAAAGGATTACAAAAAGTAACTAAGGCCTCGTTACATATCCCCTTATAACACATGTATCGGACATAAGAGTAAGGTGTAAAATGGTGATAGAATATTGGGGTGGCTCAGAAAACATTTCTCGAGTGGTGATTTATATCATCTTGAACTTCTCCTAAAGGTGATTATGTTCAACCTTAACATGTTGAATCTCAGCTTAGGTTTGGTCCAAAGCAAAGCCCAGTGACGCTACCTCCTTCCCAAGCTCCGAAAGATGGGCTTTGTATGGACCGAGTCTACTATATGATTGCATCGACTCTTATTTCTCTATTAATTAACCATGATCATATATATTTATAAACAATAATCATAATGTTAAGAGTTTAGTTTCCAATGTTCATATTGACCAATTTCCATATAACTATCAAAACCAAATAGTCTCATTTTAATTATACTCACTTCATTAATAAAAGGATATAGTTTTCTTGAGTGAAAAATAAAATAACACACAAATTCAGTAAACAAATATTATTCAAAGTTTAGGTCATTACAAGTAAAGTAAGTGTGCATGCCCATGGCATAAGTCTAGAGCAACTAGAAGTACCAAATAGCCCCTTTATGCTCCCTACAAAAGAGTCAACTCCTAACAAGGAAGATATAACAAAGAAAATAATTCACAGGACCAAATTGTACATCCATTTGTATCAAGTAACCCACAACCATGCTGTATAAAGAAGTGTAGACACCAAGGGTCAGATCCAAGGTGTCACATAAGAGGGAACCCAAGAAATAAATCTAAACCATGAAGGAACGAATCCAAGGAACTTGTTCAAGTCATCCACATCGAGTCCCATGGAAGTCCTAGTGGAAACTCGTTCTAGGCACTGGTTGGTGTCCTAGGAGCATGTGTATCGACATGTCCTACATGAGCCCAAGAAAGCTGGATCCACAGGGTAGCAAGGCCTAAGGCATCCCACAAAATCAAGACCCCAGGGGAAGATTCAACCCAAGGCATCCACTACCACATTCTAGATCCATGTAGAGAAGTCCATGGAATCTATTGAACCATTCATTCAAGCATTAAATTTAAACAATTACACCCATGTGAGTATACCCACTCATGCATTCTATTTACCATTCATAGTTTATACGGGTCTACCCTCCAATATTAGCCATTTAATATGTCATTAATCAATTCAAATAGGTATACCCACCCATATAATCACATTCATTCTATCCAATTAATCAACATAGGCATGGCATCTCAAGATATAACAAGTCAAAGAGGAAGTACATCTCTTAAGCATATATTTAAAAACATTAAGGCATTTAAGGGATTCCTATAACTAGAAAAGCACAACCATACACCCCTTTGGTGGTTTAAAAGGAATAACATGTTAATTTCTTAAGGAGCACCCCACGGGTGACCTCGAAACAAGCCACGGGTGTCAACGCACCTAAACGGAACCTACAGGAATCCTCACTATGTCCAACTAAGCCTACCACGAGTAGCTCGCTAAAAAACAGGGACATGCCAGAAAGTCCAACGGGCAGAATATTGGTCGAATGGTCGAAAAACACCCAAAAAAGATGAAAGAAAGTATAGACCACCTATCTCACCTTGGTAGTAGAGATATCATCCAGTATTGAGTCCTGGTTCATCATGGTTTAAGAGAGATATAAATAATGGATAAAGAACAGGATATTATGGAATATCAGCCAAAAATCAAATAGCACATCTGTTGTTATGAAGAATCAAGAATAGATAAAAATAAATCGAGTACTTACCGTTGCGGATCCGATGAGACAAACCATGATCAAAACGGAGGTCAGATGGGGAATTGGGCTCAAAACCTAGTTTATGCGCCAAAGGGATCTCCCTACGTAAGAGGGGTTCTATGTGTTAAAGGGAAACCCAAAAGGTTTTCAAAGAAAAATTTTAACTTTTAATTAAAAATTTTAGAAAACTCCACCCAGCAGGCTCGCACAGTTTATCCACACGGTTTTCCAAACAGTGTGGAAACTGTGCACAACTCACTATGTCTAAGGGGCTCTTCGCACGGTTACCCCTGCACGATCTAACTAACCATTTGGTAACTGTGCAGATCAATATATAAAAATTTTAAACTTTTCAGACTTACTGCGTGGTTGTGTGGACTCTACCACATGATTTCCCAAAGTTTTGCAGAAGCTACTACCTCCACTCGCATGGTTTGACTAATCGTGCGTAGGTCGTGCACAAACCGTGCGCCCATCCATTTTCAGCCCAAAACTTGGTTTCAGGCTCCAAACAAGCCCCAGACACCTCTAAAACACTTTTGATCATAAGGGGTAAAAAATTAAGGCCATAAAAATCATTTAAACTGAAAAGAGAAGGATTTTTACCTCGTATGAAAACATAGGTTCTTACATCCTGGTTAGATAAAATTAAATTGTATGATGATGTCCCAACCATAGAAAGTTAAACTACATGATGAAATTCCAATCTATAAGACATTAAACTTCATGAAATAGTTTCCCAGTTACATGAAATAAAACTACATGGCATCACCCTAGTTTTATAACATAAAACTATACAACATCTTCACCATATAACCTTAAATTACATGGTCATCATCCTAGTCACATGATGCTAAACTATATGACATAAAGTCTGAGAAGTAAGAATTTAAACTACATATAAATAGTCTACTATACAAGACTTTAAAATACTCATAATTTTTCCCTATCATGTAATGATAAAATATATCACAAAATTCCAAGCTGTAAGAAATTAAAATGAATAGTAAATATCCTGGTAGCATGACATTGAACTACAAAAAAACTTTCAAGCCAAAAATGCTAAAACATGTGGTATGTGTTGAAAATTCTTATATAATGTGTGTAACACCATGATATTTCAATAAATAGTTCTCTATAAATAAATTTTATCTTTTTTATAAATTTTTTTGTACACAACACCGAGTTTAAACGAATCGCAATATACTATTATAATATTATTATTTAGTGTGATGGTTATCACCTAGATGTTGGATTGGTGGGGATGAATAAAACTAACTAAATTATAGAAAATTTATGCTTTTCATATGTATAAAATGAATTCGTGGGTTATCAATTATTTAAATGAAAATAAAAAAATCATTTGAGAATAAAGAATATGTTTTTCTGAAAAACTGACTTTATGAGTGCAATGTGTTTTTATCTTAACAAATTAAATTAATAAATGTTTTTAATAAATTTAATAAATTTCACATATTATATATTCAATAAAATTAATTAACCATCATCTAATATTTTTTCTAGGCATGGGATAAGAATAAATCCATTTTTAGGCTTAAAAATGTATTTTTCTAAAAAAGGGTTTTCATCATGTGTTTCATGATTATTTTAAAATTAATACTTTCCACTTATATAAATTAAATCTTGAAAATTTCATTCCAAATTTATAATTAATAGGTTCAAATTTTGTAAATAGGTTCCTTTTATTTTTTGGCATTATGAATAGTAATCGTGGTAAAATTTATCAGCTTAGTAAAGTATAAATTGGGTTAAACTAGGTTAAAACTAAATTTTAAGGTCAAAATTTGTCATCCCAATTTTTATTAAATGAATTTAATTCTGTGCTTATTCCATTAGGCTCAAAATTTAATTTTTTTAGGGACACTTGTCAATGAAAATGACCAATATAATATTTAAAGTAAAGAAAAATAAAAAATGTCACCCTCTAACTTTTAAATATATATTATTTGTCCACATTGGAAAAAAAGTGATTTATTAATTATTATAAATTACTATTAAAATAATAATGAAATTATTTTTATTTTTGAAATTTATTTTTAATTTTTAGTAATGATATAATTACCTTATATGCTTATGAAACACCAACATGGTATTTCTTCCATTAATATAAAAATAAAATAAATTAATTTAAAAATATTAAAAGTTATATAATTCTAATGATTTATAGTGTTAAATTAATTTTATATATTTTTATGACATATTAGTACTGTGTTATAGGATTATATTCGAATTCAACTTTGTATTTATGCTTTTTAAATCAAGTTAAATGAATAGTTTCAAAATTAACATTAATCATATTTTATCAAAATAATATTTTATTAAATTATCTTAAAATCATAAAAATACTGTAAGAGGATAATTTGGATAATATTTATACTAAAATTTTATCCATTGTCTATTTATGATCCAATTATCAACTTGTAATTAAAATTATAACCCTTTAATGGTGGAAAAGATGTTACCATATTTAATGTTAAAATAAGTCAACTAAGGGGATAAACCAAAAGATAAGGTTTAAAACACTACTTAAACCTATCCAAATTATATTATATTATTTTATTTGAAACCCATTACACCTTATATTTTAATCCCAAGAAATTTGGAATCATTTCTCTAGAGAATGACTTTATTATATTTTAATCTCTTAATAAGTCCCAAGAGTGCCCCTCCCATCAATTATAAAAGGGAACCCATCCTTTCTATAATTTACACCACAATGAGCCTTATAGATCAAAAAACCCTAAAAAATTCTCTTATAAAATCCCCTATCTAAATCGAAGAGTTTTTTTCTTCTTCCCAAAAGACCAACTCTAGGGTCCTTAAGAGGATATCAAAAGGAGTTATTTCAAATAATAGTTTATCATTTTAACTAATAACTTCCTTTTTAATTATTCTTTTACCCCCTATAAATCTATTATATTATTAATTAAATATTTACTTTATTATTCTAAATATTCCTAAATTCTATTATGATTATTAAACTACCTTTATTCACATTCTTTTCTATCAAATGGAAAGTTAATGTATCACTCATGTGTACATATGACTTACTGTCTCCACATAGTGATACTATTCATTTTCCATTACCATATTTCATGGATTGTTATTATAATAGGTTTAATGTTTATATATTATATTTATGAAATAATTATTCTTCTATAAGGATAATATCATATCTAACTTCTTACCTTCCAAACTATTCGAAAATGATAACATTGCTCATGCGTACGTGTGTACTATCACCTCCACAAAGCGTTGTGATTCATTTGTCATCTTCTATTTACATGGATGGTCATAGGGTTAGATTTTATATGAAATATATGATATAATAATTATTATATAAAGGTTAATTTTTATTTACCTTTATTTCATTCCATTCATTAAAAATTAAAATTAGCGTTCATGCGTACATATGGCCTACCATCTCCAAGAACGATGTCATGCATTTTTTCTATCAATGTATAAGTACTGGGACTATAAAAACGAAACATGCTTGAAAAATGAAGCATTTATCACCCAAAATAGTTATTTTAATAAAAACAATTGTTAATAAATGGGTGATAATATGTCATAAAAATATAAATGGTATGATATCTATTAATATTGTTATATAATACATTTATAATAAATATTTACATATTATATTGGAGCTTCAAATGTAAATTAGGGGAGGGGATACTTGAGGTAAGGGGTTTATATTTCAATCCTATTTTAATTAGGATTATTTATTCTTGAATTTCCATTGAGTAAATTATATAAACCTTATCTAATAAATCCCTTTCATTTTTATTCTCATATAATTACTTATTAAGAATACATTTTTTACTTTTATTTTCCTCACTTTAATTACTCAATATATTGAAATAAATTTTTAAGAGAAAAAATGACTTTATTTCTCTCTTCAGTTGAAAAAACTTTTTCTTCCATATAGATATTTTCTAAAAATGTTTTCAATAATGTTTTCAAAAATTATCCTATAATTGTTTAAAGTAATTTTAACCATTATTTACTTTTTAAAAAATGTTTTAAAATGAGCCTTCTTGTTGTTTTCCTAATGAGGTTATTTTTTGAATTTTTATAAAAACATGAAAGGAATGTTTTCTTTTAACTTATACAACATAAAGGGAATGTCCTGACACCATTAATTCTCAATGATTTAATGATTCCTTTAAAATTTTAAAAGTTTATTTTCAAATATAATATTTTCCTTAATTTTTGGTAAATTTTTATATTTTAACTAAGTTATTTTAAAACTAAAAGAGCATTTTCCTAAAGAAATATTCTAGTGGTTCTTTTAAATAAATTTAAATTTATGATAACATCTAATGATGTTAATTTTTTTACTGGGTATATGATCCAATTCTATCATCCTTATTATTTATTTCCATATTTTATGATTATGGTGATGATATTTTTATGGAATCCATTTATTTTCATGGGTTATGGTTTTTTGAATTGATAAAATGTTTATGAAACCAATCTTATTTTCACGGTTCATGATGTGATGATATGATGAATGTTATTATGATCTTGTAAAAAATAATACATGGTTCTAATTATGTGATGGGTGGTCTTGGAATTATATATACCTATGATGCATTGGTAAATGTTTTATATCTCATGAGATAATTATGGGATGCATGTCGATGCACTTAATCCACTATGGGAAAAAAGTCAATCTGCTTGATCCACTATGGGTTGCAGGTGGTGATTCCTAATTTATTATAATATGTGAAATAGATAGGTATTACTATTACATTTTTATTTAATGGTCTCAATAGTTATCTTTGAAATATAAAATGGTTTAATACTTATGATTGGGCCACAATTTTATGACATGAACTTATGGTTCATGATTGATGATGATTTCTCACACTTATGATTCATGTATTTTCAAATGATGAATATTTATTCCATGAATAATGTTTATGATCCATTATATATTGGTTATATATTTTTTAAGTTATTTTCATGATCTCATGCCCTTATGTTTATTTTATTTTTTCATATGATCATCGATTGACATCTTCCATGTTTACCCTAGCTAAGAACCTGAGATCACGCTTTCTTATGTATCCTTTATCGAGGTTATGAAAAAATATTTAAGTGGGGTATGTATATGAAGGGTACTGTGTGGAAGTATATTGTGGATATATTAAATATATTTCATAAAATAAAATGATTTTGTATCTACTCTCTAAATACACTAAACCTTTACGATCCTCAAGCATGTATTTTTAAAATGTGTTGAATATTCATCTCTAATGATGTTAAATTTATGTATGAAAATCCAAGGTTGCTATAGTTGGTGTCATATGAGAGTTTTATTCAATATATGGAGATTAGTTTTATAAAACTTTGGTGAAAACTATGGGTATAAGTATAAGTATAAGATAACATACTAAAGTTTTTGTTAATGACCATGGATAACCTTGGTTAAACCTAAGGTCCCATTGATTGAGAATAAGGTGTCATGATTTATACATCCTATGGATTAGATTTCGTGGTTATATGATAGTTCACTCTCATTATTATAGCATGATTCTTACACTTTACATTTTGGTTTTTTTAAATGTCTTGAACCAGAAGAAATCATGCTAACAATTAATGTGATGGACAATGTAATGATTATCCACCCAAAAAACCAAATGATATAGGATCTTGAATGTATAATCTTTTTTCAATGATCATGAACCTTTATTAGGATATAAATCATGATGATATTCTGAACTAAAAAAAGAGGCATCAACATAATATTGAGTCCTTCATGAGGCAACATAAACCTTATTTTAGTGGGTCTTCTAATCCGCTAGTAGTTAAGTGATGGATCAACACCATTAAGAAAATATTTTCTATTCTTCAGTGCTTGAAATATGAATAGGTTATCTTATTTATTTATCATTTGGAAGTAAAAGCATACCAATGGTGGAATCTTATTAAAAATACGAGACAAGAGGAAGAAATTGAATTTGTAGAATGGGATGTGTTTAAGAGGATATTTTTTAGCAAGTACTTTATTCATATTCTACGTAAAAATATTGAGAAGGAATTCATGGATATGATGTAACGGGGTGATAAATCTATTGGTACCTATGAGTAAAATTTTACAAGACATGCAAGGTATGCCTTTAGTTTAATCATCATCCCTAGAAGTAAAATTTATTGATTCTTTGGTTGATTAAAACCAAGTCTCTGAATGTAATTGTTTCTAAGAGTATTTAGTAGCTATGAATAAATGTTTCGATGTGTACACAAGGTGGAAATGTAAATTAAATATTTCCACCATTCACATGGTTTTGATAATAAAATAAAGATAGAGTTTCTTGAAAACTAAAATAAATTACATAGTGAAAAGAAATTATAACCATCTACATTCCAGAAATGTGGGAAGAAACATCAATGAGATTTCTTAAATAGAAATGGGAGGTGAACTAAATGTGGAATGAAAGGTAATATATCACATGAATGTTGAAAGGGTATGAATAGGATGGTTAATGTAGTAGAGGAAAATAAGACTCCAACTAATTCCCCACTAATCCTCCAATGCTTAAAATTAAAGGAATATGGGAATTATTCCAACTAGTATATAAATCATAAGTTTTTTGATGATTAGTATCAATAACCTATTAAGCCTAAATATAAAGGGAAATATCATGTGATCAGAATAGCTAAAGTGGTTTATAATAATAATGTGGGGAAAGGTGTACTTATCATTCACTCTATAATGGAAAATGTATTTATTGATTCTAGATATACCCACTCTTTTATATATAATTAATTTGAAAAGGTTATCAAATTACCATATGAAAAAGTATATATTGATTTATCAGTGAAAACTCCCAATGGTATGATGGCTTCATCTCAAGTATATGATTCTTCTCCAGTTAAAGTCATGGGAAAAGTATTCCTGAAAATATTGTGATTCTCCCTTTAGTTTAATTTTATGTGATTCTAGGCATGCATTTCATTTCTTTATATGGATCGTATATCAATTAATGAGGAAGGTAAGTCATGTTTCATATTCTAAATAAACCCATTCTCATTTATCAATGTGAAGATGAATGCAAACATCCAATGGAAATTAATTCTATTATGTGGGTCTTAATTCCTATCCAAGAAGGCTATTTATCTTAGATGATTAGGGATAAAATAAATATCAAATATATGATTATTTTTCATAAGTTTTTTGATGTATTTCCAAAATAATTACCTTTTCTTCCTATAAATTTCATTGTTTAGTTTTCAATAGAACTCATACCTGGTGCTACACCTATTTCAAAAACTCCATATAGAATAGACACAATTGAGTTATAGGAATTGAAAAAGTAACTCTAGGAGAATTTTAAAAAATGAAATCATTCATCCAAGTGAATCACCATGGGGTGAACCTATTCTTTTTGTTAATATGAAATATGTATCAATGTGACTCTACATTGATTATTAAGAACTTAACAAGATCACTATTAAGAAAAAGTATCTTATACCTCATATTTATTACTTTTTTGATCAACTTCATAGAGATCAATACCTTTATAATATTTACATTCATTATGGATATCATCAATTGAGGTTTAAGAAAAAATATATACCCAATACAACATTCTGTATAGGGTATAGACACTATTAATTTATAGTGATTATTATTGGTATTACAAATTCACCTTCTATATTCATAGATTTAATGAATAGAGTTCTTAGAGATTACCTAGATATTTTTGTAGTAGTCCTTATAGATGATATTCTAATATATTCAAGGAGTAATTAAGATCATGAAGATCATTTTAGAATTGTTCTGAAGGCCATGAGGAAGGAGAAACATTATGAAAATTTACCAAGTGTGAATTTTGGATTTGGGAGGTTTTATTTTTTGGGTCATATAATCTTAATTTAGGGTATATCAGTAGATCCTTAAATGATGAAAGTTATTGTGCAATGGACTAGAACAACCATGGTAATATAGATTCATAATTTTCTTAGTTTGGATGAAAATTACTAACTATTTGTTCTCATGAAAATATAATCCACTCACCAAGTTGACTCAAAAGGGATTTAAGTTCTTATGGACAGATTAATGTGAATAGAATTCCAAGGAGCTAAAAAGAAGGATGGTTAGTGTACCTATGTTCACACAACCCTATTGTAGAGAAGGTTTTGTGATTTATAGTGATTTTTAAAAGAATGGACCAGTATGTATCCTAATAAGTAATGATATGTTTATAGCTTATGCCTCATTCCAATTGAAAATACATGATAAAATTTACACGAACCATGATTTAGAGCTACCATTATTGATTTTTTCATTGAAGATAAGCATTTTCTTTATGGTGAAAAGTTTGACATAAATACATCATAAAATTTTAAACTATATATTCACATAGTATGAGATGAATATGTGTGAAAAATGATTATTGTAGTTTTTTAATGATTATAACTTCTGAATATATTACCACCCTGAGAAAGAAAACAAGGTTACAAATGATATAAAATGAAAGGATCGTTTTATATTATCAATAATGTGGATCACAAAAGATCCAATATTTTTTTATTTTAAAAATATGGATCTATAAATTTTTAAGTAAGGGGATAAATATTATCTTTATAAAATGTGTGTTAAACTATCTATCTATGTGATTATTAAGGAGGTGAAAAAAGGAAGATGTGGTTTTAGAGAATAATTTCATAAATATTTCTGAGTTTAACCTTGATTGTGAGAGAATGGTAAGGTTAAGGAACTATGTATGAGTCCAATTAATACTAGACTTAAAGAAGGATATATTGGATGAAGATTATAGTTTATCATTATTTATTAATCCCAGAAGTACAAAGATGTATAGATATAAGAAAGAGTATTTATGGCAGGGAAACATGAAGAGAGATATTACAAAGTGTGTATCTTGGTTTAAGGTTTTTCAATAAGTTAAGGTTGAGATACAAAAGTATAAGGGGGTGTTACAACCATTACCCATATGAAAATGGAAATAGAAAAACATCACCATGGACTTTTTCATCAGACTCTCCAAAACATCAAAAGGGAACAATGTTATTTGGGTTATAGTTGATCACCTTAGAAATTTAGTACACTTCATTTCCATCAAATAATATTTCTCTCTTGATCATATTTCCAGGTTATACATTAATGAAGTGGTGATATTTCATTTAGTACCACATTCTATTGTATCTAATTGGGATTTTAGGTTTACCTATAAGTTTTGGAGAAGAATTCAGTAGGATTGGAATATAAAGTTGAGCTTTATTATTTCATATCATCCTCGGGAAGATAGTTATTCTGAGAAGGACCATTCAAATCCTAGAAGATATGTTTAGATATTTCTCTATATAATTAAAAGGCCCTTGGGATCAACACCTTCCTTTTGTGGAATTTTATTATAATAATATCTTTAAATCGAGCATTAATATGGCTCCTTATGAAGCCCTATATGGTATGATTTATATAACTCCAACATTTTTTGATGAAGGTAGATAAAAAAATCTATTGGGACCTGAGATAACTTAAGAAATGGAGAATAATGTTAGATTTGTTTAGTAACACATAAGGGTGGTACAAATTTGATAGAAAATTTATATTGAGAAACATTAATTAGATATAGAGTTCAATGTTGGTGACAATGTATTTCTAATGATATCTCCTTGTAAGAGGGTTTTTAGGTTTGGAAATAAGGGAAAGTTGATCCCTAAATATATTGGTCCCTTAAAAATTCTTAATTGTATCGAGATGGTAGATTATCATTTAGAACTTCCACTTAATATATCTCAAGTTCACAATGTGTTCCATAGATATCTCCTAAGGAAGTAAATATTTTATCCTCCACGTATAATGGTATTAGAGTTCATAACACTAGAACAAGATCTCTCTTATGAATAAAAATCATTGGATATTCTGGATCATAGATAGAAAGTGCTATGAAACAAGACCACTCACCTGGACAGAGTTTTGTAGTAAAACCAAAAATTTAAGGAAACTACGTGGGAAACTGAGGATATGATGAGGCAGAAGTATCCTAATCTGTTTTTATTAGAGTGATAGAATTTTTTAGGGGAAAAATCATTTTAAGGGGGGTAGAATGTAACACCCCAAGATTTTACAAAATAGTTCTCTATAAATAAATTTGATTTCTTTGATAGATTGTGTTAAACGCAACACCAAGTTTAAAAAAATGAGATATACTATTAAAATATTATTATTTAGTGTGATAGTAATCTCTTTGACATGATATTTAAGTTTATAAATATACTAACAAAAATATGAAAAACTTATGGTTTACATGTGTATAAAATGTGCAGTTGAGGTGGCGCCTAAGTGGTAAACCTTGCAATTGTACATCCAAATGGATAGGTTTAGAATCATGGAAATCCCCTTGGGGGATTTATGATATAGGAGGTGACGTGGTCATTATGTGGGTAGACAATGATGTAAGCAGGATGATATAGGTATGACACTGCACTGGGCCTTTGGTCCATATTCATGGGCCACTTGGCCTTAGGCCTATGGGCTATATAATGGGTCTTCCTATACCCATATAGAAATATATATTTTATTTAATAATAAAAAATAGGACTTGGCCCCAAATTTTTAAAGAAAATATATGTATAAAATGAATTCATTGGTTATAAATTAATTAAATTAAAAAAATCATTTTAGAATAAAGTAAATGTTTTTCTGAAAAAAATATTTTTATGCACACAAGTGTTATTATCGTAATAAATTAAATTAATCAATATTGTTGAATTATTTTAGTGAAATTTATATATTAAATATTCAATAAAAAAATTAACCTTCAACTAATATTTTCGTTAGGCATGCTATAAGAATAAATCCAGTTTTATGCCTAAAAAAGTATTTTTCTAAAAAACGGTTTACATCATGTGTTGTATGATTAATTAAAAATTAAGATTTTACACTTATTTAAATTAAATATTGAAAAATGGATTTCATATTTGGGATCATGAGGTCCAAATTCGGTAAATAGGCCCCTTTTATTTTTTGTGATTATGGATAGTAACCATAGTAAAATTTATCGCATTAGAAAAGGGTGAATAGGGTTATAATAGGGTAAAAATAAATGTTAAGGTAACTATTTTTCATCTTAATTACTATTGAATGAATTTAATTTGAAACATATCACCTTATATTATAAATTTAATTGTTTAAGTGAAAATATCTATGAAAATGACCTATATAATATTTAAAGCAAAGAAAAATAAAAAATGATGCTCTCTTAATTTAAATGTCTATTATGCGTCAACATGTGGAAAAATGCAAGTTATAAATGATTATAAATGTCTATTTTGAGAATAATAAAATTATTTTCATGATGGAAATTTATTTATAACTTTTAGTAATTATATAATTACCTTAAATTCTTATACAATGCAAACAAAATACTTCCTCAATTAATAGAAAAATAAAATAAATAATTTTAAAAATATTAAATGTGATATGATTTGAATGAGTTACAGTTTTATAATAATTTTTTAGATTATTATGAAATATTAATGTTTTTTAAAAGTATTATATTCTAATTTAAGAAAAAATTATGTCTTTTAAGTAAAATTAAATTAATAGTGTCAAAATTGACATTAAATATTTTATCAAAAATAATCATTTATTAAATTATTTAAAAATAATAAAACTATTGTAATAGGATAGTGTTGATATTATGGGGTTTAAATTTTCATACCTTTTCTATTTATATTCTAATTATCAACTTTTAAGTAAAATAATAATCTTTAAGACTGAAAAAATGTTATAGTGGTTAAGGATAAAATAGATTATCTAAGGGGTTAAACCAAAGGACAAGTTTTAAAACACCACTTCAACCTATCCAAATTTTATTATTTGATGTGATTTCAAACCCATAATACCTTATATTTTAATACCTATATATTTCGTTGAATATTTCTAGAGAATGACTTTATCATATTTTAATCTTATAAGAAATCCCAAGAGTTCCCCTCCCCTCAATTATAAAATGGCACCTATCATTTCTCTTATTCACTCAACTTTTAGATTTATATATCAATAAAAACCCAACATATTATCTTATCCACTACCCTATACAAATTATATAAGTTATGGTCTTCCAAAAATTCCAACTCCAGGGTCCTTAAGAGGATATCTAAAGGAGTTATTTCAAAGAATAGGTAATCGCCTTCACCGGTCACTTCCTTTTTAATTCTTATTTTAGCTCATATAAATAAATTATATTATTCATTAAATAATAAAATAAGTATACTAAATATAATGAAATTTTATTATGATTATTAAACCACCTTTATTCACCTTCTTTTCCATCAAATGTGAAGTTAAAGTATCGCTCGTGCATGCGTACATCTTACCGTCTCCACATAGTGATACAATTAATTTTACATCACCGTATATCATGGATAGTTATTATGATGTGTTTAAATATTATATGTTATATTTTTTAAATAATTATACTTCTGGAATGATATCATATCTAACTTCTTACCTTCCAAACTTTTGAAAAATGATAATGTCGCTCATGTGTACGTGTGGACTACCACCTCCACGAAGCGATGTAATTCATTTTTCATATCTAATTTTCATGGATGGAAATAAGGATAGATTTTATATTATGTATATGATATAATAATTATTCTATAAAATTGAATGATTATTTACCTTTCCTTTTTCCATTCATTGAAAATAAAAAAATAGTATTCATGCATACATAGGGTCTACCGTCACCATGATCGGTGTAATTCATTTTTTTATTGATAAATTTTATGGATGATTATAAATATATATATAATTAATATTTATGATATTTATATTATAATTAAATTTTTTTAAATGATGTAACTATGATCAAAGTACAAGGACTGAGACTTCCGAACTGAAACATTCTTGAAAAATGAAGTAGTATCACTCAAAACAGTGAATTTAATAAAAAAAATGTTAATAAACAGGTGATGAGATTTCATAAATATATCATAAAAGATATTATATATATTAATATGGTTATATAATACAATTATAATAAATCTTTATTTATTATATGTTAGTTTTTAATGTGAATGAGGAAATGTGATCCTTAAGGTAATGGATCTATGTTTCAATCCTATTTTAATTAAGATTTTTTATGTTTGAATTTATGTTAAGGAAATTATATGATACTTATATAATAAGTACCTTTAAAATTTATAATCATCTAATTAATTCTGAATAATACATGTTTTTATTTCATTTTACTCACTTTAATTACTCAAGAGATCGAAAAAATGTTTTTAAGGGAAAAACATACTTTATTTCTCACTTCTGTCAAAAAACCTTTTTATTTAATATACAAATGTTCTAAAAAAATTTCAATAATGTTTTTAATAGTATCATGTGATTGTATAAATTAATTTATACCCATTATTAATCTTTTCAAAAAAAATTAAAAGGAATATTGTTTTCATTTTCTGAACGAGGTACATTTTTGGATTTTTACAAAAGTGTGAAAGGAATGTTTTCTTTTAACTAATATGAAATGAATGGAATTTCCTATTTTAATGATCACTCAATGAATTGAATATTACTTTATAAGTTTCTAAGTTTATTTTTAAAGATATTGCAGTGACCCAACCCTACAAATCCCAGAGTTGGTGTCATGCTACCATTACATCGATATAAGATACAAGTAAATCACCTCCCATAGAACCAAACATTTTAGTAGTCTTGGTAAAATAGATATATACACGAGTCTTGGATTATAAATTAATACAAAAAATACAAAATAATTTTTTTTAGGACAATAACTTTATCTTATATAGTGTATCCTTGAATATCTTTCTTGGTACACTTCATAGAATTTTAGGGAAAGGAAACATAATAAGGGTGATCTAAAATGCTCAGTAAGGGTAAGTATAGTGGAATAAATAATGAATCAATGGGAATAAATCAACATGGAAAGGTAAATAACTGAACTTTCATGCCATGTAATCAATAAACTAAGAGAGATTGAGTAAAAAATATGACAATATAAATAACTAAAAACACATGCCATTTAAATAATAAACTGAGAATGAAATGAATCCATAGACTTTGTCATAGTTAAAATCTCACAGATAATAAATACTGAATCAAAATGAAGTCAATGCTTAATTATTGGACATCATGTCTTAGGAACATGAAAACCCCTACTATCAAGATCCATCCTCCACGAATTTTAAAACTATAGGTAGAAACTAGTTTAATTTGTGAAAATAATGTCTCCTAAGAACATGTTGATGCATCGAGGGGCTATATAAAATCTGGGAACCACCCATCACTGCATGTCCAAATCATTCCCCATATTGAGTAATTGATTTAATTAATAAATAATATGTATTATCAAATAGATGTATTGAATAAAGAAAATGGATTTATCAATATTTCCTTATATAATAAAATAACTATCAAAGTAAACATCATATGTAAAAATGATATATGGTTTAGACAATAAACATATCTATGATAAATGATATGGATAATTAGGTTAAATTCAATTCCAAATGATCATAGGAAATTGAATATGGACTAATCAAATAAATCAAGGATGTGAATTTTAATACTATACTAGTCCAAATCAATCATAAACTATCCAAAGGAATAATAAGGATGGTATCAATAAAAAAATTTCCAAGTAGATTAAAATAAAGGGTTATTTTCAATGATGAAATAGAAGAACTTTAAAATCATTTTTGAGGAAAATATCCTTTTGTTTTTAAAAACCTTTTGAAAAACATTTTCTTTGAAAATAACTTTTAAAAATAACATTACCTTTAAAATTAACCTTTTAAAATATCAAAGGATTATTCTAAGGAATGATGGAGGGTAAATTCATACATGCCATACAAGATCAAAATAAAATTCCCTTTGTATGGTAAAAAGGTTAAAAAAGTTCCTTGTTTGGAAAATGACAAGAAGATTCCTTTTAAAACATTTTTAGAAGACAAAAAGAGTAAAAAAATTCTTTAATGGATCATTTTGGGAAGGGTAAAAACATTTTTTAAAATCTTTTTATAAAACTATTTTTTTAGAATAAAATTGGTTATCCAACCAAAGAGATAAATTAAGTCGGTTTTTCTTAAGAAAATGTAAAACATTTTGAGTTCCAAAGAGTGTAAAAATGGTACTAATAATTGAAAAGGGTCATGAATAACCAGACGAGGATAAAATTAAAGGGTTTATTAAATAATGATGAAATAATTTCCTTTAATATAAATTCAAGTGTAATAAATCCCAAAAAATGATATTGTGAAGTAAACACTTGAAAATACCCTAATTTTGAATTAATATTTTCATTATTATTTTAAAAAAACAAGGAAGTAATAAAACCCAATGAAAAGTAATCAGGTTATGAAATTTTTATCACTTGATAACTTTTAATTAAAATCCCCATAGAAGAAATAATTCAAATTGAAACTAAAATTAACACGAAGATAAAATAATTCATCTTATAATATATCAAAATGGGTAGTATATAAACCACACAAAATCAGTAAGTGGTAATATGACATTTATCTTAGAGATGTAAAAAGTGAGATGGAAATACCTTACATTGCATTTCCTTTTGGGTGAACGTCATTTAACCTAATTTATAATGGTTTTATACATGTCACTAACTAATACCATAACCATAATCATATTTATAATATCATATATGATCTTTGTATAATATATTATTACATATATGTTAATAAATATTTCATTATTTTCACTATTTTAGGTGTTAATTGCCTAGTTTTTTAGTATGTTTTGACTTTTTTATTTTTGTTATTATTACTTAAATTATTATTTCATCATCTAAATAATTTAAAAAAATGATTTAATTGTCATATTATAATAATACATAATATTTTGAGATAGGAAATGAAATTCATATCTCATGGATAATGTGGGTCGTACATATACATGAACACTAATTTCAATTCTTTATCATATTTAAAAGAATGAAAAGTAAATGATATATATGTATATTACATTTATAGTATCATATATATTTTATATATGTTACATAGTTTTATTAAAACAATCCTTTATACGTTCTATGTATAGCATGAATAAATCACATCGCTTTGAGGAAGTGATAGCCCACACGTCCACAAACGATATTATCATATTTACACAAAATGGAAAGACTAAAGGTATGTGTTATATATAGTTTAAATAAGTATAAATAATTTATAAATATAATATATAACATATAAAAATATTTTTTCCATCATAATTCTCAACCATGAGTGTTGGTAAAAAAAACAATCATCATTTCGTGAGGCGGTAGTTTGTCGTACACGAACGGTAAGTTTGTTACCCATTATATGGAAGTGTGTGTTAGTGTAGATATAACCCTTAACATAAAAAATCTTCATATATTAAAGATACATATTTTATTATGTAATCATGTAATAATGATAGTTTAGGGGTGGAGAATAAAAATAAAACAAAAGAGCTTGAGGAAGGATGTCACCTCTTCTTTGGGTAACTCCTTTTGGTTTTCACCAAAGGTCTTCCTTAGATGGATTTATTCCCAAAGGTATTATTATAATATGAGTGTAGTTATTTTTAGGAGCTATTTGGTCAAATAGTTTTCAAGACAAAGTGGATTTATTGGTTTGATTAAGTGGAAGGGGTGAGTGCCTTTTTATAGTGGAGAAGGAGTGTCATTCTTGAACATTTTTGAAAAAGGAATTCCACCCACGTTTTTACTATGATAATTGGATCCCAAAATGAAAAAAAATAGATAATTGGATTATAGTGTCAAAATATTAACATCTAATGTATTTTTGACAATTTTATAGGTCTTTTTGGCCCTTAAGTTTAAGGTTTAATCCCATGCTAAGCTGATTTTTCTCTTAATTGTTGTAATTAATTTTAATTACTTTAACTATTACTTTTTATAAAAAAAATAAGTTTAAATTATTAAACATTATAAATTATGATGATTAAAAATATTTAATCCATTTTCCCAAATTCCAATCATATAATTTTCATAGATTAATTTAAATTTAATTCCGCAGACGGGATGACAAAGCAGGTTTTTAAAGTAAAAATATTCAAAACTTTGAGATGTTTTTGTATCCAATATCAAAGTGAATTTGATTACAATGAAATAAATTGGATAAATGATATAAAATTTATATGATGAAAATTTATAACCAATCAAGAATATAATTTAACCTTATAAATTAATTATACAAAAAAATGATTTTTGAATTAAAAATCAGTATTTTTCATTATTCATCAAAAAATGAAACTTCCCCAAAAAATACTAAAATTTTCCCTAAGATAATTTTGATGTTAAAATTTCAAAAATAAAGTTTATTTTTACATATAAAATTTATAAAAGTTTAAAAATTTTGATTTAAAATTGGTTCTCCATTAAAAGATGCTAAAATTGCCTTTAAAAAAATATTGCTTTGTATGCATAATATTGGGTATATTATTATCTTACGACTATAAAATCTATTGGATAAATATCATAAATATTGGATTTAATATATAATATATAAATTTTATTAATATAATTCACTATAATTAATTAATTCAATTTATTAGGATAAAATACCTTTATGAGCATAAAAACATTTCATTTATATTCAATTGGTATTTATATTAATTTCTAATTAATTAGAAACCAATGAATTCGTATTATATTTTTATAGACCATATATTTTCATAAGTTAGATTATAATATTCATAATATATAATTTAACAACTATGTTATATCTTATTATACTAAATAATAATGTTTTATTAATATATCGTTGTTCGGTAAAACAAGATATTGCGTATAACACGAGCCATTAAAGAAACTCGTTATTGTGTGTGAGGAAAGCTAACTCAGTATCACATGTATTGAAAGATATATAATGGGTTAATTTTATTTAAAATAGTAAATATTTTATAAAGTCTCATGATATTGTATTCCTTTATGTGCTTGGGGTTGTGTGTCATACACGATATCGAATACAATGTTCTTACTTTAGAGTTTCTGGGTGTTTCAGATACTATTTTCATTGATATTTGGGAAATTTTTATATTTAAAGTAAGTGATTTAAAAATGAAAAGGTTATTTTACTTAAGAAATATTCCGATGATTCTTTTAAAGTAATTTTCATTTATGATAGCATCCCTTGATTTTAATTATGTTTTACTGGGGATATTATCCAATGATGTCATCCTTAATTTTTTCTATGGATGGTTTATGATTATTATGATTTATTTTTATGAAACCCATTTATTTTCTTAGGTTATGCTATGTTGAATTAATGAAATTTTTATGAAACCTATTTTATTTACTTGTGTAATTATTTGAGATATGATTAATGTTATTATGATCTTGTGGCACACATATGTATGGTTTTAATTATGTAATGGGTGGGAAAAATATATATCCCTATAATTCATTGGGTAAAATTTTATATGTCATGAGATAATTATGAGATAGAATTTTATGTGCTTGATCTATTATGGGAAACAAGTTGATGTTCTTGATCCACTGTAGGATGTAGGTGGTGATTTCTGGTTCATTATGATATAGGAAATAGGTAGGGATGCCTGATCCACTATGATTTGATGGTCTCAGTAGTTATCATTGAAATGTGAAATGGTTTTATACTTATGATGGTGATACAATTTTATAAAATGAACTTATGTTTCGTGATTGATGATGATTTATCACTCCTATGATTCATGTCTTTTGAAATGACGGAGTTTTATGCCATGAACCATGTTTATGATTCATGATAAATTGGGTATGTGCTTTTTAAGTTATGTTTATGATATCATGCACTTATGATTATCATGTGATTTCATATGATCATTGATTTACATATTTCATGTTTACCCTTACTGAGAATTTTAGTTCACCCTTTCTTATATTTTCTTTCCCCTGGTTATGAAGAAAGGTTTAAGTAGGGTATGTCTATGAAGGGTACTATGTGGAAAGATCTTGTGGATATTCTTAAGATATTTCATGAAATAAAAGGAATATATATCTATTTTACAAATACACTAAACCTTTATGATCCTAAATAATATATTTGTGAAATGTGTTGAATGTTTATCTTTAATGTTGTAATATTTATATATGAAAATTTGGGGTTGTTATAATGTGACCTGGTGCAATATGGGTAACCCTCCAATTGAATATTGTTTCTCACACCATGGGAAACAAATGATTCATCATACATTAATTTAAAGTGCTTAGAGTTCCATATTCTATATGTTATAATTTCCCTACATAAGATAAAAATACGTGTAGGAGTCCTTAAAGCACAATTTGTCTATGTCCAAGGATATAAATTTCCCCTTTACTAACATATGAGCTTGATCTATACAAATAACTAGTATCCTCACTCATGCAATTCACATGATGTAATAGCTTATGAAATGTTTTTTAGCACCACCTGTGCATTTTAAGCTTGTATGAATAATCGTAATCGTTAATGCCTATCTGGGTATACAAATATCAAAAATCAAATTACTCATGATATTGATGTTATACATATCAATAGTTGATGAATATATGGCATATAAATGTATGTTTATATTATTTAAAACATAATCATGAAATTTTTGTAAATGATAGAAAAAGTAATGAGATGTAGAATAATGTTTCATAGTGGTTTCACATGATATTGATGTTTAAGGGAGATATGATAATAATTTTTTAGATAGGTGAGGAAAAAAATTAATACATTAATTTATCTTTCATAGTCCATAATTGAAATTGTATGTTTTTCAAAAAATAATTTTAGAGATTTAAATAAAACTTGAAATATATATTATGTAATTTGAGGCTTTTCAATGTCAATAATTTTGGAAGACGAAACACCATCAGCTAAACTGAAGATTCACCCCATGTAGAGAAAACATTCAACAACCAAGATTAAAAATCATCGTTAGGAAATGTAAGAAGGAGACATGGGTAGTTAATTATAAATAAATATCATTTTAAGATTTAAATGGGAAAAAGGAGTTGTTTTAAAATGTAAAATACTACTCAAAATGGGGGTTCTGTATTTTTCTAACCTCAATCACATTCAAGTAAAAGTCACTATTTAAATCAAATATTAATAACATTGTCACATATAAATCAATATGACATGAAATATAAATATAGATACAAAAAAACACCACAAACCACAACCAAACCACACTAACTTTAGTAATAAACAACATAAGAAAATAGTTGTACAGGAGAAGCTTTAATTTAAACTGAAATGGAATCACGATTTCAATAGATCATAGTACAATAAAATATAAATGTAAACTAAAATATAATGTTCCATTTAAATGTAATTTTAATCTGGATATAAACTAAAATTTCATATCTATAACAATAATAATTTCAAAGCAAATAGAATACTATAATCGGATCTACACTAAGTGAAACAATTCAAATTATTTAGGTTGGTTGTTGAAAAATAAATAGATGACTATTTAAGAAAAAATATATGACTGATTAAAGAAAATAATATGAGTGATTATGGGAGGAAAATAAATTAGAAGATATTAAAATATTAATTTAAAGGTAAATATATATAAAAAATTAGACTAAAATTGTAATAAATGTTATGTCATTGGTCAAATCCATGTACTGTGGGTAAAACATGGAAACTTCCATACTTAGATTTATGGAGACTACTATAATTTATGTGAATTTATATTGAGAAAAGGGGAGTTATTAATGGTTTCATATATAGTTTCAAACATTTAATTAAGTATTGAGAGGAAGGTAGTGATTTTTGTATACCAAGACTTCAGTTGCAAGTTTCTTGAACTTGTATGTATAAAATATATATTAATGGATTAAAAGGAATCATTAGTTCATGAGGGTAGAAAAAATTGAAAAACATTTCATGATGGTACCTATACTTTTATGTGGATCTTGGCAAGAGTGATGCCTAGGCCCTTAATGTTCACCAATTTAAAAACTGACTTGGTTGTGTCATGTACACCCAAGGTGTAGCACCTACACCAAAGGTGTGACACTTTCACAGAGAAATGAAGTTCAAAATAATTGGATGAGTAGAGATAGGAGGACAGGATAGAGAGAGAGATACTTATTTTGATTTCTTCCTAGCCTATAAACAGCATGATCCAAGTGAAGGTCGAGATCTGGTGTCCAAAAAAATTTAATAATCTTGGATAAATAATACAATCATATAGTGAGTGAAATGTTATAATAAATTTCTAATTTTATTTCATGGTTATGTTCATCAAGGGTGCTACTATTGTTGTAGCTAGAAACTTCAACTTCCCTATTGATATTCTTGGATATCTTCCTTTCATCCATGGGATCCCCACTGTTAGAACAATTACTTATCCTTAATGATGAACTATCACACCATTTATTTCTTCCTATTAATTACCACATATATAACAATCAAACTATGATAAAAATGGATAAAAAACATGATTGGTGAATTTAAAACCAATGGTAAGAACATGAGGTCTTAAAATATTTCTTTATATAATTTTCTATTTAACATATCTATAAATTATTATAATAAATTGTTAGAGTGGTTAAAATTCACTAATAAATTCACTAAAATAATTCATATACATTATTGTGATAAATAGTGATTGGGAATATATCACATTGGCCTCATATTCATTCAAAACATTATTGAAATCAAAAGAGAAGTTTACATCTGGTCCTAGCCCAAGGGTCATAATATAGTGGCTACTTTAAAATATCAATATTCATTAGATCTCAACCATAAGGGATGATTTAGTGGAAAAGTGTGTACTAAATTCAATATCATCAAAAAAAATATGTTTATTTAAGTAGAATCATTTATTTTGTTAACAAATATGAATATGTATAAAAATATATAAACAAATATGAACCTTAGTAAAAAATTAATAAAAAAATATTTTTATACAATAAGAAACAAATATTAACCAATATATTTAAGTGGTATCAATTATTTTGTTAAAAAATATGAACTTGTATAAACAAATATAAAAAATAATATAAATCAATAAAAAAAATAACCTATATAATTATATAGAATCAATCATTTTGTTAATAAATATAAACTTATTGATACAATAAAAAATAAATATAAACTTGTATAGAAATTATTTTTAACATAAAATATGAAGGATAACCTATTGGATAAAACAATAAAGATGAACAAAAAAATCTACAATAAAACCAAATCACCATACCTATAATCGATCAATGCCATATGAAAATGGAGATGCAGTGTTTTCATTTTCCAATCATTTTGTCTTAACGTCCTCAAAACATATAAAATTAAAAAGAATCAGAGGCATTGAAAGTAAATAGATAAAATTGAATCAATATATTAAAAATAAATAAAGATATTCAATTTAAGAATGTTGTTTTGAACTCTGGCCTTGTTTTCTAAGTGGTACTTTGATATTCCATTTATGTACTATTTTTAGAAATAGTAGATATGTTATGGTGAGAAGTTGTTTATTGGAGAAAATTTTCAAGAATAAATATAATGTTATCTAATACAAAATATTTGATTTGATGGTCTAAATTATAAATCATGTGTACTTTTTTAGAAATATAAATAACTAAAAATTCATAAAAAATTTGGCATAAATTAAAGAAACACTTGGGGGAATAAAATATAAGTGTACTCGGATATTCATAAAATGAATGGTAGATGATGGATGCATAAAGGCATGTTCATAAAAAATATGAGGGGTGTATGGTTAAAAAATTAATATTAATTATGTGAAAAACATTTTATGATGTTATATATAACACATATTTCAAGAATATAATTGATTAAACAGACACATTTTTATAGGTATTATTATGGTTAAAACTTTATGTGTATTAAAATTGAAATTTCATAGTAATCTATAGATTGAAAATGAAAAACTACAATTCACATTTGATATGTTAAAAGAAGCTATAAATTAATAGAATCATTAAAATAAATAAGGAAAATTTACACCTTCATTATCCAAATAGAATTATTCATTAATGGAGAAGAAGTAGGAAAATACCTTCTCCTTTCATGACATACTAATTCCTTATAAATTAAAAAATTCTTGTAGTAGTAAATAATTATAAATTTCATTGATTAATGCATTCCTAATTGTGTTTGGTATCTTAAAACTTCAAATAAAGTAATGAAAAAAACATTTAAAACCAGTCATCATTGTGGGTTCCAATATATAGACAAGAAATAAAAATTATACGAAAGAAGTAACAAACATTATAAAATAAAAAAAGTTGAATAGATGTGTGAAAGGAATATGTAGAAAAACTCAAATTCAAAATTATAATGAAAATATGCTCTATATTCTCAGGAATGAAATGCACAATGTTTGAACCCCTAATAATTTCCCCTTTAACCTTTTTATTATACAGGTTGGATCATTGAATCCTTAAATATTTCCCCTTAAACCATCATTTAATTATAAACATGCGATTATTGAACCCCTAAAAAACATTCACCCCCTCATCTTTGACTCACCCCTATCTCTCTCTCACTGTTACAAATGCATGCTAAAAAATAACTACCATTGCATCTTTTTATAAACTATAAATATTGATGAAAAAATCATACCTATTAATCTCAAAATTAAACTCCAAATACATGTAATAAAAATTCATAGTAATATATATGCTATAAATGCATGTCGCTGAAAAATACACACTAATAATGAACTCCAAATACATATGCTACAAATTCATGTTTCTACAAATATAGTATTTCTTTTTATAAACTAATACAAATTCACAATTCATGATGGGAAGTAAAAACCCTACCGTAATACCTTTCATTACACACTTATTAGATAAATGAAATTATATAAAATTAAGAAGGACCTACTCATCATGGAGTGAAAAAAAAGTTTTAGGGAAAGAATCTCATGGAAATATTTCACTCCTCCAGAGGAAATAATAATACATAAGCAAATAGAATAATGGGAAATAAATTATAGAATACATATTAAATAAACAAAATGTAAAATATAGAATAAAAAATAGATAATGTATGGAAGAGACCATACCTAAATTGGTTTACTATCTTTCAACCCTTTCAGTCTTACTTAGAATTTTTACATCCAAAATAACATCTTTTTTACATTTAGAATTACTTTCTCATCATGCAAGGGAACATGCATGGTGTGAAGCTACATGAAATCATAAATAATATGGTTGAGAAGATGCATTATTGTTTCATCTAAAAACTTTAGACTAATAAAAAGATTAAGTTCTCAATTTTATCTATTATCTCATCCAGTCTAATAATAATTGAATAATATATATTAATTAAGTTAGTAAGGGATGAAGTAATTCAAAGATGATGATCCCTTGATAACTCTAAACCATTATATTAATTTTAATGCTAAATATGAATCCCTTGTAAAGACTATAATTTCTGAACATAGTGGAGACTTCATTAAATTAGATAAACCTTTTCATGGGATCAACATCTTCAATTTCATTAACTCATATAATGGAACTAACTATTCATTATTGATTTCAGTTAATATATGGAATTTATTTGACACAATACAAGGGTGGTCTTATTTAGAAACTTGGATCACCTAGTTAATACACAAAATTTTTTAGAAGTATTATTCTCACTAATTTTCAATTTAATATCAAATACAGTGTCACTAGACTACTTACTAATATGTTCTCTAAAGGAATATCTTCATTATCTTATATGGAGTTACAAGAAGAACATCAATGCATTCGAAATTAGTACAGTGGTCTATAAAAATGATATAGTTAGTTTTAAATTACAAATTATAATTATATGAAAATGATTTATTCAAAATAATAAATATTTTATTGAACGCACTAAAAAATGTTTAAAAATTTGTAATTAAATATAATAATGCTGAAATAATAACTTCTTGATGAATACCTAATGAATCATACATAAATAAAATACACATAAATAATAGATTATGAGACACATGAATAAAATATTATTAAATATAAATAATACATTATAGTAATTGAAATAAATAACATATGATAAATAACATATTACTGTAATTAAATTAAATAATAGATGATAAATAAAATATTAGCATATACTAAATAACATATTAGCTGTAATTGAAATAAATAATATACATATTATTTAATGTAGGGCGGATAGAGATTTGAGATGATAATTTAATGATTATTTTAATAATATTATAATTCCCAAACCATGTTATTTTTATTGAAAATTAATAGTAAATAATTATAAAATAGCTATTTTATTAATAATATGTGAAGAAAACACTGAAAAATTGATATAGACAGTGCCAAATTACCTATAAAAACTGTTGTAAACTAAACCAAACATTTATGTAAACAAATTATAATTCATGAATTATGTCAATGTCATTACATATTATTAGTAGAAAGATTATAAACTATATGTTGTATTAATAATATATGAAGAAGACACTAAAACATTGATGTATATAGAACCAAATTATCTATAAACATTGATTTAGACTCAACTAAACATTAATCTAAACATTGAACATTATAATTAAAAGAATCATTTATAGGTAAATTATAATTCCCAACTCATGTCATTATTATTGTGGATTATTAGTAGAAAATTTATAAAACAGATGTTGTATTAATAAGATGTGAATAAAATAATAAAACATTGATGTAGATTGATTCAAATTACCCATAAACATTGATGAAGTATAACCCCTTGAATAAATATCTCTTCAGTTGATGATGATTTCAAACACTGATAGGATAATAGGATCATAATACAATTACTATAATTAGAGAACAACATATTTATCATATTTTAGGGAATTGGATATCATAATTGGGAGATAAGTTTTTAATAGTCGGCTAAAATAGAGATATACTAGTAGCAGAACAAACATGAAGAGTTCATGGAAACACCTAGAGTTTTGGAAACATAGATACCGTCTATTGTAGTGGTCATTTAAAATAGAGATATAACTTCAATAGCAGGGGTATCATGAACCTAGCATCGTGAGGGAGAAAAAAGAATAATAGTTTACCTATAATATAGTTACAGTAAAAAACATTATGTTTTAATTGATCAAGTGGGTTGTAAAAGAGAAAAATATTTAATGTAAATGAATGGAAAATAATTATGATATATTAAAATATTTAATTAGAGGTACTTAATAAAATAAAAAAAATGGATCAAATTAAAAAACATAAAGGGTACTGGTACTTGGAATCATTTGATTCATGTAAAACTTTCTTCAAGTCAAATAGGACCACATTAACAAATAAAATAATGGATTTGGTATTCGAATAACCTATATTAGCCATAGAAGGAATCACTTCCAGGGGATGGATATTGTGAAGGGGATATTAGAGATCATAGGAAACCTATATGCAGTGAAGATCATGGATATTTTGATGGATAAACACCTATGTTGATGAAAATAATTATTAAACCGAATCATAAAAATCATATTTAATCAAAAAATACCACAGAAGTAGTAATCGGGGTGTCATTTGTGGAAATGGAAACGTCTCAAGGTGAAGTGAGGAAATCTAAGCATGATGTGATAAACCCCTAGGGAAGAAATCCAAGGTTGATTAAAGGAGTATGTGGATAAATGTGTTTGATAAGGGAGGTGGGGATTTAGATGTGGTGGTGGTGGTGGGGGTGGAGGCAGGGAAGTAGGGAGGTGGTGCTTTGGAGGTATGAGGAGGAAGGTAGGAGATGATGATGGGGAGACAGATGGTTGGGGAGAGATGGGGGAATGGGAGGGTTTGTGTACTAATGATTGATAATTAAGGCATAAGGAGGAGGAAGGAAAGGGAGACACTTTCACATAGAGGAAGGATATGGTGACACGTGTATCTGGAGGCATGCAGTTTAGTATAGATAATGGATTCCCCTCCAAGAACTACATGTGGTTTCGTTCCTAATCACTTCAGGATACATAGTGATATTAGGATCCTTTATCCTAGTCACAAAAATTAATTAAAATAAAAAAATCCCCTATCCCTATGTAAAAGATCGATCTATGTAATGGGTTCTCTCCCCTTCTTGTGGATCCAATAGTGATAGCTATACCGATCAACACTTATGTAATGGTTCTCTTATCCTATAAAATAAAATTCCCCTTTTCCTGACATATGAGCTTGATCTATTCAAGAAATTACTCTCAAGTGTTATGCGTGGCTTGATTCATATTCTTATAGGATATGTAGTGAAACCTGAATATTCTATCCCAAACCCATTCATAAATTCCAAAAAATAAAATTCCCTCTTTCACCTCATTGTTTGAGCCTTTTTGTTAATATTTCATCTTCTTAGTGCTAGGTAAGTAAGGTCAAGTCCCATTTTCTTCACTTTTACATGAGTCTAATACATTATTAAGAAGCCTCAAAACACCTATCTATGGCTTGATAAAATGTTACATCCTTCATCTAAGATAATTTATATATAGACCCCTAGTATACTCCCGCTCTCTTATGTACAAGTTAAATCTATGTAGAAGTCTACATTATATAGTTGTTCACCTATGAACCAACACTAAAATTTCTCCCCACTATGCATGATATTGATCTACATAGAGAACATAAAATGAGAACTATTTTTGGATTGATTCCTATTACTTTAGGATATATAGTGACTCCTAGATCCTAATCTAGGGCCCAACTACAAATTCCATCAACTAAAATGCCCTTGACTCGTACATATGATTCTGATCTACATATGATATTTTTTAGAAGATTTATTTTTAAACCTACACTAATAGAGAAGGAAACAAAAATTCTCCCAACCTAGAGTTTTAGTGCTTTATATTCATATTGAGTCCTTCTAAATAGCATCTTACACTATAATATCACAAGAACTATATATGGATTGATTACTACTCCTGTAGAATACGTAGAGATGCCTAGATCACATATCCTAGGACTATATGAAAAACTCACTAAAACCTCAACCAATTAATGTTTTTCCTTAGGAATTTCATCCCTCACTTGGTGACTGAATAAATGTTTTGTGTTTTGGGTAAACCAACTAAGTGAAATGATCCAAACATATAGTTATATATCTATGGACCCATGCTATGATAAAACACCCTCATTTTCATATGATGGCACATGATTCCTTATCATATAGTGTAAAACTAAATAATATATAGTGAATCCTACATGAATTTAAACTCTTTGGAGTGGCCCCCCATATGTGTCCCGATTTCCCTATATGATAGTTAGATCCATGTAAGGATGCCTGATATAGGGTCTATACATTAAATAATAATTAGGGTAAAATGACCCTTTCTCAATGATATATCCTAATGTTTAGAGATCTTCCTATGATATGAGAATTATGTGTGTCCTAATTCCTATTATCTTAGAATACATAGTGAAATATGAACAATATATTAAATATCCAGACATAGATAATCATTCATCTCCCCTCTTTTCAGGGACAGAAACTCAGTCATGGAAAGATCAGATATAAAAGGACATCATCACTCTTTTTGTCTATCCCATTTTATAAATCACAATTCTCGACTCAAGTTTTTGATATTTCAATACATATTTTCATGTCTATCAGTAACAAGAATATTCAACTCCAAAGTAAACCTCTATTTGACTATACAAACAATACCCCTAATATGGATCTATATAAGAAACCATAATATGGCCTATCAACTATATGTATCTGTGTCCTAAGGATTGGATCCTCTAATCCTAAAAATACCATAAAATATTTCAATTGAACCCATCATTCGAATGTTCTCTATGTTCATACCATATGCATTTGTTTCATGTCACTGCTCCTAATCCAAGAACATTGAGTTGTGATTTACAACTTCACCATTACCTATTTTAAAGGTGTTGACACATTCTTAGTCTTTGATCCCTATTTTGAGTTTTCATCCTCATCCTCCTAAAGCTCAATACATCATGCCATAAATTGTGTGAACTCCATTGAAATGGTGTATAGTGTCATGGGTCCATTCATTTACATCGGTTCAACTTTTCCCTTTCCACTAGATGGTTTTTCTCAACCCCTATTGGTCCAAGCATCAAAATCATAAATTATATGCACTTAATTTTAGGGATGTTTTGTGGAACCAAACCCCTTTTCCCCTCTATTCACATTAGCTTTGTCTTACCTTTCATGCCTCGTGAATTCCTTCACTACAGTGTTGGTCCTAGTTGGATGACCTTAAAAGACACACCCCATTGGCCCAACCTCTATGACTTTAAACTGGTAGCACCCGCTTTGTTCAATTTTGTATAAACTTAAAATCTAAACCCCAATTGATGAGACCATAGTACCCTAAACTACAAGTGAAAATGACACAAAACTTGTAATAATGAAAACTTGTGAAGGTTAGCCTGAGAAAAATCCAATTCTTCACTCTCTAAGTTTTCTACTTTTACTTCATAGACAAAAATGAGAGTATAAATATAAAAAGGATGAAATCTTGTAAGTCCCCTCATATAACACTAGAAAAATTTGTTCCATGCTCATTAGACCCAATGGTTCAAGAAAAAGTTATATTAGACACATATTATATTTCTTCACCCGGATTATGTGTTCTATACATAATGTCATAACCTTTAGGGTTCCAAAACCCTCCTTAGATTTTTCTTTCCTCTATATGCCTACATTATTTTGTAAGAATTTAAATATTTGCAAGCATTCTTGGATGTCAATAATGATCATATTCATCTCTAAAGGAAACCACTATTTGACTATGCATAAAATTACCCTAATATGGATCTATATAAGCACCCCTAATTAGGGGTGTCCATACCGAACCCAACTCGATGGGTCTGACCCGACCTGATCAAGTCAAGTCAAGTTGGGTCGGGTTACATGCAAAAAAAAAATGGGTTGGGTTTTTGTTGGGTTGACTCATGAATAGGTCAGATTAGGTCTTGGGTTGGATAAATATTGACCCAACCTGACCCAATGAACCGTTTATGTATGAAAAAAAAACCTATCCACATCTTCAGTGGCTCGCTCACCCCATAAACCCCTAGCCACCTCCTCTCCCTCGCACTCACCTCCTCCCCTGACCCTAACCTTTCCTTCCTTGGAATATAAAAACCTCACCCCCACCCCCTGATTCACCTCCTCTCCCACTCATCTTCTCTCCTCCTCCTCCCCCAATCTTCCCTACTGGGAAAACCCTACCCCTGAATCGCCTTCTCTTCTTCTCCTTCCCTCATGAGAAAACTTTTCCCAGATTTTCCTCCTTCCTCCTCTCCCAACTCATTTCACACCATGGTTCATTCATCCACCCACTCAGCCTCCCTCCTCACTCGCCTTCTCCCCCTACCTTCCCTCACAAGGTTCAGGAGAAAATCACATGCTTCGCCTCCTCCTCCTCTTGGTGGTGTGCATGTGATATAGTGTCTATGTAAGTTTGTATTTATTTTTTATTCTTCTCTTAACCCTTTACTATTATCATTATGTTCATTACCCCCCCCCCCCCCACATTACTCAAAACCTATTTGTTCTTCTTTTACAAGGGGTGTGTCGATGTCACAGCCAGAGACTCTCTGGTGGGTGGGTGTATTTTGTAGACAATCAGCCTATCTAACTAGTCATTCATTCATGGAAGGTGGTACAGTAAGTGGATCTAATCCTCAAACAATCTTAGGAACTCAAATCCATTTTTGGGTCATCTCCTTAGTCTCATTTGTTTCATTATTACTAATGGTAACTATAATTTCATCCTATTGCATTGTTGTTGTAGTTTGTTTCTAGTTATTTCCTTGTAATTCATTTAAATTTTGCTAAATTTTCATTGCTACTATAGTCATTTTTTTTGTATTTTTGGGAAGGAAATTAGTATAGAATAACTGGAAGGGTCTGGATCCTATTTATATATAAAAGTTAGTGTGATATATTTAAATCTATATATAATTTTTAACACATGAATGAACTCAACATCAAGTCTAGACAGCTTACAAACATGTACAAGTTACTTCCTATCATCTATTTATATGCCTTCTCATCAATTAATTTTTTGAAATTATCATTATCCAATTTACATCATGTAACAATTAAAGTTATCATGATGTCTCTTGAGTCCAATCCAAATCATTTTAGCTTGTCATTATATTATATTCATTGAATCAGAAAGGTTTTGTTATCCAATTAATATATATATATATATATATATAATCATGGAAAATATTTGAGTCACCCCTATAGATCATCTCAAAATCACAATCCATTAGTTTCTAAAAGAAGATAAATATCTATTGAATATGTTATCAATGTATAATATCATCTACATATAACTACACAATCATAATATCCTATGAATACTTCTTAATAATCAATATAGATCCACATTACCTTTATCAAATAGGTTCTATAAACAAAATAAGGATGGTTTTTCTTGTGGGTCTTTCTTAATTTCATATAATTCCTTTGAAATCCTTAATATAGAATGAGACTTCTTATTAAAATAACTATTTTTGTTTTTCTAAAAAAACTATTCTAATATATGAATCAATTATGAAGTGTGACATGTATATCCCTTAGGTGAAGAAAAAATAACTTGTGCACCACCATTAATAGTTGGAATTTTATTTTTTTCAATCTATAAAAAGAAAAAAAAACCAACATTATCAATTCCTTTTACCCGGATATAGAGTTGATAAACTTTCTTTACTTATTTTTCATAAACATTCCAAATTCAATTAACATATTCCTAAACATATATGTAGGGATAATGAGTTTTTTATTATCTAGATGTCTTACTAGCTCCCTTAGATATTTCCTTGGAATAGAATTTAATTTCTCGATAATTTTTTGTACCAATATGAGTTTCTTTAAATATTCAGGCACATCAATATCTTCATTCAACAAAACGAATGAAAAATTCTCACTGATGATTCATAGTATATCTCTAGTTTGTCTTATATAATTAATATTTCCAGTCACTTTTTTAGTAGTATGGTCTCTATATTACTTCCACACATTAGGTTTGAAATTCATATCATCCCCTTAAACTTATAATTTTATTCTCTTGATCAACCTTAATAAATGTTTAGAACCATCTGGATTATGTTTTTTCAAATTCATCATCCAATTATTCCAAGATATATGACTTGTCTAAAGGAATTTTCTCATCAAACATATCATGAAATGATTAAAAGATATGCAATTTTAGTGGAAGACAGTTGTACATGATTGTAAGTTGTCCATAATTTATGTTTATATTCCAAGATATATGTCTTGTTTATATTTATTTTTTTCAATAGATTTAAACATTATATGCAATTTTAGTGGTTGGGTTGGTCAGGTCTCCCAATTAACCCAACCCGACCTAACCTGACCCACAACGGGTCGGGTTGGGTCAGATCGATCAGCTATGAATCATGTAACCCAACCCTTAATGGGTCGGGTTGGGTTGGTTCAGCTATTTATGAATCATGTGACCTGACCTGACCCAACCTTTTTTGATTGGGTCGGGTCCAAAAAGAGCCTCATCTTGACCCGACCCAACCCATGGACTCCCCCACCCCCCTCAATGTGGATTTTCAAATAAATTCATCTTCATTCTAAAGGGAAATATCCTCTAATATTCATACACCTTGAAACTATTGATGTGGAACCCATCTCTTGAATATGGTATATTGTTATCCCCAACATATGTGTACTATGTCATCACTCCTGATTCAAACTTCTTGAGTTATAATTTACACAACCCATAATCCAATTAATCAAGTGGATTCACTATCCTTGATGTTACAAACTTGTGCATCGTGCTTGTGTTAAGAGAATAGATTCGATGTCTCACCTTTAAATCATTGAATAAACCTCATCACATGACCCTAAACCACATGACATGATAGGTTGAGTTTCATGATAACAAATTGATCACCCTTTTTTCAGTACAGTCTATTTTAGTGATGAGTCCCTCATTCACATATTTATTTACCCTCCCCTTTATAGATATATTTCCCTAGGAATTTTCTCAAATATATTCAACCAAAAACACCAACAACTTTTGGTCCAAGCACTAAGACCTTAAACCGCATGCACCTATGAAGATCTGTGATGGAATTGAGGCTTAGGAAAAAGTTAGGATGACAAAAAAAATCAAAGCTTGTGATGCCCACAATATAAGCCCAGAAAAAGTCAACTATGATTTATAGACCCCTTGGACTAGGAAAAATTTAGAGCATCCATTAATTTCCCCATCCCCAATGCATTAACCTATAGGATCCATGTGAATTTCAGAATGACATAATTTTGGGGTACTCAAACCCTTTTGAACATTTGAATCCTCGTTCTAACATCTCCCTCCTTTGTGATTCTCATTACATTGAGTCATCTCATCATTTATCCAAATGGAACAACTCTAGTGTTACAGTGATGGTATATATGTCTATATTCATTTATGATCCATGCTTAGGAGGAAATAATTCATCTAAATAGACCAACATGGATATCATAGTGATGTTATTTCTACCTATACATGTCTATGATCCACATATGGGAGGAAATAATTCATCTTAATAGTCCAACTCTAGTGTTGTGGTGATGGTATCTATTCCTATATCCATCTATGAGCCACACCCAGAAGGAATTCATTCATCCAAATAGGCCAACTCTATTATTGTGATGAAGGTATATATGCCTATATCCATCTATGAGAAATACCTAGGAGGATATCATTTTAAATTGAGTATTTAGAAATCGTGATTGGATTATTTTGTTCACATTCAGTGTTTAAGTAGATTCAATTTATACATATATTTTTGTTCAAAGTTTTATAGTTTATTATTATAAAATGATAATCAGATTGGAATAGGTAATCCGGGAATTGAAAATGAATAAAGATAAAATATCGATTCATTCATTTTTTTTAAAGAGAGGGATGTAATGTATATAGAATGAAGTCTATACCCTTTGTTAGAAGAAAATGGAGAGAGGGAGAAAGAGAAACAAATGAAAATAACTATAATTAACCCTGTTGTGATGAGTTTTAAAATTCAACTAAAGCTTGGACTGAAATACTAATATAATGTTAGAGTTTCACATGTTTTGAAACTCCTAACTCATCCAATGGGTGTGCTTGCTTGATGTGAGCAATTAGTTCTCATCTCCTTCACTCAAAGGCCTCATGTTCAATGTTCACCTTTAATAATTACATCTTCACCTTTGAAACAAGATTTGCATATTATTGGAATTCAACACTCTACATGAGAACCTGATCAAGAAGTTGTGATTATTTGACATAAAATTGGTTCAAGTCTTTAATATAACCCTCCACGATCCCCAAGTATTGGTTGGAAATATCAAATAATATAAGGTTTCTTTCTTGGTATTTTAATTTCTCTCAGGTAGTAATAAATTGTTTTATAAGTACATGTAGGTTCCAATAATCAAATCCTCCTATACCCAGACTAGAGAAGAATTGGTGAAGGATTTCAAGCTTGTTGCTCATCTCTACCAATTAGGCCTTTGTTATGAAAGTATGGACCTAGAATCAAACCCTTTTTCTGCCCACCTAATGTTCAGAAACAACTACAGGTTTATCACTATGATCAATCATTATCACTAGTATGTAATCATGGATCCATTACAAAAAGAAGAAGTGAGATATAGGTATGGGTATAGGTGAGTTGTCAACCCTCACCCCCTGGATGGTTCTGTCTTATAGCTTGGTAAAGGTAACCTCTATTGGTAGATTACTAGTTTTTGGCATGGTAGGACTAATTTCATCAATGCAGTCACCAACTCTGGCCACTTTTATTGAGTTCACCACCTACTTAATATGAATGGGATGTGAAGATGAAGGTTTTACATTACATTTAAAGTGATTAATCATAGTACCCTCTAGTTTGATGATTTTTTCTATGGTGACATTGGGAATTAGGATATGACAAGCCAACGGTTTTTTCACCAGTTGAATGGACCATCCAAGAATCCCATCTAGATAGTTCTCTTTACATGCCTTAGAATAATCCCCTAATAAGTTTTTTGGGGCTCTCAAGGGAGGAATTGTGATCTTGGAATTCATTTCATCTTGCACCGGCATCATCCAGAGTTGGAAGATAACAACAAGATTCTATTTGTGACCCTGGAAGAAGGTAGTAGAGACACTCACTATAGGTTATTGAATTGATGTGAGAATCTATAAGTAACATAAATCATGAAGATGACTAGCTTATCTACTCAAACCACCAACACCCCATCCCAAAAATATTGAATAAAAGAATGATCTTCCCGAGTACTACTACCATTATCAATATCTATCCGATAGGTTATATCACTGTAATGAAAAAGGTTCAAATTTAGGTAATTCCTGTCATGACCTGTCCCCTGGGGCCTATATCATGACTTCCCCAAGACCGTCTTCCATAGGTCAGGGGCTGGCAACTAGCACCGAAGGCGTATTCCCTAAAATTGGGAAGGAATTTCCTTTATAACCTGTAACACACACAACCAAGCACACAAAAAGATACGAACTCAAGTAAATTGAATAGTAAACAGAGTGAGTGCAGTAAGTAAAAGGGGCCAGAATACAAGCCTAACTGGAAAGTACAAGTAAACTGGAATAGATCCTGTGAACACCCGCCAAGGATCCTACCTGAAGGGGAGATACAGCTCTCGATCGGTCTTCTCTATGGTACACCTCATCTAAGGTCCACCTCCGAGCTACCTCTAGTCCTGTTACTCTCGTCCTCAGTCAGCGATGTCTGTCATCTGCACAAAACGCAATGAAGTACAGGCATAGCTCGTGCAGCGATGAGTATAACAATACTTAGTAGGGACCCTAATACCCTCAAGGTATCACAAAATCCACAAAGGATAAACCACAAAGCATGAAATCAACTGACAAAACTACTTAGGTATATGCCCATACATATACCTAAGTTATCAAGTATACTCATCTCAATCATGAGGAAACACATATTCCAACTCAAAATCTCAAATCTAAACTGTTCCACAAAGGAAGGAACACCACGAAGGCAAGTACCACACAGGTATGCCACACAGAAGAATACCACCAAGGTATTACCACGAAGGAAAGTACCACACAGGTACGAACTTAGCTCACACTAGGTATAACTTAGGTACAATAGTAGAGATGATTAGATGTAACTACTGAATCATCTTACTATGTTAAGAGGCGGACCCATGAAGGATCCCTAAGTGCTAACCCACACAGGATCGCTCAGTGGTAACCCACACAGGATCGCTCGGTGCTGACCCACATAGGATCGCTAGGTGCTGACCCACACAGGATCGCTCGGTGTTGACCCACACATGATCGCTTGGTGCTGATGCACACAGGATTGCTCGGTGATGACCCACACAGGATCACTCTTCATTCTTCACATCTCAGCCAGCTATTGGGTTCCCGCACTGGGCTTGCTTGTTTCCGAGAGGATCCGCTTCTCAATCCACTGGTCGATACTCCAACGGCCCCGAAGTCCCACGAAGAAGTATCCCAAAGTACCGACATGTCATAGGGGTCTCAACGCAACAGACGGTGCGTCAATCGGATGCCCGGTCTGTAAGTCATTAGCCTTTTAGTCCTGAGGGCCCGGTTGGATTCGTGCTCGATCCAACCCGACCGTATCCCAAATTTATCCAAATCTCAAGTGGGGTATACCAAAGGGACCATCTCTCTCTAAGGTTTACAACACTATTGACAATTTTTCAAACGGACGCCTGATGCCAAATGTTATGGCCGATAGATCGAAAAGCTCGTAGTTGGTCCAGGTCCGGTCCGACCCAGTCGGACCGACCCGACCCGGTTTGGGTCGACCCGGCCCGTGCTGGACGGCGTGGGGGTCGTGGAGCAGCGTGAGGCCGCGAGGGTGGAGTGGAGGTTTCGAGGGACGCGTAGGTCGCGAGGGCCGCGAAGCGGCGAGGCCATGGGGGCCATGGGGCGGTGATGACCATGGAGGGCCATGAGGCGGCAATGCCATGGGGTAGCGCGGAGGGCCGCAAGGTGGCGAGGTCGCGGGGCAGTATGGAGGGATGCGAGGTAGCGAGGCCGCGGGGAGGCGCGAAGGGCCGCGGGGCTGTGAGGCCGCATGGGCTACGGAGGTCCGTGAGGCGGTGAGGCCACGGGGCCGTAGAGGGTCGCGGGGCGATGGAGGCCATGGGTGGCGGAGTCCGCGGGCGGTGGAGGCCATGGGCGGCAGAGGTCGCGGGCGGCGCAAGGCCGTGGGGAAGCGCCACCGCCTTCGTCGCGGCCGGCGGTGTGTTAGCCGCCGCATCCGTTCGTTGTCGTGGCACAAAGTCGCCTTCTTCCATCGTGAAGAACACACCATTCAAGAAGAATAGTAGAGGGGTCGGTCCATGTTTTTTTGGCCCGCACCTTCTACGTTAGAGCGGTAGCAAGTGGCTCAAAAAAATAGTGAATGAAGAACGTAAAACTCTACAACCCCTAGCAATTGATTATTCTCAAACCCGCAAAAGAAAACATATGTGGATCAACTAGTTAGAGAGTTGATCCGCATTATTTGTTTTATTTGGGAAGAACATGGAAATATATAATCATACACAACTAAAACCCTACCTCAAAGGTTTGTTGAATATTGTCTGCAGTTGAGATGGATTGGCGTTTTTAGATCCTGAAACAAGTCTCCTCCAATGGCATCGGTGAGGAGAGGAAAAGGATGAAGTCAGTGACGATGGCGTTTCCTCGATCGTCGGTTCATTCGTCATTGGAGATCCTTCGATGAAGTTTGGAGAAAGATTCGTCAAAGGAGAAGAGTTCTTCATTGGCATTCGTCGTTGGAGGATGAGTTTCTCCACGATTCTCCAAAGCTTCTCTTTTTCCCCAATTCCACCAAAAATGAAATCCCAACATAATAGAATACTAGTACCTCACCCGTGCATATCCACAGTGCTATAATTCAAATCTAATTTTCAAAAGTGTATTAATAGTTTGAGTAGTTAATAATGAAAATTGGTTAAAAATATATTAAAATTACAGATTTAGTTATAGATAATAATGAATGAAATGAAAAATAATATGTATCAGAAAATATATATGAAAATAATGAAAAGAAAATAGCATGATGTAATAAGATACAAAAAACATAACATACCATTAAGTAAATATCATAAAGAAAGAAACATTATTTTCACCATGGAGAATCCATATAACATGTATAAGACATTTTTAATAAGAAATACTAAAAATTAACATTGAAACTCCCAATTTGAATTTGTTATAGAAACTTATTACAGAGTGGTTTCAAACCAAGGACACATAAGAACATGTCTACAAAGAATGATTTATTTACAAAAACATGGGTGAACACTATAACAATTGGTATTGTTTTAGAGTATGTGCTATACAATTCATAGTCACATAGTGTGAGCGACATCCCTATAATTAATAGCATGACAGAAGTGCCCTGCATCGTGGCTGCAATGGTTCAACACTTGTGGATGTTGATTGGCATCATAGTGGTTTCTTACAGCACATCAATATAGCTCATAAAAAAATAAATATTAAAATATGGTCAATGTACATTAATTTATCTGCACAAAGGATAAAATTATGGCTTATTTTTACTATTGAAGGTTTTATGTATATTTTAATAAAAGCAGAGTTAAAAGTGGAACAATAAATGTAAAAGTTAATTTCAACATAAAAAAATCAATAAGTATTTTCCATTACCTTTCAATTGCAGCATCACATCAGTCAATGTTTTCAGTTTTCATGTATTTGTTTTCCATTAAATGGGAATGCACATATTTGACTTGGCTTGTTGTTTCCGCATTATATATATAATTTTTATCATTTCATTGGACCGCATCATCAGCATCAAACTCAATCAACAATTTTTTCTCCATCAACAAATAGCTTGAATCAATAAGTAGCAAAAAAATAATGACCAGTGTAATCATTCAAGTGGTAATATGATGTTTACAAGTTTAAAAGGAGAAGATCAAATGCAGTCTATTTTAATGATATTGTCAATGTGAATGAAACTGGAAAATAATCAGTAATGTCTACTCCAATGATGTAATGAAAATAAAAGACAATGAATATATAAATCTTATTACCTGAGTGGAGTAGTGTGGAGAATGGAGGCCTATGAAACCATTTGAATGATTTGAAAGAGTTTTAGATTGATGTTTTCACCTTTTGTAGATTCTAATCAACTGGTTTAATCCTAAATTTCATCCTCATCTACCACACACGATTTTTCAAAGTCCACTATTTTATTTCCTTCATGACTCTATTCAAATCTCTTATTATATCAACTTTTCATGAAACTCCCAAATATGTGTTTGCAACTTTTTTTATGCAAAATTCATTATATTTATCAAGATTAGCACTGATTTTCATTCACAAATGTTCTTGTTTTATATCATGTTTGGGCTCACAGAAGTTTTGGTTTTCTTGAAATGGATGGGGACTTCTAAGGATGGTTATAGATACATTTTCTTGCAACATACCATAACAGGAAGAACATATGAAATATTTAACATAATTGATGCCAATCACTAAAGTAAACCATTTGTTACTTGGACAGAGAAAAAAGACTAAATTTATGCAGTTGAGAATAATTTGAAACAGCAAACAAATTGAGGAGATAAATACTACGTTGTAGCTTGAAGATCCTAAAATAGTAGACAAAAACAGTGGTTATTAGCTCTAAGAACACATATAACAATTAGCAGAACTATGATGTTTACCAATTTGAAATAATAATAAGAAATGAAGTTTGTTTCAATGATCTAGTCAATGTAAATGCAACTGTAAAAAATCAGTAATGTCTACTCCAATGTTGTAATGAAAATAAAAGTCAATAAAGATAGAAATATCAATACCCGAGTGGATAAAAAATTAGTTGTTGTTGTAAAAAATCATCTGTCAGGGTTGCAGCTGACTCTTAAACATCCAGCACTTTCATGTTCCTATAACACAGTAGTAAAAATAATTTTACAAAATTATGGATTCTTTTATTTCATAAAATGAAATGGAAATGGTCAAAGAAATCAAAATTGTTCCTATGATGGACAAAATAAATTGTGATATCTATTGGAAACTAATTTAAATTGAACAGAACATATGTGAATTGATGTGAACAGAAAATATGTGAACAACTACAGAAAAAATCTCAATAATATGTGAACAAATGTAATGAAAATGGCTTCAATCAAATATTAGGTAGATATAAATAGTCAGGGGGTACTCTACAAATTTTAATTTCTTTTAAAATAGTAAAATCATGGGAAAGTTCACCACTGAGACAGACCATAAATAACAGCAATAAAATAGTAACAGTTTACAGGAAGACCTTTAAACCATAAATCCCTAATAAAACCCAAAGAATGTTCAGTATGTCCACCACTGTAAAAACCATAAATATATATATCATATGTTACTATAGTAGGTTTCATTGCACTAATTTCCAATTATTTTAAAATCTAAAAAGCTTGTGCATGATCAATTTCACACTACCTTAGATGTTGCTTATAATAAATGTTCATGATAACTGCTATAGGTGTAAACATTCAGTGATGGTCCAGAATTCCCTAATTCCTTAAAAATATATTTAATGAATTCTATTTCAATTTTTGTAGCCAAAAACTTCAATAAAAAGTTACATGACCTGATTCTTGGGTAAAAACCCACATTCATAGCCTTGAAAACACATTAGTTTCATACTCGATCATTGGATTTGCTTCGACAACCTTAATAGGCTCACTGATTACAAAATTTGACCCCTCTGTAATTGTGTGGTTCCAATAAAATAGGAAAGAGATTACAAAATTCAATATGAATGGATTGTGAACATGACATATTAGAAAATCTATAGAAAAAATCTCGAAAATATGTGAACAGATGAGATGCATATGCCTTCAGTCAATAATTATGTAGGTGTAAGCATCCAGGGGCATTCCAAAACTTTTAATTTCTTCGAAAATAATAAAAGCATGGGATAGTTCACTAATGAGACACAGACCATAAATAACAGCATTATAACATTAACAGTTGACAGGAAGGCCTTTAAACCTCACATCCCTAATAAGACCCAAAGTAAGCTCAGCATTCCCAACATTGTAAGTCCATTACTATAGTAGGTTTCATTACACTGCTTTCCAATTATTTTAAAATATCAGAAGCTGTTGCATGATAAATTTCACATCGCCTTAGTTGTTGCTTACAATGAATTTTCAGCATACTACTATAGGTGTAAAAATTCAAGGACGGTCCAGAAATCTTTAATTCCTTGAACACATATTTGACAAATTATATTTCATATTTTGTATCCAAACACTTCATTAAAAAGTTACAGGTCCTGATGCTTGGGTAAAAACCCACTTCCATTGACTGGAAAAACACATCAGTTGTATCCTTGATCATTAAATTAGCTTCGAGGGCCTTTATAGGCTCACTGATTACAACATTTGACCGCTCTGCAATTATGAAGTCCCAATAAAATTGGAATGATATTAGACAATTCAATATGAATGAATTGAAATAGATATAGTATGAAAATGGAAAATGAAACATCAGAGGAAACTATCAAATGTTTATAGAAGTTAAATAAGACGTACTTAAAATTGCAAACCATTACCAGAAAATCTACATAATGGGGAAAATTTGTTCATGCTCTAAAATATTGGGCCTGGTGCAGATAGAAACCTAAAGCAGAAAACATGAATGGATAGTTGACAAAAAATACAACAGAAAAATGTCAGTACAAGAAAAGATATTTTGATTCCCCACCATTATTTAAACTATAGTTAAAATGTATAATGACCTTTTGATTAATAATATACTTAGTCCATATTATACTTAATAAATTTAAAGGGTAACACATAGAAAACATGATAACATATAAGATAAAATTGTTGGGTACGGTGGAGGGGGATGACTACAATACTATAAAACATAGGTGTGATCTTATTATATTCATTTCCTAATGCTTTGATGCTAGTATAGATCCAAGGTATTGTGAATCAATTATTTATAACTAACATCATAAGACAACTGGTGTATATGAAATGAAATAAGGACCAGTTAAAATATCGTGAAATAATTATAACAAAACACGGAAGTTAAAGCTATGCAAACCTGCACAAATAAGAACATCACCATGAGCAGTGCAATGTGAGGAACAAAAACATCATACTGCCACTGAATCTCACCCATACCATGAGAAGCAGAAAAAACACTGTCGAAGAACACCTTCACAGACTATCTATGTTATACATAATAAAATTGAAGGGAAACACATAGACAACATGTAAACATATATGATAAAATTGTAGGTTGCAGTGAAGGGGTTAACTATAATTATATAAAATAGAGGTGTGATATTATTATATTTATTTCCTAAATATTTTATGCTAGTATAGATTCTAGGTAGTATGAAACAATTATTCATAACTAACACCATAGGACAATTGGTGTGTCTGAAATAAAATAAGGACCAGTTAAAAGTTCATGAAACAATGATAAAAAATACAATAGTTTAAGCCATGCAAACCTGCACACATAAGAACATCACCATGAGCAGTGTAATATGAGGAACAAAAACATCATACTACCACTGAATCTCACTCGTACCATGAGAAGCAAAAAAATTATTTTTGAATAACACCTTCACATACTATCCATATTATATATAATAGAATTGAAGGTAAAAACATAGACAAATATATGATAAAATTGTTGGTCACAGTGGAAGGGGTTGACTACAATACTATAGAATAGAGGTGTGATATTATTATATTCACTTATTAAATATTTGATGCTAGTATAGATCCAAGGTAGTATGAAACAAATATTGATAACTAACATCATAGAAAAACTGGTGTGTTTGAAATGAAATAAGGACTAGTTAAAAGTTCATGAAAGAATGTTAAAAAACACAAAAGTTTAAGTCATGAAAACCTGCACAAATAAGAACATCACCATGAGCCATGTAATTTGAGGAACCAAAAAATCATACAGCCACTGAATCTCACCCATACCATGAGAAGCAGAAAAACCACTATCGAAGAATGCCTTCACAGACAATCCAAGATTCACTTTTTCATAAGAAACTCCTTGGAAGGATTCACGAACATAACTGTTGTGGAATTTGGATCTGTAGATAGATAGGTGAATAAATATTGTCTGAAATTTTGAAATAGATGTTTTAATTGGATAATGGGGAATAAATATCAAATGGGCACAAATTTACGGGTTACCATTGGGAAAATGAAGGATAATTGTTGTAGAATGCATTGACAGAGTAAAGAATATCACAAATAAAGCTGTCACACATGAATCTGGAAACAAAACGAAGCAGAAGTGTGAAAATTTCTTTGAAATTAAGAGGTCATACCTATTGCATAGATGTATAGTTGTAGGATTTCTGAATATATTGTTGGCTATGGTAAATGGGTGCGCGAGCCTGAGGTCATTTTTTAGTGCGTTGAGGAGGTTACGATTGTGTAATTGTAGGTTCACCATAAATACAGGCGACATATATTACGTGCAGAAGCTATTTCGAAGGGTTGGATTGATTTCATTTGAAATCAAGGGTTGCTTGATAGAATCCAATGGAGACGGCTATAGTGTGAAGTGGGGGATCTAGAGGTAGAGAATCTGGTGGAAGAGGATCTGGAGGCGAAGACTGAGAAGTCAGAGTAGGTGGAGAGGGCTGACGCAAAGCAGGAGGAGATAGAGGCGGAGGCTTAGGCGGAGCAGACAGATGCGAAGGTGGAGCCAGAGGACCTAGTGGAGGAGTAGATGTTGTCGGAGGAACCAGAGAAGGAGGAAGACGAAGTAATAGGATGACATAGTACAATGATTCCGGGAGGAGGATGACGACGGCTTTGGGAGTTTGCAGGAACCCTAGGTCATGAAGAGATGAATCCAGACTGTGATGGAGAGAAGGAAATACACCGATAGTAGAGTGGCTACTGGGAGTAGGAGGAAGTCCGAAATGGAGATCTATGGATTGCGGGGTGATAGAGAGATGGAGGACGATGGAAGTGATGGTTTGAAGGTAGGCTAGGTCGCAACCCGTGAAAACCTAAGCGGGAGATGGAAAACGAAGATAGGATGAGATATCGTGCGGAAGGGTGATGTGGAGATATGGTGGATGGGCACGTAAGTGAAAATTGATGTGGAGGAACGGTAGGAGGACATGTGGCAAATGGAATGCCAGGATTAATATAGTTAGTAGATTTTATCTCTTTAGTTTGTTGGCATAAATTCAATTTGGCTTAATTAATTAATTGATGTGGTTGGCACCATTAAAGTGGGAGGATACCCAAGGTCACCTCCCTCATTAAAGAGGGAGTTTAAGAGGCTTCTCTCATTAAAGAAGGAGTTGTGGGGGTTCGAGTGGCCCCCGCCTCTAAATTCAAAATGAGGGTTTTAGGCTCAGTGGTCCCCACCTCCATAACACACATGTTGGAGGTTTTAGTTTAGGTGGTACCCGCCTTTAATCCATCCACATGGGAGGTTTCAACAAAAAGAAAAAAAAATAAAAGTTTATTTTATTTTTATTTCTATTTCCACGAAAAACTCAAATTCTATCTTTCACCCTCGACCTACTGCGGTTGAGGTGAAGGTACCCTTAAGCGAATATCGACGCTACGAGTTCAACGGTGACCTCGGATTTCAATTATGAGCACCGGTTCAAAAGTTACAAAAACATGCTCGTACGTTTACTGAACGTACTTGGAAAAAAAGGTTTAGAAATTCATTCTGGGCACACCGGGCCTCAGAATCACGCATCGTCAATTTTCACAGACTCGTAAAATTCTCATTTAATTAAAAAAATTACATGGAATTTCCAGGCCTTTACAATTCTTCAGCATGGAAGTAACTTAATTGATGCTAAGGTACCTTGGTCGAACATCAAAAATATTGAGTGGTTTGGTTTGAGATGCATAATGAGGGACTGTTAAAGTATTCTCAAACTCATAACATCATAAGTGGTGTGTTATCTAGCTATAAAAAATTATAACGGCCCATTAATTCCATATATAATTTTCCCTTCTTGAAAATGTTTCAACGTGCAATAAATCTGAGAAAGGATAGATGCCACTAGTTAAATTTAATGGCCCTGTACTAAGTGATTTTCCACCACTAGGGTATCAACCCTAACACTTGACCATGAATCTATGGCAGAAAATAGCCACTCACTCAGAAACATATACTGAAACCCTTTTAGTTGAAGATCTCTTACTAGGGAAGAGGTTTTTCACATATCCTCCTAGACATTGATTACGCTGAGGAATTCATCAAACATTCCTCAGGGGATCGGGATTCCCCCTAGTTGACGGATGTACCATAAGTCAATACCTACCTCATCATGTGGTAAGTGAAAGGTATTTGTGCTAGAACACCAGTGACTAAACAAATCTGGGAGAAATTTGTTTAGAAGGTACATCATCACTACCACAGATTGAACCATTAACAGCACACAAAAGGGCTTTAATAGCACTAAAAAGCGTTGTTTTACTAAGCATTGTAAAAAAGGGGATCCCTTTATCAGTGATTTTGTTAGTGCTGATAAAGGGTAGACTTTATCAATGCTAGAAATAACGCTAATAAAAGACCACATATATCATCACTAATTCTAGAACTGATAAAGGTTATATTGTTGTAGCGTGCTGTTGAAATTATAGTGCACTGTAGAAAATACAACGGTATGAAAATACATCTATATTCAAATTCATAATTTAATTGAAATAAAATTTACATCAGAAATACAAAAAAAAACTATAATTTATACATTTCAATCATTGTTTTGTAAAATTACATTATCAATTACTATCATAAACATTCAAAAATGCTTCATTGTCTTTAGCACTCGCAGCCCCCTCTCAAAAAATCACGATCATGGTGTCGGTTTCCAAACAAACCACCCCAAACCGAGAAAAATAATCCACTTGTATAAGAAAAAAAATATATTATGTTAGTAATACTGTAAAGAAATAAATTAAACATAAATATGAAACAATACATTAATAAAATTTCAATTTAAATAAAAGGACACAGTTGGAGTCATACCCGTCACACCATGTATCGGATTGAGGTGTGGTTGATTCCTACACATCACAAATAACATAAGGATCATTTTCCTAATGTATTAAAATAATATGAATTTTTTTCTTATCTTTTATTATGTCACTTCTATTTTTTACTAAAATTTCATTTTAAACTGCAAACACACACTTTGAATCATATCGGTCACTTTATGTGTTGGTTTGATGTGAGAATGATTCCTAAACATCAAATATGACTTATGAATCATTGTGCTAAAATATCAAAGCAATATGAGCCTATTTTGTCAGTTTTCAGTGAGTGATGCATGTTTTGACGTAAAATGTCAATTTTAAACTGATAAATAACACTTTGAGTCATATTGCCCACATCGTATATCTGATAGAGGTGAGTTTAATTTTTATACGTCACAAATGACTTATGGATAATTTTCCTAAATAATCAAAACAATATGAATGTGTTTTATTCATTTTGATTATGTCACTTGTCTTTTTTTCTAAAATGTTAATTTTAACTAAAAGGACACACTTGGAGCCATATTGGTCAACCGTGCATCGGATTGAGGTGGGACTAATTCCTACATGTCACAGATGAATAATGGACAGTTGTCCTGAAGTATTAAAATAATCTGAATTCATTTTCTTGGTTTTGAGTATGTCACTAGTGTTTGACAATTTTTTATAAAAAGATGCACTTGGAGTCATATCGGTCACACTATGTGTCAGATTGAGGTGTGGTCGATTCCTAGACATCACAAATAACTTATGGATCATTTTCCTAGAGTAACAAAAAAATATGAATGCATTTTATCAGTTTTGAGTATGTCACTTGTCTTTTTTACTAAAATGGCATTTTAAACTCAAAACAATCACTTTGAGTTATACTGATCACATCATGTGTCAATTTGACGTGAAACTGATTCCTACATGTCACAAATGACTTATGAATAGTTTTCTTAAATTAACAAGACAATTCAAGTGTATTTTTTTGGTTTTCAATGAGTGACACGTGTTTTGAACTAAAATTCCAATTTTATATAGATAGTGGCCACTTTGAGTGATATCAGGCACATCATGTATCATATTGAGGTGTAGCTGATTACTACAATGTAAAAATTAATTATAGATCGTTGTTCTAAAGTATCAAAAAAATCCTAATATGTTTTCTCAGTTTTGAGTGTGTCACTTATCTTATTTTTCTAAAATGTCAATTTTAAATAAAAATACACACTTGGAGTCATACTGGTCACACTGTGTGTCTAGTTGAGGTGCAGCTGATTCTTACATGTTAAAAATGACTTAAGGATCGTTGTCCTAAAGTATCAAAACAGTATTAGTGTTTTTGCTCAGTTTTGAGTATGTGATGTGTGTTTTTAACTAAAATTTAAATTATAAACTAAACATGTATAGTTCAAGTCATACCGAGCACACTGTGTATCGGATTAAGATGCGGCTAATTAAGATGTTGCTAATTCTTACACTATTAAAGACAATGATCATGATAGATCTTTTGGGAAATCATACTTTGCATCCAACTATTACAAAATCCCATGATAAATGCATCCTTAGGATTCACTTCACATTTCAGGAAGCATGGGGTTTTCTCTTCCATCCAAAGGGAACATGTTCTCTCTTTTCTGGCTTATTGCAGATAGTTGAAAGAAAAATATGACTTCCTAAAATATCTATAAAAAAACTAAATAGGTATTATATAAAAATGATAGTGATATTAACTTAAAAAATAGTAGATAAAATGGTGAAAAAATTAACTAAATTAGTAAGAATTCACCTTTGAATTCAGCGGCTGAAAATCCCTTAGTAGATTCATACATTCTATTCACTTCACATTTCAGGCTGCATGGGGTTTCTTCTTCTATCCAAAAGGAACATGTTCTCTCTTTTATGTCTTGTTGCATATAGTTGAAAGAAAAATATGACTTCCCAAAACATCTGTGAAAAAAACTAAATAAGTATTAGATAAAAATGATAAGGAAATTATCTTAACACTAGTACAAAAACCTTTTTTTACGTCGGTTTTTTTTGCTTTTTAACGTCGGTTTTTAGGCGACTTTATTGCGAGCTACGTTAAAAATATGATTTTTTACGTCGGTTATATAATAACCGACGTAAAAAATTGGGTAATATAGTTTTTAACTTCGGTTTTTAAAAAACTGACGTGAAATACATTCTGGAAATAGCGATAAGAAGCCATTTTTTACGTCGGTTTTTGAAAAAACCAACGTTATAAGTAATTTTTTACGTTGGTTATTTAATAACCGACGTTAAAAGTTATTTTTAACGTCGGTTATTAAATAACCGACGTAAAAAATGTTTACTATCTTGTAGAAAATTTTCTAAGCTTTCATTTGATAGGTCATAGAGCTCAAACGGATTTACGGATCAAAAGTTATGACCATCAGAAGTTTGATATTTTTTTCGAGGAAAGATTGAATAAGCCAACCGTAGCTTCATATTAGAAAGAATTTTTGAATCCGTAGGAGGATTTGTAGTTTTATCATGATATAAATAATCATCCATCATTATAATAAATTAACAATCGTTAAATGGTATATCAATTAAGAAAACTACTCATAGAAAATATAAATCATGGGAAAATAATTACAAATACCTTGATGAGGTCACGGAAATAAGAAATTGTTGATTCACGTTGAATATAAAACAAGTTGATTTGGTGGAACGATGATGGTTGAATGAAATGATCGTAAAATGGTATGTCAATTAAGAAAACAAATCATAAAAACCATAAACCATGGATGTATGATTAAATATACCTTGACGAGATCGCGGAAAGAAGAAATAATTGATTCACGTTTGAGAGAAAAAGAGTCTATTTGGGGGAATGATAATGGTTGTAATAAATGATCGTAAAATTAAGATGGGTGTATAATGGAAACATATAATTGAGATTCTATGAGAAAACGCGGTATTAAAAATTTTAGGCGGCAATTCAAAATTTCGATGCCGCGATGTAAAAAAATTGAAATTTTGCGTTTGCAGGATATTAAAATTTTCATTCACGTCGGTTTTATGATAACCGACGTGAAAAATCAATCTTCGTCACTCTTTCACGTCGGTTATTAAATAACCGACGTGAAAAATCAATTTTCATGACTTTTTCACATCGGTTATTTAATAACCGACGTTAAAAGGTATTTTTCACGTCGGTTATTTAATAACCGACGTAAAAAAAGTTTACAAAAATGTAGTTCATAATCCAAGATTTAATTTGACAGGTCACGGAGCTCAAACGAAGTTACGGATTAAAATTTATGGCCTTCAGAAGTTGGACATCCTTAAGACATCGTTTAGAGATGATCAACTTCTGAAGGCCATAACTTTTAATCCGTAACTCCGTTTGAGCTCCGTGACCTGTCAAATTAAAGCTTGAGAAATGAACTACATTTTTGTAAACATTTTTCACATCAGTTATTACAAAACCGACGTGAAAAATCAATCTTCGTCACTCTTTCATGTCGGTTATTAAATAACCGACGTGAAAAATCAATTTTCGTGACTTTTTCACGTCGGTTATTTAATAACTGACGTTAAAAGGTATTTTTCACGTCGGTTATTTCAGAACCGATGTGAAAAATGTTTACAAAAATGTAGTTCATTTCTCAAGCTTTAATTTGACAGGTCACGGAGCTCAAACGAAGTTAGGGATTAAAAGTTATGGCCTTCAGAAGTTAGACATCTTTTAGAGATGATCAACTTCTGAAGGCCATAACTTTTAATCCGTAACTCCGTTTGAGCTCTGTGACCTGTCAAATTAAATCTTGAGAAATGAACTACATTTTTATAAACATTTTTCACATCGGTTATTAAAAAACCGACGTGAAAAATCAATCTTCGTCACTCTTTCACGTCGGTTATTAAATAACCGACGTGAAAAATCAAATTTTATGACTTTTTCACGTCGTTTATTTCATAACCGACGTGAAAAATGTTTACAAAAATGTAGTTCATTTCTCAAGCTTTAATTTGACAGGTCACGGAGCTCAAACGGAGTTACGGATTAAAAGTTATGGCCTTCAGAAGTTGGACATCCTTAAGACATCGTTTAGAGATGATCAACTTCTGAAGCTCATAACTTTTAATTCGTAACTCCGTTTGAGCTCCGTGACCTGTCAAATTAAAGCTTGAGAAATGAACTACATTTTTGTAAAAAAAAATCATGTCGGTTATGAAATAACCGATGTGAAAAATACCTTTTAACGTCGGTTATTAAATAACCGACGTGAAAAAGTCACGAAAATTGATTTTTCACGTCGGTTATTTAATAACCGACGTGAAAAATCAAATAAAATGGATTTTTAACGTCGGTTCTTATATAACCGACGTGAAAAATCAGAGAAAATGTATTTTTACGTCGGTTATATAATAACCGACGTGAAAAATCGATTTTTAGATATTTTCACGTCGGTTCTAAAAAACCGACGTGAAAAATGGTGACGTAAAAAAATGTTTTTGTACTAGTGTAAGAATAGTAGATAAAATGGTGAAAAATTAATTAAATTAGTATGAATTCACCTTTGCATTCAACTATTGAAAAATCCCTTGGTATACGCATCCTTATGATTCACTTCACATTTCAGGCGGAATGGGGTTTCCACTTCCATCCATAAGGAACATGCTCTCTCTTTTCTGGCTTGTGGCAGATATTTGAAAGTAAAATATGACTTCCCAAAAGATCTTTGAAAAAAATTAAATATGTATTAGATAAAAGTGATAAGGAAATTAACATTAAAATAGAAGATAAAATGATGACAAAACTTACTAAATAAGTAGTAAGAATTCACCTTTACATCCAACTGTTTCAAAATCTATTGGTAAATGCATCCTTACAATTCACTTCATGTTTCAGGCATCATGGGGTTTCTTCTTCCATCAAAAAGGAACATGTTCTCTCTTTTCTACCTTGTTGCAAATAGTTGAAAGCATAATATGACTTCCCAAAAGATTTGTGAAAAAAACTAAATAAGTATTAGATAAAAATGATAAGGATATTAACTTAAAAATATTAGATAAAATGATGACATAATTAACTAAATAGGTCATAGGAATTAACCTATTCGTGATGTATATAAACATTCTTGACTCACTTCCTTGTTGTCATTATCTCAGTTGCACCCTCGAAATCCAATCTCTCATGAGCACGAGCAATTTCGAACAAACTACTCCAACTCGAGTAAAAGAAGTCACTTGTATAAGAAAAAATTCTTATGTTAGTAATACTAATAAGAAATAAAATTAACATAAATATGAAACAATACATTAATAAAATGTCAATTTTAAACTGAAACTACACAATTTGAGTCATATCGGGTATACCGTGTATCGGATTGAGGTGTGGTTGATTCCTACACGTCACAAATGACTTATGATCAATTGTTTTCCTAAAGTATTAAAACAATATGAATGTATTTGCTCGATTTTGATTATGTCACTTGTCTGTTTTACTAAGATGTCAATTTTAAATAAAAATACGCACTTTGAGTCATATCGGTCACACCGTACATCGAATTGAGGTGTGATTGGTTCCTACACATCACAAATAACTTATGGATCGTCTTCCTATAGTATCAAAACAATCCAAATATTTTTGCTTGATTTTGAGTATGTCACTTGACTTTTTTACTAAAACTTCATTTGAAAATAAAAACATGCACTTTGAGTTTTACAGGTCACATCGTGTGTCAGTTTGACATGAGACTGATTCATACACGTGACAAATGACTTATGAATCATTGCCCTCAATTATATATATATATATATATAATATTTATTATTTAAATATCTTTATTATAATTTTATAATTATTTAAATATATATATTTATTTATATTTATAATTATAAATAAATATATTTATAAAAATTTGTATGAAATTATAAATGTATTTATATAATTATATATAATTATATATATTTATTTATTTATTCATATATAAGTATATATGATTATAAATATAATAAATATATTTATTATTTAATATAAATTAAATTTTGATTAATCTAATTATAAATAAATATATTTAAAAATATTTGTATACAGTTACAAATATTTGTATATAATTATATTTATTTATATAATTATATATATTTATATTTATTAATATATAAGTATATATAATTATAAATATAATAAATATATTTATTATTTAAATATGTTTACTACAATTTTATAATTATTTAAATATTTATTTATTTATTTATAATTATAATTATAAATAAATTTTTTTATAATTTTTTTTATGTATTTATATATATATATATAATTATATATATATATATATATTAATATATAATTATATATAATTATAAATATAATAAATATATTTATTATTTAAATATATTAATTATAACTTTATAGTTATTTAAATATATATTTATTTATTTATAATTTTATAAATACTTTTAACAATATTATATATTTTTATAATTTTATAGTTAACTATTTAAGTACATGTCACACATACGCATGTATACATGTCATATATATATATATATATACATCCTATGTACGTGTATATCTATATACATACACATACATACATCTGAACACGTACAATATCTATATATACACATACACAAAACACACACACACACAACATAATGCATACACATATATATGCACATAGACATTGATAAAAATGTATAAGTTGAAATATCACATGATAACGATACATCACTTATATTTATATAATTGTTTGAATTATTAAATTATATATATCGATATATCATATTTATATTAATTATATACATGCATTTTGTAATTAATGTATATAAATAAATGTTAATTTTTGAATATAAATTTGATAATTTTATAAATATTAATAATATTTGCTATTAAAGGTTTTTATCAACACTAAGAAAAACGCTGATAAAAATGGACATTTATTAGCGTTGATAAAAGATACACTTTTATCAGCGTTTTTTTAACGCCAATAAAAGTTACCTTTATCGGTGCTTTTAGCTAGCAGTGATAATGGTTACACTTTTATCATTGTTTTTTTAGCACTGATAAAACGCAGCGCTGACCAAAGCGCAATATGTGGAAGTGAGAAAGGGTTACTTGTGCGTAAGTCACACTCCAGTCATTTTTTGGAGCGTTTTCCCTAGACGTCCATACTGCATGACATTAAATTGCATGTATCAGTCATTGTCAAATGTACCTTAAAAGGTAAGGTGTGTCTCATTAATTGGCACTGAACTACATTGATTCTGGTTCCTTTTATAAGGATGCGTATAGAGCTCTTTTCAAGAGGTCGGCGCCGACATCACAAACATCTACTGCTTACCTAGATGAAGATAACTCCTAAGTGCCAAGCTATTCGACTTTAAACCATAGCCCCTAAGCATCACTAAGTAATAAAAAACGTGATGAAAAACCACTGATACATACAGATGATACCATTGATGGAGAACCTCTAATACATATAGATGTTCACATTAATGGAAAATCTCTAATACATATGGATGTTTACATCAATACATGTTATTGATCAACTGTTGGTAGAGGGGTGGCCTATTTCGCACTGCGATATAAGAAGGAATCGTGAAACACGTCTTAAATCTATAAGAGTCTAAGAGATTGCTAAAATCCCTACAAGGTGTGATGAGTATGACCTCTCACCCTCTCAACCAACGTGCTTTTCAAAGCATCGCTAGTAAAACAACCGTAGTGACCACCTTTGGAAAGCAAGGTCGAAGTGATGCTTACATCGAACTATCGCGGATACGAGTCGTTGGACTTTTCGAGTTCCACGAACACATCCCGTCAGAAACCGACTGAAACAATCGTGTACCAAGTGTATCTAAAATCTCATTATTTTTTTAAAATTTAATATTATGAATAATTTTTTTCTCAGCTTGTGGAATAGTATTTATACATGTATATGTTAATCACATAAATTCAAATATGAGATGTTCGGGTTTAGAATATATGAGTTGAATTTTATCTCTTATTTAATTATACACAAATTAATAAATAAATATTTATATATTCACCAGTTCAGTGAACATATTAATATAATTTTTTTTAATTATATGAATATTAAAATAAATATTTATTCTAAAGTTCAATGAATATAGTATTTGTTTTTTCAAAATAAGTGGCTTGTACCTCCGGGGAGAGCTATTTTCTTTGAAAAATAATAAAAAAATCTTTCACCGGAAATGGGAGAAGCGCGGATGGAGTTGGTCGTGGCGTGGGAAAATAAGCTACGCTGTCCGCCATAATTGTACGACTCCTATTTTTGATTCCCCCACTATCCACCAAAAGGAAACTGTAAGGAAATGAAACATAAAAAAAGTAAAAATAAAATGGATTGATTGATTTGGGTTGAAACGATGACTCTCATTTACCGAACACTTGCATTATCCGATATATTTCGGGTGATATTTTTAGCATCTATTAAATTGATATTAATAGAATTAGAAAAAATGTTTTCTTTTAAATTTTGAATTCAATTCATATTATACTTTTAAATGAATTTTAAATCATAATTCAATTCAATTACTTATTACTAATTCATTATATATATATATATAATTGACAAAAAAATATAAAATATTTTTCTTTAATTTGACATCCATTCATTTTAGTTTTCTAACTATAAACATATATTTACAAAATAAAATAATCACACCACCATTTTAAAGAATAATTAAACCATTATTTCAAAGTAAACAACTCATAAATGAGTTATGATTTTAAAAACTAAATGAGTTACTCTCACGGCCTTTTACCCCCAAAGGTACCTCTCGATCATAAATGAGATAAGGGAGATAATGACGCTCGAAGTCTGTCTTTAATAGGCCACTGGTTGGCGACAAGCACCGAGAGTACAACATACGCAAATATGAGAGACATTACCCTCTAAGATTTGAGAATCAAGAGATAAGATAGAATGAAAGGAAATGCTCTCGGGAAGCTTGGTCGACGCTTGACCATGCCTTAGGCAATGATGGGTTTCGCACAGGCCCCTCCCCCCTTGGTGGGGGAGGGTCCTCCGCCGCCTATTGCTGGTGTTCGACCGCCAACCCTCGTTTCAGTCTCTAACCCTGAGTTTTTACCCTCTTTCCCTCCGATTTCTCTAAGCAATAAAGTTCTCAAATGCTTCGAAGGAACTTCGCAACTATCGATTTCAACTTTGGAATTCATCGACGCATCCTCTCTGTTGAATCTGGCTTTAATTGCGTGCTTCAAAAATCGTCGTCCATCGGTGGATTTTCAAATCATGGGGTCTGCGGGAATGAGCAACGATAGGGCTACTTGATTCCAAAAACATTATGATTCAGTTTGCATCTGAGGACGACCTGATTCTTGCTTGGTCGAGTGTGCCTCGCACCTGTGATGGAGTTTGCTTTTTGCTATTCAAGTGGTCCTACGACTTCCATATGAAGCAGGATTCTTCAATAATGGCTGTCTGGATAAGATTTTTGGAGCTACCTCTCCCCTTTCAAAACCCTTCGATTCTTCGTATGCTTGGTAATCTGGTAGGATGATACCTATGTTCGGACAGTAGGACTAAGGCGGTATGTCACCCGATTTCTCAGAAGATTTGTGTCGAAGTTGATGTTACTAATCCGCTTGTTGAGTCTTTTTTTGATTGTTGTGGGTGAGGAGTTCTAGTATAGGCAAGTTGTTGTGTTTGAGTCATAGTTTTAGTTCTATTCGTCATGTATAAGGTTGGGTCACAGTATGGAAGATTCCAGGCGCAGGGGGTCGAAGCATTTAGGTGCTGGTGATGTTTAGCGAGTAAACAAATGAAACTAACTCATCACATAAACATGTTTACTATTCTTTTCCTAGACTCAACATAGCTACCTCCCACCAAGTAGCACATGCAAATGATCATATAATATCATAACAGCAACAAGGGTACCCTGCTACCACTTTCTCACTGGTTTGTCATTCTGCCTCAATGTCGCACGTCCTGAGTCATCTCTCTCCAAAAGAAGTTAGCCCGAAGACATCTGGGCTAAGTATCACAACATGTATCTCATGTATAACATCATCTCATCATCTCATACCACATATCCACATAGTTACCAAGTAGTTTTTGGGAACCACCATAACCCGTATGTCATGTGTCATACATTGGGTATTATATCTCAAGTCATCACAGTTCATACACCAAGTATGTATCTTGAGCAATCACAACCCATACACGTCATACCTATAACAATAATTTAGATACTATTTTCGGAGATACGTGTCTGTAAAATAACCGCAAACAATTATAGCCCTCTACACACATATATTAGTAAAGCTAACCACCGTGCATACCAACACAATATACTACCAGAGGAAGAGAGTGGAGTCAGAGGGGGTAGTCATCCATCTGTTCCTCATCAACCTAGATGTTGGGGAAAACAACCACACAAAGTTCATTGGGTGTCAATCTCTCTACCGATATGGGTGGGGTAGCATATAAAATCATAAAACATACATGATATAATATATCACACAACCACGCCATGAGCATTGTAAGATCTCAACCTTTCAAGGAGGTACGCCATTGTTTAAATTTTCTTTTAGTTAACTCCCTTCATAAATGTTAATGAAATGTTTCCCGAGAATATAAGGGGACTCGGGGGTGTCCCGGGAGTCTGGGACACAAAAAAGGAATAAAAGAGGCTATCATATGGAGGGTTCATGGTTGGCACATGATTAGTACTAACCATGGACTTAACCGTACAATCTGTAGGGGGAGGGTGCACGGTAGACAAACCATGCAAGGGACGCCTGAAAACCATGAAACTTTGGACAGAGCCAAACACACAGCCTCTGCATGGTTTTTCAAACCGTGCGGGCTCCCTAGGAGATTGTGCGACCCAAACCCTCTTTTGGATAGAGGGTGGCACACGGTTGATGCGCGGTTTGGTCAACCATGCGACCAAATCGTGCACCTCATTAAAAGAGGGTTCCCCTTTCCATCTCCAACAGCTTGAGTAACTAACTAGGATCTCCCCCCTCTTCCAAGGATTGTTCTATCGTTTAGTGTGAATCGAAGCCTCAGGTGAGTATATCACTCCTCTTCCTTCTATTTTATGGAAGAACCATGGTTCTTTGTTTATTCTCCTTATGAATCCTCTAAACCCTTATTTTTTCAAAAGATTCTATGTTTTGGCTTTGAATATTGTTTGAGTTCAAATCAAGGGCTAAGGTTGAGTGAGCAATTGTCTATGAACTTGAGGTAGGTGTTATACAAGTTATATCCCATAGTCTTGATGTTTATTCATGTGTATGTAGTCATGCTTATGTACCATTATGCTACACATTTGATTCCTTGATAGAAATTGATAAATTGGGTGTTTAAATGATGTGTTAGACCCCTCACGATCCCCATGAGATCGGATGTGGATGATTAGACCAGGCCTATGGTCATCCATGGGGTGTGCCACTCCCCTTGATCTGGTAAAAATGAGTTGTGAAATGACGTTCTAATTAGGGTTATATATGAACCATATGAATTGGATTTGGAATGTTAGTATAGGATAAGGGGATTGTTTGGTTTGACATGAAGAGGATAAATGAGTTATGATTGTTAATGCGTAAATGTGATAAATGATTAAAGGGGAATGCCCACATTGTCAAATGGTTTTAATGAATGTCTCCCAATTGTGGTTATGAATAAAGGGTAAAATGGGATAGTGATGGAATTGAGTTAAAAATATTAAGAGTGAAGAACAATGGGAATTATGATTACTGGTATTATTGGGATGCTGGACTGAGCCTCCTCATCCTTGGTTTGGTCTAGACTGATGTTTTAGGCCCCACTGATGCATTGTATGGTTGGGATGTAAGACTAATGCTCTAATAATCCTGGGAAAGGATATGATGTGGATACTTGGACTAAGGCACTAGGGAAAAATGATTTGATTATACCAGTTAATGAATGTCAATGTGATGTAAAGTTCTAAATACCCTTATAGTATATGGTTCATAATTCCAGCACGAGCCAAAGTAGGTTTGATATGATGGTGTCATTGTGGGAACCAAGAGCCCGTGGGGCTAAATGATAATCATTTAATTAAGAAACCTGTTTAATTCCACTGTCTTGTTTATTTATTATATTTACTTCTGTATACACTACTGTTTTAAACTGGATATTATTGTAGACATTGTTGGTGGTGGCTTACTAAGTTGTACTCACACCCTGCTCAGGCCGATGTTGGATACCTGATCAGACTTCATGGTTGCATTTCAGGATAAGGGTAAAGGCCCTATGTTAGATGACCGATATGGGAGTCGGGTCAGATCATGGATGAGGGGACCATACATGCTCTCAAGACTTATTTTAGGGATGGACATTAGTGTCTTATTTCCATTTTCCTTTGGCACATTAAATCCCACAGCATGGTAAATTTATTTTGTTGGATTGTTGTACGTACTCAGTTTGGGGAATTGATTATATGATGCATGATTGATGATTATTATTACATGGTTATTATTTTTATTGATTTTCACTGTTGTTTCACACTGGTAGATAGGGTATAGCATCCCCACATGTTTTATTAGGCCCTCTCTACTAGTCGGTAGCCTCTGGCGTACGAGGAGGCGCACTTGAGGTCTCGGCTCAGTGCACTAGTTATAGTGGCTCCTGGGCTGGGATGTTACAAAGTGGTATCATGGGGGGTTTTCTTTTCTGTTACTTTACTATTTGGGAATGTTAGATGGGATATTATGATGTTTCGAGCCTTATAAATGAGCACGTGCATGGGATTGGCTAACCCATGTGTAGGGGAAAACCCAAGTACCCAAGGTGCGATTATTATTCTTAATGTTTGCTTATTTTAGTTGTAATTTTTTCACCTTAGGTGATCCACATGTGGTGTGATGTTATTATTTTTTGAGCCTCTAATCATGGGTCAGTATGGAATGAGGTTTGTGTATGCATGCATCATTCTAATCACTTAGGGATATATTCAACACACAACATGTTAGACACACATGGAAAGATTCTTATGGTTGGGTTATGGGATTAAAAAACACATTTGATCTCTATCAGTGTTTTAAAGAATTGGAGCCTAATGAAAATGGTACAACTGTTTAAATTTAAAAGGTGTTAAATTGGAAATGGTTAAAATAGTTCCTAATAAGAAGTTGTAAATGGTTTTAATTGTGAAGTGTTGAATTATAATGATAAAAATGGTGCCTAAATGAGAAATATTTACATTGTTGAAAGTGAAATGGTTAAAAGGGTGTCTAATGAATGGTTTTTGATCATGTATGTAACACCCTGAGTTTTTTTGAATTATTATTTTTGAATTAATTTAATCTTTTCAATATTTTTCATTTCATGCAACATTGAATATGACTTATCTTATATGAAACCACCAAGTTATTCTTACTTTGTACGCAACATCAAGTCGAGATTGTGCTACATGAAAGACTTATATTAGCTTGTGGTACACGTAACATTATGTTTGGCTTGTGTTACACACAATGCTGAGTTCCTTAAATGACTTTCATGACACACAAGACCTAGTTTTACCAAACTATAATGTAATATTAATATTATTATAAAAATATTATTATAGTTTTCACCTAGCCGTTGAAATGACGGTTATGAATAAAATTATGAAAATTATAAAAATATGGTTTACACATTTATATAAGAAGAATTATTTTGTGACTAATTAACTCTAAATAAAAATAAAACCCTTTTGAAAATATAGAAAATATTTTGTTGGAAACTATATTATGCAATCAAACATGTTTTACCTCAAAAAATTAATTAAACCGCTTTTGATAAATGATTTTAATGATATATATATATATATATATTATTTATTCAACTTTTTAACGTTCATCTTGTCTGTTTTCTAAACAAGAAGGATATATATTTTTCTTCTAAAAGGCAATTTTACCACCTTTTAATAGCACACCTTTTTTAAATATAATTTTTGAAACTCTTATAAATTTTATTTGAAAAAATAAACTTCATTTTTGAAATCATAATATAAAAATTTACTTTGAGTGATTTTTTTGTATTTTTCCGAGAAGTTTCATTTTTTGATGAATAGTGAAAACACTGAATTTTAATTGAAAATTGCATTTTCATCTAATTTATTTATATAATTTATTTATATTTTAAATTTATTTTAAATAATATTTAGATAAATTATACATATATTAATACAATTTAAGTAATTTTAATAAATTTCACATTAAAATTGGATATAAAAACATTTCAAACTTTTGAACATTTTCACTTTAAAAACCCGTCGTCTCATCTCATCCGTGGGATTAATTTTAAATTAATTTCCACAACTTATATGATTAAAATTTGTAAAAATATATTCCATATTTAGAATAATATAAATTTATAATTTCTAATAAGGTCAACTTAATTTTTGACCAAAGTGATTAGGGAAAGTAATTAAAATTAATTACAGTGATTAATGTAAAAAAAAAGTTTAATTAGTGGTTAAAATTTAACTTAAGGGAAACAATAACCTATAAACATGTACAAAGTCCATTGGATGACCATATTTATACCATATACTCAATTTTATAGAAAATGGACCATTATTGGAGGCACATTATGTAAGGGAGACCTATCAACAGTGTTTGCCTTTTTATATTTATAAGAATGTCACTCCTCCTCCACTATAAAAGGGCACCCCCACATATTTACACCTCTAAATCCCTTTGTATCATCCAAAAAATATACAAATATTCTACCAAATCACTTCTATTCAACTTATAGTCCTCACTTTGGGCAGAAATCTAACTAAGGAAGCCTTTGGTGCAAACCAAAAGGAGTTTCCCAAAGAAGAGGTAACATCCTTCAATAAACACTTTTATTTTATTTCTTTATATACCCATTAAATTATTATTATTAAATGTAAATATAATAAACTAAATATCCTCAATATATTTATATGTTTTTACATTAAGGGTTTGACCTACACTCACACACACTTCCATCAAATGGGATACACAATCACCATTTGTGTGTATGACAAACTACCACCTCGCGAACCGATGTCATTCATTCTTCCACTACCACCTCTCAAGGTTGATAATAATGATACAATTACTGTTTTTATATGATATGTATAATATTTATGATGTATTTATACTTATAAAATTTTTATATAACACATACCTTCATGCTTTTCATTTTTTGGGAATACGATAACTTCGTTTTTGGACGTGTGGACTACTGCCTCCTCAAAGCGATGTGATTCGCTCATGATTTACATGGAATGTATTAAGGATGAGTTTAATATAAATATATTATATATATTAAATAATAATTATATTTTAATGATAATATATATATATAATTTACTTCTCTTCTTTCTTTCAATATGATAAGAAAATGGAAACAATGTTCTTACGTACGTACGACCTACCGTCTCTATGAACGGTGTATTTCATTTCATATTTATATCTTTTATAGATTATTATAAATACATATATAATAAATATATATGATATTTATACCATGTTTATAATTCTGTAGATGATGAAATCGTGATATACGTAATAGGACAAAAAATATATCAAATCAAAACACATGCGAAAAACAAAGAGGTTATTACCCGAAATGTAACTTTAACATGGAATTGTTAATAAATGGGTAATAAAAGGTCATAATAAAATCATATATGGTATTATATAATTGAATATGGTTATTTAATATATTTATAATAAACTTATATTTATTATACATGATTTTTTAATGAGTATGATGAGAGTTAATACATAAGGTAAGGGTTTTCTCATCTCACTTTTATTTTTGTGAGATATATGATATATTCACCACTTATTATTATTTTGTGGTGTATATAACAACATATGAAATTTTATATCATTTATTTAATTTATTTAATGATTTTAAAAGTTTAAATTTATGTTATTCTTTCACGGATCTCACGATTCAAAAGTTACTCAAGTAATAAGGGGATTTCTAGTCTCACTTTTATTTCTGTGAGACTTATGCCTTATTCACCACTCATTTCTTTAGTGTGGTGTATATAATTTACATGAATGTATTATATAATTCATATCATTAAATTTATTTTTATTAACATATACATTTTATGACATCTCTTTCATAGAGTTTACAGTTCAAAATTAACCAAATTAGTAAATTAATTTTGTCTAAATTTTTCTTCTTTGAAACACATGTTATGTTATGAACCTATATTCTTTTACAAGGTGTATATAATACCTTTTGAAATGTTGTATCATGAATATAATTATTTTAATGATATTTTAAGCTTCATTTTATGTTATTATTTCATTGGAATTTTGATTCAAATTTACCAAAGTTTTAAGATTTTATTGCTACAATCTCATCGTTTATCAGGATTGTTTATGATTATGCTTCCATTGATGAAATATTATGATCCATATCTCAAGAATTATCATGAATATTATTCTCCTATGGTTATTCATGATATATTCAAGTAATGGTACCATTTTTTACTCTTTGGTACTTAAGATAATTAAGGAAATGTTTTTAATAAAATCCAACTTTATTTCTCTTTTTGGTCGGAAATCTGTGTTCTTCCAAAACCATGTTTTCTAAAAATATTTTTAAAATTTTTCTAATATTATCCTATGATATTTAAATGAAAATTTTAACCATGTATTACCTTTTTAACAAAATGGTTTTTAAAAAGGAATTTTCTTACCGTTTTATGATTGAGGAACTTTTTTAAACTTTTTACGGTGCAAAAGGAATGTTTGGCATGTATGGATTTATCTTCCGTCATAAATATCATTTATTTGAATATTCCTTTATAATTTTACAATATTATTTTTTTAAGAAATTTTTTTCCTAATATTCCGGATATTCATTATTTTAAAAGTGGTTTTCAAAGAAAATGGTTTTCAAATTTTTTTTTTATGTTCAAGAAGAGTTTTAAATGATTTTCAAAGCTTCATTTATATGTTTTCAAAATGTTATTTTCAAAGAAAAGGATTTAAATTATTTTAAAGATTATTTTATAAGTTTTCAAATCTATTTTCAAAGAAAAAGGTTTTAATTTTTTTATGTTTAATAAGTGTTTTAAATGATTTTCAAAGATTCCTTTATTTGTTTTCAAAAGGTTATTTTCAAAGAAAATGGTTTCAATGATTTTAAAGCCTATTTTATAAGTTTTAGAATCTATTTTAAAAGAAAAAGGTTTTCAAGATGTTTTACACTCTAAAAAGAGTTTTTCAAAGAAAATATAATATTTTACTCAAGAAAATTTTTAAATGTTTTTTAAATCTTAATTCATAAGTTTTAAAATTGGTTTTCAAAGAAAAGTATTTTGAAATGTTTTATCTTTTAAAAATTGATTTTCAAAGAAAGGTTATTTCCCTTAATAAATGCTCCAAGTTATCTTTAAAAATCATTCTCCATCTAAGATGATATCATTTGAGATAGTTTATACTTTACTAGGTATGTGATCCAAGGACACCATTCTTATTATTTCTTTGAATGATTTATGATTAATTTGATAAGTTTTTTACGAAACTCGTTTCTCTTCCACGTGTTATACCATAATAAAATGCTTATGAAACCCACTTAATTTCATGAGTTATTCTATGATTATGAAACCTTTATATTTTCCTTAGGTTATGATATAATGAAATGTATATAATACCCATTTTATTTCATGGGTTATGATATGATGTTTATGAAGCCCATCTATTTTTATGGGTCATGATATGATGAATGTTTTATTATCTTGTGGAACACGTATGTATGATTTAATTATGAAGTGGGTTGAACCAATATCTCCCACTAATGCATTGGGTAAAGATTTATATCTCATGAGATAGACATGGATGGAACAGGGCGTGAACTCGGTTCAGTAAAAGACTTTGTCCACTAAGATGGTCTTGGGAGTGAACCTTGACTACTATGTGTTGGAGTTGCTGGCCTAGAACCAACTACTTTGCACTTTATTCATTAATAAAAGACTTATCACATCTTGATTGTTCTTCTGCATGACAATGTATGTGATAATGTTCTAAGGATAACTGTTGTATTAAAGGGTCATAACGGATCCCTGCTAGGATGAGAATCCGGAAGTGCCATAACACTATTCTTGAATATATGTTCTATGGACATATGATGTTATTTTAGGGACACAAATAATACATGCCATTAGGGTTGAGGACTCATAAAACTTTGAGGCACCTTCTCATAGTGTGTTCCCTTGGTAATATTTAAGAGGATATTATGAGAACGAGACCCGCCAGTAGGAAATACACATTTCATAGTGTCATTGGATGTTCCTATCTGCGGACATGTGTATTGGTCCTTATACTTTAAGATTATTATTAATGGGTATTACAACTCGCGCACTTAGATGAATTGATGAAAAATGTGACGACACACTGTTCACAGCGAGGTAGGATACGTTGGGTGCATCACGAGTAATACTGCATTAATAGATAATGCGAGAAAGGATTTTTCCCTTCTGTTCCATAACATAAGTAGATATCTCAGGCCCTTTGATGGAATTGATATAGCCTAAATAAATTCATGGCCATGGTAAGGTATGAGCGAGTTCAATTTTGGGAAGTCAAAGAAAGACTAATTGAGCACATGAGTTGATGGCACTAGCATACAACCCACTTGATTAGAGATATCGAGATAAAGGGATTACATTACACGATAAGCATTCATAAGAGGTGACACATCATTACGGCGTTAACTTCTTTCTCTATGGGTGCCTTGGCGTGTTGCTAGACGCTAACCTTGGACTTTAGGTAGGCTCCGCCTAATGCCACTGAGAAAGAGGCCTAGAGGGTCACACACTAAGTGTGTCCATGTATCTCAAGTTAAATATTAATTTAATAAGTTGAATAAAGATTATTCCCCACTATGGTTTAATAATTATTTAAGGATTCCTGATCGCATTTATTTTGACACTAGTTATTTGAGAGAATATATTGTGGATGAAATAACATATATTTATTAGCGAGTAATGCAGTTACATTTATTTAAGAAATAAATATCCATTACTCAAGGACTAATAAATGTGGTGGAGTAAATAAAGAAAAATGGAAAATAAAAGTACACGCTGTGTATATTGAATATACACGCCATGTAGTTTTATGGAAAACGAGTACACGCCATGTATTAATGATTACACAGCGTGTAGTTTTTCCAGTCGGTATTTTGAGGAAATAATATCATTTTATTAAATTAAATTTATTATAATCAGTGTGGGCGCATGTCAAGGAATTAATCATTCGGCATGGTGGGTTTTCATTAAGGGTTAATGAAATAAATAAAACTCGTAACACAATTATTTATTTTCATAACTCTATAATGAAATGACGGATCACACCGGATTGTGACCGGAGACATCAACGAAGAAAGAATTCCATCAAGGTAATTCTTGTCAATTAATTAAATTAATTATAAACAACATATGATGATCATATCTCTATGGTTTTGGGACTCCCTCTTTTGTTTTTTGTTCTTCGTTCTATTCCGAAGATCCGACATTTTACATTGTGACGGATCTCAGATTGATCATTGTTAACGCTAAAATAAAAGTTGGGACGACCCACCAATGCGCTTCTGCTGCGCCCGAAACCTACAAATGGTATAAGAGGGGTCATATCATTGATTATAATTATTTATTTTTTTGTTAGTGATTTACGCATTTAATAATTTAGCTATTTCAATTCAAGTTAACCGTTCTTAAAAATCTGAATCTCAAGATCTGTTCCTCCCCTCTCGTTTCTAGTTCACCTTACAGAAAAAAAATTTCTTTTAATTTTGATTAAAATAAAATAAAAGAACTCATCTGAAGGTTCCAAACACTCCTGGACGTACAACACCAGAACACACGGCGTGTATTTAGAAGTACACACCGTGTAGTCTAGGTTCAATGCATTAACTGATCCGCCAAATCAGGCCGTGTATTGGTTCCTATCTAAGTCATTTATGACACCATGTGTTGACCAGGAACAAGTGGCACACGGTTTCTGGATTACACGTCGTGTGGTCTATAACGACCCATACTTTACATACATTGTTATTACTTCAAAATTGAAGCACACTTATTACAACATATAACAAAACCATGTTAGGATCGTATAGGTATAGTGTCTTTAGAAACTGTGAAACATAAACAACTGGTTCATAAAGCATCTATATTGTCTCCCGTTTATTTCATCATATCTAGAGTCCCTTTTGGAATATCCTACTTAATAACCTTCTTCCTGACCTGGGGAAAGAAAACATACAAAAGGGTGAGCTTAAATGCTCAGTAAGTGTAAACAAAGGAAATATCATATTCATAAGAACATAGCATTTCAAAAATCTTAACCTACAAAAGAGATCATAATATCATAACATGGGATAAATCATAGTAGTGAAATTTAATCCCAATAATCATAACATAAAACATGAAACTTTGTGGAATACACACATAATCATAGAAAATCATTTCTTAGTAGTCAAGACTCATTACCAAGACTATCTTAGCGGACAAAGTCCATTTTTGAACTGAGTTCACTCCTCGTTTCAGTCCTGTATCACTGAACCAGATTAACCTGTCATTCCAGCCATGTCTATATCATGAGATATAAAGATTTACCCAATGCATTGGAGGTATATATAGGTCCCACCCATCTCATAATAATTCCATTCTTATGTGTTCCAAAAGATCATAAATCATACATCATAGCATAACCCATGTAATAAAAATGGGATTCTTAAACATCATGCCATCATAACATAATCCATAAAAGGACATCATAAAAATAATTCCATCATAACATAATCAAATAAATGTAAAAATAGGGATAGAAACAGAACCCTATATTTTTCTTATATGGAAAATAATTTTGATAAAACACTTGAACTTCATTCTTGAGGAAAATATCCTTTCTACTTCAAAAAAACATTTTTCCTTTCTTAACATGTCATAAAATTTTAAAAAAAGAATTCAATTAAAAATAAACTTGAAAACTTGTAAAGGAAGCTTCATATAAATAATTTTCCATGAAATCATAAAAAATCCATTCATGTCGTATAAGTTAAAAAAAACATTCTCCTCGTACTTTGGCCGTAAAAGTAAAAAAAGTACCTCGTACTAAAAACAACAAAAGATTCCTTTCACATCTTTTACTAAAACTAAACAATGAGTAGTATTGGATTTAAACAATTGTAGGAGGATAGAAATAATATTAAATATTGAGGAAACATGGATGTGAATGATAAATACACCCCAGTAAATACCAAAGTATAAACAATCTCGAATAAAAATGAGATTGTGAGATTTTCCCTTACCTTAGGTACGATTTGCTTCATACATGTCTGAAACTCCTGTATAATGATTTAAATAATGTTATTGACTTATTCCAGAATCTTACTCATTGTTATGATATCATATATGGTCATATTCTTAGCTTCGTATTAGTAATATTTCATTGCTACTTGTTATTCGGGTGTTTATTGTTTTTTGTTCTTATACGTGTTTTGTCGAATAAATTATTATTATTCTTTTTAGGTTATAGATACCTCATTTCTGGAATGGTATTAGTGTAATATATATCATATTTATTCAATCAATTCATTTATATAGTCCATATTCATTGAAGATCATGTAGAACGAGTCGCATCACATCGTGGAGACGGTAGGCCGTACGTACGCACAAGCGATGATATTGTTCCCATGATCGTGGAATTGTATTGAAGTGTATGTATACTATTTCAGAATAAAAATCACTTTAAAATAATCATATATATAGTTATTCTTTACACCATTATACCCATCCAAGTAAGGTGGTGGTGGAAAACAGATTACACCACGGCGTGGAGATGGTATTCCGTACGTACGCACACGCGGTGATTTCATTTTTCGTAGGATGGATAGAAGGTGAAATAGGGATGTTTCATATTTATAATAACATATAATTATATGAGTGATACTGATGTTATTACTTTATAATGAAACAACAAAAGAAGAGGAAGTAGAAGAAGAAATAAATTTGAAAGAATCGGTAACAGATATTACCTCTTCTTCGACAAGCCTCTTTGAAACCTCCTCTTAGGGCACTAATGTTGTTCTTTGAAGAAGACTAGGACCTCTAGAATATTACTAGGGAAGTAGAGAAGAGAAATTTTCAGGGGTTGACCGAGCTTGAATCCTCAAAGTGGTGTGAGGAGGAGAGGGAGGAGGTGCCCTTTTATAAGGGAGGAGAGTGGCACCTTAGGAAAAACTTAAAATATTATTTTATAATAAAGTCATATTCGATTTTTAATAGCTATAAATTGGTTTATTTAAAAGATAAGGAGGGGATGTGTCGAAATCCTCTCAACCAATAGATTTTAGACAAGTTTAGGTTACTATTTTAACCTTATCATTTAGATTTAACTTTAAGTTAAATAATTTAACTTTTACCGTGTCTTCTTGTATTCTTACACTATATGGTTAATAAACATACTATAACAAGACAAAAGAACCCCAAGTTGTTCATTATTAATAAATAAAACCATATCTAAGTCATTTGGCTGAACCTTAGATTTTTAGGAATAAAATAACAATTAATAATATAATATTTGTTTTAAAAACTATTTTATGTCACTTTTTGACACTATTTGGTATTTGATTTTTTGTGAAAATCATAACAGCATGATTAGTTCGAAAAAAGTTAATTAAATCAATAATAACATGTCATATTAACCTATAAAATTAGTTTAATTCATAAAAAGTCTCAAATTACATTTATTTGGGTATTTATAATATCAATTATGTTAATATTTCTTTAATAAGGTAATTACTGCATCATCATTATGTCATAAATAAATTAAATTATTTAAAGTCTAAAAATTATAAATAAAATACCATCATGTAGGAAATATTTTTAGATTTCTAATGAATATTTATAGTCGAATTTATCTTATTTATAACTCTATATGAAAAATGTTTTAGTTATTAAACTTTGATTTTAACTATTTTTACTCTTCATTAAATAAAATAATATTAAATGTTCTAATATAATCCAAGTGGACCTAAATGGTCATATTTTATTCCTAAGGTTGTTTTTAGTCGAATTACACTTATCCAATAGAATTAGGACATGTTTTAGGCTAATAATAATATCATTTTTACCCTTAATTACCCTATTTACTTTTAACCGTGGTAAAAAAAGTAAAAAGTTACTATTCACCAAAAATTATTTTTATCTTATTGAACCACATTTTACTCCTTGATATTAACCGTATCTCTCAGATTTTTGAAATTCCACTCACAAAAGCGGTAAAATTAAGTTTTATGTAAATTTTCAAATTCTCCTAGGAGGTGGGAAAAAGACGGTGAAAAGTTTAATAAAATTTTTATATATCTAAAATTATTATAAAATGACTCCAATGAATTACATTGAACTTATATAGATATTAAGTATCAATTTAGACCTAAAATAAATTTAAATAAAATAAATAATTATTTAAATAAAAAGGTGGTTTTTAAATAGTAACCCAGTGTTTTCACTATTCATCAAAAATTGAAAGTTTTCAAAAAAATACCAAAATTTCACCCTAGGCTAATTTCGATATTCCGAATCCAAAACTGAAGTCCATTTTTAAAGATACATTTTATAAAATTTTAAAAAGTGGGTATTACTATTCATAACGGCTAGCTTATATAATATTTTAATAGTATATCGTTGTTTAGTGAAACTCGGTATTGCGTACAATACACACTATCGAGGAAGGTCTCGATTTCGTGTAAAGCAAGCCAAGATAGTGTTGTGTGTAATGAAAGATTCCCTTGATGATTTATATAACATAAAAACAAAATATTTCTCATAAAAATCTCGGGTGTTGCATTCTACCCCCCTTATAATGAATTTCGCCCTCGAAATTCGTCACTTTGTAACAAACAAATGAGGATACCTCTCCCTCATCATATCCTCAAGATCCCATGTATCTTCTTTTAATTGGTGGTTCCTCCATAAAACTTTCACCAAGCGAGTGGTCTTGTTCCGTAGGAATTTTTTGCTACGATCCAGAATCTCTATCGGCTGTTCTTCATAAGAAAGATCTTGCTCCAGCGGTACAACTTCTGAGCTGAGTACATGTGAAGGATCAGGTATGTACTTTCTCAGGAGAGATACATGGAACACATCGTGAACTTGAGAGAGATTCAGTGGAAGCGCCAATCAGTAAGCTACCTTCCCAACACGATCCAGTATTTCAAAAGGACCAATACACCTAGGGCTCAGCTTGCCCTTCTTTACAAATCTCATTACTTTATTCCAAGGAGATATTCGTAAGAACACTTTATCACCCACTTCGAATTCTAGGTCTTTTCTTTGGTTATCAACATAAATTTTTTTTGACTCTGAGATGCCCTTATGTGTTGTTGAATAGATTGGAACTTTTCTGCCATCTCATCAACAAGATCAGATCCTAATAGCTTTCTTTCCCCAACTTCATCCCAACAAGTTGTAGTTCTGCATTTCTTTCCATAGAGAGATTCATAAGGAGCCATCTGAATACTGGAGTGAAAGATATTATTATAAGAAAATTCCACCAAAGGTAGGTGTTGATCCCAACCTCCTTTGAAATCCATAGAGCAAGCTCTCAACATATCTTCTAGAGTTTGAATTGTTCTCTCAAACTGACCGCCTGTCTGAGGATGATAAGCAGTGTTGAAACTCAACTCTGTATCTAATGTATGTCGAAGACTTCTCCAGAACTTTGAGGTAAACCTTGGATCCCGATCAGATATAATGGAAAGTGGTACTCCATGCAATCTTACCACTTTACATATATCCTGGCAAGCTGATCTAGAGAGAAATATTCTCTAATAGCAATGAAGTGTGCTGACTTCGTAAGACGATCAACTATGACCCAGATAACATTATTGCCTTTGGATGTTTTAAGAATTCCGGTGACAAAGTCCATAGTGATGTTTTCCCATTTCCATTCGGGTATGGGTAATGGTTGTAACATCCCCTTATACTTCTGTCTCTCAGCTTTAACTTGCTAACAAACCAAGCATCGAGAGACATATTCAGCAACATCTCTTTTCATTCCATCCCACCAGAAGTACTCTTTTAGGTCCCTATACATCTTCATGCTTCTAGGATGAATAGAGAATGAAGAACTATGAGCCTCATCCAGTAGCTCCTTCTTTAATTTTGGGATGGTAGGAACACAAACCCGATTCCTAAACCTTATTATCCCATCACAATCAAGGTTGAATTCATGAACATTTCTCACCTTCTTTTGTAACTCTATATCTTCTTTCTGTGCCTCTTTAATCTTCACATGTATAGATGGTTGAACATTCATTTGAGAAAGATAAGATTTTCCCCCTTCCATTATAATTCCAAGATCCATCCTTTGTAAATCCATAAATATTGGATCTTTTGTGATCCTCATCATGGATAAGCTGGCATGGTCTTATCGAATTAATGCGTCTGCCACCTTGTTTGATTTCCTAGGGTGGTAATGAATTGAGCAGTCGCAATCCTTAATCAGCTCCAACCATCATCTTTGGCGCAAATTCAGCTCCTTTTGTGTGAAAATATACTTTAAACTTTTATGATCAGTATAAATATCACACCTTTCACCATAAATATAATGCCTCCAAATCTTTAATGCAAAGATTACCACAGCTAACTCCAAGTCATGAGTTGGGTAATTTTTCTCATGGATTTTTAACTGTCGTGAGGCATAAGATATCATCATATCATTTTGCATGAGAACACACCCCCTTCCCTTCTTGGATGCATCACTATAGATCACAAACCTTTCTCCACTACAAGGCAGTGTGAGCATAGGTGCACTGGATAATCTTCTTTTTAACTCCTTGAAATTCTCTTCATATTCCTCTGTCTAAACAAAATTAACTCATTTCCAAGTCAATTTGGTGAGTGGGTTAGATAATTGTGAAAAATCCTTCACAAAAAGTCGATAATATCCAGCCAAACCAAGAAAACTTCGGATATCAGTTACTGTTGTTGGTCTCGACCATCTTTTGATAACCTCTATTTTTGCTGGATCCACAGATATCCCCTCTTTTGAGATTATGTGACCCAAAAATGCAACTTTTTGAAGCCAAAATTTACACTTGGTAAATTTGGCATAAAGCTTCTCCTTTCTCAGGGTCTTCAATACTATTCTCAAGTGATCTTCATGTTCTTCCTTTCTCTTTGAATAGACAAGAATATCTTCTATAAAGACTACCACAAACTGATCAAGATAGTATCTAAAGACTCTATTCATTAGATCCATGAATATAGCATGAGAATTAGTAAGACCAAATGGCATAACTATAAATTCATAGTGTCCATACCTTGTACGGAAAGCCGTCTTTGGTATATCCTCCCTTTTGACCCTTAATTGATGATACCCTGAACGAAGATCAATCTTGGAAAAGTATTGAGCTCCATTTAGTTGGTCAAATAAGTCATCAATGCATGAGAGAGGATATTTTTTCTTGATAGCGATCTTGTTAAGTTCTCGATAATCAATGCAGAGTCTCATTGATCCATCTTTCTTATTAACAAACAGAACAGGTGATCCCCAAGGTGACGCACTAGGTCATATGAATCCCTTATCAAGATTCTCTTGGAGTTTCTTCTTCAATTTCTGCAACTCAATTGGGGCCATTCTATAAGGTGTCTTTGAAATAGGCAAAGCACCCGGTACAAGTTCTATTGAAAAATCAACTTCACGATTTGGTGGAAGACCCGACAATTCCTCTAAAAAGACATCATCAAACTCCCATACAATGGGAATATTATTAATCATGAGTTTCTCACCAACCATTTGAGATAAGTAACCTTCATTTAGTGGAATCAAGACCCATAAGATGGAATAAATTTTCACTGGAAGGTTATGTTCATCCTTGCATCGATAGACGATCATAGATTGATCTGGAATATGAAATGTTACTTCCCTTCTTTGGAAATTGATATGAGCTCCATATAAAGAAAGCCAATCCATGCCAATAATCACATCAAATTCCACTATAGGAAGGATCACAAGATTTTCAGGAAGCACTTTCCCAAAAACTTCAATCGGAGAAGAATTGTAAACTTTTGATGCGACTGTTGTGCCATTAGGGGTTGTCACAGCTAACTCAACATCTAATTGTTGAGGTAATACAATGATACCCTTATAAAATTATTCAGAAATAAAAGAGTGGGTGGATCCAGAATCAAATAAAACATTTTCTACTTTAGAGTGGATGGTAAGTGTACCTTTCACCACTTTGTTATTGTACTCCACATCGTTGATAGAAATTGCATGTGACTTTCCTTTGTCTTTGGCCTTAAGAGTTTGTTTATGTCGATCATCGTCAAAAACCCTTGGATTAGGGCATTGATTGGCATAATTCCCCATTTCCTTGCACTTGTAACATTGAAGTGTAGGAGGTGCACTATGTGTAGCCTTTTCTTTGTTCGTATCAGTAGACATCTTATTCCCATCATTGCGGCATTAAAATTTCCGATGACCTTCTTTTTCACATTTGAAACATTTACTTGTCCCTTCAAGACAACTCTCTCCATGTTTCTTTCCACACTTTGAGCATAAGGGAAAACTCATCTTCTTTTCAGTGTGGTCTTTAGATTTCCCTTTGAATTCCATTTTACTCTTCTTATCAAACCCATATGACTGATGGATTACTGTAATCTCCATCTCAACCTTGAGAGCACATCAAACGATTTCCTAGTAGCTATTGAAGTCCCTTATAGACAACTCCCTTCAAAGACTTGGTTTTAAGCCACTAAAGAATCGATCGATCTTACTCTCAGGTTGGATAATAATCCTAGAAGCATACCTTGCAAGTCTTGTAAAATTTTCTTCGTAGGTACCAATAGATTCATCATCCTTTTACCTTAGTTCAAGAAACTCCTTCTCCATATTTGTTCGAAGAATATGAGGGAAGTACTTATTGAAAAATAAGTTCTTGAACTCGTTCCATTCCATGGAATCAATTTCATCTCTTGGCCTCATATTCTTGATAAGATTCCACCATTGATCAGCTTCACCTTCCAAATGATAAACTACTAAGATGAATTTATCATGTTCAGAACATTGAAGAATTGAAAATATATTTTCAATGGTATTGATCCATTGTTCATCCACTAATGGATCAGTAGACCCACTGAATGAAGGTGGACGTTGCCTCATGAAGGATTCAACAGAATTTTGCTCCTTCCTTTGCTCGTTTAGAAGTCATGCATGATTCATAGCTTGAGAAAGTTGTGTGAGCATGGCTACAATATTTTTCATTCCAGCTCCCATAACGTTTGGTTGCTCAGGAGGACAATCATTGCATTGCCCGTCGCATTCCGCATTAACAAGGTTCCTTCGTGTTCCAGCCATTGACTAAAACCAAGAATAATAGTGTGAGAAACACTAATTATAATAGGAAAACCACATAATCAAGAAAAAAATTTCACACTTAAGGTCTTATCATAGGTTACTCATGGCCATTTATAAAACACTAAGATTGTGTTCTATGCTTAGACTTATCCTTAGGGTTCTTACTAAGGATTTCACATCCTAGTTTCCAAAGGTTGACTATACCCTTCCTCTGATACCAACTATAACGACCCATACTTTACATACATTGTTAATACTTCAAAATTAAAGAACACTTATTACAACATATAAAAAAACTATGGTAGGACTGTATAGGTATAGTGTCTTTAGAAACTAGGAAACATAAACAATTGGTTCATAAAGAATCTACATTGTATCCCATTTATTTCATCATATCTAGAGTCCATTTTGGCATATCCTACTTAATAACCTTATTCTTAACCTGGGGAAAGAAAACATACAAAAGGGTGAGCTCAAATTCCCAGTAAGGTTAAACAAAGGAAATATCATATTCATAAGAACATAGCATTTCGAAAATCTTAACCTGCAAAAGAGATCATAATATCATAACATGGGATAAATCATAGTAGTGAAATTTAATTCCAATAATCATAACATAAAACATGAAACTTTGTGGAATACACACATAATCATAGAAAAATCATTTCTTAGTAGTCAAGACTCATTGCCAAGACTATCTTAGTGGACAAAGTCCATTTCTAAACCGAGTTCACTCCTCATCTCAGTTCTGTATCACTGAACCGGATTAACCTGCCGTTACAGCCATGTCTATCTCATGAGATATAAATCTTTACCCAATGCATTGGAGAGAGATATAGGTCCCACCCATCTTATAATGATGCCATTCTTATGTGTGCCACAAGATCATAAATCATACATCATAGCATAACCCATGTAATAAAAATGGGATTCTTAAACATCATGCCATCATAACATAATCCATAAAAGGACATCATAAAAATAATTCCATCATAACATAATAAAATCAATGTAAAAATAGGGATAGAAACAGAACCCAGTTTTTTTCTTATATGGAAAATAATTTTGATAAAACACTTGAACTTCATTCTTGAGGAAAATATCCTTTCTACTTCAAAAAAACATTTTTCCTTTCTTAACATGTCATAAAATTTTAAAAAAAGAAGTTGATTAAAAATAAAATTAAAAACTTTTAAAGGAAGATTCATGGAAATAATTTTCTATGAAATCATAAAAAATCCATTCATATTTTATAAGTTAAAAAAAACATTCTCCTCGTACTTTGGCCGGAAAATTAAAAAAAGTACCTCATACTAAAAATGACAAAATATTCCTTTCATATATTTTACTAAAACTCACCAATGAGTAGTATTGGATTTAAAAAATTGTAGGAGGATAGATATAATATTACATATTGAGGAAACATGGATGTGGATGATAAATACACCCCAGTAAATACCAAAGTATAAACAATCTCGGATAAAAATGATATTGTGATATTTTCCCTTACCTTAGGTCCGATTTGCTTAGTACGTGTCCGAACCTCCTGTATAATGATTTAAATAATGTTATTGACTTATTCCAGAATCGTAATCATTGTTATGATATCATATATGGTCATATTCTTAGCTTCGTATTAGTAATATTTCATTGCTACTTGTTATTCGGCTGTTTATTGCTGTTTGCTCTTATGCGTGTTTTGTCGAATAAATTCTTATTATTTTTTTTAGGTTATAGATACCTCATTTCCAGAATGGTATTAGTGTAATATATATCATATTTATTCATTCAATTCATTTATATAGTCCTTTTGCATTGAAGATCATGTAGAACGAGTCGCATCACATCGTGGAGATGGTAGGCAGTACGTACGCACGAGCGATGATATCGTTCCCATGATCATGGAATTGTATTGAAGTGTATGTATACTATTTCAGAATAAAAATCAATTTACAATAATTATATATATAGTTATTATTTACACCATTATACCCATCCAAGTAAGGTGGTGGTGGAAAACAGATTACACCACGGCGTGGAGACAGTATTCCGTACGTATGCACGCGCGGTGATTTCGTTTTCCATAGAATGGATAGAAGGTGAAATAGGGTTGTTTCATATTTATAATAACATATCAGTATATTATTGATACTGATGTTATTACTTTATAATGAAATAACTAAAGAAGAGTAAGTAGAAGAAGAAATAAATTTGAAAGAATCGGTAACGGATATTACCTCTTCTTCTACAAGCCTATTTGAAACCTCCTCTTAGGGAACTAATGTTGGTATTTGAAGAAGAACAAGACCTCTAGAATATTACTAGGGAAGTGGAGAAGAGAAATTTTCAGGGTTTGTCCGAGATTGAAGACTCAATGTGGTGTGAGGAGGAGAGGGAGGAGGTGCCCTTTTATAAGGGAGGAGAGGGGCACCTTAGGAAAAACTTAAAATATTATTTTATAATAAAGTCATATTCGGTTTTTAATAGCTCCAAATTGATTTATTTCGAAGCTAAGGTGGGGATGGGTCGAAATAATCTCAACCAATATATTTTAGACAAGTTTAGGTTATTATTTTAACCGTATCATTTATATTTAACTTTAAGTTAAATAATTTAACTTTTACCGTGTCTTCTTGTTTTCTTACACTATATGGTTAATAAACTTTCCATAACAAGCCAAACAAACCCCAAGTTGTTCATTATTAATATATAAAACCTTATATAAGTCATTTTGCTGAACCTTATGTTTTTATGAATAAAATAACAATTAATAATATAATATTTGTTTTAAAAACTATTTTATGTCACCTTTTGACACTATTTGGTATTTGATTTTTGTGAAAATCATAACAGAATGATTAGTTCAAACAAAGTTAATTAAATCAATAATAACATGTCATATTAACCTATAAAATTAGTGTAATTCATAAAAAGTCTCAAATTATATTTATTTGGGTATTTATAATATCAATTATGTTAATATTTCCTTAATAAGGTAATTACTGCATCATCATTGTGTCATAAATAAATTAAATTATTTAATGTATAAAAATTATAAATAAAATACCATTATGTAGGAAATCGTTTTATCTTTCTAATTAATATTTATAGTCTAATTTATCTTATTTATAACCCTATATGAAAAATGTTTTAGTTATTAAACTTTGATTTTAACTATTTTAACTCTTCTTTAAATAAAATAATATTAAATGTCCTAATCTAATCCATGTGAACCTAAATGGTCATATTTTATTCCTAAGGTTTTTTTTGGTCGAATTACACTTATACAATAGAATTATGATATGTGTTAGGGTAATAATAATATCATTTTTACCCTTAATTACCCTATTTACTTTTAACCGTGGTAAAAAAAGTAAAAAGTTACTATTCACAAAAAATTATTTTTATCTTATTGAACCACATTTTAATCCTTGATATTAACCGTGTCTCTCAGATTTTCAAAATTCCACTCACAGAAGCGATAAAATTAAGTTTTATGTAAATTTTCAAATTCTCCTAGGAGGTGGGTAAAAGACGGTGAAAAGTTCAATAAAATTTTTATATATCTAAAATTATTATAAAATGACTCCAATGAATTACATTGAACTTATATAGGTAATAAGTATCAATTTAGACCTAAAATAAATTTAAATAAAATAAATAATTATTTAAAAAAAAATCGGTTTTTAAATAGTAACCTAGTGTTTTCACTATTCATCGAAAATTGAAAGTTTTTAGAAAAATACAAAAATTTCACCCTAGGCTAATTTCGATATTCCGAATCCAAAAATGAAGTCCATTTTGAAATATAAAATTTATAAAATTTTAAAAAGTGGGTATTACTATTCATAACAGCTTGCTTATATAATATTTTAATAGCATATCGTTGTTTAGTGAAACTCGGCATTGTGTAAAACACACGCTATCAAGGAAGGTCGCGATTTCGTGTAAAGAATGCCAAGCTAGTGTTGTGTGTAATGAAAGATTACTTTGATGATTTATATAACATAAAAACAAAATATTTCTCATAAAAATCTCAGGTGTTACATGGTCCAACTGAACACAGCGTGTTGTCCCTTCGGGTTAGGGTTGGACCGTGTACCCCATACATGGCTTGCCCAACTGGAAACCGTGTAACACGGAAACTACACAGTGTGTTCCCCACTGAACATGCCATGTACTCCAAAAATTCTGAAGTACATCAACACGCCATGTCCCCAGGAATGTACTTTGGATGGACGGTGAAAAAAAAGTACACGCCGTGTAGTCGGAACTACACGCCTTGTACTCATCCAAATTACACAGATTTATTAAAATTTATTATTATATTATACAAACCCTTGATACGTGTACCATAGTGCAGATGTAAAGTTGAGGCACAACACGTGATATGTGTTTTATATATATGTGTTAAATTTAACATCTTTGTAATGAATGGAAATTCAATGGGTTTCCTCCAAGGTACAAGTTACATACAAGGATGATTTTAAATGAATTTATTTGTTTAAAATTATGATGGATGAGAATCTTAAGGAAATTCAAAAAAGGGTTTAAGATAAAAGGATTGATTAATTAAAGATAATTAATTTATTCGAGCATGATTTATCTTAAACAAGAACAATTAAAGAATTTAATGCTAGTTTTATTTATGCGTAAATATCGTTGCATGTATGGATGATCATGAGCTAGACCAAGACCTTTGTATGTGAAAGGTTTCTTTTAATTAATTTATTTAAATTAAATTTTTTGGCCTGCGAGCCTTCTCCTCATTAATATGTAGGGCTTGTGCGCCCAAGGATTCCTTTATGTAAAATCCCCTTTCTACCCCTCACCTTCGTGTGAGATAAATGGATATGTAATGGATGGGACTCCCAAGCTGGTGGAGGTGGCTCAAGTCAGGAGCCAAGGCGAAACCAATATAAGGAGATACAAAGGTGGATAGGTGGAAAGCTGTAAACACAAACCTGAAAGGTTCAAGGTGTTTCTCCCCTAGGTCTTGGGTTAGTTTATCAACCTCTAGATAAACTAACCAATAGAAAAAGCTCATGATCATACCATTTATTTTATTTCTGTCAGTTGCATGTTTTATTTATTATGGGTGTGTTGTCACGATCACACAATTAATGAATTAAACGAGCATGAAAGATGGAACTAAAATAAAACCAGCTTATACGTAAATATTATCTTAGACATGGTTAATCACTTAAGTATATCCCAATTAATATTAAAAATCATGTAATAAAATATAATAAATTGAAAATTTACGTATAAGGATAAAATCCCTCAAAGAAATATTAAGTCGGTATAACCTTCCATAATCTTGGTTAGAATCGAACCATAGTTCAAAGTACTTGACCAACCCTAGTTGGGGTGCTTTAAATTATCAGGGAATTCTAATTCAAGGTTTTGGGTTGACTTGACTTGGTTCCCATCAAGGGTTGACTGCCACAGGAGGACTTGGTGTGACCAAGAGGCAATGGTTGATGAAATCCAAAATAAAAGGATTTCAAGATTGGGGGGTCCACTCAGCGGATCAAGGAGCTGCGAGTTAATGCAGTTGGCATTTAAAATGCCTACCTAAAACCCTTCAAGTTTCTTGACCAACCCTAGTTGGGGTAATACAAAGGGAAATATGGATCCTTGCCACTAGAATATTCAGGCAACGAAATATTCCGAAGTCAATAGTGAAGGCTATTGGATTTCGATAAAATAGTGGGAGACTAATAAGTATTAATTTATTTTTTTGTCTCATTTTTTATAATAAAGTAATAAACCTTTTCTCATCTTAATTTTTAGAAATGGTAAGAAAAATGACTTCAAACATATCATTTCAAACCATACTCAAGAAGGAAAACCTTCTCACCAGCACCAATTTCCAAGAGTGGCAGAGGCATTTATGCGTCATCCTTCACCATGAAAGGAATTTGTATGTGCTGGAAGAGCCTATTCCAGTTGCACCTAGAAAGGAGGCCAGCGATGAGGAACTATCTCTCTATATGAAACACATGAATGATTCCACATATGTCCAATGTTTCATGCTATCGACCATGTCTAATAAGCTCTTGAAGAAACATGAAAACATGGATGCGTATAACATGATGTATCACCTTAAGGATATATACCAAGAGAAGGTGAGATATGAGAGATATAAGATCTCCAATTCTTTTTTTACAACTAAGCTTGGAGAGTCTATGCTAACTGGGCCTCATGTAGTCAAGCTTATTGGCTACATTGAATGCCTGGACATCTTAGGGACTAAGTTCCTGGATGAGTTGCGTACATATCTCATCCTATCATCACTGCCCAAGACCTTATCTAGCTTCATTGTCAATTATAACATGAGCAACAATGAGAAGAGTATATCAGAAATTCTGACCTTGATTCTCCAGGTAGATAAGGATGTGGGTCGTGACAAACCCACAATCCATATGGTGAATAAGAAAAGGAAGGACAAGGAAAAGGGGCCAAAGACTTATAAACGGTCTGAAGCCCCTGAGCGCCGTCCATCCAAGAAGGGGAATATCTAGAGGTAGGTCAAGGAACGGGAGGCGATGTGTTTTTCATGTGGAAAGCAAGGCCACTGGAAGAGGAACTTCACCCAGAAGAGTGGGGATGCTAAAGGTGCATTCGTTATCAAGTGTAATCTTTCTATTTATACTCATTGGGTATTAGATATAACTTGTGGGGCTCACATATGTATTAAAATGTAGGAACCAAGTAGATTTAGAAAGATTACTAAAGGAGAGGTGGATCTTCGAGCTGCCAATGGCGCAAGGATGGCTGCATTGGCTATTGACGATTACCGCCTCTCATTGCCGACTGGGATGATTTTGGTTTTACATAACTATTATTATGTGCCTAGTGTTACCAAGAACATAATTTATGTATCTTGTTTAGATATAGATGGATTTATTTTCAAGTTTGGAAATAAGGGTTGTCTCTTTTATAAGAACAACGTATGTTATGGTATGGCTCATTTAAATAATGGTTTGTATGTATTAAATTATGAAAACCAATTGTTGGAAATAGACAACGAAACAAACTCACATGACTCATACATCACCCAGTTGTGGCATCACCATCTCGGTCATGTAAACAAGAAGCGCTTGACAAAGCTTTTCCAAGATGGTTTTTTTGACTCTACTAAGCTAAAACCACTTGATAGATGTCACGCTTGATTACAAGGAAAAATGACCAAACCACCCTTTGGTGGACAAGGTGAAAGGGCCACAGAGATTCTAGGATTGGTGCACACAGATGTGTGTGGACCATTTCCAGTAGAAGCTAGAGGTGGATATTCTTACTTCATTACTTTTACTGATGATTTTAGTAGATATGGATATGTCTACTTAATGAGGTATAAGTCAGAATCCTTAGAGAAATTTAAGGAATTCAAGAATGAAGTAAAGAATCAGATTGGTAAGAATATAAAGAAACTTCGATCGGATCGAGGTGGAGAATATTTGAACCAAGAGTTCAACGATCTTCTACGGGAGTCTGGGATTCTATCTCAGATCACTCTTCCTTATACACCACAGTGGAACAATGTTAGTGAAACAAGGAACCACACCTTGTTAGACATTGTGAGGTTGATGATGAGTCTTGTAGATCTTCTATTATCCTTTTGGGGATATACATTAAAAACTACAGCATACACATTAAACCGAGTGCCAACTAAGGCAGCAAATGAAATTCCATCTGAGTTATGGAATGGAAGGAAACCCAATTTGACACACACACATGTATGGGGATGCGAGGAATTTTTTAAGGCCTTCTTAGGAAACAAACTAACACCCCAGGGCACGAGGTGTATCTTTATAGGATATCCCAAGGAAACAAAAGGATATTACCTATATAACCCTTTAGATAAGAAAGTGATTGTTTCTAGAAAAGCTGTATTTTTTGAGAGGGAGCACATCCTCAAGAAGGATAGTGGGAGTAAGATTGACTTTGACGAAGTTGATGCTCAAGATACACAAGAGTCGGTACAGGAACAAGTTCCACAGGTCCCTATGGAAGAGGTTCCAGAAACACAAGTACTGTGTAGGAGCTCAAGAGAGGTAAGAGAACCAGAGAGATTTGGTTTCCTAGTCACCAAGGATGGTGAATCATTATTGTTGGACAATGATGAACCTATCTCCTACAAGGAAGTAGTATAAAGCTTAGAAGCTGCAAGATGGATAGAATCTATAAATTTAGAGATGGATTCCATGTATCAGAACCAAGTCTGGGTTCAGGTTGATGAGCTAGTTGATGTAAATCTTGTTGGATGAAAATGGGTATTCAAGAGAAAACTGGACATGGAAGGTCAAGTTAGCACCTATAAATCAAGGATAGTGTCTAAAGGATTCAGACAGGGTCAAGGAATTTACTATGATGAAACCTTCTTGCCAGTTGCCATGTTTAAATCCATAATAATCATACTTGCCATAACAACTTACCATGACTACAAGATTTGGCAGATGGATATCAAAACAACATTCCTTAATGGGAACCTTCAGGAAGATGTCTATATGACACAACCAAAAGGGTTTGTGACACCAGGTGAAGCCAAAGGTGTTTGCAAGTTGCAGAAATCCATTTATGGATTAAAGAAATCATCTAGGTCATGGAACATTTGATTTGATGAAACCATAAAGGAATTTTGTTTCATTAAAAATGAATGTGAGCCAAGTTTTTATAAGTGTTTTAATGGGAATGAAATCATTATCCCAGTAGTATATGTTGACAACATATTTCTTATTGGAAACGATGTACCAGTCTTACAGTCAGTTAAGGACTGGTTGAACAAGTGTTTCTCCATGAAGGACTTGGGTGAAGCATCCTACATTCTAGAGATCAAGATCATTAGTGATAGATCCAAGAGGCTTCTTGGACTAAGTCAGGGTACATACATTGACCAGATACTAAAGATATTTAGTATAGAAAAATCCAAGAGGGTATTGGTTTCAGTGTCACATGGCTTATATCTTTCTAAGAAAATGTGTCCCCAGACACAACTGGAGAAAGATAGAATGAGTAACATCCCATATGCTTCGGCTATAGGATCCATCATGTATGCCATGTTATGTACCCAGGATTGATGTTGCCTATGCATTAAGCATGGTAGGAAGATATCAAGTAGATCCAGGAGAACAATATTGGAATTCTATTAAGACTGTCCTTAAGTATCAGAGAAGAACTAAGGATATGTTCTTGGTGTATGGAGGAGATAAGGAGCTTGTAATCAAATGGTATGTTGATGCTAGTTTTCAAACAGATCAGAATGATCTTAAGTCTCAATCTGGATATGTTTTCTATCTCAATGGAGGAGATGTGAGCTGGAAGAGTTCAAAGCATCCAGTTGTTGCCGATTCTACAGCGGAGTCCAAAAATATAGCAACTTATAATGCAGCCAAGGAAGCCGTCTGGATTTATAACTTTGTCTAAGAGTTTGATGTAGTACCTAGCAGTAAAGATCCTATCACATTTTATTATGATAATACTGCAGCGATGGCTCTTACGAAAGAACCAAGGGCACATCAACGGACAAAGCACATACTCTGAAAGTATCACCTCTTGATGGATTTCTATCAAAGGGGTGAAGTTGCAGTGAGCAGAGTGTCCACAGAAGAGAACGTGGCAGACCCCATGACTAAAGGCCTATCTCAGCAGAAGCATGAATATCATGTGAGAGCTAGCGGGTTAAAGGTTATTAGCAATTGGCTCTAGTCCAAGTGGGAGTCTATTGGAGTTGGTCGCCTAGAATCAACTACTTTGTACTTTATTCATTAATAAAAGCCTTATCACATCTTGATTTTTCTTTTGCGTGACAATGCATGTGATAATGTCCTAAGGATTACTGTTGCATTAAAGGGTCATAGTGGATCCCTGCTATGATGAGAACCCGAAAGTGCCATAACACTATTCTTGAATATATGTTCTATAGCTGGATGATGTTATTTGAGGCACACAAATAATACAGGCCATTAGGGGTGATGACTCATAAAAATTTGAGGCACCTTCTCAGGGTGTGCACCCTTGGTAATATCGAGGAGGATATTATGAGAACGAGACTCGCCAGAAAGAAATCCACATTTCATAGTGTCATTGGATGTTCCTATCTGCGGGCGTGTGTATTGGTCCTTAGACTTTAAGATTATTATTAATGGGTATTACAACTCACTCACTTAGATGTATTGACGAAAACTGTGATGACACACTGTTCACAGCGAGGTAGGATACGTTGGGTGCGTCACGAGTAATACTGCATTAATAGATAATGCAAGAAAGGATTTGTCCCTTCTGTTCCATAAAGGAAGTAGATATCTCAGGCTCTTTGATATAATTGATATAGCCTAAATAAATCCATGGACATGGTAAGGTATGAGCGAGTTCAATTTCGGGAATTCAAAGAAAGAATAATCGAGCACATGGGTTGATGGCACTAGCATGCAACCCGATTGATTAGAGATATCGAGACAAAGGGATAAAATTACACGGTAAGCATTCGTAGGAGGTGACACGTCATTGCAGCGTTAACTTCTTTCTCTATGGTAGCCTTGGTGTGTTTCTAGGCTCTAACCTTGGACTTTAGGCAGGCTCCACCTAATGCCACTGAGAAAGAGGCCTAGAGGGTCACACACTAAGTGTGTCCATATATCTCAAGTTAAATATTAATTCAACACGTTGAATAAAGATTATTCCTGACTGTGGTTTAATAACTATTGAAGGATGCCTGATCACATTTATTTCGACACTAGTTATTCGAGAGAATATATTATGGACGAAATAATATATATTTATTAGCGAGTAATGCAGTTACATTTATTTAAGAAATAAATAGACATTACTCAAGGACTAATAAATGTGGTGGAGAAAATAAAGAAAAATAGAAAATAAAAGTACACGCCGTGTATATTGAATATACACGCCTTGTAATTTTATGGAAAATGAGTACACGCCGTGTATTAATGATTACACGATGTGTAGTTTTTCCAGTCGGGATTTTGAGGAAATAATATTGTTTTATTAAATGATATTTATTATAATCAGTGTGGGTGCATGTCAAGGAATTAATCATTCGACATGGGGGGTTTTCAATAAGAGTTAATGAAATAAATAAAATGTGTAACATGTTTATTTATTATCATAACTCTATAACCTCAAACCCGATTATATATATCCTCTCAACCCCAATACTTTTCCTCAATCGTTGTGCACAAAAATTCTGGAGAGTTATCTCAAGTACGAAAGAACTCTTTCCTCCAGGAACTCTCTCAAGACCAAGAGAGATCCACCACCACCAGATCAAGGCGATCGAAGGCGGACATCGCAAGTGAAGGTTCTTCCGCACTAGCACCTAAAGATCCCTTCAGTGACGTCCAGAGATACGTGGAGAACGTGTGGATCACTATTAGAGGAATCCTATACTTGGATTCTACAATTCAATGATGGATCACACTAGATCGTGATCGGATACATCAACGAAGAAAGAATTCCATCAAGGTAATTATTGTCAATTAATTAAATTAATTATAACCAACATATGATGATCCTATCTCTATGGTTTCGGGACTCCCTATTTTGTTTTTCGTTCTCCATTCTATTCTAAAGATCCGACATTTTACATTATGATGGATCTCAGATTGATCATTGTTAATGCTAAAATTAAAGTTGGACTGACCCACTAACGCGCTTCTGCTGTGCCTGGAACCTACACTATGATGGTCTTGAGAGTGAACCTTGAATAATAAAGTGGTTTGGGGAGTGAAATAATTCAAATATAAGGAAAGATCTATGAATAGGGATGGTAGTTTTTCCCACCTAGTAGGTTTATTCCCCATGAAGTTCCCTGATAAGTTATGGTAATGATCCTTTACTTACAGAGAATGATTTTATATGCTTATTTTTCTACCACAATTCTATGTATTATTCCCATGTTATGATTTCATGGATTATGATATTGATTCCCTTATAATTAATGTCTTATGAAATTAAAATCTTTATGCCTTAATTCATGTTTATAATCTTTGATATGTAGGGTATGATTTTATAATTTTATGCTCATGTTCTCATACCCTTATGGTTATGTCATGCTTACATAACTTCCTTTTTTACCCTTACTGAGCATATGAGCTCACCCTTTTTTATGTTTCATTTCTACAGGTTAGGAAGAAAGATATTATGTATGATTATTAAATGTGAAGATCATTGTGGGAAATATTGAAGATCTTTCACCAAGTTAGAATATTGTGTTCTAAGTTTTCAAAAACACTAAACTATTACAGTCCTTGAGCATGTACTTTGTAATGTGATTAATATTCATATAAAATTATATAATATCCATTTATGTTAATCCCAGGTTGCTATATTTTATATCAAAGGAAAATTTTAGTCAACCTTTGGAAACTAGTACGAGAAAACTTTAGTGAGATACCTAGGGCTATTTCTAATGATATGTTTACGAATATCTCTAAGGATATACTAAGGTGTCATATATTTAAATGAAGGTGTCATGATTTAGACATAATATAAGTGATTTTTTATGATTATGTGGTTTTACACTATGATAAGTGCTTATCACACTATGCTTTCTGGTTTTAGTCAATGGCAGGAACCAAAAGGAATTAGGTTAACATTGAATGTGACAGACAATTTTCTGATGAGAAGTCAAATGGGATAATCACTAGAGTGAAGGAAATTGTGATCATGAATAATCATTTTTCAAAGAACATGATTAACAATGTGTACCTTAACCAACTCTTGGACTCACCAAAGAAGAGAAGGAAAGAGTTCACTAAGAATTCAGGTAATGGATACCATACAAGAAAGATGATTCAGTATCCTACTTGTTGAGAATTGGGAATAAGCACCCAAGTCAATGTATTAGAGGAATGAGAAGATGTTTTAATTGTGGAAGAAGCACCCAAGTGAATGTATTAGACTTATTAATTTCTTAAGGTTGAAGTGGAATAATTGAAGTGTTTATGTATTTGGATTCAAGAATTATGTTATATGAATTGTGAAATATATAAGGATTGTCTAGTTTATGTTTTTCACTAAGGATTTACAAGAGTATGTTGAATGGTTTTGATGGACTAGAAAATTGATTTAATGGAAAGGTTATATTCATGAAAAACACACGATTAAGGAAAATATAACCCTTAATATATTACTAATTTTAAGATAATGATGTTTGGATAAACTAAATTGGACGGTAAGAATTACTTTAGAATTGATTAATGATTTGTTGAAAAAGTCGTTTATTCTATAATTGATGAAGTTTATAACATTTTTGGATTTAAGAAATATATCTAATAAACTTTGGAATAAAGAAACATGTATGTTTTCAATAATTATTTATTTTAATTTAGTTTATTACCATGTTTCAAGAGAATACATGATGAAGGTATTCACATGTTTGGTAAATGAAAAATAATAGATACTTTATGATATATATGGGATCCATGTTAAGATGATTTTGAGAAATTTAGTGACCTTATTTCTAAAGTTTTGGAATTTTATCTTTCGGAAGGGTTGTAAGGTTAACCATTTATGGAATAGTCTATGTTAAACTTCAGATGACGTTTTAGAGATTAAAGTATAATATCACTATATGAGGATTTATGAATATTGGATAACTTGTGCTAACCATTTTGTTATGATAAAGATAGATGGAATGACCTATCATTTTGTTTATGGATCTCATGATCTTCTAATGATTTAGGAATGAAAAATTTACCTTTATTTCTTAGAATAAGATATGAATTTGAAATTGATCAAGGCACGATAAAGGGTGGGATTGTGATAAAATCAAGTAATTTTATCTTCTAATGAAAATTCATAAAAATTAGGAAAAGGGTCTTGAAATAAAATTGTATATTGTTATCATAATTTTTAATGATATCAATGAAATTTTTCAAGCCTCTTTGGGTTATTGATTTATGATCGTTAACTTTCTACTAACCATGTTCTCCATCACTCTCCATCAAAACTTGATAGTTAGATTTCTCTTACATGTCCACATTTTCACTTTCTAATTATGTTCTCATATATGGAAACCTAGTTATGAGTTACTTTGGGTAATCGTTATGTTTCTAACATTCCCTTTGAAAGGAAGTTTTACTATTCATTTGTATGATTTGGGTTTCTATGAAAGGATCTTTCAAGTATTAAACATTTGATAACCGAGAAAAATTTTGAGGGTGAATTTCATTTTAAGTGGGGTTGAATGTAACACCCTGAGTTTTTATGAACTATTTTTTATGAATTAATTTAATCTTTTTTATATTTTTTATTTCACGTAGCATTGAATATAGCTTTTATTATATGAAAGCACCAAGTTATTTTTATTTTGTACACAACACCATGTCGAGCTTGTACTACACGCGCGAAATAGATTATATTTCAGTACATGAAACACTAAGCTTTTCTTATGTTACATATAATGCTGAGTTCGAATGATAACTTGCATGACATGCAAGACCCAGTTTTACCAAACTATAATGTACTATTAATAATATTACTATAGTTTTCACCTAGCCATTGAAATAACAGTTATAAATAAGATTGATTAAATTATGAAAATATGGTTTACACATGTATATAAGAAGACTTATTTTGTGACCAATTAACTATAAATGAAAAAAAACCTTTTGAAAACATAGGAAATCTTTTGCTAAAAAACTATATTTATGCAATCAAACACATTTTACCTCAATAAATTAATTAAACCACTTTTAATAAATGGTTTTAATGATATATATATATATATATATATATTATTCAGTAAACTATTTAACATTCATCTTATATGTTTTAAAGATAAGAGATAAGAATAAATCCAATTTTACGCATAAAGATATATATATATTTTTTTTCTAAAAGGTAATTTTACTGCCTTTTAATGGCGCACCTATTTTAAATCTATTTTTTTTCACTTTTATAAATTTTATTTAGAAAAATAAACTTTATTTTTGAAATTATAGCATCAAAATTTAATTTGGGTGAATTTTTTATATTTTTCTGAGAAGTCTTATTTTTTGATGAATAGTGAAAACACTAAATTTTAATTGGAAACTGCATTTTCATCTAATTTATTTATATAGTTAGAATATATTTTAAAGTTGTTTTAAAGTATATTTAGATAAATTATAAATATATTAATACAATTTAGGTCATTGGAAACAATTTCAAATTGAAATTGGATATAAAAACATTTCAAACTTTTGAACATTTTGAACTTAAAAACTCATCATCTCATCCTGTCTACAGGATTAATTTTAAATTAATTTCTTCCACTTCTGTGATTATAATTTGTAAAAATAGATTCCATATTTTGAATAATAAAAATTTGTAATTTATAATAAGGTCAAATTAATTTTTGACCAAAGTGATTAGTGAAAGTAATTAAAATTAATTAAAACGATTAATGTAAAAATGAGATTACTTAGTGGTTAAACTTTAACTTAAGGGGGAAAATAACCTATAAAAATGTTCAAAATAAATTATATGGACATATTTATACCATATACTCCATTTTATTTATAATGGACCCTTATTGGAGGCACATGATATAAGGGAGGCCTCTCAACAGTGTTTGTCTTTTTATGTTTACAAGAATTTCACTCCTTCTCCACTATAAAAGGGTACTCACCCACTCACTTATTCACACCTATAAATCCATTTGTATTAGAAAAATACTATAAAAATATCCTCCAAAATTCCTTAAATTTATCCTATAGGCCTCACTTTTGGTAGGAATCCAACCAAGGAACCCCTTGGTGCAAACCAAAAGGAGTTACCAAAAGAAGAGGTAACATCTTTCAACAAGCACTTTTGTTTTATTTTTTTCTCTACCCTTAAATTATTCTTATTCTATTCACATATAATAAACTCTATATAATCAATATACTAATATGTTTTTATGTTAAGGGTTTTACCTACACTCACACACACTTTCATTAAATGGGATATGCAATCATTGTTTATATGTATGACAAACTACCACCTCACAAACGGATGCTGTTCATTATTCCATTAACACTTATAAAGGTTAGAAATAATTATGGATTTAATATTTTATATTATATATATATGATAATTATGATGTATTTATTCTTATATAATTATTATATAACACATACCTTAATGATTTCCATTTTGTGGGAATATGATAACTTCATTTGTGGACGTGTGGACTACCACCACTACTAAAAAATCGGGCATTAGCGACCGCCATTGGCGGTCGCTATAGGTCTATAGAGAATGCCCAACGACCGCCATTGGTGGTCGCTTCAGCTTCATCGCTGTAGGCCAATAGCGACCGCTATAGGTGGCCGAAATGCTGGCCTTAAGCGACCGCCTGGCGGTCGCTACACTGGGAATTTTTTAAAAAAAAATTCATACTGAAAGAAATATATATATATATATATTTATTAAATAATATATATATATATATATTAAAGAAAATATTTATATATATAATATTAAATAAAATATTTTAAATATATATATATATATAAAATATGATTTAAATATTTTAATATATTTATATATATATATATATTAAAGAAATATATATATATATAATATTAAATAAAATATTTTTCATTTTTTTAATGAAATGTACGAATTGTGTTTTTTTTCTTCACGGTGCAAAATCAGAGATAAAACAAGGTAACAATCATAAAAAATGGAAAACTATTTCAAACAGCATAAACATCAAGATCATCATAAACAATAAACGTGCTTCAACGATCCGAGCAGGTCCATCTATTTCAATCTTCTACTTTAATAAACCTACAATAAGACAAAAAAACAAAAAAACAAAACAAACGTAAATTGGACATAATTATTCTGTTATTATATACATATAATAAAATTAAATCTGACATCAAATCATGGTGCTATAATAATTTTAAACCCCCAATTTAAGAAATGCTATCATTTTAGGTCATTTGGAGCACGTTTGCTCTGAATTCGACCGTCTCACGCCGTTTTTGGTGTTTTATGACACCAGAAACGCGTTTCCAGTCACCGCTATCAAAAGAAACCTCTGATTGATGTGCCGTCTGCCCGACCATTTCAAAAATCACAAAATGGCTGTTGTCGTACGGTTTCATGGCATTCCGAGGTCGTTCGGGTGGTTTTGACCCCCCAACGCGCCATTTTAGCGCGCGCCGAGCTGTTGAAAATGACACAATCGGCCGTACCGCGCGCACCGCACGTCCGATGGGAATGCCGTTTCCTAAACAATGTCATGAATAATATTCCTAATGTTTTCATGTGGTTTCAGGTCATTCGGAGCACGTTTGCTCCGAATTCGACCGTCTCACGCCGTTTTTGGTGTTTTATGACACCAAAAATGTGTTTCCGGTCACCGCTGTCAAACGACACCTCCGATTGACATGTCGTATTCCTGAACATTTCTAAAATCACACAACGGCTATTTTCGTACGGTTTCATGGCATTCTGAGGTCGTTCGGGTGGTTTTGACCCCCCAACGCGCCATTTTAGCGCACGCCGAGCTGCTGAAAATGACACAATCGGCCGTACCGCGCGCACTGAACATCCTATGGGCACGCCGTCTCCTCCTACACGTCACTAATAATATTCATAATTTTTTCGTGTGGTTTCAGGTCATTCGGAGCACGTTTGCTCCGAATTCGACCATCTCATGCCGTTTTTGGTGTTTTATGACACCAAAAACGCGTTTCTGGTCACCGCCGTCAAACGACACCTCCGATTGACATTCCGTCTCCCCAAAAATTTCACAAATCACACAACGGCTGTTTTTGTATGGTTTCATGGCATTCCGAGGTCATTCGGGTGGTTTTGACCCCCCAACGCGCCATTTTAGCGCGCGCCGAGCTGCTGAAAACGACACAATCAGCCGTACCGCGCGCACCGCACATCCGATGGGTGCACCGTCTCCTACTACACGTCATGAATAATATTCCTAATGTTTTCGTGTGGTTTCAGGTCATTCGGAGCACGGTTGCTCCAAATTCGACCGTCTCACGCCGTTTTTGGTGTTTTATGACACCGGAAACGCGTTTTCGATCACCACAGTCAAACGACACCTCCGATTGACATGCGGTCATCCCGAAAATTTCAAAAATCACACAACGGCTGATATCGTACAGTTTCATGGCATTCCGAGGTCGTTCGGGTGGTTTTGACCCCCCAACGCGCCATTTTAGCGCGCGCCGAGCTGCTGAAAACGACACAATCGGCCATACCGCTCGCACCACACGTCCGATGGACACGCTGTCTCCTCCTACACATCACGAATAATATTAATAATGTTTTTCATGTGGTTTCAGGTCATTCGGAGCACGTTTGCTCCGAATTCGACCGTCTCACAACGTTTTTGGTGTTTTATGACACCAGAAACGCGTTTCCAGTCACCGCCGTCAAACGACACCTCCGATTGACGTTTCGTCTGCCCGAACATTTCACAAATCACACAACGGCTATTGTCGTACGGTTTCATGGCATTCCGAGGTCGTTCCGGTGGTTTTGACCCCCAACGTGCCATTTTAGCGCGCACCGAGCTACTGAAAACGACACAATCGGCCGTACCACATGCACCGCATGTCTGATGGGCGTTCCGTCTCCTCCTACACATCACGAATAATATTCCTAATGTTTTCGTGTTGTTTTAGGTCATTTGGAGCACGTTTGCTCCGAATTCGGCCGTCTCACGCCGTTTTTGGTGTTTTATGACACCAGAAACACGTTTTCAGTCACCGCCGTCAAACGACACCTCCGATTGATGTGCTGTCTGCCTGACCATTTCAAAAATCACACAACGGCTATTGTCGTATGGTTTCATGGTATTCCGAGGTCGTTCGTGTGGTTTTGACCCCCCAACGCGCCATTTTAGCGCGCGTCGAGCTGCTGAAAATGACACAATCGGCCGTACCGCACGCACCGCACATCCGATGGGCACGCCGTCTCCTCCTACACATCACTAATAACATTCATAATGTTTTCGTGTGATTTCAGGTCATTAGGAGCACGTTTTCTCCGAATTCGACCGTCTCACGCCGTTTTTGGTGTTTTATGACACCGGAAATGCGTTTCCGGTCACCGCGGTCAAACGACACCTCCGATTGATGTGCCGTCTACCCGAACATTTCAAAAATCACACAACAGCTGATGTCGTACGGTTTCATGTCATTCTGAGGTCGTTCGGGTGGTTTTGACCCCCCCAACGCGCCATTTTAGCGCGCGTCGAGCTGCTGAAAACGACACAATCGGCCGTACCGTGCGCACCACACGTCCGATGGGAACTCCGTCTCTTACTACACATCACCAATAATATTTATAATGTTTTCGTGTGGTTTCAGGTCATTCGGAGCACGTTTACTCTGAATTCGACCGTCTCACGCCGTTTTTGGTGTTTTTTGACACCGGAAACGCATTTCCGGTCACCGTGGTCAAAAAACACATCCAATTGACATGCCGTCTACCTGACCATTTCAAAAATCACACAACGGCTGATTTCATACGGTTTAATGGCATTTTGAGGTCGTTGGGCAGTTTTGACCCCCCAACGCGCCATTTTAGCGCACGCCGAGCTGCTGAAAACGACACAATCGGCCGTACCGCGCGCACCGCACGTCTGATGGGCACAATATCTCATCCTACACGTCAATAATAATATTCCTAATGTTTTCATGTGGTTTCAGGTCATTCGGAGCACGTTTGCTCCGAATTCGACCGTCTCACGCTGTTTTTGGTGTTTTATGACACTAGAAACGCGTTTCCGGTCACCGCCGTCAAACGACACCTCTGATAGACGTGTTGTCTGCTTGACCATTTTAAAAATCACACAATGACTGTTGTCGTACGGTTTCATGGCATTCCGAGGTCGTTCGGGTGGTTTTGACCCCCCAACGCGCCATTTTAGCACGCTCCGAGCTACTGAAAATGACACAATCGGCCGTACCGCACGCACCGCACGTCCGATGGGTGCGGCGTCTTCTTATACACGTCACGAATAATATTCATAATGTTTTCGTGTGGTTTCAGGTCATTCGGAGCATGTTTTCTCCGAATTCGACCGTCTCACGCCGTTTTTGGTGTTTTATGACACCAGAAACGCATTTCCGGTCACCGCCGTCAAACGACACCTCCGATTGACATGCCGTCTGCCCGACCATTTCAAAAATCACAAAACGGCTATTTTCGTACAGTTTCATGGCATTCCGAAGTCGTTCGGGTGGTTTTGACCCCCCAACGCGCCATTTTAGCGCGCGCCGAGCTGCTGAAAACGACACAATCAGCCGTACCGCGCGCACCGCACATCCGATGGGCACGTCGTCTCCTCCTACACGTCACGAATAATATTCCTAATGTTTTTGTGTGGTTTCAGGTCATTCAGAGTACGTTTTCTCCGAATTTGACCGTCTCACGCCGTTTTTGGTCTTTTATGACACCGGAAACGCGTTTCTGGTCACCGCCGTCAAACGACACCTCCGATTGACGTGCCATCTGCCCGACCATTTCAAAAATCACACAATGGCTAATTTCGTACGGTTTCATGGCATTCCGAGGTCGTTCGGGTGGTTTTGACCCCCCAACGCGCCATTTTAGCGCGCGCCGAGCTGTTGAAAACGACACAATCGGCCGTACCACGCGCACCGCACGTCTGATGGGCGTGCCGTCTCCTCCTACACATCACGAATAATATTCTTAAGTGCGGGGAGGGCTGTACGGGGTGCAGGGAGGGCTGTCCAGAGTGCGGGGAGGGCTGTCCGGAGTGCGGGGAGGGCTGTCTGGAGTGCGGGGAGGGCTGTCCAGAGTGCGGGGAGGGCTGTCCGGAGTGCGGGGAGGCTGTCCTAGGTGCGGGGGGCCTGTCCGGGGTGCGGGGGGGGGGGGGGGGTGGCTATTCGGGTTGCGGGGAGGGGCTGTCCGGGTTGCGGGGAGCCTGTCCGGGGTGCGGGGAGGGCTATCCGGGGTGCGGGAGGGCTGTCCGGGGTGCGGGGAGGGCTGTTCGGGGTGCGGGGAGGCTGTCTGGGGTGCGGGGAGGGCTATCCGGGGTGCGGGGAGGGCTGTCTGGAGTGCAGGAATGGCTGTCCGGGGTGCGGGAGGGCTGTCCGGGGTGCGGGGAGGGCTGTCTGGAGTGCGAGGAGGGCTGTCCGGAGTGCGGGGGGGCTGTCCGGGGTGGGGGGGGGGCATGTCCGGGGTGCGGGGGGGGCTGTCCGGGGTGCGGGGGGGGGGGGGGGGGGCTGTCTGGGGTGCAGAGAGGGCTATCTGGAGTGCGGGGAGGGCTGTCCGGGGTAGGCTGGGGATTATAAATAGTGAACTCAACTCATTAATCAAAAACAAGTTTAATGATTTATGTTAGGAATCACGTGTTTTTTTTCAAAAATATTACAGAACATGCAATTCTAAACATTGAAAATTAAATGAACAAAAAATATCCAAATCAATAATCAGTTTCATGGTTACTTCTCAATTCGTGCACACAAACATTGCATGAGGCCAAAACACACATGATACCCCCAAATCACAAAAAACTCACTAGAAACCCAACATAAATATCAATAAAACCCCACCATTAAAAGCAGAAACACACCTCGTGAATATGACGCATCATGCATGTTCATCACTGACCTCCATCCGGTGGGCCAGGGGCCTACAACAAATAAACATTATGAATATTTTCATAACAAAAATAATTTAGATTAAATAAATAAATATAGTATAAACCCGCGTCGTATGATCCCCTGCACCATCACCTGGACGCACATATTCCCGCAGTGCTCTAACCTCAGCAGCCAATTACGCATTTGCCTCCTCGGAAGCCCGCAGCCGTGCCTCGAAATCTGACAACTACTGTGTCATCTGAGCAACAACAGGACCGAAAACCGTAGTGCGTGACACTACAGAACGAGGAATCCCTGTTCCATAGGTCAAACTATATCCATGCCCATCCCGACCAATGATGCGATGAAAGATCTCATCCCTTCGCATGGGAAGTTGTCGCTGGTCCTCTGGTAGATGTTCTAATTCAGCTTCAAATTGAGCCTGTAAAATATTTAAATATATATACATATATTAATATAAAGATTTTATGTAAGTATTGGTAATGAGTACAAGCACTTACTATCAATGCTGCAGCCTCTGGATCATTGCGATCACGAGTCCTCATCCACACCGACATTTTATCAGTTGGTGCACCTTGCTCCCGCAACTATATATGAATAGAATATAAACAGAAAACTGTATTAATTAAAAAAAATAAAAAAAATTAAAAATAAATACCTCATGTTGGATCTGAGATACGTGACGATTCCCGAGCCTGTGAGGTGGTCCCTGCAACGCTCAATTCTCAGAATGGCGTGTAGACACCTCCTACATTCAATTCATTCAAATATCAAACAAATCACACATTCTTGAAAATATATATACCAAAATAAATATACAAACCAAAACACCCTCAATAGACCAATATGCAACTAAATCACGCCACTGAGCCGGAAGGACACCTCTCGGGACTTTTTCCAGAATGTCTGGGGCACCCACATTTGGTACCCAGTGGTCCCTCTTGACTTTGCCTTTATAGTCTTTCCACATCTTATGGAATTTTCTCATACACACTGGCTGAAACTCATCGGGACATACTTTCAAATTTTGCTATTAAAGAAAAAAATCACATATGTTATTGTTGTTTATACATAGGGAATAAATTAAAATGGTCTTCTTACCTGAACCTCCCTCCAAAGACAATCTAATGTGTCCTGAGGGATAGAAGCCCAGTCACGCGTGGTCAATGGAAATCGATGTGGATCACGTATGATATGACCCAGCTGACGAATAAATGCAGGGGCATTCCATCCCACAGGATGAAATACCTCATCAAATGAAACATCAAAAGTCATGTCAGAATTCTATGATAATATGCCACGACCGGGGCCTCTCCTGCAAGAGGAAGAAGTAGTCGAGTCTGATCCTGTTGAAAAAAAATTTATATACAAATTGACAGATGTTATATATATATATATGTTTATTAATTACATAAAAAATAGAGACAATGACATTCCAACATACCTCGACCCTAAGACGTAGATGCCTCAAATGGATGATGTGGATCTTCTGCCTCTTCCCCTGACATGCCTGCAGTCGTGGAAAACATTAGTAAGGGGACTATCCAAAGTGTCCAAATGATAAATTGGATTGTTTAAAAAAAAATAGAACTTGTATAGTTGTTAATCAAACAAAAAGGGATTGAATAATTAGTTGTGAATGAATTTTAAAAAATCAGAAAGTTCACAAAACAGATATAAAAATTATGTACAAAACCAATCAATGCATAGCCAAATTTCAAATTGAATTAATAAAAATTCAAGCAGCATATGAACCAAATGAAGAATACATAAATGGGAAGATACACTGACAATAACATCAATATAACATGAGTTAAATCACCCTAAATATTTATAAACGAATAAACTTCAAAAAGTGAGGATTAAAACTTACAAATATTTATAAAATGTTTAGATAATTTATGATATCTTAGGCTGAATAGTGGGAAAACAATTATACCTTTCATTAAGCATGCAAATCGACCATTTCTCCTTCAACAGCCGCTCTGACCCAATAAATATCTTCTTCACGTTGAACTACGGTATGTTGATCAAGTTGTTGGGAAACAAAAGGAACAGTCTCAGGTTCATCTTGTTCAAATACAAACACTCCTCACCAAGACATTTTGATAACAACTTTCCAACTTGGATTCGAAGGAAAAGTAACGAAGAATACTTGTTCCGCTTGTGATGTCAAAATGAAAGGTTCATTATCAACTCGTTCATTTATGTATAACATATAGTTAAAATTCACCAATGAAAACTGATATTGATCAACTTTACATCCACGCACTGGATCAAACCAATTACACTTTAACAATATGTACTTCAACCCATATGTGTATACAACTTCAATAATGTCTATCAATTGACCATAGTAATAACCAGAATCGAAAAATGGATAACCGATGCCACTGTTTTGTGTTGTTCGTTTGTCGTCAACATCTTTAATGCGAAATCAAAAACCATTAGCATTTATAGATTTATAACGATGAGCCGTTATAGATGGACCCTCATCCAGTTGGATAAATTCTTCAGTTAGCGTGGGGTCCCCTAACTTCCTCAGCTTATGAACCTACATAATTCATAGAATTCAATAATGATATATGAAGAAAGAAATTAGTATAATACTTCACTCATAATGAAAATCAATTTATACGCACATAATCCTTGAACCAATCATGAAATGACGCATAATGAGACTGTTGAATTTTCAACTCAGTCGCATGATACATCTCTTATTTTATCTCATTAATGTGTTTTCTGCAAATGATAATGCGATGTTTAAATGATCAACTTATGCAAACAAAACATGTAAAAGTTAAACAATAAAAGTGATAAGATACTTACTGCATTAATGGTTCAACTGATGGAGTATTGAACAAGATATATCGATGCGCTTGTATCCACTCGATGTTGTCCATATCATATGTGGTTCCTTCTCCAACTGAACCATCCTGAATCTGAGAGGGATTATCTAATTTTGTTTCAACATCTGTAAGATATTATTCACAAAAAGTAGTACACTCATCCATCAAATAACCATTGGCTATTGATGCCTCTAGAAGAGCTCTGTTGCATACAAATAGTTTCAATGTACTCAAATACCGCTCAATAGGATACATCCACCTGAATTGCACTGGACCAGCAAGAATTATTTCATCAGTTAGGTGAACTATCAAGTGGACCATAACATCGAAAAATGAGGGGGGAAATAGTTTCTCAAAGTGACAAAGTGTAAGTACAATTCGGTCCTGTAAACTTTTTAAATCACTCTTTCATTGATTTCTTAAACAAAGCTGTCTAAAAAAATTACTCATATCAATCAACGGCTGAACAAAATTGGGGGATAAACAATTACAAATTGCGATTGGAATCAACTGCTGAAGTAGTATGTGATTGTCATGACTTTTCAACCCTTGCAATGTCTTTCTTGTTAGATTCACACACTTTGAAATATTAGAAGAGTAACTATCAGGCACCTTGAGAATCTTCAAAATGGAAAGAAATGTCTCTTTCTCCTTTTTAGTCATCGTATACTGTGCATCAGGCATATATGCCTTGTTTCCCTCAGCTAACTGTAAATGAAACTGTTTCCTTAAACCCATTTCTTCCAAATCACGACATGCATTAACATGGTCCTTTGATTTCCCACTGACACCTAAAATGGTCCACAATATGTTATCACAAACATTTTTTTCAATGTGCATGACATCCAAATTATGCCTCATCATGTTAGTTTTCCAATACGGAAGACTATAAAAAATACTTTTCTTTTTCCAATTGTGACTGCGCTACCTACCCGCAGCTCGAATATTACGTACTGGAGGAGCCACCAAATCCTGAATTTCATATACCATGTGGATGTTTTCTTCCTCAATCTGTGATAAAATTTCGACTCTTGTCATGATCTTTGGTGCTGGGCTGAACTCTATAGAACCATCAAATGCCACTCTGTCCTTTCTGAACCTGTGCTGAGGGGGGAGAAAACGTCTGTGACCCATGTATGCCCATTTTTTGGAATGCTTAAGCCATACAGATTTTTTACTTTTGTTGCAACAAGGGAAAGAAAATTCCCCTTTCGTACTCCATCCTGATAAATTTGCATAAGCTAGGAAGTCATTGATTGTCCACAATAAAGAAGCCTGCAATTTGAACATTTCATTCGTTTCACAGTCATAAGTCATCACACCATCGCCCCAAAATTCATTCAACTCATCAATCAATGGCTGAAGGTAAACATCAATCTTATCCCCCGGAATTTTAGGTCCATCAATAAGAGTGGAAAGTAATATAAATTTTTGCTTCATACAAAGCCACGGAGGAAGATTATATGGAACCAACACCATGGGCCATGTGCTATGAGTTGCACCAACCATAGACTTGAATGGATTGAAACCATCTGCTGCCAATCCCAATCGGACATTACGAACATCTTTGGAAATGTCGGGATGTCTCTTATCAAAATCCTTCCATGCATGAGAGTCTTCCGGGTGGGTTAACATATCACTTTCATGAACTCTTTCTACATGCCATCTCATTAAATTAGAAACTTTAGATGACATAAAAAATATTTTCAACCTTGGTTTAAGGGGAAAGTAATGCATTTGCTTTACGGAAATCAGTTTCCCCTGTATCACAATCTGACTTTGATGAGTCTGATTTCCCCTGTTCTCTTTCCACCTGGAAGCACCAAAAATCGTACAAATATCCAAATGGGCAATTTCCTTTCTAAACAACATACAATTGTTTGCACATGCATCTATGGTCTAATATGTAAAACCTAAGTTCTCTGCCAGCTTACGAGCATGGTAATACGACTCGAGAATCTTAGCGTCGACAGGAAGAACCTTTATCAATAACACCAACAACATGTCGAATGATGTGTCTGAACAATGATTCAAAGTCTTCAAATGCAAAAACTCCATGATAAATGACAATTTATTGTAAGAAGTACACCCAGGATATAATTCTATTTTTGCATCATCAATTGCTTCATAAAACCTCCTCGAATCCCAATCTGCACCAGAGCGAAGATTTATCTCACCGGTCTCAAGATTCTGGATGTCAATGCCTTCAGGATCCAACCCACGTACCATTTCAGTAAGCATTTCATGCATTGGATCATTCATCCTTGAATCAACATCCATCTAAACTGCATCCGTATTTTCAAAACGAACATATTCATCTCCATGATGAGTCCAAATCTTATAATTTTTCAGAAATACATTAAAGAATAGGTGATCCCTCACAGTATCTCGTGTGAATTGATATCTGTTAGCACATTTTCTACATGGACAACTAATATAGTCACTTTCAAATCCTCTGGTGAAGTCAATAAACTGCATAATTCCATTGAAATACTCTCTAGACGTTCTATTTGGAAGATCAATCCAACTCTTATCCATAATAAGATCCCCATAACAAACATTTACACAAGACTTATTACATTTTCATTTTTCATATCAAATATATTTAAAATAAATACTAATTAATTGTTTGTGAACCATTTATAAAATAATAATGTAAGTGAAAGCCCATGTCATACCTGATTGCGCTACAAACCTGGAAGGGAGGGGAGCCGAAGGCAGTGCTGCGAGGGAGATGAGAGGTAGTGGTGGGGATCCGGAGCCGGAGATGGTGCGGCGAGGGAGGGGATGGTGAAGGAGGGGACGGGTGGCAGTTGTGCGGTGAGGGAGGGGATGAAGACAAAGGGAACGGGGGTTGGTGGGGTGCGGGGTGTTCGGGGTGCTAGGGGGGAGGGACGAGGGTGGAGGTCGGAGGCCGGAGGGGCTGGAGGCCGAAGGCCAGAGGGCGGCCGGAGGGATGCCCGAGGGCTGCCGGGCTGCCGGAGGTGGGTGGCGGGAGGCCCGAGGGCAGAGGGAGGCCGGAGGGCGGAGGGCGGCCGGAGCCGGAGGGCGGAGGGCAGCCGGAGCCGGAGGGCAGAGGTGGAGGAATCCCGGAGGAGATGGAGGGCAAGGCAGAGGGCGGCCGGAGCCGGAGGGCAGAGGTGGAGGAATCCCGGAGGAGATGGAGGGCAGGGCGGAGGGAGGTCGGAGAAGGGCGGGGCCGGCGGAGGGCGGCCGGCCAGAGGGTGGGGCCGGCGGAGGGCGGGGCGGCGGAGGGCGGTCCGGCAGAGTGGGGGCAACGGGGAGGGTGGGGGGGGGGGGCGACGGGGAGGGCGTGCGGCGACGGGGAGGGTGCAGACGACGGGGAGGGGGGAAGGGTTCGGGTGGGGGGGGGGGGGGGGCGCTTCGCGAGAGTAGGGAGGGTTCGGGGGGGGGGGGGGGGGGGGGGGCGCTTCGCGAGAGTAGGGAGGGTTCGGGGGGGGGGGCTTTTTTTTAGGGAAACGTAGTGACCTCCACTGGCGGTCGCTATTGGTTACCTATAGCGACCGCCACTGGCAGTCGCTATAGGTAAAGGGGCTCAACAACCCATATTTCTAGTAGTGCACCCACTCAAAATATGCGATTCATTCATGATTTACATGGAATGTATTAAGGATAATTTTAATAGGAATATGTTATATATATTAAATAATAATTATACTATAATTATAATATATATATATATATCATTTACTTCTCTTATTTCTTTCAATACAATAAGAAAATGGAAACAACTTTCATGCGTACGTACGACCTACCGTCTCTATTAACGGTGTATTTCATTTCATATTTCTATATTTTATAGATTATTATAAATAAATATATACTGAATATATATGATATATATGATATATATATATATATATCATTTTTATCATTCTTTAGATGATGAAATCATGATATATGTAAAAGAATAAAAAATATGACAAATCAAAAAACATGGGAAAAACAAATCTGTTTTTACCTGAAACATAACTTTAACATGGAATTATTAATAAATGAGTCATAAAGGTTCATAATAAAATAATATATGGTATTATATAGTTTAATATGGTTCTTTAATATATGTATAATAAACTTATATTTATTATACAGGAGGTTTGACCGAGTAAAACAAGAGTCAAGACATAAGGTAAGATTTTTCTCATCTCACTTTTATTTCTATGAGATATATGATATATTCACCACTTATTCTTGTTGTGTGGTATATATACTTCCCTGTGACATGTTATATCTTTAATTTATTTTATTTTATGATATTAAAAGTTTCAATTTATGTTATTCTTTCACAGATCTGATGATTCAAAAGTTACTCAAGTAGTCAGAGGATTTCTAGTCTTGCTTTTATTTCTGCAAGACTTATGACTTATTCACCACTTGTTTATTTTGTATGGTGAATATAATAACCATTAAATTATTCTATAATTATTATACTTAAATTTATGGGTATTAACATATCCATTTCATGATATATCTTTCATGGATTTTACGGTTCAAGAGTTACTAAATCAGTAAAGTGATTTTGTATCAACTTTCCTTCTTTGAAACACATGTATGTTATGAACTTTTTGAGGTGTATATACTGCCCTTTTAAATGTTGTATCATTAATATAATTCTTTTCATGATATTTTAAACTTCATTTAATGTTATTTTTATGGGGATTTTGATTCAAAGTTACCAAAGTGGTAAGAGTTTATTGCTATAGTATCATCATTTATCGAGATTGTTTATTATTATGATTCCATTGATGAAATATTATGATCCATATCTCAATAAATCTCATGAATGTTCTTATACACTAGTTATTAATGATATCTTTAAGTAATGGTACCATTTTTATACTCTTTGTTACTTGATATAATTAATAAAATGTTTTCTATAAAAATAGAATTTATTTTTTTTGTCGGAAATATGTGTTCTTACAAAACCATATTTTCTAAAAAAAATCAAAAAATTTATACTGCTATCCTGTGATCTATAAAATTCATTTTTACCCATGTTTTAACTTTTTAACAAAATTTCTTTTAAAAAGTAATCATCTTGTCCTTTTTTGATCGAGGAGCTTTTCTAAACATTTTACGGATGAAAAAGGAATGTTTAGCATGTACAGATTTACCCACTGTCATGATCGTCATTTCTTTGAAGCTTCATTTCCAAGTTTACAAGATTAATTTTTTTAAGAAAACTATTTTTCCAAATATTATAGACATTCATTGTTTTTAAATTGGTTTTCAAATATTTTTTTTTCAAAAAAAATTATGTTTAAGAAGATTTTTAAATGATTTTCAAAGATTCCTTTATATATTTTCAAAAGGTTATTTTCAAAGAAAAGGATTTTAATGATTTCAAAGATTCTTTTATAAATTTTTAAATTTATTTTCAAATAAAAAGGTTTTCAAGATGTTTTATCTTCTAAAAATTGTTTTTAAAAGTGAAAATGATCTTTTCCTCAAGAGATGTTTTAAATTATTTTTAAAGATTATCTCATAAGTTATAAAAGTGTTTTTCAAATAAAATGATTTTGAAAATGTTTTATGTTTCAAAAATTTATTTTAATCCAAGTGATCTTTCAAAATCCTTCTATATCTAAGATGATATCCTTTTATATAGTTTATTCTTTACCAGGGATATTATCCAAGGACACCATTCTTATTATTTCTTTGAATGACTTATGATTAAGATGAAATGTTGTTTACGAAAGTTGTTTCTCTTCCATGAGTTATACCATGATGAAACGATTATTAAAACCAATTCCTTTCATGGGTTATTATATGATTATGAAACCTATATCTTTTCCACAGGTTATGATATGATGAAATTTTTATGATACCCATTTCATTTCATGGATTATGATATGATGTTTATGAAACCTATCTCTTTTTATGGGTCATAATACGATAAATGTTTTTTATCTTATAGAACATGTATGTATGATTTCATTATGAGATGGGTGGGACCTATATCTACCTCCAATGCATTGGGTAAATATTTATATCTCATGAGATAGATATGGCTGGAATGTGGAGTGAAATCAGTTTAGTAAAGGGATTTGTCTATTAAGATGGTCTTGGGAGTGAACCTTGATTACTAAGATGGTCTTGGTAGTAAACCTCGAATACTAATATGGTTTGGTAAGTGAATCCATTCCACTATATAGAAAGGGATGTAACTGGGGATGGTGGTGTTTCTCGCCCAATAGGTTTAGCCCCCATGAATTTCCCTAATAAGTTTTGGAAATGAGCCTTGACTTATAGGGAATGATTTTATATACTTATGTGTCTTACACAATTCCATGTACTATTTATATGTTATGATTTCATGGATTATTCTATTTATTCTCTTATGATTCATGTATTATGAAATTCCAATATTTATTCTATGATTCATATTTATAATCTTTGATATGTAGGGTATGATTTTCCAATTTTATGCCCATGTTCTCATACCATTATGTGTATGTCATGCTTACATATCTTCCTTGTTTACACTTACTGATCATATGAGATCACTCATTCTTATGTTTCCTTTCCCCAGGTTATTAATAGAGGTTTTAATTAGGATTACTAAATGGGAATATATTTGTAGGAAACAATGAAGAACTTTCACCAAGCTAGAAGATTGTGTTCCAAGTTTCTAAAGACACTAAAATATTATGATCTTCAGGCATGTACTTTTTTAATGTGCTTAATATTCATATAAAATGATGTAATATCCATTTATGTTAATCATGGTTCACTGTAATGTAAGTTTGATTTACCCCATCTTGTCCATGTCCTGGGATAGGGATAGTTGAGGGTAGTTATGGTGTGGTATTGTACCCATTGGGATAGTGTATTTAGGGTAATTTGTTTTGAATAGATATGATCCCTATTTTGTGTAATTGTGGGAACCACATGTTATGTGTTTTGAGTCATTTGTTTGTAATTGTAGATAGATTCCACCATGACAACACCTACTAGTTTGAGGATAGGTGGACATCACTGATAATGATCCTCTAGTAGTGGGGAAAGAACCCCCATTGGCTCTAGATAATAGAGGGGAAGATAAGTTTCATGAGAACTTATCTTGTTTTATGTAGTTTATGGAGAGATACCCAGGGTGGGATACACCGAGTATGTTCAACTTCATGAGAGATTTTTAGCTATGGAACCATCTGAAGTTTTCTAGATAGGGTGGACCTAAGGAACTAGAATTTTGGATGGAGTTAATCAATATGATTTTGGACCACTTAGAGAATCCACATGAGAAGAGGGTCAAGTTGGAAGTATATATTTTGTGAGGATCAATGAATCACTGGAGGTATATTTTGGTTTAGACTAAGTAGATAGATGGTATGTTGTGGAAGGATTTATGGGATTTTTTTGGAACATTTGTATCTAGAGACTTTGAGAAAGGAGAGAGTTGTAGAATTTATGAGGTTGACTCAGGGGACTTTGACCATGATGGATTATGTTGGACACATCACTGACTTGCAATGATTTTTCCTAGCATTGGTAGGGAATGAGGCATCAACAAAGAGATGTTTTCGGGATGGAATTATATTTGAGATAAAGTCCCAGGTGAATATCTTTGGTTTAAAGAGGTTTTATGAGGTGGTGTATTTGGTATAGTAGGACTAATGTAATCGGTGCAATCACCAACTCTAGCCACTTTCATTGAGTTCACCACCTACTTAATATGAATGGGATGTGAATATGGAAGTTTTACATGATTATTAAAGTGATTATTCACATTACCCTCTAGTTTTAGGATTTTATTATGGTGACATTGGGAAGCAGTATATGACGAGACAATGGTTTTTTCACATATCGAATGGGAAATCCAAGAACTCCATCTAGATAGTTCTCTTTAAATTCCTTAGCATAATCCCATTATAATTTTTTGGGGCTCTAAAGGGAGGAATTGTGATCTTGGAATTCATTTCATCTTGCACCGGCATCATCCAGAGCTGGCAGATAAAAACATGTTGTTGTTCGCTCTTGACCCTAAAAGAAGGTAGCAGAGACATTCTCTATAGACGCTTGAATTGATTTGTGAATCTATAAGTAGCATAATTCATGAATATGACTAGCTTATCCACTCAAACCACCAACACCCTATCCTAAACATATCAAATAAAAGAATGATCTTCCCGAGTACTCCTACCATTATCAATATCAATCCTAGAGGTTATATCACTATAATGAACAAGGTTAAAATTTAGGTAATTACTCATCATAGAAGTAACTTAATTGATGCTAAGGGACCTCGTCCGAACATCAAAAATATTGAGTGGTTTGGTTTGAGATGCAGAATGAGGGACTATTAAAGTATTTCTCAAACTCATAACATCAGAAGTGTTGTGTTATCCAACTATAAAAAATTATAATGTCCCACTAATTCCATGCATATTTTTTCCTTCTTGAAAATGGTCCAACATGCAATAAATTTGAGAATGGAAAGGTGCCACTAGTTTAATTTAATGGACCTGTACTAAGTGATCTTCCATCACCAGGGTATCGAACCTAACACTTGACCAAGAATCTATGGCAGAAAATAACCACTCACTCAAAAACATAGACCGAAACCCTTTTAGTTGAAATATAGGGGTCACATTTGGTTGAACGACATACCCCCAAGAGAGGTAATGACCTCCTCCCAAAATAACCCAGTATGAAACCTCAACATTTGTAGCATGTTGGTTAGGACAACTCTTTGATTATATAAATCCAAGATTCAACTCTATTTGTTGAAGTTGTAGGTTCTGGGCGCAGTGGAAGCGCATTGGTGGGTGTACCCAACTTTAATTTTTTCCATTAATGACGTTTAATCCAAGATCTGTCATGATAATAAAATGCCGGATCTTCAGAATAGAATGGAGAATGAAAGAAAAGAAAGGAGTCCTGAAACCATAGAGAGATCATCATATGTTGTTTATAATTAATTTAATTAAAAGACAAGAATTACCTTGATGTAATTCTCTCTCAATTTATGTTTTCGGTAACGATCTGATATGATCCGTTGTTGCATCATAGAATCCATGTATAGGATTCCTCTATCAGTGATCCACATGTGCTCCATGTATCTCTGGAAATTGCTGAAGGGATCTCTAGGTGCTAGCATGGAAGACCCTTCACTTGCAATGTCCTCCTTTGATCACCTTAATCTGGTGGACAAGGATATATCTCTCATAGCTTGAGAGCGTTCTTGGAAGAAAATAATTCTATCTTGGATTGAGAGCTTTCCCTAGATCCATTGTGCACAACCCCTAAAAATGTCTAGGCTAATGTGAATTATATAATTGGGATTTTAATTACTTAGACTAATAAAATGAATTAATTACCTGAAATCATTTATTCATTTCATTTAATTCTTAGTAATACCCTATGTCTAATAATAATAGTTGATTATTATTATTACTTGACATGCGCCCAACGAATTACACCTAATATTATTTAATTAAATAAATAATATTATTTCTCATAAAATCCCAGAAAAAATACATGGGGTTTATATTAATATACACAATGTGTACTTTTGTTTTTCCATTCTCTTTATTTCCTCCACCACATTTATTATACCTTGAATAATGGTTATTTATTTCTCAAATAAATATCACTGCATTACTCACTAATAAAAACATTATTTCACCCATAATATATTCTCTCAAATAACTAGTGTTAAAATAAATGCGATCAGGAATCCTTGAATAATTATTAAACTACAACCGGGAATAATATTTATTCAACTTGTTAATTTAATATTTAACTCAAATACTTGGACACACTTAGTGTGTGACCCTCTAGGCCTCTTTCTCAGTGGAATTAGGCAGAGCCTACCTAAAGTCTAAGGTTAGTGTCTAGAAACATGCCAAGGCACCCATAGAGAAAGAATTTAATGTCGTAATGACATATGACCTCCTACAAATGCTTACCGTGTAATGTAATCCTTTTGTCTCGATATCTCGAATCAAGCTGGTTGCATGCTGGTGCCATCAACCCATGTGTTTTATTATTATTTCTTTGACTTCCCATAATTGAACTTTCTCATTTCCCACCATGTCCATGGATTTATTTAGGCTATATCAATTCCATCAAAGGGCCTGAAATGTCTACTTCGATTATGGAACAGAAGTGACAAATCCTTTCTCACATTATCTATTTATGCATTATTACGCATGACGCACCCAACATATCCTACCTCACTGTGAATAGTGTGTCATCACAATTTTCATCAATACATATAAGTGCATAAGTTATAATACCCATTAATAATAATCTTAAAGTCTAAGGACCAACACACACGCCCATAGATAGGAACACCCAATGACACTCTAAAATGTGGATTTCCTACTGGCATGTATCATTCTCATAATATCCTCCTGGATATTACCAAGGGTGCACACCATAAGAAGGTGCCTCAAAGTTTTATGAGTCCTCACCCTAATTTCCTGTATTATTTTTTTCCCTCAAATAACATCATCCAGCTATAGAAAATATATTCAAGAAAATTATTATGACACTTCCGGGTTCTCATCATAGCAGAGATCTTCTATGACCCTTTAATGCAACAGTTATCCTTAGGACATTATCACATGCATTTTCATGCAGAAGAACAATCAATATGTGATAAGGTATTTATTAATGAATAAAGTATAAAGTAGTTGGTTCTACGCTACTAACTCCAACAGACTCCCACTTGGACTAGAGCCAACTACTAATAACCTTTAACCCGCTAGCTCTCACATGATATTCATGCTTCTGCTAAGGTACGCCTTTAGTCCTCGGGTCTGCCTCATTATATTCCTTGGACACTATGCTCACTACAAATTCACCACTTTGATGGAAATCCCTCAAGAGGTGATACTTCCGGAGTATGTGTTTTGTCCATTTATGTGACCTTGGTTCTTTTGAAAGAGCCACCGCTGCAGTATTATCATAATATAATGTGATAGGATATTTACTGTTAGGCACCACATCAAGCTCTTGAATAAATTTTGGAATCCATACGACTTCATTGGATGCATCATAAGCTTCTATATATTCAGAATCCACTGTATAATCTATGAAAAATGGTTGCTTTGAACTCTTCCAACTCACAACTCCTCCATTGAGACATAAAACATATCCAGATTGTGACTTTGGATCGTTATGATCTGTCTGAAAACCAACATTAGCATACCCTCTGATGAAAAGATCCTCATCTCCTCCATACACTAGGAATATATATGTAGTTCTTCTCAGATACATAAGGATAGTCTTAACAGTATTCTAATGTTGTTCTCCTAGATCTGCTTGATATCTGCCTACCATGCCTAGTGCATAGGCAACATCAAACCTGGTACATAACATGACATACATGATGAATCCTATAGCTGAAGAGTATGGAATATTACTCATTATAACTTTCTCTTATTGTATCTGAGGACACATTTTCTTAGGAAGATGTAGGGCATGTAACACTAGAACCAATCCCCTCATGGATTGTTCCATATGAAATTCTTTTGTATCTGGTAAATGTATGTCCCTGACTTAGTCCAAGAAGCCTCTTGGATCTATCATGAATGATCTTGATCCCTAGAATGTAGATTGCTTCATCCAAGTCCTTCATGGAGAAACACTTGTTCAACCAGTCCTTAATTGACTGTAATACTGGTACATCATTTCCAATAAGCAATATTTCATCAAAATATACTACTAGGATAACGACCACATTTCCATTAAACCTATTATAAATACAAGGATCACATTCATTCCTAATGAAGATAAATTATTTTATAGCTTCATAAAATCGAATGTTCCATGACCTCGATGCTTTATTTAATCCATAAATGTATTTTTGAAACTTGAAAACTCATTTGGATTCACATGGTGTCACAAACCCTCCTGGTTGTGTCATATAGACATCTTCCTGAAGGTTCCCATTAAGGAATGTTGTTTTGACATCCATCTTCCAAATCTCGTAGTCATGATAAGATGCTATATCAAGTATGATTCTTATGGATTTAAACATGGAAAATAGTGAGAAGGTTTCATCATAGTCAATTCCTTGATGCTGTCTGAATCCTCTAGACACTAGCCTTGCTTTATAGGTGATAAGTTGACCTTCCATGTACAGTTTTCTCTTGAATACCCATTTGCATCCAATAGGTTTTACATCAACTGGATCATCGACCAGATCCTAGACTTAGTTTTGACACATGGAATCCATCTCAAAATTCATAGCTTCTATCCATATTGCATCTTCTGAAATTTATACTACTTCATTGTAAGAGAGAGTTTCATCATTATCCAATAATAACGATTTACCATTCTCGGTGACTAGGAAACCAAATATATATGGTTCCCTTACCTCTCTTGAGCTCCTACGCAGTACTTGTGTTTCTGGAACCTCTTCCACGGGGACCTATGGAACTTGTTCCTGTACCAACTCATATGTATCTTGAGCATTAACTTTGTCGAAGTCAATCTTTCTCCCACTATCATTTTTTAGGATTTTCTCCCTATCAAGAAAGGCAGCTTGTCTGGCGATAATCACTTTCTTTTTTTGAAGGGTTATATAGGTAATATCCTTTTGTTTCCTTGGTATATCCTATAAAGATATACCTCGTTCCCCGGGGTGATAGTTTGTTTCCTGAGAAGGCCTTAACAAACACCTCGCATCCCCATACATGTGTGTGCGACAAAATGGGTTTCTTTCCATTCCATAACTCAGAGGGAATTCCATTTTCCGCCTTAGTTGGTACTCAGTTTAATGTGTATGTTGCAGTTTGTAATTCATATCCCAAAAAGGATAACGGGAGATATGCATGAATCATCATCGACCTCACCATGTCCAACAAGGTGCGGTTCATCCTTTCACTAACAACATTCCATTGTGGTGTATAAGGAGGAGTGAGCTGAGATAGAATCCCAGACTCCTGTAGAAGATCAATGAACTCTTGGTTTAGATATTATCCACCTCGATCCGATCAAAGATTCTTTATCTTCTTACCAAGATAATTCTCTACTTCATTCTTGAATTCCTTAAATTTATCTAAGGCTTCTAACTTATACCTCATTAAGTAGACATATCCATTTCTACTCAAATCATCAGTAAAAGTAATGAAGTAAGAATATCCACCTCTAGCTTCTACTGGGAATGGTCCAAACACATCCGTGTGAACTAATCCTAGAAGCTCTATGGCCCTTTCACCCTGTACACTGAAAGACGGCTTGGTCATTTTACCTTGTAAACAAGCGCGACATCTATCAAGTGGTTTTAGATCAGTAGAGTCTAAATAGCCATCTTGGCAGAGCCTTGTCAAGCGCTTCTCGTTTACATGACCAAGATGGTGATGCCACAACTGGGTGATGTATGAGTCATGTGAGTTTGTTTCTTTATCGATTTACAACACTTGGTTTTCGTAATTTAATACATACAAACCATTATTTAAATTCTCCATACCATAACATACATTGTTCTTATAAAATAAGCAACCCTTATTTCCAAAACTTGAAAATAAATCTATCCATATCCAAACATGATACAAAAATTATGTTTTTGGTAACACTAGGAACATAATAATAGTTATGTAAAACCAAAATCACCCCAATTAGAAATGAGAGGTGGTAATCGTCGATGGAAAACATAGCCAGCCTCACGCCTTTGGCAGCTTGACGATCCACCTATCCTCTAGAAATATTTCTAAATATACTCGGTTCCTACATTTGAATAAAAATGTGATCCCCAAAAGCTATATCTAATACCCAATGTGTAGAAATGGAAATATTACACTGGATAACGAACACACCTTTAGCATCCCCACACTTCTTGGTGCAGTTCCTCTTCTAGTGGCCTTGCTTTCCACATGAAAAACATACCATATCTCGTTCCTTTCCCTGCCTCTGGATCTTCCCTTTCTTGGAGGGACAGTGCTCAGGGGCTTCAGACCATTTATAAGTCCTTGTACCCTTTGCCTTGTCCTTACTTCTCTTATTCACCATAAGGACTCTGGGTTTGTCATGCCCCATATCCTTATCTACCTAGAGAATTAAGGTCAGAAGTTCTGATAGACTCTTCTCATTGTTTCTCATATTATAGTTAAAAATAAAGCTAGATAAGGTCTTGGTCAGCGATGATAGGATGACATATGTACGCAAATCATCCTCAAACTTAATCCCTAAAATGTCTAGGCGTTCAATGTAGCCAATAAACTTGACTACATGAGGCCCAGCTGGCACAGACTCTCCAAGATTAGTTGTAAAAAAGCGTTGGAGATCTCATATCTCTCTTATCTCTCCTTCTCTTGGTAGAGATCCTTAAGGTGAGACATCATACTATATGCGTCCATGTTTTCATGTTGCTTCAAGAACTCATTAGACATGGCTGATAATATGAAACATTGGACATCTGTGGCACCATACATATGTTTCATATAGAGAGATAGTTCCTTATCACTGACCTCTTTTCCAGGCGCAACTCAAAAAGACTCTTCTAGCACATACAATTTCCTCTCGTGGTGAAGGATGACGCGTAAACTCCTCTACCATTCCTGAAAATTGGTTCTAGTGAGAAGGTTTTTCTTCTCAAGTATGGTTTGAAATGATATGTTTGAAGTAATTTTTGTTTTCGTTTCCACAAATTAAGATGAGAAAAGGTTTAGTACTTTATTATGATAAAAACTAAGACAAATAAATAAATCAATACTTATTAGTCTCCCATCATTTTATCGAAATCAAATAGCCCTCACCATTGACTTTAGAATATTCTGCTGACTAAATATTCTAGTATAAAGGGTCCATATTTCCCTTTGCATTACCCCAACTAGGGTTGGTCAAGCAACTTAAAGGGTTTTGGGTAGACATTATAAATGCCAACTGCATTAACTCTTAGCTCCTTGATCCACTGAGTGGACTCCCTAATCCCGAAAATCTTTTATTTTGTATTTCCTCAACCTTTGCCTCTTGGTCACACCAAGTCCTACTATGGAAGTCAACCCTTGATGTGAAGTAAGTCAAGTCAACCCAAAACCTTGAATTATAATTCCCCTATAATTGAAAGCACCCCAACTAGGTTTGGTTAATCACTTTGAACTATGGTTTGATTCTAACCAAGATTATGGAAAGCTATACCGACTTAATATTTCTTTGAGTTATTTTATCCTTATACGTAAATTTCCATTTTATTATCTTTGATTACATGATTGTTAATATTAAGTGGGATATACTTAAGTGATTAACCATGTCTAATATAATATTTACGTATAATCCAGTCTTATTTTAGTTCCATATTGCATGCTTGTTTAATTCATTAATTGAGTGATCGTGACAACACACCCACAATAAATAAACCATGAAACTAATAGAAATAAAATAAATGGTATGATCATGAGATTTTTATATTGGTTATTTTATCAAGTGGTTGATAAACTAACCTAATACCTATGGGAGAAACACCTTGAACCTTTTGGGTTCGCATTTACAGATTTCCACTTGTCCACCTTTCTATCTCCTTGGATTGGTTTCACCTTGGCTCATAACTTGAGTCGCATCCACTAGCTTTGGAGCTAAATCCATTATATATGTTTTTATCTCACATGCAGGTGAGGGGTAAAATAGGGTTTTACATAAAAGAAACCTTGGGCACGCATGCCCTATATATTAATGAGGAGAAGGCTCGCATGCTAAAAAATATAAATAAATAAATTAAAAGAAACCATTCCCATACAAAGGTCTTGGTCTAGCTCATGATCATCCATACATGAAATGATATTTACACATAAATAAAATTAGCATTCGATTATTTAATCGTTCTTGTTTAAGATAAATCACGCTCGAATCAATTAATCATCTTTAATTAATCAATCCTTTTATCTTAAACCCTTTTCTGAATTTCCTTGAGATTCTCATCCATCATAATTTTAAATAAATAAATTCATTTATAATTATCTTTGTATGTAACTTGTACCTTGGAGGCAACCCGGTGAATTCCCATTCATAACTACCCAATGAGTAGAAATTAACATTACACACATGTTAAATTAAACATATATATATATATATATATATAAAACACCCATCACGTGTTGTGCCTTAGCTTTATGCATGCACTATGGTACACGTCTCAAGGGTTTGTATAATATAATAATAAATTTTAATAAATCTGCTTAATTTGGATGAGTACACGACATGTAGTTCTGACTACACGGCGTGTAATTTTGTTCACCATCCATCTGAAGTACATGCCTGGGGACATGGCGTATAGTTGTACTTTGGAAATCTTTAGAGTACACGACGTGTTTAGTGGGACACACGTCGTGTAGTATCCGCGTTACACGGTTTCCAGCCGCTCAAGCCATGTACAGGGTACACAGTCCAACCCTAACCCAAAGGGACTACACGCTATGTTCAGTGTCCCACAAGGCATGTAATCTGGAAACCATGTGCCACATATTTCTGGTTAACACACAGAGTCTTAAAGACTTAGATAGGATCTAATGACATGACCTAGTTTGGCAGACCGTCCCGATGCATGGAAACTATACTAAATGATGTGTACTACTGAATACACTTCATGTATTCTGGTGTTGTATAGACAGGAAGCTTTGGAACCTCTAGATGAGATCCTCTATTTTATTTTAATCAAAATTAAAAGAAAAAATCATTTCTATTAGGTGAACGAGAAATGAAAGAGGAGGAATAGATCTTGATATTTAGATTTAAAGAACAATTAACTTGAATTGAAACAACTAAATTATTAAATGTATAAATCACCAACGAAAAACTAAATAATTCTAATAAATGATATGACCCCTTTGATACCACTTGTAGGTTCTGGGCGCATCGGAAATGCGTTTGTGGGTGTACCAAACTTTAATTTTTTTTTTTCTATTAACGATGTTTAATCCGAGATCTGTCACGATAATAAAACATCAGATCTTTGAAATAGAATGAACAATGAAAGAAAATAAGGGAGTACCAAAACCATAGAGAGGATCATCATATGTTGGTAATAATTAATTTAATTAAAAGAGAATAATTACCTTGATGGAATTCTCTCTCTGTTGATGTTTCCGATCATGATCTGATGTGATCCATCATTGTGTCATAGAATGATAGTGTAGAATTCCTCTCTCGGTGATCCACACATGATCCACACATGATCCACATATCTCTGGATGTCGCTGAAGGGATCTTCAGGTGCTAGCGTGGAAGATCTTTTGCTTGCGATGTCCACCTTCGATCACCTTGATCCAGTGGAGAAGGATCTATCTCTCATAGCTTGAGAGCATTCTTAGAATAAAATAATTCTCTCTTGGCTTGAGAGATTTATCTAGATCCATTTTGCACAACCCCTCAAAATGGATAGGCTAATGAGAATTATATAACTAGGATTTTAATTACTTAGAATAATAAAATGAATTAATTACCTGAAATCATTTATTCATTTTATTTAATTCTTAGTAATAACCCATATCTAATAATAATAGTTGACTATTATTATTACTTGACATACACCCAGCGAATTACACCTAATATTATTTAATTAAATAAATAATATCATTTCTCATAAATTACTAGAAAAAATACGCGGCAGGTATCTTAATATACATAGTGTGTACTTTTTTTTCATTCTCTTTATTTCCTCCACTACAGTTATTAGACCTTGAATAATGGCTATTTATTTCTCAAATAAATATCACTACATTACTTGCTACTAAATATATTATTTCTCCCACAATATATTCTCTCAAATAACTAGTGTCGAAATAAACATGATCAGGCATCCTTGAATAATTGTTAAACCATAATCGGGAATAATATTTATTCAACTTGTTAAATTAATATTTAACTCAGATACTTGGACACACTTAGTGTGTGACCCTCTAGGCTTCTTTCTCAATGGCATTAGGCGGAGCCTGCCTAAAGTCCAAGGTTAGCGTCTATAAACATTCCAAGGCACCCATAGAGAAAGAAGTTAATGGCGTAATGTCATGTCACCTCCTACGAACACTTACCAAGTAATGTAACCCCTTTGTCTCGATATCTTGAATAAAGCGGGTTGCATTCTGGTTCCATCAACCAATGTGTTTGATTATTCTTTATTTAACTTCCTGAAATTGAACTTTTATATTCCTAAACATGGACATGGATTTATTTAGGATATATCAATTCCATAAAAGGGCCTGAAATATCTACTTATGTTATAGAACAGAAGGGAAAAATCCTTTCTGGCATTATCTATTAATGCAGTATTACTCGTGACACACCCAACATATCCTACCTCGCTACGAACAATGTTTTGTCACAGTTTTTATCAATACATCTAAGTGCGTGAGTTATAATACCCATTAATAATAATCTTAAAGTCTAAGGACCAAAACACACGTCGGCAGATAGGAACATCCAATAACACTATGAAATGTGGATTTCCTACTGGAGGGTCTCGTTCTCATAATATCCTCCTGGATATTACCAAGGGCGCACACCATGAGAAGGTGCCTTGATGTTTTATGAGTCCTCAACCCTAATTTCCTGTATTATTTGTGTCCCTCAAATAACATCATTCGTACATAGAACATATATTCAAGAACAGTGTTATGGAACTTCTGGGTTCTAATCATAGTAGGGATCCTCTATGACCCTTTAATGAAACAACTATCTTTAGGAAATTATCACATGCATTGTCACACAGAAGAACAATCAAGATGTGATAAAATATTTATTAATGAATAAATTACAAAGTATTTTATTCTAGGCTACCAACTCCAATAGACTCCCACTTAGACTATATACAACTACTAACAACCTTTAACCCGCTATCTCTCACATGATATTCATGCTTCTGTTGAGATAGGCCTTTAGTCATGGGGTCTACCATGTTCTCTTTTGTGGACACTCTGCTCACTAAAACTTCACCCATTTAATAGAAATCCCTCAAGAGGTGATACTTCTGGAGTATGTGCTTTGTCCATTGATGTGACCTTGGTTCTTTTGAAAGAGCCACCGCTACAGTATTATCACAATATAATTTGATAGGATCTTTACTGTTAGGCACCACATCAAGATCTTGGAAAAAGTTCAGAATCTAGAAGGCTTCCTTGGCTAGATCAAAAGCCGCAATATATTTGGACTCCGCTGTAGAATCGGTAACAATTGGTTTCTTTGAACTCTTCCAGCTCACAACTCCTCCATTGATACAGAAAACATATCCAGATTATGACTTCAGATCATTCTGGTATGTATGAAAACCAGTATCATCATACCCTCTGATGATAAGCTCCTCATCTCTTCTATACACCAAGAACATATCCTTTGTTATTCTTAGATATTTAAGGATACTCTTAACAGTAGTCTAATATTGTTCTCCTGGATCTGCTTGATATCTTCCTACCATGCTCAGTGCATAGGCATCATCAAGCCTGGTACATAACATGAAATACATGATGGATCCTATAGCCGAAGCTTATGAGATCTTACTCATTATATCTTTCTCTTGTTGCGTCTGAGGACACATTTTCTTAGAAATATATAGGCCATGAGACATTAGAACCAATCCCCTCTTGGATTTTTCCCTACCAAATCTCTTTAGTATCTGGTCAATGTATTTACCCTGACTTATTATAAGAAGCCTCTTGGATCTATCACAAATGATATTCATCCCAAGAATGTAGGATGCTTCACCCAAGTCCTTCATAGAGAAACACTTGTTAAACCAGTCCTTAAATGAATGTAAGACTGGTACATCATGTCCAATAAGCAATATGTCATTAACATATACTATTAGGATAACAACTACATTCCCATTAAACAACTTATAAACACATGGCTAAAATTCATTCTTAATGAAACCAAATTCTTTTATGAATTCATCAAATCAAATGTTCCATGATCCAGATGCTTGATTTAATCCATAAATGAATTTCTGCAACTTGGAAACCCGTTTGGCTTCACCTGGTGTCACAAACCCTTCTAGTTGTGTTATATAGACATCTTCCTAAAGGTTACCATTATGGAATGTTATTTTGACATCCATCTGCCAAATCTTGTAGTACTTGTGTTTCTGGAACCTCTTCCACATGGACCTATGGAACTTGTTCCTATACCAAATCTTGTGTATCTTGAGCATCAACTTTGTTGTAACACCCCAAGCTTCTACGGTACGCTTCTCTTTGAATAATGTGATAGCGTGTGTTGTACGCAACACCGAGTTCTAACACACCATAACCAATCAAACTAGCCGTTATGAATAGTAACACCTACTTTTCGAAATTATATATATTTTATATTTTAAAATGGACTTCATTTCTGGATTCGGAATATCGAATTTAGCCTAAGGTGAAATTTTGGTACTTTTCGGATAACTTTCATATTTTGATGAATAGTGAAAATTACTAAATTTTAATTAAAAACAACTTTTTTAATCAAAATAATTAATAGTGATAAATTATGAATTTGAGTGGTTTTAAAGTATATTTAGAATATATTTTTACCATTTAATATAATGTTGGTCATTGGACATAATTTTACAATTAAACCGAACATAAACAAGTGTCAATCTTTTGATAGTTATTATCTCTTAAAAACACGCTTTTTGTTTTGACAGTGGGAATTAATTTTAAATTAATTTCTTCCACTTCTGTGTTTTGAATTTAGAAAAATGGATTCCATATTTGGAATCAGGATGTCCAAATTGTGTAAATAGGTAACTTTTATTTTTAGACATTTTGAATAATTACTGTGGTAAATATTTTATTTACCATGGTTAAGGGTAAATCTGGTAAATAAGGGTTAAAAAATAATATTATAATAATACTAAATTACCCTAAAACATGTCATAGCCTTATTGGTTGATACATGTTCGACTATAGGCATCTTTTGGTCGATTTGGGGACCCCATGGTGTCACTTGTAGGTGATAGGGACACTTTATTTTAATTAAGTTAAAATGAATACAAAAATGACACAAGCATATATCTTTTAGAAAAACAAATATTACATAGGGTTATATATGTTGGATTTTAGATTATAAATATTCATTAGAAAGATAAAAAGATATCCTACATAATGATATTTTATTTATAATTTTTGGACATTAAATAATTTATTTTATTTATGACACAATGATGATGCAGTAATTACTAAAATAGTGAAAAATTAAATTAATTGATATTATAAATACCCAAATAAATATAATATGAAACTTTTAATGAATTAAACTAATTTTATAGGATAATATGATATATTAGTATTGATTTAATTTACTTTTTTCGAAGTAATAAATCTGTTATGAGTTTCAAAAAAATCAACTATTGAATAGTGTCAAAATTGACATAAAAGAGTTCTTAAAACAAATATTATATTATTAATTGATATTAAATTCCTAAAAATGTAATGTTCGGCCAAGATACTTATATCATGATAGTTTCATCATTAATGGACCACTTGGGGGTAGCTTGGATGTATATAGTAAGTTTATTAACCATATTATATAAAAATACAAAGAGACATTGTAAAAGTGAAACTAATTAACTTAGAGTTAATACTTAAAGATAAGGTTAATATAAGTACCCAAACCTGTCTAAATTCTATTGGTTGAGTTGTTTTCGACCCATAACCACCTTAACCTTTGAATAGTCAACTTTGGAGACATTGGAAACCTAATATGAATTTATTATAAACTAATATCTCTAGCTTTTCCAAAGGTGCCCCTCACCCCTCTTATAAAAGGGCACTCCTCCTTCTCATTTATTCACACCTTCAAAGCCTTTTTGTTCGGACAAACTCTGCCCAAATACTCTCCCAACTTCCCTAAATACAACCTAGAGGCCTTAGTTTGATCAGAAATCCAGCCTAAGCAGCCCTTTTGATCAAATCAAAAGGAAGAACCCGAAGAAGAGGTAATGATTTCACCACCCCTTTTCCAAGTTCATTACTTCTTCCACTTCTTCTTCCTTTGTTGTTACCATTCTAAAATAATAACTCCAGTATCATATATATACTGTGATGTTATTATAAATATGGTACAACCATATTCATTATTCTATCCACCCTTTGAATAACATGTCACCATACGTGCGTACGTACGGCTTACCGTCTCCACGTCGTGGTGTAATTGTTATTCAATATAATATTATTTTGATGGGTATAATAATGATGTGTAACTCATGTAAATAATAAATATAACATGTTAATGATTCAGTATATATGATATACCATCCATTTATATATTATTTTAATATCAAAAGAATGATACTGTCGCTCGTGCGTACGTACGGACTACCGTCTCCACGAACGCGATAAGATTCATTCTCCATCGTATCCATTCAAGTATAATTATCATTTGATGATTTAAAAATGATGTTTAAGGACTTGATATCATTCTGGATATGAATAATATACAACCTATCCATTAAAAACATGGCTTACGTAACAAAACATATAAAAGAAAACAAGTAAGTTAACACCCGAAACAACGATAATACTAAGATATTATTATCAAATCAATATTAAAAGATCATATATGATATCATATTAATGTATATGATTCTTGTATAATTTAATAACAATTATTTCACCATTATAAAGGAGGTTAACCTACCCCAACCAAGGAAAAGTACAAGGTAAGGGTTATTTCACAATCTCTTCATTATCCGAGGTTGTTTATATGTAATAATCTACTGGGATATCTTTATCATCCACATCCATGTTTCTTCAAAATGTATTTAAAAACATTTTTATTATTTACAAGAATATGGGTTAAAGTATTTTATACCTTTGTTTGACTTTTTATAAGAGGAATCTTTCCGTCGTTTTCAAAACAAGGTCCTTTTTAACCTTTTTGACAGAATTAAGGTAAGAATGTTTTTTTTAACTTATACGGTGAGTGCGGTTATTTTCTGCCGTTATAAAATCTTCAAAGTTTTCCTTACAAGCTTATAAGAATATTTTCAAGAATTTTTTTTATTTTATATGGCTCTTAAATGATTTCAAAAATAGAAAGAGATATTTCTCCAAAAAGTGTTTTGATTTCATCTATGTCAACATCCTTTCATGGATTTTACGCTTATTTGAAGTTTATTTATTATGATACAAAACTTCTATATTGTATTGAAGGTTTTGTGATATGTTTGACTGTGGATGTGCTATTTTTTATACCATTCATAGTTTATGGTAAAATTATTAACATTTCGTATGCTAGTTTTAATACGAATGTTTATGTTATATTTAAACCTTTTCATATGGGAATGCATTGGACTTAATATGTGACGGGTGGAGCCCGCTATAGCTCCTCGATGCATCGGTAGGTCTCATGAGACAAACTAGTGTCTTGGCACAAGGCCTTGGAAAAATCTTATTTGTAGTCTTGGCACGAGGCCTTGGCTATGTGGTTATGATAGTCTGACATTATGCATTCCAACATTATGAAAGTGGTTATTGATATTTCATGTGATTATTCGATTAGTAGAATATCCATGTGAACAAGTAAATGGAATTATTTCATTTTACTTTTTCCATACTATGTTGAAGTTCAAGTTTAAAAGGCTTTTGTTTTAGTTATACATAGCCTTAAATGTTTATTCTTATTTATGAAAGTTTTCGGTATATTGTTATCCTTACTGGGCATTTGAGCTCACCCCTTTTCTATGTTTTATTTTTCCCAGGAAGTGAAGAAGTAAATTATGAATGACCTGCAGGGATATTATGTGGGGATATGAGTGTGGTTTATGGAGACAATATGTTGTTGTAGTAGTTTTTCATTTTATGATGTAATGTAAGACTTATGAATATATCTAGTGTTTCCAAGGCTACTAAACCAATCGGTCTTTCGAGATTTGATTTTTCTTGTGATCATGCCAATGTTATGTAATAATGAACCGACTCTGGGTAACTAGGGTCGGGGCGTTACAGTTGGTATCAGAGGAAGTTTAGTACAAACCTTGAAAGCTAGATTTAGATAAATTCTGATTAGAGCACGTAGACCTAAGATGAACTTTGAGGATTAGTATAGAAGAACTTCCTAGAATTTTGGTATTGTAGAGATTTTGTGAGTTTTCCGAGCAATACATCCCTGTCTGGATACGAGCAGGTAGAGGCGGCTCTAGCACAAATGTACCTAGGGGTAAAACCCGAAAACACCACTTTGAGCTAGACTCGAATGGGAACTGGTGCATGACAACGGGCCTTGCTGCACTCTTGGTTACAACACTCCCGGGGGATATGCTTAGGATAACTCTCATTTTCTTTAAAAATAATTATGAAGGGTTTATGAGTATATACTTCCTCAAAGAAAACATTTTTATGATTATGGATTATATCCATAAATAGTTCAATTTATGTTAAGTGTTTTATAAGTATGGGATTATGTATTTTGATTCATAAACTGATCTAGTTTATGCCATTGTTTAGAAATGGCGCCTAGTGGAAGAAATGGAAACCGTATCAATGAACGCACTCCATGTAGGGATTGCCCTCCTGCTCAAGATAATTATAGTGGAGCTGGTGATGCAACTGGTGCCGATCAGCTAATCACCATACTGAGACAACTTACTCAGGTTATGAATAATAACCTTACCCGTATGGAGCACCCTGATCCACAGCGTGGAGGATCAATGTTAGATTGATTCATGAGGCAACAACCACCAACGTTCAATGGGAGTGCAAATCCCTTAGTATCTGAGCAATGGATAAATTCCCTAGAGAAAATATTTCAGGCTTTGGGGAGCAGTGAAAGGGAAAAAGTTATCATGGCAGTTTACCACCTCACTGGAGATGTTGATCAATGGTGGTCATTAATTCAAAATATGAAGGAAGACGATGAAGTATCAAATATGGAATGGAGGGAGTTCAAAGATCTGTTTTTAGAAAAATACTTTCCTCGCGACCATCGAGCAGATATGGAAAGACAATTTCTAAGTCTGAGACAGAAGGAGGATGAGAATGTCACAAAGTATGAGGCTAACTTTACAAGGATAGAAAGGTATGCTGGTGATTATATACGTAACCCAAGAAGTAAGATTGATCGTTTCTTTGATGGGTTAAAACCATTTCTCCGTCGAGCATTAGTCTCACAATCCTTTTCGTCGTACGAAGACATTGTCTCATGTGCTATCAAGACCGAAAAGGAATTCTCTAAGTCTTATGACTTTAAAGCAAAGAAAGAGAAGAAGAGACCTGCTGATCAATCTGGGAATGGAAATAAGGGGAAGAAGGGAAAGGTTGAATATCCATCTTGTGGTAAATGCGGGAAGAAACATCCTGGTACTTGATTGAAGGGAATGGGAGTCTGTTACAAGTGTGGTGAAAAAGGCCACCAAGCTCGTGATTGCAAGGGGAAGAAGGAAGCTACCAACGTTCAGTGCTACAATTGCAGGGAGATTGGGCATTATGCAAATGCATGTCCTAAGCGTCAGGAGAACTTACCTCAGAAAAGGCCAAGGGATCAAGGCCAGGCTTATGCTATCACTACTGCTGAGGTAGAAGCTCCAAAAGACGTGGTGGCAGGTAATTTAATGGTTTCCTCAAGTTTAGAAAATGCATTATTTGAATCTGGATCATCGCATTGTTTCATATCTTCCCAGTTTGCTAAGAAAATTAGATATTTCCAATTTGATTTAAGAAGGGAATTGTCAGTTAAAACTCCTAAGGGAAGTATCATTGCAACAAAGTTTTGTGAATCAGTCCCCATTAGAGCACATAAATGTTCTTTATCTGCTGATCTCGTCGTCATACCTATGATTGAGTTTGATATAATCCTTGTTATGGACTGGCTTTCGGACTATGATGTGAAGATTTATTGTAAGAAGAAAGAGGTTACGATTCTTGATGATAATGATAAGGAACACCTTGTCTTTAGAACAGAATCGTCACCACCTAATTCTTATTTAGATCCACCCCCAGTAGCTCAACTTAATTCAATTATTGGGGAGGAAGAGAATGAAATAACTATCGGTGAGGAAAGGAATGTTCAAATAGAGGATGTACCTGTTGTGAAAGAATTTGTAGATGTATTTCCGGAAGATTTACCTGGACATCCTCCAGAATGAGAAGTTGAGTTTTCCATTGATTTAATTCCTGGATCAAGGCCTATATCGAGGACCCCTTATAGAATGGCCACTATAGAATTATTTGAACTAAAGAAACAACTAGAGGAATTGAGTAATAAGGGATTTATTCGCCCTAGTGTTTCTCCATGGGGAGCCCCTGTTCTTTTTGTTAAAAAGAAAGATGGATCTATGAGGTTATGTATCGACTACAGAGAGATCAATGCTATAACGATAAATAAAAAGTATCCCCTACCTCGTATTGATGATTTATTTGACCAAATACATGGAGCTCAATACTTTTCAAAGATTGAACTTCGATCTGGATACCATCAGTTGTGTGTGAAGAAGGAAGACATTCCGAAGACAGTATTTCGAACCAGGTATGGGCATTACGAGTTTACCGTAATGCCGTTTGGATTGACTAATGCACCCTCTGTATTCATGGATCTGATGAATAGAGTTTTCAAGGAGTATCTAGATGAATTTGTGGTGGTATTTATTGATGATATCTTGGTATACTCCAAAACCTACGAAGATCATGAAAATCACTTGCGCATTATCTTGAAGACTCTGAGGAGGCATGAATTATATGGGAAGTTTAGCAAGTGTGAATTCTGGCTTCAGGAGATTTCTTTTCTTAGCCATATTGTCTCTAAATATGGAATCTCTGTTGATCCTTCTAAGACCAAGTTAATCCAAGAATGGCCAGCACCTACGAGTATAACTGAGGTACGTAGTTTTATTGGTTTGGCAGGTTATTATCGACGTTTCGTCCAGAATTTTGCCCGATTGGCTAACCCATTAACGAAGCTCACACGTAAAGGGGTTAAATTTGTTTGGACAAAAGAGTGTGAAGAATGTTTTGAAGAACTGAAGAGAAGATTAGTCAATGCTCCTATATTGACTCTACCATCGGGGAATGATGGGTTCGTTATTTATAGTGATGCATCAAAGAAAGGACTTGGTTGTGTCCTTATGCAGAATGATAGAGTTATTGACTATGCATCACGACAATTGAAAATTCATGAACAAAACTATCCTACTCATGATCTCGAGTTAGCAGCTGTGATCTTTGCTTTGAAGATATGGAGGCACTACCTCTATGGTGAAAAATGTGAGATTTATACTGATCACAAGAGTTTGAAGTATATTTTCTCACAAAAAGAACTCAACATGAGGCAAAGGAGATGGCTTGAATTACTCAAGGATTATGATTGCACGATACACTACCACCCGGGGAAAGAAAACAAGGTGGCAGATGCTTTGAGTAGAAAAGACCATGGAGTTTTGAAAAATATGAGAATTAAAAGGGATCCAATTTTCATGGATCTAGTGAAGATGGACATGGGAATAACCAGGGAAGGTGAAACATCAATACTTTTTCAAATGGTTGCCAAACCATCTTTACTAGAAAGGATTAAGAGTTCTCAGACCAATGATGAAGAATTTCAAAAGAAGATTAAAGCTGTGAATGATGGGAGATTGAGAGACTTTGTGTATGAAGATGGAATTTTGAAATTCGGGAAGAGACTTTGTGTTCCCGATTTACCTGATCTAAAAAGGGAATTGTTGGATGATGCTCATAGTTCAAATTTCTCTATACACCCTGGGAGCACGAAAATGTATAGAGATTTGAAGGAACATTTTTGGTGGGACAACATGAAGAGGGAGATTGCTGATTTTGTGTCAAGATGTATGGTTTGTCAACAAGTGAAAGCTGGAAGGCAACAGCCTGGAGGAGTCATGCAACCTCTTCCCATACCGGAGTGGAAATGGGACAATATTACGATGGACTTTGTCATGGGGCTACCAAAGACTCCTAGAAGGAATGATGCAATATGGGTTATTGTTGATCGTCTTACCAAGTCAGCACATTTTCTTGCTATAAGAGAAGATCTACCCCTGGAACGTCTAGCAAGACTATATATTAATGAAGTTGTGAGACTTCATGGAGTACCCCTATCGATTGTTTCTGATCGTGATCCCCGTTTTACTTCAAGATTTTGGAAAAGTCTTCAGAAATCCCTGGATACTGAACTTCATTTGAGCACTGCTTACCACCCTCAGACAGATGGACAATCAGAACGGACTATTCAGACCTTAGAAGACATGTTGAGATCTTTCTCACTTGACTTTCAGGGTATGTGGGATCAATATTTACCATTGGTAGAATTTTCCTATAACAATAGCTTCCATTCGAGTATTCAGATGGCACCATATGAAGCGTTATACGGAAAGAGATGTCGTACACCAACCTGTTGGGATGACGTTGGTGAAAGAAAACTTGTAGGCCCAGAACTGGTGGAGGAAACGGTGGAAAAGGTGAAGGTAATCCAAAATCACATCAAAGCAGCTCAAAGTAGGCAGAAGAGCTATGCCGATAATCGAAGGAAGGATTTGGAATTTCAAGTCGGTGATCATGTTTTCCTGAAGGTATCTCCATGGAAGGGAGTCATACGTTTTGGTAAGAAAGGTAAATTGAGTCCCAGGTACATCGGACCCTTCGAAGTTCTAGAACGAATTGGGGTTGTAGCTTACCGATTGGCAATGCCGCCAAGTCTCTCCAAAGTTCACGATGTGTTCCACGTATCTCTGTTGAGGAAATACATGCCTGACCCAACGCATGTACTCACCTATGAGGAATTAGAACTGGAACCCGATCTGTCTTATTGTGAAGAGCCTTTCAGGATTCTTGATACAAGAGAACAAGTACTGAGAAACCGGACGACGCGTTTGGTAAAAGTTTTGTGGAGAAACCATAAGATGGAAGAGGCAACGTGGGAACCCGAGGAACTTATGATGAAGAACCACCCGAGTCTTTTCATGCGGTAGTATTCTAGAAATTTCGAGGACGAAATTATTTGAAGGAGGGGAGAATGTAACACCCCAAGCTTCTACGGTACGCTTCTCTTTGAATAATGTGATAGCGTGTGTTGTACGCAACACCGAGTTCTAACACACCATAACCAATCAAACTAGCCGTTATGAATAGTAATACCTACTTTTCGAAATTATATATATTTTATATTTTAAAATGGACTTCATTTCTGGATTCGGAATATCGAATTTAGCCTAAGGTGAAATTTTGGTACTTTTTGGATAACTTTCATATTTTGATGAATAGTGAAAATTACTAAATTTTAATTAAAAACAACTTTTTTAATCAAAATAATTAATAGTGATAAATTATGAATTTGAGTGGTTTTAAAGTATATTTAGAATATATTTTTACCATTTAATATAATTTTGGTCATTGGACATAATTTTACAATTAAACCGAACATAAACAAGTGTCAATCTTTTGATAGTTATTATCTCTTAAAAACACGCTTTTTGTTTTGACAGCGGGAATTAATTTTAAATTAATTTCTTCCACTTCTGTGTTTTGAATTTATAAAAATTGATTCCATATTTGGAATCAGGATGTCCAAATTGTGTAAATAGGTAACTTTTATTTTTAGACATTTTGAATAATTACTGTGGTAAATATTTTATTTACCATGGTTAAGGGTAAATATGGTAAATAAGGGTTAAAAAATAATATTATAATAATACTAAATTACCCTAAAACGTGTCCTAGCCTTATTGGTTGATACATGTTCGACCATAGGCATCTTTGGGTCGATTTGGGGACCCCATGGTGCCACTTGTAGGTGATAGGGACACTTTATTTTAATTAAGTTAAAATGAATACAAAAATGACACAAGCATATATCTTTTAGAAAAACAATTATTACATAGGGTTATATATGTTTGATTTTAGATTATAAATATTCATTAGAAAGATAAAACGATTTCCTACATAATTATATTTTATTTATAATTTTTAGACATTAAATAATTTATTTTATTTATGACACAATGATGATGCAGTAATTACTAAAATAGTGAAAAATTAAATTAATTGATATTATAAATACCCAAATAAATATAATATTAAACTTTTAATGAATTAAAATAATTTTATAGGATAATATGATATATTAGTATTGATTTAATTTACTTTTTTCGAAGTAATCAATCTGTTATGAGTTTCAAAAAAATCAACTATTGAATAGTGTCAAAATTGACATAAAAGAGTTCTTAAAACAAATATTATATTATTAATTGATATTAAATTCCTAAAAATATAATGTTCGGCCAATAGACTTATATCATGATAGTTTCATCATTAATGGACCACTTGGGGGTCTCTTGGATGTATATAGTAAGTTTATTAACCATATTATATAAAAATACAAAGAGACATTGTAAAAGTGAAACTAATTAACTTAGAGTTAATACTTAAAGATAAGGTTAATATAAGTACCCAAACCTGTCTAAATTCTATTGGTTGAGTTTTTTTCGACCCATACCCACCTTAACCTTTGAATAGTCAACTTTGGAGCCATTTGGAAACCGAATATGAATTTATTATAAACTAATATCTCTAGCTTTTCCAAAGGTGCCCCTCACCCCTCTTATAAAAGGGCACTCCTCATCCTCATTTATTCACACCTTCAAAGCCTTTTTGTTTGGACAAACTCTGCCCAAATACTCTCCCAACTTCCCTCACTACAACCTAGAGGCCTTAGTTTGATCAGAAAGCCAGCCTAAGCATCCCTTTTGATCAAATCAAAAGGAAGAACCCGAAGAAGAGGTAATGATTTCACTACCCTTTTTCCAAGTTCATTACTTCTTCCACTTCTTCTTCCTTTGTTGTTACCATTATAAAATAATAACTCCAGTATCATATATATACTGTGATGTTATTATAAATATGGTACAACCATATTCAGTATTCTATCCACCATTTGAATAACATGTCACCATACGTGCGTACGTACGGCTTACCGTCTCCACGTCGTGGTGTAATTGTTATTCAATATAATATTATTTGGATGGGTATAATAATGATGTGTAACTCATGTAAATAATAAATATAACATGTTAATTATTCAGTATATATGATATACCATCCATTTTTATATTATTTTAATATCAAAATAATGATATTGTCGCTCGTGCGTACGTACGGACTACCGTCTCCACGAACGCGATAAGATTCATTCTCCATCGTATCCATTCAAGTATAATTATCATTTGATGATTTAAAAATGATGTTTAAGGACTTGATATCATTCTGGATATGAATAATATACAACCTATCCATTACAAACATGTCTTACGTAACAAAACATATAAAAGAAAACAAGTAAGTTAACACCCGAAACAACGATAATACTAAGATATTATTATCAAATCAATATTAAAAGATCATATATGATATCATATTAATGTATATGATTATTGTATAATTTAATAACAATTATTTCACCATTATACAGGAGGTTAACCTACCCCAACCAAGGAAAAGTACAAGGTAAGGGTTATTTCACAATCTCTTCATTATCCGAGGTTGTTTTTATGTAATAATCTACTGGGATCTCTTTATCATCCACATCCATGTTTCTTCAAAATGTATTTCAAAACATTTTTATTATTTACAAGAATATGGGTTAAAGTCATTTATACCCTTGTTTGACTTTTTATAAGAGGAATCTTTCCGTCGTTTTCAAAACAAGGTCCTTTTTAACCTTTTCGACAGAATTAAGGTAAGAATGTTTTTTTAACTTATACGGCGAGTGCAGTTATTTTCTGCCATTATAAAATCTTCAAAGTTTTCCTTACAAGCTTATAAGAATATTTTCAAGAAATTTTTTTATTTTATATGGCTCTTAAATGATTTCAAAAATATAAAGAGATATTTCTCCAAAAAGTGTTTTGATTTCATCTATGTCAACATCCTTTGATGGATTTTACGCTTATTTGAAGTTGATTTATTATGATACAAAACTTCTATATTGTATTGAAGGTTTTGTGATATGTTTGACTGTGGATGTGCTATTTTTTATATCATTCATAGTTTATGGTGAAATTATTGACATTTTGTATGCTAGTTTTAATACGAATGTTTATGTTATGTTTAAACCTTTTCATATGGGAATGCATTGGACTTAATATGTGACGGGTGGAGCCCGCTATAGCTCCTCGATGCATCGGTAGGTCTCATGAGACAAACTAGTGTCTTGGCACAAGGCCTTGGCAAAATCTTATTTGTAGTCTTGGCACGAGGCCTTGGCTATGTGGTTATGATAGTCTGGCATTATGCATTCCAACATTATGATTGTGGTTATTGATATTACATGTGATTATTCGATTAGTAGAATATCCATGTGAACAAGTAAATGGCATTATTTCATTTTACTTTTGCCATACTATGTTGAAGTTCAAGTTTAAAAGGATTTTGTTTTAGTTATACATAGCCTTAAATGTTTATTCTTATTTATGAAAGTTTCCGGTATATTGTTATCCTTACTGGGCATTTGAGCTCACCCCTTTTCTATGTTTTATTTTTCCCAGGAAGTGAAGAAGTAAATTATGAATGACCTGCAGGGATATTATGTGGGGATATGAGTGTGGTTTATGGAGACAATATGTTGTTGTAGTAGTTTTTCATTTTATGATGTAATGTAAGACTTATGAATATATCTAGTGTTTCCAAGGCTACTAAACCAATCGGTCTTTCGAGATTTGATTTTTCTTGTGATCATGCCAATGTTATGTAATAATGCACCGACTCTGGGTAACTAGGGTCGGGGCGTTACATTGTTGAATTCAATCTTTCTCCCACTATCCTTTTTGAGGATGTGATCCCTCTTAAGAAAGATGGATTGTCTGGTGAGAGTCACTTTCTTCTCTGAAGGGTTATATAGGTAATATCCTTTCGTTTCCTTGGGATATACTATAAAGATACACCTCATGCCCTGGGGTGCTAGTTTGTTTCCTGAGAAGGTCTTAACAAATGCCTCGCATCCCCATACATGTGTGTGCGACAAAATGGGTTTATTTCCATTCCATAACTCGAAAGGTATTCCATTTTTCACTTTAGTTGGTACTTAGTTTAATGTGTATTCTGTAGTTTGTAATGCATATCCCCAAAAGGATATTGGAAAATCTGCATGACTCATCCTCGGCCTCACCATGTCCAACAAGGTGTGGTTCTCCTTTCACTAACACCATTCCACCGTGATGTATAAGGAGGAGTGAGCTGAGATAGAATCCCAAACTTCCGTAGAAGATCAATGAACTCTTGGTTTAGATATTATCCACCTTGATCTGATCAAAGCTTCTTTATCTTCTTACCAAGATGATTATCTACTTCATTCTTGAATTCCTTAAATTTCTTTAAGGCTTATTACTTATACCTCATTAAGTAGACATATTTGTATCTACTCAAATCATCAATAAAAGTAATGAAGTAAGAATATCCACCTCTAGATTCTACTGGGAATGGTCCACACACATCCATGTGCACCAATCCTAGAAGATCCGTGGCCCTTTCAACCTTTCCACTGAAAGTCGACTTGGTCATTTTACCATATAAACAAGTGTGACATCTATCAAGTGTTTTTAGCTCAATAGAGTCTAAATATCCATCTTGGTAGAGCCTTGTCAAGTGCTTCTCATTTACATGACCGAGATAGTGATGCCACAACTGGGTGATGTATGAGTAATGTGAGTTTGCTTCATTATCAATTTCCAACACTTTGTTTTCATAATTTAATACATACAAACCATTATTTAAATGCGCCATACCATAACATATGTTTTTCTTATAAAATAATAAACCCTTATTTACAAACTTGAAAATAAATCCATCCATATCCAAACATGATACAAAAATTATGTTTTTGGTAACACTAGGAACATAATAAGAGTTATGTAATACCAAAATCATCCCAGTTGGCAATGATAGGTGGTAATCACCAATGGATAACACAATTATCCTCACACCATTGGTAGCTCGAAGATTTACCTCTCCTCTGGCAATATTTCTAAATCTACTTGGTTCCTGCATTTGAATACAAATGTGATCCCCACAAGCTTTATCCAAAACCCAATGTGTAGAAATGGAAAGATTACACTCGATAACAAACACTCCTTTAACATCCCCACGCTTCTAGGTGCAGTTCCTCTTCCAGTGGCCTTGTTTTCTAGATGAAAAAAATACCACCTCCCATTCCTTTCCTTGCCTTTGGATCTTTCCTTTCTTGGAGGGACGATGCTCGGGGGACTGTTTATAAGACCTTAGCCCCTTTTCTTTGTCCTTCTTTTTTTTATTCACCATAAGGACTGCGGTTTTGTCACGCCCCATGTCCTTATCTACCTGGAAAATTAAGGTCAGAAGTTCCGATAGAATCTTCTCATTGTTTCTTATGTTATAGTTGACAAAAAATCTAGAGAAGGCCTTGGGAAGTGATGAATAAGATGAGATCTATAAACAAATTATCCAGAAACTTAATCCCTAAGATTTCCAGGCATTCAATATATCCAATAAGCTTGACTACATGAGGCCCAGCTGGTGCAGACTCTCTAAGATTAGTTGTAAACAAAGCGTTGGAGATCTCATATCTCTCCTGTCTTTCCTTCTCTTGGTAGAGATCCTTAAGGCGAGACATCATGATATACATGTCCATGTTTTCATGTTACTTCAAGAGATCATTAGATATGGATGATAGCATGAAACATTGGACATCTATGGAATCATATATATGTTTTATATAGAGAGATAGTTCCTCATCACTGGCCTATTTTTCAGGCGTAATTGGAACAGGATCTTCCAGCACATACAATTTCCTCTCTTTGCGAAGGATGGTGCGTAAATACCTCTACCATTTTTGGAAATTGGTACAAGTGAGAAGGTTTTACTTCTCGAGTATGGTTTGTAATGGTATGTTTGAATTTATTTTTCTTGTCATTTCTACAAATTAATATGATAAAATGTTTAATACTTTATTATGATAAAAATTGAGACAAATAAATAAATTAATACTTATTAGTCTCCCAATATTTTATCAAAATCCAATAGCCCTCAGCATTGACTTTGGAATATTACGTTGCCTAAATATTTTAGTGGCAAGGATCCATATTTCCCTTCACATTACCCCAGTAAGAGGAGTTATCCTGGAAGGAATTCAAGGAAAAGTTTCTGATCCACTTCTATCCTGAAACATTTAGGGATGATAAGGATTAGTAGTTCAAGCACCTGACCCAGGAGGGAATGTTAGTGATAGACTATGCTAGACATTTCACTAACATGTAGTGATTTGTTCCATATTTAGCAGTCAATGAGATATCCAGGGAGAGGCATTTTTAATATGGGATTTTCTATGAGATACAGTCACTAGTGAATGTTTTTCACTTGATTAGAATTTAGGACATGATAAATCGGGCTCTCATCATGGAAGGGAACCCGAGAGAGTCCCCATCTAGCATCCAAACTATTTTAGTAGGGCGAACTGGGAGATCTTATTTTGGTGGAATGAAGCACCACTATGAAATTTATCTCTTAGGAAATAGTGGGTAGGGAAGCTATGGAAGTGGGAAGCCATATAAGTAGCATTTCCCTTTACAGTGACATCAGTATGAAAAGTTTGGCCACAATCAGACTTTATTTCCATACCCTGATTTGGAGTGACATGCTTTCGGTAAGTTAGGCCACCTGTAGAGGTTTTATATGGGCATGCAATAGCAGAGTTTTGGCAGGGGATTGGGATAGGTACCAGAGTCTGGGAAGGACTCATCTACCCCTCATCAGACTACTATATGGAGTTCAAATGAATGTTCAGGTCGAGGTAGGGGTATGGTACCCCAGTGTAGGAGTGGTAGTACCAGGTAGAGAGAATAGAACATGGGGTCAAACTGGAGCCCAGGGCATAGGGGTAAGTGAGATGCATGTTATACAATATAATCTGACTATTTTGGGTGTAGGACCTTTCACTGCCATAAGTATGATTCTTATATAATATACCCTTTCCTATGTTTTTTTGATACAAGATAATCACATTACTTTATATATTATCCTTTTTAAAATAGTTTGGACTTGATTATGGAAGGCTTGGATAGTGTCTTGACCATTGACACACCGTAGTGAGTATAGTCAGGAAATATCAAACATTGCAAGACATGTTCTCTTGAAATTGGTGGTTATTATTTATTTTTGGGAACTGTTTGTGATGGAAATGGAAAGTTTTCATTTGATTATGGGTATGGATTGGTTAGTTCTGTACCGAGATCATATCAATTGTTATTAAAGGAGAGTCACCTTTTTATATTCAGAAAGAGGTATCTATTTTCACCAGGTTGACTGGGAACTTCAGGCTGGTTGTGTAAGACCAATTCAATGCAGATTAGATTTCCTCATGGGTCAAATAACAGTTATTTCTCTAGATTATGGTGGAATGAATCATGAAAATATTCTAATGATGGTAGAACATTTTTATGATGTATTTCCTAAAATGTTCCATGGTTTTCCACCTGAGTGGGAGATTGAGTTACTGATCGATTTGGTGTCAGGAGAAGAGCCAGTTTCTATCCCACCTTATAGGATGAAACCAGAAGAGCTTTAAGAATTGATGGTTTAGTTAGAAGATCTGGAAGCTAAAGGTTTCATACAACCTAGCAAAAAACATTGGGTTTATCCTATGCTTTTTGAAAATAAGTATAATGGGTTTTGGAACTTGTGTGTGGACTATTGGATATTGAACTAGATGACAGTCAAGAACCGATATCCCCTTCCACACATTGATGATTTATTTGATCAGCTGAGAGGTTCATGGATATTCTATAATATTGACTTGAGATCAGGGCATCCTCAACTAAGAGTGATAACATAAAACATATATAGGATGAATTTTAAGAGTAGGTATGGATTGTACGAGTTCATGGTGATGTTGTGCGGTATGAATAATACACCGGTGGTATTCATGGACTTGATGAATCAGATTTTTCATCCATTTCTGGATAAGTTTTTTTGTTGTTTTTATCGACAACATCATAGTGTACTTCCATTAAGTAGATGATCTTGCCCAAAAAATTGACATCAACTTGAGTAAATTGAGAGATAATCAGCTTCACACCAAGCTAACCAAATGCAGCTTCTAGATTGATAAAGTGCACTTCTTAGGATATGTCATCTTAGAGGATGGAGTGGTAGTGGACCCATAGAAGGTTGTAGCCATGGTATCTTGGGAGTGGGTTAAGAATGTATTTGAGGTTCAGATATTTTTGGGTTTTGCGGGTTATTACCAGCACTTTGTCTAGGAATTCTCCCATTTGGTAGCACCAATGTATGGGATGACTAGTAAATGGGTGAAGTTTTTTTGGTCATATACTTGCAAGATATTTTTTCAGGACTGTTCACATAAAAAAACTTTTCTTTCACCCCAAATGTCTAGTTTTGGATGAAGTGAACATGTGACCAACCCTGAAAGAGAATTCTAGGGTCGAGGATTAGGTTGCGTGAAAGTTTTAATAGCCATGTACAAATATGGGTTTCCACATGAAAAGGACTTGTGTGCCAATGGTGATGATGAGTTTTATGGATTCCCCAATGTCTAGAATAATTCCCACGACACATTTACACAAAAAGGGAGGCTTGCACAAGAAGATTTTAGTTTCACGTGAAAGGTGATTAGCTCCCACAAGTTTCACAAATAAGTCCCCAGCACCCCAAGAATGCGCACACAATAAAGGATCATTAAATGAAAACCCATTGTGCAACCATCTAGTTGGAAAATAAGGGTAGCGTCGACTCCTACATGTTTCATGGGAAATCCCTTAGGACCCAAGGCATATGCACACAAGAAATGAGTGTTGTGCACAAACCTGTCATGTAAACATCCAATTGAACAACAAAGATAATGTCAAACCAAGGAGGTTACGTAACCATACCCCCATTAGAAAAAGGATTAATAAGCACACAACCCTATTACACACTATAGTGAGTTGCACTCCATCAGCTAACAGTTTTTTCTATAAATAGAACCTCACCCCATAGCTAAGAGGGGGCTCTCTGGAAGACAAGGTGACGATCTTGCTTGTGAAAACCCCTTTTCAATGAAATCATGTAGCACCATAAACAATGGACCCTCAAAGGTAGATAATTTGTCCGACCAACCTCTTATGGGTCCCAACTTGACTTAGCCTGTGGTTGAGTGATCCTCGCACAAAACGTCCCAAGGATGTTCATGTTCACGCAAGAGAAGCAGCCTTCACGCAACCCTGACCTGTGTGTAACTCCAAATATTTCATGTAAATATGCCCTAAAAATCCATGTGTTACCCATTTTCTATATCCCTAATCTCACGCAACTCCATTTTCATGCAATATAATAAAGTTGGGTGCAACAAATTTCTGGTCCTGAAACTGATGTTCCCTATGATTCTAGTGAATCTGTTACCCTTCATTTTTCTCATAATCATAGGTAACCTAGTGAAAATTTCTCTTAAGAATAGGTACCATAATTTTAGGCCTCCTAATTTCCACTCCTCCATGGTAGTGAAAATTTTATGCCTTTCCCATAGGCACATGAATGGGGGTCACATGATCCCGAGCAGTGGAATATTTGAGGGAAACTATGCACCTATCTTGGAGAGAATTATATATAAAGAATATTCTTATAACCTTGACACAATCCCCCTCGAGGTGTAATACCCATTCACATCCGAGATGCATGAAATAAAACTTCCTAGCTCCACATCCTAGTCACCTAATGTTAAACTATATGACAATGTATTTAGCACATGATTTTAACCTACAACCATACCCTGTGTGATGAGAACATGATGTACCATGTATGATCATCATGGGATGACACCTTCTCTCCCACCATGGGATGAAATCACCACACCGGGAATCTTCCACGCATAAGCCCCACACAGTCTTTCCCACCATCAGACGTGACTACCACACCGGGTAGATTCCATGGGTAATCCCCACACCATCTCCTATAGAGTGATCCTATTGCATCAGGTAGCTTCTACGCATGAGTCCTAAACCATCTCTAATTTAAGTTCCTTATACAACATGAGCATCCTTACCAAATAATGTTAAACTGAATGGATCAGTCATATCACACAAACGAAAAATGTGACATTGAACTACATGGGTTTTGATCCCTATATCTTAAACAGGGTATGTAGAGAACCTCCTTAAGGTTCAATCCCACCATCATCCCAGTGTAAAATTATCCCCCTTGGGTGACACATCCCATCCATTCAATTGTGAATTTATCCCCCTAGTGGGAAACAATCTATACATTCCAATGTAAAATTACCCCCCTTGGGGGACACACACCATTCATCCCAGTGTGAAATCTTCCCTCTTAGGAACACGCTTTGTAACGCCCCGACCCCAGTTATCCAGAGTTGGTGCATTATTGCGTAACATTGACATGATCACAAAAATCAAGTCTTGAAAGACCGATTAGTTTAGTATTCTTTGAAACACTAGATACATTCATAAGTCTTACATTACATTATAAAGTAAAACAAAACTAAAAAAGAACATCCTGTCTTCATATCCCCTCATACTATGCCTACAGGTCATTCATAATATACTTCATCACATCCTGGAAAAATTAAAACATTGAAAGGGGTGAGCTCAGATGCTCAGTAAGGATAACAATACAGCGAGAACTTTCATAAATAAACATAAACATTTAAGGCAATGTATAACTAAAACAAAAGACTTTTAAACTTGAAATTCATCATAATATGGAAAAAATAAAATGAAATAATTCCATTTAATTATTCACATGGATATTCTAATAGTTGAATAATCACATGAAATATCAATAACCACTTTCATAATGATGGAATGCATAATGCCAGACTATCATAACCACGTAGCCAAGGCCTCGTGCCAAGACTACAAATAAGATTTTGTCAAGGCCTCGTGCCAAGACACTAGTTTGTCTCATGAGACCTATCGATGCATCTAGGAGCTATAGCGGGCTCCACCCATCACTTATTAAGTCCAATGCATTCCTCATATGAATAGGTTTAAACATATCATAAACCATAACATAAACGTATCACATAAAACATGCATAAAGGAAACATAACATTTCCACATTTCAATCACAAGATATCAATACAACACATTGATATAATAAAAACACTTTCAAAACCATTTTCAAAACCAAAATAAAAGAAAATTAAATCTTGGTATTTATTTTTCATTTGAAAAAAGTCATGGCTTGTAGAGGAAGCCAAAACTCAAATAATGGTCACGGCGGCGGAGAAGTCATTGTCACTGCATATGTACGACAAAAAAAACATTCCTTTTTTGTCATTTAGTAAAACACTTCATATAAAAATATTCCTTTTGAATAAAGGTAAAAGTCAAAGGGGTTTATACACCGTATACAATAAAGTTGTGTATAAAATAAAATATGCCTTAATGGAAGGAGATTGAGACGAAGTCCCTTACAAAGATAATTTTTAAATAAAATAGAACAATTATGTGTATTCACTATAAGTACAAAAAAAGAAAGTAAAAATACAAGATATAACATAATAATATCATTACATAATTTTAAAGTAGGATATTAACCCAAAGAACGGAAATTGGGTTAAGAAGTTCCTTTACCTCGTGTCTGTCTTGACTCGACCGTTATTTAACCTCATGAATAATAAACTAGAGTTAATTTATAATTGCTTAAGAAAAATTTTCAAGTTTATTATTCCTTTTATATCACTTATTACCATGTTATGAACATTATGTAATTATTTATGTTAATAACGGTCGTTTTGTCGATCTTTGGTACTTGAGTCAAAAATAAACTTCTTATAATTACAATTTGTTCATGTGGTAAAATATCCATTATATCCAGAATTATATTCATGATGTAGATATAATATATATCATATATATCCAGTATATACATTCATTCATAATATTACGTAACATTTAGAGGTAAGAAATGAAATGCACCGTTCATGGAGACGGTAAGCCGTAAGTACGCATGAACGCTAATTTCATTTCTATTTCGTATTTAATGGAATGAAATAATAATGATATAAAGGTGTATTATAATTCCAGTATAATATCATATATAATATCATTTAATCCATCCTTTATACGTCCCACATATGGCATTAACGATTCAAATCACTTTGAGGGGGTGGTAGTCTGCACTTCCTAAAATGAAATTATCGCGTTTACCCATAATGGAAATCATAAAGGTATGCGATAAATGAGAAATAAAGAAGCATAAGGAAAACATAAACATAATATATATACATATATGAAAATAGTTTCATCAAAATGGCCACCATTAGAGGTGTTAAAATAATATTGAACAATCACCATTTCGTGAGGCAGTATTTCACCACCCACAGAAACAGTATGTTCTTTAACCATTAGATGAAGGTGTGTGTAAGTGTAAATCAAATCCTTATCATAACAAAATCCTAGTATATTTTAGATACTATTTTTGTTACAAAAGAAAGTAATAAAAAGATTTTAAGGGGTTGGAGAAGAAAAATAAAACAAAAGAACATAAGAGAAGACATTACCTTAAAATCGGGTAACACTTTTTGATTTGAGCCAAAGGATTCCTTGTGAAGACTTCTGCCCAAAGTGAGTATTCTAGGATTAAGAGAGGGAAGTTGAGAGAGTATTTGGGCAGAGGTTGGCCGAGCCAAATGGCTTTGATGGTGTGAATAAGGTGGTAGAGGTGGGGCCTTTTATAAGAGGAGAGGAGGAGCACTCTTGGAAAGTCATGAAATGTTGCATTATTATGAAGTGATTTTAGGATTTCAAAGGTCCCACAATTATATATTTCTAGGATAAGGTGATAAGGGTTCGAAATATACTCATACAATAGGTTTTTTACAAGTGTAAGTCTTATATTTTACATTATCTTTTCATTTTATTTAAATCGTTAGTTAATGAGGTAATCGCTGCATCATCATGGTGTCATAAAAAATTTAATTTATTTAATGTCTAAAAATTATAAAAAAAATATAATGATGTAGGAAATATTTTTAAATTTCCAATTAATATTTATAGTTGAAAAGTTAACTTATATAACCCCATGTAATAATTGTTTTAGTAAAACAACACATGTTTGTGACAATTTTATGTTTACTTTAAATAAAAAGTTATTAATGTCATTTTCTTACCCAAGTGGCTCCATGGGGTCCCCAAGTTGACACATGGATTGTCTTGGTATGACATGACTCATCCAATAAGGTTAGGACAAGTGTAAAGGTATTTTCATATTTTTATAATATCATTTTTACCTTAAATTTCACTAATTACCTTTAATCGCGATTAATAAAACTTAAAAGTTACTATTCACCAAAAAATTATTTTAATCCCATTGAACCACATTTTAAATACTAATGACAACCATGTATGTCGGATTTTTGAAATTCAATTCATATAAGCGGTAAAGTTTCATTTAAACGAAAAATCAGTTTTTTAACTACCACTTAGTGGTTTCACTATTCATCAAAAATTGAAGTTTTTCAGAAAAATACCAAACATTCACCCTAAGCTATAATTGATATTCCAAATTCAAAAATGATGTCTATTTTAAAAAATTCCAAACATATAAGCTGCATTAATTAATTTAATAATTAATTCCCACTGTCACAACAAATAGCATGTTTTTAAGAAACAATATATATCAAAAGATTGACAATTGTTTATGTCCAATTTCAAAGTGAAATTAATTCTAATGACCACCATTGAATAAAATGGTAAAATTATATTCTAATTATACTTTAAAACCACTGAATATTTAATTTATCACTATTAATTATTTTGATTAAAAAGTTGTTTTTAATTAAAATTTAGTAATTTTCACTATTCATCAAAATATAAAAGTTATCCGAAAAGTTCCAAAATTTCACCTTAGGCTAAATTCGATATTCAGAATCCAAAAACGAAGTCCATTTTGAAAGATAAAATTTATAAAATTTCAAAAAGTAGGTATTACTATTCATAACGGCTACTTTGATTGGTTGTGGTGTGTGTTAGAACTCAAAGTTGCGTACAACACACACTACTGTATTATTCAAAGAAGAGTGTACCGTGGAAGCTTGCGGTGTTACACACTTTACCACCCGTATTCACTATACATTAAACCTGTGGCTTGTTCTATCTCCAAAAGATGTTAAAACCATTCCTTGGTCTATAACACCTACCCCATGAAATAAACATGGGATGTTTGGGGTAAAAATTCTTGTAAAAATTATTCCCTTAGCATCAATTACCTCATGATTGATATATGATGCCTTGGGTTCTGTGTTTAAGATGCCTAAAAAATGATAAGACCCCAAAAATAGGAAGACTTTATAAGTGACCAACCTACCCAACATATAGACATGCCCAACATGCCCAATTATAATACCTACCTTGAAAGAAGGTTTATACCCTATCGTGATAGATGCCGTGTAATTAAACAGTGCCCACCTTGAGATGGTGTCAAGAATGAGTTTTAAAAACATGACTTAAATCTATGAGGGAGACTTGGACTAGACAACGATCTCCAATGAGGAATCCATGGAAGGAGGGAACAACATACCATCATAACATTTTGATCAATGTGTAGACATCACCAATGAAAGTGATAAAATCCACCCATCTTTGTAAAGTGGGAATACAAGGCAATAGATAGTGTGCGTAATACACTGAAACTGGAGAAAGCATTAAAAATAGAACTTTTGAACATGGAAGGAAAGGATTCTCCTTAACCATGGAGGCAAGTGGTGTTTGTGGAACTGTTATATTTCCATGTCATTAGATGTAGATATACGACACTAGGTCCCACTAAGAAAATAGTGGTCCCATCATGAAACACACCTGCAAATCGGGGTAATTGAAAATGTGAATCCTCAGTCTATGACATCGTCAATATGGATCCATCCTCTGTTTTAGGAAGATTGGATGATGATGGGGAATTTTACATTGATTTAAATGTACCTATACTGATGGATGAATCCACATGCCTTATAGGACTCAAGCCATAGGAATCTAATGACCTCGCACCAACAACCACTGGGGTAGGGGGAATGTTAATACGGTAATCCCGCACAATTACACCCCTATCGAGACATCCACTATGCTTTCAACTTCTAGGAACCCACACCCCATATCACCATCTAAGATCATTAAAAATAGGATGATTGAAACCCTAATTCACGAGTATAAGTAAGAAGGGTCCATTCTTATAAAGGATATGGCCCGCCAAGTCCTCGAGGCATTGGTTCCTCACCGACATCACCGCCCTTGAGGGCTGAATAGGTGGAAAATACCCCCTGTTATAATGAAGAACCAGTTCAGGATCCTCTCCCTAGTGATATTTGATATATCACTTCCCTAAACTGAGGAAGTATGGGATGTTCGATCCATGCCTACAAAAAACACCACTTAGGAGCCACATTGAAGGGATCCCACTAGGCCTCATCTATGCTGACACTGATCAACCACATAAGATTAAGTGTGGGTTTATTTTATCCCTACTATACTAGATCTAATCCAAAACACCCCATGATAATGTTGGGGATATACCCAAGATATTTTCCAACAAGGGAAATCTTTTAAATCTCTCATGGCCCCTGCCACTACCGGCATATCCCACCAGATACCTACAATAGGTGAATAAGGATATGCCTTTTTCCACCTAAGATTGAGACCCCATCCACCTCCTAGGTAGGATAGGTTGACTCTATCAGTCACTAGCACCACTAGTAGCTATTACAAGCCATCACTTGATGAGTAAAATCAATGCGGAGGTCTCCATGCACTACCATAAACCAGTACAAAGTTTCTCTTCATGATCCCACTAATAAACACAGAGGTCCTCCCCATATTCTCACTGATCAACGTAGAGGTGCTCCCCACACCACAATAAACCAAAGAGGAGGTCCTACCTACTCCATAAACAACTAGTACAGAGGTACTGTTTATTCTACTATCACCAGTCAACACGAAGGTCCTCACCATGTCACTATCAACTAAAGCAGAGTTCCTCCCTACTCTATTTTCAACAAAAGTAGAGGTCCTACCCACTCCATCAACAACCAAAGAGGAGGTCTTACCTACTCCAGAAAAAACCAATGAGGGGGTCCTACCTCCACTACACTAACCAGCATGGAGGTTCTCTACATACCAAATATATACCCTGACCTAAAGAACTATCTCAGGGAAGGAGGGAGAACACTTGCTGTTAGAGATAAAACCCTGGGAAGCATCATGCCATCATTGAACTCTTAAATTATGAGATGATGGATGAATCAATGAGGTAATATTCACCCTAGATGCTATATTATGGGGAAGAAGCCTGACAATTAAGTCTTACCATTCCAGAATATGAGGTCCATAGGATCCCTCGATTCCTCCAGAGATACCTACAGATGGAGTACATTCTATCTCCCTTCTAGGGACTCGTTGTGAAACCGTCTCTGTCATCTCCAATTTCCCTCCTCTATACCACCAAAAAAGATATTGTATAGATTTTTGGGTCTAGGTTGATGCCCTCAGATGATAGTTAGCACTCTATTGAGCCACAAATGGTTGATTTTTCCCTCGCACATGATGCAGTTCCAAACACACCATCGTATATGGACATTATCTTAAATATTGCTCCACCTACAAGATACATCTCAGTGTGTAGCGGATATTTAAACCATGCGACACTCCCTATTTTTAAAGTGTATCCACAAAGTAGGTCTACATCGGTTCCACCACCCCTCTCTCAGCTTATTTCATTTAGGGATTGGGTTGAACAAGAGTAAGAACCTTCATCTGATCAAGAGGGCCCATGAGACATTCTGTCCACCAAATAGCTATCAGTGGTGTTTTGGAGACCTGAAACACTAGAATTTTCCTTAAAGGAGTCCCTTATAGAGGAACAGGTAGTGTGTTTCCCCCAGATCATTTGGGTAACAATTCCCCACCTTTGTTATCAACATTTGACCTACCTAAGGAGCCATGATCACCTCAATTCCGTTAAAAAATAGTGCATAAAGGTTGAGATTGTTGGAGTTGGTGGTCTAGAACCAACTACTTTGTACTTTATTCATTAAATAAAACCTTATCACATCTTGATTGTTCTTCTGCATGACATGTCATGTGATAATTTCCTAAGGACAGTTGTTGCATTAAAGGGTCGTAGCGGATCCCTGCTATGATGAGAACTCAGAAGTGCCATAACACTATTATTGAATGTATGTTATATGGCCGGATGATATTATTTGAGGGACACAAATAATACAGGTCATTAGGGGTGAGGACTCATAAAACTTTGAGGCACCTTCTCATGGTGTGCGCCCTTGGTAATATCTAGGAGGATATTATGAGAACGAGACCCGCCAGTAGGAAATCCACATTTCATAGTGTCATTGGATGTTCCTATCTGTGGAAGTGTGTATTGATCCTTATACTTTAAGATTATTATTAATGGGTATTACAACTCGCACACTTAGATGTATTGATGAAAACTGTGGTGACACACTGCTCGCAGGGAGGTAGGATACGTTGGGTGCGTCATGAGTAATACCGCATTAATAGATAATGTGAGAAAGGATTTGTCCCTTCCATTATATAACGGAAGTAGATATCTCAGGTCCTTTGATGGAATTGATATAGCCTAAATAAATCCATGGCCATGGTAAGGTATGAGAAAGTTCAATTCCGGGAAGTCAAAGAAAGAATAATCAAGCACATGGGTTGATGACACTAGCATGCAACCCGCTTGATTGGAGATATCGAGACAAAGGGGTTATATTACACAGTAAGCGTTCATAGGAGGTGACACGTCATTACGGTGTTAAATTATTTCTCTATGGGTGCCTTGGTATGTTGCTAGACGCTAACCTTGGACTTTAGGCAGGCTCAGCCTAATACCACTGAGAAAGAGGCCTAGAGGGTCACACACTAAGTGTGTCCATGTATCTCAGTTAAATATTAATTTAACAAGTTAAATAAATATTATTCCTGACTGTGGTTTAATAATTATTTAAGGATGTCTGATCGCATTTATTTTGACACTAGTTATTCGAGAGAATATATTGTGGATGAAATAATATATTTATTAGAGAGTAATGCAGTTACATTTATTTAAGAAATAAATAGTCATTACTCAAGGTCTAATAAATGTGGTGGAGAAAAATGTAAAATAAAAGTACACGCTGTGTATATTAAATATACACGCCGTGTAGTTTTATGGAAAACAAGTACACGCCGTGTATTAATTATTACACGCCGTGTAGTTTTTCCAGTTGGGATTTTGAGGATTTAATATTGTTTTATTAAATGATATTTATTATAATCAGCGTGGGCACATGTCAAGGAATTAATAATTCAACATGGGGGTTTTCAATAAGAGTTAATGAAATAAATAAAACACGTAACACATTTATTTATTGTCATAACTCTATTAACCTCAAACCTGATTATAAATATCCTCACAACCCCAACATTTTGTAGAGCCATTGTTGTCCACAACGGATTTGGAAATACTCTCAAGCCAAGAGATAATTCCCTTTCCACCGAGAACTCCCTCAAGTTACGAGAGCAAGATCCTCCACCGGATCAAGGCGGTTGAAGGCGGACATCGCAAGCGAAGGTTCTTCTGTGCTAGCACTCGGAGATCCCTTCAGCGACGTCCAGAGATACGTGACACACGTGTGGATCACCGCTAGAGGAATCCTACACTTGGATTATACGACGCAACAATGGATCACCGAATCGTGACCGGACACATCAACGAAAAAAGAATTCCAATGAGGTAATTCTTATGCATTAATTAAATTAATTATAATCAACATATGATGATCCTCCTCAAGGGTTCCGGGACTCTTCTTTTCTTTTCGTTCTTTGTTATATTTCGAAAATTCGGCGTTTTATATCGTGACAGATCTCAGATTGAACGTTGTTTAACGTTAAAATTAAAGTTGGGCTAACCCACCAACGCGCTACCACTGCGCCTGGAACCTACAAGTGGTATCAGAGCGGGTCATATCGTTGGTTATAATTATTTAGTTTTTCGTTGGTTATTTACGCATTTAATAATTTAGTTATTTCAATTCATGTTTAATCATTCTGGAAATATGAATCTCGAGATCTGTTCCTCCTCCCTCATTTCTCGTTCACCTCATAGAAACAGATTTTTCTTTTAATTTTGATTAAAATAAAATAGAGAAACTCATCCGGAGGAGCCAAACGTTTCTGGCCGTATAACACTAGAATACACGGCATGTATTCGGAAGTACACGCCGTGTAGTCTAGGTTCAATGCATTGACTGATCCGCCAAATCCGGCCATGTATTGGATTCTTTCTAAGAATTTAAGACACCGTGTGTTGACCAGAAACAGGTGGCACACGGTTTCCGGAATACACACCGTGTGTTCTAATGAACACGGCGTGTAGTCCCTTCGGGTTAGGGTTGGGTCATGTACTCCGTACACGGCCTGCCCGGCTGGAAACCGTGTAACACAGAAACTACATGGCGTGTGTTCCACTGTACACGCCGTGTACTCTGAAAATTTCTGAAGTACATTAACATGCCCTATACCCGGGCGTGTACTTCGGATGGACGATGAAGAAAAGCACACACCGTGTAGTCAGAACTACACGTCGTGTACTCACCCAAATTATGCAGATTTATTAAAATTTATTATTATATTATACAAACCCTTGAGATGTGTACCATGGTGCAGGCGTAAAGCTGAGGCACAACACGCGATAGGTGTTTTATATATGTGTGTTTAATTTAACATCTACGTAATAAATGGGAATTCACCGGGTTGCCTCCAAGGTACAAGTTACGTACAAGGATAATTTTAAATGAATTTATTTTTTTAAAATTATGATGGATGAGAATCTCAAGGAAATTCAGAAAAGGGATTTAAGATAAAAGGATTGATTAATTAAAGATAATTAATTGATTCGAGCATGATTTATCTTAAACAAGAATGATTAAATAATTGAATGCTAGTTTTATTTATGCGTAAATATCGTTGCATGTATGGATGATCATGAGCTAGACCGAGACCTTTGTATGTGAATGATTTCTTTTTAATTTATTTATTTAAATTAAATTTGTTGGCCTGCGAGCCATCTCCTCATTAATATGTAGGGCCTACGTGTCCAAGGATTCTTTTATGTAAAAACCCCTTTTACCCCTCACCTACGTGTGAGATAAATTCATATGTAATGGATGAAGCTCCCAAGCTAGTGGAGGCGGCTCAAGTCAGGAGCCAAGGTGAAACCAATCCAAGGAGATACAAAGGTGGATAGGTGGAAAGCTGTAAACACGAACCCGAAAGGTTCAAGGTGTTTCTCCCCTAGGTCTTGGGTTAGTTTATCAACCACTAGAAAAACTAACCAATAGAAAAGCTCATGATCATAGCATTTATTTTATTTCTGTCAGTTGCATGGCTTATTTATTGTGGGTGTGTTGTCACGATCACACAATTAATGAATTAAATGAGCATGCAAGATGGAACTAAAATAAAACTGGCTTATATGTAAATATTATCTTATACATGGTTAATCACTTTAGTATATCCCACTTAATATTAACAAGCATGTAATCAAAGATAATAAAATGGCAATTTACGTATAAGGATAAAATCCCTCAAAATAAATATTAAGTCGGCATAGCCTTCCATAATCTTGGTTAGAATCGAACTATAGTTCAAAGTGCTTGACCAACCCTAGTTGGGGTGCTTTCAATTATCGGGGAATTCTAATTCAAGGTTTTGGGTTGACTTGACTTGGTTCACGTCAAGGGTTGACTGCCACAGTAGGACTTGGTGTGACCAAGAGGCAAAGGTTGAGGAAATCCAAAAAGGATTTCAGGATTGGGGAGTCCACTCAGCAGATCAAGGAGCTGCGAGTTAATGCAGTTGGCATTTGGAATGCCTACCTAAAACCCTTCAATTTGCTTGACCAACCCTAGTTGGGGTAATGCGAAGGGAAATATGGATCCTTTCCACTAGAATATTCACGCAATAGAATATTCCTTAGTCAATGGTGAGGGATATTGGATTTCGATAAAATAGTGGGAGACTAATAAGTATTAATTTATTTATTTTTCTCAATTTTTTTAATAAAGTACTAAACATTTTCTCATCTTAATTTTTAGAAAATACAAGAAAATGACTTCAAACATATCATTGCGCACCATACTTGAAAAATAAAACCTTCTCACCGGCACCAATTTCCAAGAGTGGTAGAGGCGTTTACGTGTCGTCCTTCGCCACGAAAGGAAATTATATGTGCTGGAAGAGCCTATTCCAGTTGCGCCTGGGAAAGAGGATAGTGATGAGGAATTATCTCTCTACATGAAACACATGGATGATGCCACATATGTCTAGTGTTTCATGCTATCGGGCATGTCTAATGAGCTCTTGAAGCAACATGAAAACATGGACGCGTATAACATGATGTCTCACCTAAAAGATCTCTACCAAGAGAAGGCGAGACAGGAGAGGTATGAGATCTCCAATGCTTTGTTTACCACGAAGCTTGGAGAGTCTGCGCCAGCTGGGCCTCATGTAGTCAAGATTATTGGCTACATTGAACGCCTGGAAATCTTAGGGATTAAATTCCCGGATGAGTTGCGTACAGATATCATCCTATCATCACTGCCCAAGACCTTCTCTAGCTTCATTGTCAACTATAACATGAGCAGCAATGAGAAGAGTCTATCGGAGCTTCTGACCTTGATTCTCCAGGTAGATAAGGACATGGGGCGTGACAAACCCACGGTCCTTATGGTGAACAAGAAAAGGAAGGACAAGGCAAAGGGGCCAAAGACTTATAAACGGTCTGAAGCCCCCGAGCACTGTCCCTCCAAGAAGGGGAAGATCTAGAGGCAGGGCAAGGAACGGGAGGCAGTGTGTTTTTCATGTGGCAAGCATGGCCACTGGAAGAGGAACTGCACCCAGAAGCGTGGGGACGCTAAAGGTGCGTTTGTTATTGAGTGCAATCTTTCTATTTCTACACATTGGGTATTAGATACAGCTTGTGGGGCTCACATCTATATTCAAATGTAGGAACCACGTAGATTTAGAAATATCGCCAGAGGAGAGGTGGATCTTCGAGTGCCAATGGCGCAAGGCTGGCTGCATTGGCTATTGGCGACTACCACCTCTCATTGCCGACTGGGATGATTTTGGTTTTACATAACTGTTATTATGTGCCTAGTGTTACCAAGAACATAATTTCTGTATCTTGTATGGATATGGATGGATTTGTTTTCAAATTTGGAAATAAGGGTTGTCTCTTTTATAATAACAACGTATATTATGGTATGGCACATTTAAATAATGGTTTGTATGTATTGAATTACGAAAACCAAGTGTTGGTAATTGATAACGAAACAAACTCACATGACTCATACATCACCCAGTTATGGCATCACTACCTTGGTCATGTGAATGAGAAGCATTTGAAAAATCTCTGCCAAGATGGCTATTTAGACTCTACTAAGCTAAAACCACTTGATAGATGTCACACTTATTTACAAGGAAAAATGACCAAGCTGCCTTTTGGTGGAAAAGGTGAAAGGGCCACATAGCTTCTAGGATTGGTACACACGGATGTGTGTGGACCATTTCCAGTAGAAGCTAGAGGTGGATATTCTTACTTCATTACTTTTACTGATGATTTGAGTAGATATGGCTATGTCTACTTAATGAGGTATAAGTCAGAGTCCTTAGAGAAATTTAAGGAATTCAAGAATGAAGTAGAGAATCAGCTTGGTAAGAAGATAAAGAAGCTTCGATCAGATTGAGGTGGAGAATATCTGAACCAAGAGTTCATCGATCTTCTACGGGAGTCTGGGAATCTATCTCAGCTCACTCCTCCTTATACACCACAGTGGAATGATGTTAGTGAAAGGAGGAACCGCACCTTGTTGGACATGGTGAGGTCGATGATGAGTCATGCATATCTTCCATTATCCTTTTGGGGATATGCATTACAAACTGCAGCATACACATTAAACTGAGTACCAACTAAGGCGGAAAATGGAATTCCATCTGAGTTATGGAATGGAAGGAAACCCACTTTGTTGCACACACGTGTATGGGGATGCGAGGCATTTGTTAAGGCCTTCTCAGGCAACAAACTAGCACCCCGGGATAATAAGTGTATCTTTATAGGATATCCCAAGGAAACGAAATGATATTACCTATATAACCCTCAAGACAAGAAAGTGACTATCGCCAGACAAGCTGTCTTTCTTGAGAAGGAGCACATCCTCAACAAGGATAGTGGGAGCAAGATTGACTTCGACGAAGTTGATGCTCAAGATACATAGAAGTTTGTACAGGAACAAGTTCCACAGGTCCCCATGGAAGAGGTTCTAGAAACACAAGTACTACGTAGGAGATCAAGAGAGGTAAGGGAACCAGAGAGATTTGGTTTCCTAGTCACCGAGGATGGTGAATCATTATTATTGGACAATGATGAACCTCTATCCTAAAAGGAAGCAGTAGAAAGCTCAGAAGCTGCAAGATGTATAAAAGCTATGAATTCTGAGATGGATTCCATGTATCATAACCAAGTTTGGGTTTTGGTCAATGAGCCAGCTGATGGAAAGCCTATTGGATGCAAATGGGTATTCAAAAGAAAGATGGACATGGAAGGTCAAGTTAGCACCTATAAAGCAAGGATAGTAGCTAAAGGATTCAGACAGCGTCAAGGAATTGACTATGATGAAACCTTCTCGCCCGTTTCCATGTTTATATCCATAAGAATCATACTTGCCATAGCATCTTACCATGACTACGAGATTTGGCAGATGGATGTCAAAACAACATTCCTTAACGGGAACCTTCAGGAAGATGTCTATATGACACAACCAGAAGGGTTTGTGACACCAGGTGAAGCCAAACGGGTTTGCAAGTTACAGAAATCTATTTATGGATTGAATCAATCATCTAGGTCATGGAAAATTCGATTTGATGAAGCCATAAAGGAATTTGGTTTCATTAAGAACGAATGTGAGCCATGCGTTTATAAGTGGTTTAATGGGAATGCGGTCGTCATCCTAGTGGTATATATTGATGACATATTGCTTATTGGAAATGACGTACCAGCCTTACAGTCAGTTAAGGACTAGTTGAACAAGTGTTTCTCCATGAAGGATGCTGAGACCTCGACCCCAGAAACCCAGGAGTCGGTGCCTTCTGAACATGATGTGTTATCTTAAAATATAATACACTTTGTTAACAACACATCATGTCCCATACAGAGGATCGTGTGCGGTTCGGGTTCTGGGAAAACGACAACTTCTGAAACAATTCATCTTTTAAAAGCTGATACCTGAAAATTTTAAATCAAAACATAGGGTGAGCATTGAAATACTCAGTAAGGGGGTTTTTAAAAAGAAATGAAAACAATGTAACATTTGGAAACATTATTTTAAAAGAATTTGAACATTCACTAAGAAAGATTGTAACACATAACATAACAATACTCAATCAAGTTTTTCAATAAGAACATGGAACAATGATGTTAATTCTTGAAGGAATAACAATGGTTATCATAAGAAAGTACGACATGTGTCTTACTTAAGCATAAATTAAGCAGTTAAAAGTAATACATAATCAGAGTTGCGCATAAAGGAAACAACTAAATTTTCACATGCTGGTTACTATTCTATTAAGTAATAATCACCAATCATGCTTCAAGCTTATACCAGTGAAATAAGAACTTTCTGAAAACTTTAAAGGCATCATTCGTGAAAGAACTTTATCTTGGAAAGAACTTGTTACATAAATTGAATTATGTGGCATCAACATTTAACTTAGACAATCATGAACATATCACCAAGGTCCATCCCCAAGGTGTCATTAAAAAGTACCAAGGTTATTTACCAAGGTATCAGTCTAAAAAGTCATCTCTAGAGATTAAGTCTTTACCCAATGCATTGGAGCGCTATCAGGGCGCACCCTTAAATTTGTCTTTATCATCATGTGAGCCACATCGTTCATGCTTTACTTAAATGGTTATGTATATTCAAGATGTCCCATACCACCTTGAATATCTCATTCATTTTCATTTTACCCAAGGTGTCCCATACCACTTTGGGTAATCCAATTTCTTAGTTCATTTAGTGATATGTCATAAGCATGCATTATATACAACAATAAATAATGAATCACCACAAATCATGCTAATACAAGGTATGATGGTTAACTTGCAAAATGTATTAGTAACTAATCAAAGGCATACATAGCTTAGTAAAACATCCTTTACACTAAAGCATATGATTAATGATATACTAAATGATGAATCTTTGTCATTATAAATCCATGGAAAAGGAGTGCTTAAGGAAAACTCTTGAAATTTGTTATGGTGATAAATGGGCCCTTGATCTTGTAAATAAATTAAATCATAACTTGATTAATTAATACATTCACCATAGTAGGTTCATTATGTCTTAAGGTAATACAGGAACACAACATGATATCATGACCCATTAAATCTTAAATCCTCTAATACATCTTAAATCAAACCAAAATACACCCTTTATGGTAAAACGTATCATGAGCGATGCCCATCATGCTTCTTTAATAAAACATAGTTCTCATAAAATAAGGATTGACTTAAAGGTTGGTACCCGCTCCTTGAAATCATAAATTTGATTTGTATTGGTCTACATGTTTATGAGTACATCAATATATATAGATACCAAGTTTATAACGAGGGGTTTTCATGGTAATAAAATTTCAAACAAAACTCATTAATGCATAGTATAACGTGTTGGATCATTTTGAAAATCCAAAAATAGATAGAGTTTGGGTTATAATTATCTTTATATACATATAAAAAGAAAAAAAAATTGTATATTTGTATCTGTATAGGTCTTATGAACTAAAACCGAAAGAGATAAATTAGAATTTAACATCCCAATGCCCTGTCCAACATAGGTCAACCCAAAAAAAGAAAAATACCATCCATGTGTATATATATATATATAAATAGGTAACCCATATATATACATACAAAACATATTCTTAAGGGTTGGTTTAAAACGAGGTAAGATAACTCTTTTCCCTTTGTAACCATTGTATTAAACTTTAGGAAAGAAATCCTTTTGGAAAACATCACCACCTGAGGGGTTTATATTCAAGTATGCATATATAAAAACTATATATATATACCAAGAGTAATAAGATATGTGTTTCTTCAAAGGAAAACAAAACAAGGAACCAGGCTTACGCATGCACCCTACTGAAAAAACGAAGGCCGATTCCTTGAAGGAGATACCATCCGAGGTGTATATATATCAAGTATATATATATAAATATAAGCTGTGTATATACCGAAGGTTTCTTTAAAGGAAGACAAGAATGCAGGGACCCTTACAGTGCTTGAAGTGGAAGCCTGGACCGGGTGTAACTCGCTGGGTTGCTGGGAGTTCGAGGGAGAGGAAGGAGGAAGAAGAAGAAGCCGCCCAGAACTTCAAGAAGCAGGGGGGTTTAAGTAGGGATTTGGTGCACATAGGGTGACTTGACCCATGTGTAGACCGACGTGGGGAAGACGGGAAAACAGAGACCTAGGAGGGTGGTGTTCGGAAGTCAAGGGAGCGGTGTGGGGGAGGAGAGGTCGAGGCGTCCTCGGTTGCAGGCCTACTGGTCGGGTGCCGCTTCGAGGAAGAAGACGACGGGGGGTCAACGTGGTAAAGGAAGGGACGGCCAGGATTTGATCTTGGGGAAGATCGGATGGTCGTGGTAAAACACGGGGTGATCGCGTGGCTAAAAAAGGACGGACGATCGAGATCTACACGGGAGTCGATCGGACGGTCCCAGTCACGCGGAGCACGTCCCACATCGAAACAGAATGCGTTTGAGGCGCGACTTATAAACCAAAGCGCGCTGGCTTCGACTGAATAACACGAACACACACTCCGGGGCCTTATACACGGGCCCCATGTGGGCTTCGGCCCACCCCTACGCACCGCGCACCGCGGCCTTACACACGGCCTACGCGCGACCTGAGAGACCTATGCATGGCTTGGGACGCGGTTAGGACACCCACTAAGCGCTTGGGGACCCCGATGGTCGGCACATCGAGTCCCTTGGGGCTTGGTCTCGACCTAGAGGGCTTGTCCCTTAAGGGATGCCCTCGGCTTGGCCGGTCCCCAACCTATTTTTTTTTAAACAAACTTATTTTAAATTTATAAAACAATCAGTATAAGTATACTTATTTTCAAAATTAAGTGTAGTATATATATTTATACAAAAGAGGGTTCATTCAATAAACACAATTAGTTTTAATTTAAAATATAAATTCCTTTTACTAGCTTATGTAATATATTTCATATTAACATAATTTATTTATAAAAAGGAAATTTATTTAGACTTTTTAAATAACAAGTTTAAGTATGCTTAGTTCAAAATATAAATACTTGCACAAAATGAGTCAACATACTATAACAACAAAGTAGTTTTAAAATTTAAATCCCTTTACCAATTTATATATAAATCTTTAAAGAGATATAATTTTCATACAAAACCATTATAATTATTCAGATCTTTAAAGAAATTCTAAAAGACCACAAGTAAATTCAAAAATTCATATTTTTAGAGCTCAAAATATATCATTATTGATACTCTTTAAACATATCTTTTATAAAAAGAATACCTAGTTTTCAATATTAGTATCCATCAGAATTTTGAAAACAAGAGGATTTATTCCCGAGAACACTCTTTCAATTTTAAAACTATGATTCTTTTTGTGAAACATACTTTAGACATATTATTATAAAATTATAAGAGCGTTAAAAACAAGTTTTAATATAAAGAAAAACTTTATCAACAGAAACCCAAAGGTTATTTTGAAAATCCAATGGCTATTTTCCAACGGTCAATATTCATAGGACCATTATAAAAGTAGGGGTATTTTACAAGAACAAAACACTTGAACCAGAAAGGATGTCTCTCCTCATACCATTGGCCTTGAGCATGTGTGATGTGGCCCTGGCTGTTATATTTTTCACGCTGATGGACTCTGAAGATGAGGACTATCCAATTACTCGAGTTGTGGTTCTTAGTAGTCTTGCTGTGGTTGTGTTAGGTCTAGTGCATGGTATTTTCAACTAGTTGGGTCTTGTTGCAAAAGTAAAATTTTAATATATATCAGTTTACCTTATTCTCCATGTTTTATTTTATTTCTAATTCCTTATTAGCACAACAAATAAAACAAGAGACATCATTAAAGGAATAACATTGCTTACTTGAACTAGTTCATAAAACATGGGGCATCACAAAGGACTTAGGAGAAGAAGAGTACATTCTAGGGATCAAGATCATTCGTGATAGATCCAAGAGGCTACTTGGACTAAGTCAGGGTACATACATTGACCAGATACTAAAGAGATTTCGTATGGAAAAATCCAAGAGGGGATTGGTTCCAGTGTCACATGGCTTACATATTTCTAAGAAAATGTATCCCCAGACACAAAAGAAGAAAGATTAGATGAGCAAGATCCCATAGGCTTCGGCTATAGGATCCATCTTGTATGCCATGTTATGTACCAGGCTTGATGTTGCCTATGCACTGAGCATGGTAGGCATATATCAAGCAGATCCAGGAGAACAGCATTGGAATGATGTTAAGACTATCCTTAAGTATCTGAGAAGAACTAAGGATATGTTCCTGGTGTATGGAGGAGACGAGGAGCTTGTCATCAGAGGGTATGCTGATGCTGGTTTTCAAACAGATCAGAATGATCTGAAGTTGCAATCTGGATATGTTTTCTGTCTCAATGGAGGAGCTGTGAGCTGGAAGAGTTCAAAGCAGCCAGTTGTCGCTGATTCTACAGCGGAGTCCGAGTATATAGCGGCTTCTGATGTAGCCAAGGAAGCCATATAGATTCAGAAATTTGACCAGGAGCTTGATGTGGTGCCTAAGAGTAAAGATCCCATTACATTGTATTGTGATAATACTACAGCGGTGGATCTTGCAAAAGAACCAAGGTCACATCAACGGAAAAAGAACATACTCTGGAAGTATCACCTCTTGAGGGATTTCTATCAAAGGGGTGAAGTTGTAGTGAGAAGAGTGTCCAAAGAAGATAATGTGGTGGACCCCATGACTAAAGGCCTATCTCAGCAGAAGCATGAATATCATGTGAGAACTAGCGGGTTAAAGGTTGTTAGCAGTTGGCTCTAGTCCAAGTGGGAGTCTGTTGGAGTTGGTGGTCTAGAACCAACTACTTTGTACTTTATTCATTAAATAAAACCTTATCACATCTTGATTTTTCTTCTGCATGACATGTCATGTGATAATTTCCTAAGGACAACTGTTGCATTAAAGGGTCGTAGCGGATCCCTGCTATGATGAGAACCCGAAAATTCCATAACACTATTCTTGAATGTATGTTCTACGGCCAGATGATATTATTTGAGGGACAAAAATAATACAGGTCATTAGGGGTGAGGACTCATAAAACTTTGAGGCACCTTCTCATGGTGTGCGCCCTTGGTAATATCTAAAAGGATATTATGAGAACGAGACCCGCCAGTAGGAAATCCACATTTCATAGTGTCATTGGATGTTCCTATCTGCGGACGTGTGTATTGATCCTTAGACTTTAAGATTATTATTAATGGGTATTACAACTCGCGCACTTAGATGTATTGATGAAAACTATGACGACACACTGTTCGCAGCGAGGTAGGATACGTTGGGTGTGTCACGAGTAATACCACATTAATAGATAATGTGAGAAAGGATTTGTCCCTTCCGTTCCATAATGGAAGTAGATATCTCAGGCCCTTTGATGGAATTGATATAGCCTAAATAAATCCATGGCCATGGTAAGGTATGGGCAAGTTCAATTCCAAGAAGTCAAAGAAAGAATAATCAAGAACATGGGTTGATGGCACTAGCATGCAACCCGCTTGATTGGAGATATCAAGACAAAGGGATTATATTACACGGTAAGTGTTCGTAGGAGGTGACACGTCATTTCGGCATTAAATTATTTATCTATGGGTGCCTTGGCATGTTGCTAGACGCTAACCTTGGACTTTAGGCAGGCTCAGCCTAATGCCACTGAGAAAGAGGCCTAGAGGGTCCCACACTAAGTGTGTCCATGTATCTCAGTTAAATATTAATTTAACAAGTTAAATAAATATTATTCCTGACTGTGGTTTAATAATTATTTAAGGATGTCTGATCACATTTATTTTGACACTAGTTATTCGAGAGAATATATTGTGGACGAAATAATATATTTATTATCGAGTAATGTAGTTACATTTATTTAAGAAATAAATAGTCATTACTCAAGGTCTAATAAATGTGGTGGAGAAAAATGGAAAATAAAAGTACACACCGTGTAGTTTTTCTAGTTGGAATTTTGAGGATTTAATATTGTTTTATTAAATGATATTTATTATAATCAGCGTGGTCGCATATCAAGGAATTAATAATTCGACATGGGGGTTTTCAATAAGAGTTAATGAAATAAATAAAATGCGTAACGCGTTTATTTATTGTGATAACTCTATTAACCTCAAACCTGATTATAAATATCCTCACAACCCCAACATTTTGTAGAGCCATTGTTGTGCACAACGGATTTGGAAATACTCTCAAGCCAAGAGAGAATTCCCTTTCCACCAAGAACGCCCTCAAGTCACGAGAGCAAGATCCTCCACCGGATCAAGGCGGTCGAAGGCAGACATCGCAAGCGAAGGTTCTTTCGCGCTAGCACTCGGAGATCCCTTCGGCGACGTCCGGAGATATGTGACACACATGTGGATCACCACTAGAGGAATCCTACACTTGGATTCTACAACGCAACGACGGATCACCGAATCGTGACTGGACACATCAACTAAGAAAGAATTCCAACATGGTAATTCTTATGCATTAATTAAATTAATTATAATCAACATATGATGATCCTCCTCAAGGGTTTCAGGACTCTTATTTTCTTTTCATTATTCATTCTATTCCAAAGATTCGGCATTTTATATCATGAAAGATCTCAGATTGAACGTTGTTTAACGTTAAAATTAAAGTTGGGCTAACCCACCAACGTGCTTTCGCTGCGCCCGGAACCTACAGAGATCACATAACCCCCGATAGATCAACAGTTAATTCATATGGATACTACAATAATATCTAGTAGAAGTATGTTAAAATCATCTCTATGCTCTATATGGTCATGTAAGATGTGTCTCAAAACATACATATTATAGGCCAGGGCTAGTATTCCACCCTCCACTTCAGCCCTATTCTGTGGAAAAAAATAATATTCTGGCTAATCTTCTGGTGATAAAGTTTATCCTATGACTACCTATAGGGTAAATATGGTCATAACCAACCTACCAGTGGATCATAAGAATAAGGCCACTAATAAAAGGCATGACAGGGAAGACCTATCTCAAGGGGAGCCACAATACTAGGTAGACCCCCCAACAGGTGTCCTCACTCATCAGTAGAGGTAGGAACTCACCCTCAGAAGTCCCCCCAATGAGATTTTGATGCCTGTCCATCATTATTTTTAAAATTTAAAAGGACATATCAAACCCTCCAATCCATCATAGGTTTCACCAAAAGAATATTTGAAACCCATGGTGGCCGCCTTTCTCCTACAGCTCGAGGACATAAAAGAATTATCACTGAGCTCGTCATTGAGAAATTACCAACTCCCAACAATTCCAAAAGGGACCCCAACTCTTATATAGTAGGGAACCCAGTCCTTCTCATCTAGACACCCCAGTTTGAACTTGGTGTCCCCGCATATCCATTTAGGGAAGAAGCTGGAGGATATCATAGGAGATAGAGATATGAGTCACCAAACCCACTTGTGTAACATGATTATCCTCTTTGGGATCACTATAGTGTTTCTCACTAAGTTTATGAGCCTATAAATACATTGGTATCCAGAGAATATCTCCAAGATTACATAATATCTTCCCTCATTGCTCACCTTGAGGATCTATAAATACGATAGTTGGCAATCCCACTTGATGGAAAGTTTCACCCTACATGGGTGAAAAATTGGGTGTAAATTTCTGAGCACCCCCAGAGTTTGGTAATCCTAGATTAACCCCATTAAATGGGATGGGTGACCCACTAAAACACCTGGACCACTTTTCTTCAAGGTGCAGACTAATACTGGGAACTCCAGAATAGAGGGAGGCCACCAAACTTTGATTCTTCATTTAAACACTGGAAGGGCCTATGTTTGTCTAGTACAACCAGCTTCCCATAGGGTCCATTGTTAGTTGGGAGGATCTTCGACAATAGTTACTTTATCTATTAAGATCCACCACACACAAGACGAGCATCATCAACCACTTCAAATTCAATTAAAGTCACAAAGAGTGATTCTCCGACATTATCACTCGATAGAAGGGTCTCACGTACTCAATCGACATGCCACTATACCTAAAAATAATTCTCACATTATTCATGGAGAATTTAAAGAATGAGATGGTCCCTACACTTATCACCTTAAACTAACCTACTATATTTCGCGAATTATCTGAAAGGGATCGGTTTTTGGAAGAATCCTTACAATAAAATAGACAAAAGTCATGTCCATTACCCCTTACAGTACCCGTAAGAAGGCCTGTGAAAGTAGAGATTGCTGTCACTATGAATGAAGAGTTCCCTAAGCTAGTACACCAATTATAACCTTTGTTAGATGAGCCTCACTAAGTGAAAAACTAACAAGTACAACCTTTCCCAACACAACCCCTTTAGAAACAACATCACCAAGAACAACTGGCTCGATGGGAAAATATGGCTCTAACCCCCATCAAGGCTAGAATCCCAGAGAACCTTTCCTGGAAAAAATAAATAATACCCATTACTTCAGGGATCCATAGGTCCTAGGGTATTTAATATATTCCCTAGATAAGGTAATACTAAAGTTTCCAGAGTTCAATATACGCTAAGAAGATGGACTCACTAGCTGTAATAATCATTGCATATATCACAGGATCCTTGGACACACCATCAATGAATGATTTGTGTTCAAATATTGAATCTATAATTAGGTGGATCATGTCTTATTCAAGTTGGTTGACCTATCAGCATAGGTGAAACATTTCTTCGCTGACTCTGATAGTGATAAAAATGAGTTTGGTGAATGGAACCAGGTTCCCAGCCATGGGATACAGAAGTATGGTGATTGGTTGGATCAAAAGGAAATCAATCACACTCATGGTATAATCCATTACCATTTGGGAAATACTGAACCTCTTGGGAAAAAATACATCAAGGTATCTAATTAGTCACTGAAAGTGGATAATATTAATTGTTAATATCTTTATATTCATTGTTCCAAAGTCCATAAACATTGTTTTTAATGCATTACATAAATATAACTTCATTTCTCATCTTAAATGCAATTCATGTTTAAAATGAAAATTTGGGCCCAATAATTCATTTGTTTGTGGACAAAATTATATTAATTTTATTAATTTTAAATTTTTTTATATGATTGATCACTTTTTTTGGAACATTTTATCTTTTATGTCCAATGGATGAATCCCAAAGGAAGATGGATAATTTTGCGCCTGAATGCAGAAACATGCTGGAAAAAGCATAATGGGCCTAAGGCCCATCAAACAAATGTGGGGCCCATAAACCAAGCCCAATGAAGCTAAAATTTATACATTAGAAAGATAAAAATATGAGGATCATTTTATTAAACTTTGTCTAGAGCTAATTCTGATGTTTTTATGATGATAAAGGGATCTGAAGTTGAGATTTAAATGGTGGACCCGACATTAATGCACAGAAATCCGTCCCACCATTTAGACTATAACTTCCAAACAGCTAAGCCAAATTTCATGAAATTTTGAGATATTCTATAAGACACATGTACGAAGATATTTTCTATTTATGACACATTTGGATTCGGCCGTATGAAGTGTCAAACACATACGTCAAAATGGAGGATGAATCTGGCTGGTTTTGTGGTCAACTTTGTAACGTTAATTTCCTTTTGATTATTCACCCTCCTTTTGAATCTCTTAATTGTTGGGGGTTAATTTATTGTTGGGGGTGGAAATAAGGCTCCTAATATGCCTATATAAGGATCTGGTGTTGAAGGGAATAATCATCTAACATTTTTATTTTAATCCAAGTTTTTCTTTCAATTGTAATTTCCCGCTTTCGTTTTGTAATGGCATCGTCAATTTCTCTAATGTAAGTTTTTCATTCAAGTTTAGTATTTTAATAAAATTTCTTCTTCTTAAATTTTAATTTTCCTTTTTTTACACTTTGATACCGTTGAATCGAAGTGCGAATTTATTCACACCCGCATTTGTGAATTCATCACACAACGGTGGAGTGTTCATTTTGATTAATGTTTTTCTTTTTCAATCCTGCTTCTTTAAGTCAACTACCCACTTCCACTGATAGAATAGCATCAATGGAGGGCTAAGCTTTTATGGGTTTATCCTAGGGAGTTGCATGGGCTGGATTGAATGTTATTTTATGTTCTTAAATTCTTAAAATTGTTCTTTATTTTAAGAGTTTCTTTCTTTGATTTATCTTCTTCTTTGTCTTCACCGACTTTAACGACGACACATTTTAAGTGATAGTATGATCCAATTCCTTGGAGTGCTCATTTAATTGATCCTATAAGTGAATTGGTGATTAGCCTTGAAATTGTGTATGGATTAAATCGGATAATGATATTGAGGAATTATTTCATTTAATGGATACCTCTTGAACCGATGAACAGAAAATCAAATGAAAAACAAATACATCCAATCAAGCCCAAGAGAAAACCTAGGATCAACTCACATTAATTAGTTGTTTTAATTCAAGTAATTTTATCGGTTTTGTTCTTTAATTTAAATAACTATTTCTTCAAATCAATCAATACCATAGTTGTCCACTTCATAGCCAATCCCGTATCCAATCTTAGTGTCTCAAGGTTTCTTCTTCGGTCCCTGTGGATTCGATCCCTACTTGTACTTCAACGACCGATTTTACCGGTAGGGTAAATTTGGGTGCAACCAGTATCATTGAAGCATTTTTGATGTGATTGTGTTTGTTGACAAAGCGAGCCTCCATGTTGTGTTTGTTCACAAAGCAGACCAAGATGGACAATTTGTTAACAAAAGGGATTTACATGGTGATTTTTCGGGTTCAAGAGATGTTTTTGGATATCCATGTTTGACAGAAGAACCTAGACAAAGGAATAGATGATTTTGAGGTGGTATAAAAGGAGCATATACAAGGTGGTTCTGTTTTCCAGTGTTTTACAAATTTTTGGTCCTGAAAAATGAAAAAAGGAGATATGTGTTTTCGGAAAAGGGAGGTGAGCACAAAATTATATTGGTGAATGAAAAAGAATTCGGTGCATGAAATATTGGTATGGTGCATAAAAAGAGGAATGGAGTTTTTCACGCAAGAGGTGTTTCGAGATCAGAAGCTCAAAAATTGACAAAGGCATGAGGTGCACGCAAAATTAGAGAGGTGCATGTAAAAAGAAAGTGTTGCGCAAAATAGAGGAATGGAGTTTTTTGCACAAGAGCTGTTTCGAGACCAGAAGCTCAAAAATTTTCAAAGGAATGAGGTGCGTGAAAAATTGGAACATTGCATGAAATATGGTGTTGCATGGAAGATGTGTTTTTTGCGCTCAAAGAGGATTACGCGCACAAGGAGGGTTTTTTTTCACGTAGGGTTTGTTTTTTCCTATAAATATGAAGTGAACCCTATCATTTAGAATAATATCAAGACTTAGAGATAATCTAAGACATGGAGCACAAAATTGGAGTACGCAAGGGAGTTGTGCGTAAACGACAAGTTTGCACGTAAAATATTTGTTTGCACGTAAAGACAAGAATGCATGTAAAAGATGGTTGTTGCACGTAAAAGAAGTGCTTAAACGTAAAGAAAATGTTGCGTGTAAAAGAATATTTTTGAATGCAAAATAATTGGTTTCACATAAAATAGGTGTTGCGCAAAAAGTGGATTTCACACAAAAGCATGGAATTACGCACAAGGCCCAGTGAAGGTTGCACGTAAAAATTAGAGTTGCCTGATACACCCAGTGCAAAGAGAGATTCATCTGCGGGTGAAAGTTGGACGTCAATAGAGAATCTATCAACAGTTAAGGATGCATAATTCATTATAGATAATGAAGGGACCTATAATTCTATAAATAGTGGGTGGATCCTTTCCAGAGTAGTGAGCAAAGGAAGAGGAAGAAGGTGATTATTTCTACCAATAGTGAGCCAGTGAGAGAAAAACAGGGAGTGACCCTTGGGAAAGCAGTGATCTGACCCTAAACATTATAAAGGTAGTGATATTAGGTATATAAGTGATCTATCTTGAATACTGTAAATTGGAAGTAAGCTTTAGTGGATTTGGTACAATGGCACATCACTGTTGTATGCTCCTTGGACGTAGCCCAGTAAGGGTGAACCATGTAAAAATCTCTGTGTCTGCTTGCTTACTTCCCTGCATTGCATCCAAAGAATCATTATCGGATAAATAAGTAAAGAACAAGATAAAAATTAACAACGTAAGATCAAACAAAGTGACCCTTACAATATAGAGGTCAAGATCCAGTGGGGCAAGAAGAATTTTGAAATAGAATATCCATACCCAAATTCACCCTCCCTCTCAGGGTATCTATGCCCCTTTTGGTCCTAACAGAACCTCATATGGTTTCCATTCCTACTTTGAATGCTGCCTCCACATCTACGTCGCAGTATCCAAAGTCTCATAAAAATCGGAACCGACGACACAAGGGAAATCCGAGTCCCCCACTGGTGATGAATTCATCTCACACTCTTGGTAACTTCATGCCTCCTGAGTTAGTAGATGCGTTTAGGGTCTTACCAACCCCAAACTATCCAATTAATGATGAGAAGGAGTACAACTACATGAATTTCATTGAGCTAGTATACCACTTTACAATGCCTTCTAGTGTGGAATGACATGTAAACCCATCGAGCACCTTAGGCTAATGTCATCAAAGGTGGGACAGATAATGCACAAGCTGCCAGAATGCTTAGGATAGTGCCTCAAACTAGGACATTAATGATATTGATACAAGGAAGGAGGTTTTTTATATAGATCAGAAAGAACATCAATTTCAGTCCTATCCATCAAGTACACCTCCACAACTGACTGTGTTAGTTGATCATGAAACTTAGACATGACTGCACTATGATCATCCACATACAACTAGTGCCTAACCTTAGTTGAGTGACAATCAACCAAAAATTTCTTAGAGAAGGCCAACTAGCTAGTATTATAATTTTACTAGTACTATACAGGCCCCAACAATTTATCCAATGACATCCTCTATACCCTTTTCCAAAGAGATACCCTCTTTAGGAAAAATTATTCCCTTATCATGGAAATATGATGTGTTAAGAAACCTCTCAAGAATAATGATGAGGCTTTAAATCCTCAAGTCTATACTATTATTGAAGGAAATGTATGATAACCTTGATAAATATTTGAAAATACCTCTCTGGTTCAAATATGAGGAAAATTCCACTTAGGCTTTCTATGAAGAATAGGCCAAGAAAGAGGAATGTTGAGCTATCATCTCATTTTCTAGAGAAGGAGATGGTGTTCTCATTATATGACATATACACCCATTGTATATCACCAGCTAGTTCAATGGAATGGAGATATTTTTATACCTAGTGGATATGATCTCTGGGATAAATCTCCTCCTGAACAAGATGCTCCACAAGTTGGGACTGATAGAAGCATATTTAACTCCTACCAACCTGAAAATTTAGGGGTATGATAAGAGTGAGAAAAAACTACATGGTATGATTCAGATAAAGTCTCATTTATGTGGTATGATATCAACCATTTAATTCATGTTAGTATCATAGGAAATTTCCTACAAAACTTTTTTTGGAAGACCCTAGCTTCATTTTCATGAAGCAGTCCCATACTCATATCATTGGTGCCTCAAATACTCCCTTAATGGTCAAGTATGGGTAATCCTGTGTGATTCATCCCCCTATAACCATTTGAATATTATGAGGCTCAGTATTTGGACACCGACTACTAAAAAAGGGAGGGAAAGGAGGTCCAGATCGATGGGGTTGAGTACATCAATTCTCATAGTAATCTAGAAACCATTACAGTCTTTCCATATAAAGTATTGAATGATAACTTCATTCTCATGATTCATTGGTTTGAGACTGCAATGTTGAAATTGGGGGGTTGTTATGTTGTCTCTATGGAAAAAGGTTTTTTCATCTCTAAGAAAAAGGGGTTCCTGTAGATTAACTCATATTCCTACACTGAATAGGATTAGATCATATCAGAAGACCCTACCCCTATGAATTATCGAGAAGTTAGCCACATGTCCATTGATCCATGACATTCCTGCATGTTCTAAAATGTAGGAATAATGCGACATAGGTCTACTCATTGACATTTCATTGATATAAAGGGTGGACATCATGGTTGAAAACTAAATGGAATTTGCTTAACATCTTCTATCACCACAATCTTAGTAGGGCAAGGACCCCTTATCAAAGATTTTGTATCTGCCAGAGTAGACACCAATGCTTCCCTTCAGTCATCTATCTCCAAAGAGTCGCTTCCTCCTTTTGATCTCCAAGTATTAGACGATGAAGAGGATTTAGAAGACACCCATACTAGTCTTTAAGAGGGTTTCTCCACCACTTTATATGAGTTACCCCAGGTGAACCTTAATACTGAGGAAGATATGAGACCAACATTGATAAAAAAGAAAGAGCTTGTGCCCCTTATGGAACATACCCATCATATGATGGCCCAATTTACTTCCCAAATGAGGATGATTCATGTTACCTAGTTGTAGAATAGTTAATTTGATTCATTGTAAATCTTGGCTGCATCTCTCATAGAACCCAAATAGGATGACCCACTCATTCATGTGGTACATCAGAAGGTCATATCACCCACAAATTCAGATTATAAAAAACAATAGGTAAATAAACTGGATGATGGTACCTATGTTCCAAGACCCTTAGGTCCCCTCACATTATAGGGAATTTATTATTGAAAAAAATACCTTTATTGAGTATCTCCAGTGCAAAATTTTCCCAACAGACTGAGTTGAGCGTGAGATAATCCGTCAGCATGCAACCTAGTTTACCCTCTAGAGTGGGCTTAACCTAGAGAAAAAACTCTTCATACATGGATTCAATGGAATTATCCTTCATTGCATCCAAGGAGTTGAGATACATCTAGTTATAAGAGGTCCACATCATATCTCGTGGCACCCATCAAGCATAATTGAACCTCTCCCTAAAAATTCAAAGGTTGGGCTACTTATGGCCCACTATAGTCCATGACTACTTAGAGGTTTCCAAGAGGTGTCACATGTGTCATATCTATTCCAACTTTGTGCATTGACCACTATATATTCTCCACACAATCAAATATTCCTAGACCTTTGTAGTATGGGGACTCGATGTTGTGGGACCATACCCACTAGTGAAAACTTGACAGTGCAGGTTTATTTTGACCACAATCGAATTATTTTACAAATATGAATAATTGGTTCCCCTTGAGGAATTCAAAACCCCATCAGTGATCGAGTTTATGAGTTCCCACATCATATATCGATTTATATTTCCTCACACTACTCTCATAGATAATGACACCAGCTTCCAAGATACTGTATTGAACAAATTGTATGCCAAGTACAACATCCAATCTAACCATACTTCTCACTAACATGCATAGGAAAATGGTAATATTGTGGGATTTAACAAGACCCTAGCTAACATCTTGCAGAAAATAGTAGTCTAGAATAAAAATATATGGCTCAACAAGCTCTATAACGCCCTTTAGGTCTATCGGATGATGGAAAAAATCCCACCCAGGTGACCCCATACTCCCTAATATATGGAATATTGGTAGTCATTCCCATTAAGGTTCAGTTTTTTTTCACTCAAAATTGCTATCTACAGTCAGAAGATGACAAATAGAATGGAATATATCTATCTAGTTGAGCTGGATTCCCTTAAGGAAAGTACTCTACAAGCCTTGCATAACCTAGAGAGGCACCATAACAGGATAGTGATAGAATTTAACAACAGGGTTCAACTTTGCTCCATTCTCTAGAGTGATATGACACTAGATCTCAGAATGCTGATGATACCCTGAAAAAATCTACTGAATTTGGATCCAAAGTGGGAAGGGCCTTACATCATCCATAAGGTCTATTCTGATGAAACATACTATTTTATCACTATGGTTGGAAATAATATCAAACCTCATACCAATTCCAGGTTTCACAAGCATTACTTCATGTGAATCCATGGTCTAATCTCTATGAACTTAAACTAAAAACATCTCTACGGTCCAAGTAGTATGACCTTAAACTACTTACAAATGGTCTGAAATCTATAACCTTAAACTAATAGCATCCCCATGGTCTAGGAAGTATGATCTTAAACCACTTTACATTAGTCCAATATCTATAAACATAAACTATGATTAATGTTATAATAATTATTACTTTAAACTATTTACAGTCCCTATAGTCTAAGATCCATGACTTTAAACTAGTAGCAACCACAGTCCAAGTTGTACGACTTTAAACTGAAAATCCCAACATTCCCAGCACACAATGTTAAATTGTGGTCTTACCATGTACAATGAACATAAGATTCCTCACACACCAAATGTGGGATGACTAAAAAGGAAAACAATCCTCAAAAAATGATATTAAACTATAGCCTTACCCCATGTCATAAGTATGAGATACCCCATGATAATAATGGGATCCCTCAATTCCCTCATCAAAGAGGATTGTCCCTCCTTTTGGTGTCAGTATTTTACTACACTACATTCCAGAACTACCCGTAGCTTTATTCACATTATCATGAGATACATAGTGATTCATAGACACCCAACTACAAATTTACCAACACTTCTAATCCTTGGCCCTATTTATTGTCTAATAATTATGACCTTAAACTATGTGCAGTTCATCTTAATATATTTATGGGGTATGCTGAGCTAAATTCCCTCCTTTAATGTTTGGTTTTACCTCTTCCATGCTACAAAAATACTATTGATATAAACTTCTACCCAATCCAAGCATCATGAATCTAAACTATTTTCCAAATTTCCCCCAGTATAAGAATTATGACCTTAAACTATGTGCCATTTTTTTGACCTCCTTTCACATTGGGTTATAACTATTCCATTCCATGAAAATACCCTTGAAATAATGAACCACTTAGTCTAAGAATCATGAATTTATACTATTTTCCAAAAGTCCAAGAATCATGAATTTAAATTGATCACCACATTCCTCTGGTCCAATAATTATGACCTTAAATAACGTGTGACTGGAATCAGGATCGATTCATGTGGCGCAGAGCCTTATTGGGTCCTTTCACGTTGGGTATAAAATTTTGACACCACATGAACATCCTCAAAGCTCTTCCCTATGGTCCAAGCCCTATGAACCTAAACTAGGAACCCTGGTCTAAGTATTATGACCTAAATATGTATATCTAGCCTCCTTGGCCCCTTATTCACATGGGTTGTTTTATCCCTGATGTTTCAACAAGACTATTCCCCCACCTCTTCTAGAACTTAATGTGGATTGATTTCCATTCTCATGGTATATGTAGTGATTCCTAGACATTGTTTCTCTATGCCCATCCATGAATTCACCATAAAACCATATGTTACCCACGGTGCTATCGCCCCAAAATTATCTCATGGGCCTCATTTTTGGGTATAATCCCCATTCATATTCCTTAACTCATTAGCAATATGAGATTCCCTCATGAACCGACATGAGGAAGAAAATAATGTGTAGCTTAATGCGTGAGACCCACTGATATCCTTAGCACACGATGCTAAACTTTAGTCTTAACACAGATAAATTCTGGATGCCTTGTATCCAAATATGAGATGATTCAGTATCCTCATTCGAGAGGATAGACCCCTACTGACACCGGTCTACTACCACAATACCTTCCAAAACTATGTGACGATTTATTCCCATACTCATGGGATACATAGTGATTCCCAAATATTTTATCATAGTCCTATACCCCTTCATCAACTCATCATGAGGTTCTTTTCTTCCCCACCATCATGATGTCGACCTGATGTACAATTTTTTGAGTTTTGTGTGGAAAAGGGTCCCTTTAGCTATCCATTCACATTGGGTTATCAATATTTCATTCCACATAATCCTCCTTAGGGAACCCATTCCCCCATTTGATCAAATAAACATGAACTTAAACAAAAAAATACCCTGACAATCCTATCTCTATGACCTTAAACTAGTAGAATCTATAGTCTGAGTTGTATGACTTTAAACTACAAAGAACAAAATCCCTAGTGCATGATTTTAAATTGTGATCTTATCCCATAAGAAACCAATATTCCTCATATGATAAGTATGGGATGAAAAAAACCACTCCCCATATGAAATTGGGATGCCTCTTATAACAAGTATGGGATGACCAAAAAACTTTACCCCATATGAAACTGGGATGCCTCATACGACACATATGGGATGACCAAAAAATATTACCTCATATAAAACTGGGATGCCTCATATGATAAGTATGGGATAGTCAAAAACCTTATCCCATATAAAACTGGGATGCCTTCTAATATGAGGTGATTTGATATCCTTTCCAGAAAGGATTTCACCCCTCCGGTGTTGGTATCCTACCACACCGTGCTCCAGAACTACGCATGGATTGATTCCCATTCTCATGGGATATGTAGTGACAACCATATATTTTATATCATTCCCATAATTTCCATTAAACCATCTCAAGGCCTCTCCCCACTAGTCTAGGCTTGTTTCTCACCTACCAACATGGTCATCTAGCGCATTTGAGCACGTGGTATTATAGCACCTAGGGAACTTATTATTCCCTTCTAGACATTCCCCATTTCCACATCCATAATTATCACTTCCTTTGATTTGGATAGTCATCATAATACTAATATAAATGGGATCCCTAATGAAGATGGTTCTATGCCACACTGGCTCACCTACCATCTTGGGCTCATGCTTGAAAGGATCTTTGGTAATAAATATCAGCTCACATGTTTCAAACTCAATAAAAGGTTTATCCCACATTTTTTACCCTATCCCAAACCGATGTGGGTATGTAAGTTATATTTTGATAATGGTCAGTAGTTGTTCCATGCTTTTAGATCACCCCCTTTTACTATATAGTTCTAGAAGGTCTCTATCACCCTCACAGGATTTTTTAGTCACTTTCTCACCTCGTTATGTTCTCCCATTCAAATAAAGGGACTCCATACCCATTCTTATTTCTCACATTGATCATGGTTCATGTGGTCTTAAGATTTTTAATGATGTTTTACACAATAAAGGTTGAGATACACAAGTGCCTCCATGGCCTGAACTTTACCACCTAAAACTAGGAGCCAAAGTCCATGCATAATGACTCTAAATTATGTGCAAGTCACCCCAGGAATGTGTTGTGTGGAATCAAGCCTTTTTGGCCCTCAATTCTTGTGGGTTTTTTACTCTACCATGCTACACATGTCTCTTTTGGGATGTTCACTTCTTGGTATGAAATTTATGACCTTAAACTAGGATCCCAGGTCTAAGCATCATGAACTTAAACTTTGTTCAATTTTTCTTAGGTATGTTTTGAATGACATTAGGTAGCCTCCTAGGCACCTCATTTCACCTAGGTTAACCTTTATTTAGTTCTGAACATGTTACTTCAAGACATAGACCCCCTACAGTCCAAGAATTATGACCTTAAACTATTTTAAATTCATATAAACTCTATAAACTTAAACTAAGATCCCATGTCTTAGCCACATGACTTTAAATCGCATGTAGATTTTTTTGGGAATGTGTTACATGGTGCTGGGTCTACATAGACCCCAATCTATGTCAGGTGCCTATCTTCAATTACATACACACTCCTTTGATATGTTCCCCCCTATGGTATAAGAATTATGACATTAAACTATTTCCAAGTGGTCTGAACTCTATGAAATTAAACTAGGATTCAAAGTCCAAGCATTGTGACTTTAAACTATATACCAGTATTTCTAGGAATGTTTCATGTGGTGTCGGTCCTCTTTGGCCCCCAATTTACATCAGGTTGTTACTCCAACATGCTACACATATCCTTATGGAATTATTTCCATATAATCTAAGAATCACAACCTTAAAATATGTTCTAGGTGTATCAAGGATGTTTTGTGTAGCATCGGGTGGCCTCTTAGGCCCCTCCTTTCACATCACTTTACCTATCACCTATGCCACACACACCCCCTTTAAGACACACAACCCTATGGTCTAAGAATCATGGCCTTAAAATATGTACGAATCTCCCCATATTCTTTTTTTGGTCCAGGGCCCAGTGGTCACACCATTTCCATTGGTTTTGATCCCTCTAACATCATAAGAGCTTTTTTGGGAGGCGGTCCCCCTTAGGTCCAAGAATTAAAATGTTTGTAGCAGCATGGTCTATGCTATAATACCTTAAACTAGGGTTCATGGTCCAAGAATTATGAACCTAAAATATTTTCAAATTTTTGGTCTACCTGGTATAACCTTAAAATACCAAGGAAAGAGGTACAATGCCAGTAGGGAACCCACTATGGGACTTGAAAAAAACCTAGATATGTTCATTAAACCACTTGGTCTAGGAAAAATTTAGATCCAATTCATAAGCTCTATTTGTCTCATGAAACCATCTAAGGAGTACACCCATTTTGTTACCCTCCTATGACCCTGAAACCTTGGATGGTTGGGTTTTATTCATGTTAGTTCACACATTTTGGTCACAAGACACTAAACTGCATGACTCGATGTTTTAATCACATGATGTTAAACTATGCGATCGATTATCCTCACTATATGACGTTAAAATGTATCTATCATCTCAATAACATGATGTTAAACTATGAGATCCATCATCCTCACCGTATGATGTTAAAATTATTGTCTATCATCTCAACCACATGGTATTAAACTATATGATCCATTGTACTCACCGTATGACATTAAACTATCTATCTTTCATCCTCATCCTATGATGTTAAACCGTGTGTCCATTATCCTTACTATATGATGTTAATCTAATCATCTATCATCCTTATTGAATGATGTTAAACTATGAAGAATCTCGGGTTATCTCTTGAGAATCCCCTTCCCTCCATCATTGCCGATCACCTACCTCATTATTCATGTTCTTCAACTATCACTCATCATTCAAGATGATGCTCCCATTGGAAGAAGAGTCTAACCTTTTTCAAACTGACACACCTACCTAATGTGATAAAATCCATAATGGTATCACATCACTTCATTTCTATGCTTCACATCTCCCTTTGTTTTGATCCTCATAATCCAATACTTCTGAATGACCCCCTTGATGGAATGGTCCTATGTCACATTGTCTCACCTGCCATCATGGGAACACACCCCGAAAGACTTCTGAAGACATTTTGAGATAGGTCCCATGTTTTATACACGGTCAACGGTTAACCGTCATTTGTTTTACCCCATCCTGGAAAAAATGATAATGGGTTCTTTTTTTTTCAAACATGGTAAGTAGTTATCCTCCACCATCATGCCACTCCCATCATGTTTTAGATATTGAGAATATCGATTCAATCTCTTTATTCCCCTTTGTTTGGGTTGAATTCAAAACCCATGGAATTACCCTATTCACACACTAGCCCATGTTGGAAAATAATTTTAGCTATTCAGAGAGCCCCATTCTCCATCCATAGCCTCTCTTCATTAGAAAGCTCATGGTGGTCAATAAATAGATTCACACCTCGAGTTCTTGTACATTTCTAGACACTCTCATATAAATTAACAATCAGATGGTCATCCCTTGTTTCTCACACTGAGTATTACTAACATTGTATTAGGTATTGATCATTAGTTTTCTCGTTAGTGTGATTAAAGTGTGGTTGTGAAGTGAGAAAAAAGAAACACATCCATGCATATAAGAAGTTAAAATAAACAAACTTGAATAATTTTTGAGGTTAAAACACACACTAGATCCTCCCTTTTGTTCCCAATAAAAATGCACCCTATGGATCCACCTTGGTGATAGAGTGATTCAGTCTAACCATTATCTAGTGTGTGGACTCCTAGAATTTTTGAAGCCTCAGAAGATCTGATTCTTCATCCTCATCCATGGGAAAAAATTATCATCTATGATTTATAGTCGGATATTCTTATCCTGGAACTCATATATCTAAGATATCGAGTCCTCCACATGATCCTCATCCACCACCAGTTGGGCCATCAACTAACTGATGATCTTTTCTTGGGAATTTATGATGGTTTCATTCTCATTCACCATCTCTGCCAATAATTGAAGTTCTTGGTCGACCTATTGGATTTTTCTAGTGCCATCATATTTCTCCTTGTTCCAAGTGACATAAAATTGTCCACTTTCTACATGAACCTACCCAGTAAGGTAGTTGTTGACCAACACATGAAGAGGGTAAGCATCAACCCCTCCTATGATCAGGTTTTGTATCCAGTGGTAGAGGGACCCCATCCATATCAATAGATATGGCTCTGACGTGTGGGTGATGAAGTGTTGTACACTCATCCACACCCTTCACCAGATGATGTAATTATTTTCAGTGATGTTATAACTAGAATATTCTAGTTCCTTGGGTGGAACGAGTTCATATTTTAAGAAGGATGAAAGGAAAGTAGTGTAAGGGTCCTTCTATGGGATCTTCTCGGATGGGTCATTCTCCATGTCATGTGGGGGCCCATCTTTATCTAAACCTTCATTGGCGATGTCGTTTCTACTAGCCTTCATCTCTACCCATTTAGAGGTATCACCAAAATACATGACAATATGCCCTCTCGGGACTAAGGCCGAATCCTATTTTATGGAAATATCCCTAAGAGTTGGCATATTCATTGAGGGAGATGCCCCAAATTCCCTAACCACATTCGCTTACTGGGAGCACACCCCCTCAAGAATTACTTAAAACAGATCATGTTAGTTAGTTTGACGAGTGATGAAAAGATAGGAAAACATGGCCCATTTAAGGGATAAATAATTATATAGGGAAAGAGTTTGGTAAATACCTAGTCCTATATCTTTAATAGGTAGTTCTACTATGGGATACCCCTTGAAACTAGTTGGCACTTAAATGGCCGACATCATGATCCTCAGTACTAGTTAGGTGGAAGTTGCATAAAGGAAAAAAACATGTTGATGCAATAATTCAAAATATCCATGGAATTTTGAAAATAACTAGGATGGTTGATATATAGTATTACCTCAAGGCATGGGGATATCAATTATGAGTCATCCTGAATGATCTGCCTTGCTGAAAGTAGATGTTTCCATTGGAATGTGAGGGCACAGTCCCCCATAAATGACTAGGAGGACTAGGGGATCTGAGACCGCCACAATAAATTAATCATTAGGAACTCTAGTTATAGTAACCTCAGGCACATATTATGAGTATTTCCCACTGAAATATATTGGGTCACCCTCATCCCCTCTGACCATGACCCCTTGTTCACCCTCGGCTTGCTCTTGTATAAGGAGAAACCCAATTAGAGATTCTGAAACAAAGAGGGGATGTTTTGGAAGAGGTATATGAATTAAAAAATCATGTCTAACTTTATGAATAACTAATTGATTAAGTAATCATCCATAGGAGTGACCTCGCTGATCTCTTGGTGAGTTTCCTGAGTAACAGCTGATCCCCAGGATTCTTCAATGCTAGAACTGTGTGTATCTCTATTAGTTGATGCCTCCTGCTCTGATTATTTAGTGAATGTTGTCTCCATAGGATCAGGCTCACTACTAAACATCACACACACCAAGATAGAGGGATAATAGAGTCTCCCACATTGGAACGATAAGTGTTACATAAATTCTAGTTTTGAAAACATCTCATGGATATGCACCATCACAGTGATCTTGTTGAGCCCCACATCTGATAACTCAATCCATTCCTGAGTCATATTCATCTATATATTCTCTACCATCATCCTCAACATCACCCTGAATGCCCAGAGTTTGGGGAAGGAAGCATCATTTATTTCTTGTAGTGGGTACTAAAGATTCTTTTTGAGGACCTCCCTATATTTGGTCATCCTGATATGAGATCCCTATGACTTATCCCATGATCACTTATGAGGTAGGTACTTCCCTATAGAAGTAGGGGATGCAAAAACACCTAGATATTACCCTACTATAACCTTATTCTAAGATCCCAATGCTTGGTGATCCCCTCAAATAATAGCCCACATACTACCCTGCCGCTCTTGTGCCTTGCTCGATGACATAATCACCCTTATTTATTGATGCATGATCATGATTGGGTATGCCGAAACCCAATTACTGGTATAGTTTTGAGAGAGGCTAATATTTATTTTGGTAGGAAGCATCATGATGACCTCCCCCGTACCTTCGTCCATGAATATCCACCATAATTGACGAATGATACTGAGATGAATTTCCTTAAAGATCCCCATGTAAACTCTCTTCATCGGCTACTAGTTTCATCTAAATTTCCAGGAAAACTAGGATAGATTATAGGTCTCAAAATAATATTTTTATTCTATCCTGGATACTATCAATCTTTCTCAAAAGGTCTAAATATATTCCCATTGCTCCAACACCCACTCTATATTTTTCACCATCTCATAAAATGGAGTTGATAATGGATGGAAGTTGAAGTTCACAATGTTTTTAATGTTGACCGTGACCCCAAATTCATTGATAACCACCATAAAAACCCAATAAATGTTGAATAGTGAAGTCCACATACTAGAATGTGGAGGGGTGATGGAATTGGGGAATCCATAGCCTCCAAAGTGCACCATGATTTACCCATTCAAGAATTTTAATGGACCACAGATTCGCCTAAGCATTCCCCCCCTCACCACGTTGTCCAACTAGATATAGATTATATCTATGAATCGTTACTAAAAGTTTACCTGGTAGTTGGATTCCATGATATCTACCATCATGAGAATCCCTGGATGCATGACCATGTGCACATCTCTCACCAGAAGTATCTAGTCTCTAAGGAAGGTAGACAGAAACATAGTGTAGCAGACCACCGACTAAAAACCCTCTTTCATGATATTTTACCACTTCTCACAATGCCCCTCCTCCAAGATTAGCTAACAGGATCCCATATTCCTATTTTTTTGCACTACTGGAACTTCTTCGATCTCCCTGGCATTATCACAGTTAGAGATTTCTTCAAGAACGTCCCCATCCATGTTATGAATGTGATGTCCCAGTGGAAGGGGGGTGATGATTCTGTAAATTGGTCAATGCATCCATAAGGTGTTTTTATAGAAGGGGAGTCCACTTCCTGTTCCCTAGGAATTCATCCCTGGGAGGAATTCATCATACTGGAATCCTATCAATGGGATGTCGCCAATGTAGTGTAGATCCCACAAGTTGATTCCCACCTCCCTATGATGGAGGTGGAAGGTATCAATGTCCAGAGACCATGAGGAGCTCTGGAAATAGATTATGTTTATGGTATACATTGAACTAGGATGTAAAAACCACCACATATAGTCCGATGGAGCACAACTCAACACAATATTTTATAAAGTAAATCATACCCAATACACCTAGGACCATGCATTAGTAAAGTTTCCCCTAGTCTACAGATCCCAATCCTTGTACCAGATAGTGCTATTGTCCCAGATGCTAGTATGATGGTTTCTAGAATAGTGAGGTGGTAACTCTTCATTCTATGGCTACTCCCTAGTGACCATACTCATCCATCCACTCAGATTGTAGATGGAGGTGCCCTAGTGATCTCGAGCAGGGTAACCCAGAGCAGTGATATTCATGTGGGAGACCTCATCGTAACGAGAAAACCAAAAGCACAATGTTTTCACTTCAATTTTTGGGATAAAAACATCAACCATCATCTCAAACTTGTATAGTGGTAGATGATTTATTAGTATATAATATCTCTAGGATCTGGTTAGCAAACTTAGGAGTGCTTGGTTTTCAGAAACTACCCTTCTAGCCCAAATAATTTCAGGGTTCCCCACTATCTCAGTCCTCCTCGTGGAAAAAACAACATCGATCTCAGCTGGGTTGGAAGGATAAACTATTTATTTAGGATTTGTGGGTTATAATACTAAAGTACACAAGTTTTGATAGATTTTAACAAAATTCACTATGTCGCACAACTTTGGAGATGATTAGGAAAAAGCTTATCTGAGGCACACAAGTTGTTTTGTGAAATAATAATTTTTGAAAAATACATGTTCGAAGCTTGTGATTTTGAAAAAAGGGATGAATTCCATGCATGTGAGACATATTATCACAAAAAAATAGAGTACTATATAAAGGGTCCCTCCCCCTATTTATATATGTAGGTCTCTGGCTTGTGCGAAGCTAGCAACACAGTTGTGAAACCCAAGGAAGAAGTTGTGCGAACCCATATAAATCAGCCACACTCTTCAAAATTTCCCTCAAAACTGACCTTATGGTCACATAATGACTCTGATTCTGAGGGGGAATTTTTTGGCACCAAAAACTTGTCTATAACCCCAAATAGATTGTTTTAGAAGAAGTAAACATGTGGCCCACCCTAAAATAACATCTTGGGGTTGAGGAGTAAGTTGCATGAAAGTTTTAATGGATGCACACAAAGATGGGTTTCCACACATAAAGGAATTTCAGGCTAAAGGAAATGTTGAGTTCCATGGATTATCCTGAGTCTATAAAAATTCCCAAGGAACATGCATTCACAAATAGAGGTTTTCATGGAAGATCACTAGTGGCGTGACCAAATAGTTTCACGCAAAAGGTGATAGTGGAAACTAGAGGTTTCATGGGAAATCCCCTAGCACCAAAGGAATTCATGTACAAGAAAGGAAAATGTTTCACAAATCCATCCTGAAACCATCTAATTGTGTGACAAAGGCAATGTTGGCTCCCACAGGATGTGCGGGAAAACCCCCAATACCCAAGGCATATGCATGATAGAAAGTATCATTGCACACAAAACTGTCATGTAAATATCCAATTGCATAAAAAAGGTGATTTAAAATTGAGGGGTTACGTGAAAAGACCCCAACAAAAAAGGTATGAGAAGTGTGCAACCATAATCCATTCCATAGTGAGTTGCGTGCCATCATCTAACAATTTCATCTATAAATAGATCCTAACCCCACAACTGAGAGGAGGCTTTCCAAAAGATGAAGCGATGCTATCACCCATGAAAAAATATCTTCCATGATATTGTGGAACACAAGAAACAATAGACCCTCAAAGGTAGATAACTTTCACGATAGACCTCATGTGGTCCCCAACTTGACTTGGCCTGTGGTTGAGTGATACTCGCACAACACCTCCTAAGGCTGGTCAAGTTCACGCAAGAGAAGAATCATTTGTGAAAGCCTGACCTAAATGTAACTCCAAATATTTCATGCAACTGTGCCCTTAGAATCCACATGTTTCCCTTATTCTAGATCCCCTAGCCCACATAAATATATTTGTTTGAAATATAATAAAGTTTCATGAAACATGTTTTTGGTCCCACACCCTATGTTCCTTATGATTATAGTGTAGAAATTACCCTACCTTTTAATCCTAATAATAGGCACCCTAATGCATTTTTCTTCTAAGAATAGGTACCCTAATGTTGGGCCTCTTGATTTCCACTCCTCCACGGAAGTTCTAATGCCATGCCCTACCTAGAGGCACATGAGCAGTGGTCACGTAAGTCTTAAAGGTTCCATATTTGTGGGGAACTATGCACATGTCTTGGTGAGAATTATTTATGTTCCTCCCACCTTAAAACTTTCCCCCTTGAGGTGCAATACCCATCCATAATTGAGCAGCATAACGTAAATCTACTTACCTCCACGTCCTAGTCGCATGACATTAAACTGCACGAAAACATCCTCAACACATGAAGATAAACTGTAGACTTACCCTGTGTGATGAAAATAGGACTCCCCATGAATGCTCATCATGGGATACCACCATCTCCCCCACCATGGTATGAAACTCCCACATCAGGAAGCATCCATGTGTAATCCCCACACCATCTCCCGTAGAGTTATCCTCTCACATTGGGTAGCTTCAATTCATAATCCCCACACCATAACTCGTTGATGCTCCTTTTTCAACATGGTCATCTTTACCTCATGATGTTAAACTATATGGATCGATCATGTCACATGAACTTAAACCATGGCATTGAAATACGTGAGTTTTGAGCCCTGTATCTTAAACAGGGTACGTAGGACACCTCCTTATGGTTCAATCCCACCATTATCCCGGTGTGAAATTATCACTCTTGGTGGTAAATAATTCATTAATTCTAGTGTGGAATTATCCCCCATATAGGGACACACTCCATCCATTCCATTGTGAAATTATCCTCCTTGAGGGGATATACTCTGTTCATCTTATTGTGAAATCATCCCTCATAGGAACACACTCAACCACTCGTCTCTTCTAGATGTTAAACTTGTGAGCTATTTCATCTCCACAAGATGTTATACTCATTCAATAGCCCATAATAAAAACCTCGTGTAATAAATGTGGGAATACTAATGTAAAAATCATCAGAAGACTTATTCCCCTGGTTTTAATTACCTCGTGATTGATACAGTATTCCTTGGGTTTTGTACTAAGATTACTCCCAAATGAGATTACCTCCAAAAGAGAAAGACTTTACAGGTGCCCAAAATACCCAACATCCAGACATTCCCACCATTACCAATGCTACTACCTCACTTGACCAAAGGTTTATTCCCTATCGACACAAAATTAGGGCAATTAACTTGTGTCCACCTCAAGATGGTTTTAGGAATGAGTTTTAAAAACATGACTTAGATCTATGAGGGAGACTATGACTAGGAAAATAGATCAAAGGAGAAATCCATGGAAGGTGTAACCAACATCCCATCATCTCATTTCAATAAAAGGGTAGACATCACTGATGAAAGTGATGAATGCTTCTCACCTTTGGAAAGAAAGAATGTGGGGAACGAATAGTGCATGTGATGCACTAGCCCCAATGAAATCATCAGAAACAAGGAACTAAAGGGAAGACTGATCTCATCACTGATACTCACCTTACTTATTCTATATAAGGCATATACTGTGTATTTTGACACATTCGAAGTTGGACTCAGAGTAGTTATGATGCTGGAGGATCGAGTGGTTGCTTATGGCTCTAGAAACCTGAGACCACATGAGAGGAATTATCCTACTAATGATATGAAGTTAGAACATGTGGTACATTCCTTAACATGAAGGAGAAACTAAATTTTGAGCATGAGTTTTGTGGTGTACACAGACCACAAGAGCCTCATGTAAATATTTTCTCGTTGGAACCTAAACCTTTGGCAGAGGAAGTGGGTCGAGTATCTATAGTCTTTCAACTTTGATCTGGATTATACAACAGGAAAGGGTAACATAATTTCCAATTCATTGAGCCAAAAGACAAAGATATAGTTAGTTTAGAAGTCTTGTGATGAGTGGTGGATTATGGAACTCTTTTCAGAATTATATCTATATATTCAGGAGTCCCAGGGATGAGTAGCTCTGACTTCAACATCTATTATACTCATTCTTTTGGACTTGATCAGGACTAAGCAATTATCAGATACATCCAGATTAACTCTAAAGGACAACATATATGGTGGGGATCCAACTTTATGATAGTCTCTTGGATGCGACAATACTCTTATTTTCCATTTCCGTGTATGGGTTCATATGGGATTTGATGTGGAGTTGATAAGTGAGTTTCACTCTTCTAGATGGGTTTTACAACTAGGTCTGACAAAGTTGTATCATGATCTCCATAGAATGTAATATAGATTGGAAATGAAGAAGTAGGTAGTGGGATTTATAGAGAGATACTCCACTTTTCAGAAGGTAAAAACTGAGTATAAAATGATTGTTAGTCTGTTCTAGACTCTTCCCATTCCATAATGGAAATGGGATGATGTCACTATGGATTTTGTGATAGGATTAACCATGAAAACTAATAAGAATTATATAGTATGGTTGATCTTATATAAACTGAATAAGGTATCCCACTTATTTCCCATTAGGGTGACCTTCACTATTGATGGTATAAATATTGTTCACCAGTGGTAGATAGTTTGGTTGCATAATGTTTAGAGGAGTATCATTTCTGATAGAGATCCTCTTTTCACATATTAGTTATAGAAGGGTCTTCAGAAGGATCTTGGATTGTAGGTTCTTATGAGCACAACCAATCATCCTCGTACAAAAGGCCAATCTGAATGGACTGTTCATATTTGGGAGGATATGTTATAAGCCTATGTTCTGGATTTAGATAGTTCATGGAAGTAACATATGACACTCATAGAGTTTTCATATAAAAATAGCTTCAAGGAATCAATCCATATGGAGAATTTAGAGGCTTTATATGGAAGATCATTCAGTCATCCTCTTTGTTGGTTGGAGTCCAGTGAGTTAGCACTTGTCAGACCTAGTCTCTTACAGGAGACATCTGATCAGGTTTAGTTGATCAGGAAGAGGTTGGTGACCATGTAGAGTAGGCATAAATCTTATACTGACAAGTAGATATGATCTTTAGAGTTTGAGGTGGGTCATCGTTTTTTTCTTCGGGTGTCACCTAGGTTGGGGAAATATCATATCAATAAATAGGAAAATCCAGAACCTAAGTTTTTTAGGACGTTTGAGATAGTGGAAAGGGGTGGTCCAATGACATTTCGATTGACCCTTCTATAATATTACAATTCCATGCATGATGGGTTTCAAGTATCATAGATTCAGATATATCATCTAGCTTGGTGTAGATGTGTCCTTTGAGGAGAATTTGATTCATATTATAGAACATAGTGAGAATTATCTCCATGGAAAGTCTATACATCTAGTTTGAATACAGTGGAAGGATGGGTGTGTTTAAGATCATACTTAGGAGTGTGAATTTGATATGCAATCACAATGGTCATACTTGTTCCCCGAGACACTGAGAGGACAAGTTTGGGATATACCTAACACTGAGAGGGGGGATGAATCAGTGTTGGGGACTTTTTAAACCAATTTAAACTTTTATCCCTGTACCTCTTGACCTATTAGGATCTTGATTCTCTTATTCTCTTTTCCCTGTCGCATGCAATAATAGAAAGCAGTAAAAATATGCACACAATATTTTTACAAGGTTCACCACTCAATAAGAGTAGCTACGTCCTTTCCATGCATGGGGATGACCAGTGCATGGATTCTCCATTATAATGTGACATGCTGTTACAATGGAGTGGCTAAGAAAACAATCCTTTAGCCAGTGTGAGTCCTTACACTTTTGAGGGGGGTGGGAAACAATCCTCTTCCCTGGACTGGTGATGACCTAGCCCAACTTTCCAGTGTGAGTCCCTACACTTTTAAGGGGGGTGGGAAACAATCCTCTTCCCTGGACTGGTGATAGCCTAGTCCAACTTGCAGCCTCTAGCTGGTTCTTTATACTACCTATGGGTATAGTCTTCTTCCTTCTTAAAAAGGTAGGTTCTGCTCTTGATCTATTTCAGTGCTCTTCACTTGATTTCTTGCAAAGCAGTAGGCAAACAGTTCTCTTCTTTCTTTATCTTCTTCTCTAGCACAAGAACCAGCTGCACTAGTTCTTCTTCTTTCTTCTTTTTAGTACAGCAACTGACTGCACTAATCTTCTTCTCTTCTCTCTATGCAGCAAACTTGTAAGCTGCACACTCTTCTTCTTCTTCTGCTTCTTCAATGCAAAACCAGCTTCACTGAAACCTACTCTTCTTCACACGTTTTCTTTCAGTGAAAAACCATCTGCACCAAGCTCTTCTTCTTCTTCTTCTTCTTACTAGAATCACAAGTTCTCTTTGTGATTGTAAAAAAAATGAATCCTAGATCAACTTAGCATCATCACAGTTGAACAAAAGCTGGTGAGAACTTCTAGAACAACTCAGAGCTTGCGCACCACCCTACTTGCGCACCTCCTTGCTTCAGCTTGCGCACCACCTACTTGCGCGCCACTTAGCTTGCGCGCCTTCCTGCTTGTGCGCCACCTGCTTGCGCGGCACTCAGCTTGCGCGCCTTCCTGCTTGCACGCGACCTGCTTGCGCGCCTCACTGCTTGCGCACCACCTACTTGCGCACCTACTCAGTACTTTCACGCCACCGTTGAGCCCAGCTCACAACTTGTGCGCCACCTTTGGCTTATACATAGACCACTTATTGAAAGTACCTCTAGAAACTTGCGTGGAAAAACTTGCGCGGAACCCTACTTGTGCACCTTCAGCTTGCGCGCCGCCCACTTGCGCGATCAAACCACCTTTTACTACTTGCATGATCAGAGCTCTAATTTTTTTCTTAAGTGTTGAGCCTTAAGAAATGAAGAGGCTAGTCGTCTATTTATAGGCATTTTGGTGACTTACGTGACCTATAATTGCGCGCCAAATACTTGCGCACCGCTCCATCACTTGCGCGCCGCTTCATCACTTGCGCGCCGCTTCATCACTTGCACGACACTTTCTTTCCTTTGTCATATTTTGATATGATGATGTTGAAATATGACTTGTGCGCAACATGCACTTTCACGCCAAGACTTGCACGCCAATACTTGTGCGACACTCTTGACTTGCGTGACACTTTCTAACTTGCGCGCAACTTTATTTCCTTTGTCATATTTTGATTGGATGATCTTTGAAATATGACTTGCGCACCACTTATACTTGCGCGAGAATAATTGTGTGGAAATACTTGTGCGGCAATACGTGCGTGGAAATACTTGCGTGGAAATACCTGCACAACAATACTTGCGCGCCACCACTTGTGCGCCAATACTTGCACACCACTTTCTTTCCTTTTCCATATTTCTGAAATAATACTATTTGAAATATGACTTGCGCACCTCTACAACACTTGTGCATCGACACTTGCGTGCCGCCACTTGCGCGCAACCACTTGCGCCCCGGTACTTGCGCGCCGCCACTTGCATACCTTCTTCTTTCCTTTGTCATTTTTGGATAGTATGATGTTGAAATGTGTTTTTCCAAAAACACTTCTTTACTTTCTCTATCCTTCATACGGCTTGCATCACAAGTTATCCAAACTTATGATATTTGTGAAATACAAATCAACAAAGTATCTTCTGGTTTTTGGGAAATGTGTAATTAATGACCTTCTTAGAATTCCAAGCCCTTCCACACACTCTCTTCTTCTTCATCCATCATTCTCTACTTCATGAAAATCATATGATTATTTTCTTCAAGTAATCACTTGCATGGTTCTCATGCAATCGTGAAGCATTGCATGGTCTTCGTTAAATCCTCATTATTCTTCAATCATCCTTATATGGATGATACTTCACCATTCTTCATTGTTTTAAAAAATTATGTCACCTTTGAAACAAGTTCTTTGAACTTAGGATCAGCTCAACAATTCTCTGAATTGACTTCTAGAGAATTACCCAAGTATGAAATTCAATGATGTGATTTCATAAAAATTCTCCAAGAATCCTCACTTCAGCTGATCTCCATTAAATTTGGAGTCTTTCTTTATTTTAACTGATATTGACAACTTTTGACAACAAATACAATCTTCATACACAAAGTGGTCTCAAAAATCCCCCCCTTTGTATTTTGTTGTCAATACCTTAAAGTATCATCAGATGAATGTGTCAATGTCAAAATGAGAATCTTATCTCTCCCCTTTTCTTTTGTCTCTCCCCTTGACATTCATTTCATTTCTCTCCCCCTTATTGACAAGAAATACAAAGTTCATGGTAGATAGGGTATCATTCCATAATTAATCAATGTGCCATCAATAATTTCACTCTAAGTCTACTTGAGCAATGCTCGGTGTAGAAAACAAGAGGATTTGATTTAGACAACAAAGCTATCCATTACCCACTGAATATGACACCACATGAGATGAGAACTCATACAATTGTCTTCAAGGGTTTTCCACTTTAATTCCAGGCTGAAGATATTGAATGTGATAAGAAATAATCAACCTGAAATTTCTACACTCACTTCAACAAACGGATCAAAAACATTCAAGTGAAATTGCCAGGATAAGTGGCCTTGGGGAACTTTCACTCTTCTTATGTCTTTGATTATCTTTGTTACTCCCCCTTTATAAAAATATATTTATTTTGAGTAACCAAGGATGAGAGATTAAGAAACGACATACCTTTTCCAACGACATGATCTTCAGACAATCTTTAGAGTAATTGAATTTTATACCAACTGATGTTGACATTGATTTAGATAATTACTCTGACAGCTTCACCATGTGTCTCCCCCTCAAGGGAACACTTCTTCTCATTGAATATTAGGTTCTCCCCCTGAGATCTTGCTTCACCTTCAATTCCCTATATTATCAGAACAAATACAATACACAAGGATTTAAGGGAATAAGGTGGATCCTCCATGCTTCTTCAATGTGAGTAGGAAGGTTGAGATGATTTTCTCAACCAAGATGATCCATTTTCTCCACCCCTCACACTTTCACATTTGATATTTAATTTTGAATGTGGCTGTGTGGATCTCAATACTTCTTCTATCTCTTTGTGTGAGAATCTTCTTTCTTCAAGATCATTCCAAGCACTAGAATCTCCCGGTGCAACTTTCATCCTCTTCATGAATTCTTGTTGGGATAGAATAAATTCAAAGCACTTTCTGACAGTATGACCAGCCTTGTTTCACCTAACACACAGAACTTCCTTATCTTCATATAGAATCTTATTTTTGTTTTTAGCACTAGCCTTAGCCTGTTCATCTTCTATTTTCCTCATTCTTTCCAAATATTTTAGCCAGACCACCAATATGTCATTAGAAACTAAGACATCAAGATTGGATCTTCTACATGGCTTATTATGAGTGTCATCCTTCATAGTAGTTATTTTGGATGCACCACCCTTAATCTTCTTGGACATAGAATCCAAGGACTTCTCATCTTTCCTTCTTGAAATCTTCTTGGGAGAATTTGTTTTCACATTATTCGTCTGATTTATTCCAAAGGATACTTCTTCATTCTTACTCAGCTTTAGTGGTCTTCTTTTCTTATATGAACATGCACCATTCATATGACCACTCCTATTGCATACATCACATATGTTATCTAAAATTCCAAATCTATTTGCAGTATACAGATGTTTTTGGATCTGTGGATGTTTCTTCTTCTTCTCTAGATTTCTCTCTCTTGAGATGGGTTTTCTCTGTGATTTTACATTTAAAGGATTGTACCAACAAACCTTGAATTCTTGTCATCTTATTGATAAGTTTATTGGGTCTTCTTCTTGGTATGTTGTGATTTCTGTGGGGATCTATCTTCCACACTATTTACCCTGTCCACCCTAGCCATGGTGGTAGGTTTATTTTCATTCTTCTTCATCCATACTTTCTTAGAATTTTTCTTCCAACCTGCACTTTTGGTAGAGTAAATTTTAGAGACATTAGTACAAGTTGGTATGGATGAGACCTTTACATTCTCAGCTGCTTGTGATAGATCATTGAGTGAAGCCATGATATTCTTATCACATGTTGGAGGTCTTTTGATAGTAGAATCCTCCATTGAGCATTGAATACTGACAGAAACTATTTCATTCTTTTGTGGAGACTCAATATGTGTCTTCTCAAGATTGGTAAACTCAGCTTCCAATTCTAGACATCTCATATTGAGGATGACTTCCTGGTCTTCAATCATAGTCATCTTCTCTTCAAAAGCCTTATTTAATATTTCAACTTCATCTTCATGAATCTTTACTTTGTTTTGTAACAATGAGTCAATTTCTCTGATCTTCGTGGAGTTTTCTTCCAATTATATCTCCTTAACATCATTTCTCTTTTTCATCTCATCATCAAGTGCATGGATCTTCTCTTCTAGAGTCATATTGACTCCCTCTTTTTCTTCATCATCTTTTAGCCACTTTGAAGAGATTACTTCAAATCCACTCTTGGTTACTTCAAAGGCTCCAACCTGTCTGGAGAGCTTTAAACATTCAACAATTTTTTCTTGTAAGCCTTTATCCAACACATCAGTTTCTTCTTCCAGCTGAGTGATATTTTCCTGCATACATTGAAATAATCCACAAATCAGGGATGCATTTTCTTCAGGAATACCATGCAGAATCATTCTTAATCCATCAATGGATATTTCTTGATCTATTGTAGATTGATCATCACCACTTGTGCTATAATTTTCATCATGAGGATAATTTACAAATGTACTAACATATACCTCCTGATTAGTTGAGGTAGGAAGGTTTTCCATCTTCCTGGTGGGGACTTGAGCCACCTTCTCATTACTTTCCAAGTTTGGTGTGTCTTCAATGTCAGCCAGATATGGAGACCCAGATGCTTCCTATCCTTTAAATAAGAGGGAATTATTCTTCAATTTTCTCTTCTCTTACTTTTTCCTGTTCATCATGGTATTGGTAGATATATATTTCTGCTCAGAGATAGCTGAATCTTTACAAACACTGCTCTTCATTGTTGACTCAGAAAAGGAACTCAAGTTTTTAAAAGAGAATAACTTCACTGTAGAGAATACAAAAGAGGTGAACCTGTCCCTCTAATACCAATTGAGAGGACCAGTTTGGGATATACCTAACACTGAGAGGGGGGGTGAATCAATGTTGGGGAATTTTTAAACCAATTTAAACTTTTATCCTTGTACCTCTTGAACTGTTAGGATCTTGATTCTCTTATTCTCTTTTCCCAGTCGCATGAAATAATAGAAAGCAGTAAAAATATTCACACGATATTTTTACAAGGTTCACCACTCAATAAAAGTAGCTATATCCTTACCATGCATGGGGATGACCAGTGCATGTATTCTCCATTATAATGTGACATGCTGTTATAATGGAGTGGCTAAGAAAACAATCCTTTAGCCAGTGTGAGTCCGTACACTTTGGAGGGGGTGGGAAACAATCCTCTTCCCTGGACTGGTGATGACCTAGCCCAACTTTCCAGTGTGAGTCCCTAAACTTTGGAGGGGGGGGGGGGGGGTGGGAAACAATCCTCTTCCCTGGACTGGTGATAGCCTAGTCCAACTTGCAGCCTCTAGATGGTTCTTTATACTACCTATAGAGACAGTCTTCTTCCTTCTTCAAAAGGTAGGTTCTGCTCTTGATCTATTTCAGTTCTCTTAACTTGATTGCTTGCAAAGCAGTAGGCAAAAGATTCTTTTCTTTCTTTATCTTCTTCTCTAGCACAAAAACCGGCTGCACTGGTTCTTCTTCTTTCTTCTTCTTAGTGAAACAACTGACTGCACTAATATTCTTCTCTTCTCTCTATGTAGAAAACCTTTAAGATGCACACTCTTCTTCTTCTTCTGCTTCTTCAATGCAAAACCATCTGCACTGAAACCTACTCTTCTTCACATGTTTTCTTTCAGTGAAAAACCATCTGCACCAAGCTCTTCGTCTTCTTCTTCTTGGTATAATCACAAGTTCTCTTTGTGATTGTAAAAAAAATGAAGTCTAGATCAACTTAGCATCATCACAGTTGAACAGAAGCTGGTGAGAACTTCTAGAACAACTCACTGCTTGCACGCCACCCTACTTGCGCGCCTCCCTACTTCAGCTTGCGCACCACCTACTTGCGCACCACTCAGCTTGTGCGCCTTCCTTCTTGCACGCCACCTTCTTGCACGCCACTCAGCTTGCGCGCCACCTGCTTGCGCGCCTCACTGCTTGCGCGCCACCTACTTGTGCACCTACTCAGTACTTTCGCTCCACCGTTGAGCCCAACTCAAAACTTGCGCGCCACATTTGGATTATACATAGACCACTTCTTGAAAGCACCTCTGGAAACTTTCATGGAAAAACTTGCGCGACACCCTACTTGCGCACCTTCAGCTTGTGCGCCGCCCACTTGCGCGATCAGACCACCTTCTACTACTTGAGTTATCAGAGCTCTAATTTTTATCTTAAGTGTTGAGCCTTAAGAAATGAAGAGGCTAGTCGTCTATTTATAGGAATTTTGGTGACTTGCGCGACCTATACTTGTGTTCCAAATACTTTCGTGCTGCTCCATCACTTGCGCGCCGCTTCATCACTTGCACGCCGCTTCATCACTTGTGCGACACTTTCTTTCCTTTGTCATATTTTGATATGATGATGTTGAAATATGACTTGCGCGCAACATGCACTTGCATGCCAAGACTTGTGTGACACTCTTGACTTGCGTGACACTTTCTAACTTGCGTGCCCCTTTATTTCCTTTTTCATATTTTGATTGGATGATCTTTGAAATATGACCTGCACGCCACTTATACTTGCACGGAAATACTTGCACGACAATACTTGTGTGCGACAATACGTGCGTGGAAATACTTGCACAACAATACCTGTGCAGAAATAATTGTGCGCCACCACTTGCGCGCCACCACTTGCGCGCCACCACTTTCACACCAATACTTACATGCCACTTTCTTTCCTTTTCTATATTTCTGAAATAATGCTATTTGAAATATGACTTGCGCGCCTCTACAGCACTTGCACGTCGACACTTGCGTGCCGCCACTTGCGCGCAACCACTTTCGCGCTGCCACTTGCGCACCTTCTTCTTGCCTTTGTCATTTTTGGATAGTATGATGTTGAAATGTGTTTTGCCAAAAACACTTCTTTACTCTCTCTATCCTTCATATGGTTTGCATCACAAGTTCTCAAAACTTATGATATTTGTGAAATACAAATCAGCAAAGCATCTTCTGGTTTTTGGGCAATGTGTAATTCATGACCTTATTAGAATTACAAGCCCTTCCACACACTCTCTTCTTCTTCAGCCATAATTATCTACTTCATGAAAATCATATGATTCTTTTCTTCAAGTAATCACTTGCATGGTTCTCATGCAATCATGAAGCATTGAATGGTCTTCGTTAAATCCTCATTCTTCTTCAATCATCCTTAGATGGATGATACTTCACCATTCTCCATTGTTGTAAACAATTATGTCACCTTTGACACAAGTTATTTGAACTTAGTATCAGATCAACAATACTCTGAATTGACTTCTAGAGAATTACCCAAGTATGACATTCAATGATGTGATTTCATAACAATTCTCCAGGCATCCTCACTTCAGCCGATCTCCATTAACTTTGGAGTCCTTCTTCATTTTGACTGATATTGAAAACTGTTGACAACAAAGACAATATTCATATAGAAATTGGTCCCAACAGACACCATAGTGATGCTTGGATTATCTTGGGGATGAGTTATTATATAGTTGGAAGGATATAATATCCTACCTTTTTCCAGGTATGTCTATCTTGTGTTTTGATTTAACCACTTTTGGTTGAGTTTTATTTTCTTCCTTAAACCTTGGTAGTCAAATTTCTTTTGAGGATGAAGTGATTTTTTTGAGGAAAATAACATAAAGTTCGGGGATGCATGTTTGTTTCAATTAAGAGTCTAGGTATAAATGTGTTAAAGGTCTTATAAGTGTTCTTTATGGGTTTGGAATACTTTGAAGGTGGTATGTGTTCTTTCTATAGAAGATGGGATTAGAGCTATCTTCTAGACACTTTCATGCCATGTAAGGTTTACATGATGTGAACCTGTTACCAGAAATATGTCATGAAGTGGTTAAAATCATGAAATGTTTACATTCCATGAAACTATTTCACCTCATAAAATGGCCGATCAATGTTATTTTAACCTGAGGCTACGCATTTTTTGGCATATCTTATAAATCTAGAAATTCACATCATAAAAGGTATTCATGTTGTGAATATATTGGGACCAAAAATTTTAAACCAAGATATACATAATATTTTATTTTCATCTACCATGATTTCTTCTCTCTAAAACCCTAGGGTGACTCTAGGTGATTTTGGATCGATTCCTTCCCTTCCATATGTCTCGATCTAGTGTTTAATCTCTGGTGAGTTACTTTTCTTTGGTTTCCCCCTTCCTTTCACTACTCTTTGTTAAATCAGTGTGATCTATTTACCACCATTGAATATAGTTTTTGACCTTGATGTTTGTGTGATATAGGTTTTCCTTATGACCCCCTTCACCTTCATTCTTCATGGAGTTCCCTATTGAGAGTGTTTCTTTGATCACCATATAAAGGTTGGTGGTCTAGAACAAATATTTATGGGATGTTTCTATTTGTTTATGTGTGTGAAATATTATACAGTTGCACCGAATCAATGTGAAATTTAACTAATAGAATAATCAGTGATGATAATCATGTGTTTCATCTACTCCTTGGATCTATTAGTATTGAGACCTGGATTTAAACTACCCATAAGGTGAGATGACCCTTGAAAAATAATGGAATGGCTATTTGATTAAAACATGAATTAGAATGACATGATACCTTAGGTGATTGCTTGTGATATGATTACTTTGGAAAATGGATTACTGGTTTAATGAAATGACTGGAGATACTTTGATATGATATGGTTGTGTAAACTAGTATGTTAATGGGTTAATACATAACTTGATGAATGAAAGGGAATTGAAATATAAAAGATAATTAGATGAATTGACCTTTGTTCATTATGATGTATGTTTATTTATTCTTTCCTTTATGAATTGTGTTGTATCTTATGATGTAATAGTTATATTTCCTGGCCTAGTTGCGTTTTAATACTTATATAGAGGGCTTGGCCCGAATATATTGTAATTCTTATAAGGCTTGGTCAGGTTATTCTGTAATTATTATAGGTATTGGCCTGAATTTGATGCAATGCTTATAGGTTTTGACCTGGTTATGTTGTAATGCTTATATAGAGGGATTGGAATAGTTTCTTGTTGAAATGATTATATAAAGGGATTATCCTGGTTATGCTAAAATGGTTTTATAGAGGTATTGTCCTGATAATACTGTAATGCTTATAGGGATCGACTCAATTATGTTGAAATTCATATATATAGGTCTTTTTCTCGGTTATGTGATTATGATTTGGACTTGTGGTTATGCTTGACATGGTAATGATACATGATCATATATATATTTTCATGGATCCAAAGCAGGTTGTTTGTTATACTATATTAATTGATAAATTAATACTCCCATTTTATCACTTTATTGCATACACTTACTATCAGGCTTGTTTTGTTTAGATATAGTGGTGTCAAACTACTGAGTTATACTCACACCCTATTGGGAATATTTTTTTGGTACCTGAGAAGATTACATGGATGTAGGTTTGGATAAGGTAGAATGACCTTTTTGTTTATTGTTTCATATTGGATGGGTTGGAACTTGGATATGGGACCAAACAGGGGTTAAAGACCAGGGTATTTTGAGTATAGTTGTTCCAGCTTGGTATTTTATCTGTATGAATTCTTGTATGTCATTTCATTAAATTTCATCCCAAAATTACATGGTTCATTATTATTTATTTTACTTGGTTTATTCTTTTTCTTCTAGTTGTATAATGTACTATTTCCATTATTTCTATTACTCTGATATTTGTCTTTTTTGTATTATAGATTTTTACCAGGGTATATAGTCTCTCCACTATGTTCAATACACCCCCTCTACTAGTCGGTAGTCTTTGGGGGTACATAGAGGCACACTTGAGGTTTAGTAACCAACCTGATGTGAGAGAGTGTAGGGTAAGGGGATGTTATAAAGTGGTATCAGATAAAGGTTAGGTTTTTTTTTTATGTTTCATTATTATTTATGAAAGGTAGAAAGGAGACATGGTATTTTTTCAGGGCTTGGTAATGATCTTGTGCATGAGAGTAGCTAACCCATGTTTGGGGGGAAATATGAGTTCCCATGGATAGGATTATTGTTCATGATGTTTGATTTTTTTATGGTTGATATTATTTCACCTTAGGTGATTCACATGTTTCTTGAAGTTGTTGTTTCTTGAGATTTATACTCATGGCCTAGTATGGAATGAGATGAGTATGAATGCATCACGATAGGTATATAGGGATATATATGGACATGAATTTTTCATGATTGGGACATATTTGTTGCATGTGATATATTTTCCTATATGAACTGTGAAATGAGATACCTGTTATATCTGATGAAAAATTTAATAAATGATCTATTATTTCATGCCAATTCACTTGTTAATCCATGTTTTTTGAGAGCATTATATAGTGGTTCTCTGTATTCATCACCTATTGAAGTTTACCTTGTTATTATCCAGTATTATAAAAAGTGTGTTTGTCTTGAAGATAAAATTTATCCTCGTCATCTTTGAATTGAGTGTCAGGAGCGAGGAAATTAGTATTCTCCTTATATAGCTGAACTAGAGATTCATATAGATCATGAGTATCATATGGATGTTCATATTCATGACAACTTCCCAAGGGTCATGTGATCCATGGAAAGGGAGACTATTCTCGCCATACCTTCGATTTCTGAATAGATGAGAGAGTTCTAGCTACATTACCCACCAACGTTCACTGGTGAGGGAGGCCCCCAAGTAGATGAGTTCTAGATTGGTTCAGTAAAAATGATCTTAAATCATATAGAGACACCTACATATTTAAGGGTGAATCTTTTTTCATACATGCTTCGTGGATTAGACAAGAGTTGGTGGGACACTTTACAGAAAGCTGGTCAGTAAGAGGAGTTATTCTGGAAAGACTTTGAGGCCATGTTTCTGAGCCGCTTCTACCTTGAAATGTTGAGGGATGAGAAGGATCAAACGTTCATGAACCTAACATAGGAGTGTATTTTAGTGATGGACTATGATACATGGTTCATCAATATGCATCACTTAGTTCCATCTTTAGCAGATGATGAGATAACTAGGGTGAGGTGTTTACTGGATGGGCTTCGCTATGAGATCAGGTCATAGGTGAACATTTTTTTCTTGAGTGGAATTTATGACATGATTAATTGGGATCTCATCATGGAATTGAACATGATAGAGTCCCCGAGCAGTGAATAATCAATTTCATTAGGGTAAACTGAGAGCAATCCTTCAAGTGACATAAATTGTCACTATTAAAGTTATCGCCAAGGAAATAGTGGGAAGATAAGTCAGGGTAGTGGGAAGCTATCTCAAAACCATATTTCATTGTAGTTATATAATTTTGGAAAGTTTTTCTAAAAGAATCCTCAATTTATTTACCTTACTTTGGAGTGTCATTCTTGCGGCAGGATGGGTCACCTGAAGAGGTTTTGTAGGGGCATGCAGTAGCTGATCAATGGTAGGGGATCATGATAAGTACCAAAGTTTGGGAAGGACTCAACTACCCCTTAGTATACTAGTATCCGGAGTTCCATTGGATGTTTAGGTCAAGGTAGGGGGCATGGTACCCTATTTTAGAAGCAAAAAAACCAGGCAGAGAGAACTGTTTAGGGGTGTTAGACTAGAGCCCCGGGAAGAGGGGTAAGTTAGCTGCACGTTGTTGGGACTAGTGTTGACTTTTTTGTCAATGATATATCAATATGTTTTTCGTAAGATGATTATGATAAGTGGTGATACCTGAATATTTTTTATTGATTTATATTATGGAACTATATGTCATTCTTGGATGTTAACTCTGGCGATTGATTGTGATGATCTTAAATGTCTAAGACATGTGTTTAAAAGGGCACATTGTTTATAACAATGTTTTTAAGATTAAAGTTTCCATGAAAAAAGGATGCATGAGGAAGAAGAGGATATGGTTGAGATGGTTTTATATTTTGGGATATATTATTATTCTACACTTAGAATATATTTTTAAGGTGGACTTACTAAAAATTATGGGCCAAACACACAATCCTCAATGGTCTAGACCTAAACCACTCATAGGGGGACCTAAGGGGTAAACTCCCATGGGAAATCCTTCCTAATGAGGAAGCATGGTGGATAAGGCCGTGTACCAAACACACAAGCCTCAATGGTCTAGACCTCAACCACTCATAGGGGGACCCAAGGGGTAAACCCCCATGGGAGATCCTTCCTAAGGTTGCAACATGGTGGACTAGTCCGTGTATAATACTTGAGAGGGAATATACATAAGGCTCAAAAATTGGTGTATATATTGGGATAGTATCCTTCAAGAGGGTAGTGTACTACGTAGTGTGGCATGTCCTGTGTGTGCATGTGGTGTGGTGAATCCAGGTGTTGAACCCGATGTTGGCTTGAGGGGTGGAAGTCACGTATTTAATAATAAACCAAACTGAAGAAAAATGAGAAAAAAATGTGGGACAAGTACGTTTTAGATACTATTCATCCTTTACTTAAATAATAAAAAAAACAAGGGCTATTTGATGTATCCAATCTTGGTTGTACGATCGATCTCATTATTTGCCTTCAACCTTGGCTCTCGTTTGAGGAAAATATATTCACCAGAGAACAATCCCATACACTTTTGGTCGATTCTATCCATCATTAAAGGTCACCCTGAAGGGATGACTTATTCAGATTGAACCGAAATCATGCATGAAATTTGACATCAATCATGCATGTGAATAATTCAAGGAAAAAGTGTCGAATGAACTAAAAATGTTAGTTACAGGAGGCCATACAAGCACAAGGTGTTTGAGATTATATGGATTAAATGCATTCAATAATGTAATGTAGATGACGATGATACCACAAATTTTAAATGTGAAACCGTGAAGAATAAATTCTTTGAAATTACGTATACCCTAAATGAATCGAGTGTTTGAAGATGAGATGAGATACAACATAATTATTGGAGAATTTAAGGAGTCTTGGACATGACATAAAAATCAGATCTAGACGGTGCAATACAATATGATCCTTGCCTATAAAAGGAGTATTCTGTAGCTGATGAGATGTTCCTGATCATAGTTTGGAGAGAGATCTCAAAATACAGAGCACCATGATTCACTGGTTCACGAAGAGAGAATCCCTCCCACGTATCTTCACTTATGTAAGGGGGAAGAGGATCCCATGAGCATTCAACAAGTGAAAAGCACTCATTAATTTCTTCATGAAGAAACTTTTTTATGTGTGTAATAACACATCTCCCTGGTTCTCACAAAGAACACTGAGAACTAGTGTTTACGGAAAGTCTTGAATGAATAATCTTTCTTGTATTACACGAATAAGTTTGAGACAACTATGGGATACTGTATCTTTATACACTATGAAGAATAATAACTTATGTGCATAAGTATACCTGACTCTTATTCTTGTTTTCATGAAAGAGGACAATTAAACAAACTGGTGCATGTGTTTACATGCATTGAGAAAAAAGTGGAAAATGTGTGTGTTCATACAAGGTCTACATTTTATACACACCCCTTTCACAAAGGACTTTCATGGTACATGATACACTTTCATGCATATGTAAATTCACTTGTATATACTTGAGATACTCAAACCAAGGTTTTAGATCCCATTAAATATATGCATGAATTGTGTTTGAATTATGTTTAGATTGTGAAAGTTATTCTTGCATAAAATATTAGTGAATAATTTGTGTGAAAAACATGAAAACATCTCATTGAGGGCGAGTCTTCCTCAATCAGAAGAAATAATTTCTCAAGTAGTGTTTCACAGTGGCAACTGATTATATACTGTGATCAAAATTAATTGAGAAAAACCAACACATTGAAAATTTTCTTGAATAAGTAAAAAATAAAGTTTGATTTAGAAATATTATGGAGGAATATTAATATATAATCCTAAAGTGGATAAACCTTGAAGAAATGTGGATGCATTCAGTTGGATTTGGTGTAAGAATTCTCTTGTGTCATTCAAGAGTATAAGTCTCTAGTGTGGATTCTGAATCAGGCTAGTGTGGATTCTGGTAACACTGTTGGATGTAGTATAAATAAACTTCTATATGGATTCATGATATATAGTGTGATTTTTTATGGAACAATGAAATTGAAAACAAATATCATAGTGTATAATCGATGTTGGGGGGGGGGCATAACCAACATAGGAAGTATTAGGTCTTCATACTTAACCTTGTAAATCATTGTGTTCTGTGCCTTTGTATTTACTAAATTATTCTAGGTAAGTAAAAGAGACACAAGAAGAGTGGATCTAGGATTTAACCAGCCATATAGGTTTAATTGAAAAGAAAGAATTTGTAAAAAGAAAATAAAACCACTGATTCAATCCTCTCCTATCAATGGTCAATCCAGTCTGGGGAACTTTGTATTAGAGTGCAAGGTCACCACTGAAAATCCCACAAAATTTTTAGGATGGGGAACATGAATTCAATAAAAATCAGGGGTATTCCAATTTTCAATGGTGAGAACTATCATGGTTGAAAAAATTAGATGATACTGTATCTCCTATAACTTGTTATAGAAGTGAGAGACGTTGTTACAGTGGGATATCCACCCTATGTTGAGAATTATCCTATGAATTTTTAAGATAAGAGTAACTTGGTAATGGATGGAAAGGATAAAAATTAAATATTGATGGATTTATTATAAAAGTTATACACTAATTTGATAGGTATCCAAACTACCAAGGAAATATAGGATAAAATGACAAATAGTTATGAAGACAATCTTAAAGTAAAAGAAGCGAAGCTATAGATTTAGAGAAGAAAATTTGAAGATATTAAAATGGGTGATGAAAAATGTGTTGATGACTAATTTATAATAGTAAATTATATTTTTAGTAGAATCAGAGGTTTTTGTGGGAATCCAAATGATCCAACCATAGTGAAAATGTTGATGAGAAACTTTACAAATAGACTTGATTCAAATGTTTCTGCACCGGAAGAACAAGACGTTCTATCATTGGATGAACTTTATAATATTATCATAACATATGATATGATAAAAATACATTCTTTTAAGAAGAAAGTAAAGGATTATATATAATTTAAATCCCTAATAAAAGTTAAAACTAGAGTTGAAGAAGAACTTGAATCAAGTGATTCTAAGGATGAAGAAGATGAAGATGACTAAAATCAAATGAGGATCTTGATTACAAGGATGTATAAAAAAGAAGAAAGAGGAAAAGGGAAGAAGAAACTGAAGATCTTAAAATATCATGGGTTTGGACATTTTTCATATGAGTGTCAAAATAATAAAGACAATGTCACCAAATTTGATGAAGAAGAAGAATACATTAAGAACAAGTATAAGAAATATAAAAAGGGTGACTATGAGAAGAAGAAGAAGAATAAAAAGTAATCAAAGAAAAATAGAAGAAATATGATGAGTAAGTAAATTTATGAATCTTCCTCATAAAGTAGTGAGATAAAAGATGAATGAATTTATATAAATTAGGTATTCTTTATGGGAAAATAAAAAATTGCTAAAGACGCATTGAAAGGTTCAGAATGACAAGAGAGAACTAAGATAGAATGATTCTTAAAGAATAATCTAGAAGCTAATCTTGAGAATAACATGAAGCTCAATAAGGAGAAAAGAAAAATGATAATGGATAATAAAGAAAATGTTAATAAGGAATAGACACATCTCAATGAGATAAGGGAATATCTAAAGAAAGTAGATGATATAGAAAGGACACTAAAATATTTTGAAGAAAATTTTCTTAGAAGATAAGAATTCAAAAATGATAAAACAAAACTCATTTAATAGAATAAAAAAATAGGTTGATGATTTATAAATTTGAAAATATGTTGAATGATCTTGATGGAATACTTGATGATAAATAGGTAGAGTTATTTAATATACCATCATTGATCGGCTTGTCTTCCCACTGGATGCTCTGCCATCTCGGCTGAAAATGCCTCATTCCCATATGGGGATTTCTTTGGAGTGATCAATTCATGGGGAGGGGGTTCCTTGGGTGTAGGTTTATAAAAGTACACTTTTGGGTATACCCTTTTTAAAAATAACATTAAAACAAAGCTTTTTATATTTAGTGTGAATATTCTAAAGTTACAAATAAGAAGGGTTCATAGAAAAGGGTAGATTTTATACCTAATGAATTAAAATGTACATTTTTTACTTCTAAAAAAGCAGGACCAAGAGACAATAATGAATATATCTGTATGAAAATAAAAAATGATAAAATATCTCCAAAAAAGGAAGAGTTTATTAATTCATCCAAAAGGTTTCCTCCTCAGTTAAAAAACTCACGATCTTTTAAAAGGAAACATCAAAAATATCTGGACTATAATTTTTATTAGTCTGGAAGATCAAGGTTCATAGGATATTGTAGGTGTTACAGAGTGTTTGGTCATAAATATTAATCCTGCTATTATAACATGTCACTACTAATAATGAGGCATGAATCAAGGGGAATAGATACTAAACAAATGAGATTAGATTATCAGAAAGAGAGGCCTATGGCCAAGACATCACCAAATCTATCAAAATAGAAATTTTTTGATTTCTTGAAGATAGTTTATGGAATATGTGGTCAAGAAGGTCAAAAATATAAGAAATTATTGACAAGACTTCTATGATATTCTGATAAGAAAGAAAAAATCAAGAAAGAAAGTATAGTTCTTTGGCCAAACCAACTAAAATTGGCTAAGAAATTAGAGAAATTTGAAAAGATTTATCAAGTTAAAGGAAATCAAGTTACTATAGAATATGAGGTTAAAAAAATTATGACACACCAAGTCCAGTAAGAGATCATAAAGAAGATATTAAAAGTAAAAAGAAATGCATATGATGATGAAAAGGAAAGTACATCCACATTAGAAGTGTTAACTGATGAGGAAAGATCAATCAAATCTTCTAAGTAATATAAGAGACAAAGAAGTATATATTGAGAGGAAGCTCTCTGGATGAATATTATTTCTAAGAAACCAAGTGGTCCCTCTTCATTACCTATTATTTTATGTGTTTTGAGCCAAAATTTAGGGAATTTAAGGAGATATTTGAGGCTATTGCTACCGGATAGTATAAAGAAAATCATGCATCCCTTAAGGGTGAGAAAATTTGAGAATGAATCTAGAAATTATGAACAGATTACAAACTTGAAGTTTAAGGTACGAAAATCACACTTCCATCCCTCATTCCTAATTGTGTTTATCATATCAATTATTGGGAGTGATTAGTTGATGAAAAAATGAGATAAAGGGGGAGATTTATCTTTTTACAGGAACTTTCTGATGTGTTTGTTGAATTATGTGTAGGATTTAGCATGTAATTGATAAATATGATTATTCATAACTCATTGAATAAGAATTGAGACATTTTGAGCATGATTTCACATACATGTTTGTTTATGGATATTATTGATAACCTTGGTCATATATCTATTTCTTTTGACACCGGGTTATCCCAAGTAGACTTAGAGTTTATTTAATAAAGGCTATTTGCTAAAAGAACTATGTGATATCATCTTTATCTCATAAGCATTCAATAAATAATATTCAAAGGGGGAAGAACATGTTTTTGAAAAAATCCCCAATTTTCATTTGCATTTTATTTCCAATAATGGTGAGATAAGTTTGAGCACACATATTGACTCTTACAAAGTCTATTAAAGAGGTATTGACAACAAGATACAAATGGGGAGATTTTTCGACCCAATGTTTCATTTGTTGTGAATGATATGTAAATATGTGTTTGGTAAGATGATTATGAGAAGTAGAGATTCTTAGAAATTTTTTATAGATTCATAATATGGAATTGGATATCACGCTTGGTCAATTATCCATGTTATCTCTGATGATTGATTGTACTGATATTAAATATATAAGATATGTGTTTATAAGGACACATTGTTTACAAAAATGTTTGGAAGATTAAAGTTTCCATGAAAAAAAAATATTAATGAATGAGGAAGAAAATGAGATGGTCGAGGTGGCTGGGAATTTTGGGGTAAATTATTATTCTTCACTTATAATATATTCTTACATTTTACTTACTAAAAATTATGGTCAAACCACACAAGCCACATTGGACTAGACCTCAACCAATCATAGGGAGGCCAAGGGGTCAACCCCCATGAGAGAGCCTACCCAAGGAGGCAACATGATGGCCAGGGTTGTGTATAATCCCCGAGTGGGCCCATGCATACGGCCTGTAGTGTGAAATATTGAAGGTACACATAGATTGGGCATGTAGCCTACAAGAGGGCCCACCTACCATGTAGTGTGGCACATCCCATGTGGGAGTATGGTGTAGTGAATCCAAGTGCTGACACCAATGCCTTCTTGAGGGGAAGAAGTCTTGCGTTGAGTAATAAAAAACAATGAAGGAAAATTCCAAAACGAGTTTTGGACAAGCGTGCACCAGATTTTATTCCTCCATCACTTAAATAATGGACAAAATAAGGGCTACATGATTCATCCTATCTTGACCGTCTGATCGATCTAATCGATTGTCTTTAAACTCATATCTCATACAAGGAACTTCTGTTCACCAGAAAAAAAGATGAGTCACTAGTGATTGATTTATTCCATCATTGAAGATCATAACAAAGGGATGAGTTATTCAGATCGAACTAAAACCATGCATGAAATCTGACTTCTTGCATGCATGTGAAAAATTCAAGGAACAAGCGTCGACCAAACTAAAAATGATAGTTACAGGAGTCTATATAAGTAGAAGGTGTTTCAACCTCTATGGTTGATATGTATGTGATAATGGAATTCATATGTGTATGACACTAAAAAGGAGAAACACAAACTCACAAAGAATAAATGCCATGAAATTCAGCATACCCCGAATGACTAGGGTGTTCGAAGATGAGCTAAGATACGACATTATTCTCATAGAATTGAAGGAGTATTGGATGTGGAAAAAAACTAGATCTAGGAAGTGCAAGGAACTATGATCCTTTACTATAAAATTAGGATTCTTTAGCCAATGATATGGTGTTGATCGTTATTTTTAGAGGGCTCTCGAAAAACAGAGCACCATGATTCACTGGTTCATGAAGAGAGAAGCTCTCATGGGAAAATTCACTTTCACAAGGTAGAAGACAATCCCATGAGCATTCAAAAATTTCAAATAACTTGTAAATTTATTATTGAATCATTTTTTTCTATGAATCAATAGGGGAAGCACAATAACATGTATCCCTAGTTTGCATGAAGAACAATGACAACTAGTGTTTGCGCAATGTATTGGTGAAGAATCTTGTCTATCTTATAGAAATAATTCTGATACAATCATGAGATAGTGTATCCTTACACTATATACATGAAGAATAAGAACCTATGTGCATAAATATACATTAATCCTATTCAGTTTTGTATTTAATAAGTCAATGAAATAAGCTGGTTCATGTGTTTACATGCATTGAGAAACAAAGTAGACAATGTGTGTGTGTTCATACAAGGTGTGCATGAAGAGACACAAGGTGGATAGTGTATAAACACCCCTTTAAAAAAGGAAATACATGTTACATGATTCACTTTCATGCATATATAAATTCACCAACATATACTTGAGATATAGGAACCAAGGTTTCAGATGCCATGAAATCCTTTCATGGAGTGTGTTTGAATTAAGTTGATATTGTGGAAGGAATTGTTGTATAAAATATCAGGGAATAATTTGTGTGCACAAATTGCACACATCTCAGTGAGGGTGGGTCTTCATCTATCAGAATAAATAATTTCCTGAGAAGTGTTGCACTAAGGCAGCTGATTATATATTACGATCAGAATTAATTGAGCAAAACCAATAGATTGTAAAGGTGATTGAATAGGTACAAAAGAAATTTTGATTCACTGAGATTATGAAGGAAGATAAACAGACTATCCTAAAGTGGACCAACCTTGAAGAAAAGTTAAAGTCTTTAGTTGGATTCAGAACAAGAAGTATCTTGTGTGGTTTAGGAAAAGAAGTCTATTGTGAAGATTATAGTGTATCTCAGTATAGATTCTGATAACACTATGGGATCCTATATAAATAACCTTCTATGTGGATTCAAGAGAGATACAATATGATTATGTATCGACCACTGTAATTGAAAATAAATATTATAGTGTATAATCTATGTTGGGGGGGGGGATAACCAATAAGATAAAAAAGTATGTCTTGGTACCAAACCTTGAAAATACTTGTATTATGTGCCTTTGTATTTACTACATTATCTGAGGTAAGGTTTAGAGACACAAAAAGAGTGGATTGAGAATTTACCCCACTATAGAGGTTTAATTAAAAAGGAAAAAAAATTAAAAATAAAAAGAATCCATTGATTCACCCCTCTACTCTCAGTGGTCAATCTGTCCTAGGGTATTTTATAGGCTATACAGTCTACTTCGACAAGTTTAGATGCATGACCTTCTATCATCAAAGGTATGATTATTGTATCATCTTACCATACCTGTGTTTTTTATAAAATAGAATCACATTACTTTATATATACTCTTTTTTAAAATGGTTTGTAATTGATTGTGTAAGTCTTGGATAATTTCTCGACCATCGACACACGTTTGGGAGTGTTTTCATAGAATATAAAATGTCTCAAGGCATGTTCTCTAGAAAAGGTGGTTATCATTTCTTTTGTGAACCATTTATACTAGAAATGTCCAATTTTGATTTGATTATGGGTATGTGTTGTTTATTTTTGTACTAGTATCATATTGACTATTACTGGTGGAGAGTTACCTTTCTATATCCATAAGAAGCCAACTATTTTCACTAGGGTGAGTGGGATCTTCAGGATGGTCATACAGAACCAATTCAATGTTGATTATATTATCTCACAGCCGAGATAGTAGGTATTCCTCTAGATGATGGTGGAATGAAGTAGGATACTTTTCCTCTGGTGGTATACCGTTTTTAGTATGTCTTTCCTGATGAGTTTTACAACTTACCACCTGAGCAGAAGATCGAGTTCATGACCTTAAAGCAGAGCTAGTTTCTATCTCACCTTACAGGATAACACTAGTAGTGCTTCTGAAATTGAAGGTTTAGTTGGAATATCCAGAAGCTAAGGGTTTAATATGACCAAGTACATCACGTTGGGGTTGAATCGTACTTTTTTTTGAGAAGGATGATGGTACTTTGCACTTGTGTGTAGACTATCAGATATTGAACCAAATGATGGTCAAGAACTTGCATCCCTTTCCATGCATTGATGATATCTTCAATAAACTAAGAGGTACCTGGATTTTCTATAATATTGAGTTGATATTAGGGTGTCATCAGCTGAGAGTGAGGCCATCAGACATTCCTTAGATTGATTTTAGAAGAAGGTATGTCTTGTAAGAGTTCATAGTGACATTGTTCGGTCTAACATATACATTGGAGATATTCATGGCCCTGATGAATTAAATATTTCTTTATTTTCTAGATTAGTTTGTGGTAGTTTTCATCAATAAAATCTTAGTTTACTCTTAGATAGAATACAATCATGACCAACATCTTGAAATCATCTAGAGTACATTGAGATAACATCAGCTTTATGCCAAGCTAACCAGATATAGTTTCTGAATTGATATAATGAACTTATTGGACCATGTTATCTCAGAGTCTAGAGTGTTAGTGGAACCAAATAAGGTTACATCCATGGTATCTTGGGAGTGGCCCAAGAAGTTTTTTGAGATTCATTGTTTTCTAGGTTTAGCAGGTTATTACCGATACTTCATCCAGGACTTCTCCCATATAGCAACACTGATGTATGGGTAGACCAAGAAATAAGTGAAGTTTTTTTGACTGGATGCTTGAGATAGATAATTTTATTAGTTGAAGGGAAGGATTAACTCGACATGGATCCTTAACATACCTTTTCCAGGTGAGGCATATACCATTTACTATGATGCATACAGAGTTGGACTCAGATCAATTCTGATGTAGGAGGACTGAGTGGTTTCTTATTGACCTAGAAAGTCGAGGATGCAATTGAGGAATTATCCTACTCAAGATCTAAAGATATCTGTAGTAGAACATGACTTTAGATGTTGGAGACAATATCTTTTGGATGGGAGGTTTTTGGTGTTAACATACCACAAGATCCTTAGGTACATCTTTTCTCAGTGAGAAATGAATCTTCAGCAGAGGAGGTGGATTGAGTATCTATAGTCTTTTGGCTTTGATATGTCTTATACATTGAGAAAGTGAATTTTTTTTGTTGATTATTTGAGCTGGAAGACACAGAAGGAGGCAGTGTGGGAGTCTTTTGATGAATGGTGGATGATGGAACTCTTTATAGATGTGCATCTAGATGTTCAAGAGTCCTCGAGATGAGTAGTTCTAACTTCGACATCTGTTATACCCATGATTTTAGACTCAATAAGATCAAGAAGTTATCTAATTATAAGGGATTATCTCCATGGGATAACATATATGGTGGGGATCCACCATCAGGATGGTCACTTAGAAGTAGAAAAACTCTTCTTTTCCACGGTTGAGTATGGGATCTTATGGGATTGCTGGAAGAGCTGATGAGTGAGTTTCATGCTTCTAGATTGGTAGTACACCTAAGTACAACAAAAATTTATCAAGATATAAATAGTCAAAATTGGTGTCTAGGAATGAAGAAGGAGGTAGATGATTTTTTAGTGAGATGATTTAGCTATATATAAGTAAAAGCTGAGAATTAGAGGCCTTTAGGCTATTATAACCCCTTCTCATTCCAAAATGTGAGTGGGATTATGTCACTATGGATTTTGTGTTAGGATTACCTATGAAAACTTTGAAGAATGATGTAGTATGGGTGATTTTAGATCGACTGATGAATGTATCCCACTTATTTCCCATCAAGGAGGCCTTCACTTTTGATGACCTGAGTAGTCTTTACATGCATGGGATAGTTCGGCTACACAGTTTTCTGAGGAGTAATGTTTCTGATAGAGATCCTAATTTCATGTCAAGGTTTTAGAAGGGTATTCAAAAGGCTTTGGGATAAAATGTTCTTTTGATAATAGCCTTTCATCCTCATATAGATGACAAATCTGAATGGGCAGTTTAGATTTTTGAGGAAATGTTACAAGACTATGTTTTAGAATTTGATGGTTTATGGGAGAAGAATATGGAACTCATAGTGTTTTCATATAATAAAAACTTCCAAGAATCAATAAAGATGGAGCATTTCATGGATTTATATGTAAGGTAATTCTATTTGCCTCTTTTTTGGTTGGAGGTAGGAGAGTCATCATTTATTGGGACTAGTCCTTTGTAGGATATGTTTGAGTAGGTTCGGTTGACCAGGAAGCAGTTTGTGATCACATATAGGAGATAGAAATATTATGCTGACCATTAGAGATAAACTCTAGAGTTTGAGTTGGGTCATTGTATTTTCCTTTAGGTGTCACCTAGGTTGGGGAAACTCTATATCAGGAAATAGGGAAAGCTAGTGCATAGGTTTTTTGGGTCTTCTGAGATAATGGAAAGGTTCAGTCCATAGGACTATCGATTGTCACTTCCACTATGATATAGTTCCATGCAATATTTTTTTCATGTGTTGCAGCTTCAGAGATATCATCCTATCCCTTATCATGTGGTAGATGTTAATGACATTGATCTTGGTGTAGATGGGTCCTTTGAGGAGCATGCTATACGGATTGTGGACCATAGTGAGAAGTATCTCTGGGGAAGGACCATACCTATAGTTTGAGTGCAGTGGAATCATTTTCAAGAGTGGACCTATGTGAGGGAATATGATATGCGAGAATAGTAGAAATACACTTTCACCGAGATCCCACAGTGATTTTGAGATCATCTCGGGGACAAGATGTTATATAGTGGGGAGGTTAAAAGATCCCACATTTTCCCAGGTATATCTCTATTGAGTTTTTGTTGAATCTATTTTGGTTGGGTTTTCTTTTCTTTTTTAAACCTTGTTAGTTGAGTTTCTTTTAGAGATGGATATCTTTTCTTGGGAAAAATTACCAAATTTTTAGGGATTTATGTTTGTTTTAATTAATAGAGTCCTGGTATAAATATTTCAAAGGGATTATGAGAGTTATAAATGGGTATGTAAAGCTCCATAGGTGGTTTAGGTTATTTCTATAGAAGATGGGCTGAGAACCATTTGCTGGACACTTTCACATCATGAATGATTTATATGAAGTGAACCTATTTTCAGGTAGATATCATTAACTGGTTAAGAGTGTGAAATGCGTACACACTTTGAAATGGTTGATCAGGGTTATTTTAACCCGAAGCGATGCATTTTTTAGTGTATCTTATAAATCAATAAATTCATGTCAAGAAATGGGTTCACATTGTGAATATCTTAGGACCACCATGATGTGCATATGATCTTATTTTCATCTTTCATGTAACCTTATCTCTCAAACCCTAGGGTGAATCCAAGTGATTTTGAAATGATTCTATCCCTTCTAGATGTCTCAGTCTAGAGTTTAATCTCCAGTGAGTTCCTTTATTTTGGTTTTCCCCTTTCTTCTACTAATATCCATTAAAGTGGAGTGATATCTTGACCGCTGTTGAATCAGGTTTTAATATTCATGTTTGTATGATCTAGGTTTTCCTTGTGATTTCTTTCTCCTTTATTCTTCATGACGTTCCCTATTGAGAGTGTTTCTTTGATCACTGGATAGAGGTAAGTGGTCTATAAAAAATACCTATGGTCTATTTCTATTTTTTAAGTGTGTAAAATATTATGCGATTGTTCTAACTCAACATGCACTTTAACAAAAACAATAGTGGGTGATGATAAAGACGTGTTTGGTCTGTTCCTTGGATCTATTTGGATCCATTCATATTGATAAATGACTTTCTTCTACCCATATGGCGAGCCTACTCTTTAAAAATAATGAATTGGACATTGGATTAAAACATGAAGTAACCTAACATTAGACCCTATATGATTGCTTGTAATAATATCACTTTGGAAAATGGATTTGTTGGTCAGATTAGAACACTCAAGATGGGGTGAATTGATTATCTATAAAAATTTCTTTTAAAAATGCATAATTTGAAGTTCCCCTAATATTTAAAATTCAGTTTCCCAGTTAGGCAGTAGTGAATTTATAAGAGCTTGATTGTTCGATTAATTTATCAAAAGATTGATTCGTTCTCAGTTGTATGAATTTGATAATTAATACAACTTTTGAGGCTAACCTAATAAGTCAATACTGTTATAAACACTTTCTAAGACTAAATATAAGAGTTCAATTTAGTTTTATGATATATGTGATAAAACAGAGTAAAACAAAAAGGTAAAAACACATCAGAAATAAAACAAGAGGTTCAATATCAAGAAGATACTTAATCCTCTTCACTTAGTGATCACCTACCACAAAGAAGATTAAATTAATAAATATTTTGATACCTAAACCAGATCAGGGTTCACAATAGTGAACAGGCTTTCTAGGTCACAAGACCTATACCACAGTACTTTGTGGGTAAAAACTACAAGTTCACATAAGGAACTCTTCCACACTTATCTGTGGGAGTAACAGATGTAAGAAGGTATGATTGGAAGGGTATCTTGTATCCTTTATTTTGATATAGGATACAATGTATGCTTAATATAAAGATACAAACACTGCTCAAAATTATGTAAAAAAGAACACATCAGAGAAAACTAATATGAGAAAGAATTTAGAAGGCTATGTGTGTCTTGAGATGTAGATCTTGAATCTTCATATGTAGATGAGATGAAGTCTGAGTCCTCTTTTTGAAGTTGACACAAAAATAGAGTGTCATATTTGGCTTCCAGATACAGGTATGGTTCTGCAGGTATATTATTCTCCTTCTTTGATATTCTAAAGTTGTTTTTCAATTCGATGTTTAGATAGGTTGATATTTTCTCTTGTGTTCTTCTTTTTGTTCTTAATTTCATAGTTTTTTCATGAGAGTTTCATATGTTCTTCAGTATATTTCTATCGTACATCACACCCAGGTATGCACCACTCCTTCTCTCTTTAAATAATTCTTCTTACTTTAGAGGGGCCAAAAAAGAGTATGTTCTTTCCATGTTAATAAGTTCATAGCACCTTGTACTATCTGCTAAAAATCCTACAAAGGATTATAAAATATTTCAATATCATTAAACGACACAAATATGACCATTAGAAATAATATTAATAAATGCATATTTAAATAGTCTATCAGCAACTCATCTATCGGTGTCTCCTTCTATCGGTGACTCAACCCATCGATGACTCATTACATCAGTGACTTGTTTCTACTATCAGTGAGATAGTTGAACTACCAATGAATAATTTCGACTGATGGTGAGTCCTTGCATTAGTAGAACCATGCAACTGTAGGTCACTTGGACTGACAGTTGGTCATCTGTGTTGGTGAGTCATATGCAATGGTGAGTCATCTGTGTTGGTTATTCATGTGTAATGGTGAGTCATTTTCATTGGGGAATAATTTGCAACAGTGATTCATCTGCATCAGTGAGACAAATGATGTATCAGCGACTCATTAAAACAGTGAGTCCTTTCAACGATGTCATCTTCACATACTTAGAACATATGACTGTTTGAACTGTCTGTCAGTGAGTTATATGTCTGTCGGTGAGTCATCTGTCTGTCGGTGTCAGTGAATCATACTTAGATACTTTTAGAAGTTCTGTCTGTCTTATAGTTAAAAAAAGTCATAGAGTGTTAATACCCATAAGTACACTTATACAATCATTTATAAGCTTGTTTAGACTTAAACACACATAAAAAGTTATATGATTGAAAATGATTTGATATTCAAGATAATGATTCGGAATAATTTAGGATATTACATGAGGTAAGATATATGTTAATATATGACATGATTTGTGATAATCAAAACCATTAGAGTTAGAGATAGTGTCCAACAATATCTATGGTCAAATAATCTCCCCCTTTTTGATGGTCACAAATCATGACATTATTAAGTACCAATATAGAATGATTAAAGGAAAAAATCTGATTACGAGTTAACATAAAGATAAAATAATGTATCAAAGATAATAATGAACAAAAACCTAATAATTATTAATAAATTTCTCCCCCTTTTAATAATTCCTAATAAAGTTCTCCCCCTTTTGGTATTAGAAAAAAATGGAAGGTGAAAAAACTAAAAACAGAAAAGTATAAATAGTAAAATTTCATTCATAAGCAAATGATAGTGAATGGCCAAAAGAAAAAGCACACATACCTATAAAAAAGATCACTCCACACTACTTGGTATGGTCAAGGGGTTCCTTCCCCTTATTATAAGGATCAATGGATGGTTCAATAGAAGGAGTAGGCTAATAAATAGGAGGGTCTGGATGGATTTTTAGTGGAGGTAGAGGCACTCCTTCAGGAACTTTAGAAGTTAGGGAAGGTCTTTATTGAGAAATAAGATGAGGCTGAAAAGTATCGGTAATGATGGGTCTAATATGATATAAGGCCTAAGAAACTGACATATGAGCTTGAGAAGGCACTAAACCAGCAAGGCCATGTGGTGCAGCAGCAAGTACCATCATGGATTCAATTTGAACATGGAGATAAAGTTGTAAGAGCTTAATGAACTCTTCAATTATCTGACCACCATATTTCATTGCCTTTTCAAAATCATCTTTGTTTTCCATGAACTTTTCCAATAAAGGAGTGAATTTTCTCAACTTCTGAATCTGATCCTTAAAAGCCTTTTTCACTAGAGGAAGAATAAGATTGGTATCCAAATACTTAAATATATTGTTTATTTGATGCTTTGTGTTGAGTTTGGAGAAAAATTAATTAATATTTTTGGTCATATATTCTTGAGTGTGTGAAGCACTTCTTGTATAATACTTCACATGGTCATGCACCTTATCCAAAGTTTCCTTAACCTTGGCCATACTGGAAATAAAAGATTGTAAATATTCTTTCAAAATTGAACTGAAGATAGAAAGATCCACATGTTTTGAAGGCTGAATAGGGGGGGATGATGTTGAAGCAAGAGTAAAGGAGGAAAGTTCCTTAACTTTTTTCCTTATTTTGTAAAAATCAAGCACTTTAAAATGTGAAACAATATTCTCAAGTCCATTTATGATACTTTCCATTGCATTCCTATACTTAGTAGTTAAATAATTGATTCTAGTGGTTAAATTATTAATATAATTCCCAAGATTGGTGTTTCTTATCATAATTGTTTATGTAGTTGTAGTCAAATTTGTCTGAATTTCCTTTATCACTATCTTAGAAACCAAAGCAGCATCCGCTTGATATGCACTGGTTGAGGTAGGAGTCGAACTAGAAGTTACAGCTTGCTTCACACCATCAACCACAGACCAAATAACTTTTAGATTTTCAATTAGCTCAGTGTTCTCTCTATTGGATTCATCAATATCATATCAAATTTGTGATTGTACTGAGTTTCTTATGGAGGAACATATTTCTTGATTTAATTTTTGAAAATCAGCCTTAGTGACGTAGTCACTAGAGGAGGACTCAACCACTAGTTTCCTTGCAGCTAGTGAAAAGAATTCATCATAAAAAAATTCATAATCTAATACCAGTGCCACATAAACATAATTCGTCACCCATTTATCCAAAATATCAGAATCCATAGGAGTAAGAGTATCAGGACTTACTCTTCCAATTTGATTCTCTTCATCAGCTTGAGTTACACTTTCTTGAGGCTCCCCCTCAGTGTTAACTTTCTTGGTATATTGATCCCCTTCACTTAATGATTTCTTTCAAGGTTTATTATCCTTATGTAAAGTTCTTTTCCTATAATAAACAGCTTGAGCAACTGGTTTGGCTGGAGTAACACTTTTATCTTGAACAACACCCTCAACAAATACATTAGCTTCAACAATTTCCATACTAACAGCATCTGGATTCCCATTAGGATGACCATATTCACTATCATTAACAATTTCACCACTTTATTCATTATCACCATCTTCATCCTTTTCATCACCATATTTATCATCAAATTCTCATCTACTTCTTCCCTACTTGATTCTGAACCACTTTCACCACTACCAACTTCCTCTTCTTCATCTTCTTATTCACTGGATTCACTGACATATTCCACACTTCCTTCAACTTCTGTTTCTTCACTTCCAGTGGATTGGAGAACATGTTCATGATAAGGTAAGTCCCAAGGTGGAATTGGAAGTCCAATATAAACTATTTTTGTTGGTAAAGTTGTGTCTGTGTCACTTCGATCATCAATTGGTGATCCCACACCTCTGAAAGAAGAAGCAGGATCCTCTTCCTCATCTGAAGAATAGGTGAATTGTTCATTTGAAACAAGGCCAGGATCCACTAGATTCTTTAGTCTAACTGGATGATCTATAGGATTGAACTTTTCATACAACCTATCTTCATCACCAATCCATTCATTCATCCATGGGTTATAGTTAATTTTCATTCTCTTACAGATGTCAGAACTTAAGCAGATTCCACTACATTCACTAACTACAACATCATCAACTTCATATACACTGCCTTTATCCTTTAGAATTTATGAAATCATTCTAGAGTAGAAAATGGAATTTTACTTACATTGAGGTTTTATCATCTCATTTATGTTCACCAATAGATATCTTCAAAAATTCTATTTAACTCCTTTCTGTAGAAAATACACTAAGTAACATCTTGATACTTGAGAGAAGAAAAGTCCCATTTCCTGAGACAAATATGGTAATGAATAAACTTAAATAAAATTATTCACTCACCATTTAGTTCTGAAGAAATGGGTCTCCTATGTTCCTCATTTCCAGTTAGCTCTTTCAGAGCAGTCTCATAAAAAATAATTCACTTTCAGGAGGATAAGTACCCTGATAATCATCAAACATTCCTTAGTGAGGAACCTTGAGACATTCATCCCAATGTATTGATAATAAGAGATTCTATTACATTTTACAATCGAATTGACCCAAGATACATCACTTCCTTCCAAAAAAAGTTCCATATTCATGTAAAATTCATGCACCAACTTCGGTTAGAATACTCTTTCATTGTTTGCAAACCAATCAAGCCATCCTCGATCTTGAAACACCTTTAACAACAAAGAATTTCTCTCTAAGAGCCATTCCACCAATACTTCTTTCTCTAAGGTCACAAAATGGTTTTCTAAACCAGGATTTACAGAAGTTGAAGATTTTCTCAATTTAACTTTCTATTTCTTAGAAGAACGAGACTCACCATCTTCAGAAGCTCACTTCACATGTGCCATTCTAATCAGTTCATTCTAGTGGTAAGAAGTTGAAAGGTCTAGGGTAAAGAGAGATAGTGGCGACCGAGAGAGTGTAGCGGTAAAGGATTAGAGTGGATCGATTCAAAATTTATATCATTTAGGGATTTTAAAATTACACAATTGCAAAATAGTGAACTAGGTTCAACAAAATTAATGAAACAATGTATTTTTGATAAAAACTTAAAACATATAGAAATAATGAGTCATCAGTGTCAGCATGAAATATTTTTCATAACACAAACTATGTCTGTATGACAACGGTGTCAGCATGACATATTTTTCATAACACTAATAGTGTCGATATGAAAATGGTTTCGGCATGACCACGGTGTTGGAATGAAAATGGTTTCAGCATGACAACTTCACAGAAAAAGATCAAAGTAAAGGCAACATGAGGTCTTACTGATTGATCATTCCTAACTCATGTCTAACATAATTCATTCTTTCAGAGTTCAATGGCTTAGTGAATATGTCAGCAAGATGATATTCAGTACCAATAAATTCTAATGTGATATCACCCTTTTGATAACGATATCTCAAAAAGTGATGTATTATATCAATATGTTTTGTTCTAGAATGAGAAATTGAGTTCTTAGAAATGTCAATAGCACTTTTATTGTCACAATTTATAGGTACATGTCTAAATTAATATCCATATTCTAGCAGAGTGTGTTTCATCTACAAAATTTGAGAAAAAAAATCTACCAATAGCTATGTATTCAGCTTCAGTAGTAGATAATGCAAAAAAAATTTGTTTCTTACTACACCATGAAACCAAAGAATTTTCTAAAAAGTCACATGTTCTAGAGGCGCTTTTTCTATCTAACTTTTATCCACAAAAATCAGCATCAGAATAACTCACTATATCAAATGATTGTCCTTTGGAGTAAAAAAACCAAAATTGATAGTATGCTTGAGGTATTTGAAAATTATTTTAACAATATTTAAGTGAGATTCTTTTAGATTAGTTTGAAAATAGGAACACATACACAGACAAAACATTATATCTGGTCTACTAGAAATCAATTAAAGAAAACATCTAATCATTCCTCTATAAGTGGTTTAATCAACAGATTTACTATCTTCATCAAGATCCAACTTACAAGTAGTACTCATTGTAGTGTCACTACTTTTAATTCTATCAAAGACAAATATTTTTAAAATATATTTTGTGTATTTACTTTGATTTAAAATGATACCTTCCTTATTTTGAAAAATCTGAAATCCAAGAAATAATTTAAGTTCACCCATCAAACTCATTTCAAATTCATTTTGTATCATCTTAGAAAAATCAATACATAAATAATTTCTTGAAGCTCCAAAAATAATATCATCAACATAAATTTGAACAACTAAAATATATTTATAAATTTGTTTTATAAAAATATTAGGATCAATAATTCCTTTTGTAAAACCTTTTGTAATGAAAAAAGTAATTAGTCTATCATACCAAGCTCTTGGAGCTTATTTTATACCATATAAATCTTTTTTTTAATTTGAAAACATGATTTTGAAAATGAGGGTTTGTAAAACTAGGGGGTTGTTCAACAAAAACATCCTCAACTATATACCCATTTAGGAATTCACTTTTAACATCCATTTGATAATGTTTGAAATTAATATGAGTAGAATAAGAAATAAGGATTTTGATGGCCTCAAGTCTAGAAATAGGTGAAAAAGTTTCCTCATAGTCAATGCCTTCTTCTTGATTATAAACTTGTGCAGCCAATCTAGTCTTGTTTCTATAAATATTACCAGATTCATCTACTTTGTTCCTAAACACCCACTTAGTTCCTATGTTCAAGGTGTATTTGGGTCTATCCACAAGTTTCAAAACTTTATTTCTTTAAAATTGATTAAGTTCCTCTTGCATATCCAGCACCCAAAATTCATCTTTAATTGCATCATTGATGTTTTTAGGTTTTAACTATGACAAGAAGGCTTGATGTTCAACCTGATTTCTAATAGAAGCTCTAGTTTGTGTTCCTTTATCTAAGTCTAAAACAACAACATCTAAAGGATGGTTCTTGAGAGTTCTAGTTGGTCTAGAAAAGGATGGTCTAGTAACTTCAGGTTCATCATGTTCAGATTTTGAAGAATTTCCTGAACTTTTTGATTTAACATATTGCTTGACAAGAGGATTAGATGATTTTGCATTTATGTCCAGGTTTGACATATCATCTTTAAGGTTTTCTAGGGAGATCTTAGGTTTATGTGGATCTATTTCATCAAATTTGATATGCATAGATTCTTCCACACACTTGGTTCTTTTATTAAAGACTCTATAGGCTTTACTAGAGGTTGAGTAACCTAGGAATATTCCTTCATCACTCTTGGATGCTATTTTTTCAAGACTGTTCTTAGTATTAAGGATATAGACTTCGAAACCAAAAAATTTTAAGTAACTAACTTTGGGTTTTCTATTTTTCCACAGCTCATGAAGAGTCTTCTTGAGGATAGGTCTAATTAAGACTCTTTTAATAATGTAGCAAGCTTTATTTATATCCTCAACCCAAAAGTAAACTGATAAATTATATTCATTAATCATTGTTCGAGTTATCTCCTATAATATTATATTTCTTCTTTCCTCGACTCCATTTTGTTGAGGTTTCCTAGGGGTGGGGAAGTTATGACTCTATTCATTGTGTGAGAAAAATGATTCAAAGTCTTGATTTTCAAGCTCACAACCATGATCACTTTTTAATGATTTTATTCTAAGTACACTTATATTTTCTACTACTTTAGCATACTTGGTGAATTAAGTACATTATTAACTTTTGTTAGCTAAGAAATAAGTCCAAGTATACCTAGAGTAGTCATCTACAAGAACATATACATAGTTGTTCCCATTTAAACTAGAAACTCGAGAGGGTCTAAAAAATTCCATGTGAACCAACTCTAAAGGTTGAGAAGTTGAAACTTCTTTCTTTGATTTGAAATATATCTTGTGTTATTTACCCTTTTGACTATGATTATAGACTTAGTAATTTGGAAACTCAAGTTTGGGTAGATCCTTAACTAGAAATTTTTTAGTAATATTTCTAAGAGAGTGTACACTACAGTGTCCTAATCTCCTTTTCCAAATCCAAGACTCTTTATGAAAGGAACTTAAACAAGAAACATTTTGAGAAATTAAAGAATATAAGTTAACAAAATATACATTTTAATTTCTAAAAGAAAAAAAATACTAATTCATTTTTAGAGTTAAAGACATTTCAAGAATCTTTTTCAAATTTAACTTGAAATCCATCATCACATAATTGTAAAATACTAAGCAGATTCTATTTCAATCCATTAACAAAAAGTACTTTAGAAATTAAAATTGAGTTAGAGTTACCACTATAGCCTAGAAAAATTATTTTTCCTTTAGCATTGTCACCAAAGGTGACATATTCACCATCAATCTTGATTAGGTTCTTGAATCTTGAGTAATCTACTATCATGTGTCTTGAACATCCATTTTCAAAGTACCACTTAATCTTGCAGGAGTGCTTAAAAAAATTTCCAATATGATAATAAAACAAAAATAGATTTTGGTACCCATAGTTGTTTGGGTCCAGTGACATTAGTAATCAATGATTTAGGTACCCACATTTTCCGTATGAGTTTTCTATAAGCATTATGTAACATATTTGAAAAATAGACTCTATTTAGTCTAGAAAAACTAGAGGTAGTAAAGGATTTTTCAGAATTGGTACTAGTAGCAAAATTTTGATTTTTAGGTAGAAGAATAGATTTTCTAAATTTAGTTACAAAATGTGTTTTAGATATATTTCTCTATCTAGGATGATATCCAATACCAGAAGTGTATTTAGGAGCTATCTGTTTAACAAGAATTTGAGTAAGAATATTTTTCCCATTGGTAAAATTTTCTAGATCTTTATTTAATTGATTATTAGACATTTTTAATTCATATTTTTCCTTGATTAGTTGAACATTATTTCCCTTTTCAATACTAAGTTAAGATTTAATATTTATAGTGAGAGAATGCTATTTCTTTAAAGATTTATATTTATCTTTTAGTTCATTGAAAGTTCCTTCCAACATATTACAATATTCAAATAGTTCATAACTTTTAATATTTTAAGAATCACTCTCATTTTTAGAATAATAATAATTGTGGGAAGGAGAATATAAGGTTACCTCAGATGCGTTTTTCATCGAACACATATTTTACATGTTATCTTTCTCATCATGAGATGATGCTGATTCACTGGAGATATCCTTAGAGACACTCTTGATGGCCTTTATATATTTCTTATACTTATTTTCTTTGCATTAATACTTCTTGTTATATTTTAATTTTGGACAGTCATCTTTAACATGTCCTCTCCTATTACATTCATAATAGAAAATCTCATGTGATTTTTTATTTCTTTTCTAGTCCTTTTTCTAGCTTCCCTTATTATCACATATTCCTTTATAATTGGGCTTACTAAAGAACTTATTGTTTCTATATAATTTATTTAATCTTCTGGCTAGCTGAGCCATCTCTTCATCACTATATGATGTTGATTCATCATTACTGGATCTTTCAACAGAGGCCATAACCTTCTCTTTTTCCTTATTCTTAGATGTAGTAGTCTTGAAGGATACATATTTTCTATTATGTTTATCCTCTTATTCTTTGTTGAATTTCATATCTTCCCCTTAAATCATCAGTTTTCCAATGAGTTCTTTGACAAGTAATTTGCTGATGTCACATGATTCTATAATTGAGATAGAAGTTCCTCTCCATCTATCATGCAAGCATATGAGAATCCTCATAATTTTATTCTTTAGTAGTAACATATCTTCCCAGAGACATTATAGTGCTTACAATTTCATTAAACCTAAGATACATTTCTAAAATAGGCTCATCAAGATTCATCTTAAAATTTTCATATTTAATAGTATATGTTATTAAGTCTCATTTCCTTGACATTAGAGGTTCCTTCATGTGAAACAGACAAAGTATCCGAAATTTCATGGGCTGTTTGACATATATAAATTATGTTAAATTATTTATCTCCTAAATAATAGTATAATGAATTCATGTATTTACAATTATTTTTATAAGAAGTATTAGTTGGTTCATCCCAAGTAGTTCTAGAAGTAGAAATAATCTTATACTCATCTACAATTGAAGACCAAATTTCAAAACCCATACTTTCTAATTGAATTTTCATTTTAATTTTCCATTGAGCATAATTTGTTCCATTAAATAATGGAGGTCTATTGTTAGAATCACCTTCTAGTCTATTATCTATAATAAAATTTTAGAAAAATATTTTAAAGAGATAAAAATTTCGTATTAATAGAAATTTTAAGATCTTTAAAATACAACTAAAATCACAATTGAAATTTTTTGAAAACCAAAAATTCCTAAAACCTGTGATACCAAATGTTGGTCAAAGTAGGGTACTCAAGAGGGGGGGTGAATTGAGTATCTATAAAAACTTCTGTTTAAAAGGTATAATTTAAAGTTCCCCCAATATATAAAATTTAGTAGCCCAGTTAGCTAGTTGTAAATTTATAAGAGCTTGACTATTTGATTAATTTCTCAAAATATTGATTAGTTCACAGTTTTATCAATTTGATAATTGATCCAACTTTTGAAACTAACCTAAAAAGTCAATACTATTATAAAAACTTTCTAAGACTAACTATCAAAGTTCAATTTATTTTTATGAAATATGTGATAAAACAGAGTAAAACTAAAATTTAAAAATACAACAGAAATAAAACAAGAGGTTCAGTCTCAAGAGGAGACTTAATCCTCTTCACATGGTGATCAACTACCACCAAGTATTTTAAATTAATAAATATTTTGATCCACACCCTGGATTGGGGTTCACAACAGCACACAGGTTGTTCAGGAAACAAGATCTCTACCACATTTCTTTGTGGGTACAATCTACCAGGTCACACAAGGACCTCTTCAACAGTTATCCACGGGATTAACGGATTTATGAAGGTATGATTGTAAGGAAATATTGTATCCTTTAGTTTGATATAGGATATGGTGTGTTCTTAACAGAAAGATACACACACTACTCAAAAGTATGTAAAAAGAACACAATAGAGAAAATAAATAAGAGAAAGAATTTAGAAGGATCTGTGTGTCTTGAGATACAACTCTTAACTCTTCATATATAGATGAGATGAATTCTAAGTTCTATTCTGAAATTTGACACAAAAACAGAGTGTCGTATTCTGGATTCTAGGCACAGGTATGTTTATGTAGGTATATTTTTCTCCTTTGATATGCTGAAGTAGTTTTTCAATTCGATGTTCAACTCAGTTGATATTTCCTCATGTGTTCCTTATTTATTTTTCTTTAGTTCACGGTGTTTTCATGAGAGTTGCACATGTTCTTTAGTATATTTCTCTCGTACATCACACCCAAGTATGCACCACTCCTTCTCTCTTTAAATAATTATTCTTACTTTATAGTGGTCAAAAAAGAGAATGTTCTTTCCACATGCATAGGTTCATCGTACCTCACACTGTCTGATAAAAATCTTACAAAGGATTATAAAATATACCAGTATCATTAAATGACACAAATATGACCATTAGAAATAATATTAATAAATGAAGATTTAAACAGTCTATTAGTGACTCATCTGTCGGTGACTCAAACCATCAGTGACTCATCACATCGGTGACTTGTTCCTACTGTCGTTGAGACATTTGAAATACTATTGAATCATTTTAACTGACGATGAGTCCTTGTGTTGGTAGCACCATGCAATGGTAGGTCACTTGGATAGACGGTAGGTTTTCTACGTCAGTGATTCATATGCAATGATGTGTCTTATGCGTCGGTGAGTCATGTGCAGCAGTGAGTCATCTGCGTCGATGAATCATGTGCAACGGTGAGTCGTCAGCATCGATGAGATAGTTGATGTATCAATGACTCATTCCAATGGTGATTCCTTTCAATGGTGTCAACTTCACATACTTAGAACATATGCCTATTTGAACTGTCTGTCAGTGAGTCATATGTCTATCGGTTAGTCATTTGTCTGTCAGTGTCATTGACACATACTTAGATAATTTTTGATTTTTTATCTGTCTTACAGTTCAGTAAAGTCAGAGAGTGTTAATATCCATAAGTACACATATATAATCAGTTATAATCTTGTTTAGACTTAAAAACACATAAAAATTTATATGATTGATAATGATCTGATATTCAAGATAATTATTTGAAATAATTTACTATTTTACATAAGGTAAGATATATGTTAATATATGACATGATTTTTGATAATTAAAACCATTAGAGTTAGAGATAGTGGACAACAATATCTATGGGCCAACAAGCTTACTAGTTCATTGAAAATACTGGAGATACTTTGATATGATATGGTTGTGGACACTGGAATGTTAATGAGTTAATAAATAATTTTATGAATGAAAGGAAATTGAAAGATAAAAGGTAATTGGATGAATTGACCTTTGTGTCTTATGGTGTATGATTTTTTATTATTTTGATTATCAATTGTGTTGCATCTTACGATATAATTATTATAGGGATTGTCCTGGTTATGATTTAACACATATAAAGAGGGTTTGTCCTGGTTATGTTGTAATGCTTATAGGGATTCACCCAATTTTTTGTAATACTTATAGGGATTCTCCCAATTATGTTGTAATGATTATACGTCTTGGCACTGTTATGTAGTAAAACTTATAGGGATTGGATCAGTTATGCTGTAATGCTTATACAGAGTGCTTGGTCCAGTTTTATACTGAAATTCATATATATAGGGACTGAACTGGTTATTCTAAATTACTTATATAGAAAGATAGGCCCATTTATGCTGTAATGCTTATAGGGATCCGCCCAATTATCCTGAAATGCTTATACAAAGGAATTTTTTATGATTAGGTGATTATGTCATGGAATTGTGGTTATGGTTTACTTGGTAATGCCACATGCTTAGAGATATTTAGGCATAGTGCCAAAGTAGGCTAATTGTTTTACTGTATTAATTGATAAATTAATAATTTTTCTTATCGCTTTATTTCATGCACTTCTACCAGACTGATTTTTTAGACATGATGGTGTCGACCTATTGAGTTATATTCACACCCTATTCGAGCCTACATTTGGCACCCGAGATGATTACATGGAAGTGGGTTTGGACAAGGGAAAGTGACCTTGTTGTTGATTGCTGTTTGCTGGATGAGTTGGATCTTGGAGATGGGATTAACAATTTATTTTGGATCCAGGTCTTTTGAGGTTATTTGTGTTAGTTTCATATTTTATTTATATGACTTCTAGCATGTCATTTAGTTACATTTCATCCTAAAATCACATGGTTCATTATTATTTGTTTTACTTGGTTCATCATTTATCTTCTATTTGTATGATATACTATTTATGTTCTCTACACCCCACTAACCTTTGGCATACAAAGAGGCGTGCTTGATCTCCAGTAACCAACATGATTTAACCACGTGAGAGAGTTCCAGATCAGGAGATGTGACAATATATATATATATATATATTACATATGTATACTTTTTACACTAAATTATATATATACATAAATAGATATATATACATACATAATAAATAAATAAATACATATTTATATATACACATATGTGTTTATGCATACGTACACGCCTAAATTTGTTTATAATATTAAATATACACATATATATACACATTTATATATATATATCCATATTTATAACATATAACTATGAAATATAGGCACACATATATAACAATGCAATATATACTTGTTTACACACATGCATATGTATACATATACATATACATATACATATATATATATGTATATATAACATTTTTAACTCAAACTTTTTTACAATTCTAAATGTTGATGTAGCACATAAAAGTGCATATATATATATATATATATTAACTCATGCTTATATACCATGTTGCATGGTGTGTAAACCAATTTTCATTAATATATAGGGTTTCCAAATCTTCTAAGATCATATATGAAAGCCCAACATTTTATGTATAATATATTTTTTTTGTCAAATATCCTTTAAGTATTTAATAAACACTTTATGCGTACTAAAAATTAATATTTTTCAGTCGATAACTTTGTGAACCTTCTTTACCTGGGAAAAAGATAAAGGGCTCGAAACATTTGGTCTTTTACAATTACTATCCTAGATTTTATGGATACCTGACACATTGTCATATCTATTAATTAATAAGTAAATAATATGATATTATTTATTTATTTATATAAATTTAATATAAAATATCATATATATATATGAAAAATAGAGTAAAATATTTTATAAAATCAACCCATGAACTAGTAAAATCCCTAAAAATGGTTCCAAAGTTAATTTGGTTGATTAAGTCCCAAATATTTGTTTGCTAATATTACTTGTTTTATGATTTTTTAATTCCTTTATACTTATTTATAGAAAATAAAATATTATTCATCAATAATTTATGTTGAAATTAAAATTATTTTTTACAATTAAAATTAATTTTTTAAATAGGTAAATATATATATAATTTTAATATAAAATAATTAATAAAATTAAATAATCAGTTATATTTAACATAAATATTTATAAGTTTTTATAAAAGTCTACAAAATTATATGTTAGGTATTGAAAATATAGGATGTTATTATTATTATATATAAGGAACCGATTCTTATATTGATTGAAAATTATTTGAGATAGAAATAAAAATCCAATCAGGTAAATGATCATACCAAATATACTCACACAATTATTTCTCAAAGCTAGCTAAAATGTGAACAACATGATTCATTTCTCTATTTAAGAAAGAAAACTTGTAGCAAGAGAATCTATATAAAAAGGGCGAAATTATCTTGAGTATGTTACCGAAGGGTTGTAGATCATCACTATGATTAAGGATATAGTTGATAAAAATATGGTATTTTGATTAAAGAATGATGTATTATTACCCACAAGAACTGGAAAATGATAGAACATGGAGAATGTAAAATGATTTTGTGACCAAAATATCACAATTCACCCAAAAGGTTCTTATAATGGGTGGCAAAAATCAAACCATTCTCATGCCAAATAACTATACCTATACCCACTCTATTTCTATAAGGAACACTAGAATCCATCTTAATCTTAAGAAAACACTGTGGATAAGGGACCCAACTAGAGCCCATCAACTCTCATATCTATTTTATGAGATATCGGTGCTTGGAACTCCCAAGAGGTCATCCATTTAGAAGCCCCGTTCATATAATAAACAGTTTCTAGTGGAAGAATTATAAAAAAAACCATTATGGCTCATCCAGGTGATTTAAGAGATCATTAAAATCAGGCCCAAAACATGAGGTTATTAGATTCATACATTTATGAAAGTTGTTAAAATGATCAATAGAAAAATCAAAGAATTCATGGAAATTCTCATTCCGTAATAGTTAACACATCCCTTATCAGAAGAATGCAACAAAACATGTACCGCCAGATGAATGTTACCTTAGGTGAAGCCACCATCTCTCAAATGTCCTTTAAGAAGTAATCAAAAAGAAAATGACAAGGGTATTCAACCACAAGATTATAACCAGAGTGGACATAGTAGGATATTGAAGCTTCCAACCTCCAACAATGTTGATTAACCCCCAGGATAGGAGTAAGGGGAATGCTAAGAATAATATTGTGATCCCTCTCATTTAACAGATTAAAGATTTTTTCAAAAAAAACCAACAATAAAGAGAGTCATTAATAAGATCTTATACTTTGGTGCCCTAAAAACTAGAGACAACTAGAGAAATAACTTTCAGACCTGATTTTTCAACCATATACAGATCACTCCAAACCTAAACACCTACTCCAAATTTGTATTCCTCCAGTATAGAACCTTTTCAAAAAGGAATATAAACCCATGGGTACTTGTACAATTAAAACTTGGACATAGTCCTAAGCAAGAATATATGAAATCAGATGAAGGGAAATATTTCTCATGAAGAACACTTGAAAAAAATCAAATCTGTATATTTATCCAACTGTCAACTTTACTTTTTCAATAATGAATCATTAAAATTATTCAAGTCCCTAAAGCCTAATCTAGCAAAAAAATTAGGGACACACTATTTCTACCATGCCACCATGTGGTTATTATTCTTCCCATAATAAGATCACCACTAGAAATTATAAAAGCGAGAGTGAATAAATTTGATCAAAAGTGTTCAAAAATTTAAAAATATACACGACATATGAAGGGATATATTTAGATAAATCCTTAAGTATAACCTCTTTACTAACATTAAAAACCTTCATGATCAACCAAATATTGATTTTCTTATCGACTATATCCATAATAGAGAAGAAGTCATACTTCTTCGATCTTTAAAAAATGGCTGACATCCCAAGGTATTTGTGGTGTTTATAAACCACCTTTACACCTAAAAGGTGTTGTAATTCCACAATAATAGATGGATGCACATACAAAAAGAGATCCCTAAACTATCAAAGTACACTTGTTTTCCAGAATCATTTTAATATAGGTGCATAATACTCACTATTGAGATGAATTCTCATGGTGTAGCATATGTGAGTAGGAGACTATCATCTACAAGAAAGAGATGGGAAATAGGTGGGACATAATGAATAACCCTGGATCTATGAATCCTTCCTTTTTTCATTGAGTTTGGTATATGATTTGAGAAAGCATATGTGGACAAGATAAAAATATAAGGTGAAATGGGATCTATTTAATGAAATCCCCAAGAAGGTTTAAAATAATGTAAGGGTGATTCATTAATTTTGAACCTAAATGATACTGAAGTCACACATTCCATTACAATATTCACCCAATTAACATTAAAGACCAATTTAACAAGGAAAATTATAAATAAATTCCATTAAACCCTGTCAAATGAATTACACATATTGAGTTTCATCACCAAAACTCCTCTTTTATAAGAATAGTGTGCCTTCATAGAATGGAATAATTCATAGGAAATAACTACATTATCAGAAATAAACCACTTAGGAACAAATATAATTTCTTTCTAAAACAAAATAAGTGGGAGGAGGCCTTGTAACCACATTGCCAAGATCATGGAGAAAATTTTATAGATAACATTGCAAAGATGAATGGGACATAACTCATATATTTTATGAGGGTTTCAAGTATTAAGAATAATAGTAATCATAATATCATTCAGAGAACTATGAAAGGCATGACCTACACAAGTTTCATTCATAAGGAAAATAATATCAGACCCAACAATATGAAAAAAGTGTTTAAAAAATAAAGCATGAAAACCATCTAGCCTTGGTGAATTAGTACAAGAGATATGTTTAAGGCCCCATAATAATTATTTTTTATAAATATCTCATTCCATATATTGATTCATATCATCAGTAATATCATTAGGAATGTAGTGAAATATATCGATGGGGGAACCCATGATTTCATATCTATAAATATCATACAATAATATGCATATAATGTTATAGATCTTAATATCATTAGTAGTGAAACCACCATTCAAATTATCCAGATTTAAGATAATATTTTTCGTCTTCTTTGAAGATAATTGATGGAAAAAGGTTGTATTATGATCTCTATTTCTGATATCAGATTCTATATTAAGTATAAACCAATAAAGTTTATTATCCCACAGGGAAAAATTAATCTCTTTCTCTAGATGGGAGACCTTTCCTTGGACTATGTCATTGAATGGATGGGAGTAACAACTATTAAGATCACCCTTTGAATAATTAATTATGTGATAAAATTACCTAAACTTTTGAAAACCCCAATTCTATAGGTGTCCCACAACATCATGAATTCTTGAAGATTTTTTTGGTCCTGAATCTCCCATGCAGACTTAAAAATATCCTCACAACATTTATATTGAATCCACATGCTTTAGAAGTGAAAAGTACATCTGGTTTTATTCTCCTTAAATCAATCCAGCATGAAGAAAAAAATAGGATAATGATGATAAGAAATGGAAGGTGAATGAGAGATTGAGTAGGGTAGAAATAAGAGCTTTTAGTCCTTAGAACCCACAAATATATCCAAATGTTCAGAGATATTCCCAACCACTAATATATATCTAAACCATATGAATGGTTCACTACATTTTCCAAGTTCATGAAATGTTATTGCATTAAGAATTTACTAAAAATAAACCATTACATCATGACTTTTAGAAATACCCCCTTTCTTTTTGTGGCTAAAAATTTTCATTAAAGTATCCCTAAATGAGAAGGAGCCCTAAAATACGATTACATAGAATCTTAAGAAATTCCCATGAATTTTTTTTACCATTTTAGTTGAGAAAATTGTAGAATCTAATAAAAGACCATGTAGGAGTCCTCGATACTAAAATAGTTTCAGTAATATGATTACAAAGAAAATTCAAAATTGTAACATCTAGATCATATTTACCAAAAAGTCTAAGGCCTCCAAGCATGTCCTTCCCTACCCACTATAAATGATTTTTAATGACCAATATTCATTCTAATAGTACAATCATCCTTACTTACCAATTTAGTTTGAATACAAAAACAATGTTAGGGTGATATTTAGATCTCCAATGTTAGAGTGAATGAATTTTTCGATGGTTTCCAAGTCCCAGATAGTCCCAACGCAAGATCCTCATCGCCCTAGTTAGGGCGTGTTTATTCTAACGTCTGCCTCTTTAGTAGATTGTGTCAAGTTACAAGAGAATCTTATACATTTCTAGAAGCTTGTATGAATTGCATCAAGTGAACCCTAATGGGATCATTTACTACTATATATTTTAGTTTTAGAAGCTTCGATATTGTTCGAAGCTTGGTTAAAAGGTTTAAAACCAAGTCACAAAGTTATAAGAACCTCACTAGGAGGTCCTACTAGCACTTTGATAGGACATAACCTAGGGGAGAATTATCCCTATGAGGACCCGAGCATTATTTCATGTGATTTTTCATTACTACAAAACATACATTTAATAGTGCCAACATTTATCAGCGCTAGAAAAATGAACTAATAAATTACATCTTGATCAACGCCTTTTTAGCTCCGATAAAGGGCTCCCTTTATTAGTGCTTATTTTAGAACTCATAAAGGTTACCCTTTATCAGCGATTTATTTTTAGAGCTGATAAAGGATAGAATTTATTAGTTATTTTTTAGCATTGATGAAGTTCCAAAATAAAATGAAATAATTAAACAAATAAAAATAAAAAAGTAAAAATTTCATTAATTAAATAATTATTGTTAAAATTGAATAAATTGAATATACATATATATAAATTTTAAAAATTAATAAATAGTATATATTAAATATATAGATATGTGAAATCAATAAAATTAAATAATTAAATAAATAAAAATTTAAAATGAGTAAATTAAGAAAAATATTAAGGATTTTATTAATTAAATAATTATTGATAAAAAAGAATAAATTTAATATAAATATATATATTATAAATATTAATAAATAGTATATATTAAATATATATTTATAAAATGAATAAACTGTAATAATTAAACAAAAAAAATTAAAAATCAATAAATTAAAAAATTATTTAATTTTTTAATGAAACAATTATTAATAAAAATGAATAAGTATAATATATATATATATTAATTATAAATAGTAATAAATAATATATATTAAAAATAAATATATATAAAATGAATAAAATGTTAATTAAAAACATATTAATGTCTTATTCATTTTTAATTTTGTTACTCTGAATAGCCTAAAGGCCTTTTTTATTTATTTTGGATAATCCCCCTTTTAAGGGTTGAAGGAGAACCCTTACATGACCTGTAGGCCCAAGTAACAAGGCCCATTGATGAGCTAAAGGCCTATAGGCAGAAGGCCCAATTCATACCCTTAATGGTTGATGACTTGGCACACTTGAAACAGCCCCTCCCCAGCACCAACATCTTGAAGGAACCTAGCTCCACACCTCTCATGGATGATCAACTAGTATTGCCCCGTGTAGAGTTTCAGAGTGCCTAGTCCCGATGGCAGTTTCCATACCCTCTCATTCTTCCAATCCGGTTAGCTATGCTTAGGTGGTTGCTATTTTTTTATGAATCCTCTTATGGGCCTGATCTTGTGTGGTCTTCTCAGGTTGCTTCTTGGTCTTTTCTGTGGCCTGGTGGCCATTGGTGGACCGAAGGCCCACACAGCCTAAAGGCCATGTGGCCTGATGGCCTTTGGTGACCTGAAGTCTTTGAGACCTGTAGGCCCAAATCGGTGGCTCGAAGGCTCAAATTAGATGAATAGTACAAATTTCTACAGTACTGAAGATTATATACTACATTAACTGCTATAGTAATACTACAATAACCTAGAAATTTACCCCACATATATTTGATTTCACATATGTATATCTATGTAATTAATGAATTTTTATATACAAACGCACACACAAAAATATTTACGCAATATATAGAAACACTTACACCTAATATTTATGTAATTTATTCAAATTTTAGTATATTTTATAATTTCATTATAACATGATACATTTAATATATTATGTTTTTAATCAGTCATTTTTTATTTTTTTTAATACTATTAAAGTTAGGGTATTCATTTTTAATATTTTTTGATTTTTTATTTTATTTTTGAATTTAATCATTTTCTATTATTTATTTATATATATTTATTTACTATGTTTTTGTATTTTTAATATTCATTCATCCACTTCAATATATATATATATATATATATCCATATATTTTTTAATATTTTATATTTAATTAATAAAACTTATCCATTTTTTCAATATTTTTAAAGTGTACTCATTTTGAATTATTAAATTTCACTCATTTTTAAAATTCATGTATTTAAGATTATATATCCACTAATAATGTTAAAAATAAATTTGTAAATAAATATTTATAAATATTTATATTTATAATTATTATTTTTTAAATATATATTTATATAATTATAACTAAATAACTATATATATTTAAATAATTATAAAATTATAATAATTTTATTTAAATAATTATAATTATAAAACCTTTATCAGTGCTAAAGTTGTAGAACTAATAAAAGGAATATTTATCCCTGCTTTTTAGCACTAATAAATATCAGTCTTTATCATCGCTAAAAAATGATGTTAAAAGAAATATTTATTAGTGTTAAACATTAGCATTGGTAAGTATGTATTTTATTAGTGCTCTTTTGGAATTGATAAATATCCATTTTATGAGTGCTAATCAATTTAGCGCTGATAAAAGGGATCTTTATCAGTGTTTTTTTGATAGTGATTTTAAAAGTGTCCTTGATCTATTTTAAAAAACCCTAACCACGACTTAGTCACTCGTGATTCTCAATCTCTCCTAGAACTCCTCTTCTACCAGTGTGACTCCTCTACGTTCCCTTAAATTAATTAAGGATAGAATCCAATGTATGTTATTTTCTACTTTTACTGTATCATTGTTTGATTTTTTGGGTTCCGCATTTTTCACTTTTTCACCATTCATAACCATGACAAACCCTACATCTCATCACCTCATTGCTAAAATAAAATGAGTGGTTCTATTTTATCTTTTTTCCTCCATAGAAAATGGTTTCAAATAAATAGAAGTATGTTTTCATATATTAAGGTCAGTCAACATATGTGTATGGGTCTGTATGGATAAATAAAATAGATTTTGCACCACACACTACTATAAAGGTAATACTGCCTTTATAGCATGATCAAAATGAGTTTAGTTAAACATTAATGATGTTAAGACATTTATAAAACATGTTATCTATATCCCTTATCACTAAAACAAGACTTTAGTGATCATAAAGTGTGTCTGAGGTGATGGGTTGATCTGAATTGGGAATTATTTGTGTATATTAGGTAAAAAATGTTACAAAATGGAATCAGAGTAAAACTAGGGATATTGGTATTGATTATATATAAATGAAAAAACTTTCCAGACATAATAAGTAATACATAAATATTTTTGGCTATCATAATTATATTGGATACTTGAGTTACAATATGAATTCTAGGTTGTTTTTTTCTTGACCCATCTTCTCGAGTCTCGTGCCTCTCATTTAGGTGTTGATAGGTAGGAATCGGTAAGAATATATGAAATTTCATGCCCTTATTTGTCCTTGTTTAATTTTTTTTCTTGAATCAATTATAAATTTATATTAATAGAAACATGAAAAATAAATATATAATGCATTCTTATTTACTTATAAGTGTTAATTAGGTTTATATAAATTATTAATTGATTGAGCTTATTTAGTAACGCCCTTTATCGATACTATTAGTTAGTTGTTTCATACTTATATTTAAAATAATGATTCTAACATCTTTTAAATTATATTTAAAGTATGAAAAGACTTATTAAAAAGGAAATAAATGAGAAAGAGTGGTAGGGGGTTCAAATTTAGTATAGATTATTTTGTGCCTATTTCTAGAAGATTATTATTTTTTGGAAGGGGAAAATTATGTGAATCTCTACATTAATATAGAATATGTCACTAATATGACCCCTAGATCTCTATAGGAAGGATACAATGAACATCCTTTGTATCCTAGAACTTATATTGGTCCTCATATCCTAGAGGTAATTTTAGATCTACTTTAAGCTATGTGGTATAATTTTCAATAATGGGAACATATTGTATCTATGGTTTCAATAAGATTTTATAGAAGTATATTATAATAATAAATTTAGGATGGAATTTAATAGATTAATTTCATTTATAAGAGTAAAAAAATTCTAGATCAATACTGAGTATAATTTAAAAAATTCACCCTTTAAAGGGATGTATATTATTGGGGGATCTTATGGTGGATTAAAAAAAATATTCAAAATTGGAAGGTAAAGAATCCTTGAGTAGAAAAAAGTGATGTAGAATATAGGTGGGGTGATATTCATTTCTTAAAAACCATTAGAGTGGAGGTATTCCAATTCTTCTTTAATTAAGGATACTTTTTGAGTGATTTCATCAGTGTAGGTTCCTTGGACACTTTAATCCTTACTGCCTCTTTTATGTGAAACATTTCTATCAATGTGTTTATTTGGGGAACCTCAAATGGTCCTTTTGAGATATTCTTTCTAGGAAGGTTCATTTAATATGTCTAGTCAATTATTTATGGCTGAGTAGTCTATTGATGATACTAGACATGGTTCTTCTATAGTGATAGGTACAATAATAGTATATTATACTCTTGTTGACGGTCTTAGGACACAAAAGTTTCCTATTATTTATTTATGAGTATCTTATATTTCATCTGGGATTCAGATTAGAACTTATTTATAATGTTATCAACCTCAATATCCTCTACAATTAAATATATGGAAAATGAGTAATCAATGTCAATTTTATACAATAGTGGTAGGCACAAGTGGGTATACCTTCTTAAATTGATAGTAAAAGTTTCATAAAAGATGATGAGTATTGATAAACTTAGATAAGATGGATATAATATGTGGTATATTTATAAATTGAGATATTATAATGGGTATATAGTCATTTTTTATATTTTTATATCATTATTAGGACATATTTTGATTTTATTTTTCATACGAGACCACTGTGAACTACTTCTCCATCCACTGTTGTGAAAGAAGCATAAAAAACATTATAGTTGCAAGCAACATAAATAACTTTTCATATAAAAGGACCATGGGTTTCACAAATAAGGTTTTGTAAATAAGGATTCATTTGGTAATATTTATATACAATACAATACACTCTATGCATAAAAGTCCACAATTTCATGCATCTTTCATGAAAATAGTTACTATCTTGAACAAAGATGTAATAATTAAATACTATAGTAGAACTAACCTTCACTACCTTTATTTAATCCATAATCAGATGCTTGATTACCTTCCATATCTTGATGAAGGATTGGACTCCCTCTTTCAAAATTTCCTTTATCCCATCATTTTGGTTCCAAAGTCCCTTAATGATATATATCCCACTCTAATTGTATTCATTAATCTCCATCAAAACCACTACCAAGGATTTGAATACAACATCTCCCAAATCATTCTTCAACTCTTTCATCCTTTCATCCTCATCATTTACTACTTCCTAATAACACAAAAATGACACTAAAAAATTAATCAAAACACAATGGATGATTTTTTTGGTTTCTTGATATGAATATTGTTATATGAGTCACTCGGTTAATTTTGACAACACATCATAAAAAATTACTTTTATTTTGAGTGTGGTCACATTAGATCCTATTAGAACTCCAAATTTAAGAATACTTGGATGAGAATACTACTACTATGAGTGACCTTTTTATACTCATATTGCACATTTTTTTTGTAAAAAACATATGCCAAAAACACCTTTTTATTATCTTCTCCCTCACCTTTGATCAATTTAAAAGGGCAATAATATGACTCTTGAAGGTATTCCTCCCACAATGGTCAGAGCTCTCCATCCCTATTTTTGGATTCATCTTAGGGATACTTTCTCTTGGAATTTTAGAGAAATGGATGGTTGTAAATCTCTCCCATCCGCCTCACACCAATACCATCACAAGTTTGTATCTCCTCTGATCTATTCTAAAAAAAGAAAAATTTCAGCAGAATTGGAAAAAAATAAATTTTTGTGAGTGGAAGTAAATGATTGTTAGTGGAAGTCATATAGATTTTAATGTTAATTACTTCATTTTTATAATGTAATATATTAGAAGCCATAATTAAAATTTCATTTAAGTTATTTTTGAACCTTAGTGAAAACTCAAAGTTTATACCCTAAATAGTTATTATTTCATTTTTTTCTTGATAATCATCCCCCATCTCTTCTATGTTGTTTGAACTACTCTAAGGAGTAGTCATCCAAAATGATCACCAGTACACGATATGGGATGAGTTTTGGTTAGAGTATTCCAATCAATATAGGTGTATATACACAAAACATGGGAGATTAATATCAAAAAACAAAATGAAATAATAACTGTTTGGGAGGTATGTCATCAATGAACTTTGGAACCAAAATGATGAGAGGAAGGATAGTTAGAAATAGGGATTCCAATACATCTTCAAAATATGGAAAGAAATAAATGTCTTATGATGGATTAAATAAAGGTAGTGAAGTTAATTTTTACTGTAGTATTGAAGTGTTATATCTCTATTCAATACAATAACAATTTTCATACAAGATGCATGAAATTGTGTAATTTTATGCATATAGTGTATTATATTGTTGTTATTCAAGAAAAATTAAACGTTTGACTACTCATGTAGAAAATGTCTCATGAACATGATTATGTTACCAATCCTGAGGAAGAATAGACTATTGATAATGAAACTATGGAATTATTTGGGGATCAAAAACTTTTTGATGAAAAAAACAATGATGCTGAATCATAGTTTTGAATAAAATTATCAAGGCTATAGGTCATGGTATAAAATTTGAGGTTGGTTGGAATCAACTCGGACAACTTATTGACCCCAAAAAGTCAATGTTTATTAGTTATCTTGGGGTCACAATGAGGATGAATGTTCTGATTGATATTAAGTCATGGTGCCCTGTCCAACCTATAATGAAGGAAATACTTTGGAAATATATAATCGTTGGTTGGAGTGGACACTCAAGAGGGGGGTGAATTGAGTTCCAATTAAAAATTTCTGTTGAAAACTTTAAGATTAAATCCCCCAAATTGAAAAACAGCCCAGTCAATTAAGGCAGTAGAGATATAGGTGACTTATTGTTCAACAGGTTTCTCTAAGGTTGATTAATCCTCAGTAAGGTTAGTTTGATGACTAACTTTACTTTTGAAACAAGTTTACTAAACAAATCTCTTATACACACTAACCAAAATTGACTATCAAAGTATATGGAAAAACAGATTTCTTGTTTTAAAAAAAAGGGAGCACAGCGGAAAAAAAAGGCAAAGTAAAGAAAATAATAACAAGCTATTTCAAACAAGAGGTTCAGTCTTAAGCTAAGACTTAGTCCTCTTCCACTTGGTGATCACCTGCCACCAAGCAATTTTATAAAAAAGGATTGATACACAACCTGTATCGGGCTTTACAATAGTTTTCACAAACTGTCCAGGTTTGACAACCTCTGCCACAGTTATACGTGGGAAAACAAATGACCAAGCCACACCAGGCTTCTTCCACAGTTATACGTGGGTAACAAATGTAAAAAGGTTTGGGATAGGGATTTTCAGTATCCCTCAGTTTAAGCACAGGAGACAGTGTGTGTAATACTAACACACTGCTCACAAATGTAAAACACTTAAACACAGTAGAGAAAGAGATAGAAAGAAGAAGGTTTAGAGTGCTCTATAGTGTTGGAAGATCAGTTCTGGACTCGTAGGAATGAGTGACTTGAAGCTTTGGTCCTTTTTCTGTAAGTTGACACTAAAACAGAGTGTCGTGATTTCCAGACTTCCAGATGTTCAAGTGACCAGCTTCTTTGAGTTTGAGTGCTTCACAGCATGGCTTTTAGGAGACGGTTCTTTCAGTCGGTTCACTTGAGACTCTTTTGTTCTTCAGAATGAATGCTCGAGAGTTCTTATTTTTGTGTATATGCGTATCTCCTTCTCAGTTGTAGATGTTAGACTCTGTGTGTCCTTCCTCTATTCTTGTTCGTGTATGTAACTGTTCTTTTCGTTCCATTCATGATTTTTCTTGAATGCTTCTCTCTTCTTTTTATACTCCTCCATATATGCCCTTTTTTTTCACCCGAGGCCGACAAGATAAATAGTCTTGAGTTACACGTGCGATCTTCCTCGTACATTTTATTATTTCTTGATATGTCTGCAAATATCAATAAATAATGTTAGGTGTATTAATTTCTAGACATGACCGTTAGATTAGTATTAATCAAATTGGTAAAGAAAAAAGTAGAAATATAATAATAATAGACTGGTCGAGAATGTATGTCACTGTGGACTTCAACTGTGGTCTTCCAACTGTGGACTTCCTTCTGACTGCTGACTTCAACAAAAGGCTTGCTGTCTGTAGGCTTGCAATGGTACCTTTTACTCCATGTAACTGTAGCCTCTCTAACTGTAGACTTGTAACATCAAATTTGTAGAACTGTAACCTTTGTCAACTGTAGACCTCGATCATCAGTAGACTTAGTCGACAGAAGCTGTCTAACTGTAACCTTGACTGTAGACTTATGACTGTAGGCTTGTTCGACTGCGAACTTGTTCCAACTGTAGACTTGTTCGACTGTGAACTTGAGCAGAGAAAACTTTGAACATAAGTCTTGTAACTGTGACCTTCGTCTGTGAGCTTTGACAATAGATAGCGGTAGACTCGTGACTGTAAGCTTGTATTAGTCTTCGACTGTAACCTTGTAACTATGAACTTATTGCAACAGTAACTTAAGGTGACAGTTAGCTGTAACTGTGACTTTGAAAAGAAAACTCTGACTGGTAGCTAACAATACTAAACTTATGTAAATACTACTGTAAGCTGTTACAGTAAAGTTATGAGAGTAAGAATATGAACTGTTTAGAATAAAATACGTTTAAGCATAGAATAATAAGATTAATGCAAGGTTTTAATACATCATAATCAATGTTTAAGCATGATTTGGGATTATCAAAACAGGTGATTCCAACAATCTCCCCCTTTTTGATAATCACAAATTATGTCAGTATGGAATGAAATATAGATGTATCAGAGAGAAGTGTGCAAAACATAGTATTAGAAATATGAGCACAAAAATTAGGTATAATCCTCAAGGATTTCTCCCTCTTTGTATAGGTTCATTTATCCCCCGAGTTTTCCCTATTTCTCCCTATTTCTCCCTATTTCTCCCCCTTTGTGATTAACAAAAAGAAAGACAGAGAGAGAGAAAATAAACATTGTATTAATAATGAGTACATTACATGACCCAAAACGTGAATACATGATCCCTATAAAAAAAAAACATAAACAGACTCAATCCTCTTCATCGGTAGGTAAGGGATCTTTTCCTTTGGAGGAAGAAGATGGAGCAGTAGGTGAAAGATCAACAGGCTTAGGAATTGTAGCAGGAATGACTGGAGGGGCAGCAACAGATGCTCCTGAAGGCCTGTAGTGAGTAGCTTGCCGAGGTATCAGTGGTCTAAGGCTTCTGAGGGAATCAGCAGGAGACATTACTGAAGAACCACTGGGGTTGGAGACAGGTAGGGCAGGAGGAACTATAACAGGTGTGCAGTCCACATGAAGAAAAGGTAGGAGTAGATTCCTGAAATCCATGATGATGTTTCCTCCTCTGTCCATGGCAGATAAGAAGTCATTTTTGTTTTCCAAGAATTTATCCAAAGCCGGGGTCAACTCTCGTAGCTTGCTAACTTGTTCTTTGAAAGCTTGAGTTACAGGAGGCAGCTTCATAGTTTCTAGCATGAGCTTGAAGTGATGGTTCAACTGATGCTTGGTGAAAATCCGATCAAAGTAATAATCCACTTTACTTTTGATGGCCTACTGAGAAGCAGTAGCAGCCTGCAGGTGCTCACGAACAAAGCCACTGACTTCTCTTTTAGTAGCAAGGATCTGTAGGTCTGATGTGTCATTTGCACGGGCCTGAGTAAGCTCTTCTCTGAGCAGGCTTCTAAACTGCTCAAGGTCTACAGGAGAGCTAGATGAAGGAAGGGACTTGACTGAGAATTCCACTGTCTCCTTGAAAGACTAAGTCATATTTCCAATCACTTTCTGAATGACAACATCCTGATTGCTAAAGTGTTCTTTTACTGATTTCTTGAAAGCCTCAAATACTTCCACAAACTGCTTGACCACTTCTTTTATGTATCGAATCTCACTGGCCACTTGTGTCTGAGAACCGCTCAGGGCAGTTAAAGAAGCAACTGATTGTCTGAGGGCCACTACTGTTCCAGTACAGCTTTCAATTTGAGTGTGGCACACTTTCATTTCATCCATCACTTCTTTGATTGGACTTCCCACAACACATCCTAGAGATAATTCTAAGGATTGTTCTACATTTTTCAGCTCATCAAAAAGACTGGTTTTCAATTCAGCAACAGACTGTCTGATGGTCTCCTTCATTTCATTCTTTAAGGATTCAAGGTCTTCCTTGGTGGCCAATCTTTCAGTTTCTAACACTGGAGAGCTGTTAGTTAGGATAACTGGATTTCTTGGTGGTTGGTTTTCCTCATCTGAATCCTCATAATTGAGTCCTAACACCATGTATCCTGGATCTGAGGTCCATCCTTCTATATCATACAGTACAGAGACTGAACCAAAACGCTCCCCCTCACTTGGAGCTCCTTCCTGAAAATTTTCTACTATCTGCTCGACTCTGGGTAACTCTAAGTTCTCTTCTGTAGCTCTAGCAGGTTCCATACTTGCTTCCTCTATAGGTTCAGCAGTGAGGTTAGCCTCCCTCTCTGTTGAGTCATCAACCACTTCCATGACAACAGTAGTAGAGACCACTCCTGCTTCCTGGTCAGACACTGACTTGTCTGTATACCCTATCAGAGGGCTCATACTAAGTTCTTCTGTTTCTTCACCACTGATCTCCTCTTCATCTTCTGCAACAGTTTCTTGATTTTCATTTGAAGCTCCAGCCTCTTCTGCTTCGACTGTATCATCCTCGTCAGAGGTGTCCTTGACAAAATATTGAGATTCTTCTTCTTCTTCTTCTGTAGACTCAGTCTCACTGTCTCTTAGAACAGGTTCTCTACTAGGTAGTTCTTTTGGAGGGCTTGCTGCTCCAAACGCCACTGTCCTGACAGGACTGTGAGTAGTCTCAGGATCACTCCCTTCATCAATTGGGGTGTTCTCTCTTGCAGAGTCACCAACTACTGCAGTCTGTTCATCATCTGAGTATACAGGTTCAGGCTCATTAGGCTTTAAGCCTGGATCTCTCCTATCTCTCGGTCTAGAGGGATGAGTAGAAGGGCTAAATTTCTCATAGATTCTCTCCTCATCATTCACCCATGATTTCTTCCAGGGATTCCAACTGATCCTCATGAATTTGCAGATTACTTTCGAGATACATACACTGTTCTTTGCCACTATCAACTCTTCCTGACTTCCAGCTGCACCTTTCACTTTCAACATTACCGAAATGAGTTTAGCATGAAACAAGGCACTTGATTTTGAGCTTGCCTTTATCATGTCCTCCATCTGAGCCATCAGCAACCTACAAAGGTTGACCTTCCTTCCATGTTTTAATAAGTACATCAAGTAAATATCCTGTTGCTTCAGAGTTGCAAAATCTCCTCTTCTAGGACTCAGTACATGCTGAATAAACTTAAACAGAAGCCTGTCCTCTCCACTCATTTCAGCAGCAATAATCTTTCTTACTGTGCCATTGCCTGTCAGTTCTTCCATAGCCGTCTCATGATCAAAGATTCCACTATTTGGAGGATCCGCTCCAGAATAGTAGTTGTAAATACCCTCATGAGGAACTCTTAAACATGCAGCCCATTCAACGGATGAAAAACTGACTTCATTGCCGTTTACTCTGGATACCAGTCTATGTAGATCATCCTCTTCCTCGAACTTTAGATATTCATAGAATTCCATCACTAGCTTCGGGTAGTACGGTCCATTATTGTTTGCGAAGCATTCGGTCCATCCTTGCTCATTAAGCACTGCCAGTACTAATGATCTGCTCGATAAAATCCACTCTTCACTTAGCTCCTTCTCAGCAACTATTTCTCTCTTAGTCAGATGTGGATTAACAGGTCTTATCGAGGCGTTCCCGGTGCCACTGGATTCGACTCGAGTCCTCTTTGGCATTGGTGCATCTTCATTGACAGTCGGGGGTCGCTTTGTTCTGGCCATTGGAACTGAATGAGGTTTCGAGGTTCGGTTGAAGGTTTAGGGTTTAGGACTTGAGAGAGCAAGGGTTGAGATGAGTGGATTGAGATATGTTTGATGTTCTAAATATTATCATTTAGGGATTTAGAAATAAAATTATAAAGAAAAGAAACGGTTCGAATTCCCGCAAAAATAAAATAAGGTTAAACAGCGAAACAGCCTACAGAGAGATGTAACAGTGAGGTACACCGGTGAGGTCTAACGGTGAGGTTTCAACGATGAGGTTTCAACTGTGAGGTTTCAACTGTGAGGTTTCAACTGTGAGGTTTCAACTGTGAGGTTTCAACTGTGAGGTTTCAACTGTGAGGTTTCAACTGTGAGGTTTCAACTGTGCTATAATTAATCATACCTAACTCATGTTTGATGTAACTTAATCTCTCAGAATTCAAAGGCTTTGTAAAAATATCAGCTAACTGATGTTCAGTGCCAATGAACTCAAGAGTGATATCACCTTTTTGATAATGATCCCTCAGAAAGTGATGTCTCACATCAATATGTTTTGTCCTAGCATGAGATACTGGATTTTTAGAAATGTTAATAGCACTTGTATTGTCACACCTTATAGAGACATGTTTGAATTGATATCCATAGTCTAGTAATTTGTGGTTCATCCACAAGATTTGTGCACAACAGCTACCAGCAGCTATATACTCAGCTTCGGCAGTAGACAATGCAACAGAATTCTGCTTCTTACTACACCAAGATACTAGTGACTTGCCTAAAACGTGACATGTTCCAGAGGTTCTCTTTCTATCTAACTTGCAGCCAGCAAAATCAGCATCAGAATAACTTAATAAATCAAATGATTGTCCTTTTGGATAAAATAATCCCAAATTGGGAGTATGTTTTAGATATTTGAAAATCCTTTTAACAGCAGTCAAATGAGACTCTTTTGGATTGGCTTGAAACCGAGCACACATGCATACACTGAACATGATGTCAGGTCTACTGGCAGTAAGGTACAGTAGAATACCTATCATACCTCTGTAATTGGTTTGATCCACTGGTTCACCAGTTTCATCACTGTCCAACTTGCAAGTGGTGCTCATAGGTGTGTCACTGCCTTTGGTGCCATCCAAAGAAAAACGTTTTAGAAGATCTTTAATATATTTACTTTGGTTCAAAATAATACCATTTTTATTTTGAAAGATCTGAAATCCAAGGAAAAATTTGAGTTCTCCCATTAAACTCATTTCAAACTCATTTTGCATTATTTTTGAAAAATCAACACATAAAGAATTTTTAGAAGATCCAAAAATAATATCATCCACATAAATTTGTACTATTAAGACATCTTTAGAAATCCATTTAATAAAAAGAGTAGGATCAACTATCCCTTTAGTAAATCCTTTCGAAATAAGAAAAGAGCTGAGCCTATCATACCAAGCTCTTGGAGCTTGCTTTAAACCATATAAAGCTTTAGATAGTTTAAAAACATGATTAGAAAAATGGGGATTTGTAAAACCAGGAGGTTGTTCCACAAATACATCCTCAATTATATATCCATTTAGAAAAGCACTTTTAACATCCATTTGATATAGTTTGAAATTCATATGAGCAGCATAAGCAAGTAATATCCTAATGGCCTCTAGTCTAGCCACGGGTGCAAAGGTTTCCTCATAGTCTATTCCTTCTTCCTGACTATACCCTTGTGCAACTAGCCTAGATTTGTTTCTGATTATATTACCAAACTCATCAACTTTGTTTCTAAACACCCATTTAGTGCCTATGGTAAGAGTGTCTTTAGGTCTTTCCACTAATTCCCAAACTTTGTTTCTTTCAAACTGATTTAGTTCTTCTTGCATAGCCATTACCCAGAATTCATCACTGATAGCATCATTGACATTTTTGGATTCAAGCTGTGAAAGAAAAGCTTGATGTTCAACCTGATCTCTTAGAGAAGCTCTAGTTTGTGTTCCTCTATCAAGATTACCAACAACAGCATCTAAAGGATGATTCTTTAGAATCCTAGTTGATTTGGTAAAGGTTGAACTAGAGATTTCAGGTTCATTTATAGGTTCGGGTTCCACAGAGGAAGATTCTGGAAAAAGTCCAGAACTGGATGTTTTTATTACAGGTTCTTTAGATTTGTCATTTAGGTCCAGAACAGATAAGTCTTCTTCAACATCTTCAAGAGAAGTTTTAGACTCATGTGGATCAGTCTCATCAAACTTGATGTGAACAGATTCTTCCACACATTTGGTTTTCTTATTGAACACTCTATAGGCTTTACTAGACATAGAGTAACCCAGTAAAATTCCTTCATCACTTTTTGGATCAAATTTATCAAGATTATCTTTAGTATTCAGAATAAAGACTTTGCAACCAAAAACTCTAAAGTAATTAACCTTAGGCTTCCTATTATTCCACAACTCATAAGGGGTTTTCTTAAGAACCGGTCTAATCAAGACTCTATTAATAACATAGCAGGCTGTATTTACAGCTTCAGCCCAAAAGTAAACAGGCAGGTCATATTCATTAAGCATAGTCCTTGCAATTTCTTGCAGGGTTCGGTTTCTTCTTTCCACTACACCATTCTGTTGAGGTGTCCTAGGAGTAGAAAAATTGTGAGCATAGCCATTGTGTGAGCAGTAAGATTCAAATTCTTGATTCTCAAACTCACGGCCATGATCACTCCTCAAGGTCTTAATCTTAAGTCCACTAAGATTTTCTACAGACTTAGAGTATTTAACAAAGGAAGAGCAGGCTTCACTTTTGTGAGCTAGAAAGTATACCCAAGTATATCTAGAAAAGTCATCTACAAGAACATAAACATAGTGCTTCCCATTTAGACTTGAAATTGTTGATGGTCCAAACAAATCCATGTGAACCAGTTCAAGTGGTTGAGAAGTTGAAACTTCTTTCTTTGGTTTAAAAGAAACTTTGTGTTGTTTTCCCTTTTGACAGGGATTACACACTTTTTCATTTGGGAATTCAAGCTTAGGTAGGTCTCTAACTAGGTGTTTCTTAGAGAGTTTTCTAAGTGAGTGAATGTTGCAGTGTCCTAATCTCCTATGCCACAGCCAAGACTCTTTATGAAAAGCATTTAAGCAAGTAACATTATGTTTAGCTAAAGTGTTTAAGTCAACAGCATAAACATTTTCATTTCTTAAGGCAGAAAATATTAAAGCATTTTTGGAATTATAAACATCACAAGAATTGTTTTCAAACTTGAAATTAAAACCATCATCACACAATTGAGAAATGCTAAGTAGGTTGTACTTAAGTCCATCAACAAATAAAACTTTGGAAATTAATACTGAGTCAGTGTTACCAATCTGGCCTAAGCCGATGATTTTTCCTTTTGAGTTATCACAAAAAGTGACATATCCTCCATCAACATTTATTAAGCTTTTGAAGCACGAATAGTCCCCAGACATGTGTCTTGAACATCCACTGTATAAGTACCATACCTTCTTGTAATTGCTTTTCAAACAGACTTCCTACAAAACAGATTAGACAGGAAATGACTTTGGTACCCAGATTTTCTTGGGTCCAGATATGTTAGCAATCAAGGATTTAGGTACCCAGATTTGTTTTATGGGTCCCATACAATTAATAGATGCAACAGATTTAGAGAGATATACTTTATTTGATCTACAACTATTTAAATAACCAGTTGAGGCATACGAATTTCCAAAACTGGAACTAGCAGGATTTTTTCCAGACTTGGGAATAAATCGGGTTTTAGTAAACTGTCTTTGTCCAGGTTGGTATCCCAAGACAGTAGCATACTTAGGTGCAACTTGCTTTCCTAGCAGCTGGGTTAGAGTATCTTTTCCATTTGTGAATGTTTCTAAGTCCTTTCTAAGTTGTTCATTAGATAGTTTCAGTTCTGTATTCTCCTTTAATAATTGAACATTTTTCTCTTTTTCTACATCAAGTGCAGACTTGACACTTGCAGTAAGAGCATGCTGTTTCTTTAAAGACTTATATTTATCCTTTAGTTCATTACACGTTTCTTCCAGCATATTACAGTATTCAATCAATTCATCTTTAGACATATTTTCAGAATCAGAACCAGATTCTGCTTCACCTTCAGAATAATAAGAGTTTAAAGTGGGAGTGTCTAAGGTTACCTCAGATGTGTTTGTCATGAAACATATATTAGCACGATTTCTTTCAGAATCACTGGATTCTGATTCACTTGTGCTGTCTTCTGAAGCACTCCAGGTGGCCTTCATAGCTTTCTTATAATTCTTGTCCTTATACTCATATTTCTTCTTGAATTTTAACTTAGGACAGTCAGCTTTGATGTGTCCTTTCCTTTTACATTCATAGCAAACTATGTCTTCTTCTTTATCAGTTTTCTTCCAATCTTTCTTCCACTTACCTTGTCTATCATACTTACCCTTGTAGTTTGGTTTTCTGTAGAACTTCTTCTTCCTATAGAACTTCTTGAATCTCCTTGCTATTTGTGCCATCTCGGCATCACTGTCAGAATCTAAGTCTTCACTAGATGAGCTTTCAGTTGGTATATGCACTTTCTCCTTGTCTTTGCTCTTTGATGAGGTAGACTTAAAAGCTACAGATTTTCATTTTGGTTCCTCATCTTCCTCTTTATTTACCTTGAGCTCTTCTTCGTACATCATCAGCTTACCAATTAACTCCTTGACAGGAAAAGTTCCAATATCACAGGATTCTCTAATTGAAACGGATGTGCCTCTCCATCTGTCAGGCAGACATCTCAATAATCTCATGATTTGCTCCTTTGCTGGAACAATCTTTCTGAGTGAGCTCATTGTGTTGACTATCTCATTAAACCTGAGATACATATCAGAAATAGGTTCATCAGCTTTCATCTTAAAGTTATCATATTTGATAGTATAAGTATTTAACCGCATTTCCTTGACATTAGTTGTTCCTTCATGAGAAACAGCTAAGGTGTCCCAGATTTCAAAAGCAGTTTTACATGCAGAAATTCTATTGAATTCCTCATCTCCTAGAGCACAATAGAGAGCATTCACAGCCTTACAATTATTATTGTAATCTACCTTAGTAGGTTCATCCCAAGTTATTCTTTCAGTTTCTGGAATCTTGTATTGAGACTCTATAGCAGTCCAAATATCAAAACCCATACTTTCCAAATGAATTTTCATTTTGAGCTTCCATTGGGCATAATTCACACCATTAAAGAAGGGTGGCCTGTTAGTAGCAGCACCTTCTAGTCTATTATCCATAAGGAAATTTTAGAAAATGTTTTAAAGAGATAAAATTTAGAACTAACAGAAATTTAAGATCTTTTAGATAAAACTACAATCACAGTTTAAAAACAGAGAGTTAAAATAAAACTTTGAGCAAGTATAACAGAGATAAACACATCCTCTGATACCAAATGTTGGTCGGAGTGGACACTCAAGAGGGGGGTGAATTTAGTTCCAATTAAAAATTTCTGTTGAAAACTTTAAGATTAAATCCCCCAAATTGAAAAACAGCCTAGTCAATTAAGGCAGTAGAGATATAGGTGACTTATTGTTCAACAGGTTTCTCTAAGGTTGATTAATCCTCAGTAAGGTTAGTTTGATGACTAACTTTACTTTTGAAACAAGTTTACTAAACAAATCTCTTATACACACTAACCAAAATTGACTATCAAAGTATATGAAAAAACAGATTTCTTGTTTTAAAAAAAAAGGGAGCACAGCGGAAAAAAAAGGCAAAGTAAAGAAAAGAATAACAAGCTATTTCAAACAAGAGGTTCAGTCTTAAGATAAGACTTAGTCCTCTTCCACTTGGTGATCACCTGCCACCAAGCAATTTTATAAAAAAGGATTGATACACAGCCTGTATCGGGCTTTACAACAGTTTTCACAAACTGTCCAGGTTTGACAACCTCTGCCACAGTTATACGTGGGAAAACAAATGACCAAGCCACACCAGGCTTCTTCCACAGTTATACGTGGGTAACAAATGTAAAAAGGTTTGGGATAGGGATTTTCAGTATCCCTCAGTTTAAGCACAGGAGACAGTGTGTGTAATACTAACTCACTGCTCACAAATGTAAAACACTTAAACACAGTAGAGTAAGAGATAGAAAGAAGAAGGTTTAGAGTGCTCTATAGTGTTGGCAGATCAGTTCTGGACTCGTAGGAATGAGTGACTTGAAGCTTTGGTCCTTTTTCTGTAAGTTGACACTAAAACAGAGTGTCGTGATTTCCAGACTTCCAGATGTTCAAGTGGTCAGCTTCTTTGAGTTTGAGTGCTTCACAGCATGGCTTTTAGGAGACGGTTCTTTCAGTCAGTTCACTTGAGACTCTTTTGTTCTTTAGAATGAATGCTCGAGAGTTCTTGTTTTTGTGTATATGCGTATCTCCTTCTCAGTTGTAGATGTTAGACTCTGTGTGTCCTTCCTCTATTCTTGTTCGTGTATGTAACTGTTCTTTTCGTTCCATTCATGCTTTTTCTTGAATGCTTCTCTCTTCTTTTTATACTCCTCCATATATGCCCTTTTTGTTCACCCGAGGCCGACAAGATAAATAGTCTTGAGTTACACGTGCGATCTTCCTCATACATTGTATTATTTCTTGATATGTCTGCAAATATCAATAAATAATGTTAGGTGTATTAATTTGTCTAGACATTACCGTTAGATTAGTATTAATCAAATTGGTAAAGAAAAAAGTAGAAATATAATAATAATAGACTGGTCGAGAATGTATGTCACTGTGGACTTCAACTGTGGTCTTCCAACTGTGGACTTCCTTCTGACTGCTGACTTCAACAAAAGGCTTGCTGTCTGTAGGCTTGCAATGGTACCTTTTACTCCATGTAACTGTAGCCTCTCTAACTGTAGACTTGTAACATCAAATTTGTAGAACTGTAACCTTTGTCAACTGTAGACCTCGATCATCAGTAGACTTAGTCGACAGAAGCTGTCTAACTGTAACCTTGACTGTAGACTTATGACTGTAGGCTTGTTCGACTGCGAACTTGTTCCAACTGTAGACTTGTTCGACTGTGAACTTGAGCAGAGAAAACTTTGAACAGAAGTCTTGTAACTGTGACCTTCGTCTGTGAGCTTTGACAATAGATAGCGGTAGACTCGTGACTGTAAGCTTGTATTAGTCTTCGACTGTAACCTTGTAACTGTGAACTTATTGCAACAGTAACTTAAGGTGACAGTTAGCTGTAACTGTGACTTTGAAAAGAAAACTCTGACTGGTAGCTAACAATAATAAACTTATGTAAATACTACTGTAAGCTGTTACAGTAAAGTTATGAGAGTAAGAATATGAACTGTTTAGAATAAAATACGTTTAAGCATAGAATAATAAGATTAATGCAAGGTTTTAATACATCATAATCAATGTTTAAGCATGATTTGGGATTATCAAAATAGGTGATTCCAACAATAATGATAATGTTACAATATACTTTATCTATTTTATTGAGAAATTATACAATGAAACATTTATTTAATTTTCATTATTAATTCTAGACTTCATTTATTTTAGAATATTTCTATAAGAAATTTGTCTTAATGGATGCTGGAAAAACCCATAGAGTCTTCCTAACTCTTCTGATGAAGTTACATCTTAGGGATACTGAGGGGAAAATAGAGCCCCACCCACCACTTAGTTATGCACAGATTATAAAGAAGGAAACATAGACTGATTTCATCAATCATTGCAATGATTAATAATTTCTGGTGCATTGTAGTTGATAATATATTATTTGAAATTATTTATTTTATCTAATTTGATTCAAAATTGTTAATTTATGAAACAGAAAAAGAGTTTTAAAAATAAATAACATACATCAAAACCAACGTACCCCTATTGCAAAGGAAATATGGAGGTATGATTTTTTAAAGAAGAAATTGGTATGTATTTTAAATCAATAATAAAAGTTTAATTATGTGATATGAAACAAGTTATGTTCCTTTTTTATATGAATATTGATGAACCAAATATGAACCCACTTCAATCCCATGACATGTGCTATGGAAGGAGGTCCATGTAAATAAGGAGGGTAAATTAGTTGATTAAAACCAAAAATAAGTATGAGAAGCATGTGTAAGTATGATATAATTGTTATTATTTATGATTTATAAAAATATTTCATAAAAATATCTATTTATGTTCGTATTTTTTTATATGGTTTATACATAAGAATCAACAATGACCATACCAGAAGAAAATATACTTTTAGTAGATTTGATGAGGCCTAGAAAATATGGTTATATTAGAGGATTATGTTTTGGAGTCTCTCATCAAACATATTTCAAGAAGATAAAACCACATGAAGATACATATAATATGGTGATATGATTACAGAAAAAAATAGACTCACTGCAAGATATAATATTACAGCCTGGTTTGCAAAACCAATGTATAATAATTGATCAAAGTGAAGCACCAATGGATAAATGATACACACATGAACCAAATTATCCCACTAGCTTTGAGGCTAGTCATTCCCTCCAAACACATAAATTTCCTGGGGAAATCTTTTTTTTTCATTACTATTTCTCCTAAATGTGAATGAAACAAGTTTGGATGACTTTATATTACTAAAATTCTGCAGGGTATAGTTGTATGTGATTTTTATCTTTCAACACCGACATACTGCTGTGTTGTGATGGATACAATGTATAATATCCTGAGAGACTAGATACACAATAAAGAACTCCCAAAAGATTACATGAGAATGGGGATTGAGGTAGCTTATGAGATGACAGCTATGTTTCATGTTCCACTTGATGGATTGAATATTACGACGGTCAAAGATACTATTGGAGATTTCATAGAATGGTCATATAATCTTATTAATATACATGAGGTACATATTTAACAATTTTTTTCATATAAAAAAGTAACAGTTGATTATAAAAGTTCTAAAGTGAGGTACGATATTACATATGGATAAAGTGGCAGAGAAACATAAGGCCGAATCAAGAAAATCTAGTGAATCATCCAAGAAAAAAATGACCTTATGAGAGTACCTTATCCACACCAGTTCTAGTGAAAAATTTATTATCATTAAAACTTTTTGCAGAGATCACATTTAAAGACAAAACTATCTATTACATTTAATATGAAGAAGAAATATATAGAGATTCCTTGAAATACTAAATTGTCCTTGAGTCTCTAAATTAGTTTCTCAAGCATGAATGGTTGGGAATCTCAGTTGTGAATACATACATAAGGTACATTTTCATAATAAGTCTATCCAAATAGTGAGATAACATGTTTATTAAAGTTAATAACTATTCATATTTTGTATAGATGTTTATATCACAAATATATAAAGGAAAGATCAAATGAAGCATGATTTTGATTCATTAATCCCTATATCATTTCTACGCCAGAACTTACTTTGAATGAGGAATACAATAAGAAGAAAAAAAAGATGAGTTATTCAAAATTTTTAATAAAAAAATCAGATGATAGAATATTTTTGATGCCTATAATGAAAAGGTAAAAGTATATAGTATAATCACATAAAATAAATTTTTAATTTTTTCATTACTTATTTTTTTTTAATTTTTTAGGATGCACTGGATGCTGATAATAGGCAATCTGGACACCTCAAATATTTATTTTTTGGATCTAATGCATAGATATGAAACCGAATGACCGCACATGATGTGTATTGTGAATATTTAATACAATACAATCAATATTTTATATATAAAATTCAAATTGTATGTTAAGTCAGTGTTCTAAAATGAATTTTGTTATGATAGGGTGGTCACTCAGTATAGGCTAGATCAAGGCATGAAGTCAGTGTCTTAAGGGATAAATCCTATGGATTACTACAAATGGAAAAAAATTAAGGTATATATTGAATGATTTTACTATCAAAAATTTTAAAAACAATTTACTGATTTTGGTCAATTTTTTTACAGTGTCTGAAATTAGGTAATGACATCGATTATGGATATTATGTTTGAAAATTTGTGAGAGATATCATAAATCATGAAAAAACCAGAATTCTCCAATAGGTAATTTCTGAAATTAATTACAATTTCATTAAATATATTTTATAATCATTTTTTTCTATAATTTCTCAGTACTATCAACATTGCTGACAACCAAGTTACTCAAAAGAAGAAATTAATTTGATTAGATATGAGTGGGTTGCGTAATTTTTTGTCAAAATGTATGCCGACAAGAAATTTAAGTGATTAACTACTATGTTTGTGATCTAGTATGAGTTATGACCTTTGAAATATATTTGGGGTGTAAAGAATTAGTGTGAGAATGCTTATATATAATATTTTATCTCTTTCTCAAGGAGAAGTATATGGGAGGAAATCAATTTTTTTAGAAGTGCTGACCTATAAACAATAAAATTGTTAGGAAATAATAGAGGTGGAGGTAGAGGTGGAGGTAAAGGCGAAGTCATAGGTAGAGTCGGAGTCAGAGACCAATGTTTTAGAGGAGGTAGAGGTGAATACCAAGGTGGAGACCAAGGCATAGGAGGATAAGAAGTTCTGGCTTGCAAATAAAAAAAATTGTTGGGAAATAAAGTAGAATGAGGATCATACCGTGATTGTGTTTGAGAACAATTATTAAAAAGTGAATTTTTTTTCCACCAAAGATAATATCCATTGTGCAAGTGTTTTAGGTGAATTATTGAAATAATGTTTTTGGCCAGTTGTTTAAGTGATTTTATATAGGGTAGTAATCCATATGTAAGATCATTCTATGTTGAAAGCTTCAATTTCTTTACTAGTGTTATTGAAGCAAAATTTGTACAACTCCCAATCATAAAAAGGTATATAATCCAACTTAAATTTTTGAATAAATATGTGTGTAATAAACCAATAAATTCAGTTGGTTTATGAAATAACTATTGGAGGAAACCCAACATTGACATATCATGGTCATCGAAGAGGGTTTGTGTCAAAGTGTCTATTTTCAGTTTAAAATTGAAATTTTAATACAAAAAAGTGTCACTCACTAAAAATTGAGAAAATGCGCTCATATTTTCTTGATAATTTGGTAAGATTATTCATAATTCATTTGTGAAATTTATGAATTTTTCTAATGCTAAACCAACACACGATGACACCTGTATGGATCAAAGTGCATGTTTCCAATTTAAAATGACATTTTAGTAAAAAACACAAGTTGATTAGTAAAAACCAAGGAAACAAATTATAATTATTTTAATACTATAGGAAAATTATCCCTGATCATTTGGGGAATTTATGAATTAGTTTCACCTCAATATAACGCATGATGTGACCTATATGACTCAAAGTGCATCTTTTTATTCAAAATTAACCTTAATTTTAGTGAAAAAAACAACTGACATACTGAAAAATGAGAAAATTAATTCATATTGTTTTGTTAAATTTGTTAAATGGTTCATAATTCATTTTTTATCTTTAGGAATAAACCACACCTCAATCTGACACACAGTGTGGCCAGTATGACTCTAAGTGTCCGTTATGAGTTTAAAATTTATGTTTTAATACAAAAAGTGTCACTCAATAAAAACCTAGAAAACATGATAATATTGTAATGATAATTTAGGGAAATGATTCATAATTCATTTTTGAGTTGTATTAATCGGTCTCATGTCAAACCCACATATGATGCCACCTATATTGCTCAAAGTGCGTGTTTATAGTTTAAAATGATATTTTAGTAAAAACCAAAATTACTGTACTCAAAACCAATTAAAATCATTGTTATTGTTTCAAAACATTAGGAAACTTATCCATGGTTCATTTGGGACATGTAAGAATCACCCTTTCCTCAATCCGATGTAGGGTGTGACTGGTATGACTCTAAGTGCGTCTTTTTATTCAAAATTGACATTAATTTTAGTGAAAAAACAACTCACATACTCAAAACTGAGAAAATGAATGAGTATTGTTTTGGTACATCAGAAAAATTATCCATAAGTCATTTTTGATGTGTATGAATTATCCGCACTTCAATCCAACATATGGTGTGACTAGTATTACTCAAAGTGTTCATTATCAGTTCAAAATTGACATTTTAATAAATAAAGTATCACTCATTGAAAATCAAGAAAATGCGTTCAGATTGTATTGATAATTTTGGAAAATGATTCATAATTAATTTATGATGTTTATGAATCAATATCATGTAAAACCCACACATGATGACACATGTATGGGTCAAAATGCGTGTTTCTAATTTAAATGAAATTTTAGTAAAAAAAAGTGGCATACTCGAAAACTAAGGAAACATATTTTTATTTTTTTAATACTTTAGTAAAATGATCCACAAGTCATTTAAAATGTTTATAAATCATTATGACCTCAATCCAACACATGGTGTGACCGATATGACTCCAAGTGCATCTTTTTATTCAAAATTGACATTAATTTTAGTGAAAAAAACAACTGACATACTAAAAACCGAGAAAATGACTTAGGATTATTTTGGTACTTTTTTAAAATGATCCATAAGTTGTTTTTGACATGTATGAATCATTCTCACATAAATATGAAACATGGTGTGGCCGGTATGACTCCAAGTGTTCGTTATCAGTTTAAAATTGACATTTTAATACAAAAAAGTTTCACTCACTGAAAACCAAGAAAAAAACATGAATTATCTTGATAATTGGGGAAAATGATTCATAATTCATTTTTGACATGTATAAATCAGTATCATGTAAAACCCACACAAGATTCCACTTGTATGGATCAAAGTGCATGTTTCCAATTTGAAATGGAATTTTAGTAAAAAGCACAAGTGGCGTACTCAAAATTGAGGAAACTCATTATAACTATTTTTATACTTTATTAAAATATTCCTCAATTAACTTGGGACGTGTAGGAATAATCCACACCTCAATCTGACACACGGTGTGACCGGTATGACTCCAAGTGTGTCTTTTTATTGAAAATTGATATTAATTTTAGTGAAAAAACAACTAACAGACTCAAAACCAAGAAAAAAAATTAAATTATTTTTCTACATTAGTAAAATGACCCATAAGTTATTTTTGATGTATATGAATCATAGAAACATCAATATGACACAAGGTGTGATTGGTATGAATCCAAGTGTTTGTTATCAGTTTAAAGTTGATATTTTAATACAAAAAAGTGTCAGTCACTTAAAAATAAGAAAACTTACTCGTATTGTTTTTATAATTTAGTAAAGTGATTCATAATTGTTTTTGACATGTATGAATCGGTCTAATGTTAAACCCACAAATTATGACACTTTTATGGATCAAAGTAGGTGTTTCCAGTTTAAAATGACATTTTAGTAAAAAACACAAGTGATGTACTCAAAACCAAGGAAACACATTATGCTTGTTTTTATACTTTATTAAAATGATCCAAAATTAATTTTAGATGTGTAGGAATAATCTTCACCTCAATCCGACACATGGTGTGACCGGTATGACTCAAAGTGTGTATTTTTATTTAAAATTGACATTAATTTTAGTGAAAAAAACAACAGACATACTCAATATTGATAAAATGATTTTGGATTATTTTGGTACTTTATAAAAATGATCCATAAGTCATTTTCAATGTGTGGGAATCAATATCACCTCAATCTGATGCACAGTGTGACCGGTATGACTCCAGATGTTTGTTATTACTTTAAAGATGACATTTTAATACAAAAAAGTGTCACTCACTGAAAAATAGGAAACACACTTGTATTGTCTTGATAATTTGGGAAAATGATTCATAATTAATTTTTGATGTGTATGAGTCAGTCTAATTTCAATCCCACACATGATGCCACTTGTATGGATCAAAGTGCATGTTTCTAGTTTAAAATGGCATTTTAGTAAAAAACACAAGTGGCATACTCAAAACAAAGGAAAAAAATTATGATTATTTTGATACTTTATGAAAATTATCTATAAGTAATTTGAGACATTTAAGAATCATACACACCTCAATCTGATGCATGGTGTGATCGGTATAACTCCCAGTGCGTCTTTTTATTCAAAATTGACATTAATTTGAGTTAAAAAAACAACTGACATACTCAAAACCAAGAAAATTATTTTGGGTTGTTTTGTAACTTTATTAAATTGATTCATAAGTAAATTTTAATTTGTATGAATTATACTCACCTCAATATTACACACTGTGTGACCAGTATGACTCCAAGTGCATCTTTTTATTCAAAACAGGCATTAATTTTAATAAAAAAACTAACATACTCAAAACAAAGAAAACACATTTGGATTATTTTAGTACTTTAGGAAAAAATATATAAGTCATTTATGACATGTAAGAAATAGTTCCACCTTAATTTGACTCATGGTTTGACCGGTATGTCTCCAAGTGTTCCATTTTATTCAAAATTTACATTAATTTTAGTAAAAAAAAAACAACTAAAATACTCTATAATAGTGTTTTTTCTTATATTTGTTTTAGAAATTTTATTTCATTTAAATTCAGAATTTTTATCTTATTTTGGTATTTTTGTTGCTGTTTTTGGTGATGTAGCATGTTGTTACACTACACTACACCTTTTTCTTATGTTTCAGTGTGTTGTAGCTTCACACTATAGTTTTCACCTTTATCAATGATACTTAATGTGCTAATAAAGATATCATTTATCAATGCTACTAAATGCACTGATAAAGATTTCTTTTATCAGTGCTTTTATTAACACCGATAAAGGTATCTTTATCAATGATTCTAAATGTGATTATAAAGATAACCTTTATCTGTGCTTGTAAAATCACTGATAAAAGAATATTTATCAGCGCTTTTAAAAGCTCTGATAAAAGGAATCTTTATCAGTGATAAATAAAAGTGCTGATAAATGTGCCCTTTTATCAATGCACTGATAAAAGTATACTTTATCAGTGATTTTATTTACATTGATAAAGATACCCTTTATCTGCGCTTTTCTAGCGTAGATAAAATCCTTGTTCTTTTAACCTCAATGAGGTATTCAGTACTTTTCTAGCACTGATAAAGGCCCATTCTAGTACTGTTAAAGGCATGTTTTGTATTAGTTTTTCTAAAGTATCACTAAGCCTCAACGATAGTCCAGTCCCTGGATTTACGATAGGGTCACCCAATGTAGTGTCAGAATACAAAATGAAAACCTTAATGAATGAAACATGCTCTCTAAAATCTATCTTATTAACCCCCAAGAAATTCTAAGAAACAATGTCCTTATCATAATTCCCCTAAAATCTATTCTGGGTTCCATTCAATACATCACGATCAGAATTATACAGTCTTTGTAATCACTGGAGAATCAATACTGCACTTATCCCCACTTCTCCCTTATGCTTGTAAAGGAGGTGATAGTTTGGGAGGCCCAAAATATCACCTCCATATTCTTATGAATCATTGAATAGTTAGGATATTGTTCTCTAGAAAGTTTCTCTCTATCCTTCTATTTATTTGACTATGAAATAAAATGAGTTCCAGATCCTTTAGCCCAAATCCATGAACCATAATTAAAAATAATCTAGCATTTTGAATTAAAACACTTAGATTCATAGGAATTTTCAATGTGCCCTAAAATATAGTAAAATAATAAGAACATAGGTATCCTCTCATATTCAAAAGATACCCAGGTGTGAGAGTCCTGATATTTGAGTAAATATCCTCACAAAAACAGATGATGAAATTTCCTTTCAATAAACTCACCAATGATATTTATGAATCTTTTTAACATCTGTATTGTTCTTTAAGAAATGAGAATAAACCTTAATTGAATCCATAAATGAGATATTGAGAAATAAACATATGAAATATTAGAATTTTTATCAAGATCACATGTTACAATCAATTGATTATCAATTTAACATGACCTACCATCATGGATTTTGAATCTATCAGACAAAAAAAACATTCAAAAATCATGAATCCTGGTTCCACCTCATGAATTGGCATGCCTTCCTCAAGATTTTATACTGATTGTAATGTACTCATAAGATCATTGAAATTGAATGATCACTTGGAAGAAAATTTACCAATAAGAATAAGGGAAAATTTTTGCTATAGAAAATCATCCAACCCATATTCTGTGTTACCAAACCATAGTTCCATCTCCATGATGGCGAACCATTTCCAATTCTTGATTATATCATCTTATATAGATCAAGGGGATAAAATACAATGAAAATAAAAAGAGATTTAATATTGACAAATGAAACACAACCTAGGAAACCTAGGAAGAAGTCCTAGGAGACACCCCTAGGAAGGAAGTCCCACCATGAAGAGACTTGATACATACATACAAATAATTAAATATTATTCTATCTTCAGAAAAAGTTTTCATGAGGGTTGGATTAAAATTTAAAGAAAATAACCAAAAAAATAAATAAATGATTAAAATAGAGTTTTCTAGGGGAGGATATATTATATACAAATAAATATATGAAAGTTTCATCAAGGTAAAAAAAGAAAAAAAGAAAAATGTAATGTATAAACCTTAGTTTTCACCAAATTGTTTCTATTAATAGTGAAATATTTGGTAAGGGTTTTTCAAATTAGCATTATCACTAGAATGGTCCATGTCGTTTTTAGAATCAATTGGTTTCACCCACCATCAGGAATGAGATTGTTAGAAATGATTATTCTATTATTTAGTTAAAAATGAGTAATTTTATTGACAATGATCCCATTAATAGTAACCCATATATTCTTAAGTCATCTATAATTAAATAAAGTGTTGTAATTTTTGTACCCCTATTGAATCCATGTTAACTACTTTCTTGCTTCAATTTTCATTATTGTATTCCCTTATAAATTCATCATCATCTCCACTACTCTAAATACCCCCGCTACCCTTCTTGAATCCCCCTACTCCCCACCTTTAGGTCATCATCCCCTCCTAATATTGTAGCAACCCAATCTAAACAAGCCATTATTCTACATAATTTCCGTAATTAAAAACATTACATTAAATAATAAACTGAACATCTAGAGAATTGGAAGGTCTGGTGTCTTTATAGACTAGTTACATAAGAAACTTATATTATAGTACTTATGAACATCTCCCCACAAATTTTTTATACTGTATCTTCATCTAAATATCTCATGAGTTAAACTCATCCTCATGACCTAAGAAAAGGAAACATAAGAATAGGGTGATCTCAAATTCTTGGTAAGGTAAAAATAAACATATCAATATGTTACCCCAAGTGAGATCATAAGAATATGAGGAAGCATATGTAGGAGAAAAATATCTGCTTAAAATTACATGGAATCAAAGAAAATGTTCAATGGTATGGTAGGATAACAAGTAATCCCATATGATCAAACGTATAACCTAACATAAAGATTGTGAAAAACAAGATAGATAAATCATGATCTAAGGATCATAACATATTCACATATCAAAGAGTTGTGTGGTACAAAAATAAGCATAGTAAGCACAACATAGTGTATCCAGAATCTCCAGCAATTTCCTATAGTGGATCAGACATTAATAAATGTTTCCCATAGTGTATCAGGAATCCCAACCTATTTCCCATTCGACATTAAGCTTCACTACTCATTTCACCTTTATTTCATGAAATGAAAAGTGTTACCAAATGAATTGGATGGATATATAGGTCTCAACCATCACTTAAATATTATCCATACACAAGTTTTCCACATGAAAACATCCAATCATCAAATAAAAAGAACCCATGAATAAGAATGAATTTCACATTACATTTTAAAATGTATCATGTAAATAAACACATTAATAAAATTAAATGATACCAAATTCAATCATCCAATGAGGAACTTCATTATCTAATTTAAAGTGTGGTTTTTGAAAAATTACATCATAGAATATAGATCCCTTGTGATAAAGAGTAACATTCAAGTGAAATCATGAAATAATATTTTAGAAAACATTTTTTTACATTGTGAAAAATGATAGAGATACATATCATTTTCAATTCATTTTCAAAATACATAAAGTGAAAACTTTTTGAATATTTTAATTTTAAAAATAATATACAATAATGGATCATTTAAAATTACATAAAAGTTTTCTATAGGAAATGTGAATCCATACATAAAAAATTTTATTTTGAAAGGAAAATCATTTTTGATATTTTGAAATACTTTTAAAAAAAAACCATATTATGAAAATAGTAATAAAATTTATATTTTAAAAGTGGTATAAGAAATTATTAAGATCACATAAATTGGTACATACTTTTATTTCAAAACATGAAAGGTGAACATTACCATTAAGGGAAAACATGGACTTAAAATAAATATCCAATTAAGAGATATAGGTATTTTCTTGATAACGTTATAATTTTATACAAGAAAATGATTAATAAGGAATATTTTAATCAAAATAGACATTTTACCCAGAGAGATAAAAGTGAACATCATATAACATGTGAATTTAATTAATAAATATAATATTAATGGTTTAAGTTAAAAATAAATCATATAACCCAAAGGACGAGATTTGAGTTAACAAAGTCCCTTACCCTAACTCATAACTTACACAAAAGTGATTTAACTTCTTGTATCGTAATGATAAACATATTAATAACTTATTTTATAACCATAATCATATTTATTTCTATTTATAAATTTCATTTGTAATTATTCTTTGCATTCATATTAGTTTTTTTTACCTATTTTCCCATAATGGGTATTTTATAGTTTTGATCATTTGTACCAATTTCATAAGAGCTATGTTAGAATCAGTTATTATTCCAAATTAAATTATTAAAATATCATTAAATATAGTACTATTCATGATTTATAATGATTTATAAATTTTCAATATCCTTTCATGAGCACATTTTCTTTATCCTAGAAGATGAAATCAACAACAAGCATATTTGAGTGATTTTTAGCCTATGATGGTTGTTTTATTATTTAAGGAGTTTAAATATTGATTTATCCTTCACAAAACCAAAAAAAATATTTTCATATTTATATAATATCATATATGTAATTAAGTTTTCATAATCATCCATGATAAAACTTCATAGTATTTTTCAATTATGTGGTCAAACCGACCCAAACTTGAATATACCATAATTAATAGATGATTATGTGGTGATTAAGTTACAATATCATTATACCAATAGTATAATGATATATTTTAGTTTTTATTTATTTGATATATTATAATTAGAAAGAATCATGAGAAGAAGTGATGGATATAAAACACTTACATGGTTTAAATAAATTTTTTTCCTCTTAGTTTTCTTATTTAAGACCGTTAATTTTATAACAATTGTTCTTCACTCATATCATTAATATGTTATTAAATATGTATTAATAAAAACCTTATTAATGTCATTAACATCTTACTTATTCTTTAAAACCTTTCTTAGAACCATCCATGAAAGGCAATAATGAAAAAAGAACTTGTTTATACATGGAGGCAGTATCCCCCCCCCCCACGCACACGTTTCACGTTTTCATTTTTTTTCTTAATGGAAAAGGGAAAGGTGGTTAATGATTATAGCATAATTATAAAAAAATATCAACATAACCATGATATTGATGTTATCATTTTAGTATGGTGTAATGAAATTTTAAGAATAAAAATTTCACAAAACTAAATAGGAATGAGAAATATAGGTTAGGATATTATACCTTACTTCTTGGATTATCTCCTTTTAAATGAGGGTTAAGGATTTTAGGGATGATATTTTGAGAAGAAAAAAAACTATTGAAAGTAGATAACAAGTCATAGGATATGTTTGAAACAATTTTGGGATGAATTAAGGGGGTTTTGGTGGGAGGGGAAGTGAGTATAGAAGAGCCCAATTTATAATAGAGAAGGGATGAATTTTTTTGTAAATAACCATAATTCTCAATAATGAAAAGTTAATATCATGAAAATTGGATAAAAAATTGAGAAATAATTGGGTGGTGAAGAGATAAGGCCAAGATATCTTAAACCATTTTTCTGAAACATGTTTCAAACATTTTTCAATTCCTTTATCTCTTGAATTATTACTTTTTAATTTTATCTTTTACCATAGTTAATAGTTTTTACATAAGGAAACTTAATATTTATGCCTACACATAAAGTGGTCCTTATTAGATAATTAATTCTTAATTATTCTAAATTTTAAATCCATTTTTTATGATTAAATTTCTAAAGGTGCTAATTTTTTTAATATAATAAATGTACAATGTATTAAAACTTTTTTGATAAAAATATTACTTGAGTTATAAAATATCAGCCATTAGTTTTTAAACTATGAAAAATATTTTTAAATGTACAATATAAATTATAAAATTAAAAAAAAAATCTAGAAATTTTTTTCATAAATTTTTAAGTCGTAATTATATACTAATAATGAAATAAAAGTTAGAGTATTAGTAAAAATAGTATATTTCATTATTCATCTAAAAATAATTTTTTTGAAAAAATATCATGAAAATATAACAAGTAAATATTTCTGTGATTAGTCAAAAAATGAAGTTATTTTTTTCAAATTAACATCTTAAAATTTATAAGTTTTACTTTTAAATAAAATCATATACTATAGTGAAAGACTGTTTTTATACGAAAACAAATTTTCAATATAATAAATATTCTTCTCATATTTCCTATAAATTACTAATTAAAATATTGTTAATCATTTATTCATGAATAATTACATTATAATTGAAAATTAAATTATATAAAACGATTTTATTAGTTTCTTAGCTACACTAGTTGAGTCTCTATTTAATGTGAACTTTATTTTGTATTGTTTTTTATATATTTATATATATTTCATAATTAAGATACCACTAATATACTTGTAAATTATATAGCTAACTTAAAATGGTTTATATGTTTCTGGTATTGTTGTTTCATTTGGATAAGGATTCCAAATATAATGTTTATTAAAATAAAAAATTTTAATAAAAATCGGATCATTACAAATTTTCCTCCTACCCACCCTGCCCATCGCTCCTCCATCCCCGCGTACCCTCTCCTGACTATATCCCCACCCACTTCCCAATATTATATCTACTCCAAAATTTTCTCCCCCCATATCTCTCAAAATCTACTAGGATTCTCCCCGCATCCCCATCTCCTCATCCCCTCCCATGTATCTTTACCATCCTCCCAATCTCCAACCACTTTTTCTCACTCATCAATTCTCTATTACACATCCATGATAATATATCTCCTTGGAACATATCATCACATCACACATCCCTTGTAGATCTCAACAAATAAAATCTACATGATCGGGTTTGAGCTATAGAAGATTTTGTAGTAGAGCTGCTTATCACCAATTAACAAAACTCTCACCATAGTCTCAACAACAGGAATCCACTTATCCACCATATAATTTGGGTAACTTCATCAATGATTCATGAACTTATGATTAAAATGGAGGATGTTACTAAATATTTGTTTCCACAGGTGGAAGTTTTGATCTGTTGAATCCCTCCTCCAATATGGGTGAAGTAAAAATGTCCTTTTGAATTTCCCCCGTAATAGGGACTCAAAGCTTATGGAATGTTTTGTGAAGATAAGAATCACCATTAGGTGGTGTGATGAGTTCAAAATAAAGGCCTTATTTGAGGGGGATCTAGAAGGTAATGATTTCAGGAACTTCTTTATATTCATACCTAGACAATACCATAATAAAACCCACAATACATTGAGTTCATATTTTTATTATTGAAAATTATTTAGATTTGATTTTGGTATTTTTATATAGGTATTAATCAACATACCATGATGACATATGGCCTCTGTATTGGAGCTTGTTGTTTTTCAACTGCCTTGGTAGGTGGATGGTGCACCAACTCCACCCACCATGATAAGTGGAAGCCATGGGAGAAGTCCATGGTAGGTGGTGGGATTTGTGGGAGAGTTGTGTCAAACTTGACACCTCCCACTATTCCTATTTAATAATGGCCATGAGAGATTCAATAATCATCCGATCTAAGAGAGATCATTGTATCCAAAGAGATCTAGGAGTGCTCCATTTGTGATAAATAAATGGATGTGTGTGGAAGGGGACTCTTGTAACATTTCTTCCTGTTGAAATAAATCTCAATTTATCTCCACTCATCTATCTAAGTGGTCAGTGAACCAAAAAAATTGGTATCAAAGGAAGGTTTTGGTGAAGTGTGGTGAGCAGTTGAGTTTTTCTAGTGACCAAAAAATTCAAGTTTTTTGGAATCCTATTTAGAAGGTAGATTCTGAAAGTTCACGACAAGCCAATTCCAACATCGTAAATGGCGTCACAAACAGAGCTAAAATGATCTCCCTAGAATCAGTCAAAGTTTGGTCAAACCTTGGGTGCTACTATACCCCTTACTATAGAAGAAGGCACTATTTGGGAACTGACGACATTTCATTTGAGTTTTCGGTAGCTTCACTAGCACGCCACGTCATCACTACATCATTGGACGATATTTACCATTGATACTGTTTTGATCATATCTTGATCAATTAGTGTCTGATTTTGACAATCCAAGAGTTGATTCCATCATTTTCGACCATTCTGGATGCAACAGTGGGATCCATTTTTTAGATTCTATACTAGAGTTCGGAAGAATTAAAATCCAATGGAGGGACCATCCACAGGAGGTGGTCTAGGGGCCAAAAACGGACACCAAAGACTGAGTGGGTCAATATATGGTAGGAGACCATCATACAAATGATACTATTATGGCATGATGGGTCACATAAAAAGAACTATCGAAATTTTCTATAAGAAAAGGGTCAAATTAGCAACCAACAAAGAAGAAATGGAGACGTGCATGTGACAGTCTCTAGAAAAATCATGCTTTTCTCTAAAGATGAAGAAGAAACATATTTTCATACTTCAATCCAAGACCCAGAATGGGTGGTAGATACTAAAAAACATACCATGTCACTCCTCCTCATGAATATTTCTTGACTTATCAAGCTGGTGACTTTGGTGGAGTCAATATGGGAAATAACAGTTCAACAAAGATTGTTGTCATGGGTGATATCCAAGTCATGACAAACATTGGATACACAATCACCCTCAAGGATGTTTGGGATGTTCCCAAACTTCGACTCAACCTATTATCAGGTATATAATTTGATCGATAAGGCTATGAAAACATATTCAAAAATGGAACATGGAAGATGATTAAATGATTAATCATCATTTTCCGAGACCACTAATATGGTACGTTGTACAAAAATCATGTGAAGATATGCAAAGATAGCCTCAATATAGTGGAAGGAGATACATCCAATATGTGGAATATGAGACTTGACCACATGAGTGAAATATGGTTATCTACCCTAATGAAGAAGAAGTACATTAGTATTGACAAGGATGCATAACTTGATCCTTGTAAATACTGCTTGTATGGGAAGCATCATATAGACTCCTTCAATACTGCTTCATCAAGGAAATCATAGTTATTTGATCTCATTCACTCTGATGTATGCGGACCCATGGAGGTGGATTCATTGGGTGGTAACAAATATTTTCTATCCTTTATCGATGATGCATCTCTAATGGTGTAGGTGTTCTTCATGAGGCTGAAGGACAAGTACTGGACTACTTCAAGATGTTCCATTCCATGGTGGAGCGTGAAACTGGAAGGAAATTGAAGTTTATTCATTTAGAAAATGGAAAAGAGTACAAATATAAAGAATTTGATGCCTATTGCATAAGTCAGGGCATTTGACATGAGAGGATAGTCCCATGCACCCTAAAACACAATGGAGTTGCATAAAGGATGAACAAAACCATCATAGAGAAGTTCATAAGAATGATGAGTTTGGATAAGCTTCCTAAGACATTCTGAGGGGAAGCTGTTTATGTTTCATGATACCTCATCAACTTATTGTCCTTGGTCCCAGTGAGTTTTTATATTCCACATAAGATATGGTCTATTAAAAATCCCTATTACTCCCATTTACTAGTATTTGGATGTTTATAATTTTTAAATGTATCCAAGGAGCTTAAGAAGAAGCTAGAAATAAGATCTACTACATGAATCTTCATCAACCATGGAGACAAGGATTTCAGATACAAGCTTTGGGACTCCCATGAGAAGAAGGTGATTATAAGTAGAGATGTCATATTCCAAGATAACCAGACGATCAAGCACATTCAAAATCCTAGAATGTCTCAAAGATAAAGTGCCGAGGAATAAATTCTTGATCCAACACCTATACCAACACCGCCTATCATGGAAGAGGAGGAGGTGAAAGAAGACTCATCAGTAGTGGACCAGGAGGCAGTGGAGGAGGATATTGACCAGGGGAGACTCAACCCTCTCTACAAGAAGTTGTAGAACCATCACAGGAGCTTGGTGATGTTGTGCCTACTGAACCAAAAAATTTCACAGGTTCGATGATCTTTATAGGGAAGGATTCTTTTAACAAAATATTTGGAGTTAGAGTACCTATTTCTAACTGATGAGAAGGATCTTTAAGGATATCAAGAATCATATCAACATTTTCTATCATTGGATACACAAATTGATTGATCAAAAGATTCTGTGAATCTTGAAGATCCGCATGAAGGAGAACATAGAAGATATGCTGACAAAGGTGGTTGCTCGAGAGAAGTTGGCCCTTTATAGATGCTCCAACGGATTGCAGCTGGAGGGGGAGAATTTATGGAGCTTGTTCTTTTCCAACTACCTTGGTAGGTGTCTAGTGCACAAAATCCACCCACCATGGTAGGTAGAATCCATGGGAGAACTCCATGGCAGGTGGGGGGATTGGTGGGAGAGTTGTGTCAAACTTGAAACCTCCCACCATGACTATTTAAGGAGTGCCATGAGAGCCTCAATCATCTACCGATCCAAGAGAACTCATTGTATTCAAAGAGTGCTGGGAGAGCTCTATGTGTGAGAAATAAAGGGAGGTGTGTGGGAGGGGTCTCTTGTAACATTTATTCCTATTGAAATAAATATTTCTTTCCCTCCATTCATCTCTCTTAGTGGTCCGAAAACCAAAACACTTCGATAAGGCCTTTAGTACCTTTATAACCTAGATGAACAAAGATCAATTTCATGTTTTCCACCCCATCCAAAGAAGCTAATTCATTTTCATATTTTTGTGCTTTATTTATGACTTCTCCTCCATAAAAAGATAATTACTCCCTTCATCCCATTCAAAATAGATATAATTAACCCATTTTAGAAATAAAATTCTTTTCTCCATTTAGTTATAATGAATTTTTCCATTTTAAGTAAATTTTAAGTAAAAAAATTATTTTACTATTTATTTAGTTTGGAGTATTGTATTATAAATGAATAATTAATATTATTTTAATTTCAGGTAATCAGTAGATGACAGTTATAAATAATATCAATTTCATTTCTCTTTCCTTCAAATGATATTTGGAAGATATTCATCAAGTAAAGAATTTTTACTCAACTATCTTGATTTTTTGTTTGTTTTTAGGCTTAATTTTCTCAAAATTTGATATTTACCATGGTTTCCATTACTTATGATAAAAGTTTATTCCTTTTTATTTTTTTAGGTTTGTGAAATTCTATCAAAAAATTGAGGACCTTTCCTTGAATATTTTTTTAAAATAAATATTTAGTGCTAACTTACTCTACATGTAGTTTTGTTATTTATTGTAAAGCACATATTTTTTATTTTTATTATGAAATGCATAAAATTTATATGGTTTTAATAATTTTGGTGTAATTTTGTAAGATTTTTATTGTGAAATTATTTTATGTGGCAACTTATTGTGCATACCCTTAGGGTTAGGATATTTTTTAGTATATTAAAACAAAAAGTTTCTTTTTATAGGGATCAAGGGAGGGATTGATTCATTGACCATGTTTTATTACATATAGTTTGTTTCCACAATAACAAACGCTTGATTAATATTTAATTTATTTCATTAATTTTATTCCCTTATTTTGTAAATATAGTGTTTTCAAGAATCAAAATTGCAAACACATTAATGAATATTTCAACTATTTGGATTATAACAAGGTCATCATGTGTGTGGGATTCCATAAGTTTCTCTCATTGACCTAATACACAACAAATAAGGTATACAGATTAGGTTACCTTCATCTTCGTGTTTCACCTTATACTTCCCCCTTCTTAATATTTCCATATTTATTTCCAATCTTATCCAGTGGTCCCAATTTTATGTCTCTTAAAAATTTCACCTTATCGTTTTTTAATCTTAGGTATTTATTTAACAAACTACTTTGTAAAGTTTTTGACTTCCTCAAGAATGGTATCCATGGTACCAATTTATTTAAATTTGATTTATTTATGTTTTAATATGAATTTCCTATACATATTATTCTTAACCACACTACACACCATATCACTATTACCTAATTTCTATATTATCCTATAATATTAATAATTTCTTCATAATAACACCATTATATTTTCTTACTAAATTTCATGTTTTAAATTAAGTATTAGTTTTACTAATATTATTACAATGTATATTCAATTTTCATATTTTTTTAAATATATAGTATAATTTTATTATATCTAAAAAATTTTCTCTATAAATATATGAATACACATACCAAATGTATATAAAATATAAAATTATACTATTTGGTGTAAATTATTCTCCATGTGTGATCTCCTCCATTCACTATTTCCCTCTTCTCCGCACATTCTCACACTCCTCTCACTCAATTTAAAACATAAAAACCATATTTTTCACTCACCCTCGACCCCCTATCTCTACCTCTGACACTACCTCACATTAGCCACAATCACCTCACCATGACTGTGATCTCCTCCCCTTTTCCTTCCCCCCTCAAAACCCATGATCTCATTTTCACTTCCTCCTCCCCTGAGCACCAAAAATCACCATCTTTTCTCATGGGTTCACTTCAACCTAGATAATCTCCACCGTCACTACATCACCATGCTCTGAACCCTCTCATAGGTTTTCATGACCTCAACTCCACATCCTCCACTTGTAGTGGACCTTAAAACTCAGGTAATTGAGATTTTATAATCCGTTGAACCATTTTGTATCTCACATTCACTTTATACATAATTGTTTCTTATTTGTTTGATCCATGTTTTGGTATTTCTTATTTCTATCTTCATGATATTCCTTTCTTCTTTAGTAGCGATTAATTTTTTGAAATTTCTTTATATATATATAAATATATAAATATTTAGTTTCCAAAATTTCTTAGTTCTTACCCTATCATAAAAAATTTATATTAATGAATAATTGTATTTATAGCTGTAGTGATTTTACCAATTCTTTAATGATAACAACATCCTAAATTGGGAAAACATAATTTCAACTACATGGATTTTTATATGGAAGGAATACGCCACTGTTAACTGATTACCTTATTATTCTCTAACAAAAAAATGTTAATTTAAATCAAATACATTGTCTCCAACAATAATTATCTTCCCTCTTACAACTATCCAATTTCCATGATTATGTAAAATATATTTTTTTATTTTTTATTTGGAATGAATTAATTTCTTAGGTGTATCTTTACAATGTTCATAATATAACCATGTTTCTGTTTTCATATTATGTATTAAAAATCGATAATTATTTTATATCCTTTATCATGCATAAAAATTTTCAATATATGTATAATACACTTTTAGGTTATGAATATTATACAATCATAAATCCCTTTTAGTCATTTTTTGGTGTCTAAAATTTCTAGGCCCTCCACCAGGATTAGAAACTTCTTTATTAATTAATAATTTTGTTTACAACTATAGGGATTTCCCTACTTATTCTATTATAATAACATCCAAAATTGGGAAACCCTAATTTCAATTGTTGGGATTTTCCCACGGAATACATCCATCAATGTTAATTGATAACCTTATTATTCACCATACCCAAATAAAAAATAAATGAATATAATCAAACATAAAATATTAAGATTTCAAAAAGGATAAAAATTTCCCAAATAAAACAATAAAAATAATATAAAACTATAAAGAAAATAAATTTTAAGAAGTTATTTCTAGGATCATAATATTTGAAACTCAATTTTTAAAAAAATGTAGAATTTAGTTTCTACTAGGTTTTTGTTTTTTTTTCTATCAATTTTTTATATGTCTATATTACATATGAAAACACTTGATTATATATTCATATAGTATATTATGTAATATTTATTAATATGTATACAATTTCCAACTATTCTATAACTAAGTGGTAAAGGCTCCTTCTTGGCATCTAGGAGGTCCTAGGATCAAGCCCTATTGGGCGTAGGTACTATTAAGTATTATGTAGGTGGTGATATAGGCAGTGATGCAGACAATGGCGTAGTCCTGGTGACACAGGAAGGATGATGCATACATGACGCTGCACTGGGCTTTCAGGCCATGTAATGGTCTTTAAGCCCACTAGGCCTATGAGCCATGTACTAAATAAATAAGTCTTGATGGGCGTGTTATCCCTTTGGAGGGGGCTATGGTCTGCCTTTCTGACCTATGTGTGTGGTTTTTGTGTGTGTTTGAATGTAATTTTACCCCCAAACACTATATATATATATATATAATATTCATACAATGCTACCCCTCAATTCATTTTTTCCTTCCAATTTTCTCCTCCTCTGCCCATGAGTGGCACTGATTTTCTTTCTTCCCTAGTTTTTAATGTGACACTTTTGAGAAAATCATTTTATACATAGAAAAATATAATTCTATTTGTACATGTATATTTTTTTTAAATAAATGTTTTTTTATTTTATAATAAAATAAATACCATGAAAATTCACAAGTGAGGGACACTAGTAATTAAAATAGTCTAATCACTAATCAACATTTTTTATAATAAATTATGAAATATTTTTGAATTTTTTATAAACATATAATTACCTATTAATTTTATTTAATTATATATTTCTTTAAAATACATGAATAAAAATTCAACAATGTTGTATTAAATATAAGAGTACTATATAACCCAATTAATTATTTCACTAATTATTATTTTGATAATGGAGATTGAACATTGATCAATGATATTCAAATAAAAAGGATAATCAGATATTCTAACATCTTGATAAAAAACCCATGATCAAATGTGGTTATTACTTAATGATTTAGTATATAAAGAACCTCTCTGGATGTGTGTGTCTGTTCATGCACATGAGAGAGAAAGAGAGGGAGTGTGTGTTTGTGCATGAGTGAGAAAGAGAGAGTAGAAATAAGATTCCTAGTTGTGGAAATCTGAGTGAAGAAAGATCAATAACTTGTTTAAGTTTCAGAATATGAAATGATAAAATATTTTTGATGTAATGTCATTTTATTTGGTCAAAATCTCACCTCATGTCTTGGTGAAATTTCCTAAAGTAGTTATTATATCACTTTCTAATCTTTATTTATTAGCATAAATTTTACAACCCAGCCCCACTGAGAACCCTTCTTAGGCCTGCAGTGAAGATGAGAGTGACCCCCTCACAAAACCCACCTCTAAAAGTCCATTGGGTGGTGACTACCACTGAGGGTATAAATCACACAAATGAGATACATTACCCTCATAAAGACAAGGAATGTAGTAAAAACACCAAAAACTGAATCCATAATTTAAATAAAATAGTATCCTTTAATAATCATGGTGCATGTAAATGTAATATAAATACAAGTATCTAAGATAAAATACCAAAAAAAACTTATAGGCACCAAATCCAACCACATTACCCAACCTCCAATCTTCTAATGTCCAAATCGATCTCTAAATCCCTTAGAAAGCCCTTTAATATATATATATATATATATATAATGGTGAGAATACATGTATAATCAGAAGGATCCTCTTAAAAACCACTATTTTAAGTATGGAAAAAACATACTAACACCTTAGTGAGTAAATGGAATACTAAACATGCACATATACTAGGGTTTACCAACCCAACCCCCAAAAGGCTTTATTACCAAACATCACATCCAAGTATGATAAAATAATATCAAATAATATAGTAAAATGGAACATTACACTAGTTCCCCACTGTTTTGGTTCTCTCACAGCCAAATAATAAACATCCTGGTGGTCCCATACCTTCCATGTCATCATAACCATATCCACACATCCACATATCACATAACTACATCATAACCGCATAACCATGAATCCACAATTACATATCATATATCTATATCTCAAATGAACAATATAATTACATCATATTAGGGTTTCATGAAAATTAAGGACATTAAACTCATGCCCTCCTCCTTCTATGCACAACCTTCACTAAATACCACATCATCATCCAACCATCATCATATCATTCACACTTTTGAATTATGTCTATCACATCCCATACATATAAAAATCTATCCATCATAGTTGTACCATGTCTAAAAGGGGGATATGGGTAAAAAGACTAGTCAACAATTCATTCCCATACTATTCTAAATGTTTTAAGAATACACCCAGAACCCAAAAAATTTGGCCATCGGTAAGGTTATCTGACTCGGGTGGGGTGTGTAGGAAATCACAAGGAAAATACAATATTAATATCACAACCACACACACAAGACTGACCTAAAATGTTATCATAAGAAAAACACTCCCCGACCTATAATCATTACCACATATTAAAAATCTTCCATTAACAATAGTAGCCACTTCTACATCATAGACCATCCCCACCACCCCACATAAAACAGACACCACATCAGTCATGGTATCCCTATTTAATCACTTATTCAACCAATTAAATATTTATCATTTACTAGCCATATTATATTCATTATGTTGTTCATTAATTATATTTAATGAAAAACCATTCAAAATTTATCACCCACTAGGATGCTTTGGGTATTTATGATTTGGGTGGTGATGCAAGTATGATGTTATCCTGGTGAAGAAAGTAGGATGATGCAGTCATGGCACTGAACTAGTCCTTAAATTAATGTTCATGGGCCACTTTTCCTTGGGCATTCATGCTATGTAATGGTTCTCCCTATACCTAGACAGAAAGAGGTTTTTTCTTTCATAATAAATAGAGACTTCAACCCCAAATAAAAAAAAAACAAACCATCACCCAATATTATCCCATCCACTAACCGATCATTTCAATTATGACTATCTTTAGAAAAACCCACCATTATTCATTCCCAGCAAAATTTCTATTTTCATATTTGTTAATTTCATTTTATCCCATACCATCAAACATATATTATAACATCTCTAAACCCCACAACTATACCTCATGAACACCTCCATGAAACCCATTCCAACAACCGATAAAATCTCCACAAACCAGACCCCCTTTAATGAAATCACCCTTACCATCACCACAGAAACAATAGTAACATCTAAAGGTTTCAGACATAGCTGTATATATCATTAGGAATAGAAAAATATAATTTTTTCATAATTAATAAATAATACAATATTCATATGAAAAATAATGTTGTAACTAATGAAATTAATTCAAAATTTAATTAACATAAGAAAGTAGAATCATAAAATATAATTTATAATTAATTTATATATAGATTTAGACTTACCTTATCTTGTAATTTTTTATTTGTTGATGATGTGGTTTAATAATCTCATCAAATAGTCTTTACATTATAATATATAAGGGCTGAACCCACTAGTGATTATATACTCAAGCTCAAAAATCTTAGAACATCATCATAGAATCATAGCGTACTAGTATAACTAATACTGATTGCTAATTCCATCCATCAATATTTGAAACAAGAATAAATTCATGGATGATGGATTATTTAGGTTCTATTAAAGTCTTTATAGGGTGGTAGAGAATTGATGCTCTTGTTCTTGAGTGCGTTCTTGTGAGGTTTCTCTCTTATGGATTGAGAGAATTCTCTCTTATGTTTGTTGTGCACAATAAGCAACTGACCCAAGAATGTGATATAACCAGGAATTTATTGAGATAGGTTTGGGTTGGTAATTGCACATAATCCTTTATACAATTCCTCATTCCTTAGCGAACCCCATGTTTAATAATAATATATATAATATTCATTTTTTATTGACATGCACAATCCCTGTAGATAAATAAATATAATTTGGTAAATAAATAAATAATAATTTATTTAAATGATATTTAATATATCATTTTTAATCAGACCTTGATACTAGATCCTTTTATCATCCTTAGTATTTACCAATCCTTAATTAATGACTATTTATTTAATAAATAAATATTACTATATTATCCTCTAAAAAATATATAAAATATTATATTCACTAAATCTTGGGAATTAATATTTTTTATTATTTAACTCAAATATTTATTCCTCTAAATAAATTATGATTAGATCTTGAAGATAAAACAATATTGAATAAATATTAAATAAAAAATTAGGATAATATTTATTCTAACTTGTTAAATTCAAAATATAATTTAACTATGATTTCAGATACACTTATTGTGTGACCTTATAGGCCATTTTCTCAGTGGTATTCGAAAAAATTGCCTAATTTCTATGTTTATCATTTAAAAATATGACAATTCACCCAAATATAAATATGATAATTTCATAATGACATTAAAACTCATATGAATTATCAAATTTTAATACAATTCATTTATCAAGATATCTCTAATAAAATAGGTCACATGTTTGTGTCATCAACCTATGTGCTCAATGTATCTTTCTTTGATTTTCTGTAAATGAAATTTCCCACAAAATAACATATCAATTGATTTATTTATGTTGTTAAATTCCCATAAAATGGATTAGGATATCAATTTTTATTAAATAATATAAGCGTAAAATCCTTTCTTTCATTATTCATTAATGCAATATCACTCATGACATACCCAACGTATCCTACTTAACTGTGAACATATGTCATCATGGGTTTCATAAATACTTCCATTTACATGAATAATGGTATAAATTAATAAAAATATTAAATTTTAAGGGCCAATATACACTTATGTAAATTGGAACATCCAATAACATATATAAATATGGATTTCATAATTGTGGGTCATGTTCTTATAATCTAATTCTTTGAAAATTACAAAAGGTCTACTCTATGAAAAAGCATCTCAAAGTTCAACGAGTATCAAAACCTAATAGACTTTATCATTTTGGTTCTATCAAATGATACCATCCAAATATAGAAAATATATTTAAGAATACTATCATAGTAGTTTTAGTGTTTCATTATTGTGGGGAACTACTCTGACCTTTCAGTGTGACAATTACTCATAGGAAATTATCAAATACTATGTAATGTAGAATAACAATCATAATGTGATAATTTTTTTATTGATATTAAAAATAATGAACAAAGGTAATCATAATATATATATAATTTGGTTCTAGGGTACCAACTTCAACATACTACCACTTGAACTAAAGACAACTACTAACAACCTTCAATCCAATATCTCTTACATTATATACAAGATTATATTAGGAAAAGATGTTAGTGAAGGGGTCTTTAATGTTTTCCTCCATGGAATATCTACTCAGTGATATTTCACCCTTTTATGAAAAATCACACAATAGGTGATATTTTTGGAGTATGTGCTTCATCCATTGATGTGAACTTGGATCCTTTGCAAGATCCACCACTATAATATTATAACAATATAATGCGATATTTTATTTAATCTTAGGTGATCCCATAAATATCTTGAACAATATTGCATATTTAAATGACTTCTTTGGATGCATCAGAAGCTACTATATACTAAGAATCCTTTTCAGAATCATCTACAATCGTCTACTTTGAATTCTTCCAACTCACAGCTCCTATATTGAGACTATATATATATATTAACCATGAATTCAGATTGTTTTGATCTATCTTAAAGCTACTATCTGTATAACCAATGATGACTAGCTCCTTGTATCCTCCATATACTAAGAACACATCCTTAGTTCTCCTTAAATACTTAAGGATAACATTAACAATAAAAAATACCATTCACATGGATCCACTTGATATCTTCCTACCATGCTCAAGGCATAGAAAAAATCAATCCAAGTACATAATATTACATAAATAATTGATCCTATCACATAAGAATATGGGATATTACTCATTCTGTCTCCCTATCATATTGTGTTTGAGGATATATTTTATTGTAGATATATATTACATGTGACACTAAAACCAATCACATCATTCCATGATAAATCTATTTAGTATTTGGTAAATGTATGTTCCTATAATTAACCTAAGAAACCACTTGGATCTATCATGAATAATCTTGATGCTATGGATATAGGCTACTTCATCTAATCCCTTTGTGGAGAAACACTTCTTCAACTATTACTTAAATGACTATAATACTGGTATATCATTTCTAATAAGTAATATGTCATTGAAATATACTACAAGGATAACAAACACACCCCATTTTACCACTTTTAAACACATATATCACATTCATTATTAATGAATCCAACTTATTTTGTAGCTTTATTAAACTAAATGTTACATGACATTGATTCTTGCTTCAATCCATAAATGTATCTCTATAACTTGTATACCATTATTTCATTTCTTTGAGTCATAGAACCTTTTTGTTGTACTATATAGACATCTTCGTAAAGGTTCTCCTTAAGGAAAGATTTTTTAAAATCCATCTTCCAAATATGATAGTCAGGAAAAATGGTTATACCGAGTAGAATTCTAATGGATTTAAACATGGATAATGGAGATTTTTTTGTATTAGTATATGGATTGGAACTATTTAAACCCTTTATGTACTATCCATGCTTTATATGTATTCACTTTATCTTCCATGTGAAGTTTTATCTTGAATACCCATTTTAACCCAATGATATTTATATCAACTAAAAAATCGAACAAAAACCCAAACTTGGTTTTGATACATGGAATCTATCTTATATTTCACAGAATATTTCCATATTATAGATTATAATATCTCTACTACCTCCTTGTTGGAAATATGATCATTATAGTCGGAAAATAATGAGTCACCATCCTTAGTGACTAGAAAACTGTGTCTTTATGGATCTCTAGCCTCTCTATAGCTCCTATGAAGTACTTGTGTTTGAGGAAAAACATTTTCCATGGAGACTTATGGAATCCATTACTATATCTACTCTTTTGCATATAAATACCAAGAAACTAGTATGTCAGAGTTGGTGGTAACATTATTATATTGGTATAACATACAAGTGATCACATCCCAATAGACCGGATAGTTTAGTAGTATTGGTAAACCAGAGTCATACATAAAAATCATATTACATTTTAAAATAGAATATATAACCCAGTATTCTATTTAAGAACACCATTATTCTCCCTTTCATTTCCTTGTATATCATTTTTAGTACACTTCCTTATTGGGCATGTATTGTCTCAACAATAATATATAATTTATGATGATTTTGATGTTCACAAATACCCTTGTTTGTTTTCTAATGAAGTTTTTTTGAGTGAGTTCTATAGGAATTTATATTCTATTCTAAGGAATTTAGCATTATGGGAATGAATCTGGAAACACTGTTATCAACCCTATGTTACGCTGAGAAGTGAAATGGTTGCATATGGTATCAACCCTATGTTATGCTAAAATAGTTTTCATTTGGATCAAAATCATTATGTTTTAAGAATAATCAAACGTATGGATCATCAACCCTTCGTTGGAGTCTAGATTTACTTTTCATACCCAATACGTGGAAAATTTGAATGTATGGTTAATCAATGCTACGTTCGAGATTTTATGCTAAAAATGTAAATTTATGAATTATCATCACTATGATACTTTTGTTTCCTACATTACATGAAGATGAAAGTGTGGTTAAGAAACCATACATTGGTAAAGGATCCCTAAACTACGCAAATGAACCCTACTCTATACTTATCAACACTACATTGTTTTCTCAACGACAAAGTTTTTCAAGCTACATTTTCAATCTAAGATTACTGCAATGGTCAAGTCAGAATTAAAGACCAATTCAAGGATCATTTTTATTGTTTAAAAAACCATGTTCATAAAAAAAAATAACTCATATTTCTTTGGGAATTTTTGACTCCCCTTGTCATTTGGAATTTGAATTACCATGATTAATCAAGCTATTTTTTTGATATGAAATACCGCAGTAAGTTTTTTTGTTCTATATATTCATTCATTGTATATCTTAAAAATTATATATTTTTGTGTGATAAGAGATTCATATATGAGACTGTTTTATTGAAATTATCATTTATAGTGCTGCTATAACGAGTATTCTATTCTAAAAGAAGGTACAATTTGGAGATATACTTGTTCAATATTTTACTATTGTAAGATTAATAATTTTTTTTAAGTTGATACCTTATTGAAGATATGTTTACAACAAGGATTGATTCATACTATTTCATTCTTGAATATATTATTTTATAAAGAAGAAGATCCATCATTTTTCAGTTGATTTCTGCTATAACTGTGAAGATCAACCTAAACCTTTTCAAATAAAACTTTTTTGATTTATTAGAGTTTCAACTACTCATACTCAGTTATAGTGGAGTATTAGCTTCTCAATATAAGTTGTGGATAATAGGTTCTTTGTTAAATAACCAAAATACATTTTTTTAGTCTTTTTGTAAAGGTTTCAACTGCCTTCACTTAGTTGTGGTTTCTTGGTCTTGTGATAAGAGGACCATACTAGTGGAATTTTCCAAGCTCACATAGAGAGTTATTAATAGAGTGGACTAGGGTATTTTTTCCCCAAACCACTATAAAAATCTATGCTCTTTATTTCTATTTTTCCGTAGCATATTTTCATATAGAATAAAAACACTACATATCTGCATAAATCATAGTGCGTTTAAAAATACAAAATTGGGGAAGATTTTTGAAAAGGCATAATTCACCCCCTCCAATATTACTTTGTATATTCTGACCTAACATTAGTATCAAAGGAAAGCTTATAGATAAATCTATAGAAATCTAAAAAGTATAAGGTCTATACAAAGATGGAATGGATGATCTTAGAGAATGAATTTCAATGGTATGTGATCCATATTTTAATGGTGAAAATTACGGATGATATAAATATCGAATGATTATCTATATAAAGAATCTTAGATTCAGATTCTACTAAAAAATTATTACTCCTTATAAGATTCCTGAAAAACCAGAAACTTGGTATGCAGCAATAGAAGCTGAATATGATATAAATTTAAAGGCAACGAATGATATTATTTGTAGTGTTGGACCAAATGAATTAAATAGTGTATCACAATGTCCAAAAACATATGAAATATGGAAAACTATAGAAGTTTATAATAAAGTAATAGACAATGTTAGACACATGAGATATGATACAGTTATGATAAAATTCTACACATATAGAATGTTTGATTCTGAAAATATCATACAGATGAATGGAAGGATTACATAAATTTTGAACAATATTACAACCTTAGGTGGACTCATCAAAGAAGTTGACCAAGCTTTGAAAGTTCACATAAAACTACCTTCAAAATGGAATGACATATCTACTACTATTTACCAATCATCACTTGTCAAAGATCTATAAATGAAAGAACTATTTTGAGACACTAATGATGTATGAAGAAGAAATGTAGGATGAATCTTAAGATCATAATATTTTAGTGAATAAAGAAAATACTTCTATGAAAGTGAAATCTTAGAAACATAGAAGAATATCAAAGCAAGAAGTCAAAATAGAGAAGAATTCAGATTTATCTGATTCTGAAATGGAATTGGCTCAACTAGCCAGAAATTTTATAAAGTTTTATAATAAGAAAAGGGGATTAATAAAATTCTTTAAGAAGGATGAGAAAGACTCAAGATATGTTAGATATTATGAATACAATAAATTAGGTCATATCAGACCTGATTTTCCTCAGATGAATGATGAAAGAAAATGGAAAGAAAGGAGATATCATAAGAATGATGATTATGGTAACAAAAGAAAAAGATAAATGAAATATACATGGATTGTATTTAAAGAATATATTAGTCCTTAAAATTATTATTTAGAGAAGGATAAATCAAATATAAAGGTTAATATGTGATTTATGGCTGAAGAGGAAAAGGTACAAACTTATTACTCTTTTGATTCTGATACTAGTAGTTTCTCAAATGAAAAATTGGTAGCCTATTATTCTATATTAGAATAAAAATATGATTCTTTTATAAGGAATCATAAATATTTAAAAAACATTCATAATGTTGTTTTATGTGAAATAAAAACTCTATTACAACAACATCAATATTTGATTGAAAAATTCAACTCACCTACTACAATTTGTGATGATCATGAAAAAAGTATAAAAATATTACAAGATGAAGTAGAATCCTATAATAGTGATACTATTGTTTTTAGTAAAGGAGAAAATACTTTAAACGAAATTATTGAAAAGGATGTCATTAAAAGGGAAAGATTTGGAATAAGAAGTAAGGGTTAGAAATTAAAATTATATAAAAGCTATTTTTTCCCAATTCTAAAAATTTAATATGTTATCATTGTGGGAGAAAAGGACATGTCACTAATAATTTTTATTTAAAAATCCTCAAATTAATGGTATTAAAATAGACTTTATTTATAAAAATTTTTCTGAACCAAGTGATATAAGTTGTGGAAACATAAAACAAATCTAGACTCCCTAATCATTGCTAGCTAACACTACTAGACCCAAGAAAATATGGGTACCAAAACAAATATATGTTTAAATGATTTTGCAGGAAACATTCCATAGAAAAAAGTGCTATATGGTATATAGAAAGTGGATATTCAAGGAATATGAGTGGATATCCATAAAAATTTAATATTCTAACTCTAATGGATGGAGTATTAGTCACTTTTGGTGACAATTCTAAAGGAAAAATAATTTAATTTGGAACTATTGGAGATCTATAAACTATATCAATCAATAAAGTACTATATGTGAAAGGGTTAAATAATAACATGATAAGTATTTCCCAACTTTTGGATGATGGTTTTATGTTTATTTTTATAAAAATTATTGCTCTATTTCTAAATATAAGTTACTTAAATTTAGATCAACTATAACTGACAATGTTTATACTTTGGATTTAAGTTCCTTATGTAAAAAGAAGGTGAATTTTTTAACTGTTAAGACAAATAAATCATGGATTTGTCATAGAAGACTTAGACACTATAATATATATGCTTTACATAAATTATCTAATAAACAATTATTTTCTAATTTTCCTAGTCTTAAGTTTGACAATGATAGATTCTGTGATTCATGACAAATTAGAAAGAAAAAAAATCATCTTTTAAATCTATTAACTAAATTTCTACATCTAATCCTTTAGAAGTTATCCATATGGATTTTTTTGGACCATCAAAGGTAGAAATTTTTACTGGTAAATTATCTGTTTTTGTTTTAGTAGATGATTATTCTAGATTTACGTGGATTTATTTTATAAAAATCAAAAGTAAAGTTTTCACTATTTTTGATTTTTTTGTAAAATTTCTCAAAATGAAAAAGTTTTTAAAATAATTTCATTAATAAGTTATCATATTGGAGAATTTGAGAATTAATAATTCAACTCATTTTTCTCAAATCTGGGTATTAAAAACTCCTTCTGTGCAATAAAAGCACATTAAAAAAATTGAATTGTTGAAAGGAGAAATATGACTATTCAAGAAATGGAAAGGACTATGTTGAATGAATACAGTCTTCCTACCTATATTTGGGAATAATCTGAAAGCACAACCTAATATATCATGAATAGAGTTTTAATAAGGCCTATTTTTAAAAATACACCTTAGGAACTTTGTAATAAGAGAAAACCTAAAGTACTTTAAAGTTTTTGGATTCAAGTTGTATATCTTAAATACTAAGAAAAATCTTGGTAAGTTCGATATGAAAGCTGATGAAGGAATATTTTTGGGATATTATGCTACCTCTAAATCTTATAGTGTTTAATAAAAATTCAATTATTTTTGAAGAATCATTTCATGTGAAGTTTGATGAAACTGACCCTTTTATTAAAGAGAAAGATCAAAATGATGAAATCACTGACTCTTTTGATAACATGAGATTTGAAACCCTTAAAAATATTTTGAAAATGTTATTAATAAAATTCAGTTCAGTTCATAAGAACATGATACTGAAGAACCTTAAAGTGTCTTGACTAGATAGTCTAGAAATCTAAAGTACCATCCTTTATAAACTGTTATTAGATACCTAGATACATGAATTAGAACTAGAATAAATTTATGAAACCTAGGTGAATTCTATGCATTTCTATCTCAGTTAGAACCTAAGACTATTGAAGAATCCTTAGAATATGAGAGTTGGATATTAGCAATGTAAAAAAAGCTAAACTTGTTCGAAAGGAATGATTTTTTGGAACTAGTATAGAGACCAAACGATTATATAGTGATATGAATCAAGTGGTTCATTAGAAATAAACAAGATGATCAAGGTATCATAATCTAAAAAAATCCATATTAGTAGCTAAAGGATATAATCAGGAAGAAGGTATAGATTATGATGAGACCTTTTCCCCTGTAGCTAGATTATAAGTCATTAAAATACTTTTATCTTATGTATCTCATATGAATTTTAATTTATATCATGTGAATGTTAATTATGCCTTTTTAAATAGTTATTTAATGGATAAAGTTTATATTTATCAACCTCCTGTTTTTGAAAATTATCAAAAACCAAATTCTATTTTCAAACTCACTAAAGCTCTCTATGGCCTTAAACAAGCACCTGGAGATTGGTAAGAAAATTTATGTTCTTTTATTTTGAAAAATAGATTCACTGTTGGATTGGAAGATCCAAAAATTTCCAATAAAACTATTTGTTCTAATATTTTATTAGTTCAAATTTATGTTTAAGATGTTATTTTTGGTTCAACAAATAAAAGTCTTTGTCATGATTTTTCAAATTTAATGCAGAATGAGTTATAAATGAGTATGACGGGAGAACTGAATTTCTTTTTAGGATTTACGATTTACCAAAATTATTATGTAAATGTTTTAAATAAAAGAAATTTAATTACTAATTTATTGAATTTTTTTTGTCTTGATAACAACAAGACAAATACATCTCCTATTTGTACCAATTTAAAACTTGATTTGGATGAAGCTAGAAAACCAATTGAAAAAAAGTTATATAGAGGTATGATTTGTAGTTTGTTATATCTTACTGCTAGCATACCATGAATTATGTTTCATGTATGTATTTGTGCTAGATTTCATTAAAATCCAAAAGAGTCCCATATTACCTATTTTAAAATAATTTTTAGATATTTATAAAGAACTATTTTTCAATCTCTTATTTACACAAAAAATTCTAGATTTAATTTAATCTCATATTCTGATGCTGAATTTTGGGGGTTTTGATTAGATAAAAAAGTACATCAAGAATGTACCAATTTTTAGGAAAATCTATAGTTTTATGGTGTAGTAAGAAACAACACTCTATTTTTCTATCAACCATTGAGGCAGAATATGTGTCTACTGGCTGTTGCTGTGTACAAGTACTGTGGATGAAAAAAAATCTACTGGACATTAGAATAAACTTTAATAGTATACCTATTTTATGTGATAATACAAGTGCAATAAATATTTCAAAAAAAATCCTATAAGTCATTCTAGGACTAAGAAAATTGATATACAACATCATTTTCATAGAGATCATATCCTTAAAAAGGATATTTATTTAGAAATTGTTAATAACAAATATAAATTAGATGATATTTTTATTAAACCAATTCCCAGTGCTAGTTTTTATTTTATTAATAGGGAGTTTGGAATAATTAATTTTAAGTAAATGTTTATTAATTTATTTCCAGTATATCTATTTTTATTTTAGTTATATTTGTTTAATTTGTTTTATTCAATGGTGTTTTAAGTTAGAATTTGATTTTGATTTGATTTGATTTTTCTTTTCAAAATTAAAAACTTAATGAGTATATCCTCAATCGGTGTGAGAAAACTATTTGATTTCTCCCACTCTCTTTCTCCTCTTCTACATGTCCTCTTGGCTTATATAGTATCTCTCTCTATATTTTGATTCTTGTGTAGTGAAACCATAAACCTTCAATCCCTTTAGTATTGAAATCTTTGGAGATGGTAACCTCCAAAAGATCTATTGATGTTATGTTTGAAAACAGTGTCCATGCTACAGAGAAATATCATAAGGTTTTGCAGAGAAAGGTAATTGATTTTGGCTATTTAGATTCTACAAATATTTATTTTAAGGAAGAAATGCGATTTCAAGGTTTGGTTTACACTTTTGGAGAAGACAACATGCCTATGGTATATGAAATAGAAGTAAAGGAATTATGTAGAAATGCTTCATTTAGTCTTGTATTTGAAGAAGACACCATTTTCTTTAAGAATAATTATTATGGGTTTTCTTTCTCATCTGTTGAAATGGATGAGATTGTACATTGTCTCCATGAGGAGGAGTTTTAGTTTTATTTAAGGAATATAATTAACGGAAGACATTCTTCTAAGGATATTATGTTTTCTTTGTTTGGAACAAGAACTATCAAGAAGGTATTTATGAAAGAACCTTATCCTCACCACTGAGTGTTATTAAAGTTTATTAAATATTGTACTTTTCTTAGGAATGCTGAGCTTGAGAAGGTCTTTCACCTAGATATGTATATAAAGTTTTTTCTTCTGAACAATGTTAAGTTTTATTTTTGTTGGTTTATGATAAGGTATCTAAACCACTTAAGTCATGCAGATGCGAAGATGATATATTATCCCCATGGAAGAATTATTTAATTTTTGTTGTGAAGGAAAGGAAAGATTTTCGACATGTTTTTGGAAGATCTTGTCACCACAACAACACTTTGAATATTGGGACTGTGAAGAAGCTTGGTTTTGTTTGGAGAAATTCATACAATAGTTTTCTACTATTTGGTGAGGAAAAATAATAGAATTTGTAAGCAGATGCTCAGGGGGAGCAAAGGATTATTCCATAAGTTGGATCTGTTTGACAAAGGACTGAAGAAGAAGAAACTTTAAGTGCATAAGAATATCTTGTTCAGAAAAGAAGAATAATTTAAGCCATTATTCCAGAGACTATAGTTGAATAAACTATTGGAGGTGATCATGAGAATCTAGTGGATGAAAAAGTTGAGCAAGAGTCTCAAAGTCATGAACATATCAGGTTATATGTCCCTAATCCTAGAACTATTATTTTTCCTAATTATGAAGTTGTTGGAATTTCAACCTTAATAGATAGACCAACTAATAATGAAGAGTCAAGTTTGGACCTGGTAGAAGTCCATCATAGGGAATCTATTCCTGAACTTGGCACTCCATCTTCGGAATCTTCTGATTCCCCTACTGAAGCATTATTTATGAAAGTAAATCTATTGGAGGTTCAAAACTCGTTTCTTAGAGAACTGTTTGAAGCTTAGAAGAATTTTTTGAAAAATACAAGGTTTCTTTAGTTCCAAGATCATATTTTGAAGCTTAGAAGCTCTATTTAAGGTAATTTAAAGAGAATATAATTGCTATTGGTGAACTTAAAGAGATTATCACTAAGGTTTCTAGAGAGTTCAATTTGTTAAGAGATGATTATGTTAAGAAGATAGAGTTTGAAGAGTTTAAGATGATTATTAGGAGAGAATTTTAGTATATCAAGGAAAGTTTTCAAGCACCGACCTCATGTCAATAAACATTGCTAGAACACCTCATAAATTTTTAATCTATTGCCTCTATACTGGATGAGTTCAATGATAGACTACACACTCTTTAGTGTGATAGTACTCCTTTAAGTATGCTGTTGGAAAATCAAATACATCTAATAAGTCAACTGACTTCAAGTGAATCTTGGTTGGGACCAGTGATTAATAAAATTAAAGACAAGTTGAATTCATTCATATAGTCAGAAGATGATGTGAAAGAATATGTAAAGGTTAATCTAGTTGAGAATTTGAAGGTTGGAAATGATTAAAAGAAGCTACTTCAGAAATGGTCAGAAGTATTTAACAACCTTTTCTAGAGCATGTTTTTGAAGCTTCGTGACATTAATAGCGTAGTTAAATCCCTTACTCATACATATGATCCCTCTATCCCTGCCATTTCAGACCAAATCCCTTCATTTTGAATACCCTTTTGTTAATGGAGGATTATAATTTATTTGTCAAAACATTTGAATTAATTTTAATATCAATTTAATTTCATATTATGTTTTTAGTATCTTTTATTTTAGTTTAATGTTTAAACTTCTAATACAGGATTTATTTTTCTTCTTCTAGTATTTATAAATATTCATAATAGTTTAATGCTATATTAAATGTGGGTTTTTATCATTTATTCCTTAAAACTGTCTTTTTGATATCATTAAAGGGGGAGAAAATTAATAAGGGGAATAAGGATGGAAGGGAGAATATCTATGAATACCCTTTGGGGAGAATATATGCAAACCACAACATTTCATTAAATATTTAATTTAAAAGTACATATTTTTGTTTATCGAAATAATACTATGAAATCAATAATATTGAAATATTTTCTATATCTATTTTTATATGTTTAAAAATCCTATATTCCCTTTAAATTTTGTTATGGATTATGTTATGGGTTTTGTGATCATCAAAAAGGGGGAGATTGTTGGGAATGTATTGTATCAATAATACTATATAATTTATGATGATTTTGATGTTCACAAATACCCTTTATTGTTTTATAAATATGTTTTGTTGATTGAGTTCTATAGGAATTTATATTCTATTTTAAGGAAGTTAACGTTATGAGAATGAATATGGAAACACTATTATCAACCCTACGTTATGCTGATAAGTGAAACACTTGCACATGGTATCAACCCTATGTTATGCTAAAATAGTTTTCATTTTGATCAATAACCTTATGTTCATAGAACCATCAAACGTATGGACCAACAACCCTAAATTAGAGTCTGGATTTACTATTCATACCCTATATGTGGAGAGTTTGAACATATGGTAAATCAATGCCAAGTTCAGGATTTTATGATAAAAAGTTAAACATATGGATCATAATCCCTATGATAATTTTTTTCCTACATTACATGAAGACAAATTTATGGTTAAGAAACCATACATTGTTAAAGGATCCCTATGCTACAAAAAGGAACCATGTACTACGCTTATCAACTCTATATTGTGTTCTCAACAATGAAGTTTTTCAAGTCACGTTTTCAATCCGATATTGCTGCAACAGTCAAGTCAAAATTAAAGTTTGGTTAAAGGATCGTTTTGATTGTTTAAAATAACCATGTTCATTGATAAAAATCACTCCTATTTCTATGGGAAGTTATGAATCCCCTTCTCATTTTTAATTTGAATTACCACAATCAATCAAGCTATTATTTTGGATCTGAAAAAGCAAACAAAGTTCCCTGTTCTATATATTCTTTTAGAGTATCTCTTAAAAACTATATATGTGTGCATGATAAGCAATTCATATATGAAACTATATTATTGAAATTATTTCTTAAATTTCCACTACAATGAACGAACGATTCTGAAAGAAGCTACACTTTGGAGATATAAATTTTCAATATTTTACTACTGTAAGATTACTAATGTTTTTTAAGTTTCTACCTTATTAAAGATCTATTTGTAATAAGGATCACTTCAAACTCATTCATTCTTGAAGATATTATTTTCTGAAGAAGAAGATCTATCATTTTTCATTTTCCTTCTCCTATAATTGTGAAGATCAACATGAACCTTTCAAATCAAACTATTTTGATTTATTGGAGTTTCAACTAATTGTACTCAGTTGTGGTGTTGTATCAGCTTCTTGATCTAATCTATAGATAACCAGTTCTCTATTAAAAAACCAGAAGACTTTGTTTTTATTCCTTTTGTAAAGGTTTCAACTGACTACACTCAGTTGTGGTTTCTTGGTCCTGTGATAAGAGGACCATACTATTGGAACTTACCATGATTGCAGAGATAGTGATTGGTAGAGTAGACTAGGGGATTTTTGTATCTTGAACCACTATAAAAGTCGTGTTCTTTATTTTTGTTTATTCGTTTCATATTTTCACACAAAATAAAAACCCGGAATATTCACATAAATCATAGTGGGTGTCAAAATCCATAATTTTAGAGTATTTTTGAAAAGACACAATTCACCCCCCCTCTTGTGTTACTTTTTATATTCTGACCTTACATTCTTGACATCCTGGGGAAAGGAAAAAATTAAGTGTGATCTTAGATACTTAATAAGGGTTATGTAAAGAAGAATTTATCATCGAATAAATAATTCATAATCAATAAGTTAAAGTAAATAATTGAAAACACAAGTCATCTAATCAATAATTAGAGCATGAATAATAATATAAAAGGAGTAAATGATAATCAAATAATGTCATATAAAAAATCACATGAACTTGAAACTTATCCACAAATAACTATTTAAATAATCACATGGACATAAATAACTAATCTCATTATGATATAATAAATAATTCTATACATCATAAACTTATCATTGAGGAATCATTCCAAGAAATCATACATAAATGGGCAAGGAGTACACCAAATACCCAAACTAGTTTATCTTATGAGACCTACTGATGCATTTAGGGGCTATATAGTTCCCTTCCTATCATTTACTAAGTCAAATTAATTCATCATATGAAAGGAGAGAATAAAAAATCAATAAATAATCAACATAAACATTCATATTGAAAAAATAACATATAAAATGTTAATATTTCACAGTAAAATTGATCATAAACCATCTAGAGAAAGAAAAATTATGGTATCATTACAACATATCCCCATTGGAGTATAAGAAAAAAAAGGGATATTATCATTGATGAATAGAAATATAATAAAAATATCATTAAACACATTATTTAAAAAAATTCCTTTTTCACATTTAAAATCACTTTAAAAAACTAAACAACTCTAGAAGATTAGTAAAAATATTTTCTTTGAAAATAAAATTGAAAATTGTATAAGAATCTTAAAATAATTGAGCGATAATAACGGTAGGAAATTTCATTCATGCCATATAAGTTAAAAGAAAACATTCCTTTCATAATTTTGTAAAATAAGTCAAAAAGTACCTCATTCATTAAATTTTATGAAGATTCCTTTTAAAACATTTTTTAAAATTCAAATATGGGAAATAAAGTATATCTTCATTACCCCTAAAATAGAGGAAATATTCTCACCCAATGGTCATGGATTCACCCATTTAAACTACTTTAGTTTTCACCACTAGTGTCATTATTGGTCTGATACAACACCAATAATGAATGTGGAATTAATTTCATTAAATGAATTATAAATTAGAATTCATAATTAAAATAAACACATCAAAAGTTATATTATAGTACACCCATAATCTTATTACAACCCATACACTAGAAATTAATCCTTTTATGACCATGGTCATGGTGTGTAGTTTGAGAAGAAACTCAAACCCTACCATGATTATGAGTGGAAGATGGGGAAAAGGAAGAATTACACTAAAAAAATTAAAACAAAAGAAAATATCCTATTTGGATTCGAGGGGGATTGAATGAAAAAGTGGAATCAACCCCCCCGTGAACGTCCAACCCTGAATTTGTAGGTATGCATCCTTATTTATAGAAAAATAGATTACATGACATGTACTCATAATTAAAGGTCATGTACTTGGGTCAACTGTCTTTTGTCTTTTTTTCTCCATTGGTAGGTGAAAAACCACGACACCCATTGAAATTGTGGTATCAGTAGTTGGTATTTAGAAGTACATGATGTGTAGCACTGTCATATATGGAATGTGAATTGTATGTACACAACATGTAGGTCTTGGTCAGTTACATGGGAATGTACTTGGGCTGGCCGATCCATGTTTGGGCTAGGTACATGGTGTGTGTTTATAAAGTACACACTGTTTATATTTTAATTTTTGTTCTATTCATCTCTGATTCATGCCTTTGACTGGAAGCTCATTAAAAATCATAGTGAACACTAAAATAAATCACTTGATCCATAAAACAATGTATATCCAATGAAAAATGTTTTATTACTCAATAAAATCCATGAATAGGTATTAAAAAAATGGCCACATCAAACTCCCCCACACATATTTATTGGATTGACCTCAAGAAAAACATCAATATCTAATTAAAAAATGAATACTCTAAAAAGGGAATCATTAAATTAATTATAATAATAAATATTACACCCATAACATAAGATTTAAAATGGTATAAAACATATTTCTATTTCAAAGATATTCTAATAATTCCTCACATATAATTTAATTAAAGGCTTTCATCCTCTTTTGGATGTTTTAATTTTTCATAAATATGAAAGCCAATTGATGATTTACCTCACTAGAAATTGTCACACTCATCACTGAAGATAATTTAATAAGATTTATTCTCAAACTCTAGTATATATACTCTATCCTTAATCTTGTAAGTATAACAACCCTTCTCTTTATTACACACATAAATGTCATTTATTACATAAACTTTCACTTAATACAACTATGAGGATCAAGAGGTCTAGTGTCTTAGGAAATTAAGAACATTTCATAACAAATTATAACATAAAACACAACATATTTATTGAAAAATTCTTTTACATGACCACAACATTCCTTCATACATATCATTTCCTGGGATAACCTGAGGACATGCATAAGAAAAGGGTGAGCTACAAAGCTCAGTAAGAGAGTAAACAAGGAATAACATGAAGAATATAGTAAATTTTAGGAAATAGTCATATCAGTGGAGCACAAGAGAAACATGAACATAAAGGAATTATATAGCATGATTATCATAACATGGAAATGTAGAAACAACATTTAACATGATATTAGTTTGAGCCAAGGCTCATTGCACATGGAGCATGAGTAAACCCCCATTGCACTTAAATTAGCATGAGTAAACCATAATTTACCTTAAATAAGCATGATTAAACCCTAATTTCACATGGTGTATCATGATACCATTCTTTACCCAATGCATTGTAGCGCTATTAAGGCACACCCTTTATAAGCATTTTATTTCATGCATAAGTGTGCCACATGGATCATATTACATGAAGTCATTCAACATCATAATTTATTCCATGATGAAGTAATGTGGAATAAATACATGAAAGTATCATTAAATATGTATATGTGCATAAAGGTGAATACCCTTAATAGAGAAATGAGTATGGTATTCACTTAGACGATGATTTTGGCATGGAACGTTTGGTGTAACTTCGGCAGCATAACAACATCAAATAGAAATTGTAAAATGGGTTGATGAGAGAGAAAGGGGTATCTAATCATTTATACATGAAGTGTAAAGTAATGGTGTCATGTAACATAATATCCCAACATATTTAATGGAATCTATATGCATAATATAAAATAATTAATTGAATGTAAATGAGGAGAGAGAAATTCCATACGAAATTTCGACATGGTTAACGGGTGTACATGGAAGGAATTAATGAGAGAGAAATAGGTATATAATCATTAAAAAATAATGAGGGAAATATGGGGGAGGTGTGAAATTATAACCCGACATTTTTAATTGAAAATAAAAGTTTATAACAACATAATGAAATTTTGACAAAAATGAGAAAGGAAGAAATCCCTTACTTGGAAGTGTGATCCCAAAGGCTTGGGAGAGGCTTAAGAGAGGATTATTGGGATATTGGGGTGCCTTGAGAGGATTCTAGAGAGTAGAGGGAAGAGTTTGGTCTAGATCTAAAGGTTTTGAGTGAAGAGGAATGGGTGATTGAGTGGGTTTATATAGGAAAGTAGAGGAAATTCTTTATTATTTAGGTTTTGGACACTACATATTAAACTAATCAAAACCATAAACCATCCCATTGTTTTTACCCACGAGTTTTGACAAAGTTGAGTAGAAAAAAATGTTTTATAAGGAAAATATCATAAAATGATAAAAAATTAGGCTTGATTATGTGGATATGAGTCACACTTGAAAGAAAATCATTTTGAAATGTTAAAATAGTATATAAGTCTTGGAGGGTTCACTAAGGCATTGTAAAATTAATCCAAAAAATATAAAATCACATTATTTTAAAGGTAAAACATATATTGTACAAATAACCCTTTTATATTATTTTATTACATCACTATTGGGTCATTATTATGTCATAAACACATTATATATTTAAACGGTATTTAATTTTTACCAAAAAATTGAATGTCTCAGAAAACTATGAAAAATTCACTGTTAGATAATTTCTACATCCTAAATCCAGAAATAATATTAATTTTATCTAAATAATTTTCTAAATATGTGAATTTTCAATTTTAAAATAAATACAAACATTTATTAAAAATTCATGGGTTTTGAAAAAAGCAATTTTCAAACCTTAATAAAAATTTAAATTGTATTAATAAAAAATTATAAGATAATTTATATTTAATAAAAAGTAATTTAGTAATAATATTTTATTAAAATATTTTTTAATTCCAAAAAATCCATTAATTCATCAAAATAAGTTTTTTAATTGAGTATTAACTAAAAATACTATTTTTGCTTTAAAAACCATTTACAAAGTAACAATAATAAAATGAGTGTATATTATTTATTCTATAAAAAACTAATGCACAAAATCATATTGCTAGGGTCTTGTTACATAACCCCTTATAACAACTGTATAAGGTGTGCGATGGTGACAGACTCTTCAGGTTTCTCAGATAACATCACTCGAGTGTTAATCTCTATTAACTTCCACTTATCCTATAGGCGGTTCTATTAAAGCTTAATATGATGAATCTCTTCTTGGGATTGGTCAAGAGCGAATCCCATTGATGCTATCTCCTTCCCGAGCTATGAAAAATGGGCTTTGTATGGAGTAATTCTACTGGATGAGGCCATCACTTCCATTTTCTGTGTAAATTGATTTTTTAAGGACCTATATTTATACTAATCATGTGATCACTATTCAATGACTATATTATCAATGATAACATTTCATAACAGTATATTAAAATCCCAAAACATAAAACCAAGGAAGTTTATATGTCTATATAACCATTTTACATAATAAAACATTTAATGAGATCAAGTGGAATTTTCATTAATAAAATTTTGGGTCGTTACAATCTTTCCCCCTTAAGAAATTTTCCCTTGAAATTTCCTTTTACCATACTAAAACAGATGAGGGTAAATCTACTTCATCACTTCCTCTGATTCCCACATTTCTTCTTTAAACTTGTGGTTTTGTCACAACACCTTGAAGAGGGGCATTGTCTTATTTCTTAGAAACTTTTCCCTATGATCTAATATTTTCACTGGCTTCTCTTCATATGTGAGGTAATTCTCCAATGGTGACACCTCTAGATCGAGTACATGTGATGGGTTGGGTATGTACTTCCTCAAGAGTGATACATGGAATACATCGGGTACTTGAGATAGGTTCGGTGGGAGTGTTAGTCGATAGACCACTGCTCCAATACGATCAAGGATCTCAAAAGGGCCTATATACCTTAGACTAAGCTTTACCTTCTTCCCAAATCTCATAACTATCTTCCATGGTGAAATGCGAAGGAATACCATGTCTCCAACATCAAACTCTTGGTCTCTTCAATGATTATTATCACAACTCTTTTGTCGAATCTAAGAAGATTTAATGTAAAAATGAATAGTATTAACCTTATATGCCATTTATTTGACCATTTATAGACCTAGAAGTTTTCTCTCTCCAACTTTCTCAACATGTCGATGTTCTACACCTCTTCCCATAAAGGGATTCTTAAGGATCCATTTGGATGCTTGAGTGGAAACTGATGTTGTAAGAGAACTAAACTAGAGGAATATGTTGATCCCATCCTCATTTGAAGTCCATTGAGCATGCTCTCAACATGTCCTTAAGTGTTAGGATAGTCCACTCAGATTGGCCATCGTTTTGAGGATGATAAGCCGTACTGAAGTTCAGCTTTGTATTCAGAGAATGTTGGAGAATCTTCCAGAACTTAAAGGTGATTCTTGGATCTCGATCGGATACAATAGATAGTGGTACTCTTTGTAGTCTTACCACTTCTCTGGTGTATATCCATACTAGTTTATCCAATGAGAAATCCACACAAATTTCAATGAATTGTGTAGTCTGTGTAAGACGATCCACAACAACCTAGATAGCATTGTTTCCTTTGGATGTATTCAGAAGTCCGGTGACAAAGTCCAATGTGATGTTCTCCTATTTCCATGTTGGTATAGGTAATGGTTGTATCATCCCCTTAGACTTATGCCTCTCATCCTTCACTTGATGATATACCAGGCACTTTGATGTATACTCAACGATCTCCTTCTTCATGTTATCCCACCAATAATTCTCTTGGAGATCTCGATACATCTTTGTGTTTCTTGGGTGAATTGAGAAATTAAAACTATGTGCATCATCCAAAAGTTATTTCCATAACTATTAATTTGATAGAATGCATAGTTATGCCCCAAATATCACAATTCCCTCTTCATTAACATTTAATTCCAAGGATTTCCCTTTTTTGATAGTTTCCACTTTTTTCTGAATTCTTACATCATGCTTTTAAGCATCCTTTAACCTTTATAAAAGAGTTGTTTGAGTAATAATTTGTGAAAGGATTGATGATATTTTATTCTTTATGATTCCCATGTTCATATTCATCAAATCTAAGAAGATTGGATCCTTTTAAATTCTCATCGGTGATAAAATCACTAGCTTCTTTATACTTAGAGAATCTTCCACCTTGTTCGCTTTTCCCAGGTGGTAATGTATTGAGAAGTCATAGTCTTTGATCAGATCTAACCATCCTCTTTGGAACTTGTTCAAATTTTTCTATGTGAATATATACTTGCGGATTTTGAGATCCGTATATGTTTCACACTTCTCCCCAAAGAGGTAATGCCACCAAATTTTGAAATCGAAGGTTACAGAAGCCAACTATAGATCATGTGTTGGATATTTTTTCTCATGAAATTTCAATTTACTTGAAGCATAGGAAATGACTTTGTCATTTTGAATCAACACATAGCCTGCTTCCTTCTTCTAAGCATCATTGAATACCACAAAAAGTTCTGCAATCATGGGTAGTGTGAGCACATGCATAATGGAAAGCCTCCTTTTCAACTCCTTGAAGCTCTCTTCACATTCATCACTCCAAGAAAACTTGACTCCCTTTAGATTTATCTTGGTAAGAGTGTTTTACAATCATGAGAAATTTATCACAAATTAGTGATAATATCTAGCTAACCCCAGGAATCTATGGATATCCGTCACCGATGTTGGCCTCAACCGTCCCTCAATTGCAGCTGTCTTGTATGTATCCACAGATATCTCATTGCTTGTGATGATATGACCTAAGAATGAGACCTACTTCAACCAGAAATCAAACTTTCTTTACTTCTCATAGAGCTTATCCTTTCACAAGGTACCTAGAATAATGCTTAGATTCTCCTCATACTTCTCCTTAGTTTTGGAGTATATTATAATATCATCTCTAAAGACTACCAAAAACTTGTCAAGGTAATATCTAAATACATTATTAATCAAGTCCCTGAATATTTTTGGAGCATTAGTGAGTCCAAAAGGCATTACTATGAATTCATAGTGCCCGTACCTTGTACGAAAAGCAGTCTTGGGGATATCCTCCTTCTTCACCCTTACTTGTTAATATCCCAACCAAAGATCCAACTTGGAGAAGTATTATGATCCTTGTAGATGATTGAAAAATTCATCAATTCGGGGTAGAGTATACTTATTCTTTATCGTGATTTTCTTGAGCTCATGATAATCAATGCAAAGGTGCATTGACCCATCCTTCTTCTTGACAAAAAGGACTAGTGCAGCCCATGGTGAAGCACTTGGGAATATAAACCCTTTGTCCAGATTATCCTATAGTTGTTTCTTTAACTTATCAAGATCCACAAAAACCATTATATATTAAGTCTTGGATATTGGAAATTCCCCAGGTATAATATCAATATATAATTCAACATCTCTTATAGAAAGAAGACCATGAAATTACTCGGGAAATACTTCAGTGAATTCCCTCAAAAATGGCATGTATTCAAGGATGTTTTATTCCTTAGAATAAATCATTTGAGTAAGATACCCATTCTCATGGGGCAGTATTATCCATGCTTGTGATGATGGTGCTGAGGAAGATTCATCCTCATCATTTCACTTGTACAGAATTGGGGGTCGATTCTTCATATGGAGAGTGATTTTACTCTCACAACAATTTATGTTGGTTCTATATAGGGGAAGCCAATACATGCTTATAATTTCATAAAATTCCACCAGAGGGAGTATGAAGAGGTTCTTCAGGAAGTTAAAACCACAAATCTTGGCAGGGGAGGAGTTATATTCACGAGTTTCAATGATTGTCCCATTTTTCATTCTTACTGACATAAATACTTCTATGATTTTTGGCGGTGTTGGGATTGTTCTAATAAACTTTCAGGATATAAAAGAATGCATAGAAACAAAATCAAAAAGTACATTCACTATTCTTGAATGAATAACTAGCATACCTGTGACCACTTCATTGTCAAGGTTCGATTTGGTAGTAGTGATGAAAAAATCTTACCCTTTCTACCATAGAGGTTGTTGGTTGCCTCTGAAAACCCTTGGATTAGGGCATTGGTTTGAAAATTTCCCTGGTTCTTTGTATTTAAAGCAATGAATAATGCATTGAGGGTCAAACAAAGCATCCCTCTCCTCTGTCGCAACAATGAGTTTTTCTTACCGACATTTAATGGCTAGGTGACCTTTTCTTCCACACCTAAATCATTTCCTCACCCCCCTTAGGGAATTTTTGGTGTGCTTTTTTCCACACCACTAGCAAGTGGGGTGATGGAATTTCTTTGCACCGTTGGATTTATCCATAAGACTACTAGAATTAAAGTCCACCTTATGATTCTTATCCCTATGATACCTTTAAGATTATCTGATCTCCATTTCAACTTTGAGGGCACATCAGACAATTTCCTCATAGCTCTCGAAGTCACATATCACTAGGTATTTCCTTAGGATATGTTTTAGCCCATAAAAGAAGCGGTCAACCTTGAATTTAGGGGTAACAAAAAAGAGGGTGTCATATCGTGCAAGAATTTTGAAGTTTTCCTCATACTCTATAATGGATTATTCATCTTTTTTCTTGAGGTAAAGGAAGTCCCTTTCCATCTTAAGTCGAAGGGTACGAGGAAAATATTTATCGAAAAACATTTTCTAGAAATACTTCCATTCCAATGCCTCAATATCCTCCTCAAGATTTGTATTTTTGATATATGTCCACTATTTATCAGCTTCACCCTCTATACAATAAGCAGCTAGACGCACCTTATCTTTTTTAGAACATTGAAGGATGGAGAAGATCTTCTAAATGGAGTTGATCTATTTTTTAGTGATTGAGGGATCAGATGATCCATTAAAATTAGGAGGCCTTTGTCTCATAAAGCTCTCGATTGTGGATTGTTCTTTATTATGGGGGTTGAACATTCCTCTTGACCCATGTTTCTTTTCAAACCTTGAGTTAACTGAGAGAGTATCATGACAAAGTTTGCGATTCCTGCTCCCATCAGATTGGGAATCTCATTAGAACAATCATCACATTGATCTACACATCAGTTTTTAGACCGAGTTCTCCTATTACCAACCATTGGATGGAATAAAGGGAAAGTTAGGGGTAACACATAAAGGATAATCCAATGAAAAAAGGATATCTTATAAATTACATTTATTTCCTTAAATTATTAATTTATAGGCTTCAATATATATTATCCATGATCTACTTCCTAGCATATATTATTTGGGGCCTTTTTTATTCGCTTAATAATGGTTCATACTATGCTTATGAATTTAACAAATCATATCCCCTAAAATGCGGTTTCCAGGGCTGTTTCCCGGTCCCCCGACAGGGTCATTCAGGGGGATTGTGTCTGCTCTGGAAGGATAATGTCGATGTCAGGATCCTGTCTTTTTCCCAGCGCCATGTGGCTGCTTCTATCTGTGATCCCCACAACCCCACCTGGACTTTTGTGGGCTTCTATGGCTGGCCCTCCCAGTCTGAAAAGTGGAAATCTTGGGATCTTCTTTGCAAACTCCGTCGTGATCTGCCAAGCCCCATTCTGTTTGGAGGGGACTTTAACGAGATCCTTTTCCAGAAGGAGAAAACTGGTGGAGCTATGCGCTCCTCCACGTCTATGTCTGATTTTACTGATGCGGTCCTTAAGGCAGAGCTGATGGACCTGGGTTACACGGGTAATCCCTTTACATGGTTCCGAGGCAGATATGATGGAACCCGAATCGCTGAACGGCTGGATAGATTCTTCGGCTCAATGGACTGGATGAGCCTCTTCAAAATGTACCATATCAGACATCTCTCGTTCAACTGCTCGGATCACTGCCCAATTGTCATTAACTGTACCTATAATGAGCACGTTACTAGTTCCAGGAAACCTTTCAGATTCGAAAGCTTCTGGTCAAATGATCCCGAATGCGAGGCGGTTATCCGTTCAGGCTGGAAGAATGGGCAAGCGGATCTGAGAACCAACCTTCTCCGAGTAGCATCTGATCTGAAGTCATGGAGCGACTCTAAATTCCGCCATCCGGACCGGCACTGCAATTTTCTTGAAAGGAAGATTGGCTATCTTCTTAGCAAACCCCCGTCTTGCAGCATTCTCTCCAGAATAAGTGAAACCCAACGAGAGCTGGATGTTGCCCTGCGCAATAAGGAAGGATTTTGGGCTATGCGAGCGCGTGATATTCATATAGCTGAAGGGGACGCTAATACATGTTATTTCCACCAGAAGGCCTCAGCAAGACGCCGGAAAAACTTTATTTCTGGCATTCTTAATTCAGATGGTAGTAAAGTATCTGACCCAGGGGGAATCCAAGAAGCATTCCTGAGCCATTTCCAGAAACTCTTCTCTGCAGGCCATCCTTACATTTCTCCCGAGATTGAGGACTGCATCAAACCTGTGATTTCTGACGATATGAACAGACTGCTTTCTAAAGATGTGACGAATGACGAGACTCTTAAGGCCTTAAAGCAAATCCACTCTACGAAAGCCCCGGGACCAGACGGATTCCACGCCCTCTTTTTCAAGAACTACTGGCACATCATCGGTCCAGACTTGTGCAATTTAATGCGGGATATTTGGGCGGGGAAAACGGACCTATCTCCTCTTAATAACACTATTCTTACTCTCATTCCCAAGATGAAAAATCCGCAAGGGGTGTCGGACTTTCGACCGATCAGTCTGTGCAATGTCTCGTATAAGATCTTCTCGAAGATCCTGGCGAATCGGTTGCGTCCTTGGCTACCCGACGTCATTTCTGAGAACCAAAGCGCTTTTGTGGCAAAAAGGTTAATCACTGATAATGCCATTATTGCTCATGAAATTTTCCATTCCATGAAAACACGTACACGAGCAAAGAGAGGGATCATGGCGTGGAAATTGGATATGGCTAAGGCCTATGATAGAGTGGAATGGAACTTCCTGGAATTTGTGATGCTCAAGATGGGTTTCTGCACCAAATGGATTGCCATGATCATGCAATGCGTCTCGTCAGTTTCCTTTTGCATTAATGTCAACGGGGTGCTCACCCGAGGCTTCTCCCCATCCCGTGGGCTTCGCCAGGGAGACCCCCTTTCACCCTTCCTTTTTATTTTAGTGGCTGATGTGTTTTCTAACCTCCTTTCCAGGGCAGCCTCGCTTTCCATAATCCATGGGGCGAAAGCGTGTCGCAAGGGCCCTCCGATATCCCACCTTTTCTTCGCTGATGATTGCCTTCTTTTTTCTCGAGCTACCCCTAATGAGTGTACTGCAATCTGCCAGGCGATACAACAGTATGAACGGGCTTCAGGACAAATGATCAATCAGAGTAAATCAGAAATTTCTTTCAGCTCTGGAGTTCCCCAGCCGAAAAGAGAAGATCTCTGCTCTTTAGCACGCATTCCTGGGGTCGATAAGCACCAGAAGTATCTTGGGCTCCCGACGGTGGTTGGACGGTCAAAGAAAGAAATCTGTTCAGCTATTGTGGATCAAATTGAAAGAAAAATACAAGGTTGGACCCCTAAAAAAATCTCCAAGGCCGGCAAGGAAATCCTCATCAAGGCGGCACTTCAATCTGTCCCCAGCTATTTGATGTCGATTTTTAAACTCCCTGACGTGGTGCTTTCAAAGATTCAATCCAGTACATCTAACTTTTGGTGGGGACGAAAGGACGGAAAAAATAAAGTCCACTGGATCGCCTGGTCTGCTCTCTGTCAACCAAAATCTGAAGGCGGAATGGGCTTCCGGGACCTTTCCCTTTTTAATGATGCTTTGCTGGCTAAACAAGGCTGGCGTATGATTAATAACCCATCATCCCTTTGCACGCGTGTTCTCCGGGCTAAATATTTCCCACATAAGGATTTTTTGGACTCCCATCTTGGCTATCGACCCAGTTTTCTCTGGAGAAGCATTTGGGGCGGTCGTAATCTTCTGAGGAAAGGTCTCGGCTGGAGGATTGGGAATGGTTCTACGGTCAAGATTTGGACCGATCCTTGGCTTGTTGATCAGACAGGCACGAAGGCGTCATCCCCTACTTTTCCAGGATCCGAACATGCCACAGTCTGTTGTCTTTTTGATGATCAAGGGGCGGGATGGTGTCTGGAAAAACTCTTCTCCTGGTTTAATGAGAGGGATAGGCGAATTATTCTGAGTATTCCCTGTGTGTCAGACGCAGGGCCAGATCATCTCTACTGGACAAACGACAGCTCAGGTGAGTATACAGTGAAAGCTGGCTACCGGCGAGCTCTTTCTGCTCAGATTTCAGAAGGAGATGCGAGGCCCTGGACATCAATTTGGAAGCTTAATGTTCCCCCTAAAGTTCGCTTTTTCTGGTGGCAGGTGTGTACCGGTATCCTCCCAACTAAGAGCCTCCTTGTCTACAGACACTTTTCAAACGACAACTCTTGCCCTTTCTGCCCTTCTGAGAACGAATCCCCTTTCCATGCTCTAGTTCAATGTCCCGGGGCTCAGGAGGTTTGGAATGGCTGGGGATCAACTTTTGAGCTGTTTCTGGACACCGCCTCAGATCTTACATCTCTCCTGATGCGATGGTGCTCCTCCTTTTCGCCGGCCAAAACAGGCGCCCTGTGCATCTTGGCTTGGATTATCTGGAATAGGCGGAACGAGGCCATTTTCAATCATTTCCGGAGGCCCCCCAGATTTTGGATTGACCGGGCATTGTCATGGATTGCGGTTTGGCAGAACCACCCTGAACAACAAAGACTGTCCATCCACCCTCCTCTTCCCCAACATTGGTGCCCCCCACCGGAAGGGATTTTTAAGATCAATGTGGATGCCGCTCTCCCTAAGGATGGCCCAGTTGGACTAGGTTTACTGGCCCGTGACAACCTGGGAAATCTTATCGCTGCCAAATACGAGGCACATTATGCACTATGGGAGCCCTCAGTCGCGGAGGCTGCCGCCATCCTTGCTGGATTAAACTTCGCAAAAGATTGCGGTTGGGATTCCATTCACATCGAATCCGACTGTCTCACTGTAATCAATGCCATCAATCTCACTGATGGCGGGCTTCAATCTTTCGGTCCCATTATCCGGTGTATTCATTCGCGGAGACAAGGCTTCAAGTCCTGCAATTTCTCATTTATTAGAAGGGAAGCGAATGAAGCCGCTCACAAGATGGCAGGCATTGGCCCTCCCTACGAGGATTTGCTTTGGCTCAATCATTTTCCATCGTGGTTATGCTCCTGTATTTCTGTTGATCTCCATCATTAATGGATCCGTCTTATTTTGTTGTCAAAAAAAAACTAGGGTTTTCTAATCCTAATACCAAAAATAACTAAACCCATCCTCTAATACCAAATATATCAACCCTTCTTTTTATTACACACATAAAAATAATTTATTACATAAACATGCAATTAATATAGCTCTATGGATCAATAGGTCTAGTGTCTTGGAAAATTAGTGTAAGAACCCGGTTCTTATTTTTGAGGTACGAGTTTCTTCCTTTCTCTTTTCCTTAAGTGTTTTTGAGAAAATAAAGAAAATGGGGGAAAATCCTAAATTTTGGGACTACACGCCGTGTACTTTGTCCGTGTGGGATGATTACATAGGGTGTGTAGCCTTGTTGGCGACTAAGGGTGTAAAAACTGACTACAAGCCGTGTAGTGGTCCTTTACACGCCGTGTAGTCAGTCGGCAGACAAAACAGTGAGGCGGTGGGAGCAGATGCCAGCTGAGAGACAGTATAGGTCGTGTAGGCAGGAATACATGCCATGTACTCATATCGACGGATGAACAGTGCGGCGGTGCCTCCAGAGGAACTGTTAAATGAGAAAAGTACACACTGTGTAGTCAATAGTACATGCCGTGTACTTTGTTTTCTTCACTTAAAATGGGCAGTATCCAACCCTATTCACAGGATTGGATTAGAACTGGATGGGAGCTCAGGAGAGGACCACTGAACCTTCTTTGATCTCCAGATCGAGCGTTGGAAACCCGTTTCTGCTTCTTTCGATCACGTTGGAACCGCACGAGTAAGCCCTCCCATCTCCTTGCGTAGTTCTTTCCAATTCTTACTCTAATAGAAGTTATTTGAGGTTTAATGAGAATTATCTTACCTCATATCTACGACGTTCTTGGATGTTTCAGAAGGCGTCGTTCGGGTATACCATTCTTGGGTGTTTAAGGTAGGTGGCTTGCTATTTGATTTCCAATTGATGTGCATTTTGTGTACCGTTGTGATATGCGCCCATTAATGGGGTGTAGTATGGATGAGGACTTATTGAATTAAATACCTAGAATTTTATAGGTAATTTAAATATGATAATAAACTCTTGTTTGGGATCGCTGCTTGGATCTAGGACCACCCTGGGGGTGCGTTCCTCTGTTTAGCCGTTTGGCCAGGATACCTGAGGGTGTGCCTTTATAATAATGATTGTAGAATTTCCTTGAGATGAATTTCATTTTGTGTTGCATGTATGTTGCTTGTTTACATATTGGGTATTCCCGATTACTTTTTTAGCTTGAGGGCAGTGTTGTGATTAGCCTGTGGGTAATGTACTACTTAGCCTGTGGGAAACTTCTTCCGTGCTTGTGGGAAGTTGACTCTGTGCCTATGGGCGACACCTCGTACGCCTGTGGGCAATATTTGATATGCCTGTGGGTAGATTCCTATGTTTGGATTCTCTTTACCTGAGGGTAAGGGTTTACATGTCTGAGGACTCTGACTGTTTTACTTAGAATATTCACTATGGTGATATCTTAAATTGAATGTTTAAAATAATAATAAAATGGAAATATAAATGGTCAAGTTAGTTACTTTTGAGTACTGCTTAGTTAATTGTATTTTACTACTGCACACTTTGTTGCATCTTTTCACACAGTTGGGCATGGGCCTTTGGTGGGTGTCTACTGGGATTTATTTCTCACACCCTGTTTGGGTCATGTCTTCAGCCCAAACAGATTACATTTCTGCAGGTGTGGATAAGGGAAAGGTTCCCTATACATGTACTTGATTGTTGCTGAAGTAGGGGAGCATGGGACCGAGATTGGCTCGCGATGATACCAGATAATTTTTTTTGTTTTGCTGTACTCTGTATGGTACTGTACTGTATTGTTGTGGAACATGTTCTGGATGTTTTCTTAGAACTTGAGACATGTTTCATCATTTCATATATAACTGTTGGTTATCTTTTACTGCAGTTTTTTCTTTTAAATGTGTATGGTTTATTACTTCCACTGTTGTTGTATGTTTTATTATTCCGCTGCGCTACACTTTGACAAATGAGGGCATAGTTTCCCCACTATCAGACCTGGGCCCTCGCTGCTAGTTGGCAGCCTCTGGCGTTTAGGGAAATGTGCTTCAGGTCACGTGGCGAAGCGGGTTCGCGGCACCCGTTGAGTGGCACCCGGATCCAGGATGTTACAAAGTGGTATCAAAAGGGTTATTTTCTTTGACTTACTATTTGGAGCCTTAGTCAGGGATATGACGAGAATGGTAGTTGGTAATAAGCTGTGTCTGGGCGTAGCTAACCTATGTATAGAGAAAAACCAATTTACCTCGTGTTTCAATTTTTCTGATTTTGCAATTTTACAATTGAATTGATTTTCACCGAAGGGTGACACACTTGTATTGTGATGTTTATATTTTATTCATGGGTTCTATTTAGTTTTAACCTGATGAGATGAGGTTATTCCATCTCATGCATCGTTTAGGCACATGCTAGAAATCAGATTCCATGCATAGTTTCCATTCCATGTAGGTGCATTAGAAATTGCATGTTGTTGTGATAGATGTTGTGCTAGAAAAATCACGCTATTGTGATAGATGCTTGGATAGATACCTGCTGTTTGATATGGTATTATTGTGTGAGCCTGTTTATAGAATGGATGCCAAAATTTGGTTTTTGGGGAGTATGGGCCCTCATTGACCGAAATTTGGTGGATCATTAGCTGTTTATCTGGTTATAACACATATAAGATTCCAAACATTGATTCGTGGAGAGTATGGTCCCTCAAGGATCAGAATTTGACACTTAGGTGCTGTTTTTCAGTATTTTCTGGGTTCTGGAGAATTTTCTGAGGAATACTTCCCGGAAACCCAGAATATACATGTTGTAGTACCTTAAACACTCAGTGTATGTCCTTCTGTTTGGGAAGAAAAGAAAAAATTTTGAGTACACGCCATGTACCCTAAGTACACGTCGTGTAGTCGCTTCCCATGTCATAGACCGTGGGGGCGTGGACATGAGGAAGAAAAATTCATGGGGTGAACACGATGTGTACCGGATGTACATGCCGTGTAGTGTTGACCCGGAGTCTGCCCGTGTAACTAACAAACACGGACGAAGGAGACCTTAAGACATAAACGCCGTTTCCACTATAGAACACAATGTGTAGTTGGAGCCATGTATCTGGCCGTGTAACTAACAACACGGGTCGGCGAAGTTCATCTAGTACACGCCATGTACCTGTGGGACACTCCGTGTAGTCTTGACCAGTGACGGACCATGTGGACTTAGCCGTGAGGCTGAGAAAATGGGGTAGTGTACACACTGTGTGCGGGTGTAACACGCTGTGTAGTATCAAGCTGAGTAGTCGGCCGTGTCACAAATGACACGGGCAGTTGGAAAATTACACCATACATTACGTGTGGATTATATACACGCCGTGTAGTTTTTTTTAGTGGGAGCCATGTGGCTTGGCCCTGTAGAAGGACCCGGGCAGGGGAAGAGAAGTCAGGTACATGCCGTGTAGTCAGTATACACGTTGTGTAGTCTTGTTGTGCAATCTTAAATGCTTTCTACCTTCTGTTCCCCTTTTAGTACCTTCATTTTTAGACTATAATAATATTGATCTAAGGTGTGCGTTTGACCTTGTAGTGTCATTCCGCCAAGACGTTCACGCATTGTTTGACAGGAGAGCTGCAACGAGTATACTCCAGAGATGGTGGGCCATGAGATACCAGTTGATCCTCCAGCAGAGCCAGATGCGTCGCCAGCCGTAATACCGGACACAGGCGCGGTGGCGCAGTTCCGTGAAGGCTTTATGCGGTTAATGCAGACCTTTCAGGGATCACCGCTGGCTGCCACATCTATGGCCGAGCTGACTCGTATCTTCCAGCAGCAGCACCCGCCTATGTTTTCAGGGGATGAAGGACCATAGGCTATGGAGTCTTGGATGGGGTCGATGCAGACTATTTTCGATCATCTTGATACGCCTCCATGGTGGAGGGTCAAGCTCGCAACTTATATGCTACGTGATTCCTCCAAGAGGTGGTGGGATGCTACCACCCAGTCATAGCTTCACAGAGACATGGCGTGGGAAGATTTCCAGACAACCTTCTATGACTTATTCTTTCCAGATATTCTGAGGGAATATCGAGCTCGAGAGTTCATGAATCTGTAGTAGGGCGCTATGTTGGTGATGGATTCTTCTACTCGCTTAACTGAGCTTCAGCGTTTTTCACCCGTTCTGGTGGGAAATGAGACGCTGAGAGCCAGATGCTTTGAGGATGGTCTTCGATATGACATCTGAGCATTAGTGAATGTTTTTAGGTTGCCTTTATTACATGCTATTGTGAACCAGGAACTGATTACAGAGAGAAACCTGTGGGAAGCTAGTGGTGTGGGCCAGGGCAGTTCAGCACCAGCTTATGGTACTATTTCTACTGGTAAGAGGAAGAGATAGATGTACTTCTCTCAGGGTGTCAGTACCAGCCATAAGAATGTTTTAGGTGGCCAGGTCATGTGCTACCAGTGTGGTAAGGAAGGGCACAAGCGACCTTAGTGTCCACGTGACCCAGTGGAATGTCGGGCTTGCGACAGGATGGGTCATCTGTAGTGCTTTTGCAGGGCATTTCCTCCAGTGGATAGTGAGAGGGGTTCTGTGCAGACTCCGCATGCGGGGGCAAGACCAGCAGCTTCTTACCAGTCGGGGAACTGGAATACATCAGGGCATGCAGTCAGGGATGGTGGACATGGCCGTGGTAGCCAGACACCAGGATCTCAGAGACAGCAGGGTGGGACAGCTTAGGGTAGCCAGGATGTGTCATAGGGCCACGACACTGGGCAGGTATATGTAGTGCAATAGACCCAGTAGGAGTAGGATCCCAGACCTTCTACTGTCAGAGGTACTATTCTAGTAGCTTTTGTTTTATCTTCAGTACTTGTCGAAACGGGTGCTATACATAGTTTCATATCTGTGCCCGTTGTGGAGAGCCTAGGGCTTTGTGTTTCTTCTTCTTCTGCTGTTATGATGTTAGACACTCCATTGGGATCTAGAACGACTAGTGTGCATCAGTGCAAGGGGTTCCCCCTTGAGGTTGGTGGGTGTCACTTCCTTTTGGACCTCTATGTCATAGAGATGAAGAGCTATGATTTCATTCTCGGGATGGGCTGTTTTGTTCCCTTTAGAGCCTTTATGGATTTCTATCGTCGCAGGGTGAGTTTCATGTCACCAGAGGGTGGATAGTTTCTATACAAGGGAGAGTGGGATGTTCAGGCGAGTCGGCCTGGACCAGAGCATCATGGGTGAGGTGGTATCACAACCTAGATTACGAGCTTATATTTGGACGACCAGGGGACTTGTCAGAAGGATTTCCCTCCAGTGGTGGATCGTTTCAAGGATGACTTCCCGGATGAATTTTCAGGTCTTCCTCTAGAGCGTGAGGTGGATTTCTCTTTTGAGAATGTGCCAGGAGCAGCATCGCTGTCCATTCCTCCTTATAGGATGGCTACACCAATGTTGTAGGAGATCGATAAAAAATTAGAGGATTTACATGAAAAGGGATTCATCCGACCCAGTACTTATCCATGGGGTTCTCATGTCCTTTTTGCAAAGAAGGCGGATGGTAATCTCAGACTCTATGTGGATTATCAGAAGCTGAACCAGTTGACGATTAAGAATCGATATCCCTTGCCAAGGATTGATGATCTTTTTGATCAAATTCATGGGGCGCGAGTGTTCTCGAAGATTGAATTGAGATCAGGATATAATCAACTGCACATTAGACCATCTGATATACCTCTCACAGCTTTCAGGAGTAGGTATGGTCTATATGAGTATACGGTTATGCCGTTCAGACTCACGAATACACCAGCAGTTTTCATGGATCTGATGAATCGTGTGTTCCATCCTTATCTAGATTCCTTTGTGGTAGTATTCGTGGACGACATCTTGGTGTACTCTCACACTCTACACGACCATGCCACCCATCTTGATATCGTATTGAGTACACTAAGAGAGCATCAGCTATATGCTAAGATCTCAAAGTTCCACTTTGGGATGGATCAGATACACTTCCTGGGTCATATAATCTTAGAGGAAGGAGTTGCAGTAGACCCAGAGAAGGTGAGAGCAGTATTTTCCTGGGAGCATCCTAAGAACATTTTTGACATACGGAGTTACTTGGGGATGGATGGTTACTACAGAAGATTCATACTGTACTTCTCCCTCTTAGAAGCGCCATTGACGAGTTTGACTAAGAAGGGTGTGAACTTCATTTGGTCAGAAGCTTGCGAGACAACCTTCCAGGAGATGAAGGGAAAGTTGACATCAACAACGATCCTAATACTCCCAGAGTAGGGGAAGATCTATATAGCTTACTGTGATGCATCAGGTATTGGTCTAGGAGCTGTGTTGATGTAGGGCAATCGAGTTGTTGCGTACGGGTCCCGATAGTTGAGGTCACATGAGAGGAATTACACGACGCATGATATCGAATTTGTTGCAGTTGTCCATGAGTTGCACTATTGGAGACATTATCACTTGGGAGAACATTTTGTGGTGTTAACGGACCAAAAAAGTCTCAATTACATCTTTACCCAGTGTAAATTGAACCTGAGACAATGAAGTTAGGTTGAATACCTTCAGTCCTTCGATTTTGAGCTTGCTTATACACCTGGTAAAGGTAATGCAGTAGCTGATGCACTGAGCAGGAAGACTCAGATATAGGCAGTGCAGGAGGCTAGTGGTGAATGGCAGCTGATGGTTTTGTTCTCTGAGATGCATCTGGAGGTGTACAAGAGTCAGGGGAAAACCTATTTTCTTCTTTAGCTGTGACCTCTACCCTCCTGGATAGAGTGAGGATGAGACAACTATCCGATTCAGAAGGCCTAGTTCTATGGGAGTTCCGGCAAGTAAGGACCCTCCTCCTAGGTGGACGATAGGTGATGATGAAGTTTTTCGTTTCCATGGATGGGTGTGGGTTCTAGGGGATATACGCGAGGATCTGATGCGGGAGTTTCATGCTTTATCTTGGGAAGTTCATCCCAGGGTTACCAAGACGTACCGAGACCTGAGACCTCAGTACTGGTGGCCAGGAATGAAAAGGGATGTAGCTGGTTTTGTTACGAGATGTTCCACCTGTCAGTAGGTGAAGGAAGAGCATCAGAGGCCAGCCATACTGTTACATCAGTTACCCATCCCGGAGTGTAAATGGGATGATGTTGTGATGGACTTCTTGACTGGGTTGCCGAGGTCACCTTGAGGAAATGATGCCGTGTGGGTTGTTGCGGACAGACTCACAAAGGTAGCTCACTTTTTTCCAATCAGGGAGGCCTTCAGAGTTGACGATATCAGAAAGTTGTATATCTGAGAGATAATAAGTCTTCATGGGGTTCCACGTTCTATCGTTTCAGATAGGGATGCCCATTTTATGTCTCATTTCTGGCAGAGTTTTCAAAGGGAACTGGGTACAAAGGTGCTTCTGAGCACATCTTACCACCCTCAGACCGATGGTCAATCAGAATGTATGATACAGGTGCTTGAGGACATGCTGCATGAATGCGTCCTAGACTTTGGGGGCTCTTGGGAGAAACATATAACCCTAGTCGAGTTTGCCTATAATAATAGTTTTCAGGAAACTATTGAGATGGAACCTTATGAGGATTTACATGGTAGTCCATGGAGATCACCCTTATGCTGGTTAGAGGCAGGTGAGGCAGCTTTACTGGGACCACGTCTCATGTAGGAGACTTCTGAGTAGGTCCAGTTGATTCAGAAGCAGATGGATACCGTGCAGTCTCGTCAAAAATCTTATGTTGATCACTGTATACGACCCTTGGAGTTTGGGGCCAGTGATCAGGTTTTCTTGCATGTTTCACAGAGGTTGGGACACAGGCGGATCAGGAGACATGGTAAACTTTCACCGAGGTATGTAGGAATATTTGAGATTCTTGAGAGAGTCGGGCTGATTGCCTATCGGTTACAATTACCACAGAGGTACCTAGCCATGCACGACGTCTTCCATGTATCTCAGTTGCGTCGCTATCATTTAGACCCATCTCAAATGATTCAGCCCGAGGAGTTTGAGCTTGAGGTAGATGCATCCCTTGAGGAGCATCTGATTCATATCATTGATAGGAGCACGAAGGTTCTCTGAGGACAGTCAGTTCCTCTCATACGGGTGCTATGGCAGCATGGCCGAGTGCAGGATGAAACCTGGGAGCGGGAGACTGATATACATGCTCAGTGGCTGGATTTGTTCACGAATATATCTTCACTACCCTTGGAAGGGAAATTCATGGACGAATTGCTTTAAGGGGGGAAGTTTGTAAGAACCCGGTTCTTATTTCTGAGGTACAGATTTCTTCCTTTCTCTTTTCCTTAAGTGTTTTTGAGAAAATAAGGAAAATGGGGGAAAACCCTAAATTTTGGGACTACACGCTATGTACTTTTCCACACGCCTTGTACTTTGGCCGTGTGGGATGAGTGCACAAGGTGTGTATCCTTGTTGGCTATTAAGGGTGTAAAAACTGACTACACGCCATGTAGTGGTCCTTTACACGCCGTATAGTCAGTCGGTAGATGAAATAGTGAGGTGGTGGGAGCAGTCACTAGCTGGGAAATAGTACACACTGTGTAGGTGGGAATACATGTCGTGTACTCATGTCGACAGATGAACAGTGAGGCGGTGCTGCCAGAGGAATAGTTAAATGAGAAAAGTACACACCGTGTAGTCAATAGTACACGCCGTGTACTTTGTTTTTTTCGCTTAAAATGGTCAGTAGCCAACCCTATTCACAGGATTGGATTAGAACTAGATGGGAGATTGGGAGAGGACAGACGAACCTTCATGGATCTCTAGATTGAGCGTTGGGAATTCTTTTCTGCTTCCGTCGATCACGTTGGAACCGCACGAGTAACACCTCCCATCTCCTTGTGAAGTTCATGCCAATTATTCCTCTAATGGAAGTTATTTGAGGTTGAATGAGAATTCTTTTACCTCAGATCTACAATGTTCTTGGATGTTTCAGAAGGCATCGTTTAGGTATACCGTTCTTGGGTGTTTAAGGTAGGTGGCTTGGTGTTTAATTTCCAACTGATGTGAGTTTTTTGTACCGTTGTGATAAGCGCCCATGAATGGGGTGTCATATGGCTGAGGCCTTTTTGAATTAAGTACCTAGAATTGTATAGGTAATTTAAATATGATAATAAACTGTTGTTTGGGATCACTTCTTGGATCCAGGACCACCCCAGGGGTGTGTTCCTCTGTTTAGCCGTTTGGCCAGGATACCCGAGGGTGTGACTTTATAATAATGATTGTAGAATTTCCTTGAGAGTAATTGCATATTGTGTTGCATGTATGTTTCTTGTTTACATATTGGGCATGGCCCAATTACTTTTTTAGCCTGAGGGAAGTGTTGTGATTAGCCTGTGGGAAATGTACTACTTAGCCTGTGGGAAACTTCTTCAGTGCTTGTGGGCAGTTGACTCTGTGCCTATGGGCAACACCTCGTACGCTTGTGGGAAATATTCGATATGCTTGTGGGTAGATTCCTGTGTTTGGATTCTATTTAACTAAGGATAAGGATTTATGTGTCTGAGGACTCTGGCTATTTTACTTAGAATATTCACGGTGGTGATATCTTAAATTGAATGTTTAAAATAATAATAAAATGGCAAAATAACTGGTCAAGTTAGTTACTTTTTAGTACTTCTTAGTTTATTGCATTTTACTACTACACAATGTTGTTGCATCTTTTCACACAGTTGGGCATGGGCCTTTGGTGGGTGCCTACTGGGATTTATTTCTCACACCCTGTTTGGGTCATGTCTTCAGCCCAAACAGATTATGTTTCTACAGGTGTGGATAAGGGCAAGGGTCCCTATACAGGTACTTGATTGTTGCTGAAGTTGGGGAGCATGGGACCGAGCTTGGATCGCGATGCTACCGGCTGTTTTGTTTTTTTTGTTTTACTATGTATTGTACTGTACTGTATTGTTGTGTAACATGTTCTGGCTGTTTTCTTAGAACTTGAGACATGTTGCATCATTTTCTATATAACTGTTGGTTATCTTTTACTGCAGTTGTTTCTTTTAAATGTGTATGGTTTATTGCTTCCGCTGTTGTTGTATGTTTTATTATTCCGCTGCACTACACTTTGACAAATGAGGGCATAGTTTCACCACTATCAGACCTGGGCACTCGCTGCTAGTCGGCAGCCACTGGCGTTTGGGTAAATGCGCTTGAGGTCACATGGTGAACCGGGTTTGGGGTACCCGTTGAGTGGCACCCGGATCTGGGACGTTACAATTAAGAACATTTAATAAAAATTTTGAATATAAAACACAACATCTTTTACATGGCCTCAATATTCCTTAGTACTTAGCATTGCATGGGATAACTTGAGGACATGCATAAGAAAAGGGTGGGCTACGAAGCCTATTAAGGGAGTAAAAAAGTCATAACATGAAGAATATAGTACATGTTAGGTAATAATAATATCAATGAAGCACAAGAGAAACATGAACATAAAGGCATGATATAGCATTATTATCATAACATGGAAGTGTGGAAACAACATTTAACATGATATTAGCACAAGCCAAGGATCATTTCACACAAAGCATGAGTAAAACCTCATTGCACTTGAATTAGAATTATTAAAACCTCATTTAACTTTAATTATAATGAGTAAACCCTCATTTCACATGGTGTATCATGATACTATTTTTGACCCAATGCTTTGGAGCGCTATCAGGGTGCAACCTTTATAAACATTTCATTTCATGCATAAGTGTGCCATATGGATCATATAATATGGAGTCATTCAAAATCATAATTATTAAAATATGAAGGAATTTATAAATAACACATGAAATTATCATTCAATATGTATATGTTCATAAAGGTGAATACACTTTATAGAGAAATTGGTATGGTATTCACTTACATGATGATTTTGGCATGAAAATTTTGGTGTAACTTCGGCAGCATGACAAAGTCAAATAGAAATTGTAAAATGGGTTGATGAGAGAGAAAGGGGTATCTAATCATTTATACATGAAATGGGAAGTAATGGGGTTCTGGAACATAATATCCCAATATATGTAATGTAATTTATATGCATAATATAAAAGAATTTCTTGAATGTAAATGATGATAGAGAAAATCCTTAAGGAATTTCGGCATGGTAACAGGTGTACATGGGAGGAATTAATGAGAGATAAAGAGGTATCAAATTATTAAAACATAAGTAGGGAAGTATGGGATAGGTAATAAATCATACCCCAACATTTTTAATTGAAAATAAAAGGGCATAAAAACATAAAACAAATTGGACAAAAATGAGAAATTAAGAAATCCCTTACTTGGAAGTGTGATCCCAAAGGCTTAGGATAGGATTGAGAGAGACTTCTTGGGAGCTTAGGGAACCTTGGGAGGATTACAGTGATATAAGGGAATATTTTTGTAGAGATATAAAGGTTTTTAGTGAATAGTATTGGAAGATTGAGTGGGTTTATATAGGAAAGAAGAGGGAATTCTTTATTATTTAGGTTTTGAACACTACATATTAAACAAATCAAAACCACAAACCATCCCATGGGTTTTATCCATGGTTTTTTCTAAAATGGTAGTATAAAACAATATTTTTTTAAATAATATGGCCTAAAATAATAAAAAAATTAGGCTTTATTATTTGGAGGTGATTCACACTCTCAAGGAAATCATTTTAAAATGTTAAAATAGTTTATAAGAATTGAAGGGTCCACTAAGGCATTGTAAAATTAATCCAAAAAAGCTAAAATAAAATTATTTTAAGTGTAAAACAAATATTGGACAAATATACCTTTTATAGTATTTTATTAAATCATTATTGGGTCATTATGATGTCATAAAACACATTATATATTTAAATAGTATTTAATTTTTACCCAAAAATTCGACTATCTCAGAAAATTATGAAAAATTAACTTTTAGATAATTTTGAAATCCTAAATCCAAAAATAATATTCATTTTATCTAAATAATTTTCTAAATATGTGAATTTTTAATTTTAAAATATACACCGACATTTATTGAAAATTCATGGGTTTTGACAACAAGAGTTTTCAAACCTTAATAAAAATTTAAATTGTATTCATAAAACAATTATACGATCATTTATATTAAATAAAAACCAATTTAGTAATAATATTTTTTTAAAATTTTATTTAATTCAAAAAAATCCATTAATTCATCAATATATATTTCTTAATTGAATATTAACTAAAAATACTATTTGTGATTTAAAAACCATTTACAAAGTAAAAATAATAAAATGAATGTATATTATTTATTTTATACAAAACTAATTCATATAATCATAGTGATATGGTCTTGTTACATAACCCCTTATAACACCCACATTAGACCTAAGGGTAAGTTGTGCGATGGTGACAAACTCTTGGGGTAGTTCAGATAACATTACTCAGGTGTAATATCTATTAACATCCACTTCTCCCATAGGTGGTTATATTAAATCTTAACGTGTTGAAGCTTGGCTTGGGCATGGTCAAGAGAAAAGCCCAGTGACCTTACCTCCTTTCTGAGCTTCAAAAAATGGGCTTCATATTGAGCAATTCTACTGGATGAGACCATCACTTCCTTTGCTTGAGTAAATTGGATTATTTAAAGCCCTATATTCATACAAATCATGAGATCACTATTCAATGATTATATTAGCTACGATAAAAATTCATAATGGTATTTGAAAACCCAAAAAAATAAAACCAAGGAAGTTCATATGTCTTATATAACCATTTTACATAATAATACATTTAATCAGATCAAGAGGAATTTTTATTAATAAAAGTTTGGGTCGTTACAATAAGTATTTTAATTATCCACTTATAAAAAAAATAAAAAAAATCATGAGGTATTTCAATAAGTTTCAAATATTTCTGAGGCTAAGGGTAGGTAGGTAATGATGTTAAAATAATCTCAGAGGCTTGATAAGGGGGCTGAATTATTAAATAATAAATCATGATATTCAATGAAAAAGCTCAAGGAAAATGTATCCCTATCAAGATCTCTCAATGGTCACCATCACTATAATATTACCTTACCAACATGGATTTTCAAACAATTAATAAGTATAATAAATTATTTTGGTCCCCTTTTGAAATAGTTTCTTTTCATATAAAGACCGCTTAGGAATACAAAGAATGGTTGTTTTGGAACCATTCTGCTCAATTGAAAAGAGATACTCTTCCCACTCTTAATTTCACCTCCACTCAAAAAAATTGGTATGAATCACTATACTCCCTCTTAAAGATCAAACGAATAATCATGAAATATAATAAAATAATTGGTTTAAGAAGGATAAATAGGCTTGTAATGTGAATTCCTATCAAGGCATTCTATGGTTTTTATGGGATTTAAAAAGATAATATGTAGGGTAGGTCTCATGGTTAAAATGGGTTAAAAATAAATCAAATGAATCGGTTATTTTAATGTGATTCAAAGTCTTCAGGGTTTTAAAAGAAAAACTTTCTAGTTATAGTTGTTATGTATAACCCAATAATCTATCAAGAAAGAGGGTATAAGGAAGAATATGAAAAATGTATTAGAATAACTCTTGGTGATGAGGATAATAATGGGTCAATAAATTCATGACATGAATAAAAACAAACAGCCTAATAAATTAAAATGGAGAAAAATTTCAATCAAAAATCAGACTATATCAATAATCATTATAAAACACTCTAACATTAAATAAGAATGTAAATTATAAAATTCCTATTTATTCCTTTATTATTTATAATTATAATTAATCAAAATATATACACATTTTAAATATTTTATCTATTTAATGATATCTCCAAGATTAGTTTAAGAGAAAAGACCAGTGTAGTTAATAGAAACTCCCCCACAATTAATGTCACACATGGTCCTCCAAGTGCAGCACTAAGGAAGAGAATAAGATGTGGAAAGAAATAAATGGTCAAAGTTGAGGGATAGTAGTGGAATAATTAAGCTAAAGAAAATAAATTAAAATAAATTACAAAATAATACTCCCCTCATGGAAAGCTTGAAAAAATGAAAAGAAGTCAAATGCAGACTCTCATGATGTACAAGAGAACCTATGATTGTCGATGAAATGAAAAAAACATTCTGCATGCACCAAAACCATCATATCTAAAGATAAATAACACAAAGAAGATATATATACAATGAAATAAATATACATTAGAAACAATAATTGAGTATCCTCATGAGAGGAACTAGCTGAAACAGGGGGATTTAGTAGAGATGACGTAGATTCAGTGGAAGATGGTGGTGTAGGGAACTCTCTCTATTAGGTGGGAATAATGGGAAGATCTTCGGCCACATAAGTGGAAGTGGGTCCTTGTCCAACATAAGATAAAATGCGATAATCGGTGGCTAGAGCTTTGAACAGAGACTACAATAATGAGGGCTGGGGATCTGGATGAGGGGTAGGTGATGGGGAGAAATTAAGGCCAAAGTGATGAAGAATAAGTCCCAAAATTACCTCTATCTAATCCACTCATCGATACATGACATCCTTGGAGTGGTTCATGATGGCTAGGTGGAGGGAAATTGAGAGATTAGCCAAAGGTGCGGGTGGAGGTGGGGCTATGGATGGTCTAGTAGAAGATGGAATGGAAGAGGAAGGAATAAAAGAATACGTGGGGAGGGGCGGAGAAAGAATTTATGTTGGTTGATGTGGTGATAAGGGTGGGATCAGAGCATAAAAACCCTTGGGGTAAAGTGGGTCCTATCTCGGTGTAGCTGGGGTAGGGAGGTCTAGCATGAGTAGATATGTTCTTCCTTTCTTCTTGACCATCTTCATGAGAATAAGAATGAAATATTCAATTGGATGAGGAGTATATAAGAGATCAATAAGGATATAGGTCTCCAAAACCCCCTTGTAGTTTTCCAAATGAGCAGCATAAAAATTGGCTGTTTGGTTACCTATACTACTGAAAAACATGGAGTGAAAGTATGATCCGAAAAATTAAGGGAAGTCAAGATAATGGTGCCAGACGATTTAGATAAGGATATCTATGCAGAATCTTGACATAGAACCCATTTATTTATGGTAGGGGAAAATAATGACACTAAAACATCTATGGATGAAGTGAATGGTAGGGGAAATAATGAGGGTTCGATTCTATGAGGTGGGAGTGTAGAGGACATTAAGTCCCACAAGATCCCACCACAAAAAGAGTAGGTCGAACGGTTATGGTGGGTGATTACTGTAACTAGGGATGGGAAGGTTGGATGGTGGTAAATTCCATACCCTCATCCAAACTCTTCCACAATGTGTGAAAAGTGTCACCCATCAAGTTGGAATCTGACCAGAGTCACTATGTTTCTCGATGTATCTCAATATGCTGGCTCGTCAAACTTGAAAGTGGTAGAAAACTCTAAAAATAAATATTTGAATATAGAAGTGATGTAATGGAGATTATTAATGAGGTGGTTGTTCCCATTTAAAACCTAAATCTCTACCTATATTCCTAGGTTCTCTAAAACACTAACATCTAAGAATCATCCACTCATCTGAATCATCTATCGTGAAAACTACTATAGTTAGTTTTTCACAGGATGATGCTTATAAAAAATCAGGTAGGCATGCAGCTGAGGTTGGGATTCTACTAGAATTGGATTTGGTGGAGCACGAGACACTGTTGTAGAAAGCCTTGATGAGGTGGAAACTGGTGGAGGTACACCAGATACAATCATAAAAAAATCTAAGGTAGTGCCAGTTGGGGAAGATTTCACAGTGGCAGATAAATCTACGGAGCTGGGTCCCTCAGTAGTTATGGAAGGTTTCATGGATGCAGCTAATGGTGTCACAGGGTCCATGGGGCTGGAAGCTACTTCATGGATGGAGCAACCTACAAAATAGGAGTTAATATTACCAAAGCTGTTGGGTGGTAAGGTTGAAAATCCTGCATGGCATGTCCTCATAGTGTTCTGATCTGGACTTGATGTAATGTGGGTCATTCCTCATTAGTACTGGGAATCAACTACTTCTCACAGACCCAGTCATTGTATTCCATGATTTAAAGATAAAGAAAAGAAAAAACCAACAAAAAAAACAAAAAGAAAGAAAAACAGTGAGGAATCATAAAATATAAGTACACAGAACGTATATCCAAAGTACACAGTGTGAAATATTTTTGGGAGGCCTACACGTTTCCTACAAATATTCACAATGAGTGGGAATGTGTGTGAAAAAATAGAAGTACGTGGCATGTGTAAGGGGTATATTCCATGTTTGTGTACATGGGTAACCTGGTCGTGTGTACCTTTACATGACCTATGTCAGGGGAATAAATCAAAGAACATGACATGTAATGAATATACACTCTATGTGTGGTTACATGGAATCTATCCCATGTGTGTGACCTAACACGACCAATTCCTCAGGTAATAGTATGTGGTGTGTCCCTAATGCACATGATGTGTGTGATACATGGTATGTATGGTTGTGTAGATGTTAGGAAACAAGCTCGCCTAAGTTGGGCAGAGTGAAAAGGTACAAAACATGTACCGAACACACATGTTGTATATTTTCAAATATATAACATGAAAATGTGGCTGAGTACATGATGCACATTGTGTGTGTTCTTTGTTTGTTCTTGTGTAGTGCTGGTTTCAGCCGAACACTTCACCTGATCCAAAAATCATTGAAAAAACTTGTAAATCATTGAAACAAAGAGAGAGGAAGCACATGATTGGATCAAGGATTGAAATTTGGATGAAATACTATTCTGAACTGTACTGAAATGAAGGATTTGGGGAGGGGGCATCGAGTGGCTTATAACGGAAGCCAGTGGGGATATGGAGAGGGAATGAGTTGTGGCCGGGTAGGGTTCCTGACTTTTATAGTTGTGACACACAACCTATATATAGGATTACATGCCATGAATGTGTTTTCTTATATATTCATATTAATATTTAATATAAATAATTATTATTATAAATTATTTATTAATTATTATTTATAACTAAAAATAAATATATATTTTCACATGAAAATAAACCTATGCACACAGTGTATTGTATAAATACACATTGAGTTTTATAAAATTTGAAAAAGAGAACTAAAATCTTTGGGCTGGTGCTCGGGGTGCGATTCAAAACAGCGACTAGGACATTCCGAGTGCATGGCCTCAACCACTGAAGAAAAGGTTGTAGTACTACAAATTTTATTATCATTTCATATTTTAGGCATAGTTGCAGCACTGTATAGTAAAAGGAATAATTCACATAGTGTCTTGAATTATTGAGGATTGGGATGATATAGGGAGATTAGCTAAATTCAAACCTAGGTCTTTTAGGCCTCGAGTTACAACTCTTCTAATTAAACAAAATCACCCTTGGGTGATTTATTATTTTTAAAAGAGTTTAAAATTGCATAATAGAAAATAATATATAAATTAAAAACAAAGTATAACAAAATAAATTTTATGTGGTTTTATTTTAGTGAAAAATGATGGAACTAAACTAGATAGAAGGACTCAAACCTGAGTCTTTTGAACCATGGACTATGAACATACTAGCCAATTCATCCCCACCATCAGTTTTCTTTTATTTTGAAATGATTTTAATTATTATTTTTTAAATCATCTCACACACTATTTAATAAAACATGGGATTAAAAAGAAAAAATATTGAACCAAAGGAGGGTGTCGAGAAATTCAAACTAATAATGGCTCAGATACACTCTAGTGACCTTTCATTTAGCACAAGATTTATTCTTTTTTATTAACTTCATCTATATTTATTTATTAAAAAAGTTCTATTATAATATATACTAAAAAAATGTTACACGTTATGTATTAATCTAGACACAGAGTGTACCATTATTTTATTCATATTTAAAAAGTATATTAAATAAAGGATAGTGCACATCATATTAAGGAGAAGTACACACCACATAATTATTAAAAATTGAAAATAAATAGAAAGGAGAGTGTTTGGGTTGCCTCTTTGAAAGAGCCTTTGTTTTTTCTCTTTGACTCAACATGAGGTAGGGTACTTGGTTCACGCCCAAATTTACCCAAGAGAAGAAGGTAAGACGGTCCTTGTAGTTTAGCTTGGGTTATCGAATCCACAGAGACCTAATAAGTAACCTACAGACACGCACATTCTAAGGACTGTTTTTGGCTATGAAGTGGCCAAATTTGGGTTGATTTTAGATGGATTTTAAAGATATATAATTGATTTAAGTGAATTCAATTTAAAAGAATGAGTTGATCCTAGGTTATCGCTCGGGGTGGATTGGACGTATTTCCCTTTTAATGATTTCAATTTCTTAAATTTGAGATGGGTTCATTTAAGGAGATAAAACAACATCATCACTTACTAGTTTAATGCCTACACCCTTTAATACTAATCACATATACACTTGAAGGATCAAAGTTTTGAGCACTTCAAGGTAAAGGTTCGTATTAGTACTTGAAGTGTGTGGCCTTAAATTCAACAAGGACGATGGAGTTTAAAAACCATCAAATAAAAATCCCAATTAAAGAAGTGATTATACATTAATTAGGTGATAAATAACATCCAATCCAGCCCCTTTATACTCCCTTGGATCAACCCATAAGTGGGTTAGCCCTCCATTGATCCCATGGTTTCAATGGAAGCGGAAAGTAGACTCATGAGGGAGGAAATGGAGAAGTAAAGAAAACAACAAAAATAAAATGATCAATCCACCGTTGTGTGAATAATTTCACAAGGGTTGGTGTGAATAAATTCACACCTTGGTCCAATGGTATCAAAATGATATGAAGAACAACAGAATAAGAGTAGAAGAAGAACTTTTATTAATAAACTAAAGTGAATTGAACAACTTACATGTGAAAGACAAATTTGAGGCAACAAAAATGCAGCATAACATTACAATTGAACAAAGCATCCAAGATCTTAACTCCTTCACCACCACTGACTTAAATAGGCATTTTGGGAGCCTTGGGTCGAGCCTCCAACAGTACAAATCATCTCAATTAATTTTGGTAGGCCATAGGTGGTGGGAAGCTTGTGGAATTTGAACTTTTCCACATTTGACCCGAGGTTGCAGCCAGCTTTCCTTTACCGAACAGACGCATCTGGAAGACCTTCTAGACGACCGAATCAGGGTGGGCCATAGAAGAAGACAATGGAGCTCCGGATATCTTCTAACCGACTGTAAATTGTGGGCCCATTTGGTGTTGTGGATTCCGAGATATGATCAAATTATTGGGCTATTTTTCTGGGCCGCAGAATCTGGCCCAGAATTGTATCTCTAAATTTGGCCTCTTTAATGACCACTATAGAGGACGAATTAGAATTGGATCATGAAGAGGTATTTGTTCCTATGAATGTCTTCTAGAATCCCACAAAATTTGGTATTTATTGGGACTGTATGTTGGGCCCTACAGTCTCATCAGTGGGCTGGTGTCCAATCTGTCTTCTCTAGAATTGCTTCCTTTCATCACAAAATATCTCCATCTTCTTCCATGAATTCTTCATTGATCCCTGAATGAAAAATGTTCACATTTAAGTGTAGATAAAGTTCCCAAAATATCAAATTAAAAAAATTGATAATTACATTCCTTATAATCAGATGACTCATTGGGCCTAAATTGGTGTATATTAGGCATGAAGTGCACAAATGATGAGAATGAATGTTCATAATGAAAATGCACTAACTCAGGCCCATAAGATCAAAAATTAACATTTAATACCATTAAAATGTAATTAAAATAAATGTTTTTATTGGATAATCACACCCCCCAACTTGAGATTTGCTAGTCCCGAGCAAATAATTCAATGATTTTATTTGAATTCCTTTCTTCAAACACATTATAACAAACAGTGCTCACAATGTAAACTGCACACAAATATATTTTTATAACCTATCAAGATAATTTAAAACGAGATGAATTTAAAAGTAGATCCCAATACCAATCCCATTCCTTTGATCAAATCCATCATCATACTTCATCCAACTCAATTAGGTGTAATGATGTGTTGTGTATCACAATAGATATGGGGGTTCATTTTCATTCAAGGGGGAAATCATGGAAGCGCTAGGTGGAATCACATTTAATCCTAATATGAATATTCTTCATTTTTTTTGCAATATTGCCATAGTAATTGAGATTGCAGTTAATCAAATTAACCCATGTAGCAAGACTTTGCCGATGACTCCCAGACTCAAAGGCCTTAGGGCACCAAGTGAAGCCCACATACTCGGGCATCGTCTCGAGTTAACTTAATCAAAAGCAAAGTCATATTACCATAAATAGAGATATATTGAAAAACTCAGGGCTAGACAACTCTGGAGTCACGATCCCCAAGTGCCGAAAGCCTCGCATTTTATCAATCCATTGCTCTACACGCAATTTTGTTGTTGTTTTTTTTAAATTTTTTTTGAATACTCATATTATTCATAAAAATCAAACCAGCCTATGCTATTTATTATGGGACCCCAAAAATTCAAATTATTACCCCACAGTCTAAAGGACGTGCATTGTGGCATTTTGATTTAATGGATGAAAATAAAAATGATGAAAATTTTCATTGGACAACCAAACTTCCAAAATCAATACTTTTAAACTTAATCATGAATTAAATTAAGAGTCAAGGAAATAATAATTATTTGATATGTAGTTTTTATGTGAGCAAAGATGTTATTATATGAATGATAAAGGAATTTTACTTCTTTTTGTTATCATTGTTTTTTTTAAACAAACATTTTGTTTCCACACCCCCCAACTTAGAATGAAACTGTCCCTAGTTTCATAAAAACAAAATTTAGAATGGGGTAGAGGAATAAAAAGGGGAGGTCAATAAGGAAATTGAAATATGAGGATCATGGAATGAAGTCACCTGGTGGTTGAATTTTGAAGTTCTTGCCGCTCGAATTTATTCCTTTGATATCTATGTCGCTTGCAAAGTTCCCTAGTGGAAAAAGGGAAAACAAAACAAACAAAACAAACAAAAACAAAATATATATATATATATATATATATTTATATAATAAAGGAAGTAAAATATAAGAATATATATAAAAATTATAGAATAAGGAAGCACAAGAAGCCGCAGGTCAGTGGTAAGCGCGCGCCCCTGTCTCCCTTCAGTCCCGGGTTCGAGTCCCCGCGGCTTCTCCGGTTGTGATGGGGTTTTCCCCACGGCCTACAGTGTGGACTTTTTTATTATTATTATTATATTTTTATTTATTTATTTTTTTTTAATTTTTTTAACCTAAAAACACATTAAAAAAACAAACTGATGATACATTGTCTTCTTTTTAAATTTCTGGGTAAGGTATTACTCAAGGATCACACCACGTGACACGGATGAATATGGTGCTCCCCTTTCGTACCCATCCATACTCATTATAGAAGAACAGGTCAACAGTTTATTTTTTTTCAAAATATCAAAATGTCTCATTAACCCTATTTAAAATATAAAGTTGATTAAAACAACGAAATTATTGGAAACTTGAAAACCATGGGTTGCCTCCCATTCAGCGCTTTGTTTAACGTCGTTAGCCCGACATGGACCCTAAATCTATTAATTTTTTCCTGGTTCATAGGTTGGCTCAGTTAACTCAACCTCTATTTCCTGTTTATTGAATGATTCAATGAATGGTTTTAACCTTTGACCATTGACCTTGAAAATGTAACCACTTGTGGGATCTTGAATCTCTACTGCCCCATGGGGGTACACATAATGCACTATGAAAGGTCCTGACCATCTAGACCTTAACTTTGCCGGGTGTAAATGAAGTTTTGAACTATACAAGAGCACACGTTTTCCTGGTTCAAAATGTTTGACCTTGATATTCCTAGATTGGTAGGCTTGAACTCTAGCTTTATTGATCTTTGAATTTTCATAAGCCTCCATCCTTAGTTCCTCCAGTTCATTGAGATCTAATTTTCTTTTTGTTCCGGCCAATGAGAGGTCATAATCCATTTTCTTAATTTCCCAAAAGGCCTTATGTTCAATCTCTACTGGCAAATGGAATGCTTTACCATAAACCAACCTATATGGGGACATTCCTAAAATGGTTTTATATGCGGTTCTATAGGCCCAAAGAGCATCTAAGAGTTTCTCAGACCAATCTTTCCTAGAGGGGTTGACAGTTTTTTCAAGAATTTTATTAATCTCCCTATTCGCTAACTCAGATTGACCATTGGTTTGAGGGTGGTAAGCAGTGGAAACTTTGTGAGAAATTCCATATTTTTCCATGAGTGATGAGAATGGACGATTGCAAAAATGAGTTCCACGATCACTTATGATAGCCCTAGGAATTCCGAATCTTAAAAATATGTTCTCTTTCAGAAATCGAATCACAACTTGATGATCATTGGACTTAGTGGGAATGGCCGCAACCCATTTTGAGACATAATCAACAGCTAAGATTATGTAGAGGTATCCCCGAGAGTTTGGGAAGGGACCCATGAAATCAGTTCCCCAACAGTCAAAGATTTCAACCATTAAGATGGGAGTGAGTGGCATTTGATTCCTTTTTGTGATGGACCCTACTTGTTAACACCTAGGACAGCTTTGAAAAAATGTGTATGAGTCCCTTGAGAGGGTGGGCCAGAAAAGACCACATTGAAGAATCTTAGCAAATGTTTTCTTAGAGGAAAATTGACCTCCACATGACTCACTATGACAGAATTTAAGGATGGACTCTTGTTCAGATTCTGGAGCACACCTCCTAATGACTTGGTCAGGACAGAACTTATAGAGGTATGGATCATAAAACACATAGTGTCTAACATCAGAAAGGAATTTTCTTCGAGCTTGAGTCCCTAAGAATTTTGGAATGACTCCTGTCACTAAGAAATTTTCTATGTCAGCATACCAAGGGCAGTCACTCATAGAGTATAGGTGTTCATCAGGAAACAAATCAGACACAGAAAGGTGATTTGAGTTGTCTTTGAATTCCATCCTAGAGAGGTGATCAACTACAACATTTTCAACTCCCTTTTTATCCTTGATTGTGAGGTCAAATTCTTGTAAGAGAAGGACCCACCTAATCAGTCTAGCCTTAGCATCTTGTTTTTGGAAGAGGTATTTTAGTGCAGAATGGTCAGTGAACACAGTGATGGGGGATCCTAAGAGGTAGGACCTAAACTTCTCTAAGGCAAACACAATAGCAAGTAACTCCTTTTCAGTGGTGGTGTAGTTGATTTGGGCATCATTTAAGGATTTGCTTGCATAAGCAATGACATAAGGAGTTTTATCACAACGTTGTCCTAACATAGCTCCAACAGCAAAGTCACTGGCATCACACATAAGTTCAAAAGGAAGGTTCCAATTTGGAGATTTCATAATGGGAGGAGAGGCGAGAGAGGATTTGAGGGTTGAGAATGAACCCTCACAGCTTTCTGTCCAAACAAATGGAGCATCCTTTACTAGGAGAGCACAAAGGGGATGAGAGATTGAACTAAAGTCCTTGATGAATCTTCTATAGAAACCAGCATTTCCTAAGAAAGACCTCACTTCCTTGACAGTTTTGGGTGATGGAAGGTGACGAATGATGTCAACCTTTGCTTTATCAACTTCAATCCCCCTACTCGAGACCAGATGGCCTAGAACAAGTCCCTCTTTAACCATGAAATGGCATTTTTCCCAGTTTAGGACCATATTTTTTTCTTCACATCTTGACAAGACTCTCTCTACATTCTGCAGACATCCCTCAAAAGTATCCCCAAACACAGAGAAGTCATCCATGAAGACCTCTAGAAAATCCCCTACCATGTCTGAGAAGATTCCCATCATGCACCGTTGGAAGGTTCCAGGGGCATTGCATAACCCGAAGGGCATGCGTTTGAAGGCAAAGGTACCGAAAGGACATGTGAATGTAGTCTTCCCTTGATCCTCTAGGGAGACCTCAATTTGATTGTACCCCGAGTACGCATCTAAGAAATAGTAGAAGGCATGACCCGCCACTCTCTCAAGGACTTGGTCAATGAATGGTAAGGGGAAATGGTCCTTATTGGTGAATGAGTTTAGTTTCCTATAGTCAATACAGACCCTCCATCCACTACTCACCCTTGTTGGAAGAATCTCTCCATCCTCATTGGTTATCACTGTGATTCCAGCCTTTTTTGGAACCACTTGGATTGGGCTCACCCATTAACTCTCAGCTATGGGATAGATGATACCAGCTTTTAACAGTTTCAGAAGTTCTTTCCTTACTACCTCCATGAGATTAGGATTGAGTCGTCGTTGAGGTTGACGACATGGCTTTGAATCAGATTCCAGAACAATCCTATGAGTCCCGATAAGTGGGCTAATCCCAGGAATATCAGATAGGGTCCAACCAATGGCTTTCTTATGCTTCCTAATTACATCTAAAAGAATCCTCTCATGATTGGCTTCAAGAGAAGAAGAAATGACAATAGGATGTGTTTTATTGTCCCCTAGGAAAGCATACTTTAGTGCAGCAGGAAGTTCCTTCAATTCAAGATCAGGTTGGTTCAGAATTTTAGCAGAATATTGGGACATTGGATCAAGATCAATTTATTTTTTTAGAGTTTCAGATAGGATTGATTCCTCACATGTAGAAGTTTCAGCTACTAGATTGGCTTGATCAGATTTAGGGAAGGAATTTAGAGAGGTCTCTATGAAAGTGGTTTCTTGAAAGGTTTCACTGATTTTTGGACCTAAGACGTCATCATAAGAGAAATTTGAAAATGATTCAAGCCAAGGAGATAAACTTCCTTTATATGAACAAAGGAAATAAATCTCATCCTGACTTAAACATTCATCAAATATTCCTTAATGTTCCATGGATTCATTATCAATGCTTCCTATCATGTTTACTTCATGAATGTCCTCATCATCCCCTATTTGTGAGCTTGCATTATAGATGTTCAAGTCTAGACTCATGTTCCCAAAGGTGATGGTCATGTTCCCATTTCGGACTCGGATAACAGAGTTGATTGTTGCAAGGAAAGGACGACCAAGGATGATTGGGGTTTGTTCCTTATTTCCTAAGATTGGATGGTTGTCCAGGACAATGAAATCAGCAGGGTAGATGAAGTTTTCAACCTTTACCAAAACGTCCTTTGAAATCCCCTTTGGAACCCTAATGCTACGATCATCAAGTTGAAGTGTGACAGATGTGGGTTGGAGTTCTTCTAGGCCTAACTGGAAGTACACAGCATATGGGATGAGATTGACACTAGCACCTAGGTCACACAAGGCTTTGACAACTTTGCTTTCTCCTAGTTCAACATTGATGTAAGGGCAACCCGGGTCTTTCAACTTAGGAGGAATGGTCCCTTGAATGGTGGTACTCACATTAGCAGCCAAAAGGACTTGGTTTTTATGTGAAAATTTTCTTTTAAAAGTGCACAAGTCCTTAAGGTAATTTGAGTAGGCATGTATGGTTTATATGGCATCGAGAAGAGGAATGTTCAACTTGACTTGTGAGAAGATTTCCCTCAATGTTTCACTCAGTTCAGGCTTGGTTTTCCCCCTCATGCGTTGAGGAAATGGTGCAGGTTGTGGGGTTGTTTGTTGAAGATTTGTTTCCTTGACAATGTTATCAGTTTCCTCAGTTTGATCTTGTGGTTCATTTGAATTTTCATCCAAGTTTGAATCTTCATGTGGGTTCTGAATTAGTTGTTTAGGTTTCTCAATTGATTTCCCACTTCTTAAAACAGTCACAACCTTTAGTTGTTCATGAGTTGTTTGAGCACAACTTGACTCTCCCCTTGAAGTTGAGGATGGCACCGCCTGAGTAGGCATGGGTGCCTTTCCAGTTTTGATGGTTTGAAGTTCTTGTTTTAGGGAAGATACCTCCGAGTTCATCCTCTCCATTTGTTTGCACAGATGTTCTAGTAGGCTTTGTGGAACAGTTTGGGTGGGTGCTTGAGTAGGTTGGTTTATCCCAGGGGGATATTTTGGAGGTGGGATGGTTTGTTGAAAATGGACCTGTGGTTGTTGGTATTTGATAGGTTGGGTTTGGAACTGGTTAGGGGTTTGGTAGTTATGATGGGGGTAAGGATTTTTTCCCTGTGGTTGGCTAGGTTGTTGGTTATCTTTCCAGCGGAAGCCTGAGTGGTCGTTATACCTTGGGTTGAAGGTGTTTTGGTATTGAGGCTTTTGAAAGTTCAAAGCATTTACTTCTACTGGGGGTCCTCCTAAGAGAACATCCTTAATGGATGCAATGGTTGGGCAGTTGTCTGTCTTATGATCATGTTTTTCACAAATTGTGCAAACAGGGTCAACAGTTTGGATTTCATGGACTTTCCTAAGGTCTATCTCTTCAACCTTCCTAGAGAGTGCTGCAAATTTAGCCCTAAGGCTTTCCTCTTATCTAAGTGTATGAATTCCAGTAGTTCTTTGTGGATTTTCAGAATAAGTTGAAGTTCCCCAAGTTTGGTTTTGTTTAGAAAGGCTTTCTAGATACTCGTAAGCATCATTTGGTGCTTTGTTTTTAAATGTTCCATTACACATCATGTTAATGAATTGTTTGTTCCCCGGACCCAACCCTTCATAGAAAATTCTCACTTGTTCAGGAATAGAAAAACCATGGTGTGGAACCATGTTTAGAGTGTCTTTGAACCTCTCCCATGTTTCATAGAATGACTCTCCCTCTTTTTCAAAAAAGTTTTGGATACTCTTTTTAAGTGCAATTGTTTTGTGGTGGGGAAAGTATTTTTTGTAGAATTCTCTTTGTAGTTGTTCCCAAGAGTTGATGGATGATGGTCTCAAATTGTTTAGCCAATTTTTAGCTCGATCCTTTAAAGAAAAAGGAAATAGCCTCATCTTAGCAGATTCTAGTTGATGAGGGGGACACATGGTTTCTACAATGTCATTAAACTCCTTAATGTGCAGGTATGGCATCTCGGACTCCATTCAATGGAATGTGGGAAGGTGGTTTAGGACATGGGGTTTAAAGATGTAGTTGGAATCTCCTAGGTAATTGTGTCTAATGGATTAGGGGGCATTGGTCCAGGAAGGTGTGAGGTAGTCATTCATGGTTTGATCAATTACATTCCCCAAGTTTGGGGCTGCCTCATTTGGGATTCCATTTTGGTTCCCACCCGGGTTTATGAGTTGGTTTATTTGAAGACCTTCCATTGAAATTGGCTCAATTTTTGACTTGGGGGTGATAGAAATATTAGGATCTAATGGAAAGAGTTCCCTTGGTGTACTTGACTCCCCAACCCCAGGACTATCCACCCTAACTAGACGGTTTGATTGATCGCGGGTGTAGGCGGACATGCGCCAAAGAAAAAAAAATGAGAAAGGGACAAGATAAGAGAATTTGGATGAGAAAAGAAGAAATGGGGGAGAATAGAATGGGTGTTTAGATGACTTACTTGGGTCCCCGGCAACGGTGCCAAAATTTGGTTCACGCCCAAATTTACCCAAGAGAAGAAGTTAAGACGGTCCTTATAGTTTAGCTTGAGTTATCGAATCCACAGAGACCTAAGAAGTAAACTACAGACACGCACATTCTAAGGACTATTTTTGGCTATGAAGTGGCCAAATTTGGGTTGATTTTAGATGGGTTTTAAAGATATCTAATTGATTTAAGTGAATTCAATTTAAAAGAATGAGTTGATCCCAGGTTATCGCTCGGGGTGGATTGGACGTATTTCCTTTTTAATGATTTCAATTTCTTAAATTTGAGATGGGTTCATTTAAGGAGATAAAACAACATCATCACTTACTGGTTTAATGCCTACACCCTTTAATACTAATCACCTATACACTTGAAGGATCAAAGTTTTGAGCACTTCAAGGTAAAGGTTCGTATTAGTACTTGAAGTGTGTGGCCTTAAATTCAACAAGGACGATGGAGTTTAAAAACCATCAAATAAAAATCCCAATTAAAGAAGTGATTATACATTAATTAGGTGATAAATAACAACCAATACAGCCCCTTGCTACTCCCTTGGATCAACCCATAAGTGGGTTATCCCTCCATTGATCCCATGGTTTCAATGGAAGCGGAAATTAGACTCATGAGGGAGGAAATGGAGAAGTAAAGAAAACAACAAAAATAAAACGATCACTCCACCGTTGTGTGAATAATTTCACAAGGGTTGGTGTGAATAAATTCACACCTTGATCCAACAGTATCAAAGTGATATTAAGAACAACATAATAAGAGTAGAAGAAGAACTTTTATTAATAAACTAAAGTGAATTGAACAACTTACATGTGAAAGACAAATTTGAGGCAACAAAAATGCAGCATAACATTACAATTGAACAAAGAATCCAAGATCTTAAATCCTTCACCAACACTGCCTTAAATAGGTATTTTGGGAGCCTTGGGTCGAGCCTCCAATATTACAAAGCATCTCAATTAATTTTGGTAGGCCATAGGTGGTAGAAAGCTTGTGGAATTTGAACTTTTCCACATTTGACCCGAGGTGGCAGCCAGCTTTCCTTCACCGAACAGACGCGTCTGGAAGACCTTCTAGACGGCCGAATCAGGGTGGTCCATAGAAGAAGAACATGGAGATACGGATGTCTTCTAACTGCCTGTAAATATTGGGCCCATTTGGAGTTGGGGATTCCGAGATACAATCAAATTAGTGGGATGTTTTTCTGGGCCGCAGAATCTGGCTCAGAATTGTATCTCTAAATTGGGCCTCTTTAATGACCACCATAGAGGCCTAATTAGCATTGTCTCATGAAGAGTTATTTGTTCCTATGAATGTCTTATAGAATTCCAAAAAATTTGGGATTTATTGGACCTGTATATGGGGCCCCACAGTCTCATCAGTGGGCTGGTGTCCAATCTGTCTTCTCTAGAATTGCTTCCTTTCATCACAAAATATCTCCATCTTCTTCCATGAATTCTCCATTGAATGAAAAATGTTCACATTTAAGTGTATATAAAGTTCCCAAAATATCCAATTAAAAAAATTTATAATTACATTCCTTATAATCAGATGACTCATTGGGCCTAAATTGGTGTATATTAGGCATGAAGTGCACAAATGATGAGAATGAATGTTCATAATGAAAATGCACTAACTCAGGCCCATAAGATCAAAAATGAACATTTAATACCATTAAAATGTAATTAAAATAAATCTTTTTATTGGATAATCAGTACTTAGTCATAGTATACAGTTAATGTGGATTCCACTATGAGAACAACCAAATATGTTTGACTCCCTTGTATTTTATCAAATTTTCTTGAAATTCAAGTGGTCTAGGTGATGGATTGCAATATCCTTGCTCTGTGGCCATTAAATAACGAGGATGGACTGGTGCCTTTGTGTGATAATTTACATCCTTCACCTCCTTGTTTTATTTCAATAAAATACTAAAAACCTATAAATAGTTACATGAGATCTCCAGAGAAAGTGAGAAATCAATTGAGGGTTAGAAGACAAATATTTGATCAAATTAAGTATTGAAATGTTATGACGTGTTCCTAGATTCAAAGTTTGAGTTTTAAAAATAATTTTCGGAAATTCTTATTGTATTATAAGTGGGTCCTAGGTCATAACATGAAACCTAATTTGAAATATAGTTTGAAAAATAAAACTTCATACTCAAATGGACTATCTATATTAGAAATTATATTAGAAATATGCTTTACCATATTTCCAAGCCATCCCAACCTTTTAGTTTGATATAACTATCTTGTGGTAAAGGATTCCATCGTCAATATTAATTTTTTGGTATTACCCAAAGATGGTTCTAAAAGAGAATAAGAAATGGGTGGGTGAAGGATGTACATGGGTATTCCTCAAACCTAAACTCATCATCCATGCATGGATAATACTATTCTAGATAAGAGTACGACATCACTGGATCTTATGGATAAAAATTCTCTCCAAGGGAAGTGTACCAACCTCTAATTGAATAAAAATAAATAGGGATAAGAGGTCAGGGTTCCCAAAAAAATAATGAAGAAATGAAAAATAAGTGAGAGGGTAAACCAACCTTGACTCAGACAAACATTACTTCTTTCCGATAGTTCCCTAGAAACAGAACCATAATTTGACCACACTCTTTGTGAGGAATAATAATTTTTTTCCTTCTAATATGAATAATTGGGTAGATAGAGGTAGTTGGATCCTATAGGGAAATATAGAGAAGTAATGAGAAACATATATTGGTGAGTCTCAACTGATTATCCATAAAAAATGAATGAAGGGAAATGGATGAAAATTTGAAACGATTTTTGAAAATTAAATTGAATTAAAAGAATGAAAATAAATGTTTTAAGATTACAACTTGATTAGGGTTAACTGAAATAGTCATTATTTTTTATTGAAATTAATTATGAAAATAGTTTTACAATGGGGATTCAATTTTATTATTGCTTCTTGGTCCGATAATAGGTAATTAAGTATTTAAACATCAATCCCTTTTTTTAGTGATTGGATATTCAAATAAATATTTAGATCATTAACCCTATAATAGTGTACATAGGATTACCCAATGGTCATGGATTCACCCATTGAGACTTCTTTAGTTTTCACCATTGGTGTTGTTCTTGGACTGATACGACACTGAAAGTGAATGCTGAATTAATTTCCTTAAAGGGATTATAAATAAGAATTCATAATTAAATCAAACACATCAAAATTTCTATTAAAATACACCATAATATTATTATAACCCCTATACAATAAATTTATCCTCATATGACTATGTTCAAAGTTTGTGGGTTCAGTAATAACTCAACCCCTACCATTGGTATGAGAGGATAATGGGAAAAAGGAATAATTACACTAAAAAAAGTAAAATAGAAGAAAAAATCTTATTTGGATTCAGGGGATATTGAATAGAAGAGTTAAAACACCTCTCCCATGAATGAAAAACCCTGACTTTGAAGCGATGACTCCTTATTTATAGAAAATTTTATTACACAACATATATTCAAAAGTAAACATCATGTACTTGGGTCAACTATCTTTGGCCTTGTTTCTCACATGGTTGGTGAAACATCATGCCTACTATAAAATTTGAGTCATCGAAGGTTGATAGGTGGAAGTACACAACATGTAGCGCCACTATACATGTCATGTAGAATCAGTATCAGCCACCAAATGCTTCTGGAATAGTATACATAGTGTGTGAAGTATATGTACATAGCGTGTTGGTCTTCATTGGATATATGGGCATGTACTCAGGTAGGATGAACCATGCCTAGGTAAGGTACACTAATTTTTTTTATAAAATAGACATCATGTATATTTAAATTTTTGTTCTAGTCATCCCTGATTCATGACTTTGACTATAATCGATTGAAAAATCACCATGAACACTGAAATAAATAATCTGTTCCATAAAATAATGTATATTCGTTGAAAAGATGTTTGATTAATCAATAAAGTGCATAAATTGGTATACAAAAATCAGGCACATCATCTTTCAAACAACTATTTTATAACCCAACATATCCTCTATTTATCCTCATGTGAAAAATTTAGATATAATAAAACAAATAGACTGACATTTTTATTTTTCTTTATATAAAATAATATAAAGGCCAAAATTAAAGAAATAGGGAACCAAATTTCCAAATTATCAAAACATGGATGTAAATAGAAAAACTAAATAGATCCAATAGGATAAAACAAAGTGTTAGGGTTATATTTAGTCGTTATCATATTATTTTTAACCTTAATTACCTAATTTACCCTTACTGTGCTGACAATTATTTTACCATGGTTACTATTTATAATGAAAAAAAGATAGACCTACTCACCAAATTTAGACATCCGAATTCCAAATATGGAATCAAATTTTCAAGATTAAATTTTTAGAAGTGGAAAAAATTAATTTAATATTAAATCACAAAATGTAACAAAAAATATGTTTTTAGAAAGATTCCTTTTAAATATAAAAATATTTTTAAACCAAATTCAAGTATAAAATTTACTCAAAATATTATGATTGGATTATTTTTAATCAAAATAAACTAAATAAAATTTAAAATTAATACAAAATATAATTTTAATTTATAAATTCTTTAAAATAAAATGCAATTTTCAATGAAAACCAATATTTTCTCTATTTATGGAAAAATAAAAATTTTAATAAAAATATAAAAAATTTCACCATATGATAATTTTGATAAGATAATTTCAAAAATTATATCATTTCCATAAAATAAAATTTCAAAAAGTTCTAGAAATTAATTATAATATTTTCTCATAAAAATAAATAAATACCATTTATGAAGAAAACATATTTTTTTAATGAAAAAAACGAATTTATTAAACAATTAAGTGATTTTTTAGTAAGAATATATCAATAAATTTATATTTAGTAGGAACTTTATATATATTACATACATAAGTTAATCCTATTCATGACCGCTATTTTATTGGATAAGTTATAACAATTATATTTAAATAATAATATTTTGTGGTTCATTTAAGCTTGGTGTTTCATGTCGTAGATTCTATCAAACATAGTTTTATTTTTAAAATATTAGGGTGTTGTAGTTTATCTTGAGAATATACTTAATTGAAGTTAGTATTTCTCCCACTAACCTTGTTAAAGATGTTCTCCATATGAAAAAAATAACTTGTGTTGTAATGATTACCTTCTTGTATAAGGGGTAGTATAGGTAATACCCACTTATTTCCATGGGATAAACTATAAAGATACACTTCAAGCCTCAGGGTTCTAGTTTTTTTCCTAATATGGTCTTAGAAAATGATTTTCATCCCCACTCACAAGTATGTGACAAAATTTATTTGTTTCTATATATTAATTCATATGGTATTCTGTTTTCCACCATTATTGACACTTAATTTAAAATATATGTTTAGTGTTTAATGCATATACCTAAAATGATAATGGAAGATCTGTGTGACTAATCATTTACCTCACCATGTCAACCAAAGTATGATTTCCACTTTTTCTAACACCATTCCATTTTGGTGTATAGGGTGGAGTGAGTTGATATAGAATCCCATACTCCAATAGATAGTTTATAATGAATTGTTTAAGATATTCACCACCTAAATTAGATTGAGGTTTCTTTATCCTCATTATAATTTGGTTATCTACTTCATTTTTAAACTCTTTTAAATTTTCAAAGGATTTAGGCTTAAACCTCATCAAGTATATATAACCATATATAATCAATTCATTATTAAAAGTTATGAAGTAAGAATACCCACCTATAACATCTACTGGAAAAGGTTAACAAACATTAGTGTGTTCTAATTCAAGAAGTTCTATGTCGCTTTAACCATATCTAACAAGTAGTGGTTTGATAATCTTTCTTTGTAAATAATAATTACATATATCAAGTGGTTTTAGATTAAAAGATTCTAAATAGACATCTTGATTGAGATTTATCATACGTTTCTCATTTATGTGACCAAGAGGGTGATAGTATACTTGGGCCTGAAATGAGTCATGAAATCTTGATTTTTTTATCAATAGTTAATTCTTGGTTTTTTTAATCTAATATACATATATTTTTCTTTAAAATTTTTAAACCCTAACATTTGTTGGCTTTGTAACATAAATAAAACTTATTTATAAACATGATAATAAAACCATTTTTATCTATTAAGGATACATAAATTACGATCTTTGAAATATATGGTACATAATAAAAATATTTTAAAACTAATATCATTAATTTTGGAAATGGAAGGTTGTAGTCTCCCATATCCAAAGCAGCAAGTCATGCTCCACTGACATCTTGAAGATCCACCTATCTTTTGAAAACATTTTGAAATATAAATGGTTTCTAAATTTTGATATATATACGAGCACAAAAATATGTATCTAATACCTAATATATAGATATATAAATATTTCACTCAATAAAAGTCACACCTTGAGCTTCCCCTTACTATTTTAACTGGTTACGTTTCTTCTTCTAGTGGATTATCTTACCACATGAAAATCATAACATGTTATATTCATTTTCTTGTCATGAGATATTGTTATTCTTGGAAGGATTATGCTTAGAATCCTTAGACATGGAGTGTGTCTTGGGGACCTTGGATTGGTCTTCCTTATCTTATTCACTATAAGAACCATGGTATTTTCATGCTCTATATCTTTATCAACTCGGAGAATCAAATTAAGAAGTTACAAAAGGATCCTCTCACTATTTCTTATATAATAATTCATAATGAAACTATGGAACCCTATAGGTAGTGAGGATAATATGAGCTCTATTCAGAGATCATTAGGTATTTTACCACCCAAGATATCTAAACCCTCCATATTGCCAATCAACTCGACTATATAAGGTCTTTCCACTACCGACTCACCAAGCTTGAACATGAATAGTGCATTAGAGATATCATATCTCTATTGTTTCACCTTCTCTTAATATGGACCATGAAGGTGATATATGATGCTATACGCATCCATATACTCATATTAATTTATAAATATACTTAGTAACTCAGGTGTCCAACATCTATAATTTCCATTCAAGGAATTGTATAATGTGTAAGTGCCGACACCATTATTGGAAGTTTATTCTAGTGAAAAGTTTATACTTCTATAGTATGGATCAAATTTATATTGTTGAAACCCCATGGATTTTAATTTCTATAATAAAAAAGAACTAGATTTTATTACCATACCTGTATTATAAAATTAGATAATAAACTTTAATTTATTAGTTTATTCACCTCCCAATATTTTATAAATCCTAATAACACTCACCATTTGATTCAAAATAACCCATCGTATGGATATTATAGTGTAAAGGATAAATATTTCCCTTCTTGTATCCTTGATAGACATATTAATATCTATTTGACATTATTTAGGTATGAATAACTTTCCAACTATATTAACTTGTAGCTCTTGAATATTTTAAGTAGACTCCCCAATATTGAAATCCTAGTTACGAATTTCCTCAAATCTTGTATAATAGTTTTACAAAGTATCACATAGGTGATACACCCTAAATTAAAACCATTTTAAGTAAACCTAAAACTCCTTTCATAAATTCCTCGTAAATTTAAAGTACCCTAATAAAGTTTGGTCAAACATTTTGAACCATGGTTTGATTTTATCCCAAGTAGTGAAAGGTTGTGCCAACTTAATATTTTAATTTTTGAGTTATTTATATTTATTCATAAATTTACCATTTTATCTTATTACATCCTTATTAATATTAAGTGTAATATATTAACCTTGTCTTAGTTAAAATTTATGCATAGTCCAACTTATTTTAATTATATCTTCCATGCTTATGAATTCTTTAATTTATATTACCATGAAAAATAATCCAAAAAGAAATTAGCCATGAAACTTGATCTAAATAAAATAATAAAAGAGTTATGATCATAAGATAAACACCACAATATTTTATATGCATTTCCTTTTAAATAATCTTGATGTATTCTGTAGTTTGCCTTGCATGTAACCTCATGTTTGTAAAAACTGCGATATAATAAACCAATATAAACTAGACCTTAAATTGAAAGGTATGAATAGTAATAATTGATTTATGTAAAATATGTCTAAAGGTTTGAAAAAATGAAAATTTATTTATTAATTCATAATAAATAAGTACCCAATTTTTAGTAAAGTCATTTAATGATTTAAAAATACGTTTTCTTCAGAAATGGTTTTTATTTCATTTTTGCACATGAAAATTTTAATTAATTTATACCATTTTTAGAAATTTTATTTGATTAAATGAGTATAAGTTTTTTTAAAACCATCATGTATTTATAAAATTATGGTGAATATTTAGTATTTTCCTAAATGGATTTGTTTTTCAATGAATAGTGAAAAATGTAGATTTTTTTTAAAAATTATCATATCTTTTCAAGTAAAAGTACTATTAGGTTTTGAATTTGATATTAAAGAAACAAAAGAATAGTTTAATTTTAAATAATATAATTAGGTACAAATTAATCATCATTACACTTGATTGTGGTATAAGTTCATTTTTGGGCTTAAAATCACATTTTTTCTAAAAAGTGTTTTTATGCCCACAAAGTGTTTTTATCTTAATAAATTAACTAAATATCTATTAATTAATGGTTTGAATTAAATTTATATATTGTATATTAAATAATATATTTTAATATTTCTTTTATGTTTTTTGTAAGAAAATTACTAAAAGTAAATTAAGTTTTATGCATAAAAAAATCATTTTTTTAAAACGGGTTTTTGTTGCGGTTTGGGAACTTATTTAAAATTAAAATATTCCACTTATAGAAATTTAATATGTGAAAATAGATTTAGTATTTTTAATAATAGTAATTCATATTAAGTAATAAGTTCAACTTAATGTTTTCCCACAGTTAATATTAATAATATTAACATTTTGTTGGCACGGTTAAGGTTAAAACAGGTTTACCAGGGGGTTAATCCAAGAGATAAGGGTAGGATTTTCACCCAAACCTATAAAATTATTATTTTATGAATATATTTAAACCTTATGTGATCCTAAATTTTAACACTTTTCCATTTTGAGCTAGTTTTCAATGAAAGCGACCATATATCATTGAAATCTTTTAAGAAATACCATGTGTGTCCCTCCCCTCACATAAAAAGGGAACCTATTCTCCTACCCTATAATTTTTTTTGAGAATAATTGTTTGGAAAATACTTGATAAAAAAATTCATAGATTAATTAACTTAATTGTCACGACCCATCCTTGGGACCCATGCCATGACTACCCTATGCCCGCCTCCCATAGGCCAGGGGCTGGTGACTAGAACCAAGGCGTAAATCCCGACGAAAAAGGGGGAGGCATTGCCTTTGTAAAGTAAACAAACACCATAGAGTAGGCCAGCAGAAGAAAACACTAAGTAAAACTGGGTACAAAAGTAAGTGCGGAAGGTAAATGGGCTAGAATACAAACCCAAACTGAAAGTAAAGTACAACTGGAAAGAAAGTACATCAACTGAAGGTAAAGCAGCAACGTCGAGTCGTCCACTGGAAGTCCCACCTGAAAGGTGGGTACAGATAGCCACCTCAGCTCCTCGGGTCCAACCGTCCGCTCCGTGTACGTCCCGCCCAGTGGTCCACCTCCAGGTACCGTCTGCTCCACTAGCCTCAACCACGATCAGTGCTGTCCGTCGTCTGCATCCAACACAACGTAGTGCGGGCATAACCCATGCAGGGGTGAGTATACTCTACTCAGTAGGGACCCCGAGACCCCTAAAGGTCTCCCAGAATCCACAAAGGATAAACCACAAAGGAAAGATACAATCACGAAGTAAAAACCAACACTAATTAGGTATATTCCCATACATATACCTAAGTCATCAATTCCCGATCAGCTCCAACATCCGATCCCAAGTTCGATCACATCCACAAAAAAGTACAACCCAATCCACACAGGATACCACGACTCAATCCACATAGGAAAGCAAGTCAATAATATCGAAGGTATTGATTGAAGTCAAGACTCATCTCACACAGGTATACTTCTTCGGTAAAAGAGATGATGAGATATAGCCACTGATTCATCTAAGCTGGGACCCACGTAGGATACTAAACCAGCCAAGCTGCCGAACCCACATAGGATTTCAGTGTAGTCCTCATCGCCGTCGAACCCACATAGGATTTCAGTACGGTCTTCATTGCTGCCGAACCCACATAGGATTTCAGTGCAGTCTTCATTGCCATCGAACCCACATAGGATTTCAGTACGGTCTTCATCACTGCCAAACCCACATAAGATTTCAGTGCAGTCTTCATCGCTGCCGAACCCACATAGGATTTCAGTGAAGTCTTTATCGCCGTCGAACCCACATAGGACTTCAGTACGGTCTTCATCGCTACCGAACCCACATAGGATTTCAGTGCAGTCGTCACAGTTGCAGTCGCATCCAGCTCTAGGATTCCCACACACATCATGCTCTTTCCGGGAGGGTCCGCTCTATGAGCCAAGGGGTCGATACATCAACTTACACGTAGTTCGGAGTTGATGTATCTCAAAGTTCCTTCTCGACAAGAGGAACTCAACGTGACAGACGACGCGTCAATCGGTCGCCCGGTCTGAGAGTTATTGACATTTTCGTTCCAGGGGCCCGATTGGTTTTTAAGTCAAAACCAACCAGACCGTACTCTAACTACGTCCAAACCTTGAGCAGAGTAATCCAAAAGGTCCGTCTCATTAAGAGGAATCCAACAAAGTCGACGACACATCAATCAGACGTCCGGAGCTCAAGTTATAAGCGTTTCCGCTCCGAGGGCCCGGTTGGTTTCGTGTCCGAACCAACCCGGCCGTACCCAAAGTTCTCCGAAACCTTGAGTGTAATATACCAAAACAACCGTCTCGATCCAAGAATCGCTACTCAATAGACAGTGCATTGATCGGAGGTCCGTAGCCCATGTTATGGGAAAAAGACCGTAAATAGTCCGAAAATGGGGGGTTTGGGCCCGGTCCGACCCGACCCAACCCCCACTGGGTCGGCCCGAACCGGGGCGACCCGACCCGGGGTCGGGTCCGACCCCACTGGGCGCAGCCCGGCGCGGCCTGGCCCGGCCTTGGCGGTCCGACCCGGTGCGGCCGGTCCGGCCCGGGGCGGCCAGCGCTGGCCGAGTGGTGTCAGCTCGACACTGGCCGAGCGGACGCGCAAGGGGGCGCTGCCCCCTTGATTGAAGCTGCAACCCCTGCGTGGGGGCCGCTCCTTTCCAGCGGACGCAGCCTAGCACCGAGTCCCCCCATCGGTCACGCGCAGCCGCGGGACCGTCGCCTGCCGCCATGGCTTCAGCCGCGACGGACCTCCTGGCGGCATGGCGCGCCGACAGGCCCTTCTGCCGACCACTGGACGCGCTCCGGTGGTCCGTTTTGCCTGCGGTCTTCGCCAGCGGTACTCCCGGGACCGTCTCCTCACTACGAAGTCTTCAAATCACCCATGCGGCCCATTCTGTCATCGTCCGACGATCCGCCGTCAATTAAACGATCTGTGGAGCCTTCAAATTGCCGCAACGGCGTGGCACGATGGCGCCGCGCTTCTTCGCCGGTTCTTCAATTGTTTCCGCGCGGTGTCATTGCACCGCGCCGCCTTTACTCGTTCCACAACAAGAACAACCATCAAAGGGGGGAGGAGAGTCGGCCGTGTTCGTGTGGTATGACCTCCTTCTGTTATTACGATAACAGGCGTCTCAAACGACTATCAAAAAATTAATCAAAGGTCAAGGATATAATCCACATAAATTAAACCAAACCTCCTACCTCAAGGTATCGTCGAACGAAGGTTCGTCGCGGGAAAGAACGTCGAGGAAGAAGGCGTCGTAGAGGAGAGAATCGTCAGCGTCGCAGTACACGACGTCGCATCGTCGATCTCCGAGGATTTGGCATTCTACATCGTCCTTCGTCGGCGGCCGGCGTTCTTCATCGGCGACGGTGCGTTCTTTGCGTTCTTCAAGGAGGAGATGAAGATTCAAAGGCTTTAATAAAACTTCTCTCCAATTATTCTCGCACAACGAAACAACTACTTAATAAAATAAGGCTTTGCCTTATTTTATTTCCCATGCAAATTGTTTTTGAAATTCAAAAATAGATCACGCTTTAATTATCAAGCATTGTCCAATTAATGAGGCATTTAATAATTCTATTAAACGTGAGAGTTGACTTGGAATTTAAGAGGGGGGTGCGGGTGAGTTACTTAATTAAAAGCACGTGGGAGGTAAAAGGAAAAATTAAAGGTGGTGGGGCTCGTGTGGGACCCACATCACTAATATCCTACCTAGGAGTTAGGATATTAGTGGGTCCCACTCCAACCACCATGCCTAGATTAACACTGCTTAGAATAAAAAATAAAATCTGTTGCACATTATTTTATTTTATTCTTTAGTTAACCCAAAAAAATTAAAAACCTCACCCGAGAAAATGCAACTCTGAAAAAGGCGTTCTTAAGCAATTACCAGTGCTGCGATTCCATCGGTGCCCTCAGAATTGGATTCCGAGCATCGGTTCAAAAGTTAGGAAAACTCGCTCATTCGTTCACTGAACGCACCCAAGACAAACTTTGGAAAATGATTCCGGGCACACCGGGCCTCAGAATCAGGTTCCGTCAGAAACTACATTTTTGTAAAATCCCAAAGAAAGTTAAAAAAAATTTCCTTGAATTTTACGAGTCTTTACATTACTCCCACCTTAGGGATTTATGTCCCCGTAAAGATACATCATAAACTAGGGGAACAAAAGTGGGTACTGAGCACGCATCTGAGCCTCCCGCTCCCAAGTGCTCTCCTAGAGGTTCCCGTGCTTCCATCTGATGTGCACTAGAGGTATCGACCGTCCACGTAGGACCATCACTGGTCGATCCTCGATCTCTACCGGGACCTCTGCAAAAGTCGTCCCATCGTCAATTTCCAACTCCCCATGGTCGATGATATGCGTCGGGTCGTGCACATATCTCCTCAACTGAGATACATGGAAGAAGTCATGCACCTGGTGCAACTGAGGTGGTAGAGCTAGGCGATAAGCCACCTTGACTATCCTACTGAGGACTTGGAATGGTTCGATGAAGCGCAAAGATAACTTGCCGCCTCGGCCAAATCTTCGTAACTCACGTCGAGGTGAGACCCTTAGGAAAAACGTGGTCACCATCCTCAAACTCTAGTGGTCTCCACCTCCTGTTAGCATAAGTCCTTTGTTGGCTCTGAGCTGTCCTCATCCACTCATGGGTGACTTGGACCTTTTCTGGTCCTACAAGAGTTGCTAAGGTTTCTTCTTTACCGATAAGAGAAATCCGGTCTCATCCCCTGGATGAACTACGTTCTTTGCCTAATACTGTCAATCTCGTCATGGATGATACTAATCCATACCAAGGATAATGTGGTAAGTCCTCGACACTAATACCAAGAGATCCAACCGTTACTCTCACCTCCAAAGGTTGAGTCACACTTTCGGCATCAGTGTGTGGTAACTGGGTCTCCTCCAGTGGGTATCTCACAAGTGAGGGTCAAGTCAACAGTTTTTTTTAAACCGGAACCCCTTAGTAACAAAAAAAGAGAGGACAGGAAAGTAAATGCCACAAAGAAAGGTGTCTTTTATTACTGCAGCTCAAAGTACAAAGACACAAAGCATCTACAAACAAACATCAAAAAAGATAGAAGCAACATGAACAAAAGTCTCCATGTCTGGAGCTAGTGCCTCTCCTGTCCATCTGCTCCCGGAGCTCCATGATCGTAGGCCTCAGTTGCCTGAAGCTGAGATCTTCCCTGTCCACCCATTCCCTGCGGTCGGGGTAGTCTCTCAGGTGGTGGTGGTGGTAGGGCCTCAAAGCGTCGTCCACCACCCACTGCTCGGCCAGCTCCTCTGCCTCGCCCGCCTGCTCCTTGCGGACCGCCATGGTTGAACCTCTACCTGGGAGTTCCCTCTACCGCCTGCTGCTCATCTGCAGGACGATTCGGGTAGTCTCGAGCCATGTGACCTTTCCCACTGCATGCGTAGCATTGCCTACTCCTCGAGTAGCTTGCTCTCCTTCGTGTGCCCCGCACAACCGAATCTTCACCCTGAGTTTTCCCATCTGATGGTCTGGCTCGTTTGGACCTATGTGTCACCTGTCTACTGCCAGTTGCAGAAGAATCCACTACGGGTCGTCCTGTAGAGGGTCCTGCCAATAGTGCCTACTCGACGAGAAAAATCTCCACTAGAAGGACTCTCTCTAACACCTCTGCCTGCGTGGGAATGTTGAGGGAGATCATCGAAGCCCTGATCTCATGCCTCAGTCCCTGCTTGAAGGTCTGGGCCTAGAAGAATAGGTCCCGTACCATATCTATGGAGTAGCGCGAGAGGTCAGTAAACCTCACCGAGTACTGGGCCACGGTCATGCTTCCCTAACGCAGCTATAGTAGCTCCTGGATACGCACCTCACTGAGGGTGGCTGGGACGAAATCTGAGCGGAAGATGCTCTCAAAGTCCGTCCAGAGGAGAGATTCCTCGTCGTGCACCTAGAGCATCAAGCTCCACCATCTGCCTGCTGCCGCATGTAGGAGGCTCACTGCAAGGATCACCATGAGCTCAGCTGGTGTCCCCACTAACCTAAAAACTCGCACAACCGCCTCCAACCAATCCCCAGCTGCCTGAGGGTCCATCTCCCCGAGGAACCTGGGCGGTCTCTGACGTTGAAACTCGTGCAGTGCACTAAGGTGACATGCACTCTCAGCGGATGGGGCTTGTAACATCAGTGGCTCGACGAGTAGTGGTATTGCCAGTGCCTCCACTGAAAAAGGGCCCTGCACCGAGGCCTCGTCGCTCGGTGGGCTGTCGTCTCCCACAAAACCTGGAACCCTAGCTGGATACCATTGTGGGGCCATCCTGAAAAGAAACAGGTGTGCCACGGTCAAAACAGTTTACCTGGTGAGCTGACACAAAGTAATCACAAAGAAAACTTTTGAAACACACATGCAATCAATGTTTTCGTGTATTGAGTCGGAAATCAGAAGTCAGGGTCCTGGTGTATGGATACGTCGGCCGCCGCACCAACACTGGACTCCCTGGACTGATAATCACACTCAATACCCTTAACACTATTGCTTCACATAGAAGAAAGATCCGAGTCCAGAGTTCTGCGGTAGAACCGAACTGCTCTGATACCAATTTGTCACGACCCGTCCTTGGGACCCATGCTGTGACTACCCCAAGCTCGCCTCCCATTGGCCAGGGGCTGGAGACTAGAACCAAGGCGTAAATCTCGACGAAAAAGGGGGAGGCATTGTCTTTGTAAAGTAAACAAACACCACAGAGTAGGCCAAAAGAATTAAATACTAAGTAAAACTAGGTACAAAAGTAAGTGAGGAAGGTAAATGAGCCAGAATACAAACCCAAACTGAAAGTAAAGTACAACTGGAAAGAAAGTACAACAACTGAAAGTAACACAGCAACGTCGAGCCATCCACTAGAAGTCCCACCTGAATGGTGGGTACAGATAGCCACCTCAGCTCCTCGGGTCCAGCCGTCCGCTCCGTGTATATCCCGCCCAGTGGTCCACCTCCAGGTACTGTCTGCTCCACTAGCCTCAACCACGATCAACGTTGTCCGTCGTCTGCATCCAACACAACGTAGTGCGGGCATAGCCCGTGCAGGGGTGAGTATACGCTACTCAGTAGGGACCCCGAGACCCCCAAAGGTCTCCCAAAATCCACAAAGGATAAACCACAAAGGAAAGATACAATCATGAAGCAAAAACCAACACAACTTAGGTATATTCCCATACATATACCTAAGTCATCAATTCCCATTCAGATCCAACATCCGAGCCCAAGTTCGATCACGTCCACAAAGGAGTACAACCCAATCCACACATGATACCACGACTCAATCCAGATAGGAAAGCAAGTCAATCATATCGAAGGTATTGATTGAAGTCAAGACTCAGCTCACACAGGTATATTTCTTCGGTAAAAGAGATGATCAGATATAGCCTCTGATTCATCTAAGATGGGACCCACGTAGGATACTAAACCAGCCAAGCTGCCGAACCCACATAGGATTTCAGTGCAGTACTCATCGTCGTCGAACCCACATAGGATTTCAGTATGGTGTTCATCACTACCCAACCCACATAGGATTTCAGTGCAGTCTTCATTGCCGTCGAACCCACATAGGATTTCAGTACGGTATTCATCACTGCTGAACCCACATAGGATTTCAGTGCAGTCTTCATCGCTGCCAAACCCACATAGGATTTCAGTGCAGTCTTCATCGCCATCGAACCCACATAGGATTTCAGTATGATCTTCATCGCTGCCGAACCCACATAGGATTTCAGTGCAGTCGTCACAGTTGCAGTCGCAACCACCTCTAGGGTTCCCGCACACAGCATGCTCGTTCCGGGAGGGTCCACTCCACGAGCCAAGGGGTCGATACATCAACTGACACGTAGTTCGGATTTGATTTATCTCAAAGTTCCGTCTCGACAAGAGGAACTCAACGTGACAGACGGCGCGTCAATCGGACGCCCGGTCTGAGAGTTATTGGCCTTTTCATTCCAGGGGCCCGGTTGGTTTTTAAGTCAAAACCAACACGACCGCACTCCAACTGCATCCAAACCTCGAGCGCAGATAGCCAAAAGGTCCGTCTCACTAAGAGGAATCCAATAAAGTCGATGACACATCAATCAGACGTCCGGAGCTCAAGTTATAAGTGTTTCCGCTCCGAGGGACCGGTTAGTTTCGTGTCCAAACCAACTCGGCTGTACCCAAAGTTCTCCGAAACCTTGAGTGTAATATACCGAAATGACTTTCTCGATCCAAGGATCTCTACGCAACTGACGGTGCGTCGATCGGAGGTCCGTAACCCATGTTATGGGCAAAAGACCAGAAATAGTCCGAAAATGGGGGGTTTGGGCCCGGTCCGAGCTGACCCAACCCCCTTGTGTCCACCCGAACAGGGTCGACCCGACCCAGCCGGCACGGGCCGGCCCGGCCGGCGTGGCCCGGTGCGACCTGGGCGGTCCGGCTCAGAGCGACCGGTCCGGCCCGGGGCGGCCCTGCGCTGGCCGACCAGACGTGCAAGGGGGCGCTGCCCCCTTGATTGAAGCTGGGCCCCCCACGTGGGGGCCGCTCCTTGCCGGCGGACGCGGCCTAGTGGCACGTCCCCCCCTCAGTCCCACGTGGCGTGCCGGGCGACGCCGCCTCCGGCCTCCGCTGCGCCGGGCGCACCGGCAGGCCCTTCCGCGGACCACCGGACGCGCTCCGGTGGTCCATTTTGCCTGCGGTCTTCGCAAGCGGTCCTCCCAGGATCGGCTCTTCACTGCGAAGTCTTCAAATCACCCCTGCGGCCCGTTTCGTCATCATCCGACAATCCACCTTCAATTAAATGATCTGCGGAGCCTTTGAATTACCGTAACGGCGTGACGCGACGACGCCACGCTTCTTCACCCATTCTTCAATTGTTTCCGCATGGTGCTGTTGTACCATGCCGCCTTTACTCATGCCGCAACAAGAACAACCATCAAAGGGGGGAGGAGGGTCGGTCGTGTTTATTCGGTCCAACCTCCTTCCGTTATTACGATAACAGGCAGCTCAAACAACTATCAACAAATTAATCAAAGGCCAAGGATATAATCCAGATAAATTAAACCAAACCCCCTACCTCAAGGTATCGTCGAACGAAGGTTCGTCGTGGGAAAGAACGTCACGGAAGAAGGTGTCGCGGAGAAGAGAATCGTCAGCATCGCGGTACACGGCGTCGCATCGTCGATCTCCGAGGATTCGGCGTTCTACGTCGTCCTTCATCGGAGGCCGGCGGTCTTCGTCGGCGATGGTGTGTTCTTCGCATTCTTCATGGAGGAGATGAAGATTCAAAGGATTTGAGTAAACTCCTCTCCAATTCTTCTCGCACAACAAAACAACCACTTAATAAAATAAGGCATTGCCTTATTTTATTTCCCATGCCAACTGTTTTTGAAATTCAAAAACAAATCACGCTTTAATTATCAAGCGTTGTCCAATTAATGAGGCGTTTAATAATTCTATTAAACGTGAGAGTTGACTTGGCATTTAAGATGGGGGTGCGGGTGAGTTACTTAATTAAAAGCACGTGGGAGGTAAAAGGAAAAATTAAAGGGGTTGGGGCTTGTGTGGGCCCCACATCACTAATATACTACCTAGGAGTTAGGATATTAGTGGGTCCCACTCCAACCACCTTTCCTAGATTAACACTACTTAGAATAAAAAATAAAATCTGTTGCACATTATTTTATTTTATTCTTTAGTTAACCCAAAAAAAATTAAAAACCTCACCCGAGAAAACGCAACTCTGGAAAAGGTGTTCTTAAGCAATTACCAGTGCTACGATTCCATCGGTGCCCTCAGAATTCGATTCCAAGCACCAGTTCAAAAGTTAGGAAAACCCGCTTGTTCGTTCACTGAATGCACCCGAGCCAAACTTCGGAAAATTATTCCGGGAAAATCGGGCCTCGGAATCTGGTGCCGTTAGAAACTGCGTTCTTGTAAAATCCCAAAGAAAATTAAAAAAAAATTCCTTGAATTTTACGTGAATTTACATTAATCCTAGGGTTTTTTATTCTTCTAAGTCCAATAATTTAATTCTTAAGGTGTAAGCTAAAGGAGGTCTCTCAAAGAAGATGTATAAATCTTAACCGAGATCTTTTGATTTTACTTATTATTATAATTCCTATTAAATTTTATTATATATCAAAATATTATCAATAAAATATCTTAAATATACTTAGATGTTTTTGTGATTATGTAACAACCATTTTCCACCCCTTCACTATCAAATGATAAATAAAAGTATTGTGGATACATACATGTGGACTATCGCCTTCACATAGAGATATAATTAATTTACCATCACCATATTTAATGGATGGTTATTGTGATAGATTTAATGTTTATATATTATATTTATTGAATAATTATTATCCCTTAATTATAATATATTATCTATCTTCTCACCTTATGATCCATTGGAAAATGATAATGTCGTTCAAGCATACGTGTGAACTACCACCTTCACGAAGCGACATGATCCATCTTTAAATTACATTTTACATGGAAATTAATAAGTATTTATTTAATGAATATATATGTTATTTATTATATAATAATTATTAGTTAGAGATTAATTACCATTTACATTTCTTTCATTATATCCATTGAAAATTGAAAAACATCACTCATGCGTATGTACAGACTTCTGTCTCCATGTAGTAATGTACTTAATTTTTCACCAACACTTTATATAAATAGATATAAATATATATATGATGAATATATATTATATTTAAATAATTATTAATAATATTGAGATGGATGAACTAGGATCAAATTGTGAGGACCATAATTATTGAACCAAAACATACATGAAAAATGAAGCCGTTAAAACCTGAAATGATGATGATAATAAAAGATTGTTAATGAACGGGTGATAAGATGTTATAAGTAAAACATATATGGTATTATAAGAATGAATATGGATTTTTTATATAATTATATGCAATTTAAATTTATTTTATAGTTTATTATAGTGATTTTGAAGCATGACAAACTTGAGGCAATGGTTTCTTGTCTCACTTTTATTTTCATGATACATATGCCATATTTAAAAATTATGTATTTAAGGTGGTGTATATAATGACCATTTTGTGTGTTTTATAATTAATACCACTATTTTAATGGTATTTAATTTATTCCCTTTATGTCATTTATGATTCAAAAGTTACCCAAGTGGTAAGAGTTGAATGTTATAATATCATTGTTACCGAGATTGTTTATGCTTAAATTTATGGTGAAGAAATTATATGATCTATATATCCAAAATATTATTTATTTTATACTACAAAATTTATTTTGGAAGATTACATATTTTCATTTAATTTTGCACATTTTAATCCCTCAAGATACTGAAATAATGTTTTAAAATAAAACCGACCCTGTTTTTCTCTTCAGCTGGGAATCATTACCTCCATGTCCATATTTTATTTAAAATACTTTCAAGAATGTTTTTAATAAAATCCAAAGATTATTTGAATTAATTTTTAACTATATTTTAATTTATTTAAAAATTATTAAAAATAATTTTCTTATCATTTTCCAAACATTGTGATTTTTATTTTTTTATCAAAAATGTGAAAGGAATGTTTTTAACATACACCGCATGAATAGATTTCCCCACCATAATGAATTATATTTTATTTAAATATTATATTATAATTTTCTTTTTTTATTTTCTAAGAATTTTTTCCTTAATATTTATTAAATTTTATATATTCTTAGTAAGTTATTTAAAATTAAAAGAGTATTTTACTCAAGAAATGTTCTAGTGGTATTTTAAATTTATTTTTATATATAACAACATCCTTTGATATTTCTTATGATTTAATGGGGATATGATCCAATTTTAACATTTTATTATATACTTTTATTTTTTATGATTATGATGATAAAATTATTATGAAACCTCTATCCTTTCCATGTGTTCATATTTGATGATATAATGAATGTTTTATGATCATGTGACACACAAATGTATGGTTTTCATTATGAGAAGAGTGTGGATAAAATTATATATCCCTATAATTAATTAGGTAAATAAGAATATCACATAATATAATAAGGACTATAATGTGTATTAAACCTAGTTCTTTAAGGTGATTTATCAAATAATATTACCTTGGGAGTGAACCTTGACTAAGGAATGATGTAATGAGGAGTAAACCCAGTTCACTATGATAGTCTTTGAAGTGTTAGTTGACTAATTAAATGATTTTATTTGATTATGTGTAATGCCTAAAATATGAATTGTGTTTATGATATTATCTCATGGATCATGATTGGTTATTGATGAGTCCACAATCATAAAAATTATTTCTTTTATTACGACAAAAACTTATGTAATGACTCATGATTAAAGATTATTGACTATTTAGGTATAATTTTTTTATATTATGATCATTTCATCATACCCTTATGATTATATTATGATCATTAATTGGTATCTCTTATATTTACCATTATTTATCATATGATCACACCCTTTCTAATGTTTCCCTTCCCCAGGTTATGAAGAATGGTTTTAGGTATGATTTTTCTAGGAAGGTAAGAAGGGTTCTATTTGTGAAGAACATGATGGGAAATGGTTTAGATCTTTTATGTATGAGTTATTTATGTATAAAAGTTTCTAAATACCAAAATCCTTTATGGTTTTGGTATGTATTATATTTATATATAATTAATATTTATAGTAATAATTTGTTGTATTTATTTATGAAAAGTTTGGGTCCCTATAGTTGGTATTAGATAAAGGTTTAGTAATTTTTGGAAACTAGGATGAGTAAAATTTAGTGAGAATCTTTAGGGTAAGAATAATTAATCTATAACATACTAAATTTTTGTTAAGTTAAATATTATGTGGTTTTGTTAAAAATACATCCCTTTCTATAGATGATAAGTGGAATTAGTTTTGGAACTGATGTATCTAGGGGTAATAACCTCGAAAAGAGTTGGTTCACTATATTTCGACCTTCATTCTTGCACAAGGTGAATTATACCTTGATGAGAACCTAGTTTTAAAAGCCTGGAGGATATGAATAGGTTAATTAAAAATTTCTTTGAGATCTATTATGGAACATTTGAGTAGATAATGGCCATGGATGGACTACGATAAACCTAAGGTGTCATAGGTTGAAAAGAAGGTGTCAAGATTTATAAATCCAATGAATGATTTTTCATGATTAATCACTCAGATTAATAATGATTTATGATCATGATTTCCATTTTAGTTTTATTTGGGGATATAAGATATAGTTTCGAATTTGAGGTGGTGATAGGAATGTTAAAATATTGAAGTATCTTATTTTAGATTATCCATATGATTTCATTTGTATCATTAAAAGTATATAGGAATATTATTTCATATCCTCAATGATTATATATTGAAATATTAGTAAAAACACCTAATAATATGATTATAATATATCAAGTCTATCAATATTCCCCAATTGATGTTTGTGAGAGAGTCCTCCCTGTAAATCTTTTTATTTATCCTCTAGTTTTATTTGATGTGATTATAGGCATGTAATGACTTTCTTTATATAAATCCCATATCAATTGTTGAAGAAGGGAAGTCACATTTGTTATTATTAACCAACCTATGATTTTATATTAGTGAAATGATAAATAGGAAATTCCAATAGAAATTACTTCCATTTCTTGGGTCTTAATTTATATTCAAAGGGGGTATTTATTATTTATTCATGTTCTTACATGTATTTTTGTTTTGATTGATTACAAATCCTCTAATTATTACTTAATATAATCAAAATTTTAAATGTTTACTTGTGTTCAATTACATGTTTTAATATTTTTATATATATTCTATATTTTAATCATGTTTTATTTAAAGAATACATAATCTTAAACATGTCATGATATTTTTACACTTAAATGTTATTTTGATTTTATGTTTTTATTTTTCATAACATGTTTTATAAGTTTTATTTTGAGTTACTATGCTAAATATTTCATTTGGGACTTCAAAATACCGTTTATATGTGTTTACATTATTACCTAGATAAGAATTCACCATACAAAATATATACCTTTTTTAACCACATAGCCAATTCATTATTCACGTGGATGATTTTTAATCCACATAGCAATTTTTCCAATTTCAGATTCTCTCTGTTTTGTTGAAAGTATCTTGATATAAAGTACTCCAAATTGGGTGATTTTTTTTGAAAAGATAATAATATTTTATACATTTACTTTGAACACATAAACTTCTTAATCGATCTCTTTAATATACTAAATTTGGTTTGGAATCACTGCATATTTTCTGTCTGATTTCTGCATATTTTTAGAACTATTTTTCTTCTATTTTTTGATGATAACATTAGTTTTATAAATCTGATTAAGGAGATTCCTGATTATTTATAAATATAACGAAATTTTCTAAATATAAGTAAAAGTTATATGACTAGACTAGGTCCAATTTGGACCAAACTTGTATAAAAATACCCATGTTATTTATTTTAGTTATGTTTATAGATAACTATTATAATTAATTATGCTAATCAACCTTGATAATTAATCCATCTCACTAAAATTTTAATTTGGTCTATTCACCCCCACTTTTTTTCATCATTATTTCCAACATAACATTTATCTCATATGGCTGGGGATAAATTCTATATCAAATATATTCTTATTATATGGGATTTTATAGATATCTTTCAGGAAGTGTTACCTAGTCTTCCTCCAAATCATGAAGTCATGTTTTTAATAGAACTCATACCCTATGCTACACCTATTTCAGAGACTCTATATAGAATAACCCCAATTGAGTTGTTGGAATTGAAGAATTAACTCTAGGATAATCTTGATAAGGGATTCATTCGGCTAAGTGCATCTTCTTGGAGAGTACTTATTCTTTTTGTTAAAAATAAATATAGATCAAAGTGACTCCACATTTATTATCAGGAACTGAACAAGATCATTTTCAAGAATAAGTATCTTTTAGCCTGTATTGATGATTTATTTGATCAATTACGATGAGCTCATTTTTTTCTAAGATTTTTATTTGATTTGGAAACTACAATTTATGGTTAAAAAGTGAATATATACATAAGAACAAATTCCATTCAAGGTATAAACACTATGAATTTATAGTGATTCAATTTGTTCTAAATAATTCTCCCACAATATTCATAGATATGATGAATATAGTTTTTAGATATTACATTGATCATTTTGTGGAATTATTTATAGGAAATATGTTTATATATTCCTAGATAAATGAAGAGCAGGAATATCACTTTAAGATTGTACAAAAAACCCTAAGGAAGAATAATATGTATGTAAAATTTATCAAGTTTGAATTTTGGAAACATATAGTTTCATTTTTGTGTTATATAATCTAAAGAGAAGGTATATTGGTGGGTCTATAAAAGGTTAAAGTTGTTGAAAATTATCTCAAACCAAACACTGTGATTGAGATTTACACTTTTCTTGGATTGGATGGATATTATCAATTCTTTTTTAGTAACCTCTATTTAATATCTATTCCACTCATCAAGTTAACTCTAAAAGTGTTAAGTTCATTTGGATTGATGAATGTGAAGAAAATTTCAAGGAACCGAAGAGAATGTTAGTTAGTACACTTGTGATCACACTACCCCATAGTGGAGAAAGGTTTTTGATTTATACTGATGTATCGAAAAATGGGATGGGGTGTGTTATTATATAGAATTATATGATGATATCATTTCCTCATAGCAATTGAAGGTTCCTAAGAAATATTACCTGACTAATGATTTAGAGTTATCAGTAGTAATATTTTCATTAATTACCTAGAGGAATTATCTTTACCAAGAAATGTGTGACATATACACTATTAATAAAAGTTTAAATCTTATATTCATAAAATAAGAGTTCAATATGTTTGAGATAAGATGGTGAAAGATTATGATTGCTCAATACATTACCACTTTGAGAAATCGAACAAGGTGGATGTTGCTTTGAGTTGAAAAAATAATGATAGATTGTCTATGAAGAGGATCATAAAAGTTATAATATATATGTATGTGAAATGGATGGGCTATAAATCATGATGGAAGGAGGGAAATCTTTTCTTGATCAAAATAGTGCTCAACCATCTATCCATGTGAAGATTAAAGAGGCATGAAAGTAGGATGTGGAGTTTCAAAAGAAGGTGAGAAATGTTCATGAGTTTAACCTTGATTGTTATGGAATGATAAGGTTAAGGAACTAATTATATTTCCTATTAGTACTAAACTTTAACATTGAACTATTATAAGAATCTCATAACTCATCATTTATTATTCATCATTGAAGTACAAAGATATATAGAAACCCGGAAGAGTACTTTATGTGGGAGAACATGAAAATAAATATTGTGGAGTATGTAACTTAATGATTGGTTTGTCAGAATGCTAAGGATAATATATAAAATTATAATGGGATGTTAAAACCATTATCCACACCATAATGTAAATTAGAAAACACCGCCATGTATTTCATCATCAGACTCCCCAAAATATCTAATGGCCATAATGCTCTTTGGGTTGTAGTTAACCGCCTTATGAAGTAAATACAATTCATTGCTATTAGTTAAGATTTACCTATTGATAAAATTTACATGATATACATTAAGGAAGTTGTAAGGTTTCATGGAATAAAAAATTATATTTTATATGATAAATATCCAAGGTTTACCTTAATGTTGTGACAAATTCTTCAGCAAGTCCTAGATATAGAGTTCTGTTTTAGTACTGCCTATCATCCTCAGACAGCCGATTAGTCTGAGAGAACCATTAAAACCCTAGATTATATGTCAATATCTAGTTCTCTATTTTTCAAAGGTGTTTGGGATAAAAACCTTCCTCTAGTCGATATTTCTTACAATATTTGCGCTCACTCGAGCATTCAAATGGAACCTTTTGAATCCCTATATGAAAATAAGTATAGATATCTAACATACTAGGATGAAGTTAGAGAAAAAAATATATTTGGATCTAATATATTTGAGTAAATGGAAAAAAGGTTGAATTCATTCAACAATACATCAAGGAATCTTATATTAGACCAAATAATTATGCTGACAATCATTAGTGTGATCTGAAATTCAAAGTTAGTGAGAAGGTTTTCTTGTGAATTTCCTCATTGAAGAAGGTTTTGTTATTTTGAAAGAAGGGAAAGTTGAGACCAAGTTATGTTGATCCTTTTTATAATCTTGATCATATTGGGATGGTTTTATATTTCTTGGCACACCCATCAAATATCTATCAAGTTCACATTGTGTTCCATGTATCTCTTTTGAGGAAGTATATACCAGATCCTTAATATGTTATTAACATAGAGGCTTTACCACTGGAGAATTATATTTATTATGAATAAAAACTAATATAAATATTGGATCATTGAGATAATGTTCTATGGAATAATACTACTCGTCTGGTTAAAATTCTTTGGAGGAATAAAAAATTTGAGGTAGATACATGGAAACCCAAGTATGTGATGAAGTTTAGATATCATAATTTCTTTTTTTAGAGAGATGTAATTTTAATAGATAAATTCATTTTAATGGGTTATAATGTAACATCCCAATATTTTATATTTATTTCCTTTGAAATAAACTCAAAGAATTTAAAATCTTTCCTTTCATGCAACCCCAAGTCTATAAGAATCGTGATACAATGGACTGTTATAACCAATCTATTAAATTAGAAGGTATGAATAGTAATAACCAATTTATAAAAAATGTTTATAAATTTTTGTAAATAACTAAAATGTATGTATTAATTTATAATATATAAGTTCTCAGTTTTCATTAAAGTCATTTTATGCTTCCAAAATATGTTTTTTTTCAAAAATAGTTTTTATTGCAATTTTGGAAAAAAAAATATAATTAATTCGCAATATTTTTTTAAATTTTATTTTAGTTAATTAAAACAATTTTTTTAAATCATCATTTTCATATTACCTTAGGGTATTTTTTGTGTTTTTTTAAATATTTATTTTTTATGGATAGTAACAAATAATTGTTTTTTGATAAAGTGGTCATTACTTTTCAAGTAAGATCCCTATTAATTTTGAACATGAAATTAATTTAGACTTTGAATCCTTTAATGATAAATAATATGATTAATTACATATTAATCAACATTATACTTTATTTTGGTATAAGTTCTTTTTTGGGCTTAAAAACACAATTTTTTAAAAAACTATTTTTATGCATACAATGTGTTTTTATCTTAATAAATTAAATTAATATCTATTTATTTATTGTTTTAATGAAATTTATAGATTATATATTAAATTATATATTATAATAGTGATTTTATGGTATTTATAATGAATTTAATGGAATTAAATTAAGTTTTATTCTTAAAAATTCATTTTTCTAAAACTGGTTTTTGTTGTGGTATTTTCATTTATTTAAAATTAAATTCCATTAGTTATAGAGATTAAATATGGTAAAATGTATTTCATATTTTAAATTATCATAATTAATATAATTTAATAGGTCTAACTTAATTTTTTTTCACAGTAAATAGTAAAAATAGTAAATATTTTTACCGCGGTTAAGGTTAAAATGAGTTTACTGGTTGGGGGGGGGGTAAACCAAGAGATAAGGGTAGTATTTCCCCCCAAAAAGGTAAAATCATTATTGTTGTAATATATATATAACATACATTATCCTACCTTCTAAACATTTTCCATTCAAAAACACTTTCCCATGAAGGTGACCTTATATCATTGAAATATTTTAAGAAATTCCATTTACATCCCTCCTCTCACTTATAAAAGGGAACTTCTTATCCTCCATTATTCACAAATTTTGAGCTTTATAGATCATAAAATACTTCCTAAAAAATCTTAATATATTAATTCAATTCATAATATATCTTATTTTCTTCTCCTAAGACCAATCCTTTAAGGCTTATGGTGTAAACCAAATGAGGACTTTCAAAGAAGAGGTATAAATGTGTAGCAAGATCTTTTAATTTTAGTTCTTCATCTACTTCCAATAAACTTATTTTATCCATAAAAACATGATTAATACAGTATCATAAATACCCTTATATGTTATTATGATTATTTCGAAACCATTTTCTACCCCATATCCGTGAAATATTAAATAAAAGTATCACTTGTGCGTACATGTGGACTACCAGCTCCATGTAGGGATACGATTCATTTCCCATAATAATATTTCATGGATGATTATTATTTTGGATTTAATTTTTATATATTATATTTATGTATGAATTATTATTTTTTAATTATAATATCTTATATACCTTATTACCTTCTGATCGATTGGAAAATGATAATGTTGCTTGTGCGTACATGTAGACTACCACCTCCACAAAGTGATGTGATTAATTTTTCATTTCCATTTTACCTAAATGGTAATAAGGATATATTTAATTAATATATATTATATTTATGATATAATAATTATTTTTTAAGTTGGATTACCATTTACCTTTCTTTTATTCCATCTGTCAAAAAATTAAAAACATCACTCATGTGTACATACGAACTATCATATTCACATAGTGATGTAATTAAATTTTCATCACCGCTTTATATTAATATATATAAATAAATATATAATTTATATATATATAATTTATATAATTATTATAATTCTTTATATGTATTAATAATTATTAAATTGAAATGACCATAACTACCAAACCAAAACATACATGAAAGATGATGCAGTTAAGACCCAAAATGATAATGATATTTAAAGATTGTTAATGAACAGATGATAAGATGTTATAAGTAAAAAATTTATGGTATTATAGGTGTTAATATTTTTATAGTATATAATTACAATAAATTTAAATTTATTATAGAGGAGGTTATAGTGCTTACAAAGAAAGACAGACTTGAGGTAAGAGTTTCTCATCTCACTTTTATTTTCATGTTACCTATGACATATTCACTAAATTTTTCTTTAATGTGGAATATATACTTCCACTTTGATAATTTTAGGATGAATAAAATTATTTTTGTTGTATTTGAAGTTTCATTTGAAGTTATTTCTTGATGGTTTTTATTATTCAAAAGTTACCCAAGCGGTAAGGGTCATATGTTGTTATCTCATTTTTACCAGAATTGTTTATGCTTAAATTTTAGATAAAGAAATTAGGTGATCAATCTATAAAAACCGTTATTTTTTTATTCTACTTTGGTTATTTCTGGATATTACAATTTTTCCTTTTATTTTCATCTCTTGAGGTTCTCAAGTGACTGAAATAATGTTTTTGAGGAAAACCGACCTTTTTTTATTCAGTCGAAAATATTTTCATCCAAATATATTTTCTTTAAAATATTTATAATTTTTTTTACTATTATTCCAAGATTATTTAAGTTCATTTTTAACTATATTTTAATATCATTTTCAATGTTTAAAAATAATTTTCTTATAATTTTCCAAATGCGGTGCTTTTGAATTTTTACCAAAAATGTGAAATAATTTTTTGTTTTAATGTTCACCTCATAAATAGATTTCCTTAAAATCATGAATAATAATTATTTATAGTTTTCATTATAACTTTCCATTTTTATTTTGAAAGATAATGTAAAGACCTGTAAAATTCAAGGAAATTTTTTTCTTAATTTTCTTTGGAATTTTACAAGAGCGCAGTTTCTGACGGCACCTGATTACGAGGCCCGGTGTGCCCGGAATCATTTTCCGAAGTTTGGATCGGGTACGTCCAGTGAACGAACGAGCGGTTTTTCTAACTTTTGAACCGGTGCTCGGAATCGAATTCCGAGGGCACCGATGGAATCGCAGCGACGGTAATTTCTTAGAAACACCTCTTCCGGAGTTGCGTTTGCTCGGGTGTGGTTTTTAATTTTTGGGGTTAAGTTAAGGAATAAAATAAAAGTGGTGCAACCGATTTTTATTTTATTTTTCTTAACTTAAGTTAAGTGGATGATGTGGGACCCACAATATCCTACCCACTTGGTAGGATATTTGTGAGGTGGGGCCCACACGAGCCCCACCGTTTCTTTCAACTTTTTCAACCCCTCCTTTAATTAAGTAATGCACCCGCACCCCCCTTTTAATGAGGTCAACCCTTGCATTTTTTCTGGATAATAAACGCCTCATTAATGTGGCGGTTTAAACATTGAAATTAATTCACTTAATTGTTTGTTTCAATTCTTTTTGAAATTCAAATGTTGGCTTGTGTTAATAAAATAATACAATTCTTATTTTATTAGAGGTGGGTTGTGTGAGGGGAATTGAGAGAATTCTCTCAAGCCGTGAAGTTCCTCCTTCCTCGACGAAGAACGCGAAGAACGCGAAGAACGCGAAGAACGCCGGATCCCCAGAGATCGACGACGCGACGCCTACGAAATCTTTCTCCACGACGTGACGATCCCCCTTTCGCGATGCCTTCTTCCGCGACGAACCCTCGCTCGAGGACGCTTGAGGTAGGGGTTTTGGTTCAATAAATTCAGTGTGATTTATATCGACAGCATGTGTTTAAAATTTATTGGAAGCCTTTTTAAACCGCTAACGCGGTGGGTGCGGACCAACGAACAAGTCCGAACCCACCGTCTCTTCGTTCTGGGTGTGGAGATCGGCGGCCAATGATGAAACAGGCCGCACTGGCGTTGTGAGCTCTTCGCAGTGAAGAATTGGTCCCGGGAGGGCCGTTGGTGAAGACGACAGGCAAAACCGACCACTAGAGCTCGTCCGATGGTCCGCGGAACACTCTGCCGCGCGCCTCGTCGGCACCGGCCGGCCGCCAGGAGGCGGCGGCGCCCGACGCGCCGCCGGGAAGGGCCGCCGTGGCTGAAGCCGTGGCGGTAGGCCGCTGGTCCCGCGACCGTGCGGGACGGAGGGAGGCGGGACGCGACGCTCGGCCGCGTCCGTTGACAAGGAGCGGCCCCCCATGGGGCCGCGGTTACGCGCTGGCGGGGGGCAGCGTGCCACCCCGCACCGCTCGGCCAAAACGGCTGAGCCACCCGACCGGACCGCTAGGCTGGGCCGCGCCAGTCGGGCCAGGCCACACCCAAGCGGGCCGGACCCGGACCCGGGTCGGGTCGACCCGGTTTGGGGAGACCCAGGGGGTCTCAGGCCGGGTCGGTCCGGGCCCGAAACCCCCACTTCCGGACCCCCTTTCGGTCTTTTTCCCATAACATGGGATATGAACCTCCGATCGACGCACCATCTGTTGCGTAGCGATACTTGGATCGAGACGGTCATTTAGGTATACTACACTTAAGGTTTCGGGGTACTTTGGGTTTGGCCGGGTTGGTTCGTACCTGAAATTAACCGGGCCCTCGGAGCGGAAACACTTATAACTTGAGCTCCGAACGTCAGATTGACGTACCGTCGACTTCGTTGGATTCCTCTTAACGAGACAGACCTTTTGGATTATTCCGATCGAGGTTTGGACGCAGTTGGAGTACGGTCGGGTTGGTTTTGACTTAAAAACCAACCGGGCCCCTGGGACGAAAAAGCCAATAACTCTCAGACTGGGCGTCCGATTGACGCGCCGTCTGTGACGTTGAGTTCCTGTTGATGATACGGAACTTTTGGACACATCAACTTCGGACTACATGTCAGTTGATGTATCAGCCCCTTAGCCCGTGGAGCGGACCCTCCCGAATGAGCTTACTGTGTGCGGGAACCCTAGAGTTGGCTGTGAATGCGACGACGATGACGACTGTGTAGAAATCCTCTGTGGATTCGACGACGACGACTACAGTACTCAGCGATCCTATGTGGATCAGTGCTACCGATCCTGTGTGGGCCAGCGTTCAGCGGTCCTGTGTGGGCCAGCGCCTACAGATCCTGTGTGGGTCTGATCCTGTGTGGGTCATTGCGGGGGTTAGTTACCTATCGATCCTTTGTGGGTCATTGTGGGGGTTAGTTACCTATCGATCTTGTGTGGGTCAGATCCTTTGTGGGTCATTGCGGGGGTTAGTACCTATCGATCCTTTGTGAGTCCGACGACTTAGATGAATCAGTGGCTACATCTGATCATCTCTATCGTCATACGAAGAAGTATACCTGTGTGAGCTGAATCTTGACTTGCTTTCCTATGTGTATTTGTTGTGCTATCCTATGTGGACGTGATCAAATTTGGGCTCGGATGTTGGAGATGAACTGGAAATTGATGACTTAGGTATATGTATGGGCATATACCTAAGTAGTGTCGGATGTTACTTCGTGATTGTATCTTTCCTTTGTGGATTATCCTTTGTGGATTCTGGGAGACCTTCGGGGGTCTCAGGGTCCCTACTAAGTAGCTTATACTCACCCCTGCATGGGCTATACCCACACTACGTTGTGTTGGTTGCAGACGACGGACAACGCTGATCGCGGTTGAGGCTTGCGGAGCAGGACGGTACCTGGAGGTGGACCACTGGGCAGGATGTACTCAGAGTGGACGACTAGGCCCGAGGAGCTGTGGAGGCTATCTGTACCCACCCTTCTGGTGGGACTTCCAGTGGACGGATCGACGTTGCGGCTTTACTTTCAGTTGCTGTTTTCCATTTCCAGTTGTACTTTACTTTCAGTTTGGGTTTTTATTCTAGCCCACTTAATTTTCCGCACTTACTGTTGTACCCAGTTTTTACTTAGTTTTTACTTCTTCTTGCTTGCTCTGTGGTGTTTGTTTACTTTACAAAGGAAATGCCTTCCCTTTTTATCGGGAAATACTCCTTGGTGCTAGTCACCAGCCCCTGGCCTATGGAAGGCGGGCTTGGGGTAGTCACGACACGGGCCCCGAGGACAGGTCGTGACAAATTGGTATCAGAGGAGTTTAGTTCTACTGCAGAACTTTGGACTCTGATCTTTCTTCTATGTGAAGCAATAGTGTTAAGGGTATTGAGTGTGGTTATTAGTCCAGGGAGTCCAGTGTTGGTGCGACGACCAACGTATCCGAACACCAGGACCCTGACTTCTGATTTCCGACTTAATGCACGAAAACATTGATTGAATATGTTTTTCAAGTTTTCTTTGTGATTACTTTGTGTCAGGTCTCCAGGTATACTGTTTGACCGTGGCGCACCTGTTTCTTTTCTGGATGGCCCCACGACGGCAGCCAGCTAGGGTTCCGAGCGTTGTACGTGGCGACAGCCCACCGAGCGATGATGCCTCGGTACATGTCCCTTTGATAGCAGAGGCACCGGCGGTACCTCTACCCACCGAGCCACCGATGCTACCAGCCCCAGCTGCTGACGATGCACATCACCTTAGTGCACTGCACGAGTTCCAGCGTCAGCGACCGCCTAGGTTTCACGGGGAGACGGACCCTCAGGCAGCCGAGGATTGGCTGGAGGCAGTGGTATGAGTTTTTAGGTTATTGAGGACACCAACAGACCTCATGGTGATCCTCACAGCGAGCCTCCGGCACGCGGCCGCAGGCAGATGGTGGAGCTTGATGCTCCAGGTGCACGATGAGGCATCTCTTCTCTGGACGGACTTTGAGAGCCTCTTCCGCTCGGAGTTCGTCCCAGCCACCCTCAGTGTGGTGCGCATCTAGGAGATTCTACAACTGCGGCAGGGCAGCTTGACGGTCTCCCAGTACTCGGCGAGATTTACTGACCTCTCATGCTATTCGACGGACATGGTACAAGACTCATTCTTTCAGGCCCGGACCTTTGAGCAGGGATTGAGGCATGAGATCAGGGAATCACTGATCTCCATCAGAATTCCGACACATGTAGGAGTAATGGAGCGGGCCCTTCTCATCGAGAACTTCCTTGATGAGCCTACATTAGCAGCGAGACCTACCGCATGGCGGCACGTAGCAGAGTCTTCTACAGCAGACAGTCGACGGATGACTCATGGGTCCAGGCAGCGGAGGCCTACGACCACGGCACACTTGAGATGATTCTAGGTACTATCTGTTTCTATTCCACCCTTTGTGCAGTTCTTATAGACACAAGATCGAGTCATTATTTCATAGCCGCTGCCCTTGTTCAGATCTTGGAGATTCCGATAGAGCTGTTGGATCGATCCTTACGGCTAGATACTCCTACGGGAGCATACTCGACGATTACACACTAGTGTCGATAGTGTGAGCTTACTCTAGGAGGCGAGAGCTTCGGCTGGGATATTCTTTTAGCGGCGTCGAGGCCTTACAATGTCATCTTGGGCATGGATTGGTTATCTACAGTCCATGCTCAGATTGACTGTATTAGGCGCAAGGTGCGATGTGTAGGTACCGACAGGAGAAGGTTCACCTTCACCGGCGAGAAGTGAGACATTGCAGCACAGGATGCACTCTCGTAGAGGAGAGGACATCCCATCACTCATCAGTTGGCTAGCCTCATCCTAGGAGCAGTTGACGTGCAGACTCCTAGTTTTCCTGCAGTGGTGGATCAGTATGCAGACGTTTTCCACGACGACGTTCTAGGACTACCTCCTCGCAGAGAGGTAGACTTTTATATTGACCTGTACCCCGGGACAACCCCAATATCCAACCCAGCATATCGGATGGAACCCTCCGAGCTTCGAGAGCTACAGGTACAGTTGGAGGACTTGCAGGGCAAGGGATTCATCCGACCCAGTGTTTCACCCTGGGCTTCCCCGATATTGTTCGCCAAGAAGGAGGAAGAGAGCTTGAAACTTTGTGTCGACTATCGTTGCTTGAACCAGGTGACAGTGAGGAACAAGTACCCGCTACCGAGGATTGATGACCTCTTCGATCAGCTCAAGGGAGCACGGTGGTTCTCAAAGATAGACCTTAGATCAGGCTATCATTAGCTCAGAGTTCGAGACGAGGACGTGCAGAAGATGGCCTTCAGATGTAGGTATGGACACTATGAGTTCTTGGTTATGCCATTCGGCATAACCAATTATCTAGCAGTGTTCATGGGCCTCATGAACAGGATCTTTCAGCCATACCTCGATCGATTTGTCATGGTATTTATCGACAATATTTTGATATCCTCGACCACTGAGGAGGAGCACGCCTACCACTTGTGGGTTGTACTAGACACACTCTGAGAGAACCAGCTTTATGGAAAGCTCTCAAAGTGTTAGTTATGGATACATGAGGTCCACTTCTTGGGACACGTCATCTCTAAGGAAGAAGTTGCGGTGGATCCTGCGAAGATCGAGGCAGTGCTAGGTTGGGAGCCACCCAGGAGCGTGACGGAGGTGCGGAGTTTCTTGGGACTAGCTGGGTACTATCGGAGATTTTTGCCAGACTTCTCCAGAGTTGCGGCACCACTCTCAGCTTTGACGAAGAAGGGGAAACCCTTTGTGTGGTCAGATAGATATCAGAAGAGCTTCCAGGATCTGAGATAGAGATTGACCAGCGCACCTATCTTGAGGTTGCCAGAGGAGGGAGTAGGGTACGTAGTCTACTGCGATGCATCAGGGAATGGAATCAGATGTGTCCTAATGAAGGAGAGGGCAGTGATCACCTATGGATCATGTTAGTTGAGGCACCATGAGAAAAACTAAGCTACCCATGACCTGGAGTTAGTAGCCGTGGTCTTCTCTCTGAAGACATGGCGACACTATCTGATGGGTGAGCGCTTTACAGTCTATTCTGGCCATCAGAGTCTCAGGTACATCTTCTCGCAGAAGGAACTGAACCTGAGACAATGGTGATGGCTCGAGTTCCTCCAGTACTATGACTTTGAGATAGTCTATACTCCTGGAAAGGGGAACATAGTTTCCAATGCTCTCAGCAGGAGGACAGACATTCTGCTACTTGGGGAGGCGACAAAGCAGCTAGCTGCTTTGCAGATATCCTTCGTGGATAGAGATGGGTAAGCCTTTCGTCAGTCACTCACAGTCACTCCTCCACTGCTGCAGCGGGTCAGAGAGGCACAGCATGGGGGCGCCGACTGTGAGACGCGGCGTGCGCAGATATCCTCAGGACAAGCACCTGATGGTTTCTCTTTAGGAGGAGAGCACGACGTCCTTTTCAGAGGACGTACCTTGGTACCAGTTTCTTTACGAAAGGCGGTGCTGAGAGAGTTTCACACTTCCCCTTTGGCGGTACATCCTGGAGTGGCGAAGATGTACCAGGATCTCAGGCAACAACACTGGTGGCTGGGCATGAAGAAGGCTGTAGCAGAGTTCGTTTCTCAATGCCTCACCTGCCAGCAGGTGAAGGCAGAGCACTAGGTACCAACAGGCTTGGTACAACCCTTAGAGGTCCCAAAGTGGATGTGGGACGGGATATCTATGGACTTCGTGACTGGAATTCCACGCACTTCCAGAGGTCACGACTCCATTTGGGTGATTTTCAACCGACTCACCAAGTCGACTCACTTCTTATCCATCAGAGAGTAGGGCTCAGTGGAGAGCTTGGGACGCCTCTATGTTCAGAAGATTGTATGGATTCACAGTGTTCCATCATCTATCGTCTCTAATCGAGATGCTCGCTTTACTTCCCGGCTTTGGTAGGGGTTACAGGAGGCATTCGAGATGCATCTACATCTGAGCACCGCCTTTCACCCTCAGACAGATGGTCAGACGGAGAGGACCATTCAGACTCTCGGGGACATGCTCCGTGAATGTGTCCTCGACTTTGGTCACAAATGGGAGGACCACTTACCCTTGGTGGAGTTTGCGTACAACAACAGCTACCACTCCACCATCGAGATGGCACCTTACGAGGTGTTGTACGACCGACCTTGCAGATCATCGTTGTGCTGGACAGACCCTGGGGAGTCAGCACTTTTGGGACCAAATATGGTCCAGGCCACGAAGGAGAAGGTCCAGGTCATCCAAGAGCGGATGAGGACAGCTCAGAGCTGGCATAAGTCTTATGCTGACAGGAGGTGGAGGCCACTGGAGTTTGAGGATGGCGACCACGTCTTCTTGCGGGTCTCACCTCGACGTGGATTACGAAGATTTGGCCGAGGTGACAAGTTGTCTCCACACTTCATCGGACCATTCCAGGTCCTCATCATGATTGGCGAGGTGGCTTATCGCCCTGATCTACCACCTTAGTTGCACCGGGTGCACGACATCTTCCATGTATCTCAACTGAGGAGATACGTGCATGACCCGATGCATATCATTGACCATGGGGAGCTGGACGTTGATGATGGGGCGACTTTTGCGGAGGTCCTGGTGGAGATATAGGATCTATAGGAGCAGTTCCTACGTGGATGGTCAATTCCTCTAGTGCGCATCAGATGGCAGCACGAGAACCTCCAGGAGAGCACATGGGAGCGGGAGGCTCAAATGCGTGCTCAGTACCCACTTTTGTTTCCCTAGTTTATGATGTATCTTTACGGGGATGTAAAGCCCTGAGGTGGGAGTGATTTATAGACCCGTAAAATTCAAGGAATTTTTTTTCTTAATTTTCTTTGGAATTTTACAGGAGCATAGTTTCTGATGGCACCTGATTCCGAGGCCCGGTGTGCCCGAAATCATTTTCTGAAGTTTGGCTCGGGTACGTTCAGTGAACGAATGAGCGGGTTTTCTAAATTTTGAACTGGTGCTCGGAATCGAATTCCGCGGGCACCAATGGAATCGCAGCGCCGACAATTTCTTAGAAACACCTCTTCCGGAGTTGCGTTTGCTCGGGTGTGGTTTCTAATTTTTGGGGTTAAGTTAAGGAATAAAATAAAAGTGGTGAAACCAATTTTTATTTTATTTTTCTTAACTTAAGTTAACCGGATGATTTGGGACCCACAATATCCTACCCACTTGGTAGGATATTTGTGAGGTGGGGCCCACACGAGCCCCACCTTTTTTTCAAAATTTTCAACCCCTCCTTTAATTAAGTAACGCACCCGCACTCCCCTTTTAATGAGGTCAACCCTTGCATTTTTTCTGGATAATAAATGCCTCATTAATGTGGTGGTTTAAACGTTTCAATTAATTCACTTAATTGTTTGTTTCAATTCTTTTTGAAATTAAAACGTTGGATTGTGTTAATAAAATAAGACAATTCTTATTTTATTAGAGGTGGGTTGTGCGAGAGGAATTGAGAGAATTCTCTCAAGCTGTGAAGTTCCTCCTTCCTCGACGAAGAACGCGAAGAATGTGAAGAATGCGAAGAACGCGAAGAACGCCAGATCCTCAGAGATTGACGACGCAACGCCGACGAAACCTTTATCCATGACGCGACGATCCCCCTTCCGTGATGCCTTCTTCCACGACGAACCCTCGCTCGACGACGCTTGAGGTAGGGGTTTTGGTTCAATAAAATATTTGTGATTTATATCGACAGCATGTGTTTAAAATTTGTCGGAAGCCTTTTTAAATTGCTAACGCAGTGGGTGCGGACCAATGAACAAGTCCGAACCCACCGTCTCTTTGTTCTTGGTGTGCGGATCAGCGAGCAACAATGAAATAGGCCGCACGAGCATTGTGAGGTCTTCGTGGGGAAGAACTGGTCCCAGGAGGGCCATTGGCGAAGACGACAGGCAAAACCGACCACCGGAGCTCGTCCGGTGGTCCGATGAACACTCCGCCGGTGGCTGGAGGCGGTGGCCGGTACCGGTCGGCTGCCAGGAGACGGCGGCGCCCGGCGCGCCGCGGCGGAAGCCGCGGCGGCAGGCCACTGGTCCCGCGGCCACGCGGGACTGAGGGAAGTGGGACGTGGCACTCAGCCGCGTCTGTTGACAAGGAGCGGCCCCCCATGGGGCCGCGGTTACGCACTGGCGGGTGGCAGCGTGCCACCCTGCACCGCTCGGTCGAAACGGCCGAGCCGCCCGACCGGACCGCCAGGCCGGGCCACGCCCAGGCCAGGCCAGGCCGCGCCATCCGGGTCAGGCCACGCCCAAGCGATCTGAACTCGGACTTGGGTCGGGTCGACCCGGTTCGGGCCGACCCATGGGGTCTCGGGCCGGGTCAGTCCGGGCCCAAAACCCCCACTTCCGAACTCCCTTTCAGTCTTTTGCCAATAACTTGGCCTAAGGACCTCCGATCGACACACCGTCCATTGCGTAGAGATCCTTGGATCAAGACGGTCATTTCGGTATATTTCACTCAAGGTTTCAGAGTACTTTGGGTTCGGCCGGGTTGGTTCGTACACGAAACCAACCGGGCCCTCGGAGCGGAAACACTTATAACTTGAGCTCCGGATGTCCGATTGATGTGCTGTCGACTTCGTTGGATTCCTCTTAGTGATAATGACCTTTTGGCTTACTCCGATCGAGTTTTGGACGAAGTTGGAGTATGGTCAGGTTGGTTTTGACTTAAAAACCAAATGGGACCCTGGGATGAAAAAACCAATAACTCTCAGACCAGGCGTCCGATTGATGCGCCGTCTGTGACATTGAGTTCTTGTTGATGATACAGAACTTTTGGATACATCAACTTTGGACTACATGTCAGTTGATGTATCATCCCCTCGGCTCGTGGAGCGGACCCTCCTGAACGAGCTTGCTGTGTGTGGGAACCCTAGAGCTGGCTGCGACTGCGACGACGATAACGACTGTGCATAAATCCTCCGTGGATTCGATGGCGATGACTACAGCACTCAGCGATCCTATGTGGATCAGTGCTACCGATCCTGTGTGGGTCAGATCCTGTGTGGGTCAGCACTCAGCGGTCCTGTGTGGGCCAGCGCCTACATATCCTGTGTGGGTCCGATCCTGTGAGGGTTATTGCAGGGGTTAGTTACCTATCGATCCTTTATGGGTCATTGCGGGGGTTAGTTACCCATCGATCCTTTGTGGGTCATTGGAGGGGTTAGTTACCTATCGATCCTGTGTGGGTCAGATCCTTTGTGGGTCATTGCGGGGGTTAGTACCTATCGATCCTTTGTGGGTCTGACGACTTAGATGAATCAGTGGATACATCTGATCATCTCTATCGTCATACGAAGAAGTATACCTGTGTGAGCTGAATCTTGAATTGCTTTCCTATGTGGATTGTGTAGTGCTATCCTATGTGGACGTGATCGAATTTGGGCTCAGATGTTGGAGCCGAACTGGAAATTGATGAATTATGTATATGTATGGGCATATACCTAAGTAGTGTCGGATGTTACTTCATGACTGTATCTTTCCTTTGTGGATTATCCTTTATGGATTCTGGGAGACCTTCGGGGGTCTCGGGGTCCCTATTGAGTAGCTTATACTCACCCCTGCATGGGCTATGCCCGCACTACGTTGTGTTGGTTGCAGATGAAGGACATCGCTGATTGTGGTTGAGTCTTGCGGAGCAGGATGGTACGTGGAGGTGGACCACTGGGCGGGACGCACTCGGAGTGTACGGATAGGCCCGAGGAGCTGTGGAGGCTATCTGTACCCACCCTTCAGGTGGGACTTCCAGTGGACGACTCGACGTTGCAGCTTTACTTTCAGTTGTTGTTTTCCCTTTCCATTTGTACTTTACTTTCAGTTTGGGTTTGTATTCTGGCCCACTTACTTTTCCCCACTTACTGTTGTACCCTATTTTTACTTAGTGTTTTCTTCTGCTTGGTTTCTCTATGGTGTTTGTTTACTTTACAAAGAAAATGCCTTCCCTTTTTACCGGGAAATATGCCTTGGTGCTAGTCGCCAGCCCCTGGCCTATAGAAGGCATGCTTGGGGTAGTTACAGTAGGGGCCCCGAGGATGGGTCGTGACAGATAATGTTTTCTTTAACATTTTTATAATTTTTTTTGATTATAAATAAACGATTTCAAATAAAAAGGGTATATTCCTCAAGAAACTTTCTATTGATATTTTAAAGTTTTTTTATCTATGAAAACATCCTTTGATATTTATTATTATTTACTAGGGATATGATCCAATTTTAACAAATTTATTATTTATCTATATGGTTTATGATTATTATGATGAAATGTTTATGAAGCTTTTATCCTTTCCACGAATTATGATTTGATGATTTGATGTATGTTTTATGATCTTGTGGCACGCACTATATGGTTTTCATTATATGATGGGTGGGGATTGAATTATATAACCTTCTAATTAATTGGGTAAAGATAAATATCTCATGAGGTAATAAGGACTGGAATGGGGAGTGAACCCAGTTCAGTAATGGAATTTTTCTAATAAGATAATTTAGGGAGTGAATCTTATCTATGGAATAATGGAATTGGGATTGAACCTAATCCACTATTATAGTCTTTCTAGTGAACCATTACTAAGTAAATGATTTTATATGATTATTTGTTTTCTAAAAACATATTTAGTATGCTTATGATATGTTATCAGAGCTCAATATTAATTATTGATGATTTCAAACTCTTATGACTTATGAATTTTGTTATGAAAAATCATTTTGCAATGATTCATGATTAAATATCCATGAATATTTGGCTATGAATTTTTTATATTATGATCATTGCATCATACCCTTATTCTTTTTTTATGCTCATTTTTTATCATTGGTGATATCTCTTATGTTTACCCTTATTGAGCATCTGAGCTCAACCTTTCTTATGTTTCCTTTCCCTGAGTTATGAAGAAATGTTTTAGGTATGATTTTTATAATAAGGGTGAAAGTTTTGAAGAACATAATTGTAAATGATGTAGATATTTTATATACCAGTTATTTATGTATCTAAGTTTACAAAGAAACAAAACCTTTGTAGTTCTGGAATGGATCATATTGTTATGTGACAAATATTTCCACTAATAAGATGTAGTATTTATGTATTAAAATTATGGGTTACTATAAAAAGATTTAGTTTATCTAGAAAATGATGAACTAACCCTTGACCCTAGGGAAAAATTTCCATGAACCACAACATGGTTCATGCTGTAATATTTCACCTGTTATCCTCTGAACCTCTTAGACTAGTTTCACCTAGGGTGTGGACTTGAACCACCTCCACTCACCTGAGAGATCCATATTTTCATAAGATTCAATCAAACATAGGTGAGGGGAACCAAATGATTAGTTTATGGGGATTATATAAAATAAACCATGGGAACACAAGACCTTACATAATGTGATGTGGGTATGATGAGTAATCCATCGATTTAATTTAACAACGATAAATTAAAATGAAACCAATCATGTACATTGGTATGGTCTAAGATAATGATCACACACACACATGTAATATATATACATTTGAAATATATCTAGTATTCACATGAATTTATCCTTTAATTAAGATAAAATGCTGCAAATTAATCCAATTAATTATTTGATTAATTAATTAATTCAATTTATATCAATTCCATTCAAACCCTCTTGATATTTCCATCATACATAAATTTTCAAAAAATTAAATGTATTAATTTTATTTAAAATTAATAAATTACACATGTGTACTTGGAATCAATGACATGTATCAGTCCAAACTACTCGACATGGCCAATGTATTGTGTATTCACCTGGATTATAATATACCTGGAACAGAACATAATTGCAAGGTTTGTATTTTAAATAAATGATGCATAATCATATGTAAATAACGTGGAATGTGATGCTATTAACACATGCCAATTACACTATAAGTGATGATCACACACAGCTTGCAGTTCAAAATTTAATACAATAATGAATTTAAAATATAATTAATAATCCAATCGTATATTGTGTATTGTTAATAAATGACACATTGAAACATGTGGATTTGGTTTAATTATATAATAAAATTTTGGTTCCATGTTAAATTAATCACCTGAGGTATAATAGATTATATAGAGTGTACTTGGGTTACATGACATATAATATCTTTTTACCATGTCTTCAACACACACCTAGGTAGTTGGCATGTTTTTTATACATAGATTTATATGCGGAACACAGTATGTATTCCATCTATATGTCATGTTACCTTGATATTTCAAATCTTTTAATTCTCCATGTCATGTAATAAATGCACAACACAACTTATAAATTGGGTTTTTGTCTTGAAAAAACATGGATTACATGCCGTGTAAGAACATTAGGCATCCTGTAAGATGATCAACCATGTTTAACCTAGCATAATCAGCACATGTTACAAATTTAATTCTTACCATGTGTGGTTATTTTATGATGACCCAAATTTATCACAATTCATCTTGTTATAATTAAAAGGGGTGCATGATGTATACCAATGGGCTATAAGCTTTACATTCTCGTGTTATTTGTAAAAAAATATTGACACTTCCTGATGAAGTTTTAAAATTTTGTTCATGTTGATTTAACCTTTTCGAGGTTATATGAGTGAGAACAAATAAAGGGAAGATAATATTTTGACCTTAGTATTTAAGAATAAATAATCAAAAAAATTAAAACTAACTAATAACTCATATCATCGATAAATGATTAATAAATAATTATAAATTAATTATGTGACCATTTTGATACTAATTGAAGGTTTTAGGTGTAGTGGAAGTGCCTATGGGGCATATACAACTCAATTTTTTTTTTTCAAAATCAATGAATAAATTGAGATGTAGATGATGAATAATTTCAAGACAAACAAAATTAATTTAAAGTTTCACTAACATATGAATGTTGGAACCAAGATGGCAGAATCACCATATATAATTTATAATTAAATTATATGCAGATTTAAAATTACTTTATATTGTAATTATTTTTTAATTGATGATGTCATTTTTCACTCTCTTTATACCATTTTTATATAATAGTATCTAAGGGTATAATCCATCTAGAGATGATCTAAATTTTCTCTAAAACTTCATAACATAATTGTATAATCACCTAGTCATAATTGATCCTAATCACTTGCCTCATTAATCATTCATCATTGATCAGAAAAATAATCACTTTAGGGGTGAAGGATTATTTAGGATCTCTAGAAGTATTGAGAGAGTGTAGAAGGATTGTTTATCTTATTTTTATCACATTATTGAAATGTTTATCTATTAGGGATTGAGATAATTATCTCTTAGGTTTTTGTGTATAATAAGTGACTGATGATTAAGTAGAAAGAAATCCCCCAATAACTGATGTTTCCCAATCATCAGCACACAAATGCTGAATATATCAAAAAAACTATCCTGACCTCCAAATAGCATAGTCAACACTAGGGGCACTTGAATTATCTCTACCTTGAGTCCAAAGGTGCAAACCCAGGTGGGTCTAATAAAAGAGTGGGAAGCTTTATAATCAAAAAAATAAAAATATAAAGTTGGGAATAGGTATATGGTACCTTAAAAAATCTCGATCCCATCTTATACTAGCATCTCCATAACATGAAACTTTTCATGTCCCACTCTTATACCGTTTTAGACCTCATAACAGCCTCCTCCAATGCCGTTCTCAGACTATTCCCTTAGGGATGGGGAATATCATAGGGCTGCTCTCTACCATCTCCATATCCTATCTTCAGAAAATCCTACCCTCCCTAGTGATGATATGTCCTCTAGGGAAATTTATTTTAAGGTTGAAGAAATAATTGACCTCCCGTACCACACCAGTCCCCGAGGATGGTCAAACACTAGATCATCAATGGCCATGACCTCTATAGGGAAAGAAATTGGATTAGTGCTCTCAGTTGATGCATAAGAATTAATATATATATTGAAGCATGATAAATAATATTGAGGCCTTATCCCTTTCAGTTGGAACCTTGAATATATTATCCTTTTAGATCCTCTATTTATTGATCTTCTATCCAGAAATCCCTGATGTTTCCCTGACTGAGATGATCTTTATTTTTCATGAATTCTCTTGATCACCTTTTCCTTCTTTTCCACCTACATATATATAGTAAATATAAATAGGATAACCATATAAAAAATGGCGGGGCTTCTCAACTATTCAAGGAACCTCTTCCTAGAGTCATCATCTAAAAAATGGTTAGGGTAAAAGTAAAGGATTTCCTTGAAGAAAATCATGGGTTTCGGTATTCTTAGGCTCCCCTATTGATGGAAGACAAAATCCTACCTCTTCACTGCCCTTATTGTTGATGATAGTAACCCAGTATAAAAATACCTATGAAAATAATCCCTTGAATCCTCAACCTTATTTCACTCTCTATGGAATAGGATCCACCACAAGCACACAACCCCTCTCATTTAACTTATAGCTGGAAGAACCTAGTACTCTATCATGGAATAGATGAAACTGATGGAACTCTTGAACTCCTTAAACTATAAATCTAACTCTAAATAAAATATTCTCCCCTCACACTTCTCTAATCTATGATACTAGATATCTCATAGTTTCCTCCTTAAATACTCATCCTCCTCAATAGGGTTAACCTCCCACAATCAATTTGATCATCCTAGTGAACCTATCCCACCCAAATCACATGTGGATGATGACCAACTAACATATATGGAAGCTAAAAAATAAACTCTTATGCCTGATTTTATAGTACTAATTATAGTTTTTTAATTAGATTCATTTTAATGTACCCTAAAATCACCCCAATTCCAACACAATCACAAACAAATATTTTTTATACCTCTCATAGGTCTCTACCCTGCAATCAACATTATCTTGCCTAGTGTGTTTAGTAAGATTAATGTCCTTACGTTGAATCATAGGGGGCCCTAATCCAATGTTTCCTAGATGGTATCCCCTGATATATAACACACTAAATTTGGGACTAATGTGATAAAAAGAGTGACCCTCATAGCCAAGAACCAATGGACCATGGGGTGGTGACTTGAAACAATGTTATAAAGCACACAAATGAGAGGAATTACTCTTATAAATCCCATGAATGTAGTAAGGGAACCACCAAACATCTCCATAGTGTAAATAAAAACAATATCCCAAAATAATCAGAAGTTGGGGTGATGTCTGAGCGGTAAATCTCATAATCCTACATCCAAAAGACCAGGGTTGAAATCCTAGAAATCCCTTCAGGGGATTTTCGATGAAGTTGGTGATGTAGGCATGATGTAGATAGGTAGTGACGTAGGAATGATGTTGCTAAGTGGTGATGTATCCATGATGTAGGTAGGCGGTGAAGTAGGCATGACATAGGCAGGTGAGGTAGGAAGGATGATGCAGACATGACACTGCACTGGGCCTATGGGCTATGTAAGGGGACTTCCTCTACCTAGATAGAAATAGGTATTTTCTTTCATAATAAAAAAGAGTCTTCAGCCCCAAAATTAAAAAAATATCCCAAAATAATCATGATACATGGGAAATTTTATAAAAGTACAAGTCTACAAGATAGAAAATAAAAAATAAAAATACTAGGCAACAACTCAAACCACAGATCCCAACTTTGTGATAATAATTTCTATCTCAATCTCTAAATAAGTCTTTCAAAACTATAAAACTAATTGATATATATATATATATACATAAAGGTGAGAGTATATGTATACTTGGTAGGATTATCATCAAGATCTATAATGAAAGTTTGGAAAATGCATACTGATTCTTTAGTGAGTAAATGGCAGAATGAACATGCACCAATGCTAGGTGAACTAAACCAACCTCACCAAGGCTCACCCATTAAACATCCCATCCAAGTTTAATAAAATAATATCAAAGATTATAGTAAAAGGGTACCTTATAATACTTCCCCGCTGGTTTTTCCCTTATCCCTCAATGAGAAATTTCTTGAAACTCTCATCCCTTCTATGCCATCATAACCATATCCACACACCTATATATCACATAAACACATCATAACTTTATACCCATGAATAAAAAATCCTATATCACTTATCAATTTCCAAAACACACGCCCCATTTCAATCATAGTAGGGTATTGTGAACATGAAGAAACTCAAACTCATTACCTCATATTATCATTCATGACCCCACTATATACCACGCTATTATCCCACCAACATCACATCATTCATAATTTTTGAATTATTTATATAAAAACTTATATAAAAAAACCTTTGGTCATCACAAATATACCAAATATTGAAGGGAAAGTGGGAAAGAGGGAGTAGTCAACCATCCATTACCTCAACATCCTAGAAGTTTGGGGAAGACACATTGAACCCAAAACATTTAGGCATCAGTAATGTTATCTGACTTAGGTGGGGTGAATATAAAATCATTAGGAAAATAAAATATACATATTATATCCACACACATAGAATCCCATGCTAAATATTTCTTATCAAAACAACACTACCCTGACCCATAACTATCAATTTAACTTTACAATCTTTTACTAACAATTATTACCAATTCTACATCATCAATAATCCCCACCATTCCATAACAAATAGCCACACCACCAAACATGAAATCCCTTTTACTTATTCCTCCAAATATAAATTTTATATTCAACATCCATACTATATTAATCATTGTATTCATTAATCATATTTAGTAACAGACCATTCACAAGTTATTACACTCTTTTATCCCAACCACCAACCAATCATTTCAATTAATAACATCTAGAGAATAGTATACTGTTTTTAATTTCAATAAAATTTCTCTATTTCACATTATCACATTCTATTTAATACTATACCACCATAAATATATTAAAACAACCCCATATCACACAACCATGTCATGAAACCCATACCAACAACCACCATAATTTCCATAACCCTGACCCACTCTACTAAACTAGCCTTACCATCACCACCACAACAAAGGCCACATTATCCCATAGAAACACCAATTTATTAATAGAAAAACAATACATTTCCCCATAAAAATATAGTAAATATGTAGAAAAACATTATGAAAACAACAAATTTCTAGTCATTCTTTCCATGAAAAGTATCTATAGCCAGTATGTGCATCATCATGGTTTCCAAATTAACTAAATAAATCATTATTTAATAACATTGAATTATTAATGATTTATGAGAGGATATTATATCATTTAATCAAGATTATCGGTTCATAAATTACACAATAAAATTGGAACAAACAATAACAATATCATCAACTAACAATCACATGAAACATCACATAAGCCTATACAGTATAGGTGATACAATCTCCTTTTAATATTTTTATTCTAGTAATTATCTTTCTATATTAATTCAAATCATATATTTTTATTAAAAAATTATTCTAGTCAAATTATTTACACAAAATAAGATATATTTCTTGAATCCTCTTCCACCTTTGATTCCTTGATAATCTATTACACTAGTATAGTAAGAGGAGAAGATGTCCATAGACCTATAACATGTGAAGGAAAACAATAGTAGGCTGTTCATGAGACTCTAAAGGGATGGTAATTCTTCTCTACATTTGAGAAATAAAGAATACTCAAACATGAAGGATTTAATATATTTTAAAACAATAGAAGTCACACTATATGGGGATCTTTTTAGGTGTTCCCACTTCAAAATCTCAGTCAACCCGTTGCTTTTCATTTAAATTAGTTATGTTGATTTATCATTATTTTGGAAAATTTAGTTTTTTTAAAATGATTTTTAAATCTTGTAGGGTTGAATTAATTTTATTTAGTTCTCAAAAACCAATTTTTAAGCATTTAATGATTTGAATTTTCATTTTAAATCATAAAATATGATTTTGTGTCAAGTAGAGAAATAAATATAATTTTACAAAGGGAATGAATCTTATATAGGGGATAAGTTACCCTTACATTGTGAGGAAAAACTATTATATATGTACACACAACTCTTATTTTTCAAAGTTTATAAATAATGAATCTTATGATAACCAAAGGAACCCTTGTGAAATGGAAAAATAGTCTTATGAAATGTTAGAAGACTCTCAAACCAGAGTGTTTATCCTTATGAAATCCAAATTACCTATAAAAAATGGAAAAATAATACTATTAAATGTAATAATACTCTTATTATATAGATATTTATCATTATTGAATTCAAAATACCCTTAAAAAATTGGAAAAAACCTTTTCATTTTGAAAACGTCTCTTACATTTTAAAAAGGAGTCTTATGAAATTGAAAAAAAATCTTAAGTTTTCTAGAATTTGAAAAACTCTTTAATCATAAGGTTCATTTACAAGGATAACATAAAGGTCATTTCATGGGTAAGGGAAAAAATGTAAGGGTTTTTCTAGACAAATCCAAAACTTCAACCTAAAACTCAAACATGCATATTAAACTAAAAGAATATACAATAACTTTAAATTTTAATTATAATAGACTCAAACCTTAAACAACCACCAAAACCCCCATAAAATATCACTAGACTCCCTATAAATCTAGGAAATAAAAAAGGTAGGGTTTAGAAAAACCTAATACCTTACAAGTAATGCCCCACTTAGGTGGAAGTATCCTAATATTAGATTTTCTAAATCAAGGTAATCACTTATTTTTTATTTTAAAAACTAAATCCAAAAAAAAATGTTTTCTTATTAGAAAAAATAAAAAAAAATTCATATGAAAATAATAAATCCAAATAAAAAATAAGAAGATCAAGTGTGAGAACACATGGATTTTACTTGTTTCACCCTCTGATGTGGATGAGTTATTCCAAGAGAATGGTTTTTTCTAAGGAGGACACATGATAAATCAATGATATACTAAAATAGTTAAATGAATATCATTATTAAATTGGTATAGGATTGCTCTATTACTGATTCCAATGAGAAATATCTATTCCAATATCTCTATTCTAAGTTTTGAAAAGGGTTAAAAATAAATTAGGTGCACAAACCTTTACATAGATTAATATAGAGGTGATTAAAACCAAACCATAATATTATTGCACATCAATTAAAATTATTCAATACTATTTTTTCACCTTATATAGTATGTTATTTTTAATATAATTACAAATTGATGTGTGAACTCTCTCAACACTCTCTTAATAAATATCATAGGAATTACACCTGTTCTTTTCTATTGTGGTAGAAATATATGTAATTCATATAAATCCACAACCAAACATGAATGGACATGATTAATCCAATTAAAGGCATCACATGATTTATCAATGTGACATATCCATAAAAAAATGATCAAACTAATACATTTAAGTCAAATAAGACCCATAAAATCCTTCTTGAAACTTGTAATAAATATAGGATATAAAGAACTTATTTTGAACATTTTCATAAAACAAAATAGTATGTTACAACCACCACAATGTTGTTTGTCATGGTTGAACCAAATATCCTAAAATATCACCTTCAAATCATGAACATATTAAAATTCTAACTAGTATACCAATTTTAAATTATAATAAAAATAGATTTTTTTCCCACCATGTAATTTTATTTCTCTATTGGTAACTCTATAATTTTTACAATTAAAATAGTCACACTATAAAAAATTTATCATTTAGTGACATTTTATTTATGTTATCCCTCATAACTACTACTAAATAACTCATTTTAGGGGTTGTTTTAACAAACCATTACTAATGTGTGCCACTTTATTTTGAAACCATCACTAAATTTGATGTTTTTTTCAATTAATTTTAGAAACATTATTATAAAACCCTCTACTAAATAAGTTATTTATTATTTTTTTGATTTTATATTATTTTAAAATATATTTTATTTATTATTTTAAATTTTAATTAATTATTAGTTATTTATAATTGTTTACTAATTATTTAAAATATAAATTAATTATTAATTATTAATTAGTGAAAACTAATTAGTGAAAGTGGACCCCATACTTCATTTATTCTTGACCAAAAGAGGTACACAAGACCTAAAAAAGTATTTTTTTTCATATAAGGAATGTAGATCTTTCAATGGTATGTCCACTAAATTTAGGAGGGTATTGTTGTCCTAGTAAGAGGCCCATGGTTTTTATGGATCATTGATTGGGCACATGTATGAGATCATCAATGGGTATGTGGTCATGGATTACGCTTGGTAGGATACCCATGATATTTATCTCATGTATATTTGTAAGGTAGGATGTGGTTGGGTTATACACATAGTAGGAGGCCTAGATAAACGTGACTCAACAACGGGTTGATTTAGGATAATGTGTGTCAGAAAGGTCTTTTGGGAAACTTGTTTAACCTAATTAAGTGACCCAAGAGATCTAGGGTCCCGGGTGGGAAGTTTGGAAAGTTTGTGCGTGGATTCCTTATGCTATGATATTTTGGGGATTTATCCTTCTCACTTCACACTTAGTCATGAAAATAAATAATTTTTGGGTTCTCTATATTTCCCTAATTAACTTGTTATTCTATGGTTATATGATAAGGACAATCATGGTTAGTTTTAAGGACATTCATCTAGTACCATCATGTTTCCATTAAACATGGATCAATTTAAATTTGATTCAATATAAAGAGTGTTGGATAAGATTTTTTTAAAATTTATTTAGCACAATTAAAGCACCTGAAATGCCTTGCATGATCGGTATCCCCCACTGAGGGGGGGGGGGGGGGGGTGAATCCATGGAGGGAATTTATTACAATTTATTTTCAGTAGAAATAAGACTTTGTGACTAGTTAGAGTATAATCCACTCAAAATATAAATAATTCACCCTCACATGATTATGAAAAAATTTAAAGAGATAGAAACACATAATTTTTATGAGGTTTGGATCTAGTTTGGAATCCTACCCCTTGTCATGACTGGTTATCCCCCATAACCATAGATTCTTTTTTCTATTACCATATGTTAATTCCTATTTCAAGAATTTGTGTGAAATCTACTACTGGAAAAAGTCCCTATACCCATGGTTTTGGAAAAAAATGGGTATAGGCTCCCCTATACCCATGGTTTTGGAAAATCATGGGTATATAGCCCACTATACCAACAGTTCTAGGAGAACTGTTAGTATAGTTTGTTTTTCAAGACCTATACCCACAGGTTTGCCTAAACTATGGGTATAGGGTTGTTTTTTGAGACCTATAACCATGGTTTTTGTAAAAATGTGGGTATATAGTTTTTTTTGAGGACCTATACCAAAAATTTTCCAAAACCATGGGTATATCTTTCCTACATTATGGCAAAAACAAAATTCTCCGGACACAAAAAAATCATGGGAACACCTATTCCTACAGTTTTCTTCCTATATACATGGTTTATATAAATATATATAAGTAAATATATATTTATATACTAATAAGATAAATAGGGTAGTGGTAAGGCACCATAGGAGTAAAGGGGTAGTCCAGGGATTGAATCCCACAACCGCATATTTTTTAAAGCTATACCCACTATTTTACAAACCATGGGTATAGGTTAATGACACGGTGGAGTGGAACTATAACCATAGTTTTCAAAACTATGGGTATATCTCAAGGATATATTGATGCCTCGATTTCCCACTGTTCCTTGAAACCATGGGTATATCCTATACCCACAATTTCAAGGGCAATACCCTTGGTTTCAAACCATGGGTATAAGAAAAGTTTCCAGCTGTGATCCCACCACACATTTTAGGTGCCACACCCAACATCCCAACAACACAATGTAGTACAGAAGATTATTACAAGATGAATAAGATCACCAAATAAATCATATTTATTAAACAACAAAATATGAAGATCCACTCCCATGAGCCTTTAAAATATGTAAGAATGAATTTACGAAAGTGTGGACTTGAAATACGCTACATAAATATTCTCAGACTCAAATCAAATGTACTTAAGTCACAAGAGTCATTAGATGTTTATTGTTAAATTATAAAACCTTGGATTTAATCATTTATACTTCTATAATAATCACACATAATAGAAAAATTCATAAATTAATTAATTCATATGCACTACTACTCCACACCACTCTCTAAAATAATAAAATAAACAAAAAAATATATTCATAATTACCCCACAACCTCCATAACTGCAGTAAACAACCATAAATTCATCACAACTTATAATAGAATAATCATGGATTAAAAATTGAATCCTGTGATTATGGAAACATTCACAACCATCCAAGCATATTCATAATTGGTTTCCCCTCATAAAATTCGAATTTTTAAAACCTATATAATTTTAATTATAACAAAGAATTTTTTTTGAATCAGATGCATGGAGAAAAATTAGCTACTTGAAAATCGACTATGTGGTTCTCACTAAGTTACATAGCACATTCAGCTATGTGAATATGTATTTGGATGAATCGCATAATCAGCTATGTGGATCTCATCAGGATTTGGCTACGTGACTCATTCGACTATGTGGATCATTTGGCTATGTGAAATCCCATATCCACCTATGTAGCATCATTAATCTGTGTGAATTTGGTTATATGGATGAATATTATATGTGTATTTATAAAATAATAAAAATGGATACATGAACTCCTACAACAGAAATTCAGTTATGTGAATCTGGTAAATTCCAAAATTCATTTAAACTCAAATAGAACCACTTTAGCTAACCTCTAACCCTTAAAAAAATATTTAATAACATCATGAAATATTCTTCTATGAAATATAAATCCAAAAAAACAAGATCAAGAACTATCAAAACTAATAAGAACCTCAATAAAGGTTGTTAACAAATACTATAATAAAAATCTTTAAGAACAATGTGATCCTTAAGCTCTCTCAAACAAGTATACAAATCCACGAGGTTTTCCAATCTCTCCCTTGGGATTTTTTGACAAGAATTTGAAACCCCCTCACTTACCATGCCTCAAAAAACATTTTTTATAAAATAAATAGAACTTTTTTACCATATTTGTGGATAATTATTGAATACCACTACATTAATCCCATTGGGTAACTACCTTCAAATAGGAAATTTTGTTCATCGCAGACTCCTTCCATGATTTATCATCATTAAAGGAACACCTTTAACACCATAATATTCAAAACTCACATATATCTCACACTCCATCTTAATCACATACTTCTCACCCCCTTTAGCAACATAATCTAAAGGACTATGGTGGATCTCATCAGTAATATATTCTCAAGTGATCAGGGGAGGATGAACATTCAACTTCAAACATAGCTCCAAGAATCTATCATGTTGAATAAATTTTGTAAATATATATAATATTATATTTATTTCCAATATATGAAAGTATTATTTCACCTAAATAAAACTTATCTTTTATTAAATGATATAAAATGTTAAAATGTTTAGACTAATAATGTTTAGTGAGATTTTTTAGAGATTGATAACACTATGATTATCACAAAGCATCTTCAATGGTATCTGAACATCAATCTACATATATATTAGCTAAACCCACATCCATAAATAATTTGTAACTACAAGAGTAGTATCCACATAATTAGATTCAATTGTATTAAGGGTCAATAAACTCTGGTTCTTACTCTACCATCTAGCACAACCATCCACAATAAATCACACACCACCTTATATGGATCTTCGATCTATATAGTCACCTACCCAATCTGCATCAGTGTAACCCAGAAATTCTATATCTAAACTACATCTATATAGAAACATATAATTCAATGTTCCTTTTACATACCTTAGAATTCTATTAATTGTAAGCATGTGTGACCTATTTGGTTCACTTTTATACTTTGTACACAAATTCAGCACAAAACCAATGATTGGTTTGGATACTATGAGGTATAAAAGGTATCCAATCATACTTCTAAATTTATTCTGATTAACCTTTATTTCTTTTTTATTTTTTCTAATTTTTTGATGAATAATGTGGGTTTATAAACATCTTTTTAATCTTCCATTCCAAACTTTCTCATTATTTATTTGGCATACTTTTCTTGTTAAATAAAGATATAATCTGAATTATTATCAATTTTTAAGCTTAGAAAATATTTTATTACTCCCAACATAGATATAGAAAACTTATTCTGCATAATTATAGTGAATTCCCCACATAAGAAACTATTGTTACTGTCCAAAATTATGTCATCCACATATACAATCACCATTAGTGTTTCTGAGAAATCATTCTTCAAGTATTTTTTTTAAATTGTTCCTTTGGAAAACCCCATTTTTCTCAAAAAGTCATCAGGTTTAGAATACCAGCACCTTGGGACCTATTTCAATCCATATAAATATTTCTTCAATAAATAGAAGAATCTTTCATAATTTTTAAGAATGAAACCTTCTAGTTATTAAATAAAGACTTATTCTTTAGGGTCTCCTTTTAAAAAAGTAGACTTCACATCCATTTAATATACCTTGTAATGCTAATGAGTTTCCACTACTGAGAATAATATTATTATATCATGTATAGAAATTTGAGAAAAGGTTTCTTAAAAGTCTATTCCTTTCATACAAGAACATCCATTGAAAAAATTATAGATTTATTTAATGTAACTTCTCCTTTATCATTCATATTATTTATAGAAATTCATTTTATACTAATCACATTTTTAGTTATCACTATAGGAAAAATTTCACATATATAGTTATTCTCAATTTGATTGATTTATTAATTAATATATTTCAACAATTTATAATGTTCAATAGCCTTAGCCACTATCTAGGCTCAAACTACGATACAAGAGCTATTTGATTCTCAAACCTTAGCCTCCTTCTGGTCTTAATTGGTGTATTTTGATTCCATGTGATATTCTTGGTTTCTACATGACTCTTTAACCTTTGAATTGTTTTCTGTGATTGCAATAACCATATTCATCATTATTGGAATAGTCTAAATTATCATAAACTATTTCTAGTCTGATTTCAGTAACTTTTTCAACCATTTAATCAGAAATATGCTTGTTACTTTTTTCAAGATACTCAAAATTTTATTGAATCTATTAACTCATCTTGCAACGATTTTAATCATCATCAACATTACTATTTTTATTCAAAAAGAAAATACAAAGGGGAAGAGTCCAAGTCTAAGGAGTCTAGAAATAATGGAGGCTGAGGGCATTTCCCTAAATCTGGTTCACCCCTCAGGCTTAAATCAAGAAACATTAGACAGACACAAGACTAGAATAAGGACTCCATCATTATAAAGACACTATAATTATACTATAAAGTCACCATCATTATCCTTTTCTTCAAACTTTCCCATCCTTCTTCTTTGATTTTAATATAACAAGGACTTCCAAAGGCATAAAATATTTCACTATAGTATTTTTTTGATACCACATCTCATAGGGTGTATCATGTATATTAGGTCTCAAAATAGATCAATTTGGAATATGCACTGAAGTATATACCATTTCTTTCTATAAGATCTTTTAAAAAATATTTTTAGTCAACACTATTCAATCTATTTAGATAATGTGCTTGTTTTTTATCTCTATGAAACCATTCTGTTGTGGTGTATAAGGTGAGCTATACTGATTATTAATTTCATGCTTTCTAATATAAGTTTTAAATTCATAACTTGTGTATTCTTTCCCATTACCAGATCTCAATTTCTTGGTACATAACCAAACTCCTTTTCAACCTAACTTCTGTACATTTGGAATATCTTAACCACCTAGTACTTGTGCTTTATGAAGAGAAAAATGTTCATACAAGTAAAATAATTTATGAATATAGTGAAATAAATATCAAGTAGGGTAGACTTTGGTCTCATGGGCCCAAAAATATTGTTGTGGACTAATTATAATTGTCTTGTGGAAGTAATAATCACTTTATTATGAGTTTTCCGAGTTATCTTTCCCTTTTTACATGTTCCATAGATTCCATATTTATCTATTTTCAGATTTATTAAATCTATTACCAATTTATGTTTCATTATATTTATTAGGTTTCTTTGGCCAAGATACCCCAGTCTTCCATGATACAATATATTCTCATCTTTCATGCTCAAGTATCATGTGTTGGAAGGATCAATAATCAAGAATAACTTTTAATTAGTTCTCTTTTTATGAGAGATAGTTCTTCCATCACTTGTGATTTTAATGATGTACGTATTTTACATGAATATTACCATGCGTCCATTATCACAAAGTTGTATAACACTCCACAAGTTGTGTTTTATCCCTTAAAAATAAAGAACACAATCTAATTTCAAATTATAATTCTCAAATTGAGTTGTACCAAAGCCTTTTATTTTTAAGGAAGAGTCATTACTAAATGTTGCTGAACTTTTTATCATATTTTTCAATGTACTTCAAAATTTTAGCATCACTAGTTATGTGGGGGAAACAACCACTATCAAGTATATATGACCTTTTCATCTTACTTTCTTTAAAACAAACTTCATCTCAACATAAAATTTCTTCAATATTCCCTTGAACTATAATAACTTTGTATTTGATAGGAAACAGACCAGGTAATATTGTCATGAGTTTTTCTACTATATTACCCTTTTTATCACACTTTCCACAAAGATATTCAATATAGTCAAATCAATTTTTTTTGTCAGATTATAGCCAATTTCCATCTTTGTACGCATTTTACCAGAATCTACTTTCTTTTCATTGGAACTATCACGTTGAATTCTTTCATTTTCCTGGGTAAATACATTTTATGACAACACATATAAGTTTTACGTCCAAACATAATACAACACTAGAAATAACCCTAAAATCTATACTTTCTTGAAAATCCATATTTTAATCCATAGGTTTTCTATCCATGATTTGAAATTCGATGAACTATTTGAGTCTGATTTCATTTTTGAATTGTAATAAAGTTTTCATTAGATCTTATTCTTATATCAGGTAGTCTTTTAGGAAATTTCTCTCAATTTTTCTTGGTCCAAATCAAATTAGAGTTAAAATTTTAACCTGCATTTTTAGTGTAAACAGTTTTGGAGATTGATTTTTTTGTTGTGGAATTTACCAATTTATTTTCTACATCTCTGGAGTATTCTACCTTGACTTCAATGAATATTTTAAATTCCTTCATGATCATTGTCATAAATTTCTCAAGTTCAAGGCATTTTGATCATGTCAATGATAACTCTTCATCCTTTAAAAGGGGGTTTTATTCAAGATCTTTGATCATCTTATCATATTATGCAACTTTAAACCTAATATTTTTTATTTTCTAATGCAAGATATATCACCCATTTTTATTGATCACCTTTTCATCAACCAATTTCTTGTTATATTTTACTAAAATATTCTTCACTTTCTTGATAATGTTATTTTCCTAAAGAAATGCCTTAAGTTTATCTTTGAACTTGTATTCATAATCTATTGGTTATAGATCATCTTCATTGTCTCTATATGACTCAATGGTTTTTTTCTCATGATCTATAAATTTTTTAAATTTTCATTTTTCTTCATTAGAATCAATGAAAAATATAAGAACAATTTAATCTTATTTTCTAATCATATTTTTTTATTTTGGATCTTTAAAGCCTATTCTTGCTTCCTCCTAACTTTGAAGCTTCTTTAGAATTTTTACTCCACTTCATTCCTTATGTATTTTTATCATTTTTTATTTGTATCCTGCTTCATTCTACTTGTAAAATTAATTCCATAGTGACCAAGAACATTAAAATTATAACTTATACTAGAGAATGTACTTTTGTTCTTGATTTCACCCTTTATAAATCTTTTATAAATAAATGAAATAACTCTTTTATATTCATCTTTATTCTCAGAATCATGCGAGTAAAAAACATATTCATCATTATAAATTTTCATATTCCTCATGGCTCCAAAATCAATATCATATTTCACTTTATTTTTGAATGAAATAATATTATACATTTCATAATCAATTAAAATATTTTGTAACTCATCAAGAGAAGGATATTCTATATCATCAAGTGCTTAAATTTTTGAGATCAAATTTCTCTGGAAAAGTTTTCATCAAATTCATCACAATGGTAGAATCATCATGTTTATCACCAAAGTCTCAAATATTATATACAAATTCATTCATCATATATCATTTTAATGTTTTTAAATTTTATTCTCTAAACCTATAGACTCTCATTTTTTACTTGCACATGAGCTTCTTAACTACTCTTTAACTTGACCCAAATTTCTTTTGAAGTTTGTATAGCCATAAATTTAGTGTATACTTCCTTTGACCATGACACGATAATAGCATTATGTGCTTGTAAATATACTTTCATATTATTTTTTCCAATAAATTTCATTTGACCATTATTAACACTGGATAGAAATATTACTATGGCTACATTGTGAACTTGTTTTCCAATAGATAAAAGATATGGTAACATTAAATTTTTCTAAATGTGATAATTGTTTCTATAAAATGTTGGTACACACCTAATGTTGACTAGATTAATATTATAAATCACTCAAAAGAAAATTTAATTCTTTCTCTAGAGGGAATTTTGGCTCTTATACTAATTGAATTGCCTGTCAAGATTAGTTTCTTCCACTGGGGGGGGGGAGAATCCATGGAGGGAAGTTTTTATAATTTATTTTAAATAGAAATAAACATATGTGACTTCTTAGAGTATGATCCACTAAAAATATAAATAAATCATCCTCAAATGATCTTGTAGAAAAATGAGCAAGGAAAACACATTTTTTAAGAGGGTCAAATACAGTGTGGAATCCTACTCCTTGTCATGGCTGGTTATCCCCATCAACGAAGGATTCTTTTCGCTATAACCACAAGTGAATTACACTTATAAAAATTCATGTGGAATCCTACCACACATATCAGGAGTCACACCCAGTATCACAAGTTTATGTTATAGTATAAAATATAACAATAAAATGATGAATATCACCAAATAAATCAGGTTGTATTGATGAAAATAGAAGAAGATCCACTTACAAGAGCCTTTAGATTATTCAATAAGGAATCTCCCATAGTTTAGATTTGAAATGTGTTCCATAAATATTCTGAAAATTAAATAATATATCCTAAAGTCACAAGATTCATTAGATTTTGATCACTGAATTATGAAACCTTGACTTTGTATTGATCTACTTCATCCTCACTCGCACAAAAGATAAAAAACTCATAAATTCCTTAATTAATATGTGTTTCTAGTCCACAAAACTCTATTAACTTCTACAATGAAGAAAATACATATTCATAATTACCTCATGATCTCTATAACTCCAACAAACAACTGTAACTTCATCATGGCTCAATACGCAAGGATCATGGTTTAAAAACCAAATCCTATGATTAAAGAATCATTCACAACCATCCAAACCTCAAAATAATTGATTTCCCCTTATAATATTATTTTTTTTAAAAATATATAGAATTTCAATATGAAATTATAAAAAAATATGAATCGACTACTTAAAGAAAAATCAACTACATAAAAATCAACTATGTGGAAATTATCTATGTGGTTCTCAATCAGTTACATAGCATATTCAACTAGGTGGATCAACTACCTGAAATTTCATTCTGCTGAGTCACATAGTCAGCTACGTGGATCTCATCAGGATTAGGATATGTGACTCATTTGGATATATGGATCATTTGGTTATGTGAAGGCTCATATTATCCTTTATAGAAACATTCATCTATGTGAATTCAGTTATGCAGATGAATAATCTACATATATATTCTACGTAGTAGGAATGGATACCCAAATTATCTATGTGAACTGTTACTACAAAAACACATTGAAATTACTCAAATAATTTTTAGAATTCACTCAAACTAAAATATAACCACTTCAGCTGACCACTATCCCTTCTTAAAAACACTTTTTAGAATCATGAAACTTTCTTCTAATATATAAAAGTCTATAAAAACCAGATCAAGAATCATAAAAACTAATAAGTACCGCAAGAGAGGTTTTCATTAATACAACAACCCAAAATCACAAAAAATAGTGATATCTTCAAGATTTCTCAAACTAGGCCACAAATACAAGGGGTTCTTCAAGACCAAAGTGAATAGGGCACCTGGATAAGAAGCTTAAGATGTCTGGGCCTGGATTCCTTACATTCATATGTTTTTGATTCTTTCTCCCCTATACATCATATTTGGTCCTGAAAATGTGGGGTCAAGGAGTCCTTATATAGGCAATGAGAGCCGAGAACTCAAATATTAATCATGTGATAAAGGCCATGATGGTTACTTTTAATGTTAGGAAATAGTAACCAATGATGCATCTTTTAACATCATGTAGAAAAAACTATTTTAGTTCCTTTTAAAGTTGTACATCTAGGAACATAATGGTGCATTTAGACATGCACAAATAGAAAATTGACTTTTTTTGATGAGTCATTTGCGACAGAAAAATGACCCATCACATATAGTCCCCAAAATCAAACTATTTCTGAAAGAATTTGTGTTCCATTGTAAATAGTTTTTGTGGGGTTTCTTGCTTCCCAAAATCAAACTCATTGGTGATAGGCTATTTGCGATGAAACACTTATTTTGTCACAAATGACCATCAACTCGAAATTATTTGTGATGGAATTTAAATACCTTCACAAATAATTTTGAATGAATTACTATTTGAGACAGAATTAATTCCCTTGGAAATAGTCCATCACAATAAGTTTATCGATTTAACATACATGATCCCTCCTTTCTCCTCCTATCCTTTTCTTCCTCCTCTCCCGTACAGTGACAAACCTCCCCACCTCCACATCGCACCACTATAATGCTCCATCATGTCACTGCTCTACCAAATAATTTTTTCGGTCCATCTATGAAACCACACTACAACACCGCCTTAGGTTGTTCCACTCAGATTTTTATGGTATGAACACCAGTTTTTTTCTCCAACATTTTTTTATTTTAATTATATATTATTAATATTGGTCTGATCAAAACCTAGGTTAATCAATTTACCTTTTATTTATTTATTTTATATTTAGGTTTCATATAAATTTATTAGATTATTTTTGGGTGTCCATTGTTTTTGTAGCACTTGATTTCATTTGAATACCGGTCTGGTCAAATATTTTTGTTTATCAATTGTTTTTGTTTAAATATTGTAAATATTTATGGGTGTAATTTGTTTTTTACTATCAATTATTTATTTTGTATAAATACTATACATGTTATCTGTTGTTTTTTATACAAATATTGTAAATATGTTGTAAAATGTTTTTGGTTGTCAATTGTTTTGTATGTCTATTGTTTTTTGTATAAATTCTATTCATGCTGTCAATTATTTTTTGTATAAATGTTGTAAATTTGTTGTAAATATATTTTTTATTTAGATTTAATATTTTTTGGCTTTCAATATTAGATGTCATGTTCAATAAATGACGTAAATATTATTTGGTATCAATTGATTTATTTTTGGCTGTCAATTGTTTTTTCATTTAACAAAATGTTATTTATAAATTCTTTTATTAAAAATGTTAAAAAAGTGGTTTAATATAAAATTGATAACAATTTAAAATATATAATATTTATTTAAAACATAGCTAATAAAAATTTGGTTAATTTTTTGAAATAATTTTTTAATTTACATAAAAAATAATAAGAATTATTAAAAATTTATATAAAATATTAATTATTAAAAATTTAGTATTAATTTAAATAATTAGTAAAAATAATTAAATAATTTATAACAGCTAATAATTATAGAGTCGTTATTATCAATAAATTGTAAATATTAGTAATATTTATTAAATATCGAAAATAAATAATAAATAATTGGTGTTACTTTATAATTAATTTTATAAACTACTAAATTTTTTTAAAAAATATTTCTAATAAATACTAAATTATTTTATCAAACCTTACCAAAAAATATAAAAACAAATAACTGTTAAAATTTCACAATAATTCATGTAAATTATCTATTAATTAAAACAATTTGTATTAATAATTTTAATATATGTTGTAATATATATATATATATATATATATAATTAATAAAAATATTAAATGAATTACCCACATGTGGGATTCTACCAAACACCCGACACAAAAAAAAAACAATGTTGCACCTAGGTTAAACCCCATATTCGAAACCCAATGACACTCTCAGATGTTTCATAAGACAAATAGTTTGAGAGATACTTGAAATTTTTATTAGAAATTATATTAAAAATACTAAATTAATTACCCATGTGTGCGATGTTACCTAATATCCAACGCACACAAATGTAATGTCACACCTATGGTAAACCCCACATCTCAGACCCAATGGTGGAATTTAATTTTTTATATGATAAATAGTTTGGAAGATAATTTAATTTTTTATAAGAAATTATAATAAAAATATTAAATGAATCACCCACACGTACGATATTACCAAACATCTGATGCACACAAATGTAATGTCCTACCCAGGGTAACACCACATTCCGGACCCAATGTTGGTCACTAATTTTTGATATAATAAATAGTTTAAGAGATACTTTAAATTTTTATAAGAAATTATAACAAAAGATAGTAAATTAATTACCCACGTGTGCGATGTTACCAAATATCTGACACATAGAAATGTAATATCGCACCTAGGGTAAACCCCACATCCCAGATCCAATGGTGGTCTCTAATTTTTCATTAGATAAATAGTTTGGGAGATACTTTAATTTTCTATAAGAAATTATAATAAAAATATTGAATAAATTACCCACACGTGCGATGTTACCAAAACAATGTTATGCCATGCCTAGGGTAAGCCCCACATCTCGAACCCAATGTTGGTCTCCAATTTTTTATACGATAAACAGTTTGAAAGATACTTTAAACTTATATATTAAATTATAATAAAAATATTAAATGAATTTGTCTTCCGTGAAATGAGATATGATCACAAATTTTATCCCGCGTCTAGGATAAACCCTGCATCTCAGACCCAACAATGATATCTAAATTCTCATATGAGACACCATTCAATAGATATTCTATTATTTTTAAAAAATAGTGTGTGTATTATATAATATATTTAATATTTTTATTCTATATGAACCATGCCTCAATGAGCCCCATAGTCCAGTCCTAACTCATCACCTCACTCTGATTATTCTTCATAGAATATTTCATGGTGTTAAAATATAATAATAATTTGAAACTAGTCAAAGTGGTTGGTAATAGTTATTCTTATTTTGATTGTTTTGTTAGATAACTATGGAATCATGAAGTAGACACCTGTTTATATTACGTGACCATGATTGGATAAATCATCACAAAAATTAAAATAGATCTGGTATAAATCCAGTCTACGTTGATGTTGTTGAAACCTTTATATCATTTGAATCATTTAATTATGATTTTTTATGAATAAAAAATTAGATGTCCATGTCCAAAATGTGATATTAGAAAATTATAAACATTTCACAATGTTAGATTTCGTATTTTACATTTTGGTTTTTGGAATGATTATATTTTTTGGTATCAACATAGAGAAAAAACTTCAGTAGAAACTACAATTTTTTTTGGGTTCTAGATCCATTATTTTAGAATTTAGTACATGAGGCTATTGGTCTATCTATTCCTGAAACCAAAAATCCGAATGATATTCTAATTACTTAATATGAAACTTCTTAGTTTTAAAATTTATTGAAATATGCTGAGGAGGCCTTATATATTGGATGCTAGATGAGAAACTTGAAGCTCTTACAAAATTTATGGCTATTAAATCAAATTTTAGAATGTCAAATAGTTGTTTCAATTAGATTTTATCATTGGTTAAATCATTTTTTCCTGAAGAAAATATATTAATTGCAAGTTTCTATGAAAGTAAGAGGTTGGTTCATAATTTGGGTCTTAGTTATTTGAAATTTCATACATGTTAGAATTATTACATGTTATACGATGGTGATTATGAATCTTTGGTTAATTATCCAACTTGTGCCGAATTGAGTTATAAGGAGGAAAAATAGGGAAAATCTAGAGTTCCTATGAAATAGTAGAGGTATTTTCCAATTCCACATCATTTACAGAATTTATTTATGTCTCACAACATAACTGGATTGATAACATGACATAAATCAAATATTTCTGTCAGTAAAAGATAAAATCATCCATGTGATGGTGATTCATGGAAACACTTTGATCATAGGAATCCTTCTTTTTCTTCATAACCTCATAACATACAGTTGTTCCTTTCCACTAATGGTTTTTTCCATTTGGTTCTTACGACAGTCAAAATTTTTGTTGGCCTATTTTCATTACTCCTTAAAAATTATCTCCTTGGATGTTAATGAAGGAGCCATATATATATATATAGTGCTATTAATTTCAATACATCCAAAAAATAATATTGATGATTATTTGAGGCCACTAATTGATGATTTAATTTCATCATAGAACAATGGTGTGACTACATTTGATATTGTTATAGATCGGAATTTTACAGTGAAGGTTGTATTATTGTGGATGATCATTGAATTTTTGTAGCATGGTATGTTGTCTGTATGGAGCACACATGGTCTAAAATCATGTCCATACTTCATGGATAAGAACAAAGAATTTTTTCTTGGTAATGGGATAAAGGTTAATAATTTTGACTATCATTGAATACTTTTTCACGTGGATAACACTTTTTGAAAAAAGTGAAATAATATTGGAAAAGGTTGAATTGAAACAGAGGAGGCTCCAGTATTTCTCTCAGGTTATCAGGTAAAATCTATTGTCTCTGCATCAACTCATTTTACTTTTGGACCAACCATAACTGAACAAAAAATTAATGGTTTTGGGAGAGATCATAATTGGAAAAAGTGGAGTATTTTTTGGGATCTTTCATATCGGTTTGATTTTTTTAGTTTGTCACATGTTAGATGTAATGAATATTAAGAAGAATGTTTTTCATAAAATATTTTGTACTGTGTTGGACACACCTGGTAAGACCAAATATAATGTAAAGGCATGGTTAGATCTTGACCATATTTAAAAACATCCTGAACTTGAATTATTTGAAGATGAAATATCACACAAATTAATGAAGCCAAAAGCATCTTACACACTTACTAAAGAAACCCATTTATTATTTTTTCAACGGATTAGAGATTTGAGGTTACCAGATGGTTATGCTTCTAATTTTCCTCATTGCATCATAAATGGGAATATTAATGGGTTAAAAATCCAAGACTATCATGCCATAATTGAAAGATGACTACCTATTGGTCTTAGAGGGTTGTTTAATTCTTCAATATAGAACATGTTAACCGAAATATCATATTGTTTATGAGATATTTGTGTGGAAACATTGGATTATGATAGATTGAGTTTTCTGAAAAAATATATTGTTTTAATTTTGTGAAAATATGGGAAAATACTCCCATCGAACTTCTTCGATTCCATGAAACATCCAATATTGAATTTTCCATAAGAAGATAAATGTGGAGGGATAATAAAATTATGGTGGATGTATCTATTTGAGAGATGTATGAAAAAAATTAAAGAAGAATGTATGTAACCAAGCATCAGTTGAAGGGTCGATTATAGAGGAGTACTTGTAGGAAAGAATTTCAAATTTTTGATCTTATTATTTTCAGTCGGAATATCCTTTAAAACATAATCTCATGGGTTAAAATGAATTTTTTTTATGATGTAACAGACCTTCATTTTTCAGTTTTTAATCAACCTGAGATTGGTTTTGGTGGTTATCACGAATGATGGATTACAGATGAAGAATTGCATCAAGCTCATACATACATATGTTCTATTGAATTTTGAAGAAATGACACAATTTGTGCATTAAGTACTGATTTTTTAATATTTTATTCAATATTTATAAAATATTATTATGTATACATTAAATTTTTTGTAGACTATATGATGACCATAAAAAAAAATAATTTATACACATTATATCTACTGCTCTTGAAGAATGTCTTCACCAAAATTTTTCATATCGGTTTCAAAGACTTGTAAGTTATGTTTCTTTTGATAGAATAAGAAATGAATTTTTTAATGATATATATTATTAACAATTTTTATTTTTTATTGGAAACACAACATGAAAATCAAATTTATATTCAATTATGTGTGATCAAAAACCTCAACTAAAATTGGTAAAATATTATAATGGATATGTGGTTAATGGATTTAAATTTCATATATGCATATATGATGACTTACAAAAATTAATGAATAATGGTGTTTGCTTAAAAGTATACCATCATAAGGAATGTTAAGTTTACTTTCATGTTATGTTGGAAGAAATAATTGAGTTATGTTATATGGGACCAAATTATGTAACAATCTTTAAATGTCATTGGTTTGATACTGATTGAGGGTTGTGAGTTTACCTACGACATGGAGTTGTTGATATTAAGTATAATTTTTTGCATCAAATGAACTATTTATGTTGGCCCATCAAGCACCTAAAATTAATTATGAAAATTATTATGTTATTTTGAGAGATTTGAAAGACTTGTGGAGTGTGAAAAAAATGAAATATCTTGACAATAAATTTACTAAAAATAATGTTTCTATAGAACTGAAACATATTGAATTTTTTAAGAAACATACCAAAATTTATCGCTTACCCAGTGAGATATAAATATCGATGATGAAATCCCTCAGTTAAGGGATGATGATATAGATAATGTTGATAAATTAATAAGGGAAGATGAAACAAAAAGTCATATGGATGTTGAAACTGTTGAAGATGGGGATGAAGACATTGATATCGATAAAAATTATGAAGAAGATGGCGATTGATGTATTATATTCAGGTCCTTAGTTACAGGTAACAATTATATTATGATATTTATTAGTTTTTTATATTTGATATTTGTATTACCAATTTGTTATAGATAAGATTATTATATTCTGGTATTTATTATTTTATTTATATTTGATATCTATATTAATGATTTATTACATGTAAAAATGTTTGTTTCATATGGATGGTGATGATCCTGATGATCTCTTTTGTTCTCTCATTGTTTCCGAACTTCCTTCTGGTGAGCCCGATTCAGTTGATCCTTGAGATGATGCGCCTATTAGGAATGGGAGCAGTCTTACTCGATTGATGATTTTTATTCTTGTTCCAGAGAGATGACCATCTATTAATTTTGGCCCTCATTTATGGAGGTATGTTTATTAATTTATGATATTTATTTTATATTTAAGTTGTGTATTAATTTTTGAAATAATTTTATGAATTTTTTATTTGCCCAGTTTTTCTCATTTAGATGTTGGGAAGGCTGGTGCGATTCTAAGAAATTATTTTTCCAAGCCATGGGTGTCATTGGACCTCATTCCCATAACTCTGCACAACTATATGATTGACCACTGAATTATATGTTATTAAATAAAATACATTTTTTAAAATTTATTTAATTACTAACATATTTTTTCAATTTTCTTGCAGAATTTATTTTCTCCATTTTCTGAATGATAGGGAGGTCCTATCCAAGAGGCATTGGATGTTTGTTTATGTGAGGGCTTTGGTCAGTTTCTACACAACCTAAGAAAGAGTGCTATGAATAAAGCTTGTGACACTGTTTTTGACCAGTCTTGTGTCTCCCATCGACCCAACTATATCTCAACTCAGGTATGGGATGGATTGTACTCCTTCTTATTAGGAGAGGATTTTAGGATGAGGTCACCATATGGACATTAGAGCCAGGATAAGAAAAAGGTCACACATAGGTATGGGAGTCGTACATTTGGCATACATTGACGACATATGGTAAGTGATATTATTTATTAATGTATATATATATATATATATAATTTAACTATAACATGTTTTTTATATTATATAGGCCTCTAATAACCCATATGTTACAAAGTTTGAAGTGTATAAGAAGATGTATACTAATCCACATATATTATAATTTGTAGGCAACCGACAACGCCATATTGTGGTTAGTAATTTTTTAAAAAGTTCATGGATATTAATTTTATAGTTATTCTAATTTTTCAATATATTTAAATAAAATATATGAGACTGTGACTTTTCAATCACAAGAGAGTCAAGAAGAGAGTGAAAAAGATGTCACTAGTGATTCAGGTTTCGATGAGGGGGACTGGATATAAAAGACTTTGTAGGGTGTTGAGATAGGTTGGATGATTGGTATTGGTTCTTTACTGTCACCTACAAGTTATTATGGTACTTATATGATGGAATCATTGAGCACGAAGTGAGATCATGGAGAGTCGTTGTTGATGTCGTCACCCGCTGCACTTTATGAGAGGATGTTGAGAGCTCAGGATGAGATGATAAAGCAGATGCAGAAAAAGAGGGAGTAGGAGCATGAGCAGTAGTGTGTGGGAGATGAGCAGATGTTGGAGTATATGCAGTGACTTGCATGTGGTATCAAGATGGATTTTCCACCCTAGTTCTTAGAGTGACCCCCTGGTCCTTCAAGTGATCTTCCTCCACTTGAAGACAATTGATGGAATCTGATGTTTTATAACTGTGTTGTAATTTGGTATGAAAAATAGGTCATGTTTGAAATGATGTATAACTTTTATGTCTATTTTAATTTTTTTAGTTTTTAATGATTTTTAAATAGTTATCAATTTAATATTTAATTTTAAATATTTTAACTATTTTAATTAATTTAAATTTATATAATTATTTTTAAAAAAATTCAATTTCTTAATTATTTAATTTTTTTTAAATATATTTATTATTTTAAAATTATTATTATTATTTTAGTTAATTATAATATTTTAATTTATTTTAATTATTTTTAACTATATTTATTTTTTAATTAATTTAATTTTTTAATAAATTTAGTTTTTAAATTAATTTAATTTTTTAATAATATTTTAATTATATTTAAAGATATAATTTTTTTAAAATTTTCTCATTAATTTTCATTAATTCTAATTTAAAAAATTTATTTTTAATTTTATTATTTTTTGAGGAACTATTATTTGCGACAGATTAACAGTCCGTCACAAATACTTAATTACGACAAACCGTCGTAATTGTTTATTTAAAACTATTAGGACACTTATTTGCGATGGATGGATCATCCATCACAAATAATTTCTGTTTGCGATAGACCGTCGCAAAGAACTACAATTACGACGCCATTTTTTGCGATAGAGTATTCGCGATGGACTACTGTCACAAATAAAATTTTGGGACATGCATCCATCACTAATACTCCATCACAAATAATTAAAAATCGAGGAGTGATGACTTAGTAGATGGTTTATTTATTTTAAAGAGTGTTGGAATGGTCTTTTAGGTAATTTCAATAGCTCAATTAAGTGACTAGAGCGAATGCGGTAGCCAAGTGGGATGCTTGGGAGGCATGATTGTGGATTGCTTATGCTCAGATGTTTTCGATGATTTATCCTTTATACTTCTTAATTAGACTTGAAAATGTGGGGGAGGCGGTATGGGGGTCATTATCTATATAATGAGACATGGGAAACCAATTAACCATCATCTGAAAAGGACTATCATGGTACCTTTTGAGGTTGTGTATCCATGAAAACTAATATGCCTTTTAAGGTCATACGATAAGGAGCATCATGATCCATTTTAGGGTCATGCATCCAGGACTATCATGGTGCCTTTAGATGCAACTCAATAATGGATTGATAAGGGTTAGAGAGTGTCATCTAGGTATTTTAGTTAATTTCTTTAGTGCTGTTAAAATACTTGAGAGAATGGGGCACCCAAGAAAGAAGCTTGGGAGTATTGAGAATAATTTTTTTTTCATATAGATGTTTATATTTATATATATATATGTATTTTTGTATATTTATATGTCTTTATATTTATATATATTATATGGATACACACACATATTTATATGTGTTTATATATATATATATATGTATGCATGTATGTATTTATATACATTTATGTAATTTTATTTATATTTTTATATCTTTATAGATATTTATATGTATTTATGTTTATTTATATATGTATTGATATTTATATATATTATGGGGGTAACACACACACTTGTATTTATATGTGTTAACATATATTTATATAAATACACACACACATATATATAATTATATTTTATTATATATATATATGTATGTATTTATATATATTTATGTTGCCCCCCGCACGTGGGTTGGGTGGCAGGGGGAGGGGTTTTTGGGTGCTGATCATGAGGTCAAGTCCCCAAGCCATTTATTTGCAGATTTTCCTTGTAGTGTGCGTGAGCCACCATTTGGCGGTTTTAATCCAACCTTTTATGTATATTTATGTAAATTAATTTATATTTATATATTTTTATAGATATTTATATGTATTTATGTATATATATATATATATTACATGTGTGTGTGTGTATTTACATATATTTATATGTGTATAAATATATTTATATTTAATATGTATATATATATACTAATGCTGCGGAACCTCCATTACACATGTCGATCTCTCCTTTCATCTTTTCCCACCAAAACGATTCACTAATAGGTTTTCCCCGATACCTCGTTTCCATGATTGTGATCCCCACACCTTCCCCATCATGTACCCTTTGACTCCCCTCCCATATTCCTCAACCACCTCCCCCCTCTACCTCCGACTCTACCTCTCTATATATCCTAGCCTCCATGTCCCCACATTCCCACCTCCATAATGTGATAACCTCTTTCCCATATGCTTTCATCCATTCCATCTTTTTCATTAATGCGACAACCCTTGGAATTTGTCTCCTATATTTCCGAATGATTATTACAACCATTATCCAACTTCAATCTCTATTCCCATGTCATTTTTTCTACATAAAATATATGTTCATTTAAATTTTATTAACTTATTGCTGATTTTTAGTTTATCTTAGTTTCCTCTACATTCACAGTTATTTATTATATGATCCATAGCATATCTGTTGTGACAATGTTATTTTAAAAACTCTTTACCAAAAATTTTCAAATGGGGCATAAATATATTCAAATAAAAAATCTCAAGGTTGTGACACAAGGTATCAAATTTCAATAAAAAAATATTCCAACTTTGTAGGTTTGGGGACATTTATCATATAATTTCATTATAAATTTAATATATTAATTTTTATATTAGTAATTCATTAGTGTACCCAATAACACACTATCTTCAACTTAGGATCCAATTTTTTACAATCTAAAAGGTGAATACGAAATGTTTCTAATATAAATGTGTTGTATTGTATTGACTTTAAATTACAAGTCATTGATACTTTTCCATTAAACAAAATTCCAATACATGGTTTATTTGGTTTTTATTGTATTCCCTTTATTTACATATCATACCCCCATCCAAATGGTGGAAGAAATTCTATTATCCTTCCTATTTGAATGGGAAAAAGTTTAGATGTTTCGCATAAAATGTTCTCCCAAATGATAACTGCATCCAATGATATCTATCTGATAGAGAAATAATTTAGACATATATATTTTATTTCTATTCACGTTAAAGTATATTTGTATATTTTTCTTCAGATTAATTCACTCGTACACATATTCTTTTTAATGGCATGAAAAATGCGTTTTAATGATGCTAAAAAAGCATTGTTAATCGCAACAATGATAGGGTGTCCCCTTTATCATCGCTAAAAAAGCACTGATAAAGGGGTCATTTATCCACGCTAAAAAATGTGATGAAAAAGGATCCCCTTTATCAGTGCTTTAACAGTGATGATAAAGGACCCCCTTTATCAGCACTTTAAATACCGCTGATAAAGGATACCCTTTATCAGTGCTCGAAATAGCTGTAATAAAGGCCATGTTAGTTAAAATGTGATATTAATATAACAACAGACCCAACAAAAACCTATAAAAACCTATAATTTATAATAATTCTATATACATTTAATGTGACACAAGTAATAAAAAAATGTACAACCATTATCTATACAAAAAAACACTACTATATAATTACATATACAATTATCCGACATACTTTTAAAAACAATAGTGTTTTATCTTTTGATGCTCGTGATCCCCACTCAAAAATGTCCACCCATGGTATCAATTTCCTAACAAACCATCTCAACCTGAGAAAAATATTCCTCCTATATAAGAAAACAAATATTATGTTAATAATACTATAAATAAATAAATTAAACATTAATATGAAAAGTATATTAATAAAATGTCAATATTTAATAAAAAAGACACATTTGGAGTTATTTTAGCAACACCATGCATCCTATTGAGGTGGGGTTTATTCCTATATGTAAAAAATGAGTTATGGATCATTGTCCTAAAATATCATAACAATATGAATGAAATTAATCAGTTTTGAGTATTTCACATGTAGTTTTACTAAAATTAATGTCAATTTTAAATAACGGCACATTTGGAGTTATACCGGCCACACCGTACATAATATTGATGTTTGAATGATTTATATACATTAAAAATGACATATATATCATTGTACTAGAGTATCAAAATAATCCAAATATGTTTGATCAGTTTTCAGTACATTAATTGTGTTTTTTTTCTAAAATTTCATTTCAAACTAGAAACACACATTATGAGTCATACCGGTCACATCATGCATTGATTTGACATGAGAATGATTCATACAAGTCACAAATTACTTATGAATCACTTTAGTAAATTATAAATACTATCATAGTTCATTTTGTTGTTTTTCAGTGAGTGACACGTTTTGAACTAAAATGTATATTTTAAACTGATAACGGGCACTTTTAGTCATACCAGTCACACCGTGCATTGGATTGAAGTGGGTTTTATTTCTAAATGTCACAAATTACTCATGGATCATTGTTTTAATATATTAAAACAAACCAAATATATTTGGTTAGTTTTCAGTATGTCACTTGTTGTTTTTAATTAAAATAAGGTCAATTTTAAATAAAAAGAGACACTTTGAGTGATACCAGAAACAATGTGCATATTATTGAGGTGTGTCTTATTATTACACTTAAAAATTACTAATAGATCATTTTCCAAAAATATCAAAACAATCCAAATGAATTTTGTCGATTTTGAGTATGTCACTTGTTGTTTTTACTTAAATCAATGTCAATTTTAAATAAAGGGAGCCACTTTGAGTTAGACTGGCCATGCTGTGCATCGTATTGAGGTGTGGATGATTCCTACACATCAAAAATGAATTATAGATCATTTTCCTAAAGTATCAAAACAATATGAACGTGTTTACTCAGTTTTCAATATGCTAGTTGTGTTTTTTACTAAAATACCATTTCAAACTGGAAACATGCATTATGAGTCATATTAGTCACATCGTGCGTTAGTTTGACATGAGACTACATCATACATGTCACAAATGACTTATGAATATTTTTATTAAATTATCAAGATAATCAGAGAGTGTTTTCTTCATTTTCAGTGAGTGACATGTTTTGAACTAAAATGTCAATTTTAAATTGATAATGAACACTTTTAGTCATAACGGCCACACTATGATTCAGATTGAGGTGTTGTTGATTTCTACAGGTCACAAATAACTCATGGATCATTTTTCTAAAGCATCAATACAATTATAATGTGTTTTATCAATTTTCAGTATGTCACTTTTTCTTTTTTACTTAAATTAATGTCAATTTTAAATAAAAAGACACATTTGGAGTTATACTGGCACACAATGCATACTATTGAGGTGGGGTTGATTCCTAGATGTCATAAATGACTCATGAATAATTTTACTAAAATATAAAAACAATATGAATGCATTTTCTTGGTTTTGAGCATGTCACTTGTTGTTTTTACTTAAATTGATATCAGTTTTAAATAAAAAGAGAGAATTTGAGTGATACCAGCCACACCATGTGTCGTATTGAGGTGATGCTGATTCATACACATCAGAAATGACTTATAGATCATTTTTTGAAAATATAAAAGCAATCCAAATGTTTTGATCAGTTTTCAATATGTCACTTGTAGTTTTTACTTAAATTAATGTCAATTTTAAATAAAAAAAGACACTTTGAGTGTTACCATCCACACTAGGCATCATATTCTGGTGAGTTTGATTCCTACATTTAAAAAATGACTTATAGATTGTTTTCATAAAGTATCAAAACAATCTGAATGCGTTTTCTCAGTTTTCAGTATGCCATTTTTTACTAAAATATTAGTTCAAACTAGAAACACTTATTTTTAGTCATACCGACCGCATCTTGCATCGGTTTTATGTGAGACTGCTTAATACATGTCAAAAAAAAACTGTCAATCATTTTACTAAACTATCAATACAATCTTACTACATTTACTTGGTTTTTAGTGAATGACACGTTTTAAACTAAGATGTCAATTTTAAACTGATAACCGGAACTTTTATTCATACCGGTCACACAATGCATCCGATTGAGGTGTGGTTGATTTATAAAGGTCAAAAATGAATCATGGATCATTTTAATTAAGTATAAAAACAATCCAAATGCATTTTCTCAGTTTTCAGTATGTTAGTTGTTGTTTTTTACTTTAATTAATGTCAATTTTAAATTAAAAGACACACTTAGATTTATAATGGTCACACCGTGCATCATATTAAGGTGAGGTTGACTCCAAAATGTCACAAATAACTCATAGATCATTATTATAAAAAATCAATATAATTAAAATTCATTTGGTCGGTTGTCAATATGTCACTTGTTGTTTTTACTTACATTGATGTCAATTTTAAATAAAAAGACACTTTGAGTGATACTGGCCACACCGTGCATCTTATTAAGGTTATTTTAATTCCTATAAATCAAAAATTACTTATAGATCATTTTAATATAGTATTAAAACAATCTGAATATTTCTTTTTGGTTTTCATTATGTCACTTGTGCTTTTTTCCTAAAATGTCACTTCAAACTAGAAACCCCCATTATGAGTCATACCGATCATATCGTGCATCTATTTGATGTGAGAATGATTCATACAAATAAAAAATTACTTATGAACCACTTTCCGAAGTTATCAAGACAATCTGAGTGTGTTTTATTGTTTTTTAGTGAGTGACACGTTTTGAACTAAAATATGAATTTTAAATAGATAACGAACACTTTTAGTCTTACTAGCCATACTGTGTGTTTGCTTGGTTTTCATATAACATGAGGTTTCCTCTTCCACCCAATAGGAACATGTTATCTCTTTCATGTCTTGTTAAAAATAGTATAAAGGAAAATATGACTTACCAAAATATCTAAACAAAAAACTGAACGAGTATTAGATAAAAATGATAAGGAAATTAACTTAAAAATAGTAGATAAAATGGTGTCAAAATTAATTAACTACATAAAAAGATACACTTTGAGTCATACCATCCACATCGTGAATTACCATGATTTCCATTTTCTTTCTTTGTTGAAATGGAAACACTGTATTATCAATATTTATCACTTTCCCTCAAGTTCCCTCCACTACCTTTGAAGGAAAGTGATAAATGGAGACAATGTAGGGGTGAACAGGTTTTGAGGGAGAATAATATGTGGAAGACATTTTTTTTGAATGAGTAGTAAAACATTTAATTTAGATTATATTAATGTGTTATAGAAGATATAATATTATGAGGAAAAACACAATATATTAAAAATACTTTACCTTCTCATTGAATTATGAGTTGCAGCCTTGAAGTCCAATCTCTCATGACCATGATCAGTTTCGAACAAACCACCCCTACTTGAACAAAGGAATCTACCTGTATAAGAAAACAATTCTTATTTGATTAATACTAAAAACAAGTAAATTGAACATAAATATGAAACAATCCACTACTTCTATGGAAGTCACATCTTTATGTATTTGTGTACATTCTTCTATTAATTATAATACCCATTCATTTCTAACTACATCTATATCTTCTTGTGAATATGAGTCTTTTTGATAGTCATAATAGTTTTGAAAAAATATAAATACAAAAAGGATTAATAAATTTTTTAAATGAAATGGTAATTATATTCGAAAATACCTTTTTAGGGATGCTAGTTTGTTCATGGAATATAATCTCTATCATTAATTTATAAACATAATAACCACAATATTTTCCATTGGTTTTTTTAGACACTACTGGAACATTAAGGAGAATAAGTAATTTGTTTTGATATGTGTTTGGATAGTGAAATTTTATTATATATAACCTGATAATTGTCTAGTTGTAGAACTTGTCTTCTTTCTTAATCTTAGCCCCGAGACTCATTCCTTGTTTTTCATGATATTGATGCACTAACCTATCATAATAAAATCCTCATTAAAAGATAATATAAATTATATAACTTGATGTTTAGTTCTAAAATGTTGGATGAAGTCTCTTATAAATTGAAAAATGTCATCATGTGTGAACATTTTTTTGGATATCCATGCATTGAATCCAGGAAATAAATATTTGGAGTATCCAAATTTACAACAATAAGCATCCAATGCTGCCAAAAAATACAAAAAAGAATAAGTAATGAAAGAAATGAAAATATATTTGATATGATTAAATTATAGAGTTTTACCCTTGCATTGTTGGTATTAAACAAATTTTGTCATCCAAAATTTTTCTTCCAAACCATTTGATCAGACCTCGACTATTTTATCCGTTTAATGAGTGCTTTTAAGAGCTGATAAAGACTTATCTTTATCAGTACTAAAAAAGCGTTGATAAAACTATAATGATAATAAATTATATGTATATATATATATTTATAAAATTATATATATAAAATATATATTTATATATTTATAATAATAACTATAAATAAATATATATATATTTATATTTATAATATATATATATATATATTTATAATTATAAATTTAAAATAAATATATTTATTATATTTATAATTATATAAAATTAATATATTTATTATAATTTTATAATTATTTAAATATATCTATTTTTATTTAGAATTATAATTGTAAACATATGTATATATTTATTATAATTTTATAATTATTTAATTATTATAAATTTATATATATATATATATTTATAGATATAATAAGAAAATATTTATCTATAGTTATAATTATAATTATATATATGTTTATTTATTTACTTCAATATTAATAAAATTATAAGAAATATATTTATTACATTTATAATTTTATAAATATATATAATTAATATATTTATTATAATTTAATAATTATTTAAATATATCCGTATTATTTAGATTTCTAATTATAAATATTTTTATTTATTTATAAATATTTGTATATATTTGTAAATATATTTATTTAATTATATATATTTATAACCTTATAAGTATAATAAATATATTTATTATAATTTTATAATTATTGACACACACACACAAACACACACACACACACACACACATATTTATAATTATAAATATAAATAAATATATATTTATTCATATTTATATATATAATAAATAAATAAATATTTATAATTATTAATTTATAATAAAAATAATTATTATTATTTTTAATTATATTTAATTATATTTAATTAATATCTTTATTATAATTTTATAATTATTTAAATGTATCTATATTTATTTATAAAAAACCATTGAAAAGTCCAATTAGTGATTAAATATTTTTGAAACAAGAAATGAGGATACTTTCTTTAATGAAAGTAAGAAAAAACATATATTTATAAATATATTTATTTAATTATATTTATTTATAACTTTATAATTATAATAAATATATTTATTTTAATTTTATAATACATACATACATACATACATACATATATATATATATATATATATATTTATAATTATAAATATCTTTATAAATATTTATATATAATTATAAATATATATAGATATATACTTAGTAAAGTATAGATCATAAGAAATGAGTCATCACATATATATGGACAACATGAATAGTAATGAGGGTGTAATGTGTAAATGAACATTCATGATGAATACATAACATATGAGGGTCAATTATATTCATGCATTAAAATATTTATTAACCAAATTCAATGGAAACATACATACATACATATATATAATTATAAATATATATATTTAAAATACATTTATATATAATTATAAATATATAATTATAAATATAATAAATATATCTATTATTTAATGAAATTTATTATAATCTTATAATTATTTAAATATAGAATTTTTTAAAAGGTTTGGGCCAAAGCCTCAATTTATTATTTAAAGCAAAGACATATTTAGACTGGGTAGAGAGAGACCCATTCCATAGCCTGAAGGATCAAGACCAAGTGGACTGAATACAAGGCTTAAAAGCCCATTTTTTGGCCCAAAGGACCTGTTGGTGAACAGTACTGCTATAGTACCCGCGATGCTACAGTACCTGCTACAATACCACCACCGCTATAGTACCTGTTAAATTCCCTCCACTGCTACAGTACTGCTACAATGCCCCACTACAGTCCTACTACAGTACTAGAAATTCTCCCCTGCCCAAATTTGATCCCGAGTCTTTTGGATGCCAAGCAGGAGCCTGTGCCACTATGGTACATGCTCGTTGGCTTTAAATATATAATTATTTAATTATAATCTTATAAATAATTTTTTTAAAACATTATATATATATTTGAATTATTACAAAATATATATTAATTATAAACATGCATTATTTAATTAATGTATACAAATAAACATTTTTTTGAATATAAATATAACAATTTTATATAAATTAATAATATTTTTTTTATTAAAAAATTTATTTGTGCTTTTAACTAATACTGATAAAGGCCTCCCTTTTATAATCACTTTTTGGTTAGTGCTAATAAAAGCTGGTGCATCCCTTGCCTAGATCTGTGGTAGTGATTAACGCAAATAACGGAGGTTATTAATCTATCCTTTACTACACCAACACATGTGTCATATAATACTTCACAAAAAAACTCAACATTATGAGAGTGGCCACTCCATTCCTATACCTTTTGGATTTATTTGTACATTTGTTCAGTAATTTATCCAAAATGATTTTCTACATTCAAATATTTGATTAATTTTAATTATATGATTAATTTTAAAATAAATCTCATTCAATAATTCAAACCATTCTATAGAGATAGTATGCAGTCACGTTCAATTTTTTTACCTTTAGGCTTCATTCCCATGTAACTATGTGAGATTACATAGTGCTCTTAGAGGAATCATGTTCTTACAAACTTTCCACTTTTGATTCATATTCAAATTATGAATGAAAACATGCATCATAGTTGGACATTCATTAGAATTATTGATTACTGCTATGGTGAAATCTATATATTCATTTCCATCAAATATAGAATTTTCATATTCTAAATCATTTAAATACAGAATTTCATTGATTTTTATAATATTTTTTTTATATTTTCAATATTTATGGATAAATCATGTGAATATTGGGAAACAAATCACGCATTTTACCATATCTTTGCATTTTTTATCTGTATTCTTCAATATTAACTATTTTGTTATGAGTTATTTTTCATATATGTTATATTTCTATAAAAATTGAACTTTACATGATGTATATGTTTTAATGTTAAATCCTTCATTATCATTCCATTTTACATGCATGTATCATATATTATATTTACAATCATACTGGTTATGATATTTTTTATAATATTTCATTATCATTTCTTCACTATTTTAAATTTTATTATGTTTTGTTTTCAAAAATATTATTTTGTAGTAATATTTTTAATTTCAACAACAATATCTTTATATATTTTCATAACTTGGAATCTCCTTTTTTTAGTTATATTTTAAAAAAATTATAGAACTGTCACATATTTTTTTTAAATAGTCTCTCTATTGGTATATCGTTCGTGTCTCTAGTCAAAATGAAATGATAAACGTGTGTAGTTCAATTTTATTCCAATTTGATCCCATGTTTTTTTATCTTCTTTACTATATCATTTTTTATGTTTTTTATATGGAATATATTCAATGTGTTTTGTTTTAATAAGGCCCCTTTTTTCTTCACGTTTCTGGTAAGAACCTACTTAACTGATTTTTTAGTTCATCATTTGGTGCCCATTTTCCTTTTGTTTTACGCATGAGATTACTTTATGAATTATATAATTTGTTTTTTTTTATTTCATTTTGGATCTTTATGTTTATAAATTTATATGTTCTTTTACATGTGTAATTGTTGCAGATCTTGGATAATGGGGAAAAAAGAAGTTGAAACAATCATTCCAAAAAAACCATTTTGGTTATGGTGACATTGTAAAGTTTATTTTATTTCAAATATATTATAATTTTTTTCTTTTACTAAAACATTGTGTTCTTAATTTTCTATGCGTTTTTTGGTCTTGGTTCATAATTTTATGTGTATTATTAAATTATTCTATAAAAGTTTAGTAGTGTCTAGGAGTCAACATAATGATTTATTCCTTTCTTACCCATGATTCACTAAAATTTTTTCATTTCTATAATTTCAAACCTTTGATTGATTTATTTATTTCATTCATTTGTTTCACTTCATCACTCAAAATAATGAACATGTTAATGATAAGTTGCAACTATTTCAAAAACACTACGATTATCCCATGTAATAACAAAATTTTATATTCAATTTTAACATTTTATATATATGGTTAGTTCATTTATTCTGATACACATAGTTTAGTGTTCATTGTTTTCATTCTATAATAAATGTTATCATTCTATATTAACTATTATCATACCATAACAATAAATACAAGCATTAATCAAACTATTTATTGTATCATCCTTTAATTTTCATTATATCATTCTCTAATTTATAAATTTATTGTTTGTATGATGCATTTAAAAAAATTTATATACTATTAGAATTATCCATAAGTCTAATAATGATGTTAGAGAATAGTTAACATGGTATAAACATGCTTATATTGTGCTTCCATTCATTTTCATTATACTGCTTATGTATTAATGTGTTTCTCCTCACTGTTACATTTTTTATAATTCAAAATTCCTGAATTCCAAATCCACTCCCAAAAATATCTTTCCTTTTCCTATAATATACCATGTTTTTTTATTTCTCTATGTATACTCTCAAATTCTCAATTATGTTTTTATATTGCTTTATTTGTACACTTTTATTGTACTCTGTTTTGTGATGTCATAATGTTTTAGTGGTAACCCCTTCATAGATTAGAATAATCATATCAACTAACAAGAGTGGAGATGGAAATTCTATGGTATTACATTAAACTTAATTTCTGAATTTATTTTATAATATTTGTATGATTATTTTAGCACATCCACTTCATTGTTTTGTGTGTATACATTCTTTCATTTCATAAAATCATATTTATTTAAACTTAATTTCATTTTTTTTTCTCAAACATTTTCCCCTAAAACATTGTTATATATATTTTTTCAAATATAGAATTAATTATTTTATTTCCATAGGTAGTACATCTCTATGAAAATGCATGTGGGGAATATTAGTTATATATATATGTGTGTGTTTTTTTATTTATTCCAGGTTTTGGGGATTATAAACCAAAATCAACTCACACATCTAGACACCTCACTGAGTTAATCTTCACCCATCCACACAAGTAATGACTTGCATCCAATGGAACTATTTTATTATATTTTCAATGGCATGAAGTCCCATGGATTTGAAAGCCTTTTGTTTTTGTCCCAAAGGATAATGGTCCAAAGGCCTTACTGAATGTGGCCTACAAGTCCCTAAAGAAGATGGTCGGAAGGCCTAAGATGAGTAGCTTGTATCATTCCATGAAATCATTCTCAAGATACACTACCCCATGCCAGAGGCAATGAACATTTATTATCAATCATGGATGTTTCATCACCCCCATGATAAGCCGCTACATCACGCGTCCCTTGATTAACCGTGATAGAAAACCCATCTATCCCACGTCAGCATGTGGGAGAAAGATCATATGATTGGTGCTATGACACTTATCTATATTTCAAAATTCCTATATGATAATGACTACATGACCCCCAATTGCAATCACAACCTGTTGCTCCACATTATCTAACTGGTCTCATAGTGCTAAGATTCACATGGCTGGGTACCCATATTACCCAGATTGAAAATTTGTGAGGATGAACGGCTGGTTGATATGTCTCAGCACAATCATCCCTATTTCGATGTCTCCTACCTAGTAGAACCTGTGTGCATCCATGCTTGTGCCGCCTTCCTATTGCGTTAAGCTGTTATGCTGGTCCTGTCATATTTTATGACATACCTGCAGTTGATGGTTTAAAGGCCCTATATGCATGGCACGGAGGCCTAGTATCCTAAGAAATGGCCTAAAAACCCACTTGTGCATAGTGTTCTCAACTACTACAATATCATTGCAATACTGATTCTACAATATTTCTATAGTAACTACTTCAAACCATTCTAAATGGGAGGTCATCAAGGGTTGAACCTCTAACCACATGGATGCCAAGCAGAATCCTGTACTACTCGACTACAGGTTCATTGGCAGGTATATATTTTTATATATGTACGTAAATTTATTTATATTTTTATATATTTATAGATATTCATATGTATTTATGTATATTTATATATATTTATATGTATTTATATTTATATATATTACATGGGTAAATATATATGTATACTTATGTCTTTATATAAATATCAATGTATATTTATTCTTGATTATATATATGTATATATTCACACACACACACACAGATATATATATCTGTCTATGCGTTTATATATATATATATATATATATAATTATATGTATATATGTATTTATATACATTTATGTAAATATAAATATAAATATATATATATATGTATCTATATTTTAATATATTTATGTGTATATATATAAATTTAAATATATCTATATAAATTAATATGTATTTATATATTTATAGTTATTTATATGTATTTATGTATATATATAATAATATTTATTTGTAAAAAATACATACATTTATTTATATGTATTTATATATATATATTATTCAGGCATGTAGACACACACACACATTTATATGTATATATATATCAATATAAATAAAAATATACATACATTTATATGTATATATATATATAATTATGTTTTATTATATTTGTATATTATATAGCCATCCATGAACAACTTCTGTGCCTCTGGGTCTTTGGACCTTGTAGTGTTTGGTCCAACGTGTTATATAAAAGTATAAGGACCCGACCAAAAATATTACATAATCTAGTAAATTCCTTTAGAATTAACTTCTTTACATTACCAAATATATTTTCAATTTAGAGTTTTATAAAGTTAATAAATAATTCATACATATCAACCCACAAGCATACAAAGTGGGTACAACTTAAAATAATATCCATTTTTTCATAAGACAATAGTTTATAATAAAAACATGGAATCTTTTCATAAAATTCATAACAACATTCATTGTGGATTCTCCTTTTCTCTTACCCATCCTTAAACCCTATAAAAAACATTTTAAAACTTGGGATGAGCACAAAAAACTTAGTAAGGGATATAAAAAGTAGGATAGAAACCATTAGTTCATGAATACTTATAAAAATATGAAATCATTTTCATAAAGACATACTTCTCACCCATAAAGTATCATCCACTTACTTTATGAAACAACATATTTTCATAAAACACGGAAATAATAAATAAATCCATGTAGGTAACATGGAGAATTACTTAATTAATATTCCAACCCTTATGACTACCTTATGATTTGTAACCCTCACTGCTACCTTACAACGTAACCCTCATGGCTACCTTATTGTGTAACCATCACAATTACACTTGGAGTAACCACACAGACGACCTTCAACTTAAACACACCCAATGATTTTAAGGGAGATAAAGGTTACAAAATTAATCATAAAAAATGTCCAAGAACCATAACATAACCATAAAAGAATAATACTTTCATAAAAACACCCCTTTTGAATTTTATAAAAACAGAAGTTTAAAAGAGGATTTTAAAAGAAACATCCCTTACAAATATCATATAATTGAAGTCAGAATTAATAGAATGAAACGAATATGTGTATAAACTATAAATAAACATAATAAAACATAATATAAAAAAAATTAGTTACACAAATAATCTAAGTACCATATAATTAATGAAGTATAAGGTTAACCCAAAGAATGGAGATTGGGTTAATAATTCCCTTACCCCAGGATCGTCTTACGTGAAATATGTTTAAAACTCATGTATAATGGTTAAAAGTGTGTCATTAATATTTTAATGTAATTTATTAATTTTTATAACACCTTATATGATAATTTTATAACATTATTCCATCCATTTATTAATAATATTTTGTTATTTTCATTGTTTCAGGTACGTTCTTTTCATGGTTTCCATAGTTGGTTCATAATGGATTTTCTTTTCTAATAGAAGAGAAAATATAAAAATGGAATAAAATGGTATTAATATGTTTCCAAAATATAAAATGATACCATAAATCAATTTTTTTTCTTCAGATATGATGATGAATCATTAGTTTAAACTTTAGTGAATTTCATTTAGATCATTTTGGCGGTTCTTTGATAAAAACAAACTAGTTTCGTTATATAATTCAATATTATGTATATATGTTAATTACAAAACATAAAAAAGGTTATATAATAAAATTTAAAATATTTTTGAACCATTAAATTGGTTTTATGAGCAACCATGAAGGCGATAATTTAAATTGAAAACACATCTTCCATGATTTTAGTAATTCGACACATCACATAAGATGTTTTTATTTTTTGAATAAAAGAGATAAGAGAAAAAGTATGATGATGAATTTTTCCATAAATGTGATAAAATTAAATTATATATAAGATACTAAAGTTTTAATTACCTTTGGATAGGGGGAGGTGAATATATTATAATAAAAGAAAAATAATTTAAAAGAAAATGAAATATGATATTTTACCTCTTGAATTATCCTCCTTGAGAACCTTCTAAAGGCCTTTGGTTTTGGTCTTTTGGTGATACCAATAGGTATTGGAAATGGGGAAGATTCTTGGGAGGAGTATTTGGTATAATTTTGACTATTTTTATATCTTGAGAGGTTTGAAGAGAAGAGGGGGTGAAGGGTGATATTTATAGTAGAGGAGAGGAGTATTTTTTGATTATTTTATTCGTTAGTTTATTAATTTGGATCAAGAATAAGAATAGTTTGAGAATTGTCATCAAATATATTAAAATAATCAATGAAAGTTTGATATTATAATTCTTACATAATTCATGATTTTAGGAATAGTGTATTTAACTTATAATGTATATATATCGTAAATTAACGTATTTTAATATTCATAAAAAATTCAATTATTTCAGAAAAATCCCAAAAATTCACCGATTTTTTTTCAAGGTGTAACATTCAAAAATGAACACCATTTTATCAAAATAATTTTTTAAATATGATAAATTTAATTTTTAAATAAAATCACAATTTATTCAAAAAATAACAATGTTAAAACTATAACTGATTTTATAACACTTTGAAAAATTAATTAAATTCTCATAAATTTATCTTATTACCATAATAAAATAAAAATAAAAATATATAAATCTATTTTATGACTATATATTTTCTTTTAAATCATGAAATTAATTATAAAATTTTAATTAAATATTTGTGATCCACAAAAATTCGAACACTTAATTTATAATATTTTTAAAAAATATTTACTTGTTCAATGATATAAGTATATAATATTTTCACTTATAGGATGAATAAATTTTATTTATACTTTATTAAGTGAGGTTACTATTCAATTGGCTAGATTATTATTCCTAATGGCCATTTTACTATTTCTAATGTCAAGTTACTATTCTATCAATGTAAATTCCATAATTTCTGTAAATATCAAATATTTAATTATAAATTTATAGTGAATTTGAATATTTAATTTCATAACGGAAACAAGTTATTTCATAAGTAACCGGACTGTTATGTTCTTCCCACCTTATAGAAATTGCATCCTCACAATGTTTTATTTATTTATTAAATAAGTGAGGGTACCTTTCCCTCATAACATTTACAGATTCTCATGTTGCTTGTTCAACCATGTGGTTTCTCCACAAATTCTTAACCTTGTGTATTAACCTATTCTGAAATAATTTTTCTCTACGATCAAGAATCTGAAAAAGTTTCTCTTTATAAGAAAGGTTCTCTTATATATGAACTACTTCTGGGCTCAAAACATGAGATGTATATGGAACATACTTTCTCAACACTGAAACATGAAAAACATTGTGGAGCTGAGATAAAATCATAGGAAAAGTTACTTGGTAGGCAACTAGTTTAACTTTCTATAGGATTTTATAAGGTCCAATGAACCATGGACTTAGCTTTCCTTTCTTACCAAAACTCATAACCCTTTTTCATGGTGAGATTCTAAAAGAAAATGATCACCTACCTCAAAGAAAAGTCTTTCCTCATGTTATTTTCACAACCTTTCTACCTGATCTAAGATGTACTCATGTGTTTCTAGATCATATTCACTTTCTTATCCACTTCCTCTACTAATATGGTCCCATAAACATCCTTTCCCTAACTTCATCCCAAAAAGATGGAGTTTGACAATGATTTCTATATAATTTCTCAAAATTTTCCATCTGTATACTAGAATGAAAACTAGAATTATAAGAAAACTCAACTGAAGAAATATGTTGATCCCAAATTCCCTAGTAATCCATTGAACAAGCTCGGAGAATGTCTTCTAATATCTGAATTATTTTCTCAGTCTGTCCATAATATTAAGGATGAAATCCTGTGATAATATTAAATTATATGCCTAATGACTTATGAAAGCCTTTCTAAAAGTTATAAGTGAACCCAAGATCGTAGTCATATACAATAAAAAGGAGAAATCCATGTTTCCTGACAGTTTATATGAGGTATAATCGAGAAAGCTGATCCAAATACATAGTATCTCAAATGGGAAGGAAATATGCAGATTTAGTCATTCAGTCAAGAATAAGACAAATCACATTGTTACCTCTAGATGTCTTTGGTAGTCCCACCATGAAGTCCATGGATATATTTTCTCATTTCCACTCTAGCTTATGAAATAGATGAAGTATTCCCTTTGGTAATTATCTCTCTACTTTAACCTATTGACATTTCAAACATTTCTTAATAAAATCTTAAATATCTATTTTCATTCCATCCCACTAGTAATAATCCATAAGTTCTATGTACGTCTTAGTAATACCAGAATGAACCGAAAATTGGGAACTATGATCTTCACAAAATAATTATTTCTTCATCTGGGAATCACAATGCACACACAATATATTCCCAAATCTCATAACACAATTTTTATCCACATTAGATTTAGAAAACATACCATTTTTCATCAATTATACCTTTTTATGTAACTTGTCATCTTCCTTTTTCACTTGATTAATTCTGTATGATAGATATGACTACACTGACACCTGAAAAAAATATAGGAATTTCCTACCCCAAAAACTTCCAAACCAAAATTCATCAAATCATTAATCAAGAGGCCTTTTCTAAACATAACAGGGATAATGATGCATGATGTTTTCTACTCAAGGCATCAACCACTTTGTTTTCTTTTCAAGGGTGGTAATTTATAGTTCAATCATAATACTTTATCGAATCAAGCTATATTCTCTTATTAGTTTTTAATTCTTTCCAAGTTAATATATATTTCAGACTTTTTTGGTCAGTATATATTTCACATTTGGCTTCGTATAAATGACCCCTTCAAATTTTCAAAGAAAAAACCACGGTTTATAATTCACGATCATGTGTGGGATAGTTTAACTCATGAGGGTTTAGTTTTCTTGAAACATAAGAAATTACATGATCATTATTCATTATAACACAACCAAGTTCCTTCAACTGTTATTCTATCCTTATTTTTAATGTTCCCAAGAAAAGAAATCTGTTGCAACCAAAAATCACATTTTTTAAATTTTCCATATAAATTATTTTCTTTGATAGTTTTCAATAAAATAATCAAATGTTTTTTATAAACCTCATTAATTTTTGAAAAGACCAAAATATCATCAATAAAAGCAATAAAATACTTATCAAAATATTCACTGAATATTGTATTAATAAGATTTATGAATACATAAGGGGAATTTTTCGAACCAAAGGGCATAAAAATCTCAAAATGTATATATCCAATAAAAAACTCTCTTTTTTAGTATTTCATCATCATTTACATTCTACTGATGATACCTAGATCTCAATTCAATCTTGGAAACATACTGAGCTCCTTGGAGATGATCACGCAAGTCATTGATATGAGGTAAATGGTGCTTATTCCTAACAATAATGTTATTCAAATCTCTATAATCAATTAAAAGTCTCAGGGAACCATATTTATTATTTTTTTTAAAATAGGATCACCCCATTATGATGTTCTTGGATGAATGAAACCTTTATCAAGAAACTCCTACAACAGATTTTTTAATTCAAGAAGTTCCACTTGATCCATTCGATAAGGGGTTTTTGAAATTTTCTTAGAATCAGGTACTAAGTAAATGGTAAATTAAACTTCCCAATCAGGTATAACACCATTCAACTCCTCAAAAAAAGTTCTAGATATTTATTTCCACTACCACATCATTAATCTGAACAGTTCACTTGTTTTAGAAAATATGATCAAGATAACTTTTATTTCTATCTTTTAACAGTTTCTCATCTTCCTGATATGTTATCAATAATATGAGTTCATTATTGTATAACAATTGAAACTCTTTCTAAATAAAATCTTATTTATCTCTATAATAAATCTTTTCATGATAAATAGAAATCCAATCCATACCCAAAATGATATCAAACTCTACTAATGAAAAAATAACAAGGTTTTTAGGTAATGTATTTCCACAGACAACAACATGAAGATTATTATAATGCATTTTTACTGTAATATTTCCCACAACTGTTTTAACTATAATTTCTAGTCTCATTTTTTTGAGGTGAAATTTACAATTTTTCCAAAAATTTCTCAGAAATAAAAGAATGTGTTGACCCCGTATCAAACAAGACACTAGATAAATTTGAGTAAAGAAACAAAGTAATTGATACCACTTTATTATATGGCCCAAAATATACTAAAATATTTGAAAAGGATATCACGACACCTTTCTTCTTATTATTTGACTGTTTTCCATCATTCAGATATTACTTTGGGAAGGTATTTTCAAAATGAACCATCTCACCAAATTTGAAACACTTTTTTGTTTCTTATCATAATTTATCTTAAGTTCATTTTCTTTAAAATATCAAGCCATATTTCCAAACTTACCACATATAAAACGTTTCTTAGTTTTTTTTAATTTTTTACCTAGGGTGCTTTTTGCAACACTTTTCACAAACTATAAACTAAACTTTCTTTCCTTCAGATTTCTTTGATTGATTCTCATCCATCACTTTCCATCTGGACCTCTTCTTCTACTTATTTTAAAAGTACACATAATCATATGAGAACTCCATTTCTACCCTATCATATCATTAGAAAGTTTTCTCATAACCTTTGAAATCATGGGAATCTTATAACCTTTGACATCTTGGCTTCAATCCTAAGTTAAAACAATTTTCTTTTCTATCAAGATCCAGAATAAAATTTTGAGCATTCCTATCTAATCTGGTGAAGTTTTCTTCATACACGACCACTAAATCCCTCTTCTCTTGTTTCAATTAAAGGAATTTATTTTCCATCTTATGTTAGAAAAACTTAGGAAAATATTTTTCAAGGCAAATATTTTTAAATTCATCCCATTCCAAGGCATCAATATCATAATTATCCCTAATATTCTTGAGCATTGACCACCTTTGATTATATTCATCTTTAAAAAGTTAATTGGAAAGACTAAAATTTTAATTATGTGAACACCCCATAACATCGAACATTCTTTCAAGGGATTTAATCCACCCTTCATCAACTATTGTGTCATAGGATCTAATAAAAGAAAGAGGGTGTTTCCTCATAAAATGTTCTACTATCATCATGTTACATTGCGGTAATTATGGTTTCTCTATTGAATGGATTCCACCACCATTTATTTCCTGTTTCAGCTAAGCCGTCACTCTCATAAAATACTTGGTTCGAATACCTACCATTTTGGGTTGCAGATTCAGAAAGATATCAGCCTCTTAGTTCCTTCTAACTTTAGATTTCCTATTTCTTATGTGGAAAACCATTCTGAATAGACATATCTTAGACGAATCAACATGGTAATATTTGAATTCAATATAATTTCTACATAAACATAAGGTAAAAATCTTTTATGCTGTTATATTAACATCATCCTTACCCCTAAAGTTATGTAAACCATGCTCAGATGCGATCTATAATGACCCAACCTTAAACATTACATAATCTATTAAATTCCTTTAGAATTTACTTCTTTACATTCCCAAATATATTTTCATTTTAGAGTTTTAAAAAGAAATTTAGGATGTAATTCATACATATCAACCCACAATCATAAAAAGTGGGTACAACTTAAAAAAATATCCATTTTTTTAATAACCTCAAAGTTTATAATAAAAACATGAAATCTTTTCCTATAATTATTTAAAACATTCATCTTGGATTCTCATTTTTATTACCCATCCTCAAACCCTATAATTTGTTTAAGAATTGGGATGAGCACAAAAATATCATTAAGAGATATAAAAATAAAGAGAGAAACCATTAGTTCTTGAATACTTATAATTATATGAAATCATTTTCACAAATACATACTTCTCACCCCTAAAGTATCATGTACTAACTTTGTGAAACAATAAATTTCCAAAAAACATATAGAAAATAAATAAATTCTTGTAGTTAACTTAGGAAATTACTTACTTAATATTGTATCCCTTCAGCTACCTTCTGATTTACAACCCTTACGACTACCTTACAGTTTAACCCTCGCAGCTACCTTATGGTGTGACCATTGCAGTTACACTTGGAGTAATCATACGACCGACCACTAAGTTAAACATACCCAATGAATTGGATGGAGATATAGGTCCCAGCCTTCATCATAAACAGTTCCCAAGAACTATAAAATAATCATAAAAGAATAATACTTTCATAAAAACACCCCGTTTGAATTTTATAAAAATTGAAGTTTCGTTATATAATTTAATATTATATATATATGTCAGTTACTCAATATTAAATTTGTTATATCATAAAATTACAATATATTTCCATCATTAAAATGGTTTTATTACCATCCATGAATATGATAATTGAAATTTAAAACACATCTCTTGTGATGTTGGAAATTCGAAACATCAGAAACGATGATTTTATTTTTAGAATAAAAGGGAGCGGAGAAAAGTATAATGATGAATTTATACATAAACATGATAACATTATAGTATATATAAGATACTGGAGTTTTCATGCCACTTGGATAATGAGAGGTGAATATATTATAAGAAAAGATAAATAATTTAAAAGAAAATAAAAGAAAATGAAAGAAGATTTTTACCTCTTGAATTATCCTCCTTGAGAACCTCTTTAAGGCCTTTGGTTTTGGACTTTTGGTGAGACCAGTAGGCCTTGGATGTGGGGAAGAGGATTGGGAAGAGGATTGGGTAGAATTTGGAATATTCTCAAATCTTGAAAGGTGTGAGTAGAATTTGGGTTGAGGGGTGGTATTTATAGTGGAGGGGATGAGAGTTTTTTGATTATTTTATTCATTAGTTTATTAATTTGGATCAAGACTATGAATAGTTTGAGAATTGTCATAAAATATATTAAAATAATCAATGGATGTTCTAGATTATGGTTCTTAAATCATGGATGATGTTAGTAATAGTGCATTTAACTTATAATGTATATATTCCATAAATTACTGTATTTCACTATTCACAAAATTTATGTATTTTAGAAAAATCTTAAAATTAATCCAATAAATTTTTTGATATGTAGAATTCAAAAATGAATTAAATTTTATCAAAAAATTCTTAATATGACAAATTTAATTTTTAAATAAAATCATTATTTATTTCAAAAATAACAATTTTAAAACTATAATCGATTTTATAACACTTTTAAAAACTAATTAAATTATCATAAAATTATCCTACAACCACCAGAGAAAAATAATAATATAAGAATATATTTTAGAAAAATATATTTTCTTTTAAATAATTAAATTAATAATAATATTTTAATTAAACATTTATGACCCACAAAAATTCCAACACTTAATTTATAATTTTCCAAAAAAAATATTTACTTGATCAATGATATAAGTATATCAAATTTTCACTTATAGGATGATTAAATTTTCTTTATACTTTATTTGGTTAGGTTACTATTTGATTGACCAGATTACTATTCCTAATAGTCATTTTACTATATTTAAGGTCAAGTTAATATTCCATAAGTGTGAATTCCTTAATTTCTATAAATATCAACTTTTTCATTATAAATTTATAATGAATTTAAATATTTAATTCCAGAATGAAAACGATTTATTTTATAAGTATCTAGGTTGTTATAAAAACTTTTCTCTCAACCTAGTTAAAAAATGGTTTCTTTCCATAATAGGGGCATGTCCGGAGTTTATTTATATTTATATATAATTATATATATATGTTTGTATTTATATATATTTATATAAGTTTATTTATATTTATATATATTTAAATATATTAATATATATATATATATATATATATATATTTATATATTTTTATTTTCATGCATTTTTATGATGTATCATTTTATTAGTTATCATTTTATTATACTTAATAGATTATTAGTCTATGTTTTAAAGTTTCTTTAATATAATGGAAAAAATGTGGGTTCAAATTAGAACAACCACTAATAGATGATGGAATTCGTTCAGGCCATGGTTTGGGGCGTACTCAGTGGTGAGATTGTGTTAACTGGGCCATGGGTTGGGCTAGGTGGATTGAACCATTAAAAATATTTTTTTTAATATTAAAAACGATCACTATTTTTTAAAATTCTAGTTAACAAGATAAAAATAATTACCAGTCTCTAATTATGTAGCGATGGTTCTAAAAAACAATGTTAAATATTTTTTTTAATTTTTAATTTTTTTTAAAATAAAAACACTACAAGAAATTAATAATCACTGCTAAAAAATCATCATGAAGTGGTTCATAGTGGTTCTTAAATTCATTATGAAATAACCCTCGATATAGGAATCTACAATAGTTTTTGGAAACTGTCTATAATGCCCCATGTTTTTGTATGAGGTATGAACTTATTAATTTCTAGTTTAAAACCTTTTTTATACTTATAAATATCACATATTAACTAAGGTCTCAAGAGTGTCCAGGGTTCAGAGCCCAGAGTTTCGAGTTATGGAAGAAAAATCCAAGCACACAGTTTTCTCAAACTATGTAATTGATCCCACATGCTTTGGAAAAACTGTATGGGGTGCTACAGAGCTACATAAATGGGAGATAATGGTAGAAAAAAATAACCATTTTTCTTTCTTCCTCTACACATAGTAGGTCCTCCCTCTGCTAGAGCTCTCAACATTCCCCCAACCTAGGCATTGATGAAACTCTCTCATTCGGACTCTGATTCATTCACCGTCAGTTGTGTTGGATAACTAATGATAATTTGTATTTATTTTTGATTTATTCCATTATTCTTCGATTAAATGGACAACAAAAGATGATGGGTCATATACCAACCTAAGGTAGGTGGTATAGTTCTTTTATCGAAAAGTTTTGATGTTTTATGTGATGCATTGTTGTGTCGTACACCAGTCTCCTCTAGTGATTCCTCCAAAGTATTTCATAAATAAAATTAAATTATTTTCCAATGTTTAACATAGTACTAGAAACTAGTGAATTAACATCATAGGGTGACCACACCAACACAATCTACCTCGAAAGGTGTTCCTTCCTTAAAAGCCTAATATCATCATGTATTAAGTTGAATTAAACTACCATTTGAGGTGTGTGAATTTATCCTTTGTAATTGAAAAAATGTGTACAATAATGGAAAAAATGTTGAGGACCCTGATCCAAAAGAGTATCTCATTTTATAGGAATCTATTTGACAAGTCATAGAGTCTGAACAGAGTTATTGATTTGAAGTTATGGCTATTTGATGTCAGGCTTCCAAAAAACAGTTTGTGGTGATCTTGTTTGCGGAGGTTGCATTTGTGGTGGGATGGTCATGATGGTAAAGGTATTGGGGTTGCAATAGAATCCAATGGGGTGATTTTATTATAATATTTTGATCTTTGGGATGATGATACTTATTGTCTCTGATGATCCAATCACCATTACGGTTTAAGGATCTTAAAGAAATAAAATTGAGCACAAAATGTAAATTGAAAACCTACCTTTTTCAAAACCGATGTTGTGTTTGAAATGTGCTTGTCGCTGAAAATTTCTTCTCTAAGGATCTAAAGTAGGATCCCTGTAGATCTTCCACACGTGCTTTAAAAAACCTTTGAAACATCGATTGTTGAATTTCGGGTGCTAGCAAAGAGATCCGACGACGACTTCGAAGTCCCGATGATCACCATGATCATCTACCTTCAATTATTGAAGGCCTTCTTAGATCATCACTCAGAGATAAATACACTCACTATTGAAATTTGAAGGGGAGAGAGGCACACATTGAAAAATAAATTAATAGTCCCCATTGTGTAGGAGCCTCTCTTTTTTATAGTGGATATTTAAGATACCCCATAGGGTTCCCTGACCCCTAAAAATTTAACATCTACTGAATAATAATTATGATGAACTAAACTAGTTCATAAATATTATTTATAATTTATCACATACCTGTAATATATATTAAATATATTACATGATAAAATAGTGTCATTAACTCAACATGAAATTCTCGCTTATTATTAAACGAGCATGGAATATTAAAATAATATTTGTTCGAATAATATTTTCTCGTATTTACTTACCTCGTAAATAATTTTAATAAATAAATTCAACACAATTATTCATAACTTGAATAATATGAATTTATTTATTTATTGGGGATTGATAATATGGACAACACTCAGACCTAATGGTGGGGACCACTATGTCCAATATACCTATTTATCTAAATTGGTCAGATTCTTTAATATGCTAGTGTTTGACCCTCTAGGCTCTTATCTCGACAATAGTGAATAAAATCCACAGATAAAGAGAAGAGCCTAAAAAATAATCAAGCCCCCAAAATAGATAAATATTGTCATAACAATAACAACCAACCTATGAACACACTCTATGTAGTATAATCTCTTTATCTTTTATATATCATAAAGCAGGACGCACAATCATATCATATCCCTTTTTCTTGCTTTATTTTTTGATCTAAATGGAAAATATACCCTTGACTGCCTTGTACAAAGTCTTAGGAAGGTAGTACCATCATAATCAAAAAGACATGAGATATATTATTTCCTCAACATAGAAGTGACAAATCCTTTCTTGACCATTCAACCAATGCCATAACACCAATGATGCTCCTAACACAAATGACCTCACCACAATTTCAATATCATGGTTTTTTCCTTACATAAAAGTATGCGATAAAATGGTACACACTGGTAATGATCTCAATTCAAGAGACCAATACACATGTCCATAAATAGGAACAACCAGTAACACCAAAAATATGTGGTGTTCCTATTGTTGAGTCTGTCTCTATGATCTCACTACTAGATATCACCAAGTGAGAACTTCATGACAAGAATTATTCATGCTTATGTTCCCCCAAAAACTGATCATCAAACATCAAGTATGTCCAGTCTGTATGATGTATATAGACAGATTGGTATGATTAATTCCAAGAACTGGAACAAAGCGTTGCATTTAATAACTACTTCTTAGCTACCTTAGAAGCTTCAATTTTCACCATTTTTTAGGTATTACTACCACTAGATTTTATGAACTTCTCTCACTCATCACCTTAGACTTATTTTGATATCAGATAAAATTAATCCAAAGTAATACTAGTTTGTATCTCCAAATAACTAGTATCCCTTCTTCCCCAATTACCAGTTATATATCAATTGTATTTTCCAAAGTATAATCAGATAGTTCTAACTACTTAAATTTCAGTTCTCCTGGATATAAATGATATTTTACTACTATAAAGTATATATTTACAATATCATATTTTTTAAATATCATGGAATACACGATTGAGTCATTATTAAAGCGTATGAAACTCAAACCACCACTTAATCTCCTCCTATGCATTTGTATGTCTACTTAGAGATATTTATGCTATATGACACTGACAATAATTATTCTCTTGAATTGTTCTAGTATTTATTTATCAATAGCATGTCACTATATGTATGATTTAAATGGTCTAGGAAACCATTTGATCTACCTCAGTAGATCCTGTTCCCTATAACTAAGGTTGTTACTTTAAGTCAATCACTAAAGAATTACTTTCATCCTTGTCTTAATAGTATGTAAGACCAATATCTATTTTCCATTTGTTTCCAAACATATTTTAATTGGAAAATAACGGTGCTCCCACTAACCACAGACACTTGAAAAACATTAATTTCAAATGAATGTTCTATTATCTTGTTGATTACTTTAATCCTAAGTTGGATTTTAGTAACTTGTAACCTCTATGATGTGACCATCCCTTTATGGTTGTGTCATATAGACACCTTCCACATATGGTGTTCATGACATATAATGCTCAATCAAATGATAATAGAACGTAGTTATGAATGGTAAAATTTTAATGGATTTAGACATAACGACTTGGTATAACCTATCAAGCCTTATTGTTTCCATATTCTGCCTACTTTTAAGAATTATTATTCTCAATGAAAAATTTATCACCATCCACAGTAAATATAAATACATCACCATAGTTTAAACCTTCCTACATAGTAAGTCTCTCTGGAACATACCGCTTCCACAAACACTTGTGGAACTTGTTCGTATGTAAACCATATGAGCATCTCTTGCATGAATAAACCTAAGTTAATATGGATCCCTCTATCTCAAGTAGTGATGTGAACCCTTATATAGAAATGCAGTCTATCATCTGACAATCACTTTTCTACCTTAGGGATTTATGTAATATCCTAATCAACTATTAGGATAATTACTTATATACAAAACATGTTTTTATTGATACAAGTTTGTTTATATCTTAACAAAAATTTTGCATCGAAACACATGTCTTATGATTAAATTTATTTACATCATACCATGAGTCATGAAAACCGTTTTTTCATTATATTTGGCCTATGGTTATGGGATATCACTGTTATTTGAAAAGAAAATCTTGAAATATAATGGAAGTTTCTATATATTTCAACATTGATAATCCTTACATCATAACTCTTATGTATAAAATATTCTTTTATGAATTTATATATGCTAAATTTTGTTGATCAATGTTAACATGTAAGACTTATCATTGAGCCTTCTTATTAACATTAATGTCTTAATTTAGATAAGTTAATGTGTGCTGGGGAATTACTCCTTGCTATATTATATTGATCACTATATGCTTGGTCTAGATATTCTTCGGTATGCCAGCCCGAAGTAACTCCTATCTTCTGACCATGCATATATCATACTTCACCTGACCATTATATAATTAATTAAATGAGTATTATGAAGTATATTGACCACCAGCTTACCCTTGTAATAGTTCATGCTCTCTTATTGATCTAATTTCGAAATCTTTGTAACAATCCTTTATTTCTAAAGGTTTATTTATCCAAAATAAATGTGTATATACATTGATAATACCCAAGGTGTTTAGATCAACTGAGTCTAAATATCAGACTAGGTATATCCTTGATTTCCACGTTTAATTTTTCTTGATAAATAATTATCTGGCCTCAATTGGGTAAAAGTCTTAAATTTTAAATTCATCACATATTTATTTTAATTCAAGTACCACTGAAATATTTGTTGAGTATGATACACCACAAAAGAATTTTTTCATGAACTTGGAATAATTTATTCTTATGTCCAATGGACATGTGTGATAAATTTTTTGGTTATACTCATCAATAGTTTGACTTAAATCATTGACTTGGAAATTATAAGTTCCCTGTTTGTCACTGCTGATTTAGGAATCAACCTTTCCCACCCGCTTGGAGAATACACCTTACTTATTGTAATGTTTTTAAAACTTCGTTACTGTATTTTAATACACTTATGGGAAATTAATGTTGAATGTAATACCCAAGAAGTATGTTAAAAACATTAACTGATGAATATCCACTTAAGTATTGCAGAAACACCGAGAGTTGAAATGATAAAATAGGTTTGCAGATGAAGAAAAGTCAGAAACAAAATAAGAAGAAGAACATGAATGAGGATATTTATGTGGTTCGGGAAATAATACCTATGTCAAAGTATACACATAAATATCACTATAGTTGAGAGTAAAAAATTACAGAGAGATTCAGAGTTCTCAAGAATACACAAAACTGCAACCCGAAATTGCCTAATAAAGAGGACAAATCACTATTCCACCAATTGCAAAGAAAGTATGATATGATATAATAAAAAGTAGCTAGAATTTTTCTTCGCTACAGTGCCTCAACCACCCAAGTACAAGCTTCTATAGTGGACAACAACTAGACATCCATGGAGTTACAATGCCATGTTGGTGTCACCGATCATCCTTTCCACAATAGGTGGGCCAAAGTCTGCACTTCTACAGTGACCTATCGATCTCATCCGGCCAACTCTTATATAGTCGGTCTGATCTGCTACAATTCCCCACATTTTGGGCTAGGGTCCTTTATCCCCAAAACCCCTTTAGTAGGGGTGCGTTTCCCCCAAAAACCCTCAATGAGCTGTCCATGAAGCTCGACTCACGGTGTTACTACCTGGTGCACAGTATGGGTCGCAAGCATTCAACCCCAAATCATCAAAATAGGATCGGGCTACACCAATTCCACATGAAGATAAAAGCAGCTACTTTCTTATTCAATTCATTTCCTTGTGTTTAACTTCCATAGAATTTATTTCATGTTATGTGAAGAAAATAACCTCTTGTTTAATAAACAAACTTCTTTCATTGAAGGATGTTGAGAATTTTTCTTTGGTGTTACACAAGCCTTTGGCCTTTTCACCTGACCTTTTAATTTATTTTCCATAATAACTAAAGATTAATATTTCTTTAAGCTCTTTATTTACATAGAAAACCTTACCAAAAAGTTAATGAATCATTTAATCTATCATATTTGTTTTGTAACCTTAAACAAAACTAGAGTAATCAAGTGTAAATGATAATGGCCTATTTTGAAATATCACGAGCTTTCTTCCAATTTACACATAACCATTATAATCATTACATTTATATCATTCTTCACTTTATCATTGTAAACTTCTAGGAGACGAGACTACAAAAGTAATCATCCATGTCCTGATGTTGTAACTGAAACTATAACTGGATGTTGATGATAGTAATATGAAATAACCATCATATGCTACCCACAAGAGTCTTCTATAAGAATTTTTAAAATCCTTACTTCCTGGGGTGATTTAAAAGGTATAAGGATAACAACACCTTGAATTTACAATATCAAAGTAATGTATGCAAGCGCCTGTACTACACTTAAAAATTCATGTTGGTTTGGACATTTAATTTTCCCAATATAATCATAGTTTATTTTTGGGGTATTACATTCTATTTTCTACAAAAATAATCTTTAACATATTGTATGTTTTAATCTTGATTAGAGATTTAGTCATTATTGATTAATTAAATAATTCATTAAATGTCTCCCACTATTTTATCGAATCCAAGGATCCCTCTATACTAGAATTATAATAATATGTTTCTTGAGTATTCTAGTATAAATGATCCCTAAACCTCCCCTTATAGTCTACAAGATTTGGTTATGTCACTATTTAGAGGGTTTAAGGTAGGAATTTGACTGACCAACTACATTAACTGGTGGTTCCTTGATCTGTTGAGTGAAGTCCAGCTTCTAAAATCCTAACATGATTTATTCAATGTCCACCTATAAAATTTTAGAAAGTTATTTTGGCTAATACTTACTACCAATTTAGTTAAGTCAACACACCACTCTCAAAATAATTACCCAGTAGTAAGAGGAACCCTCAAATTTTCTTGATGAGCACCAAAAATACCTGATTTTGTCCAAATTTGAATAATGGAAGGTGGTTAGGACTTACTATTTATTTTAGGGTTTTTGATATTTTTATCTTGATGAATGTAATCCATTTATATTAATATTTTTCATCTATTTTTTCATGCTCACAACTGAACATTAATAGAAAAAACATTCACTTATTCTTTATGCATTTTATGATTTATTATTTCATGTATTTTCCAACCAATATAAAATGCATAAAATAATAAATAAATGCATAAAGTAAATCTACTACCTGAATGGTATTGAGAATCTAATATTGGTTGATCCATTTAAATTCAATGGATCAAACACAACCTAGGGACATCATACCTGAGTCGTTGCTTGAATCATGATGTAGCTCACCTCCGTCTTGTATGTCCGCTTCTCATTTGGATTTTGCCTAAACTTGTCGTTGTGTGTGTCTTAGATCGTCCTCATCTTAGTGTACCACCTCATCTTGGTGGGGTTCATTCCATACACCATCTCCATCAATTATACAATAATACTCGCATGCATGTGAGTGGATCTAGGGGTGAAATGTACCTTAGATAAATTCGACACAAGACCTTATACAAATTGATTGAAAAATATGGAGCACATAACATCTAAATTAACTAACTACTTATTACAATAATCATGTTTTAATAGTGGGTTACCTTGACTTTATTACCATATCATGTGTATAGTTAGATATAAAGGATGTATTCTTACAATTAAAGCATAGATATTTGTATGTTCAGTATTTAATGGTATTGTCTATGGATTAGTTGTCATATCAAAAGGTTATAGAAGATCCCATACTATAATGAGAACCTCAAGATACCATGAAATTAATATTAAATAAAGAACCTACAGTATAGATACATCTTACCGACTAGACATAGTAGATGTTTGACTATTCGGTGCAGTGGGATCATAAGCATTGAGATTTATTACCATGAAGATCACACTTGGTGATCTCTAGTAGGGAGATCACGAGGAAAAACCCACCAATAAGAAAACAATATGTTTTTGGTGTCATTTTATGTTCCTATCTATGAACATGTATAATGGTATCCTGACTAGAGATCATTTCCTTTGTGTGCCATTTGGTCGCATACTTTGATGCAAGAAAAAAACCATGATAATGAAATCATGGGGATATATCTTGTGTTGGGTATGTCATTGGTGGAATTACATTGGTTGAATGATCATGAAAAGATTTATTACTTCTAGGTTAAGGAAGTAATATATCTTGGGCCATGTTGATTAGGATGGTATTACCTTTATAAACCATGACCATGGTAGTTGAGGGTAAATTCATCCAATTAGATCAACAAACAATAAAGCAAGAAAATGACGGTGACACAGATGTGTGCCCTACTTTATGATATATTAAAGAAAAAGAGATTATATTACAAAGTACAAGTTCGTAGGTTGGTTGTCGCTACTGCGAAAATTATTATATCTTTAGGGGCCACGATGATTTGATAGATCTCACTCTTGGTATATGAATAGTATTCAATACTATCAAGATAAGATCCTAGAGGGTCAAACACAACTTTGTATTCAAGAATCATCCATATTCATCTTAATTGGTATATATGACATGGTGGGCCCCACCACCGAGGTCTGGTAATTTTACAAGGTGATAGGATCACCAAAGTAATAAATAAATTCATATTATTCAAGTTAATAATAATTGGAATTGAATTTATTTATTAAATTTATTTACAAGTTTAAATTAAATACATGGAACATATTAATTGAATGAATATTAGTTTAAAAATTCAAGGATCATTTAATATTTACGGGAATGAAGAGTCGAGTTAATAACTAAATTATTACGATGTAATACTACACCAAATATGGGGGTTTAAAAACTATTAGAAACTTGTACTGTAGTAGCACATTAGTGTTTTGTAGAAGCGGTGAACTGTTCACCATCAACACTGTAGTGGCGTCATGAACAATAGCAGTACTATAGCAGTGGCATACGACACTGTAGAAATGGCAGGTACTATAGAAAGTACTATAAAAGGTACTATAATAGCTGAGTTACTATTCAAATAATGGTCCATGGGCAAAATAAATGTAGTGGGCTTCATGCCAACCGAGATTTCAGGCAAAAAAATAGTGTTTAATAATGCGCCTTGTTTGGTGGGTTATTGCTTGGGGGTCTATGACCGGCCTTTTAGGACTGTGTGTGTGCAACTTCTATGTTTAATATAATTTTGTCCCCAAGAACCAACTATAATATATTTATTATATTATAGGAAAGTGATAATAATATTTATTACTCGGTACAGTAGTCATATTATGTTGTTTATAGTGTGTTAGTTATTCGGGGGCCGAGAGGAAATTCTGGGTAATTCATAAACACACTATATATAGGAGAGGACATGGATTTTACAGCTAAAATTCACAACTTATATCTCTTATAATCCTCTCACCTGCATTCTAGAAAGAGAGGCTCTAGATCTAGGAGCTCAGATCGGGCATTCTCTTAAGCATCGCAAGCAAGTCAATGCAGTTATTATCAGATATTTGAGGGTGTTGTTGAAATTCCATGCTAGCACCCTGATTTTGACGATCGACACTTCCATAGTTTCTTAAAGTGCGTGTGAATGATCTAGAAGAATTCGACTTCATATTCTTCTACCATTAATTTCCCACGATGAGCAGATGTCAAGCGCGACTTTAGATCTAAAAATGATATTTTATGGTTTTAATTTTGTGTTTAATTTCATTCACATGTGATCCTCAGGAAGTAATCAAGCAACGATTCACCGACATCAATAACTTCGTGTTGATCATCGATGAAATTTATTAAAATACTATTTTTGGGGCTTTCGTTGTGCGCCAGATACCTTCACATCGCACATTGTTAAAATAATAATTAATTAAATAAAAGAAAATATACGTAGGTCAGAACAAGTGCTCAAGACCAGTTAGCGGGTCAAATTAAGTGTGATAAAAAATGAAATTGTAATAAATAAAGTATGGGGACAATATTTAAATTAAATTAATTAAATAATTCAAGTAATTTAATTATTTTTTGGTCCACTGTTAATTTAATTTTAATTCCAAAAATAAAATTAATTAATTAATTTAATTTATAACCAAAATTAAATTAATTTACACGGGTATTAAAATTATTATTTTTAACAAAAATTAATATTTTGATTAATTTAATTTAATGATAAAATTAAATTAATTAAATTAAATAATTTTGATTAATATAAATAACTGGTCGGGCCCCAAAACACCGCTCTGGCCAATTACGGGTTATGCCGAACCTGTGCAAACCCGTAATGGTCTAGGAAAAGCCTGTGTTAGGCTATTCTAGGACATATAGGTCCACCCAAACCCATTTGGGGTTTGGAAGACCCGCTCGAGCAATTTTTGGTCTAGATCCAATCCAGCAGAACCCATGCAAGGGGTTACCATGTGGGTTGGAGACTCTCGAGAGAAGGCAGCAGCAGCCGGAGGACTCTCAGATCTGGCCCTAGAGAAATAGTCCATGGGAATGAGTTATATCGATGAGCTTAGGGTGATTATACCAGATCTGGGAGGCATGAGGGAAGCCTGAGCGAGTGGGCTTGGTTGCGATATATTTGGTGTGGGGGATCTCTCCAGATTAGGAATTTCGGGGTTTATGCTAGGGAGGTGACGACTCGTGATAGGGGAGGCCGACTTGGGCAGAGCTCGTGACATCTGACAATGGATGGGTGGTGAAGAAGCATGTGATAATGTGTTGCTTCAACATGCTAGTGACAATGGTACTTCTAGATATGGGTAGCACATGGATGAGAGGTGCCAGTGATGGAGGCCGCTCACCATGGAAAGTGGGAGGGCAGACAATGGGTGGTAGAACCATTGGAGGGAGGAGCTGAGGTAGCCTATGGGTTGCTCATCATTGAAGGGAATAAGGGGGGCCGATAGGTCTAGGGAAATTGTTTTTGAGATCAGGAACTAGTAGAGTGGCCCACGACACTACTAGGGTGGTTTCTAATTGGGAGGGTAGCCGACAACTCACTTATTGGAGGAGGTGAACGGAGGATGGGGGACACCCTATGCATGCCACGAATGAAGTCCCCTTTGGGGTCTTCCACTTTTTTTGTTTACTTTTGAAAATGGAAGCCCATTTAGTATTTAAAATATCTTTTGTTTAATTTTTTTGGCAGCATTAGAAGACCTAGTCTGCCCACACCCCCATAGGAAACCTTTGGTGGAAAAAACATCCTTACCAACCCTCTCAATCAAATTATTATTATTAAAATAATAAAATTATTATTATTATTATTAGAATTATTTTATTATAATTTGATGTCACAATAATTTTGAATAAAAAGGGTGATAGGCAAGTACTATTGTGGCCACCACCCCACCGTCGAGAAAAAGATTTCATCGGATCTGTCTCCGATCAATTCAATTTTAAAACACGAAATCAAACCAGGCATGATCCATAAATTTTTTTTATTAGATGGCCATAACTTGGGAATCTATGCTCAGATCGAAACATTGCTGGATCCATTGGAATAAAAATTAAACCATTTACTTAATTTAAATTAAAATTAATTTAATCTAGGTTCAAAATAATTAAGGGCTTTCTCTGATATCAATTGAACGTAACGGGATCACAGTGGATGATGGTGGACTGGATTTTTTAGAAAATTTCCTCACTAGGACAATGAGACTTTCTATGTTTGACTATCTGAGTCTCGGTATAGTCTGAGGGTTATTCAAAAATTAAATTGAGCACAAAACATAAATTGAAAACATACCCTTTTCAAAATCAAATCCATGCTCAAAATCTGATTTTCACCGGTGATCACTGCTTGAAGTATCCAAATAAGAATCCCTCTAGACTATCCACACGTGCTTCAAAAAACCACTAGAACGTCTATCTTTTAATTCAAGGTGATAGTGCAGAGATCCAATGATGCCTTTAATATACCGATGATCACCAAAATTATTTACCTTCATTGCTTAAAGGAGTTCTTAGATTTTCACTCAGAGAGAGACTCTTTCTTTAGAAAGTGAGAGGAGAGGGAGTCTCTCATTTAAGATACCTATAGGGTTCCCCAACCCCTAGAAATTTAACATCCACTAAATAATAATTATGATGAACTAAACTATTCCATAAATATTATTTATAATTTTTCACATTCCTATAATATATATTAAATATGTTATGTGATAAAACCAAGTCGTTAACTAGACTTGAAATTCTTGCTTATTGTTAAACGAACCTGGAATATTAAAATAATATTCGTTCAAATAATATTTTCTCATATTTAATTAACTTATAAATAATTTTAATAAATAAATTAATGCTAATTTGAATAATATGAATTTATTTATTTATCGGTGATTGATAACTTGGACAACACTCGGACCTTGTGGTGGTTCCCACCATGTCTGATATACCTATTCAGCTGAATAGGGGGGATTATTGAATATTATATAGTGCGTGACCTTCTAGCACCTTATTCCAATAGTAGTGAATAAAATCCAGAGACTAAAAGAAGAGTCTAGAAATCCATCAAGGTACTTAAAGAGATAAAATAGTAATAGCAATGAAAACAAACCTACGAACACACTCCATGTAATATAATCTCTTTGTCTTTTATATCTCATAAAGTAGGACGCATACTTGCATTATCACCCTTTTCATTCTTTATTATTTGTTTATATGACTAGAAACATTTACCCTCGACTTACTTGACCAAGGTCTTATGAAGGTAATACCATCCTAATCTACAAGTACTGAGATATTTTTCTTCCTCAACCTGGAAGTGAAAAATCCTTTCTTGATCATTCAAACAATGCCATACCACTAATGATGAACCCAACACAAGCTACCTCACCATGATTTCATTATCATGTTTTTTCTCCTTGCATCAATGTACGTGATCAAATGGTACACCCTAGTAATGATCTTAAATCAGGAGACCAATACACATGTCTATAGATTGGAACCACCAATGACACCCAAAACATGTGGGTCTTCCTATTGGCGAGTTTTCCCTCATGATCTCACTACTAGAGATCACCATAAACGAACTTCAAGAGAATAAGTATCAATGCTTATGGTCTCCCAACACCAGATAGTCAAACATCAACTGTGTCTAGTCAGTATGATGTATCTGGACCATAAAACCTTTGTTTAAGATTAATTTCATAGTATCTCGAGGTTCTCATTATTACATGAGACCTACTATAACCTTTTGATATGATAATTAATATATGGAAATTACCATTAAATAATGGATGTTTAAATATCTACACTATAATGGTAAGTAAAAAAAATGGATATATCACTGTATACATGATATGATAATCAAAAGTACTGTTCAAGTTGGGCATAGGGAATCCACTATTTCAACAGAAGGTCCCATTCACAGAGGTCTAGTCACAGAGGTCAGGCCATGGAGGTCCTATTCTTTGAGGTCACATTAAAGGAGATACTATTTGTAGAGATCTCTTTTTGACTTCCCAAAGGTTTAATGGTAACCTCTGGGTATTTTCAATCCCGATCGTAGAGCACCTGTTCACAATCATGCAATGGTTTGATGATACCCTCCACACAATTTTATTTGGGATCACAAAGCCTTGTCCATCCTTGGAGATCATAAAGCTTTGATAAAGGCTCTATCATTTATGAAACCAACACCCTATAAATACCCCCCACATGACTTCATTATGGAGGAGGATATGTCGACCTGTGATGTCACACTCCCAATTTGAGAAACCTAAGAGCTTCGTGGATTTGCCTAACTTGTGATCCCTGGGATTTGTGAGACCCCAAGCTCTATAAATCACAAAAAGTTTCAATACCTTGAGTTATGTGAATCCCCAACCTTCACGAGACTCTTGAGATCTATGAAACCCCATATTTCTCGAATCTCCTACCTTTGCACCCACTGGTCCATACTATGGAGGCTATGCCCCCACACCCCCTCTTGAGATCCGTGGCGGGCTATGGTCCTAAGCCTATGGCCTGATCCCTTCACTACCATCATTTACCCCCATGAAAATGGAGAGTCACACCATGAACATTTTAGGTAGGTTGAGTAAATTTTAGGTTGCACCCTTATACGGTCTTAATATTCGCCACTCAAATACCATTATTCAAGATACTTTTGTACATGATCTAAAATAACTTGAGTCAACCTACTTCTCTTATTCCATTTCTCATGTCACAATTTGAGATTCTCATATTGGATTCCCCATGTACCTTGAGTCAAAACATTTCTCAAGAAACTCCTTAGGCCCCATCACTTGACTACGATGCCAGGTTGATCTAGGATACACCTCCCAGATCTGCCGCAAGGGGTGTTCTGATCCATCCATCCACGTTTGAAATATTCCCTCCTAGGGAATCATCTCTTGTATCATCCTCAAGGGGAATTCTGATCCATCAACCAAGTTGTGGAATCTTCCCTCTTAGGGACTCACCTCTGAATCCACCTCAAGGGGTGTTTTAATCCATCAATCAAGGTTTGATATCTCTCCTCCTAGGGACAAACCTCCATGATCCACCTCAACATGGTGTTATGATCATTCTATCCCTATAAGAAATTAAGTATTCACACATTCTTTCCCAGAAATACATTAACCTTATACATATTCAGTCCCCATAATACATTAAACCTGCACTCATACTATCCATTGGTTATTCCACTCATTCACTATCTAGATCCGGTAAGATGCAATCACCCTTGTGAGATTTTCCAACCACTTCTTCCCAATGTTGTGTTCTCTCCTTCATGAATTGGGAACTCCATATCACTCTTTTTTCCCCACACCGAGCATGGATCACATGGGTTTAAGATCCATTAAGAGGATTTCCTCAAGTAAGGTTGAGGCACATGAGCACTCCCATTTGGTTCAATTTCTATGACCTTTAACTAGATGTTAAATTCCAAGAATCACAGCTTTAAACTGTATGAGCGTCATATCAAGAATATGTGGTTTATCATTGGGCCTCCTAGGAACTCATTCTTGTTAGTTCTTTCACTCCTCCACACTATATATATCCATTTAAGAAGCTCATCTCCGTGGTCCAAACTCCATGACCTTAAACTAAGATTATAACTCAAGTCCAAGCATCATGACTTTAAACCATGTGTGAGTCTCCTCAAGAATGTTTTGTATGGTGGTGAGATTCCTAGGTCCTCATGAATGTTAGGTTTGTCATTATACCACAATATACATATCGTCTTGAGGCACTCACTCATGGTCCAAACTATATGACCTTAAACTAAGAGTCTATGGTTCGAGATTTAAAAAAATAAACTAACAACCACCTTATGGTCCATGTAACACAAACTTAAACTATTTACAATGGGTCCAATCATTATGAACTTAAACTATTTATAGCCAATATATTCTGAGTTGTATGACTTTAAACTAAAAATCCGGAAGTCCTCAATGCATATTGTTAAAATACAATTATACCCCATACAAAACTAGGAAGCCTCTTAATAAGAAATGATATTTAACCCATTTCAAATTGGGATGCCTCATACAATAAGTATGAGATGAATAACAAACCTTACCCCATGACCCAAACATGGGATCCCCCATAATAATTGTGGGATGCCTCAAATTCCCTCGCTAGAGAAGATAACCCCCACCGACACTTGTTTCCTATCACACAATGTTTCAAAACTACATGTGGACTCATTCCCATCCTCATGGGATACATAGTGACACCAATACTTCTTATCTCTGGTCCCAACCACAAAATCATCAACCCTTTTCACCCTTGGCCCATTTATGGTCCAAGAATTGTGAACTTAAACTATGTAAATTTTGTCTCAAGGTGTGTATGTGGTGCACGATCTTCCTAGGCCCTCATTCATGCCGGGTAACTCTTCTATTCAACATAGATACCGTTGAGACCAACATTCCCCCTAAGTCCAATAATTATGACTTTAAACTGTTTTCCTTATTGCCATGGTCCAAGCATTATGATCTTAAACTATGTGCTATTTTACTCTTGAAACTTTTGGGGGTATATATCCCCCCTTGGTCTTCATTCATGTTGGGTTTTACCTCTTTCAAGCTGCACAAGTACCATTGAAGAAGACACGTTTACAGTCCTTACATCATGACTTTAAACTGAATTCCCTTAGTCTAACCAACATGGATTTAAACTATTTTCCACATTCCACACATTATGACCTTAAACTATGTGTTGTTTGTTTCTCGATTTTTTTGTGGTATGTGGGCCTCATTTAGATCCATTCACATTGGGTTTGACCGTAGTTTTCAATTTTGGATTGCTACGTGATGTGAAGGGGTACCTATAGTAGGATAGCGGTGACGTGGATCGTGTCACGACCAATTTTTTATCCAATTGCAGGGAAGTTAAAATGATTTAAATTATAGAATTTTACACACATATATGTCGAAAAATTAAGCACAAAACATAAAAAATAAAGATACATTAAATTTCAAAATTAAAAACATTCATAAATTCACAATGCATCAAGCACATGTCACATCCAATTATTCATTAACAATAACCATGAGAACAACCAAAGTTCAATCATCTTATTAATTTTCAAGATCTTCCATTTATTCTTCACCTTCACTTTCACTATCATTATTCTTCTTCATTTATTTCCCCATCACCATCATCATACAATTCATTTTCATCATCATCTTCTTCAATAACCATCCTTGTTTTTCTATTAGATCTTGAAATTGAAGCATGGGTAGGTCTTCCATTTATTTTCCACCTTGTATAATGATAAGGTTAACCAGACCCGATAGCTTCCTCAAATAATCCCAAAGTCAGGATGTTTTCATCCTCAAACTCCAATTCATCTTCAGTTCCATCTTCATTACCATTCATTTTTCCTAAAAAACACTCACTACTATCATCATCGATATTCTTTAGGACAATAAGATCAATCACAACTCTAGAATCAAACTGGTCCTTCAATGATTTTTTGTATTTTATGTACATCAGGTCTTCAAACCTTTGATCCTATAGGTGACTTATATTTTTATAATGAATCTATTTTTTAAAAATTTAAAACAACATTGGTATCACTAATGAAGTTTCAACTTAAATGAAAGCGAGTTAAGTATTGATACTAAATTACTTACATGCTCAAAGGCACTCTAATTAATCTCACATCCTGATGAGATACATGTCAATATCAAAACCCTGATGGAAATTGTCATCAAAGATGGTGTTACTCCTCCATAATTCTTCCACCATTCAGCTGTAATTATTATTTATTAGCATTTTTTTATAAGGAACTAAATTAAGGATCATGTAATTAAATAATCAAGATAAAAATAAACTCTTACTAGGGGATATTGTACTCAATTATTTCATGCAACCATTCCCATTAAAGAGGTTTTGTGTGCTTCTATATGTTTCAAATTATAAACAAGACTTGTCTTCCTCTTTAATGCTAGGAGAAAATCTCCCAATATAATCAAATGAGCCTTTCATCACCTTTATATCTCTTTCAATACTTCAATTTATATACAAAAATTGAGGATTAAAATAATAACCCACAACATGCAATGGATGATGAAACTAATAATTCCATATTTCATAAATTATCTCAAATATATCCTTATACATGGTTTCATCATTCTTGAAAAGGTTTTGAATGATCTCTTTTTCCCTGTCCATAACCTCATAAATGAAACACAATGAGGGTTTCTTTTCATTATCAACCAACCTAAAAATTATACAAGAGGTCCCATAGATTTGAGATTATAAACAACATCATTCCAAAATGATGGCATCAACACAATGTCGACAACACAGTTTCCCTTTTCTTTTGGATTTTTGGATATCAACCACTCTTCAGAAGTGAACATCTTTATGATATTTTGTTTTTTCAAATACAACCTTTTTAAAGTTAAAAAGGTTTTCAAAAAACAAGTAACTCCATATCTAACTAACTTAGTTTTTTTGGTGAACCTCTTCATAATATTCAACGTCAATGAGTTTTTGTAGATGAAGGCCATATGATTAATTCCTCTTTATAACCCGCTTCACCCTACAAATCTTGCCAATGTTTTTGAAGATCAAATCAATACAATGCGTGGCACATGGAGTCCAAAATAAGTTTTTCCTCTTACTTATCCATCAAAAAAATTCTTAAAATTATACAAAAAAATAATAAACAATTAAAATATTAAATTGTTAACTAAATTGATATTATTAAAATAAAATGAGCGTTCTTTTAAAATAATTTTTTTATTACCAACTAACTTGAAATTTATTCCATTGTCAGTAACTAATTGCACAATTTTTGATTCTCCAATACCTTCCACAAAATCATCCAATAACTTAAGAACCACTTATCCCATTTTCACGTAACACGATGCATCAACACTTTTTGTGAACATGGAACCTATTGTAAAATTTACCAAGGTACTTCCTTTATTTTCCATCCAACTATTAAACATGATTGAACAAACTTAGTTATCACATTGAATTTCACAACCTTTAAACAATTATTTTCTCTACTCTAACACCTTTTGAAGAATTAGAACTGTACACTCATGATATATTGGATCTCTCAAGTGTGGTCCATATTTTCCAATTTCTACCACTATCATCTTAAAGCTTCTCGATCGAACAACATTAAAAACAATTAAATTTTTGAAAAGGAATCAATCTATGTATTACACCATTCAATCTCTTAATTTCCTATTACAAGAATATTTAATGCTTGTTTTATTTTCATCTTTTACCACTATTAAAGGATCTTCCATGAACATTACAATAACTGGACCTTCCTCATTTTTCACTCTATTTTCACTTAAATGACATGATGCTTCACTTGATGCATATATTTTTTCCCACTCTCAATGGAATGAATTTATTTAATATATTCCTCCATATCATTATAAATATAATGAATATCATTCATATATGGTGATTTTTCAGTTTTTTCTTTTCTTGCACTGCAAGAAGCTTGTCTTTCACTTCTTGAGGAGACTTCCTACACTTTTGAACATTTCTTAGTAATCACATTTGTTGATATTTGGCTCGAGTAATACCACCATTGGTATCTATTATGAAAAAATCACTTGGGACTTTATTTTTATTGTTTATTTCTCTTAAAGAATTCCATTTCCACACAACATCTAAATTTTTTCTCTGTGGCTTCACCAATGGTGGAAGAGATTGTACTATTGTACCATTGATTGGTGCAATAGATGGATGAGAAAATTAATCCATAGCTATAGAGAAGACATAAATAGTAGAAATGAGTGTTTCAGAGAATTGTTTGAAACAAATAACAGGTAAAAGACAGATGTTTTGGTCACTAAAAAAATGAAAAATATGGATAAAAGGCTGCTGTCACTTTGTCTCATTTTTTAGTGGTTTCCCGCATCATCAGAATAGTGAGGAGCAGAGTTGTATATTCTAATAAAAAATGGATGGTATAAGAGGGAAGAATGGGGAAGTCTACTGTAGTGAGGAGGAAGAAGAAGGGGTACCTAAAGAATGTGTGTGCACAATAGTGACTGGAGGAAGAAGAAGGTGCTCCTAAAAAAGGGTCATACCAGTAGGGAGGGAATCATATCTATAGTAGGTGGAGAAAATATGATGGGTTTGACAAGGGTGATAGGGTTTAAACCACTTATGAGGAAAAACATGTTTCTTTGGTGCCAAAATAGGTGCAGTAGCAATGGCTGAGATCGTGGGGGAAGCGTAACCACCGGGATCATGGGTGAGGCGACACGATCTCATTCCGCCCATGATCTAGCCACCTAAAAGAGTTGGGTGCCACTCTGCACCATACTTGTGTGATTAGGGCTAAGATTCTTCTTTTTTACAACTGAGGGTTTGACCTTTTTCATGCCACACATATACCCTTTGAAAAAACATCCCCTCTATTGTCTAGGAATCATGACTTTAATCGAATTTCCCATGGTCCACGAATTATAACCATAACATAATTCCATTTTTTCTAGACCGTGGGACCATAAACTATGTGTAACCAGATTTAGGATTTCATCACATGGTGTAGGGACACCATTTCTTATTTACTTCCAGTCTTAGCTCTCACACCATATGAACATCCTTGAATCTACTTTCCATTGGTCTAGACCTTATGAACTTAAACTATGTGTATCTCTTTTATAACTATGTGTGTATTGATTCCCAACCTCATGGGATATGTATTAACACTCAAATACTTCATCATGGATCCATACCCTCATCCGACTCATAGAAAGGACATTTTCATCCCCTTGTTGACGTGAAAACATTGAGAGTGGTAAAAACCATTCACAAAAGAGTAAAAGGAGAAAAAAGAAGAATAAGATCTTGGACATAGAGGTTTACATGGTTCAGAAAATGATCCCTACATCCATAGAGATGCAAAAGTTTCACTAGTTTTAGGAGCTCAACATTGCAGGATTCTCATGCACACACAAAACCCTATCCCAGAATGGGATAATAAGGAAGATGAAGTACTATTCCACCAACCACACCAGAAGTCCACTGTGCTACAGTTAAAGGTGGAAATAAGTCTAGATCGCTAAAGTGTCTTGACCACCCTAGTCCAAGATGCTATAGTGGATAGTGGCTAGAAGTCTACGTTGCTACAACACTATTGACTCCAATGTCCATCCTGCTATAATAGTCATGCCAAAAGTCCATACTGCTATAGTTCCCTATCAATTTAACAAGAAATCATCCCAACCATCATCCAAAATTAATCAAGCCTCACCAATCCAATACTTTTTTCAAGGCCTGAACTTTATTCCCCTAAACTAAAATCCATGGTCTAAGAAGCATTACCTTAAACTATTTCCACTGTCCCCAATGTTTCTCATGGTATGTGGGGATTTCCGAACCTCCTTTCACATTAGGTTAGTACCCTTTCATGCTAAGCTGAACACTTTAGGGTTCCCCATGGTCTAATAATTATGACTGTAAAATATTTTATCAAGGTACAAGATTTATAAACTAAAGACAAAATCCATGGTCTAGGAATCATGAACTTAAATCGTATGCGACCCACCCCAAATTATATTTCTTGGTTCTTGGTCTCCTATTGTGCTACCCTTATTCTCTCTCAACTCCCACAGGGGAGAGGGTATTAATCACTTTGGTAAACCACAATATTTTTTTCATGATATTAAACTAAAAATCTACCCCATGAAATAAACACATGATGCCCTCTTAATCTAACATGAGGAAGAAATGATGGACAAATCAACACTTAATCCCTACACACCCCATGTCTCAGTTAAATGACATTAAATTGTGAAATACGTCATGGTTACATGATGTTAAACTATAAAATTCAACAAATTAACCATATGATATTAAACCGTGTATCAAAATCCCTCATCATACAACATTAAACTATGTGTCTATCATCCTCACTACAAGATGTAACACTACAAGGCATCTTAGTCCCTTGCTTGAGAAGCCATTTCCTCCAATGCCAGTCATCTACCGCATCATTCATATTCTTTGACTATCACTCAACATCTGAGTTGAAGCTTCCCCTAGAAGAAGAGTTTGACTTTTGTTGAGACCGATATGACCACACCATTATGATCTAATTCATAGTGTAATAATTATAGGAGTGGTGGAATCCATTCTAACATTCCATTACTTTGTCTCCATACTTTGGGTATCCCCTTATCTGGATCCTCATCCTCTTCCATGTCTGAAGGGACCCCCTAACAGAATGGTGTTTGGACAAAATGGATCAAATCCCATCCTTGGCCAATGACCTTGAGGACTTTGGATGAAATTATGAGATAGGATCCATGTTTCGAACATGTTCAACAATATACCCTCGTTTTTTGTCTCTACTCTAAGTTAAGTAGTATAGATGTTGTGTTTCTAATAGGCCAATAATTATCCTATATCATGGAAACACTCCCCTTATGTTTCAATTTTTCAGCATTGTGATTAAAACTTCCCATTCCCCTTGGTTTGGGTAGAATTCAATGCCCATGGTGTTACCTCATTCTTGCACCAGTGTATATTGGAAAAGAAAGTATACTATTCAGAGAACCCCCGTTCTCTGTCCATATCCCCTCTCAGTAAAAACACTCCTGATGGTGATCTTTGTAACATTTAGGCCAAGACATATTGGACCCCAAGGTAGGTTTTTTCATTAATGATTTTCTCAGAACATAGTATTCCCCACCCTCCTCATCCTCGGTTTACCCCATTCTAGGGGGGGATTTTTTCACCAGAAAAACTTTCCCAAGAATGAACCTAATGCTTCCAAACCTGATCTAGGAGCTTAGATCATTTCACTGGCATCTATTTGACCAGTTATTGAATTTTAATCAAGTTATGAATCATAAGTTCTGTCCATTTGAAGTCAGGCTACCGAAAGTGGTCTGCGAAGATCCATTCAAAAATATGTATCCGTGGATATCCCATTCGCAAATATCTAGTCATGAAGGTCTGATTTGAGAAGTTATTCATGACCACATGAAGGTTTGATGATAAATATCCACAATCCCAACTCTCAGACTCATGGAGTGATGCCCCTTCATAAAGTTCATGAAGCTTCATGAGCACCTCCAATCTTCATGAAACCCATACCCTATAAATACCCACTCATGCCTTTATTAATAGGAGGATACTTCATTGGTCTGTGATATTACACACTCATTTCATGAAGCTCATAGGCTTCACAAGACACTCCTCAGCGAAGCCCCTAGGAATCGCAAAATCTTCTCTATTATGTTATTGAGAGTATACACTTATGGTGAAGATACATTTTGAGAATGAATATGCCGTTAAAAAAGGAATAATTCCCTTTGTGACACTTGGGGATTTACAAAGCATCCACCCTTCGAAAAGAACCCCCCCTAGGAATTAGAACCTTCTTCATGTGTCCCTGAGCTCTGAAAATCCATATTCTTTATGATACCCTAATCTCCATGAATCCCAGTCCTTTTCAAGACCCAAATCTTTGTGAATACCTATCCTTAATGAGACCCTAATCTCCATGATTCCCTATCCTTTGTGAAACCCATATCCTTCATGAAGCTTCTACCTCTATTACCATTGGTCCATATTGTGGGGAATATACCCCCGCACCCTGATCATGATCTATGTTGACCTACAGTCTCATCCCTCCATCCCATTCCCTTTTCTACCACCACTTACCCCCATGGATAATGAAGAGTTTCATAGTGAACTATTTGGGCTAGGTTGAGGCCATTTTGGATTTCAATCATCTTTGACCCTAACATCCACCCCTAGAATACCATGATTTGAGAAACTCCTCTACACTTCCTAAAATACCTTCAGTCGTTATACTACTCCTGGTCCCTTTCCCATGTCCTGAGTTGAGATTCTCATCTTGTATCTCTTGAGTACATTAAATAAATACACTCCTCATGTAACTTCTGAAAACTCCTCACCTGACTCCCATGTCATGTATGACCATAAAGGTCCATCCTTTCATAAGTCCCACACCAGCCATCACTAGGCATCTTATGCCTAGTATTCCTCACTACACAGCTTTAAATTGTAGCATACCCTATCATTTGTGAATAAGATACTTTTTTTATCAAGCATAATATGCCTCATTCCATGATCATAAGAAGATATTCCTTAGTCCTCATTACAAATCTTTAAACCATAGCATACCCTATCATTTATGAATAGGATTCCTTATGTGTCAAACATAAGATGCCTCATACCATCATCTTGAGAAGAAAATTATTATTCATGACTATATGACTTTAAACTTTATCTTACCCTGTCATTTATGCAAAGGATGCCTTATGTGTTAAGTATAATATGCCTCAGGCCATGATCATGAGAAGACCTTCCTTAGTCCTCACTACGTATCTTTAAATTGCAGCATACCCTATCATTCATGAATAGGATTCCTTATGCGTCAAGAATAAGACACATCATGCCATGATCATGAGAATACATTCCCTAGTCCTCACTACATGAATTTACACTATATAATACCATATCATTCATGAATATGATGCCTTTTATGTCAAGAATAAGATGCCTAATGCCATGATCATGAAAAGACATTACTTTGTCCACCAAGTCCATTCACATGATGTTAAACAAAAACCTTACCATATGAAAAGAACACCATATTCCCTCATATCCTGACATAAAAAAGACAGGATGGCCCACTCCCACATTTAATCCCCAACGACATCCTCACAACTCTTAGCCGTACATGGGAATATTTTTAGGTGTAAGCCCCAACCAAATTCCACATGGGCCTTTTGGTACCCCCTATTTTTGGTATTTAACCATTTATTTATGTTTTTCTATATATAATGTCTATGGGTAAAGTGTGGGAGATTTTCATGTACTTCCAATATGTTTTTGGGGGCCAAAGAAGAGGCATATAGGCTGCGCACGACTTGTCCAAACCATTCAGAAATCATAGAAGAAACCGTGTGCAGTAGCAGGTTTGACACAGTAGCTTCGGAAAGGTTGGAAAACATTTAGGGAGACCTTGCGAGGTTATCCTCAATGAAATATATTACGTATGTTTTTTCTAACTGTGTGACTAAACCATGCGTGTGTTAAAAACCAGCTTCATAAAAAGTGTATCTCGATCAACCTTGCCTTTAATCCACTCTTTTTCCCCAAACTATCTCTAAATTGGTATTTTGATTATCCTAAGGCCAAAGAATGTTCTCACATAGATATGAAGTTAATAAAATGGCTTCCCTTGGTGATTCAAAGCTGGATTCTTGAGGTATGTCATCGTTCTTCACCATTATTATCTCATTTTCTTAGATATACTTAATTCTATTTCTCCTCTCTTCTCAGATTCTCAGATATTCTTCCATTATGGGTAGATATAAGATTTTGGATGCCAAATATATGGATATTTTGTCTTTTTGTTGATAGGAGAATATATCTAAGGTGGATTCACAGAGAATCAACCCGGTTTTGTGAGTGTTCTTCATCCATTTTCATTTTTTGTCAAAACTGTTGAGGTAGGTGGCTTTACTCACGATTCCTCTTAGTAGAACTGAAGGGAATGGTTTAAAATTAATTTCTATGAGTGGATTTTATTGTAAATATTCTGCTATAAAATTAATTGAAACCCTTTCTGGTGTTGGTTGTGGAAATCTGTAAAATCAGTGCTAGTGAATAAAGTGTTTTATTATTGATTTTAAAATGAAGTTTTGAAATGGGAATTTTCTTGATTTATGAAAAAATGGATTTGATAAAAGGATTTTCAATGAATGTAATGGTTTTATTGAAATGAAATTTTTGACTGAAATTGGTCTAATTAATGGTTTTCAATAAAAGAATGATTTTATTGAAATGGTTTGAATTGGGTGATTTGAATGGGTTTGACATATATGGGTTGTGTGAGTTCATGTTCGATGTGACCATTAATAAGGCACATGTAACATTGGGGTACAAGGTGCATGTCCCTATATTGGGGATGTGTGTCATTGGGACACATGATAATTGGATGAGAGAGCACTCAGGAGTATGGACCTATCATAAGAAGCATGCATGTGTGTGTGTTGTGAACCATGGAATGGGTATTCCAAAATGATATTGAGAAATGGTTTTAAATATTTGTTTGGTTTCTTTTCTGGAAATATGACTTGATAGAAAATAGGTTAATATAGCACTTTTTTACATTTGGTTATAAATGGTTTTGGAAATTTTTCATATTTTGTTATAATTTTTTTTTCAGAATTGTTTTATATAAATGGTTTTATATAATTGTGCTAATATTTCTATCCTAGTGGAATGAGTAGGGAAGTCATTGGTGGAATCCTACTGAGTTTTATACTCACCCATTCTTTGGAACTTTGGTGCTTTTGTAGATGATATCTTTTGGGAAATGGTAAAAGGTAAAGTACCACACGTCTTTAGAAACACCTCATGATACCTGGGTTGTTTGTAGATGTTAGATCATGGTGATTATGGATCAGGTAGTCTTGTTTTTGTATTGGAGTTTTCTTTGGTTGTCCTCCATTTTTTACTTTGACAGTTGTTTTTTATTTTTTGTAGTTCTCCTTAGTGTGTTTTTGATATAAATGAAGTGGTTGAGTTGTCTTTCATTTATTAATTCATCACATAACAAGTTGTTTGGTTATGGTTTTCTGGGTTAATGGTTTTAGTTATTAAATGGTAAATCATCCCCCACTTGGATTTGAAACCATTCGGCATTTATTTCCAGCCTTTAGTGTCTGGGGGATGTCACTTAAAGCCTGGTAATGATTCATTTTATTCTCAAGACAATGAGAATAAGTGGGTCATAAGAAATGGTATCCATTTTTTATATCCAAAATCTTGTTTGAGATAAGTGGAATCAACTTGTTACTTTCATTATAGAACAAGTAATCATTAGTTTTCTTGGTATTTTATTTGAAATTATTTATTTTATATTCCATGGTTTGTGATCCTATAAAGGATCAGTATTTTTAGGACTTGAAATGTAGAGCATAAAAAGGCATTACTAACCAATTTATGCTAAACTTCAAGTTACTAGGGATTTGGGTACATAAGTGTTTTGGAAACACTTATAGAATTTTTGAAATATTATTATCATTGGTTTAGCCAACGAGACAAAATGAAATGAATTGTAGAGTAATTACATCCCACTAGGATTTCATATTTCATTTTTGAGAAATGATATATTAGGTGATGCATTGTGTTGATTTTTGAAAAAAACTTAAATTGTTTTTAAATGAAAGATTTTGAAAATGGAATGGTTAGTAAATATTGAAAATGGATTTATTTTCAAAAGCAAGATTGTATTTTTCAAAAAATGTTTAAAATTTATAAATTTTGATTTTGGAAATTATTTTTGTAGTAGTTTATTTAATAGAATTTGAAATGCTAAGGCTTCAGTTGCTAGAGAGTGAGACTTACTGAGTTTTTTGTTGGTTTAGAAAATGGAACCTAGTAGACGTCATAAAAAACAACCAGAAGAATCCGTAGAGAATGTGGTTGCACCTAAGCCATAGGTGAACTGAGAGATGGTTCAGAGTATCGTTTAAGCATTATAAGTTATAGACACTAGGAATCAGAGGGATGAAGCAAGGCAGGTGGATCATTCTATCCAGTTCATGAAGCATAATCCAGCCATATTTCAAGGTGATTGTGAACCAAAATAGGCAGAGGTGTGGCTGAATAAGATGAATCGTATATTCAATTTCATCGACACACTAGTGGTATTAAAGGTTAAGATAACAACATATATTCTTGAGGATCTTGCACTCTAATGGTGGGATCTAGTGGTGTAGGGTAATCTAGATCAAGACCTTAGTTGGGAGGATTTTGATGAATTGTTTAATAAAAAATTATATCCTCATATGTTTAGGATCCAGCGAATTATGAACCTCTTCAGCATGAAGCAGGAAAATATATCTGTCACATATTATGTGGATAAATTCATACAATTAGTGAGATTTTCACTAGAAGTTTCGATTATTGCGGCCTTGAAGGAATGTATCTTTTAATCGGGTCTATGATATGGGATTTGCTCAAAGATTGCAGTACTTTATATTATAGATTTTATAGAGATGGTGAAAAGATATATAGTGGTGAAACGTGATATACCAAGATCTATGGGAGGAGGAAGTATGATGATACATATGGGAAATATTGGGAACATGAATGCTGGGAGAAAGTTGAAGAGGGACACATATTTTTAAGGTGGAAGTGGGAATCAGAATCAAATGGTTGGATCAGTGAACCTTCATCCATTACCTAAGAGAAAAGTAGGATATTTTCAATGTGTTTTGTTTCATCACATGATGTGAGAGTGTAACACACAACCTAGATCAGTCCATAACTACAAGAAGATAGGGAATCTTCAGTGCTATTGTCATAGTGCTCCGAGGTTAGGTGCTCGACAAACCACTCAGGTGTCACAAGCATCGTATACTTCAACAGGACGGGGCTAGCAGAATTAGACTCATTAGCAGAATAGAGATAGACATAGTGATTCTAGGAATTCCATGACTCCTCAATAAGGGGAAATCCCGAAAAATCAACAAGAAGAAGAGTGCAACAACGAACCAATTGTATGGAGTTGAGCAGGTGATTGTAGATGATTAGGATAGACCATATATAGTGAGATGTACAATTATTTTGAATTATACCCATATGAAAGTGTTTTTTGATACTGGGGAATCATATTCCTTCATTTCTTCTCATGCTATTGATTTGTTATGTTTAAAATTTGATATGATTCCCTCCCTGTTAAAACTTCAAACCCCTCTCGATGAAAGAAAATTTTAATCGTTTATGTGTAGAGCATGTTCTAAAAAGGATGATTGAGTTGATATAAAGTGGGACTTATCAGTGTTGGAGAGGGATGTATTTAATATAATCTTGGCCATGTATTGGTTGAAAAAATTCAAAGATCGCATCAAAATCATTGAAGAATAGTCAGTTTAACAATTGAGGATGGCATCGAGCATATTTTTAGAGGAGAAAGGGTTGTAAAGATAGGTCCAAAGGACTTGTTGGAAACAGTAGTAGGAACGATATCTTATGAGTTGGTGGAATTGAATTTGGAATCGATGGAAGAGATCGAGGATATCAGTTTTACAGTAATCATGGATCAATTTCTAGATGTTTTTTCCAAGAACTTCTTTGGGTTACGAATTTTAAGGGAAGTGGAGTTTATGATTGATCTCATTCTAGGGACCAGTCATATTTATTTTTAGTATTATAGGATGACACAGAAACAATTAAGGTAATTAATAGTGCGGTTAGAAGAGTTGGAAAGAAAAGGTTTCATTTATCCAAGTACGTCTCTGTGGGAATCACCCATCTTGTTCATGAAGAAAGAATATGGAACTCTAAGGCTATGTGTGGATTATCTTAAACATAACCAAGTTACGATCAAGAATAGGTATCCACTTCCATGCATTGATTATCTATTTGATTAATTTAGGGGAGATCAGTGGTTCTCTAAAATTGACTTGTAATCAAGATATCATCAATTGAGAGTTCAGAAGGAGGATATTACAAAGATAGATTTCAAAAGAAGATATAGCCACTATGAATACATATTCATGCCTTTAGGTCTTATGAATTCACCAACAATCTTTATGGAATTGATAAATAAGATATTTCAGTGATATTTGGATTCTTTTTTTTTTGGTGGTGTTTTTGGATGCCATATTAGTGTATTCAAGTAAAGCAGATGATCATGAGAAACACTTGAAGATAATGTTGTAAATCTTGAGAGACCATGGTTTGTATTCCAAATAATCAAAGTGTGATATTTGGATACAATAGGTACACTTTATTGGACATGAAATTTTTGAAAAGGGTGTTTCTTTGGATCTAGAGAAGATATAAGCTGTTATCTCTTAGCAATCCCCAAAGAATGTCTTTGAGATACAAAGTGTTCTTTGTCTATCTGGTTATTACCGATGCTTTGTGCATGAATTCTCATAATTATCTTATTCAATGACATATTTTACAAAGAATAATGCTCTATTACAATGGATTGAGGAATTCTAGATGTCAGTCCAAGAGTTGAAAGTTCTTCTTACATCAGCACCTATCTTGTTTTTTTTAGAATTAGGAAAGGCGTATGTGGTGTACTGTGATGCTTTAAGATCTTTGTTGGGCTATGTTCTCATGAAAGAAGGCCATGTTATTGATTATGGATCAAGGTAGTTGGGAGTTCATGAGAATAATTACCCAAAACATGATTTAGAGTTAGCTGTGATTGTCCATGGCTTGAAGACTTGGCATCATTATCTCTTTGGTGAGAAATTTACTATGTTTATGAATCATAAGAGCTTGAAACAAATTTTCTCACAATAGAATGTGAATCTAAGATGAAGGATATTGACGAATTATCTTTATATGTTTGACTTTTACATGATGTATACAATGGGAAAAGGTAATTTGGTGGATGTTTCATTTAGCAGAAAGTCATATGCTCAGTTGGAAAAAGAAGATTCAGATGAGTGGTAGTTGGTGTTAGTCCTAGCTGACATGCATGTTGAATGTGAATATTGAGGTGTTTTTGCAGTTTTTTTTTCAGTTTCTATTGTTCCTAATTTGGTAAATATGGTTAAAGAGGTAAAAATATCTGATGAAAAATGCCTGGTTTTGAGTTCCAAACTCAATGGTGGGGAGACCATTGAGGGCTGGAAAATTGATGGGAGTTTAGTTTTGTGGTTCATAGATCATATGATTGTACTAATAACTTGTCAGGAACAAATTATTCATGCTTACCACCATTCGGGATGGGATATACATATGAGAATTCAAAATATTTATAAGGCATTAAAGGCATAGTTTTGGTGGATTGGTATGAAATAGAAATTGGAAGAGTTCATTTTATGGTGCTTAGCTTTTCATCAAGTTAATGTAGAACATCAAAAAACAACAAGTATATCATAGTATTTACCTATACCAGTGTTTAAATGGTGGAAAATATCTTTGGATTTTTCTATAGGCCTCCCAAGAATGGTTTGGAAAAACAATTCCATAGGGTGATAGTGGAACAACTTATGAATTCGGCTCATTTCATCCCTATTTTTTAAAATCATATGGTAGAGGATCTTTCCAAAATCTATATCCAAGAAGTGGAAAAGAGACATGGAATACCAGTTTCAATCACGTTAGTAAAAGATCTAAGGTTCACATATTGTTTATGGAAATACTTACAGAAATCCCTTGGAACTCAGTTGACTATGAGAATGACGTATCATCCTTAGATAGATGAGAAATCTAAAAGGATGATATAGACATTTTAAGAAATGTTTTGGGCTTGCATAATGGATTTATATAGCTCATAGTATAAGAGAATATACACTTAGTGGAGTTATCATATAATAATAGCTATTAGGCCTCGATACATATGGCACCTTTCGAAGCATTGTATGGGTGTCCTTATCATTATACACTTTGTTGGGTGAAAACAGGTGAGACTTCACTAGTTGGGTTGAGCCTTGTCTAATAAATAGTGGAGAAGATTCATCTAATCAAAAAATGGATGGAGATAGGTCAAATTCATCATAAATCATATGCGGATCATCGTCTAAGACCATTTTTATTCACAGTGATTGATCATGTGTTCTTGCACATTTCTCCAAGGATTGGACATTGATGTTTTGGGAAGCAGGGAAAGTTATCTCCTCGATACGTTGGACTTTTTGAGATACTAGAAAAAGTTGTAGAGGTGGAATATCATTTGAAATTTCCACTATAGTTCATTTTGGTACATAATGTGTTCCATGTATCTCAACTAAAAAAGTATCATCCTGATCCTGACCATGTGATAAGATTTGATCACATTGACCTAGAGCAAGATGCTTTATTGGTACATTTCTAGGTGTAAATTGTGGATAAGAAAGAAAATGTATTTCATGTAAAAAGTATCAGTGTAGTGTGGGTTTTATGGAAACACGATCATATTCAGTAAGAGAGTTGGGAACACAAGAAGACAATGAAAGAGCAATGGACATAACTCTTTCAAGGCAAGGATGGTTTTCTGATTTCCGGGGACTAGAAGACCAATGGTGGGGAGAATGAAGTTCCCCCAATTTCTCGTATGTAAACATTTCTGTATGTTTCTAGGTATATAGTGTTTATTGGTAAAGGTTGGGAGATTTTGGTGAACTTTAAACAAGTTTTTTTGGGGATAAAGTATAGGCTCATGGGCTGTGCAAGTATTGTCCAAACCGTGCATAAATCCTAGGAGAAACCATGCACAATAGTAGGTTTGACGTAGTAAATTTGACAAGGTTGGGTCACAATTAGGGAAACCATATGAGGATGTCATTCGAAGCTGTTATTGAGGTATTAACTAACACACAGTTAGTGCAAAGTTTGTCTAACCAAGCGACTAAATCATATACAGGTTAAAAATCACCTCCTTAAAAAGTGGATCTTGGTCGACCTTCCTTTTAATCCACTCATTTTAGCCCCAAACTAGCTCTAACTCAGGATTTGTCTTCTATTAAGGCCAAATAAAGTTCTCCCATTGATCTAAAGGCAATCTTAAGTCTTCCCTTGGTGATTTAATTCTGGATTCTTGAGGTATATCATCGTTCTTCACCGTTCTCATCTCATTTCCTTAGATCCACTCAAATCTACATCTCCTCTCTTCTTAGATTCTCAGATCTATGCGCATTATAGGTAGAGATAAGATTTTTTATTCTATATATGTTGAAATTTGGTCTCTTTGTTGATAGGATAAGAGATCTAAGGTGGTTTCATGGAGAATTTACCTTGTTACGTGTGAATTCTTCATTAGTTTTTGGTTTTCGTCCAAACGGTTGAGGTAGGTGGATTCACTCTCAAAACCTCTTAGTAGAACTGGATGGTATGGTTTAAATTAAGTTTCTTTGTGTGTATTTGATTTTGAATTGGATGCCTTAGGATAAATTCAAACCCTTTTTGGTGATGGTTGCCAAAATTAGAAAAATTGGTGCTTGTGGATAAAGTGTTTCTAACTGATTTTAAAATGAATTTTTGAAATGGGATTAGATGGAATTATGAAAAATGGATTTGATGAATGGGTTTCCAATAGAAATAATTATTTTATTGAAATGGAATAGTTGATTTTAATTGTTTTTGGATGTTTTTTAATAAAATAATTGTTTTATTGAATTGGTTTGAATTGGGTTATTTGAATGGTTTTGGCATATATGGGTTGGGTGAGTTCATGTTTGAGGTGCCCTTGAATAAGGGAAATTTATCATTGAGGTACAAGGTACATGATCTTATATCGGGGGCATGTGTCATTGGGACATAGGGTAACTGGACGAGAGACCAATCATGTGTATGGAACTGTCAAATGAAGCATGCATGGGTGTGTGTGTTGTGAACCATGGAATGGGTATGCCAAAATGATATTGAGAAATGGTTTTAAATATTTATTTGGTTGTTTTTCTAGAAATATGACTTGCTAGAAAATGGGTTAATATATATCTTCTTTAAATTTGGTTATAAATGGTTTTATAACTTGTTTATATTGTTTTATAAACTATTTTGAAAAATTGTTTTATATAAATTGTATTATATGAATGTGCTAATATTTATATCCTAGTGGCGTGAGTAGGGAAGTCATTGGTGAAATCCTACAGAGTTTTATACTCACCCATACTTTGGAAATTTGGTGCTTTTTCAGATGCTATCTTCCAGGACATGGGAAAAGGTAATGTACCACACTTCTTTAGCACGACCTCGCGATACTTGGGCTGTTTGGTGATGTTGGAGCATGGAGCTTGTGGAGCATGAAGTCTTGTTGTTTCCTTAGAGTTTTCTTTGGTTTTCCTATGCTGTAGACTTTGATAGTTGTTTTCTCTTCCACTGTAGTATACCTTGGCATGGTTTTGATATGCATAAAGTGGTTGAGTTGTCTTTCATTTATTCATGCATCATATTGTGAGTTGTTTGGTTATGGTTTTCTAGGTTAATTGTTTACGTTCATAAAGGTTAAATCGTCCCCCACTTTATTTTTAAACCCTAAGACATTTATTTCCATCATTTGTAATCTTAGGGATGCCGCTAATGGCCTAGTAATGATTCATTGTATTCTAAAGACAATGAGAATAAGTTGGTCATTATGGTCCTCCTACTCAAAGTAAGCCACAAACATTTCCGAACTACATGGGCTTTGATTCCCAACTAACTGGGATACATAGAAAGCCTCTTTAAGGTACAAACCCAACATCTGCATCCATCCCAATGTTGTTCAGGCCACCTCTATGGTAAGATCATGCCCCTAACTTCAGAGACCAAGTCTCCTCCAGGTCCCTTCGGTTTCTCAATGAGTAAGCCCCCCACCCTCCCATTCCAACCAAGAGAAATACTATTCTGAAGGAAAAAATTCACGAGTAATCCCCACACCATCTCTCATCGATGCTCCTTTCATGACATAAGAATACCTACCACATAACATTAAACTTCATGTATTAGTTCTATCACATGAACTTAAACTTCTACATCGAACTATGTAGGTATTGATCCATATCTTCTAAACAAAGTAAGTAGGATGCATCCCCAAGGATCAATCCCATCCCATAGTAAACTGAGGTTCTCCCTCTTAGGGTCACACCTCCTAGATCCGCCTCAAGGGGAATTATAATCCATCCATCCCAGATCCACCTCTAGAGGAGTCCTGATCCATCCATTCAGGGTCTGCCTCCAAGGAGAACTATGATCCATCCATCCTGTCCTCACAAGACATTTACTCTATACGTGTCTCCAAAAGACTTTAAATTCACGGCTTGATCTATCTCAATCAGACGTCTTGGTATATCTCTATTGGAAATAGAACTTGTGTTCTCAAAAATAATTCCTACCCCATGAACTAAACATGGTATGCCTGAGGTAAAACTAATAGGAAGACAAACATTAGTGGAAAAAAATACCTCATGATTGATGAAATATACCTTGGGTTCCACACCTACGATGGTCATGTGAGATTACCTCAAAAGAGGAGGAACCTGAAGGTTACCAACACAACCAAAACCCAGAGATTCCTAGAAATTCCTAGAATTACCATCTACTATAATGAAAGGTTAGATCACTATTTAGATAGGAGTAAAATAATTAATTATAATCCATATTGAGATGGAACTGGGAAAGAGTTTCATGAACATGACTCAAATCTATGAGAGAGACCCTTCCAAGGAAATGCGATCCAAGGAGGAACCCATCGAAGGAGGAACTTATATCCCATCAACCTATTTTGACCAAGGATCCAATATCACCATCCATAGTGTTAGAGGCTACCTGATTTTTCAAATTGGGAATGTAGGGAAAGAAACATGCATGTCTACAATGATGCGTGCTTTGGATGTAAAAGCATCAGAAAACAATCACCACATGTACAAATCAAAGGCTAGGGATTGTATGCTTCTCTCTATATCAACACTATATTATGACAGTCTAACCTATTCATTGATAATGAAAGTTCTCCTATGGCCACCACTATGGTGAATATGGTTGTCACCAAATTTCCTAAGGATCATAGGAATAGGTCCATTGACATAGGTCATGATGGATAAAATCCACCTCAAGGGGAAACAGAGTACCATATAGACCCCACAGAAGGAATCCCCACTTGCCAACAAAGTAAGTTACACAGATTTAGTCCCCCTAATGAGGAACTTATTCCTTCCCATCATCACATTAATAAGGGAAAGGTATATATTGAACCTTCTGACTCATTTGAGTTCGTATCTCCAAATGTAGATATGGAACCCACGATAGCCACCTTGCTTCAGTGGATTAAGGAATACAAAAGGTTTACCACTTATCTCATTATCGAGAGGTGATTGAACATCCATAATACCCAAAGGGACCCTATATCTCCTCCAGTGGGGCACCCAATCCTCCCCACCTAGAGGCCCCTATCTGAACATGGTTGCCCTGTACACCTGGTCATGGAAGAATCAGGTGGATATGGAAAGTGGTCGAGGCATGAATCACTGACCCCTCCTAATTAGTGTAATTATCTACCTTGTGATACAAGACATGATTATCCCTAAGTTTATGAGACCACTCCCTGATTAAATGATCCTATTTTCACATTGGTGGCTAGAGACCCTCGCCAATATGACTTGATATGTAAAGACCCTAACCCCAGTATCCTGGATCTGGTGCCTTACTTTATTAAATTAGTAATCTAAACAACATATCACTTCCAAAAGGACCGAATAATTTAGTAGAATTGGAAAACCATATACAAACATAATTTTTACATTACAACTTGAAATGAAATACAATATAATAAATTTATTGAAAACACTCTTATTATCTTATCTTATCCCTACATGTCAGTCATAATATATATCTTCATATCCTGGGGAAAGAATAAAACATAAGAAGGGGTGATCTCAGATTCTCAGTAAGTGTAAAAAATAAAATGAAATACATTAACATAAACAAAAAGGAAAGGTGAATAACAAAAAATGTAATTAAAACATAGACTTGAACATAATATGGTAGGAATAAAAGCTGAATAAATAATGCCATATAAATAATCACATGAAAATGAAACATAACCATGGATGTTCTTTTAGTAAAATAATCTCATGGATTATCAACTACTAATATCATAATGGTGGAATTCATAATTCCATACATCATAAACATACTGTCAAGACTTCAGAAAAGACACCATATATAGATGGGTAAAAACCTAGTCATGTTTGTATCATGAGACCTACCAATGCTTTGAGGGGCTACAGAGGGCCCCATCCATCACTTACTAAGTCCAATGTATTACTCATATGAATGGGATGAAACATAATGAACATATACATTCATATTGAAACTATCATATGAAATGTAAATAATATCCCCAACAGGTAAACTATCTAAAGTAATATGGTGAATGGTATCAAGACAGTACATCCCTAGTAAAAATAATCATAAACTATTCAATAAAATATGGTAGATGGTAACTGTTTCGCACGGATTCCGGGGATGACCTCCTGGACGGGAGATTCAAACGTTCCGATCGGTTCCTAACGGGTTTGTTCATAGAACCGGAAACATCCAATGATTCCACATCCGTTTGGACCTACTTTCCAAAGGCAGGCGCTCATTAGCTTGTGGACTAATGAGGCTTAGGAATTTGCATTGGTCGAGAGGATGGGAGGTCGGACTCATCACACCTTTTTGAGGGGAATTATTGTCTACTCCGGGACTCTCTTTATAGATTTAAGTTATGTTCGTGAATCCTTATTACATTACCAAGTATAAAATGAGCTTTCCTTAAGTTTTAACAATCAATGATTAAATATGCAAGAAATTTAGAGAATCTTTTATATGTATTCGAGGTTCTTCATCAATAGAGAATCATCTATATCTGTTTAGAGATTCTTGGTCAATGGTATCCTTCAAAACATTTATATAAAAGTCTCTTGGTCATTATGATGACCAGGCTGGTTTTAAAGCCACTCAGTGCGGCACTTGAAGTTTATCATCATTCAGAAGGACATGGATTATTTCAATGTTGGGATCGAACCCATAAATGGGCTACCTACGTATCCTTTGTTTTGGAAAAGGAATCAGAACCCACGTAGTTCGAGTAATGGAGTATGATGTTTATGATTGATGGCTCAAAGAAGAATTTCATAATTACTTTTACACTCTAAGCTCACGTGAGTCATGCTCGGTGTGAGAAACAAGAGGTATTGGTAAAAATTAGACAATTGTGCCATGAAAGATGCAATCATAAGAAATTGTTTGGGGCTTAGGTATGTATGACTGCCCAGATAGATGAAGTTTTAGGATTCACTTTTAGGGAGAAAATCCAGGGACAGGGTCCATAAAGGTATATGTGCTTTATGGAGATTTGAATACTCTAATCTTGGGGCTTACTCCTAAGGAGGATGCCCAGGTTAGGATGGGACTTATGATTGGGTTTTACTTTTGAAAAGGAAACCCAACTCAAGGGTAAATTAGGACTGGTTAAGAGAAATTTAAGAAACCTGGGGCTTACTCCTAAGGAGGATGCCCAAGGTTTATGACTGGGACTTATTCCTGAGAAGGAAGCCCAGGTTAAAGATTAAGGCTTGGGGCTTACTCTTAAAAAGGATGCCCAAGATTTATAACTGGGACTTATTCCTGAGAAGGAAGCCCAGGTTAGGGGACTTGATTTGGGGCTTACTCCTGAAGAGGATGCCCATGTTGTGAGATTGGGATTGGGGCTTTCTCCTAAGGAGGATGCCCAAGTTAAGGAATTAAGGTTTGGGGCTTACTCCGGAGGAGGATGCCCATGTTTGGGAACTTTAAGAATTTGGGGCTTATTCCTAAGGAGGATGCCCAGATTAAAGGATTTATAACTGGGGATTATTCCTAAAAAGGAGACCCAGGTTAAGGATTCTCTCATCTTAAAGGATGAGGTTGAATGAATAAACTCTCCATATTTAGTGACATAAGGATATTTAAATCACTAGGTTTTGAGAGATATTCCACAGAATTCCTTTTAGATAAGAAAGTCAAATCAAGAAATCATGCCATAAGTGGCTTTGAAGAGTGTCTTGAAGACTGAATCTTGAAAAGGAAAGGTGTGATGGCTTAAGAGGGGTGACATGGGCAAGATGGGCACCCAAACAAAAAGGGGCGCGCAAGTCTTGAAAGGCGCGCAAGTATTGCGGCGGCGCACAAGTATTGGTCGCGCAAGTATACTTGCGCGACATGGGGGGTACTTGCGCGATTCTCAATCGAAATTGAAATACTTGAGTGACTTCTTTTTAATCACTTTATAATCCTCTTGAGGTTCTTCCAGAAAATAGACGCGCAAGTTATCTTGAAGGAAATAAGTCGGCGCGCAAGTGTTTGATAAGTTTCAACACTTAGGCCTTCCTTCTTCTCTTTAGATCTTCCGTTCTAGGTAAAAAATTACCTTAGAAGTGTTCCGGAAGCTTTGAGAAGACACTTGGGAATCGGGAACTTCAATCCGAGTTTCTGGAAAAAGATCCTCTCAAATGGGGGGCCCACAGGGTCTATTTATAGGCAAAAGAAGACCCCGGGCGGTTACCGGGCGGTTACCACTTAGGTCGCGCAAGTCACCTGCGCGACCAAGGGTGTCGCGCAAGTGCACTTGCGCGACAGTGATAAAACTTGCGCGGTGAATTTGATTTTGATCCTGTGTTCATGCCTTTGTCGATTTTTGATGTTTTCTTCAAAGGTTGAAATCACTTTGAGCTCAGATATTCCCTTTTCAAATCTTTAGATTCTGTGACGAAAGGAGCGTCAACAAAAGTCCCCCCTCAGAGTTGGATCCGAAAAGAAATGAGGATTTGACTCTGAGGAAATTGAATACATTCAAAGGAAAAGGGGGTGCGCAAATATTCAGGGCACAGAGGGCAGCGCACAAGTGTGCTATAACATGAATTTTATTCAGAGTTCCTTTGTCTTTTGTGGGCAGTTTAAAGTCATGCATGCCGGACATAAAGGGGCTAATGTTTAAGGTCGAAATAGTTTTGACCGAAATGGATTAAAATTGATTCAATTCCTTGACAATTTATCTGAAAAAAAATTACCATACTCAAGTATGAGAGAAAATATGTAAACTATGGCTTAAGAATATTTGAATCTGAGGAATGATATGAAAAAGAGCTAAAAGGCATTAGAAGAAGTAGTTTCCAAGAATGAAGTTACTATTATTTAACAAAACCCGTTAGGGGGTTGAAATATGCAGGGCCACCTATGGGCATTGGCTGCATGGTCAAATAAATAGCATCTTTTGGCTGACAAGTCTGTTATGTGGACTGTTTATGCAAGGCCACCTATGGGCACGTGCTGCATAGTCAGGCGAAAGAACTCTTAGAAATTTACTTTCCTAGTGCTAAAAGCCAGTGAAAGTTTATGGAGATTCAAATTTTTTAAAGTATAGAGTTTGTTGTATGGAAAGAGGTACTTGAATATGGAGAAGATATTTCCGAATAAGAATATCGAAGAACTGGATGAACATCACTCCTACGAAGGTCTGACCCAAACGTAGGGAAGAAGAATAAACCATAGACTTGAATACTTTCAGATCATGAAAAAGGATATGGGACAAATATGTTAAGGATGGCTATTTTTTTGCGGATCCCTACATATTGTCGTTTAAGACAAATAAGGACAAAAGAGGCATTCTTCTCAAGAATGAAGTTACTATTATTTAACAAAACCCGTTAGGGGGTTGAAATATGCAGGGCCACCTATGGGCATTGGCTGCATGGTCAAATAAATAGCATCTTTCGGCTGACAAGTCTGTTATGTGGACTGTTTATGCAAGGCCACCTATGGGCACGTGCTGCATAGTCAGGAAAAAGAATTCTCAGAAGTTTGACATTTTTGTGACTAGAAGTCATGAAAAGGGTTATGAAGATCTGAAAATATTTAAGGTTAGGATTATAACACATAAAGATGGGTATTGTCCAATGTATATAGAGATACATAGGTCAATGAAAACCATAATCATGTTGTGGCTGGGTCCTGAATTGAAATTTGGACTTCACTACGTATCTCATAAGAATGAAAATCAAGCCATACTTAGTTCTTGAAATGCGGTTTAACGTCGTGCAGGACGAAAGTATGAGTGATCTTAGTTTAGGGTCATAGAATTCGGACCATAATAATGAATACACAGCGTGTGTTTTCATGAGGACTTTTCAGCCAAGGGACTGAAAGTGAAATTTGGGGTTAGGCCCAAAAGACTTGGGACTGGATTCGAGGGACACTCAAATGTTCCTACGTATCCCATAAGGATGGGAATCAAGTCCACGTAGTTCTAGATCTACCCTTTGTACAAATTTGGTTCGTACATGTGAAGGGTGAAAGGGGACTTTAGTGCAATGACGGTTTAACCTGAGATAAAAAAATTTAGGCATTACCATGTATGTACGTAGTCTTTTCGAAATGAAACATGATTGAAAAATCAATGTCAATAATAGTTCTCTCTCGAGTGAGGAGATCCAAGAATATTGTAGTTTATTGTCGTACCGGACAAAAGTGTTGTATATTTTAACGTCATATAACAAGGAAGAAAGTGAATCAATGTAAAGATATTGATTCCAGGGGCGGTTTCACGAATCAACATCATATGAGATGGTGGTGAACCGATGTGAAGAGATTGTTTTTTGGGTTTGAACCCTGGGAGGTTGCCTACATACCCAGCCTGGAGGGCAAGGATCAAAGTCTGTGTAGTTAAATTAAAGAATGAATTAATGATCCAGTTGTTCTTGGGGGCAACGATCTAATTAAAATGTTGTTGGGACTTACACATGGTTAGCGGCCCAAAGGGAGTGTTATGGTTGATGTTCGCTCTAAGCTCACGTGAGTCATACTCGGTGTGAGAAACAAGAGGTAATAACGACCTTAACGATGCACAGTTTAATGTCATGTAGGACATAAAAAAAGGGACTATGCAGTTTAAAGTCTTGCAGTTAGGACTATTGGTGCTGCACAGTTTAGTGTCACGTAGCAGGGACAAAATAACAGTTTAATGTCATGTAGGACATATCAAGGATTTTCTGTACAGTTTAGCGTCATGTAGTTAGGACGATGAGGACAATACAGTTTAACGTCATATTGGACGAAAGTGTGAATAGTTTAAGGTCATATGCATGGACCGTGGATGGTGCAGTTTAATGTCATGCTGGACCTTTGATGATTATATAGTTTAACGTCGTTCCGGACGTAAGGGATTTTTATACAGTTTAGCGTCATGTAGTTAGGACGTCACAGTTTAAGGTCATGCTGGACGGTTTAGGGAACTTTTTCACAGTTTAATGTCGTGTAGGACGAAGTTGCAGTTTAAAGTCATACTGGACCATTGCTGTATAGTTTAACGTCATATAGCAAGGACGAAGGTGAACCAATATGAGGATATCAGTTCTGGGGACTTTTTACAGTTTATCATCATGCTGGACGATGAAAGTGCCACACAGTTTAATGTCATGTTGCTAGGACACAATATAGTTTAATGTCATCTCGGACATATACAGTTTAGTGTCATGTAGGACATATTAGTAACCAATGTGACAGTTTAACGTCATGTTGGACGATAAGGGAACTGACACAGTTTAACGTCATGCTGGACGATGAAAGTGCCACACAGTTTAATGTCATGTTGCTAGGACAAAAATATAGTTTAATGTCATCTCGGACATATACATTTTAGTTTCATGTAGGACATATTTGCAGTTTAAGGTCATACCAGACCATTTCTGTATGAACCAATTGTAATTCTTGGTTCTGGGGACCATATTTTGTGTTTATACAAAATATTTCTTCAGAAATCTGGCATTGGTTGGAGTCGTGATGTGTTCTCCATCCATTGAGATTAGAGAATACGCTCCATTGGAGTAGGCCTTATGTATTGAATAAGGTCCTTCCCATTTTGGTTCAAGCTTGGGAGGCTTCTTTCCTGGTATCATTGGTGCTCTGAGAACCAATACCAATTCTCCCTGAATGAATGAACGAAGACGAACTGTTTTGTTAAAAGCTCGTGCTATTTGATTCTGATAGATTTCCAAGTGGTGCAAAGTGCACAATCTTTTCTAATCTAACTGTTCCAATTCATTCAATCGCTTTTGGGATTGCTCATCTGTAGATAACTGATCACAAATGGCTATTCTGAGTGAGGGAAATTGAACTTCAATTGGTAAGATTGCTTCTGTTCCATATACCAATGAATATGGAGTTGACCGCGTCGCATTGCGAGTGGTAGTCCGATAAGCCCATAAAGCATGAAAGAGTTTATCAGGCCATGACCTCTTATCTTTATCCACCATCTTTTGCAGTATATTTGAAAGAGTCTTGTTGAAGGCTTCTATCTGGCCATTAGCCGCTGCATGATATCGAGATGAATGGTTGGACTTAATGTTGTATTCTTGATACAATTTCTTTACCTCATAAGAACAGAAGTTGGTGCCGTTGTCCGTCAATATGGTATGAGGGACACCAAATCTAGTAATGATGTTAGACTTGATGAATCTAACAATGCATTTAGAACTGACTTCTTTGAGAGGTACTGCCTCTGCCCATTTGGAAAATAAATCAGTAGCAGTAAGAATGTACTTAAACTGCTTGGCCGTAGCTGAAGGGTAAGGTCCCACCACATCCATTCCCCATGTGGAAAATGGCCACGAGTATTTAGCTGTATGAAGCAACTCTGGAGGTTGATGAATGAAGTTGGCATATACTTGGCATGAATGACACTTCTTTGTGAAATTAACACAATCTTGTATCATTGAAGGCCAAAAGTATCCAAGTCTTCGAATTTGATCAGACAGTCTATGTCCAGACTGGTGGGCACCACAGACTCCTGCATGCACTTCTTTTATGATATCCATTGTCTCTTCACCATCAATGCATCTGAAGAGAACTCCATCAAAACCACATTTGTAGAGAATTTTCTCGAGGTGGTTTGGGCTATCATAAAGAGTAAAATTGACCACACGTCGCCGAATTTGTTCTTTCTCGGCTCTATCAGGTGGAAGTGTTCCATTTTGAAGGTATTCCCTGATAGGTGACATCCATCCTGTAGTATGACCATACGATTCAGGAATGGGACTAATTTCATTAATTTCCTCTGTTCTGACTTGAACATAAGGTGAAATTGCACGACGGTGGGCAATATTGATGGTTGTCTCGTCCCGATTTGGATCTGCTAAAGCTGTAGCTATATTAGCCAGTGCATCAGCTTGAGCATTTTGTGATCTTGGGACATAAGAAAATGTCGGTTCTGAAGGGAATTCCGACATTAACTCTATGACGTAATCATACAAAGGGATTAATTCTTCTTTTCTGATGGCATAATCCCCATTGACTTGTTTGATTACCAGGTCTGAATCACCTTTTACCTTTAAGCGATTCACTTGTGCTTGAAGCGCTAACTCCAAGCCTGTAATGAGAGCTTGGTATTCAGCTTCATTATTGGTACCACCTTCCCACAACAAAAAGGAATAAGGTAACACTGCCTTATCTGGAGAAATGAGCACAATTCCTAAACCAACTTTGTTGAATTTAGGATTTTCCATTTTCTTTCCTGTTGGACTTCTAGAAGCACCATCAAAATACATTTCCCATATTTGAGGACTCTCTTGAATAGAGAAAACTTCCTCATCAGGGAGTTCGATATCTGAATACGTGTCTTCTACTGAAGGATGTTCAGCCAGGAAATCAGCCAGATCTTGGCCCTTAATTTCCTTTTGAGACACATACTGAATGTCGAACTGCTGTAGAATAACCGCCCACCTTGCCAGACGTCCTGTAAGCATTGGACGACTAAGGATGAATTTGAGCGGATTATTACGAGATACCAATTGGACCTCATGATGTTGCAGGTAGTGTCTCAGTTTCTGAACTGCAAAGATTAATGCTAGGCAGCACTTTTCAATACTTGAATACCGGGTTTCTGCTTCAAGCATAGTTCTACTGAGATAGTAGAGACTATTTTCATTCCCAGCATCATTCTTTTGAGCGATAAAGGCACCCAATGATCGCTCTAAAGCTGTCACATAGAGGATAAGAGGTCTACCCTCAACAGGTGGCATGAGTACTGGTGGACTCAAGAGGTATTTCTTGAGGACATCAAATGCTTCTTGACATTCTTCATTCCACTGGTAAGTGACTCCTTTCTTCAATAATTTGGTAAAGGGTAAACTTTTGCCTGCCAAATTGGCGATGAAACGCCGAATATAGGCTAAGTGTCCTTGAAGTCCTCTTAATTATTTCAAATTCTGAGGAGGTGACATACCAAGGATTGATTTGGTCTTCTCAGGATCGACTTCAATACCATGATGGCGTACAAAAAAGCCGAGGAATTTTCCTGAGGTTACCCCAAAAGCACATTTTAAGGGGTTCATCTTCAAATTATGTTGTCGAAGTTTGTGGAATATGACTTCCAAATCAGCCAAGTGATTAGAACGTTGTTTGGATTTAACCAACAAATCATCTACATAGCATTCAACAAACTTCCCTAAAAGAGATTTGAAGATACGATGCATGGCACGTTGATATGTTGCACCTGCATTCTTTAAACCAAAGGGCATCACCCGGTAAAAAAACACACCTTGAGGAGCTCTGAAGGCTGTATATTCCTCATCTTCTGGGGCCATTCGGATCTGATTGTATCCAGAATATCCATCCATGAAAGAAATTACTTCATATCCAGCCGTCGCATCAATTAAGAGTTCTGTAATCGGAACTGGGAAACCATCTTTAGGACAATACCGATTAAGATCTCTGAAATCGATGCAAACACTAATTTGTCCGTTCTTCTTCTTTACAGGGACAATATTAGCCAACCACTTGGGATATTGAACTTCTCTGACGAAGTTGGCTTTGATCAGCTTATCCACTTCAGCTTCAATTTTGGAAGCATAGGTTGGGTGTGTTCTTCTCGCGGCTTGCTTGAATCCTCGATGTTCTTTTGGTAAACCCAAATGATGAGTAGCAACATCAGGATCAAGCCCAGGCATTTCTGTATAATTCCAAGAAAAAATATCTTTATTTTTCTTTAGAAAAGAAATATACATATCTTTCTCTTCAAGGGTCATGGCCGCACTAATTAAAGTAGGGCGTGGATCTTTCTCTGTACCCAGATTTACTTCTCTGAGTTCATCAACAGTGGTAGAGATACCCTCTTCAAATGCTGGAGGAGCATCTCTAAGATCTTCCTCTTCCTCTTCATTATGTGTTATTTCTTCCGTTTCTACTTGCGAAGTAGATGAAAAAACGAAATTCTCATGATCATAAGAAATGTCAAAATTTTCACATTTTGAAGAAGAAGCTTCCATTTCCGACCCTATTGATGATAAAGGGTCTTCTTTGGGAATCAAAGAGGAGATGATGGATCGAGAATCAACATCATTATTCACCTTTGGTGTTGCTATAACTTCTTCTGGCCTGATTAGCGAAGTATAGACTTGTTGGATTTCAGAAGACGAAATGAAAACATCACCACTTATGCTTTCATCGTTGCTTGGTAAGTTACCAATTCCTCCCATGTTGTCTGGCTCAATTGCCGTAATTGACATTATGGATCTTTCCATAAGAGTATTTTGATTTGGGCCTATTTTGTCAATTTGACTGATAGGTAACACATAATCTGTACTCACATGTGAAAATGGATTTATTGGAATTTTTTCCAAACCATATGGAGCATTAATTTTGGTAATTTCTTTCATTGTATATTTTTCTCTTACCTTCATGTGATAAAATTCTGCCTCAATGTATTGAGACTCACATGTCTTGAATGGGGCCTTATCACCATACAATGTTCCAACTTGACCATCGAAACAGTATTTGAGACATTGATGGTATGATGACGGAATAGTTGCATGCTGATGTAGCCAAGGTCTTCCAAGCAAGATATTGAAAGCTGAGTCTTGATCAACAATCATGAAATCCGAATTGGAAACAAGATCTCCAAACTGAGTTCTGAGTGTGACTTCTCCCAGTGGTTCTTGTTCATTTTTATCGTATCCTTGTAACATCATGGTAGAAGGAGATAAATCAGATTCCGTGAGGCCCAATCGACGAAGTGTACGAATGGGCATGAGGTTGACTCCTGAACCATTGTCAATGAAAGCTCTTCGAACATCTATACCATTGACTTTTCCAGATAAGTACAAAGGTTTTATGTGCCCATGCACAACATCATCTTCATCTTTATCAGTAAAAGATATCACTGCATGGCATTCTGCAGGATTATTCTCTATGTGATAGATTTCAGCTGCAGCAATTTCAGCTTCAAACTCCTGAGGACTTGACAAAGCTTCGATAAGTGCTTCCCGAAGATCTTTTGATAGATTCAAAGAATCCAAAATTGATAACTTGGCTGGTACTTGGGCCAAGTGTTTCAATAAATCATACTTTTGATCTAGAGGCCTGCGTTTCCCAATAGGAATATTTGGTTTAGCAGGTACCTTGGAAGCAGATGCTTTGGAAGCTGATGCATCTTGTATTGAAGTTGGCAACATCCTTGGTTTTCGAAGATTAGACTGATTAGATCCATTTACTTTCTAAGATAAATAAGATGGAACCTTTAATCGGTCTTCCAAAATAACTGTGCCAAAACTGAGTTGGCCATTTGCAGAAGAGCTTGATTGTTCTTTTTGAGCTCGCTGAAGGGATCTACCACGAGTTTCTGCTGCATATACAGTGCTAGCAGGGGTAGAATTAGAGTAGTGGCTTCGGAAAGATCCACGTCTTCCCCTATATCATGAACCTCTAGAACCTTTTCGGATTCCCTTATTTGATACAGGGAATTCAGGATCATCAAGACTGGAATATGGATCTGTTAATTGAATCATATTAACAGAACCAAAGATTAACTCTTCGTCTGATAAAGACTCTGCCTGGTTAGCCTGTTTAGGCTGTGCCGTTTGATGGGGCGGTGCCCGTGGCTTTGAAGTAGATGGCATGAAATATGCTAGAGTCAAAGACAATTTAGGCTTTGATACATACTCATCTTCTTCTGATTCCACTTTCTTCTTTGAATTGCGCTGCCCTTTTGAGGATTTGTCTTTTGATGAAGGCTTTATTGCAGCTTTTGTAGGAGACACAATTGGCTTCTTCAATTGTGTTCGCAAAATGGAATGGGTCCGATTGATTGTCTTTCTGACCATCCAATCATCATATTTTTTCACAGTTTTGCTTTTGACTTCCTGCCACTCGCCTCCTTCCTCTGGATCTGTAGCGGTAATACACGCTACATGAGCTGAAGAACCTTTCAATTTGACCTGTCCCAAATCGACCATCTTTTGCAGGAGGTCTTTAAAGAAAAAACACTCCTGGATGGGATGCCCCAAAATTCGATGAAAGGGACAATAATTGGGACGGTCTTCATCTCCTTCCTTGTTTGGCCTTTTGGGCACTGGTAATTGATCCAAATTATTTTCCAGAGCTGAAATGAAGTAACCAGGAACTTGCTCACTTCGGAAAGAGTATGTTTTACTCTTCATATCCTCAAATTGTTTTCGTCGTTGATCTTTTTGATCATTTGGACGAAACATCCTTTGTTGTTGGCGTTTAGGAGGTGGAGTCCTTCGAGAAGATGAAGGTTTTGAAGTAGATATAGGTACAGGTGCTTGTTTAAGCATAACTGTAGCAGTTTCTGCTTTACCCATTCTTCTTCCTGGAGCTGATGGAATTACACGAGATTTAACCTTAGCCTGTATAAGGGAATCTTCAATTTGTTGAGCGATTGAAGTAAGGTCTCGAAACCCTCCTGTGTATTTCACATGGATCAATGGCGTGCGTAATTCGTCACGCAAATTTGTCACACAGATTGGCAACAATTCCTCCTGAGGGAGTGCTAAACTCAAGGAATACGTTAATCCCTTCCAACGAGCAATGAAATCAGAGACTCTTTCATTATCCCCTTGCTTGCAGTTTGTAAGATCGAAAACTGTCGTTTTTGGCAAAGTTGAGCTAAACTGAAGAAGGAATTTTTGACGAAGATCCTCCCCTCCGATGACTGATCGGGATTGCAAGCTTGTATACCAGACAAAAGCTGGTCCTTGTAAGGTTCGCATGAAGCATCTGAGTTTCACTGCTTCTTGCTGCTCTGGAGTTCCCATCATAGGATCACAACAAGACACGTAATGCGTCAAATGTTGTTCAGGGTCGCCTGATCCATTGAAAGTAGGGAAAACAGGGTTTCCAAAACTGGATGGAGGAGAAATTGAATCTACCCATTCAGGGTAAACTTTCTTTTCAGGTTGAACTTGCGCCCGTTTCCCTTCCATAGTTTCCAATCGAGCTGTTAATGACTCAATAGTAGTTATTAACTTTTGAGAAACATCAGGTTGAACTTGGTTTTGGGTAGGTGCAATGAATGGAGCTTGGACAGACGTGGTGGTTGGTATTGAAACTGATGGTAGTGCTGCCAACCGTTGTTGCGTTTGACCCATAGGATTAGACCTTTGAGGGTGTACTGATAAAGGAGGATATTCCTGATCCATCTCAGTAGTTACAACAAATTCCTTTGGCTGTCGGACTTCAGCATTCTTAAGAAGAAGACTACTCTGAAGTAGTTCTGCATTCAACCTTCTTAATTCTTTCATTTCTTCCTCCTGTTGTGCAAACCTTTTCTCTAATGAGAGCGATTGACCTCCTTCAGAGGAAGGGTGAGAAGTAACCTGATTCTTTCCTTTCCCCTTATTGGATCCTTTTCGGAGAGGGGGAAGTGGGTTACTTGAAGGAATACCCAGATTTTGGGTAAGCCTTTGATTACGTGTACGCACACCTTCTTCATTTAGGTCTGTGTGCACAACTTCTTGAGCAGGAACATCTTCGTCTGATCCCTCTGATTGAGCCTCATCTGGTGAATCAGCAGCAACGGCATTGATGACATTAATGGATGCATATTGCATGGAATCCTTTATATCAGCATTTCTGTGATATTGTCTTCTTCCATGCCCATGATGAGACATGGAATTCCGTTGACTTGATCCCTCAGGAACTTCTTGGAAAACCGTCACTTGGAGAGAATCTCCTGATAGCTTGGCTCTTCGTTCTTCTTGAGGCTTATTCCCTAATCGAGAGAATACTGACTTTCTCTGAGGGAGAGATTGAGGATTTGAAAAAGTCCCCAGTCCGGTGGACTGGGGGTGTTCCTGCTGCTTCCGCTCAACTCCTCGAATCCCATTTGTTGACTCTGAGGGTTGGGTTAGAGAAGTCCCCAGTCTGGCAAGCTGGGGTGTCTCTTGACATGCTATGTCTGAGATCTTCTTAAAACTTCTCTTGATCTTGCGAATCTTAGTTCGGAAATTTGCTGGATGCATTAACCTGTATCCACTTTTATCACCTGGTTCAACAGATCGTTGGATGATTTCCGAAACTTATGTCATTTGATGACGTGTTTGCTCCAGACGAGAGGCTTGTGCAATATTCTCACCTGCTTGATGTAGGATCAATTCAACAACTTGTTCTCTATATACTTGATTTTGAGAGGAACTAGTTGAAGCCTGTTCTTGAGCAAGATTTTGATTATGAACAAAGCCCATTGACTGTGGCCGGCCATGGGCAATAACATTGCATGAGACCATTTTCGGCGGGCTTTGCTGACCGGAAAGCTCTGTGAAATGTAGTGCTCCATGAACACCCCATCCTCTGATATGAACATCAGATGGAGCATTGGAAATTAACTGACGCAATTTGTTAGTGCGCCAAGGCATGAACGTTGAAGGGTTCTCTGTTGCTTTTCAGCCTTCGGATACCGAGAGACTGATAGAGATGCCAAATCAATCTGGCGTTGTAACCCTTCTATTATCTTAATATGACTTTCATAATCACCATAAGATAATACCTTATTCTTTAATTGACAAAGAGTTTTCCATATGTTGAGACGAATATCATGGATTCCATCATCCGTCAACATCTTTGGAATGTCGTACTGGGAGTCAGCCAAAGGCCAAAACATGACTGGTACTTCACCTTTTGCCAGTTTTTTCCTCATGTTCAGCATTTCCTCTTTATCATTGAATGAAGATTCTTCTACCTGTTTGGACCAGAGTTGGTGTTTCCTTGTTGCTTCATCGGATTCAACAAGATTGGTAGAGATATCACTATTCATGCTGGAAGATGAATGACCCAGGGGTGGTTCGGAGAATAACCTGAACCCCAAGCTATCTTCTGATGGAGAAAGAGTTTCACCTGCCGATAGTAAAGCTTCAGACATGACTGGTTTTACGTTTGCAAGTGCCTCGAGATAGGAGGGCTTTCTCGTCACTACATTGCCTTCTGAAGAATTTTCGAGACAACATGAATCACTACTGCAGAGAGGACTTTCGCAGTGAAGTTCATCACCATGAGGAGGACCGTCATGATGGGTTACAGCAAAAGATGAAATATCTTGCTCCTTGGTCTTCTGACCACACAGAGGGTTCTTGTGGCTCTAATCTGAAGAAGAAACTTCAAGATTGACCGAACTTTCATGAAGCAAGTCTTTATGAGGAAGTGTTTGTTGAAGACCTTCAGAATTAATGTTCCCGTTATTGGGAACTGAGGGAGTAAAATCTTGAATTCCGACAGATAAATGTCTGAGGGCTTCAAGAACTCCAGCATCGAGCAAGGTTTGGTTACAGATTGGCCTTTGATCTCCTGACTATGCTGGGCGGATCTTTTTCTTATATGCCTTCTTACTCGCTTTAGAAACCACTTGATGAAGAAAGTGATTGCTCTGAGCAGGTGTATGTGCCTGATCAGGAAAGATGGTCAGGTTAGGCTGACGATCTCCACTCAAATCAAGTGTATGTGCCTGACTGGGTTGTCCGTATGATATGGGGGAGTATGCCCCATAACCCTCTTGGACTGGAACAGATGTATGTGTCTGTTCCGGAGTGAATCGTTGATGTGTCACTCCACTGCTAGGGATAGATTTATGTGTCTGTCCCTGAGATGATGCTGAAGTTGTTATGATATTTTGGCAAGCATCCAGAATATGAGCAGGAATTTTCTTCTGCTCCTTCACCATTGACAAAATATGTTTGGTGACTTCAGCTGCCGGAACGGGGATATACGTCCATTCCGGGCTTGGAGTAGGTGTATGTGCCTGCTCCTGTCCTCCTTTTCCTATCAGTGAATCCTGACAGTACTCAAGTGTGGAGGTAGAGAGTTTAGTCTGCCTCCTGTTTGTCGTCGGGACTTTCCGACTGACTTCTCCGTGTGCTACCAAACGAGACTGTTGGTAAGCTTGATTCGTATTAGCAGGTGTATGTGCCTGCTGATTACACTTCGCCAAACGCGGTTGACGAGATCCATCATATGTAGTCAGACGTGCCTGCTGACTAACTGGAGATGTATAAGCAGGTGTATGTTCCTGCCTATGGTACTCCGCCGGAATTGCCTGGCGGGATCGGCTTGATGCTGCCAGACGAGTCTGCTGGACAGCGGAATTAAAACGGGCAGGTGTGTGTGCCTGCTCGTTGTTTGCCACCAAGTTAGGTTGGTGGACTTCTCCGGAGATGGCAGGGATGACAACCTGCCCATTGTTTACCGGATTCCGTCTCTGGCGGTTCATCTTGCCTGCTCGGGTTCGAGGAACCTGAGCTGAATGCCTGGAGTCTGTACCCTCATCATGTTGTGGGTGCACTACCGCACGAGTCTGGCGGCGATTGTTGATGGGAGCCTTTGAGAAGGACTCCTGTCTTTTTGAATTAAGGTCTTGCGGGACCTGCTCATTCACTTCCTTAGAGTAAGGGAGTGAATGGAAATTGCGTTCTGGGGATAACGACCCGAAACGGTTGGAGACGGCAGTCAGCACCGCCTGCTTCTTGATTGCTGGTCGCTGTTGTCCAGACGACCAGGTAGAGTTGTTAACTTGGAGGGCTTGACGAGCGGCCTCCAGAGTTGGGATAGTACCATTGCGACGGTACTCCTTAACCAGTGCATTAGAAACCCAGCGTTGAAGATGCTGAGTTGGTGATGTCATCCTTAGAGCGGACGACGTTCCAGAAGGAGTAGCAGCATTGGTTTTCACAGCAGCAGACCTCACAGTAGAGGTGTTCACAGCAGCAGTATTCACAGGGGTGAATTTAAGAAAAGCCATTTTGCAGAAGATCTTGAGAAAAGAGTGCCTATTCCATATAACAGACATAATCAAGATGAATCCGGCCACTCCATCTTTTGGATGAGCACATGTCAATGATTGATTTGTTGGCCCAAGGGGCCTAGCAAATAAGAAAAACATCATTTTAACTTGGTTAAGGATTCACGTCGGGTTCACCATTTTTGTTTCGCACGGATTCCGGGGATGACCTCCTGGACGGGAGATTCAAACGTTCCGATCGGTTTCTAACGGGTTTGTTCGTAGAACCGGAAACATCCAATGATTCCACATCCGTTTGGACCTACTTTCCAAAGGCAGGCTCTCATTAGCTTGTGGACTAATGAGGCTTAGGAATTTGCATTGGTCGAGAGGATGGGAGGTCAGACTCATCACACCTTTTTGAGGGGAATTATTGTCTACTCCGGGACTCTCTTTATAGATTTAAGTTATGTTCGTGAATCCTTATTACATTACCAAGTATAAAATGAGCTTTCCTTAAGTTTTAACAATCAATGATTAAATATGCAAGAAATTTAGAGAATCTTTTATATGTATTCGAGGTTCTTCATCAATAGAGAATCATCTATATCTGTTTAGAGATTCTTGGTCAATGGTATCCTTCAAAACATTTATATAAAAGTCTCTTGGTCATTATGATGACCAGGCTGGTTTTAAAGCCACTCAGTGGGGCACTTGAAGTTTATCGTCATTCAGAAGGACATGGATTATTTCAAAGTCAGGATCGAACCCATAAATGGGCTACCAACGTATCCTTTGTTTTGGAAAAGGAATCAGAACCCACGTAGTTCGAGTAATGGAGTATGATGTTTATGATTGATGGCTCAAAGAAGAATGTCATAATTACTTTTACACTCTAAGCTCACGTGAGTCATGCTCGGTGTGAGAAACAAGAGGTATTGGTAAAAATTAGACAATTGTGCCATGAAAGATGCAATCATAAGAAATTGTTTGGGGCTTAGGTATGTATGACTGCCCAGATAGATGAAGTTTTAGGATTCACTTTTAGGGAGAAAATCCAGGGACAGGGTCCATAAAGGTATATGTGCTTTATGGAGATTTGAATACTCTAATCTTGGGGCTTACTCCTAAGGAGGATGCCCAGGTTAGGAGGGGACTTATGATTGGGTTTTACTCCTGAAAAGGAAACCCAACTCAAGGGTAAATTAGGACTGGTTAAGAGAAATTTAAGAAACCTGGGGCTTACTCCTAAGGAGGATGCCCAAGGTTTATGACTGGGACTTATTCCTGAGAAGGAAGCCCAGGTTAAAGATTAAGGCTTGGGGCTTACTCCTAAGAAGGATGCCCAAGATTTATAACTGGGACTTATTCCTGAGAAGGAATCCCAGGTTAGGGGACTTGATTTGGGGCTTACTCCTGAAGAGGATTCCCATGTTGTGAGATTGGGATTGGGGCTTACTCCTAAGGAGGATGCCCAAGTTAAGGAATTAAGGTTTGGGGATTACTCCGGAGGAGGATGCCCATGTTTGGGAACTTTAAGAATTTGGGGCTTATTCCTAAGGAGGATGCCCAGATTAAAGGATTTATAACTGGGGATTATTCCTAAAAAGGAGACCCAGGTTAAGGATTCTCTCATCTTAAAGGATGAGGTTGAATGAATAAACTCTCCATATTTAGTGACATAAGGATATTTAAATCACTAGGTTTTGAGAGATATTCCACAGAATTCCTTTCAGATAAGAAAGTCAAATCAAGAAATCATGCCATAAGTGGCTTTGAAGAGTGTCTTGAAGACTGAATCTTGAAAAGGAAAGGTGTGATGGCTTAAGAGGGGTGACATGGGCAAGATGGGCTCCCAAAAAAAAAGGGGCGCGCAAGTCTTGAAAGGCGCGCAAGTATTGCGGCGGTGCGCAAGTATTGGTCGCGCAAGTATACTTGCGCGACATGGGGGGTACTTGCGCGATTCTCAATCGGAATTTAAATACTTGAGCAACTTCTTTTTAATCACTTTAGAATCCTCTTGAGGTTCTTCCAGAAAATGGACGCGCAAGTTATCTTGAAGGAAATAAGTCGGCGCGCAAGTGTTTGATAAGTTTCAACACTTAGGCCTTCCTTCTTCTCTTTAGATCTTCCGTTCTAGGTAAAAAATTACCTTATAAGTGTTCCGGAAGCTTTGAGAAGACACTTGGGCGCCGGGAACTTCAATCCGAGTTTCTGGAAAAAGATCCTCTCGAATGGGGGGCCCACAGGGTCTATTTATAGGCAAAAGAAGACCCAGGGCGGTTACCGGGCGGTTACCACTTAGGTCGCGCAAGTCACCTGCGCGACCAAGGGTGTCGCGCAAGTGCACTTGCGCGACAGTGATAAAACTTGCGCGGTGAATTTGATTTTGATCCTGTGTTCATGCCTTTGTCGATTTTTGATGTTTTCTTCAAAGGTTGAAATCACTTTGAGCTCAGATATTCCCTTTTCCAATCTTTAGATTCTGTGACGAAAGGAGCGTCAACAGTAACATAAGGGATCAATATAAATTATTTATGAGACTCAACAAAGGGTATTGAAATACTCTAATAAAATCATTGATAAATTCTTGAGACAAATAACCTTTTACTTTAGAAAGATTATTTCTTTTGGAAAATCATTTGTATTTGTCAAAAAAATTAGATTTTATACATGTATATCCCAGAAAAGAAAATGGAAATAGAATTATATTTGAATAATATTAAAAGAAAATTAATACTGAAATTTGGAAACTAAAATGAAATAATGTAAGAATAGTGTTTAAGAAACTTTAGAAATGAGCCACTTCGGTGTGGTTTAAGGGAAAATATACACGAGTCTTTAAAGCAGATGAAGTAATATTTGTTTTCATAACACCAGAAATGAACTAAGATAGATTTTATTGACAAAAAGAGTTATTTTAGAAAAATATTTATGGCTTATGTTCATAACATACTAGATAGAATGACATAAGTCCATCCAGCTAAGTTGTAATCCCTCAATGAAAATAGGCTCCATGTCTTGAATAATCTAGAGAGACACTAGAATATGGTAGGAAGATCATTTAATAAGAAGGTTCACCTCCACTCCTTCCTCCAAGGTGATATATTACCGTCTCCATGAATTCCAGTGATACCTGAAAAAAAGAAACCAAAGTTGGATCCCAAGTGGGAAGGACCTTACATCATTTATAAGGTCTATTCCAATAGAGCATACTCCTTGATCACCATGGATGGATATCATATCAGACCTCCCACCAGTGTCGATTTTCTCAACAAGTACTTCATGTGAGGAAATTATGGTCCCTGAAACATGACCCTAAGATATTTTCAAGTGTCCAAGTAGTATGAAATTAAACCATTTTCAAGTGGTACAAGTTCTATGAGACTAAAATGACAGAAACCCCAAGGTCCAGGAAGTATGAACTTAAACTATTTGAAATCAGTCCAAGAAATATGAAATTAAACTATTTGCAGCTCCTGTCGTATAAGTTGTATAAAATTAACCTAAAAATCTTGACATCCTTAACACATGATGTAAAAACAAAATCATTTCCCATATAAACCAGGATGCTTCATATGATAAGTATGAGATGATCCAAAACATGTTACCCTGTATACATCTGAGATGCCTCTTATGGTAAGTATGAAATGGTAAAAAACATTAACCCACTTGAAATTGGGATGCCTCCTATGGTATGAGATGAACCAAACCAACTTCCTCAACACATGACCTTAAACTGTATCCTTACCCAATTTTATAAGCATTGGATTCCCCACAAAAATTATGGGATGCCAAAATTCCTTCATTAGAGAGGATTTCTCACACTTCTGACGTTGGCTACCTACAACACCATGTTTCATAACTATGTGTGGTTTTATTCCCATTCCCATGAGATACATAGAGATTTCAAGATCTCCCAAATATAGGCCCAACCAAAAATTTATCAACCCTTTGTACCCTTTTCCCTATTTACGGTCCCAACATTATGACATTAAACTGCATGTAGTTTATCTCAAGGTGTACATGTATTGCACAAGCCTCCTTGGATACTTTGATGCCGAGTTTTACCTCTTCCATTCTATAAAAATACCCTAGAGACAAGTATCCTCTTATTCTAGGAATCATAAATTTAAAACATTTACCATATTCACACTGGTCTCAACATTATGACCTTAAACTATGTTCTATTTGATTCAAAGTATTTGTGTAGTCTGTGGGCCTGCATGCCCTCCATCCACATTAGGTTCTACCTATTTCTTGGCACTCAAATGTGCTAAAAACAAACATTTACTAATAGTATAAGCATCATTACATTAAACTATTTTACATGGTCTAGGTCAAATGACCTTAAACTGTGTGCATTCAGTTACAATATTTCTTCATTTGGTGTAGGGCCTCCTTGGATTCTATTATGTTGAGTTTGAACTCATTTTCACCGTAGAAACATCATTAAATCCCCAACCACTATATTCCTAGCTATAAGACTGTAAACTAGGTTCCTTGGTCCAAGAATTATGATCATTATCTACATGAATTCACCCTTAATTTTATTGGTTTGCTTCATCCATGGTGTTTTGGTGAACCTATGCCTCCACATTTTTCCAAAACTATGTGTGTCCAGATTCCCTCTTTCCTAGGATACATAGTGATTCCTATACCTTCTGTCTTTGAATCCAATGGATGATTCACCACAAAACCATCATTTACCTGTGGTGTTATCACCCCAAAATGTACCATGGGTCTCCTCTTTAGGTATAATCCTCATTCATTTTTATCAACCTACTAGCAGGTCAAGATGACCTCACAACCTGATAAAAGGAGGAAAAAAATGGGAAACTCGATGCATAAGCCTTGACAACATCCCCATCACATGACATTAAGATGTTGCCTTTCCCTATATAGAATCATGATTCCCCATATGAAAAGTATGTAATGATCAAATAACTATTACCTCATATAAAATTGGGATTCCCTATACGATAAGGATGAGATGATCAAATTACATTACCCCATATAAAACTAGGATGCCTATTGATTTGAGATGATTTCCCCATCTATATTTGGGACGCCTCATATCCGAATATGAGATGATTCAATATCCTCACTTGATAGGAAAACCCCATACCAGTGTCGATATCCTTCCAAATCATGTTCTAGAACTACATGTGACTTGATTCCCCTTCTTAGGGGATACACAATGACACTTGAATATTTTATCCGAGGCTCAAACCTATCATTGAATCACCTTATGGTATTTTCCCTCTGATCTAAGATTGATTCTCTCCTACCTTAATGGTCATCTAATGCATTCGAGTGTGTGGAAGAATTACCAGGTCATACAATATTATCACAGGGACATTCCCCCATTATACATCTACGCTTCATGGTTTCTACAATTTAGATATCAATCATCCTCCTCATATGAAGGGGATTCACAATGGAATGATCGTATGCCACACTTTCTCCCCTACCATCATGGGATCACACCTAGAAGAATATTTGGTAAAAAATAGTAGCTCCTATGTTTTTGAACTCCATCAATGGTTGACTTTGCATTTGTTTTCCCCATTCTAGATTGATGTAGGTATAAAACATCTATTTTAAACATGATCATAAATTGTTCCTTACTCATCAACCAACTCTATTTATTCTATAGGTTTTTAAAGTTAGAATCACACTCATGGGGGTTGTCGGTAAATTACAGCCCGCATTGTGTTGTTCCTTGAGAAAAATGGAACTCCATACTACTCATTGTTTCTCACACTGAGCATGACTCCCACAAGCTTAGGGGTTGAGAGGAAATTATCCACAAGCATGTTTGAAACATGTGATCACCCCATGGTATGAACTCTATTATCCTAAAATACGAGCCCGAGTCCAACAATCATGACTCTCTATTATCTAGAAGTCATCCTTGCAATGTGTTGTGTGGCGTTGTGCCTCATTGTCCCCCAATTCTTGTCGAGATTGTCACTCCTCCTCACTACATGTGTCCATTTGAGATGGTCACCCCAAATTCCAATCATTATGAAATTAAAATATTTTAAATGGTTCGTACTCAATAACTGTAAACTAGGATCCATGGTCCAAGAATCATGACATTAAAGTGTGTGCAGGATGTCTCAAGGATGTTCTATGTGGTGTCAGGTGGCCTCTTAGGCTCCTCTTTCACATCAAGTAACCTTTTTTAAACACCATACATATTACTTTGAGAAAAAAACACTCTATCACAATAATTATGACCATAAACTATTTTCAAATGGTCCCAAATCTATGATCATAAACTAAGAGTCCTTGGAACAAGCTCTATGGCCTTCAACTAAGAGCCCAAATCTAAGCATGACAACTTTAAATTGTTTACGACCATACACTTGTGTTCTTCATGGAATAAGGAATCCCTTGGTTATACTTTCACATAGGGATAATACTCTTTCATGCCACACCAACAACATTAGGGTACACATGGTCTAAACTCAATGACCTTAAACTAGGATCCCATGTCTGGGAATCATGACTTTTAATCAGGTGAAAGTCTTCCCAGGAATATATTGTGTGGTATATGGACTTCTTGTACCTACATTAATACTGAGTTACCTCTCCCGTATGAAACATATATCCCCTTTGAGACATAAAACCCTCTGGTTTAAGCCTCATAACCATAAACTATCTGCAACTCACTCCAGATTCATTTTTTAGTGTAGCATCTTCTAAGAACCCTTTGACTTATAGGCCCCTATAGGGAGTACCGACATTGTGATACCCTACTATGCCTCCCACCACTTTAGGTAGGAAGGTTACTTTCATGGTGGTTTACCCCTCCAAGTCACAAGATTCTAAAATTCTTGTAAACATTCACCGCCATTTGATGTTAAATTTAGTGTAGAACATCCCAATAACATGATGTTAAACTATTCAATACATCATCCTCACCGTATAATTTTAAAATTCATGTCCAATTTAATCACCATATGATGTTAAGACACATGTCCAACAACCTCACCATATGATGTTAAATTGGGTGTCTATCATCCTCACCTCATGATGTAAAACTGTGAAGTGTCTTAATCCCTCACTTGAGAAGCCTTTTTACCCCTTTAGTGTGGGTCACATATTCTGATCATACATTTTCCTCATCCATTGATTGGTACCTAAGACGAAGCTCCCCCTTAAATATGAGTTTGAACTTTGTTCAGAGTGATACACCTACCCAATGTGCTCTAATCCACGGTGGCATAATTCTATGAGGGTTGAAATCCTTTAGAGCATTCCATCACTTCATATCCATGAATTTTGTGTCCCTTTATTTGGATCCTTATCTTATTCATTGTCTGAATGGGTCCCCCTTGATGGATTGGTACCATGTCACACTAGCTCACTTACTATCTGGGTTACACACCCTAAAAGAAATTGGACGAAATTTTGAGATAGGAACCATGTTTTGAACATGGTTAGTGGTAAACCCTAATTTTTCGTACCTATTCCCTATAAAATTATAATGGATTATGTCTTTTGAACATGTTCAATAGTTATCCTCCATTATCCCACCACACCCATTATGTTACAAATCTCGGGCCTTGTGATTCACACTCTTCACCCGCCTTTGTTCAAGTAAAACTCAAAGACATTGATGTTACCCCATTTTTTCACTAGCACATGTTGTAAAAGCATGTCACCTATTTAGTGAGGCTCATTCTCCAACTATATCCCCTCTCTGCCTGAACACCCCTGATGGCCAGTCAATATATTCAGACTCCAGGTGTTTAATGATTGTATGAAACTCTTATATAAATGAGTAATAACATGTTCATCCTCTTTTTCTCACATTGAGTATGACAATTTTGAACTTAGGGACTGATTTTTTGTTGTATCATTAATGCGATTGATGTGTGGTAGAAAAATGTGATGAATGAAATATGTTTGAGCATGTGATAATTTTAAAAAAATCATGCATGGTCCTAGTGGGTCATCCAAATATTGGATCCTATCCTTTACCTGAATCCCATAAGTATCAACCCAAGTGATCAACTATCTGATCTTATTAGTACATATTAAGTCGTCTCTAGAGACCACTACCACTCTGAAAGATCGACCACCACTTCCTTGGATTTAGGGGAGACTTCTTTGGCCCCGATCCACATTCGGTTCTCCTCAACCCAACACTTTTCCACCAGGTATACCCCCTCCCCCAATTTAGCTTTGTCTAATGCCAACTAATCCCTTATATGGTCAATTATATAATATTGAGACTTGGTAATGGAATCATTTTCCTACGCCTACCCTTCTAAGTGGGATATATCCTCTTAGGATGCTTGAAGCACCTTGGATCCCTCAACCTTGTGCTTCTTCCAAGGAATGTCAAACACCATCCATTTGGAATGCACTCGCTTGATGAGGAAGTAATGAGTCAGTGCATAAGGGCCACTGTATTTTACCCCACCAGTCATTAGGATGACTATCCAGTGGCAGAATGACCCCACCTAGTTTGGAAGGTCTACCATCATGGTGAGGGTGATGATGTTCCAAATGTACCACCATGCATTGTGATGAATGACCTGGTTCTCCTCTATGAAATCCGAACCAGAATCCTTGAATTACTTGGGATGAAAAAAGATCATATGGAGGGAATCCCTCTAATATATCCATTAGTAGATCATCTATAAGTATGTACCTAGGTGAGATGAAAGCCTTTTTCCAGGGGGAACATAATCTCTCTAGTCCCATCACCTGCATTGGAAGTCCTAGCTACCTCATGCGACACCTCCATGGAAAGATTAGCCATTACAAAATTCATAATAACTTCTGTTTATGGCATGATTTTTTACACCTCCATCGAGGCTTCATCGGCCATAGACACCACTAATGGAAATTTTAGGGAAGACACGTCCAACATATCTTCCCCTGTTGCTTCAGCTATTGTCACAATTTACTCTTCCTATATCAAGGCTTCAACTCCAATGTTACCTCTAGTGGAACCTCTATGATAGGCTTATCCACCACGACCCCATTTTCTTTCCCCATCACGGGAACTATTCCGAACCCCTCCATTGAGGGAACAATCTTAGTAGTTTCATTAGGTGGAACCTATGTAGTTGGTCCAATATCCACAACCTCCCTTTCCATTTTCTATAGGAGAGCATCCCCCAATTTATCTTCCTCAACCCATGGCACCACCAAATCAGACATCGACACTAGAAGTTTATCCCCAAACATAATTTGACCTACCATTTTATCATGAGTTAGTCAAAAAAAAAGAAAAAGTAGAAGAGTAAAAGGTGAAAAGGGTAAGAGGATTACATGAGTATTATATCCCAATGAGGAGCGCCAAAAGGTTCATGGGAAATCTCTCTAGAAAGGGAATTCCCCTAGCAGCCAACAACTTAGTTATAAGTGACACTTCAACAAATAGTTGGACACCCATGGACAAGAAATATGGGAGGGGCCCCATGCTGACCCCTTCAAGGTTTGAGGCTCCCTCACCCTCTGCCTGAGGTTTATCATAAACCTCCCCAACTTCCATGCTCACCGATCCCTACCCAAGTACCTGAATTGTTATAAATAACTCATAGGGGTTTAGTATCTTCAAAACCACATAATGTTAGAGTATTTACCTGGTTGACGATAGATTTTCCTTCCATGAAAGATTTATAATTGGTTTAGCTCCTCTAATAATCACATGAAATTTCCCATAGAGTCACAGAAGAAGATGCCTCACTGGTTGAGAGATCTAAAGAGGAGGTTACCCCTAACAACACCTTCCCATAGGTGGTCAAGGGATAGGAAATTCTCCAAGAGTGGACCAAATCATCCAAATCGCTTATGTATTCCACTGCATCATACTGTGTCATGTGGAAGCTGACCCTATAATCACCTAGACTTGTGAGGAATATTACCTATATATTGAGATGCTGCCACATTGTATGGAGGGTGTTGATTTTTCTAAAGATCCCCTAGATCTTAGGTGTCTAGAAAAACTGCATCGTTGGAGATATTCAGACAGCACAAACACTTCATTGGACTTGAAAAAACGTCCTTAGGACCTCTCCAGAGGTTTCTCCTTCTTCTAATGACCACTTTATCAGGAGAGTTGAGCCTATTACTCCTGTAATCCTTGCACCCTACAATTATTCCATGCTAGGTATTATTAGCTCTACAGATGGTTCCCTACCTCCACAGAGTTCTTTAATCGATGCTCATCCTCTTCCTCATGGTTATGGGACCCATCCTTCATTGGAACAAATATTTAGGTTCCTCAACCTTCCCCCTAGATATGGAATCTCCCAACTATATGCATATTTGTGGATGATCCCATAAGAAACCATAGACGGTGGAAACTCATTCTTCCCTTTTCCATATTCCCCAACATAAAATTTAACAAATCCCAATGGTTTAAAACCATTGGGATATCCCTTGATACCATTGGGATAGGCTATCCCAATGGTTCCAAGAACCGTTGGTATGTGATCTATCAACATAACTCTATACCAATAGTTTATAGTGAACCGTTGGTATAAGCTTCCTGGAATTACCCTATACCAACATTTAAAAGTGAACCATTACTATATATATATATATACATACATATATATATTATAATGGTTTTAAAACTGTGGGAATAATTCTCTATCTAGAAGAACTGAATACCAACGAATACATGTAAAACGTTCATATAAATGTATACCAATGACTCTACAACCAAGGGTAATCATGTTCAACAAAACTATATACCAACGATTTAGAAAACCATTTGTATAGCCTCCTCTACACGACAAGCATAACAGACCCTTCTAGTTTCTCTTCCACTCTTCCATAACCTGTAAACAAAAAACAATCCACACTACAAGATTCTATCTGTACAATAATGAAGACTTGGAGATCTTTTATACTTTAGTGCCTAAAGATAATGCTTTACCCAAATATTAAACATGTTTTGAATTATGTTTAAAAAATAATATTGAACTATCATGTTGTAATATCCATCAGTTTATATTGGATCTATGTTGTGTTTATTTGTAATACCATTATGCTATTACATTAGTGAATGTTAGTATCAAATAATTTCTATCATTTTTAGTTAAAAAACATAGTGATTGATTTTTTTAGTATGGTAATTGATTTGATAGTTGATAAACATGATAAAGAGGTGGTGTAGGTGTATATGTATTCCTACCATATAAAATGTTTTAAGTAGATACATATTATTATAGAGGCTGATTATGGGATAGGATCTTAATTCTATGGATCTTCATATCCCTTCCCCTATTCCATGGGATGGGCCAAGTGTTTCTTTGAATTTGTTTGAGGTTCCCAAGATTGTTGAGAATAGTCATGGTGTTATCAAACAAGGTATTATGGTGTGTAATGACTATGTAAGATTAATTTAGGTTTAATGATTTACCACGTGACTTGGAGGTGATGCAAGTTGCTTCCATCACTTGTTTTGTGTAAAAGAAAAATAAGAATTATGTTATTCCCTTAGATTCAAAGTGGTACAATCACATGATGGAAAATATGATCAGTGATGTGAGGTGCTTCCATTATTCATATGATAAGGAATGAGGAAGTTTTGTGGAGGAAGATGTTATGATTTTATGTACAAAATTTTTTGGGGTAGATTTTATGAGTGGTGATGATTTGATGATGCTGTGACTTGGTTGATTAAAATATAGATTTGGTTCAAGAAGATTTTTTGCAAAGTATAGTTACATGGAGTAAAGAGAATTATGGATATATTATATCTGTGAATACGTTGATAAATTAATATTTATGATGATTTTTGAACTATTATTAAAGTTAAAGATATGGGTTTCTAATTGAAGGAACATTGTATTCTTCATGAGTGATGGACTTACAAGGATATTACAGGAGGTAAAGGCTAGTAATATAGGAATATTAGCAACGATAATTATGATAATTAGTTTCATGTAAAGTTTTCTCTAGTTACCTTTGATATCATGGAAAACTGTTCTCTATGAATGCCTTGGATTTTATAAGATGATTTGAGAATGATTTTGAGTTAATTATTATGAAGTATCTAATCTACAATTATAGTTAAAAAAATTGAAAAGTATGATGTGCAAAAAGGTGATCCAGTGACCCACATTAGGTTTATATTTCTCATTGCATAAAGTCAATACATGAGTTCAGTGATCTCCATAATGTTCATTAGCATGATACATATAGGTAACCAAGAAATCAAAAACCTGTGTAAAGGTACCCCTGAGCTGGATAAAGGTCTTCTAGACTTTGTATAAAGATAACTATAGATTTTTTTCATGAAACTCTATGTAAAGGATATATCGAAGACCAAGAACTATATAGAGCTAACTTTGAAGACCATAAATTACGTAAGGGTCATCCAGAACTGTGTAAAAGTCATTCCTAGTCTAAGGGTAATTTAGAAGTGCATAAAAGTCATTCTGGATCTATTTAAGGGTACTTTAGAAGTTCATAAAGGTTATTATTGATATAAATAAGATAGATTTAGAAGTCCATAAAAGTTATTAATTTTATAATTTCTAAGTATTTAAAAAATAGTTATATAGATAAGTGATACAAAAGATGTTATATCTTCCGTAAGAAACAAATTATGTAAAAAATAAATAGAAACCATCTAAAATTAAATATTGTAATGAAAATACTATGTCTTCATGACTGAAATATCACAATGGTGATATAGTCATGATTATAATATATTATTAGAATGAGAATAAATGAGAGAGTTCCTATATTACAATATGCATGGAGAATTTTTCTGGAATGTTTCCAACCGAAAATGGAGGAGCCACATCATGTTTGTTTTCTTTTATATTATTATGGGGAAAATAAACTCCCATATATTAGGTGTTATCTAATTAATTATGGTCTCTCTAACTCCTATTTTATTCTTATTATATTATTTATTATATATTTATGTCTTCTAGTTGGGAATTTTATCTATTTTTCATTATATTCTTTCTTTTTTAAATATATTTTATACCTAAGGATGCTTCCCTGTTTCCTATTCAGCGTCTTTCTTAAGATTCTACAGCTCCAAAAACCATTTCTAGATCCCTGATTATTTTTTATTATGGAAATTATTATGATTTGGGTACCTTTTCATTTCAATTTTTTTATTAGTAATGTATTGATAGTGGGGAGTAATATATGAGAGAGGGTGTCTCAATAGTAGTAGTATAAGAGCAAGGGTGGTTCATCTTAATACGTATATCATATGTTTTCAATTAAATACCTCAATGATTCTATGAGGAAACAACTCTCTTCTAGACTCTTTCCATTTTTTAAGTTTTGACTATGCCACAAAAAATTGGGTGGATTTTATCTTGTGATGGGATTAATTTTTTCTCTCATTCACTATTTATTTTTGCAAGTGCACAACATGATCTTTGAAATTGTTTATACAAGTTTGGGTGTTTTGGGTGAGTTGTTCAATTCCTGTATTCATCTTTGTGAAATTTAATTTAGTTTACTTAATTTGGTCATTGGTTGTTTTGATGAATCTCTCTAATATATCCTCTATTCCAGAGGGTTTATCTTGTATACCTTAAAGATGTTCTAAAATCATCATTATTTTATGGCCAGTCTCAATATTATTGTAAATATGTTCCCAATCCCTCTCTAGTTATTCCATGTTTCTTAGGACCTCCCATGGTTCATACCTATTAATGAACTAGTTAGACTCTAATAAAAGAATGAATATGATAGAGTAAGGTAGATGGGCTATTCCCATGGGTAGGTACAAGTGTTCGGGCATCAATGAATCACCACTTGGGAACAATTTCTCCCACAAACAATTAATTAAAACAAAATTGGAAAATAAAAAAAATTTCAGCATAACCCATCCGTACGTCTGACGTCGAAGCCAAAGGAAAAAAATAAATGGAAGCAACATTCTATAAATATGGAGAAAAATGAAACACAATAATTAATCTCTCCACTACCCCAATATTCCTCCCCTGTAAATAAAACCGAATAGCTACCTCCAATGCCTTTTTACCTACTTTGCAGAATAAAAATACACTCTTTCTATAGAAATCAATAAAAGGACAAAGTGGAAAATGCAATAAAGAAAATAAAATAAAAACTAAACTACAACAGTCCTGTCTCCTATGACTATACAAGTCACCACCCAACATATAATAACCACAATGCCCCATGGGTCGAATCATTTTCCTGCAAGAAAGTGGGAAATAGATCCAAGTTTCAAAATGATACTATCAAATAGAACATTCCTCTTAATTAACAATTAATCTTCCTTTTAATGGTATATAATAAGTTTGGGTTGAGTTTTATCTTAGTTTGGATTGGTTCGATACAATTTAGTTTGAGATATTTTCATTAGATTATATTTGTCTTGTTTTTGTTTATATTTGGTTGGACAATTTCATTCAGTTGGGTTCTAATCGATTCAGTTTGATTACATTTGGTTCATATCAATTTTTTTTAGTTCAGTTTAGTTTCTGTCGATTACAGTCATATAGGTTTGAATTCATTATATTTGGTCCAATTTGATTCATCATTTATAATATCGATTAGTTCAAGTTATATTTTTTTGACTTGGTCCAATTTAATTTAATTCATTTTTTTTCTATTTGAAATCTATTTTCTTGATTTTGGTCATTCTAGATCATTTTTGTTGATCTGATTTACATTTATACTAATAAGGTTCATTTAGTTTGTGAATATTTTTTTAAAACGTTTCATTCTATGTTTTATTTGGTTTTATTCTATCCATTGTGGGTTTTTATGGTGCAACTTTATTTAGTTAACTCATTTTGGATTTACTCTTCATAATCTTATTTGGTTTGGTTTCTTGTGGTTCATCTTGGTTTTTTATGTTTGATACAATCCTATATGTGGTAGGTTAGGAGAGGTCTAAATAGATTATACTGATTATGTATGATTCTCTTTGGTACAACATTATATTATTATTTTTAGTTATGGTTAGTTTTAATTTATTTATTCAGTATAGACTAATTTAATTTATTGTAGATTCATTTAGAAATATTAAGTTTTACTCTTTATAAGTCAATAAAATTCATATTATTTTAATTACTCCTACTTATATTATGTTATTTTTCATTCAATTCAGTTTGAATGAGTTCATGTTGGTTTCATTTAAGTTGTTTTTTTGATCTGGATCAGGTTAAGTTGATTCGATTTGATTCAATTTAGTAAAAAATTCATTTCATATCAAATAATTATTATAAGAAATATATATCATTATTTATTATAAAAACATGGTGTGAAATACAAACAATCAATGATTCTTAAAATTTAAAGGCCAATATATAAGAGAACCTTAAACAAACTTAAGGTGCTCTTCTTATGAAGACGTCAACTTGAATATTCCATTTACCGCTTGCATACATATGCATTTTCACATATATCTAAGGACACTTAGCCCCTATGTACATATTTTCAGGTATAAATATGTATAAGGGGATATTTATATATATTATTATACATGAATATATCCCTTTACCTTAAACATGTATGTATTTTTGATATATATACATAATCACACCTAGCCCCATTATATGTATTCATACCTCCTTGAGTGAATATATATATATATATATATATATATATATATATGGGGGAACCTATATATGTATATTCCTACTTTGGACTAAACTTTTTTATATGTATATGCCTACCTATGAATACATGTGCAAGTCTCCTTTGACAATGACAACCTAAAACCACCACATCGAGGTCTAAAATAATCTAGAAAAACATAGAAAACTCAAAAACCCAAATCCCCCAATTAAAAAAAGGAAAATAATTGAAATAGAACAAAAAATACCCAAAACTCATGGTGAATTTTCAAATTTTCAAAAAAAAACTGATTATAGGATAGGGACACAAATTCTGGTAGAAATTTTTAAGTTTGTATAAAAATAGAAAGGAATAAAGTTTCTTTACAATCAATAGACACTCCAAAAAAGAATGATTTGGTAAAATTAAATGGACTGGTTTTGGCCAAGAGGACGACTGGACCTATTTAATGGATATAGAATTGAATACTTAAATAATTGGTGAGTATATATTTTCAATTATAGTAATAAAAAATCAAATGAATAGAGAAGGGGAAACCAAAAATATCTCATAAGTCGATCCATCATAAATAAAACACATGTTAAAGAAAACACTACTCCTTCAAGCATTTTATCACTGGGAAACAAAATAGAAGCACCCAATAAACATGGTGTCCCTAAGATTCAAAAAATTATTATGGGAATTATAGAACAAAACCCACCTAAAAAAATATTATTGAAAAAATTTACTTAAAGATACTCAAACATCCAAAAATGATAACATGAAATTCTAAGATATAAGGAGTTCAGATGCAGATTATACTAAGTGATCATTTGTTAAACTTACCATAAGAAAAATGTATGTCAAAGCTTGTAAAATGTATCAACATTTAATTTCTAAACAAATAATATTGTAAATGAATAATATATTAAGAGAAACCAAACAATCATTCATTTTGGTACATTGGGTTTTGAATTTAAAATATACATTTATAAGAGAAATTTCATGGGTAGATACCAAAATTTGTGTATATTACTATAAATTTTAGTGAGATACTATAGTAGATGAGATATCTAACATATGAATAGAATTCCCATTTATTCCTTTACATTTCAGTAGATGGGATAGATAATAAATCAAAGATGTATTATGAAAATAACAGTCTATGATTTATTAGCTATCACATCCATAAAAATTAATAGACTGGTCCTCCATTTAAATTAATAAATATCAATAATACCAAGTATTTAAAAAATGGTAGTGTATAATAGTATAAATGAAATTAAATAGGTAGTTTATAATAGTAGAGAGTATTAAATGATAGTGTATAATAGTAGACATTATTAAATGATAGTATATAATAGTGGACATTAAAAAATGATAGTTTATAATAGTATACTATATTAAATGAAATTGTTTAATAGTATACATTAATGAAATTATAGTTTATAATAATATATATAATTAAATGACAGTGTATAATAGTAGAAATAAATTATACATTCATTGAAAAAAATAAAAAATTCAAGAGAGTAGAGTAGTTATGAAAAATCTATTGGAAGATTTTCTTTTTGTTAAAAGAGTCCCTTGATGATTCTAGTAGTGAGTCTATTTGAAGTAGAAAGAGTTCAATTATTGTAAAATCTATGATGAAACAAAATATCAAAGATATGAGAAAATAGAAAAATGTATATTAATTAATATACTATTAAAAAAATTTCAAATTAGAAATATGAATAATGGTTAAAAATTAAGGAAAGGTTAAAATATTCACATGGGGTTTAATGAGGGTCTCTTACACTTTTTAAAATTAATTATAGTGTAAAAATGCTATTAAATACATACCAGTCTTGATTCTGAGTTACTTTACCAATTTCTTTAAATCATTTAAAATATCATTTCAAAAATCTATTGAAAACCAACCATTTGATAACATATTGAAAGAAATTTAAAAAAAACCTTGATTATTCAAAATAAATTGGGTAATGAACATTTACCCCACAACCTTTGTGGTTTCAAACATCACCCTTTAATTTAACTCATGCCCAAAATGGGGTCAAACTATTTTAAAAATGTACATTCTATTCGAAACAATTTTGGAAATCTTTTTTTTTTCAATAGATGGCATTTTCAATTATCACCTGAAATTACAAGTGATACCTTTTAGAAATCACTTAGAAAGCCTAAACATATTTATAAATTTCTAATACTGTTTTCAAAGGACATTTGATTAATCTCATAAACACACTGTGCAACCAGTCACTCAAAATCATATTTAGATTGGCCCTTAAAATAGTTAAACCTTTCTCTCTTAAATAAATATAATAGAAATACAATGTTTTTACCTTGTAAATACAATAAAATTAATTAAAACTATAATTTAATAATTAAAACATACATTCAAAACACCCAAGAATCAATAGTTTAAAAATTAAAAGATATGACATGGTAAAACCCACCTTGAATCAATGAAACATGATCCAAAATGCATTACCTCTGATATTGGATGACCAAACAACCAATAAGAAACTTCCATGAACCCAAAACACGAAATAAATCAAAAAAAGTAAAGTCAACCCCTTGAAATAGGGTTCAACCAAACCACAATAGAGAAGGAGAAACTCGCAAGGAAAAAGTGAAAAAGGAATTAGAGACCAAACCTTAGTGATCCAACCATAAACCATGAATATCACACCATAAAGTGATAAGGATTTTTGTGTTAACTGGGAAGATGAAATTTGAAGTTGGAATGGAGGAATTAGAAGGAATTGGAGTGTCAAGGAAGCAGTTCATCATTGATTGGGATGAGTGTGATGTATGAGAGAGGAATTGGGTGAGAAAAGGGTTGGTAGAGGAGAGGAGAGGGTTCACGTCAGGGATGGCCATGATGGATAATCAGAGGAGACGTTTTTTGGGGGAGATGAGGGTTTGTGGGGTAGAGGATATTTTTTTGGGGAGAGGCACATGGGGATGAGCAGAATAGAAATGATAATCAAGGGATGGTATACCAACATTTTTTAAAATAGTAGGGATAGCTTTACCTAGTGCATCTATCCTAGTCGGTTTTTAAAACATTGGTATAGGTGAGTGGGTATAGACCCATTTTATATTAGTGTTCACACATGAACATGTGCATGATTTTCATTAGGAACAAAGTTTGGAACACATAGAACACATATTCTAACACCTTTGGAGTCAACCATTAGAGGCGTTGAATCTTCCTCACAAACCGATGAAGGGTAAACTGCTCACAAATCACCTGGCATTAGAACATTTCCACCAGTACCCCACCTTGAAAGGATATGAGGTACTACTAGTAATCAATGGTCCCTATTCCATAATCATCTATTTTCCTAATAGGAAGAGGGAACATGTAAAATATGAAGCGATTTGTTGACCTGACCCTCTCTGGCATGTCCACAGAGCCTGAGTTGAGTAAGAGACTCCGGAAAATGTTCAGAATTGTTGGATGGAAATTTTTAATATTAGGGTAGATGGGGTTTAGGAATTTATATCCCCCCATGCGCATGGCTACCTAACTATACAAAAAGTGAAGAGGCCCACACACATGGATCAAAGTCTTCCATTGGATGATGTGGCAGAGCCAGTTGTAGAGCTTCGCCAATACCAGGACAACCTGGCTGCTATGCTGCCCCATCATCAACATTACTTGCACAATGAAGGTACTCCACCACACCCCCATGTGTGAATCCCTTATCAAGATCATCTAACCCTAGATCATCATAACAATAAACCCCACAATCCTGACTATGAGGGCCCCAATATTCATATTATAACCCCACAACTACCACTGGATCACATCTATAATTCTCTATTAGAAGTTTTACTTGCCCTATTGGAATTCCTAGAGGCTTGTACATGACCTCCCAAGTATCCTGTAACGAGATCAATCATTCAATAGATGAAAAACTACTTGAAAGGTATTTCCTTAATTCTTGTCTTGTGTTTGTCCTCCCCTTTAGACCAAACACAATAACACCCTTGCTAGGGATGACAGCTGATCCTAGTCCTCCCACTCATTATTTGTAGGGAGAGATTCATCATATATCTCTTCTTGAATTGGGATCCCAAAAATCTGTTAATGATCCCACAAGATGATAAAAACCTCCCTATGGTGCATATGTAAAGTGATGTTCCCTGATGAACACATACTCATCAACTCTGTTATGTTATCTAAGTGGTGGAAAACATGGAAGTTTGAGGCCCATGCTACCTCATTTACCATTTTCCAATTCAGGTTGGCTTCTAACTCATGGAACTATGCACATTCCTAATAATCTTAGGCCCATTTTTTTTGTAAAATTGATGCCCTGGTACAGACTCTAGCTATCTACGCATACATTGATAGGTTTCCCAAACCTTCCATTATAACAGTCTTGTACTATGGGGGGGGGGATGTATCTTCCTCCAATTCCTTCATGTTGATGTTTCAGACATGGTTCTAGAGAGTGTATTCCATGAGATAAACATGATTTTTCCGGATGTGTCCCCTAGTTTCCCTGGACTACTAGTATATTATGGTTGCGATCCAAAATAAGTAGGTGGGCCCATATTTGTTCATAGCAGGGATGAATACTTTTGACCTCTTCTAAAATCCATAAATAAATGAACTCTTGTAATTTTATTATTCATGATGATCCTATGTTAGTAGTGCAGTGAGCGAGTCATGGTCCAATGCACTCTAGACGCTCTCCCTGATCATTAGGTTCCCAAACATCTCTTCCTAATGAGTGGAATAAGTGTTGGCACATTCAGTGGAAATTTTGTCAGAGACATCGAATTTTTTCTAAGGTTGGATTATAAAGGGAAACTCATGAAGGTTGGGTTCATGGAATATATATTGTGATGCTTGGGTTTTCAGATCACTATTCATGGAAAAACTTTCACAGTGGTTGTGAGCTTCAAGAGTGGAAACGATTCAAATAACAAAGTTCTCATGAAGGGATTGGGTTTTGTGAATATAGATCTTGGGATTTAATTTTCAAAAAATGATCATAGACCCCCTAATGGAATCCTACACCACAACCACCTGGGGTTGAAAAACAAGATTCATTAATAGCCTTCATGAACCAACTTCACGAATAAGATAGAATTCCCCATTTTCAGTGGTTTCCTTCAAAATATTACCCTACTTCCCTATCTTTTACAATTATAAGGGGGTTAATTTATTGATTCTGAAAAACATGTTTCACGAGATCCATCAAGGAAGGTATGAACAATTTAGAGAGAATATGCGCCTAAACAGGCCAAAAAATCCACATAAGGGACTAGATTCGTAAAGCTCACCACAATCATGAACAAGTTTTGGTCGCAATGTCCCCGACCGCACAAAGGTTTGACAGTAAACTCTAAAAAATGTAAGATCACCAACATATAGGTCCTTCATAAACACATGAATCCTTTAGGACAACCTTTTCATAGCGTTATTCTGGTTTGCAAAGCCTCGATCTTTCGCGAAGCACATAAAGCATCAAAAAATGCCCCAACCTTCACTAACCCACACAATCACATCTACTAAGATTATAAAAAACCCATTAAGTTTGACTTTTTTATGGTATGTGGCCTTTCAAATTTTGAGAAATACGATGAGTTTTTGATACTCCCATGATCTATGAGTGAATGAGAAGATGGATATCTCAAGGTATCCCTCCTTCACAGAACAGCCTCCCATGGGTTTTTGAGAAACTCAACCCATAGTAGAGATTTCTTTTGTGAAGGCATGTTCCTTTAACAAAAGAAGAAATCCCAAAGTACATGGGGTATTGTAAAAAACCTACCCTTCATTAAGACCATCCCATGGGAACCTGGACTTTACACTAAGGTAAGGGCATCATGTTTCTCAAAAAATACCCATTCGTGAAACCCCTGACCTCCAAGAATCCTATGGTCTTTTCAAGAACCCCCTTTCACGATGCCCCTAGTATTTAAAAGAACTCCATCCCTGAGGTCTCAACCTTCATGAATGAAATCATCCAAGAACCTCCTTGGAAACTCATTTTAGCTAACACCCCTTCCTGAAAGTTGAGTGCCTGGGGCCCCCATACCAATCCCGGACCAGTTTATCCACAATCTAGATCCCTGTGTGACCAGTGCCACCCACTCATGTATCTTACCACTTCAATCGAAGCATGACCTGGGAATTCATCCAAGATATTTCTTATATGAATTGGTTCCATTATTCCTATCGCTTATATGTATATACACCCTAATGTAGGGTCTCATGATGTCCACTCCTCTATTATAGTTCCATCACCATGTCCTACCCAGAGGTGCATGAGCAATGCTCACATAATCCCTAGAAGTGGAATCTTCAAGGGAATATACACACCTGTATAGGTTTTGGGTCCTTGACTACGTTGTTTTGAAACATTAAATTTATTTTTTTAAGTTTATTTATAGCCTATGAAAGACCCTTGGTCACTTCTCAAGGAGATTTGGGGGTTTAAAGTGTGTATTTTTAATAAAAAGGACTAGAATATGGGATGGTTTTGAAAACAGTTTTAAAAGTTTAATGGATTAATTAAAGAGTTTAATAGTTGAAAAAGGAAGGTGGTGTTTTTATAATTATAATAGAATAATGTCATTTCATGTTCACTAAACATCTTTTATATTTCATTGTTTTGAATATTTCATATGGTTTATGTGAATTCTTTGGTTGAATGTTGTCAAGATCTCGATTCCCCTATCGCCTCTTTAAATGATACACTAATAAGAAACCCACGACACAACAATTGCGTTGTCAAGGTTTGGAAATCAAGCATAGAAAATGTGCTACCAAAGCATACTGAAATCTCATGTATGTCTGGGAGAAAAAAATTCTTGTGTTGTCCAATCATAATAACTCAATATTCCCACTTGAAATATCAACCAAATTAGTGTTGAAATGAATAGTGTTTCACTTAGTTATACCAAATATATGCATTCATATGAGAAGTATTTTAAGATAAAACACAAGTAAAATATTTAACACACAAATTAAACAAAAAAATTAGACTAAAAATTTCCATAACTCCCGCCCATGTTTGTAGCTCCCTTAAAATGACCTTCCACCGTTTAGATCACCATCGAGAGGAGGAGGATGCTCGGGTGGAACTTCAACTTCATCCTTGATCTAACTATGATAACATGGGACTCTATAGCTTCTAGGTTTAAGAGAGGGACACTTTGGGTTTCAAAAATTTCATATCTTTTCATCCTGGTTTATCTTACAAATGGGGTGCCCAAGGTGCCAATTTATTGGCAAAGTGGAAGGTAGTTTTGGGCACAAAACATTTTTAAAACCACTTGGACCATAGTTTTCGGCATACATAATGTATTATATAGATTTATAGAAAACTAAAAAGTTGTTAAACCACCTCTTGAATGTCTCCAATGAAATTTTTTAATCATTTATAGGTCTACATCTTAATATACATTTGGAATACATAACACAGCTTTTGACTTTGGGTAGATTCAGTTTCCTGGATAGATCAGTTCGTTTTGGCCACTTAATTGATGAATTGAGATTATATGCATTCATAATAGTTGTATCATGATTTATTTTGGATAATATAACCAAATTTAATCCAAATATAATGAACAAATCAACTAAACTATCCGTTTGAGTCCACCGGTGTTCTTGGAATCTTGCACATTTTGGCCCTTTTTTCTTCAACATCATCTTAGGCCCTCCCAATCACCTCCAAATACAATTTAATCATAAAAAAAAGTGAAATTATAATTTTTCAAATTTAGAAACACAAAATAATGTAATAAAACATGAAGAGATTTTTTTATTAAATTTTGAATTTATTATACAAAATCAACTTAACACAATGATGTAAGGGTGGAAATTAATAGTGAATTGCTACACGATCACACCTCCACACCTAAAAATTTTCACTCCTGGTAAAAGTAATATTTACAAAAATTATGCATAAATATATTAAAAACATCATAAATATTTAACATTAAAAGAAAATTTAATCCATGATAGTTATGTGATAAATAACTAATCACATCAAGGAGTTAGTCTTAATGATCATGGAAAAATATGTCTCATAAATTGTTTTAGAAAAAAATTCAAGGAGTTGAATGATAACAATTTGAGAAAATAATTCAAAATTAAGCAATGTCACTAAATATACATGTGTGTGTGACAACCGTTTCATGCTATTATTTCCACTTTCTATCGAGTAAATATAGGTTATTTTAAAATTATTATACTTACATGATTATTTCCACCGAACCTTCCCTACATACTTTGAAATAAAATTTCATGACGAAATCACTTAATCATACACCTAAGTAAAACCTCAATCTACCAACCTATATAACCTCATATCTTATACATTTCATTACTCCCCTCAATATTTATATGTTTTTATTATTTTTTTTGGTCTTTTAGGGCATACAATAGTCGGATAATAGGTACACACACATAGGTCAATATGACACAGTGATGTAATAGATCAAATAAGGAATTAATGTATGGGAAAATAATTTTGTAAATTAGAGAAATATTAACCTAACTTATATTTACCTTCTATTAAGTAATAAATATCCACACTTCATGGTTGGGTGAAAAGATGTGTGGAAATATTAAGTGACATAGTTTCCCCACAATCTACTCACACAAAGGGTATCATTATTCTTAAATGTTTTAGAATGAAATAAGCATTTATATCATCTAAAAAACTATTTTAATTTAAAAGTCACACCACAATATTAAATTCATGCCAAAACATACATTCCATCAGGGATTTTTTTGTTAAAACAACATGAAATAGAGAAATTACTCATGAATTTTCAATAATTTCCATTATTAAGAGGTCATTATTTTCCATGATTAAGTGGGAATAATTTTCCATGATTTAGTGGGAAAAAAATGAAAATTTCAGCACAAAATTGGGGGGGAGGGATATTAAGGAAAGGTAACAATATTATTTAACAATAAATAAGAAAAGGAAAAATAAAAAGAATAAAGATGATGAAAATTACTAACTAAACTATGAATATACCCACCCCCACACCTACAACATGATGTGTCCTCACTGTAAAAAAAGATAATGTGGGAAGTAAGGATAAAACCTTGTTGGTGTCATTGGTAGGATGATTTTTGAACTTGGAGTTCCTCTATTGGGGACTTTGGAATAGATTCATGAAGTGATTCAACCGGTTCCCATTGATAGTGAAGATTTGTTTTGTTTATTAATTTTGAACTTGAATAACACCAAATGGATAAACATTAGTAACAATGTATGCTCCAAACCATTAAGAACAAAGATTACCTGGATGTAACTTCATACTTTCATTGAAAGGTAATACCTTCTTCTCAATATGGAATTGACGATGAGTGATGAGATGGTCATGGGGAGCCTTGATTTTCTCTTTATAGATTCAATAGTTCTCAATAGAATCTCTAAAAATTTCCCCCATATCTTGAATCTATAACTTCTTTTGATATTATGCACTAAAAATATTAGGATTCCATTATTTAATGGACCAATTGGATCAGTACTATATCTCAACAAGGAGGTGACAACTCTTTCAAAAAATAAGCCGATAGGGTAACATTACAAGGGGAGTCTTTAAGGTAGTATGGTAAACCCATAATGAATCATCCAATCTAAGTGTATAATATTTTCTATTAGGTTGAACAATTTTTTTCAGTAATTTTTTACCTCTCTGTTAGACACATCAACATGACCATTGGTTTGTGGGTGATATTTAGTAGACACTCGATGATTGACCCCATACCTATACAAAAGTGATTTAATTATTCAGTTGTAGAAAATATAACCCTGGTTAATTTTGATAATCCTAGGTAATACAAACCTACAGAAAATTTGGGTTCACAAAATTCCACAACTATCTTGCAATAATATGTCCTTGTGTCTTGCACCTCTATCCATTTTGACATGTAATAAACTACATGATGAATGTACATGTTACCAAATAAATTGGGAAATGAACTCATAAAGTCAATACCCCAGACATAAGAAATTCCATGAAAGAGAAAGGGTTTTTGTGTCATTTCATTTATTTTTGAGACATTCCAAAATATCTAAAAATGATGAAATGATTTAAAGAAATCATGGGAACCCCAAAATATAGCTGGCCAAAAGAGACCCAAATTGAGGACCTTGCGAGTAGTCCGTTGGGGACCAATGTTTCCCCCTCAAGCAAGAGTGTGACAGAACCTAAGGATAGACTGAAACTCACTATTGGGAACAAAATTCCTTAGGACTTGATCACTACATGAGTGCCCAAGGTAGGGGTCATACCAAATGTACCAATGTGACTCACGTTTTAGACAGAAAACATAGTTTTTGTTGACATTAATAGGAATGAAAGATATTACCAAATAATTTAAAATTTAGACATACCAAGGAATGAAATCTTTCACGTAGTAAAATGTTTCATGAGGAAAGATATCATTTATGGGAATACAGGGGGAGGATTAAATGTACAAGGGTGGGAGGATCCTATTTATATGGTTAGACTCCAAATTATATGATCATTTTTATCCCTAATTTTAAGATTAAATTCATGAAGTTGAAGCATCTAATGAAAGAGATGTGGTTTGGATTTTGGTTTCTTAAGGAGATACCAGAGGGCTGCATGGTCTGAGAACACAATGAATTTTCACCCTAAATGGTATGACATAAATTTATCCAAGTAAAAACAATTTAATGAAATTATTTTTTATTTGTGGTGTAGTTTTCTTTGTAAGGATATAGTGTATGTGAGGCATATGAAATGATATGTAAAGATCGATCAACCCGTTGTGATAAGACAACCCCAAATTCATAGTTAGAGGTGTCACACATGATCTCAAATGGTAAATCCCATTGATATGATTTTATTAACATGGTTTATGTGAGACTATATTTCAATTTATTAAAATATTCCTCACATTATTTATCAAAAACAAATTCTTTTTCTTTTTGGGGAAATCAGGAGAGGGGGAGTACAATCTTACTAAAGTCATGAATGAAACAAAGGTAAAATCCAACATGAACTATGAAAGACCAAATATCCCCCTCATTTTTTGGGAAATTTAAATAATGAAATGACATAAAATTTTGATTTATCAACTTAGATACCATCCCCCAAAAAGACATGTCCAAGTACTATACCTTGTCACCCCATGAAATGACATTTATCATAACTTAATACAAGATTATTTTCAATACAATGACGTAAGACAGAACCAAAAATACTCAAACAATGATTAAAAGAGTATCCATATATAATGAAATCATCCATGAAAAATTCCATGCAATTCTCTAGGTAATCAAAAAAATACTAACCATACATCATTGGAAAGTACCTAGAGCATTGCACTAACGAAATGTCATCCTTCTATATGAAAATGTTCCAAAGGGGCAAGTAAATTCTATCTTTTTTAATCCTCTGGGGTGATATGGATATGAAGGTATAGGGAATACCCATTAATATAAATATATTGGGACTTCCATACTAGCACCTCTAGGATATGTTCAATAAACGGCAGTGGAAAGTGGTCCTTTCTAGTGTGTTTGATTAGTTAGTGATAGTCTATACAAAAACACAAACTATTCTGCTCATGGGTTGGAATCAATTTTTTGTTTTATTTTTTTATTCCCATTAGAATAGTTATCTTGGGAACTACCTATACTGGACTAACCCATTGGATGTCAAATATAGGGTAAATTTTTCTAGCATCCAATAATTTTGTTATCTTCTTTTTAACAACATCTAGGATGTTTGGGATCAGTCGATGTAGTTCCAGCCTCATTGGTTTGGCCTCATTATTTAACAATATATGATGTGTCAATATTGATGGGATAATACATATAATTTCAACAATTGTCTATCCCAATTCTTGTTTATACTTCCTAAAAAGGTCAAGCAGTCATAATTCATGCTCTGGAAGGAGTGAACTAACAATGATGACAGGAAACATGTTTCCATTATCAAGATGTTAATATTTAAAATTTTTAGGTTGTGGTTTAAGTTCCAATTCAGAAGGATTTTGGATTAATAAGAGTGAATGTGGAAGTGGGAGGTCAATAATTTCATTTAACTACTTAATGGTAACATTCTCAAATGAGGAATGATATTTTACAAGTTTAGTAGTATTATTAATGGTAATTGGATCCTCACTACTAAAGAAATCATCAAATAACAAACATGCATGAAATTTGTCTAGACCACTACAACATTAAATACATGATTCATTGTGTAGAATTTATATCAAGGATAAAAACTCTTAAAGGATATCAGGGGAAATAAAATAATTTTTTTCATGGGATGGAAGTGCATCAATAGAATTAACTGAATGTGAGGAATGTTATTCTGAGGGGTGCCTCATGGAATCAAGGATGTTTAAGGGGAAAATGTTAAAACCCAACTCCATATATAATTTAACATTATGGACATTAATTATGGTTTTGGTGGTTTTCAAGAAATTTCTCCTCAATATAAATCGGGCATGTACATTCATCCTATCATCATTTATTCTAAGCATATAAAAGTTGGCAGAAAAAATAAAATTTTCACCCTCACATGAACATCCTCTAATAGGCCAGTGGGGTGTGATATACTCTGGTTTGATAGTGGAACAAAAATTATTGTGGGATTCAATTCCCAAATCTATAATGAGTATAAAATAGAGTGAGGCATCACATTTATAGAGGAACATAAATTAATCATAGCATCAGAAAAGAAATACCCCCAATGGTGAATGGAATCAATAATCTTACCAAATCATAGAATTTTGTGGGATGTGATGGATCCATCAGTGCTGATACATTCGTCCTCAATATCACCATTTCATCACCTCAAAGTCACCTTCAGTGTGTACACATCACCTTTAGAAACTTATCATATTGTGTAATTTTATTAACGAAATAAATCAAAGAGAGGTTAACCAGAACTTTTTTTGAATGTTTCTAATATTTCATTATCAAGTTTAGTTTAATTTTGTTTACTTTGTTGGTTGGAACTTTGGTTAAATGTATAAGGAATGGTTGTTCTAGGAGACTCTTCAATAGAAACATATTTTCCTTTTCTGTTATTTTTCTCAGGACAAGGTTTTTCTTCATTTGGACCATTCTTAGTATTTGGGATGGTGGTTTATTTAGGAGGGTATGAATCTAATGAAGGGTTTATTTGGATTTTAAGTTGGGTTTTACTATGTAGGGTGATATACCATACATTTAACTTATACATAGGGTTGATTAGTGGTTGATAGGGTAGTTCACTTGACCCATGACTTTGAATTTCCCCCACCGAGTTGGAAAGTTGGCCTAATTGGGTTTTTAGGTCTTGTATGGAAGCTTGGGTGGTTTGTTGGAATTAAATATAATTTTCATCCATTTGTTTTATAATGTACTCTATCCTAAGTCCATGTTTTAAATGGGGTTTCTTTAAAGGCCTTGTGGTGTTTGAGGATTTCTTGGTGGTGTTGGGGGTGAAAATATTCCTTAGTTGGTTATATTTTTGATGAGGTTGCTTTGAATACCACTAGGACTATAGGCATTGTTTTATTTCCATAGAGGGCTGGATGGATAGTATGGTTCTTACCTAATGGGTTGGTTATAGGGGAGACTTGAAAAAATTACCTCAAAACACTCGAAAGGTTATCTCAGTTGATGGGACTTGTCAAAATAGTGGGTGTCGGTAGAACATATACCCCAATTGATGGGAGGAGGATATTGGGATTTCCCTTGGGAAATAGAATATTTTCAAATAAGGGTACATAACTCTTCAAACTTTGTTTCCACCTTCTTCTAAAACTTAGAACTTTACACATCATGGATAGATACACTAAACCTTAAAACAAATTGTTGAGTGCTCTACATCATGTTCTAAATGAGGATCCTTGAAGTGATTTGGGTTTTGTCTACTAGAACACCACCTGCATCAACACCAATCATGTTTCAATCAATTAAAATCAAAACTTCATAAAAATAATTTATTAAAAGTTGATCACTTATTTAGCGTTGTGGGAAACTTGAACAAATTCTTTTAAATATTTCCCAGTATTTATGAAGTGTTTCCCCTTGTGATTTCCTTATTTTACATATTTCTTTCGTTATAGATGCAGCTTGAGAGGCTAAGAAGTAATTTTCAAGGAAAAGGTGTTTCATGTCACCCAAACTCTTATTGGGGAATTTACATAATGTAACCAATCTTATTTCGTGTTTTATAATGAAATAAGGAATGCCTTAAGATTTTCTTGTTCTTTATTCACATTCATAGGTTTTAATGTTGATCACACAGTGTGATATTATTTTAAGATCTTATGTTAATATTCTCATATGAGTCCATGGAAGCTTGGTAATATGTGAATTAAACCAGATTTTAGTTCAAGATTAGGTGATTTTCCTAGCATTTGAATGTATGTAGTGTGGATCTATACATCAGGAAAGGTTTATTATTTTAATGTCTCATTATTCTCATCCATATTATGTATGTTTTTGTTATTTTTATCATAGGTACTTGAAGAAGAATAAGTATCATAGAGAGTTTCAATGTTTTGGGCATCCTTTTACAAAGAGTTCTCCTGTGTGTCTCGGTGTCGTTGACATAGGATCATCTCTGTTTCGAGATTGACATTTGGTAAACCTCTTGAAGTAGAATGTTTCATGAAAAAAAATACAAAGAATGATTTTATAAATCAACTTAAAAAAATAATGAAAAAAAGAAGCAAATAAAGTATAACAAATATACAATGTTTTTATAAAAAACACACACTAAAAAAAAGAGATCCCCCAAAACTGTGCCAACATTTGACCATGTTGTTATGAAACATCAAATTGATTATTTTTTAAAATTTTATTTATATTCTAAGGAAGACCCTAGGTTTTCTATCAAGGAGCATTGGGGGTTTTAAAGTGAGAATTTTTAAAAATAGTTGACAAAGGAAGATTTTGTATTTAGAATTATGATATAAGAGGTCATTTAAAGTTCAATACACATCTTGGATCATTCAATGTTTTAAAAATTTCATATGGTTTAATGGAATTCTTTGGTTGAAGGGTTTTAAGAGCTCGATTCCCATCTTTCCTCCTTAAACGACACACTAAGAAGCAACCCTTGAAAAAAAACCATATTTTAAAGGTTTGGAACTCAAGAATAGAACAATGGATACCAAAAAATACTAAAATATCATGTATTTGTGATAGAAGAAGGATTATTGTGTTTTCCTATCAGAAAAACCTAAGATTCCAACTTGAAATCTCAACCCAATCAGTGTTTAAATGAAAAGTGTTTCACATAGTTATTCTAAATCAATGCATTCAGATGAGAAGGGTGTTAAGATAAAATATAAGTGAAATATTTAACACAAAAATTAAACAAAACTAGTAGAAAAAGGAGTGCTATAACTCCCTACGAGGTCTATGTAGCTCCCTAGAAATGACCTTCCACCGTCTTGCTCGACATTGAGAGGAGGAGGAGGCTGGGGTGGAACTTCACCTTCATCCATGATATCCCAATGTGGCTAGGGGACTCTCGAGATTCTAAGATAAAGATATGAGTCTTTTGGATATAAAAAAATCATAGATTTTCCTTCTAGTTGAACTTAAAAAAGGGGTTCCCAAGGTTCCAATTTATAGCCAAAGTGGAAGGTGGTTGTGTGCACATAGATTTTTTCCAACCACATGGCCAATGGTTTTTGGCATTCAGATAGTCTTATATCGCTTTGGATAAAACCAAAAAGTTGTTTCCACATCTCTTTGATATATCCATTTTTCATCATTTGGATGTCTAAAGATTTATATTTGAATGAAATTCAGAACATAACTTTTGAATTTGTACAGATTTGGTTTCCTGGAAAGGTCACTTTGTTTGGGCCTCTTAATGGATGAATTGGGATTTTGTGTCTTCAGAAGAGTTTAAGCCCAATTAATTTTGGATCAGATCAAAAAATTTATTCCCAACTGAATAAATATATTATATTAAGATTCTATTTGAATCCATTGGTATTCTTTTAATATTGTACATTTTGCCCCATTTTTTTCAACTTCATCTTAGGCCCTCTAAATTCCCTCTAACTACAATGTAATAACCAAACAAGTGAAATGAACCTCTTTAATAGTGGTTAAAAAAGAATAATTAAATCAAAGGTGAATTGAAATTTATTATTAAAATTTTAATTTATTATAGAGAATCAGTTTAACACAAAGATGTTTGGGTGAAAATGAATAGTGAATCTCTACACGATCTATCCATATGTAGGATCTTTATTTATCCTTGACACAGTTCATCTTGAGAAGTGAACCCTATAATATCTGATCTATATGAAATAAAATTTCCCAGCTCCATTTTCTAGTCATATGATGTTAAAATTCATGACAACTTCCTCAATACAGGATTTAAAATTGTAGCCTTACCCTATGTTATGAAAATAGGATGCCCCATGAATGACTCATATGGGATTTCCCAAAAATTCTTACCCTATGTGAAAAATGCATAATTCACTATATATGAAAACCATGGGATTACACTATATCCTCTACCACATGATGATCCTCCACCCCTTGGAAGCTTCCACACATATGCTCCATATGGTTCCATAAAGAGTGATCCTATTGCATAGGGAATCTTCCACACATAATCCCCAAATAGTCCATCATCAATGCTCCTTTCATAACACGAGAATACTTCCTACATGATGTTAAAATACAAGGTTATTTTCTTTCACATGACCATAAACTATGGAATTGAACTATGTGGGTTTTAATCCCTGTCTCTTAAGCAGGGTATGTAGGACACATCCTAGAGGTTGAATCCGAAGACCCGACATCATCTTGGTGTGAAATATTACCTATTTGGGAAACACCATCTTAAACTGTCTCAATAGGATGGTTCTATCCTATCCCCAAAAGACATTAATCCTACACCCATTCTGTCCCTACACGACATAAACATGTGACCATCCTATCAAAATAGGACATTAAACCAATGCCAATACTATCCCTAAAATATGTTAAACCTACACCCAACATATACCTACAAGGTATTAAACTTATACTTATCCTATCCTTGCAATACTTTAATCTTAATCCCAACCTGTCCCCATAAAATGTTAAACCTTCACCCATAATGTTATAATAAAGAGTTAAACCTATGCCCATCCAATCCCCATAAGACTTTAACCATGTACCCATATCTACAAGGTGTTAAACTCATACCCTAATATTTAATACCTTCCCTATGCATTAAACAGGGGGATGGATAAGGTAAAAATAATTATAGGACATACACCCTTGGAATCAATGTCCTCATGAAAATCATAGGATGCCTTAGGATCAAGTCTTGAGATGCCTTACACATGATATTCCCTATAAAGAGGAGGAAATTATATATTCCCAATATATTAAATGTATAGACATTCTTGAAAGTTCCCCAAGTGAATAATAACTCTGACTGAAGGTTTCTACCTAGTAAAGATAGAAGAAACGTAATTAACTAGAATCCACCTCAAGATGGTAGCAATAATGAGTTCCACGAAAGTGATAAAAGTTTCTCTCCTTTAGAAATCCTCCACCTTTGGAAAGTGGGAATGCGTGGAAACAAGAAAGCAACGCATCACCACCAGGTGGAAGGGACATCATTGCTTCCCCTAACAAAGAATCATAAATTGATTATATACCATGGAATGGGTGATACTTGGTTACCTATGAGGAATACCATGGGCAAGCTCAATGGGATATTCCTTTAGTCCATGCCAAGAGTGATACTTGGGATCCACATATGGATTTCCTTAAATATACTCTTATTGTAATGGATACATATAGTGATCTTGGAGAGATACTTGAGTTCCAATTTCTAGATCTCCTTGGATAGGCTTAAGATTCATTTATATTAAGAACCAATGATTCCTTTTAATTAATTTTAGGGACACGTCTTCAAATCCAAAGAACAATATTGGATTCTTTCCATGTTACACTTGGATCTTCGATGACCTAGTTACGTTTCCCATACATGTATTCTAGTAGACTTGTGATGTATCTACACAAACACACACACAGATATATATACTTTCACTTATTTACTATATTTTTATTGGTTGTATTGGTTCAATGATATCCATATTAGGGTGAAGTGGGTAGTATCAGTCGGTCATCCCCAGAGGTACCTGAACTGAGAAGGTTTATTTATTTATTATTTCCCTTACCCCTATCTTTACCCCACACTTATCACTTCATATGAACACATTGAAAAGTTATAGACACCGTTGGTGGTGTAATATTGAGTGTATTTCAAACCCTATTTTTCACTCGCATGGTACTTAAATAAATTTTAGGATTACAGGTATAAATAAAGGGAAGTGTGAAACTTCTGATGTTTCATTCTTAGTACTAAGATGAAGTACAAGAGTAGATTACTGAGACTATTCTCATGATGATAGTGGATTCATCTTTTGGGTTTTTTCATTTTGTTAAAAAATATTTTATAGGCCTATAACCATGTATCTCATGTACTTCATTTTGTATATAATCATTAAATAATCATCATTTTTGTATCTAATATTGATTTTTATTCTTCCTTTTTACTATTTGGATGATTTATTATTCAATAACTGGTTAATTATTACTAATTATCCTATTTACCATTGTTGGATACCTCGATGCTACTTTCAGATCAAGAAGGAATAGTTTCCCCACATTCGTACCCTAGACTCTCGCTTCTATTCAACAACCTCTCGCATATCGGGAGGCGCGCTTGAGGTCATGTGGCCAACCCTTTTGGGGAATCGATCAATGGATTCTTGGATGAGATGCTACAATTAGTATCAATTTTCTTTTTTCTTTTTTCTTACTGTTTGGATATTATGAAAGAGACTTGGAATTCATCAGAATTTGCTAATGTGCCTGTGATTGGGAGTATCTAACCCACATACAGGGAAAATGAAAAATTACATAGAATGGGTTAATTATATTTTGGTTTAAACCTACTACAGTTGTACATACTTTACTTTTGGGTGACACACATGTTTTTTGACATTATTATTGTTTATATTATTATCATGGACTTATTTTTCCTTAGATTGGCTTGACAAGAAGGTGTCATTTCATGCATTATTATAGGAACTTTAGGATTCAAATTGCATGCATTATGCCATATCATATAGGTATATCTAGTTGATTGCATTTCCATAATTGCCTACGATTACTAATAGTGCCTTGACTATTATATATGAAATAGTTCTCACACTTCTTATAGGGATTAAAAATTGTATTAACTAAAGTTCCTTCATCATTCTAAATGGTGTTTTCTATATATATTGATGATGACAACTTAATTGACCAGTTATTCCATGTTTTATCCATGAACAATTTATTATATGAACAAAATGTTTGTTGATTTGATAACATGAATGCTGATCGTAATTTATGAATAATTTAATTCCATAAAATGAGAATGATGATTCATTTGATCAAATCATTTTACATGACCTATTACCTCCTGATACCAGATGTAAGGGTCAGGTTGCAATTAAATGGCATGAAAATATCAATTTATAAAGAGTATGGCCCTTTAGAAATTAGGAATTGTGACACATATAACTAGACCATGATATATATATATATATTCTGTAAATGAGTATGAACTTAAATAATGGTCACCATAAAATGGGGATACAAATTTCAATTTAAATGGTGTTTGCCTCTATACATTGTAATTTTCAATTCATATATCAGAACCTATATGTGTTATATGACACCTAGACCCTAGACCAACCTTTGTAGTGGTCCGTATACAGTTTCTATTGTGACTTATGTGGCCTTTAGTATCTCCTAGATCTGACATTATAAGTAAGAAGACATGTGTGACTCATTTATAGGAAGGCTTTATACTTATCTTATTATATTATCTATGATTCATGTCGATTGTTAAAACATATATGAGGCATGCATTTGGAAATTTTTGAGCGATGCAGCTATGAAATCCTTGAGTCATGTCTTAGGAGGGTGGCGACGACCATGCTCTAGAGGTGGTGGGCCCCGATCCACCAATAATACCTTATAAAATGTCACTACCTGTTCTTCCTCCACTGGGTGTTGATGCTTAGTTTTGAGATAAATTCTTCCACTTTATGCAGTCTGTATTGGTATAATCATGACCTATCCATACTATAGTAGAGTTGACATGAGAATATAAGTAGAAACATCCTCTAACTTTATCAGGGGATGGGAAAAATTTGGATGATGAGTCATGGATGATGTCTATGTTATCCATATTTAGAGCATTTAGAGATACCTACAAAGTGAAGGGAAAATCTCTCCACTTATATGCTTCGTGACTATGCTAAAAATTACTGGGATATCATCTCTTAGGCTGATCTACATTATGGTATGGTTTGGGAAGGATTCCATACAATATTCTATGATTATTTCTTCAATCAGACATTGAGTGTAGACCAAACTAGAAAGTTATTCACCTATAACAGGGTTCTATGTCTGTAATGGAGTATTCAAATTGTTTTATAGAGCTTCAACAATTTGTGTCGACACAAACAATTGACTAGTTGAAAACTGCGAGATAGTTTGATGATGGGATTTCACACTCCATCTAATCATTGGTTAATTTATTTTAGTGGAACACCATTTTAGATATAGTGAACTAGGCCCTCATTACTGATTGGAACCTAAATAATGATGATAGTGTGAGATAAGACAATTTAGTTTCGAGGAAGGGAATTAGTTATTATTGTGGTAGGAAACCTTGCTTCAAGTATGCTCATGGTGGTATTATGGGTCAGATGACAGGCATTGAAAATTATGTGGTGTGTCACCAGTATTGTAGAGTATACTATAAGAAGCCCCAATGTATGAGAGACCCAATCTAGTTCCATGCTTGTGGTGGGATGGGTCACCTTCAAAATTTATTCCAAACAATCCCCCCAATTCCTCATGAGTATGTATCAATATTGAAACCTCATTTAGGTACATGATCAATAGCTCTTTATTAGGCAAGGAGATAGGATACTACCACTCGATCAGGCTGAGGAAGTGGACATGGTTGAGGTAACCATACCTTAGAGGATCAACATGAGTAGAGAGGACCTATCCAAGTTAGTTAGGTTGTATCTCAGGGACACAGATCTGTCCATGTATATGTAGTGAAGCTTACTCCGGAGGAGAAGTGTCTAAGGCCTTCAACAGTTTGGGGTATTATTATAGTATCCTTTACTTTAGTTTCATCCATATTTTATATAGGCGCTTCACATGCCTTCTTTTATGCGGTAATTGTGGAGAGAATTAGGCTAAAAATAAATGAATTTTTTGTCATTATGACCGTAGATACTCCTCTAGGATTGTGATCAATGATTATACACCAGTACAATAATTTACGTCTTGAAATGGGAAGATATATCTTCCTTTAAAATATTTTTTCCTCAATATGATAGGCTTAGATGTCATTCTCAGGATATACTGGTTGTCCCCACACCATTCCAATGTTGGTTTTTATGACCCGAGGGTGTCTTTCTCATCACTGAAGGGAAGTAAATATACTCATAAGGGTAATTAGGATGTTTAGGTGAGTCGATATGGACTGGAACATCGTGGGTTGGCCAGAGTGACAACCCAGATGGCTAACCTCTTTACGAGTGACCAGGGAATGCAAGTCATATAATTCCCTCCTATGGTGGATGATTTCAAGGTCATATATGATGAAAAATTCTCTAGAATACCTTCTATGAGAGAAGAGGAGTTCACCATCAAACTAGTGCCAAGAGAAACACCAATTTTCATTCCTCCTTATAGTATGAGACCTACAGATCTTAAATAACTCAAGAAGTAACTTAAAGATTTGGAAGTTAAGCGTTTTATCTAACGAAGTACTTCACCATGGGGTTCAACTATGTTATTCACCAATATGGTGGAAGAGACCCTTAGGCTTTGCATGGAATTTCACCAATTGAACCTATGTACGATTAAGAACCTATATCCACTGCCACATATAGATGATCTCTCTGAAAAACTCTGAGGATTGACAATTTTATCCAAGATAAATTTGAGGTTAGGCTACCATCAGGTTCAAGTGATACCATTAGACATAATTTGTAAGAAATTCCGTAGTAGATATAGCATGTTTGAGTATTTGGTAATGTTGTTTCGTCTTATGAATGTGCCAACCATTTTCATGGCCTATATGAATTAGGATTTCCATCCATACCTGGATTCATTTTTGGTAGTATTCATGGATGATATCATTTTGTATTCTTATAAACATCTTGACATCGTAATGAATACACTGAAAGAGCACTATATGTATGTTAAGATCACTAAATTCCACTTTTCGACTGATAAGGTTCACTTATTGGGTTAAATCATTTCTAATGTCGTAGTGTCTGTTGACTCAGAAAAGGTTAGACTTTTAGTTTCCTTAGAAAATTCCCAGAATTTCATTGACATACACAGTTTCTTGGTGAAAGATGTATATTACACATATTTTATTCAGAACTTCTCATGCCTAGAAGTGACTATAATAAGATTTAATAAAAAATTTGTCATGTTTTTATGGTTAGATACATTTGAGACACCCTATAATGAGCTTAAAGGGAGACTGACATTAGTTCCAGCCATGATTCCACAGGAGTCAAGTAGAAGCTATACAGTTTAATGTGATGTGTTAGTATTCACCCTTGGAGTAGTTTTGATTCCAGGATATTTAGTTGTGGTATACAGGTCCTTCTAGCTAAGACATCATGAGTAGAATTACCCTAGACATAACCTTTAGTTGGCATCCTTGGTTTATGTTTTATGATGTTAGTTTCATTATCTTTTGGGTGAATGGTCTATCATTTACACAGACAAAAAAGTATCTAATACATTTCCACAATGTATAATTTGAATATCTAGAAATGTAAATGGGTGGAATATCTATAGTAATTAAACATTTATCTCACCTATACCTTTGTAAAGGGAAATGAAGAAGTTGATGCTCTGATCCAGAAGACTTAGACATGGGTTGTAAAATAGGACATTAGTGAGTGGTAGTTGATGCAAAATGTTTTCTAAGATGAACCTAAAGGTTTATGAATGTCATGGGAAACCTGTTTAAGAAGATTAGGAAGTGACATATTACCTTCTAAAGTGGGTAAGGATGATATATCATTCAGATCCCAAGGGACTAGACTTAAGGGAGAGTGTCTCCGGAGGGGACCCACCACCCAGTTGGGCTATTTATGAGGAAGATATTATATACTTACATACACGTATCTGGTTTTCTTTAGACATATAGAAATAATTTATGTTGGAATATCATGAATATATTTGGGAAGTACACCCTGATATTATCAAGATATACTAAGACATTAATCACCAGTATTAGTGGCTAGGTATGAAGAGGTATATTGTAGGTTTTATTACATGGAGTTTCACCTATCAGTAGATTAAGGAGGAACACCAACAGCCTGTGATACTTCTACAACCGTTGTACACAATTGACTGAAAATGTCATGACATCAATATATATTTTTTTATAATATTTTTGAGATCCCCTTGTGGTAATGATGTGGTGTTGGTGATCTTAGATAGGATAACCAAAATCATACACTTTCTACCTATCTGATAGACCTTCTCAATTGATGAACATAAAAGGATTTACATTTAGGATATTTAACACGTTTATGATGTTCCCCATTCTATCATATTAGATAGAGATTCTTGGTTTACATCACTAATGTGGAAAGGGTTTAAAAAATATTTAGTTTTATAGGTACTACTGAGTACAACATATCACCATTAGAATGTTAGTCAGTTTGAGTGTATGATACAGAGGATAAAGGACATGCTCTAAGTATGCATCCATGATTTTGGAGGTTCATGAAAACAATACCGACCTATCATCCAGATTTCCTACAATAAAATTTTGCAAAAAAATATTCATATGGATTCTAATAAGGTGGGGCATTAGGTCAATATATGAGTTTCACCTAGACTAGTTTATAGAGAGATTTAGAAATAGGGAAAGATATAAAATCATTATGTTGGGCCTTTCACAATATTGGAGAGAGTCAGGCCAATATCATATCAGTTGGATCTACTTCAGAGGTACTAGGCCATGAATGACGTATTAAATGTATCAAAAATTATATATTATTACTCTGAACCATCTTATTTGTTTGATCCTGAGGATATTGAGCTAAAGGTAGATGCATAATTTGAGGAGCATCTGATTTGTATGATTTACTAGAGCATGAAGGTTCTCCTAGAAATGTTAGTTTCTTTAGTCCAAGTACTATGAAGAAATGACCATGTGTATGATCAGAGATGGGAAATAGATGGTGATTTACATTCTTAGTGGCTGAAAATTATCTCAGAGGTAATCTTTTCCACCATTGAAAAGGAAATTCGGGGATGAGTTCTTTTAATGAGGGGAGGTTGTAACACCCTAGTTTTTTGTATGAGGATCATAATTCTTAATTTATAGATTAAACCCATTTTTATACTTATAAATGTTTACTATGGACTAAGAAATGTCTAGGGATCATTTGAATATTTTTTAGAACCCAATGCTCCTAATTATAGAATAAAAGGAAAGGCACATGGTTTTTGCAAACCCTGCACCTGAGCCCACATGGTTTGGAAAAACTATGTGGGGTGATATAGAGCTTTATAAAGGGGAGAAAATAGGTATATAATAGTTAGAGAAATTTTGACCCACAACCATGCATGCCACTTTCCATGGAGAGTAGTAGACACACAGTTGGTGTACAGTTTGACCAACCTTGCAGTCGAACCATGAACCTATGAAAAGTGGTAATATTTAACTTTTTTCATTTATTTTATTTAAAAGGACTCACATTTTTTTCTTTCTTCCTCCATGTAGAACATTTTCTACCTCTTCTAGATCTCTCCATATTCCTCCAAACAAGGCATTGAAGTAGCTCTATTATACCGATCTCTATTCCTTCACCATCAATTGCATTTGATAACAAATGGGAATTTGTATATTTTGACAATTTATTCCATTATTATTTGATTTAAAAAAAACAAATGAGGGGTTGTCTATCAACCTAATATAGCTCGTATAGTTCTTTTTTCCAAAACATTTGATGCTTTATATGACGCACCATTTTTTCTATGCACCAAACTCCTTTGATGATGCCTCACAAATATTTAATAAAATTAATAAATGATTTTACCATGTATAACATAGTAAGAGTAACCCAAAAATTAGCATCATAGAGTGAAAACCGCAACACGGGCCACCCTAAAGGGTGTGACTTCCTTAAAATCCTAATAGCATCATGTCTTTAGATGAATTAAACCACCGTTTGAGACATGTGAATTTCCCCTTGTAATTATTTTAATGAATTTCTTGAATGGTGTGAAATTTATGCTAGATAAAACCTTATTATTATGAAAAACTAAGAGTTATATAAGGTTCCCTAATTAAGGAATCATTATATGGGATTTTCGAGCCTTATAAATATATATTGTAAATTTTTCTCAATATGCCAGGAGCGATACTTTGTTTCTTTTATGGAATTCCTTGGATAGGATCACTGAGTGGATGACTTATATACCTTACCTGTGAGCGATACCTGGTTCCCTAGTGGATTATAATGGATGGGATTAGTCTGTTGTGTTTCTATTCCATGACATGAGTGATTATTTGTTCCCTATAATGAATTAAATGGATGGTTTTAAAGGGATATTCCTTTAGGTCATGCTGAGAGTGGTACTTGGGTTCCCCTTGCAGATCTCCTTGGAAGGAATCTTATGGTGATGAATACTTATTGTGCTCTTAGAAAAATAATCCGTTTCCTATTTAAGATTCACCTTGGATTGGATCATGATACCCTTCAATTAAGAACTAATTATTCATTTTTTTATGTTTCAGATGCATCCACCACGCTAAAGAACATTCTTGGGTTCTTCCCATGTTACAATTAACTCTTCAATGACCAAGTTATGTTTTCCTTATATGTTTTATAGAAGACTTGTGATGTATCTACATATACATATATATAATTACACTTATATACTATATCTGTAAAGGTTTACTTGGTTCATAGATATCTGAATTAGGTATAAAATGGTAGTATCAGTCAAGCATCCCATGAGGAACCCGAACCAACATGGTTTATTTATTTATTATTTTCTTTACCCTTATCATTACATGCAAACTGATCATTTTATATGCACATACTAGAAATTTATGGACAAAGTTTGTGGTGACATACTGAGAATATCTCACACCTTGTTCAGACCACTCATGCCACTGAAACAGACTTCATAACTATAGATATAGATAAGGGGAAGCACCCAACTTATGATATTGAATTATTAGTACTGGGATAGAGTGTGAGAGTAGAGGAATGATCTTATACTTATGATGCTAGTGGAGGAATAATTTTGTGTTTTTATTTTTGTTTAGCATGATTGTATATGATTGTACCCCTGTATCCCATGTTCTTCCTTTTGTATAGAATAATGATATAATCATTATTTTTGTATTTGATATTGATTTACCTCCTGCCTATTTATTATCTGGATGATTTATTATTTCATTGACGGTTAATTACTACTGCTTCCGCTTCTTACCATTATTTGATAATGCTGTGATACACTCTGATTAGGAATGCATAGTATCCCCATGGACATACCCTAGGTCCTCACTAGTTGTCTGCAGCCTCTGGCCTATGGGGAGGGGGGCATGAGGTCATGTGGCCAGCTTTCTCATGGTACCGATCGTTGTATTTTGGGTCAGGAAGATACACCGTCATAGATTATTTATTAGCAGTTTAAGTCTATAATTAAATTCATAAATAAGACGCCTAAATGTTGTATTTGTCGATGTGTTAGGATTTATTGATGTTATCTCTTTCATAATGTAATTTTATGCTTCATCTATAAATGACATCTATTCCATGCCATAGTTTTAAATTTAATTCCATTATATATAAAAATTATATATGTTTTCTGTTGAAAAATATTTGTTCCATGCCATGCATACCTTTATTATGGTATTTCTTAAAGGGTGAATTTTAATTTTCTTCCTAAAATCACAAACATACTACGACTTGTCTAGTTATAATTTATCAATTTATCGTCTACATGATCTTTTATACTTGAAAAAAAAAATTAGTATCCTTTTATTTTACATGATGCTAGTCGATGAAAAAACCACATATTCACATCTTGAATCAAGTTCACCAACCATTTTTTTCCATTAAATCCAAAATGAAATCATCATCATGACATATTCACTGATATGGATTCTAAACATTCCTTAATAGAACCATGATGATTTAATAAAATAAAAAACTATGCATTAGAATGGATATAACATTCTTATATAAGAAAAAATATGAACTTATACTCAATACAATATCCATAGTGTTTTTATTTGTGCAGTAAGATATGGTATATTACTTATGTAATGACTTGTAAATTTACAGGTTATTGTTTTCTAAGAAAATTTTAATTTGTGGTCCAAGGGTTGGAGAAATTTTTATATTTAATATTCAGATCAGTATTTTTAGAGTTTTGAAATATCTATGAGATGTTATTAGATGTGTTAAAAGGCTCATGAGGTGTATTGGTTTCTCAGGGGAATTTCAAAGAAAGGCCAGGTTATCATTGATGTGGATTTTATCAAAGGTGGCTCATTATGCCCTAATGAGTAGAGGTCACACCGTGATGAGGGGATAATTAAGGTTCACACCCTAGAATTAATAATAATGTCCTTAATACCTTTATGTATTGGGAATTTAGAAAAGTAAATACTCTTATGTATGGAATCACACCATTGGGGAGGGAATAAAACTATGATATAAACCCTTTCACATTACTTTGTGAGCTTTTTCAATGAAAAGTATAGTCATTGAGAGACCGATAGGCCATTCCATGAAGGTTTTCTCAAGGAGAAGAATTGTGATGTGGAGCACGAGGTTCATGATGTTGGGGAAGGGTCATGAAGAAGGATATTCTGGGAATGGAGGAGGTTATTCCATGAAGGCATGGTTTTCAAAGTTTGGTTTTTCTTGGATATTGGGAATCAAACTATGACTATAGGGGCCAAATCCTGATGGCTCAGAGTGTGGTATGTTGGTTCTAGGTATGGTATTTGTATTAAATCATGGCCCAAAGGGCCATGCAGTGAGGGGTGGTCATGATAGAAAAACATGTCATGAGTCATATGGGTCTTTCTGTGATGGGGCCATTTTTCTAGTTTTTAAAAATTGGTAGACCCATAGTTTACTAGAGGCCCTACTTGAATTTTACAGTTGAATGAATAGTAACACCTTGTTATGAGGTGCACAAATTTTTTTAGTTTTCCTAGAATAAATATATTATTAGTGGAAACCTAGTATTGTCTCTAGAGAGGAGTGCTAAAAAATTAGTTATCACTTTTAGTTAAAGGGAAGAATATTTGTGTTTTACGTTTTGATTGAAGATAAAGGAAAATATAGAAATTTAACAAAAATGTTTAAAATTAATTAAATGGAGGGTGATTGTGTTATGGATGGATCTTCCATTAAAATTATATCATACTTTCAATTTATTTTACTATTTTTTCTTTTTAACTATAATGTGATAGGTTATATAATCATTTTAACTCTCACCTAAGGGGGAATAGATTTTGTGGGAATTAATTTAACTAAGATCTTATCTTGGTCAATCCTCTATACTTTTGAGTGAGGTGATAAAATGACTCACTCTTAGTTAACTTAGTCTTGACCCAATAAATTGTTTTTTATTTCTTAGGTCACCTAATGTTCTTCTACTACCCCTTACACATGTTTAAACAATCATTATGGTCTTTAAGACTAATAACTTATCCATTCCATCATATATTTATTAAATCCATTTTGTGGTAGAAAACTAATCATTATCCAATATAACTATGTAATAATAATAATTGAATAACAAAAAAATCACATTGATGTTAATAATTTCTACTTATCCCTGAAACTAGTAACATAAGAGTGAGTTTTATTCATGAAGTCCAATACTTATGCATCACAATTGACATCCTTCCCTTTCTTGATCAAAAACATTTTTTCCACTTAATTTGAGAGAAAATAGTGGTGAATGGGGAATAATAATGAATTACTTTAAAATTAAAATTAGAAAATAAAATAATGAAATAACTGAAATAGTTGTAGAGACAATACGTGAAAAACTCTCTCATGATCTGTCTTGTCTATTTTTCATATATTCTCTATTCCTTTTTTTGACCTTGGTCAAATCCTCTCAATATCCTTATTCATTTAAAATATTCAATCTTTATTTTTTTCCCTGATAGTGATTTATTCCTCCCTAAAATCCATAGAAACCATTTAGAAATTTCATGTTTCTTGAGATGCAACTAATTTATTTCTTTATTAATATCAGCATGTATGACTCTGGTTGGCTACATGAATAATGATGTTGAACTCTAAGATTTTGTACTACAATGAATATTATCCTTATGAAGTTTAAAATTCCAAAAATGAATTATTCTTACAAATTCCCTCATCCATAAATGAATCATCCATATAACCTTTCATGCTTACTCAGTATCCATGCTTATAGAAAGTCATCCATATTACTAGACCATTCATCCTTAAAAAAGTAAATCCATCTTATATGGAATCCATTATTATATTAAATAATCTTTATGCACATTCATGCTTTTGATGAATCCATGATTATGGTAAATCATCATTATGTGCATTCATTTCTTATGAAGATCTATGATCATGGGAGATTCCATGCTTACAGGGTGGACTTGGAATGCAAACAAGAAATCATCAGAGCTTATGGGAACCTTCATGGATCATCACATGAACATCTAAAAATATATTGAATTATTAATTTATAAATATGATAACCACTCCCCATGAAAGGATCTATTCAACATTCTTTTCTTTAATCTATTTGTAAAGATTAATCTATAAAAATCCTTCAAGTATCACCACTTTATTTAATACCATCTTATCAAGATTTATATATAAGGCTTAATAATCTAAATATAAATAAGAATAATTATTAATCCATTAATTTTTATTTAAAAATAATTTATGTCAATTAAATTCCTAATTTGGATATTTAAAACAATAACTACACAATCAAATTAATTGAAACTTAATTTTCAAAACTCAATAAAAATCATTGAATAAAAAATATAAGGGAAAAATTAAATGAATATTATTAAAATTTAATAAATTTAATGATTATGTTAATTCCAAAACATTTAATACTTGGAATCCTAGAAAAGTGAATATTAAAAATATTACCCAAAAAATTCAAGTTTCTTTCCAATGTGAGTGACTTTTTCAACACCATTTTTCTCAATCTTATCATGCCTCCTTAATTTTATTGTTCCATTTTCTCCATTATTCAATTATTTACACCTCTTTTAACTCACATGATAATTTATAAATAGCTTATTATTATTATTTCCCTAAACACTCATATATGAAATTGAAGTAATGTTCTGCTCATTTCAAGTTCTTGTAAGGATCACCATAGGCTTGAAATATTTCTTCATCTCCACCCAATGAGTTAAGTATTTATGTATATAATGATGTTTATATAGGGTTGTTTTGTGGGTTATGGGTTGGTTTTTTCTATTGGGTATGTTATAAGTAATATTAAGAGGTTCAGATCAATTATGAATTGAAATTAATATTTTTTAGTTTCCTTTAAGAATGGTTTCTTTCTTTTAATCCTCTTATACTGATTTAGATATATCCCTTTTTGTTTTGATAAAACATACCACAATATTGAATTTAAATTTCACTATAATCTTTTAAATATAATTACATTAGTAGGTTTTGATTTTTTTACTTGGGTTCTTCTCTATATGGAAAACATTTGATTTGAATTTTTGAGTTGGTGTGTTATTTACCCTAGATTATGTGATATTTTTTTTTCCATTTATATGTTTTATAGGGTCCTCATTCTAATAAATTTGATAATTTATTTTCCAATTATCTCCTTTAAAATAGAAATGGTATATCAAGTTGTAGATTAAGTTTCTATATAAAATCATCTTTAGTTTCTTGGGAAGCACACTGTTAGAAAACTTTAGCAGCATAAAAAATTCTCCTTCAACTTTTTTCATATGCAACAATTATATTAGTTTTTTTAGATCTAAAATTTATTGAAAATTTTTATTGTTGAGTGAAAGAGGGGAATATGTTTCTTCAAAATAGTGGTATAATTTCTTGGTCATATTTGAATAACTCCTAGGTCGTCCTACCATTATTGTAAGAATGATTTTCCTCACAAAACATTAGGAAGGATGACACAATACTTCTTCACTTAGCTCCAATAGATTCCTTTAGTAGCTTGTTCCACCTCACCTTTCCCCTCCCATACATTTGAATTCAGGCTGGATCCTATATTATCATTTTGAGAATGGTATATAGGGGTTTTTTCCTATAATGTGACTACCTATAAATTTTATTTAGGGATTCTAAAGGACAAAAATGGTAAATGTAAAGGTATTCTTGAAAATAGAGTTTATTATAATAGTGGATTCTAAAATCAGAATAATTCCTCAAATATATATAGCGAAAGGTTTTCAATGCTTCATGATTTTTACTATATTACTCAAAAAAATCTTTTTATTCAATAATGTATTGGTTCTATAAAAAAAACTTGAATTGTAAAAAGATGTTAAAATAGTTTTAAAAGTATCACAAGTAATTGATTAAAATATTATACAATATTTCTTATATGAGATTAAAAAATAAGTTTTCATTTCATGAATTTACTTCACATTGAATTTGAAAATAAGTTCATTCAAGAATTCATCTATGGTTATTAGGTGAGTCAAATCTATGTCATAAAATTATAACGGGTTAAAAATGTTCATAGAAATTAAAATTGAGCTCAACATATTTCAAAAAATAATAAAAAATAGTTAGAAAAAATTGAATATACCCAAAATTAGAAAAATATGAAAAATATGAAAATTATAAACTAAAAAGATTCTCTCCCCCACAATTAAATGATGTAGTTACCTTAATAAATTCTAATATATTTATTAGTGAATTTTTTTTCAATGGAATCATAATAATTAATCCTATTTTTCGGTTAGGTACAACCTGATGTGTCCCTTTACATGTAGGTTGGAGGAGTGTAACGACCCCCACTAGGGATAGTGGTATATTTCCATGAAATTTCATCCACTACTGCTGATTAATAATAAATGGGGGGTTGTCTATTTATTTTATTAGATCCATTCATATCCTTGGTCAATAGATTAAACTATTGAAGTATAAGTGTCCATATTATTAACATTATTTTATATTAATATATATCTATTAAATACCCAAGGGATCCATAATCAGAATAAACGGTGACCTTTGTGCCTAATAAATTTGATTTGAATTTGTCCAAAGAATGGATGACTGAAAAAAACTATTTTTTAGTGTTGTGGAGTGGGTATGAGGTACATAAAATTTCTAAAATGAATATGTAATTTCATAATATCTTGTCAAAACTATTTTGGACAACACAAACCCTATAGCATGGTTGGAAGCATTAAAAAAGTAAATCAAATGCGTGTTTCAATCTTAGAGATTGTATCCCTAGTTGTGTGATAAGATTATTATTAAATTCACAAAAAACTTACATAAAATAATCATAAAAAAATCCAACATATTTTTAAATTGACATAGAAAGGGGAAGATAAATATTACTAAAATCCTTGATAAATATAATGTAAAAGCCTACATTTCCTAGAATGGATTTAGCATTTTTCATGCAAGATGGATAGGGAAAGGAATTTATTGATTCAATTTTTAAATAATATACCTCAATGATTTTTTTTGAAATTACATGAATAAGGTACATTACTCTATCCACTATGAAATTACTATTTTAAAAATTCAGAAAAAGGTTTTTTAAATTTAGGTTTTCGAAACATTTTATAGACTTTTCAGGAAATAAAAAAATGAATTACCAAAAGAAATAAAGTCATCGAAAACACATCTAGGTAATCTTTAATGTGATTATAAAATATACTTACTATATATATTTGGAATTTAAATAAGGAATTACATAATAGTAATTTCATCCTTTTAAAGAAAAAGGTTCCATTAGAACATGTAATTTTTTTTATTATATTTACATACAATGGGAACCGTTAAGTAACATGAAAATCCATATAAAAAATTGTAGTGAGGTTGGCATAAAAATATATTAAAAATTTAGTCAATAAAAAGAATGGAGAAATGATTTTTTCTTATGACATAGTTTAACTTCCAATTGTCTATGAAGTCTCTAACTATTCTGAATTGTAAGTGGAATCAATTCATATTTTTGTTCCTTATAATGTCTAGTCCAATTTTTTTAGGAAATACATGAAGGAGGATAATCTATTATGAGTAATATATTTGGTAGATTACTCATACTTTTAAATAATTATCTATTTATTTTTTTACAACTTCTATCATGGTTAGATTCAGCCTTAATTGAGGATTTCTAACATGTTTGGAATTTCCCTCAAGAATAATTCTATATGAGCATATTTTGAGATTTATGTTTTAAATATCTTTCAAACTCCAAACTATTTACATAAAATTTTATTTTTAAATTTAAATAAACCTTTTTTCTAATGGTTTTAATATAGGTTATTCACAATTATTATCAATGATTTTTCTTATTCTATCCAGTATAAATAGTTAAGAATAGTGGGTAATAGTTTTAATTCCAGATTTGGGGACTGTTCTTAAGATAAAATTAGACATGGACTTATTTCCTAAAAATCTTGGATTTCAAACAGAAAAAATGAAAAATTGTCCCCTTCATCATGAAATAAATAATAAAATAGTTTAATATTTCATGGGTTACCTCTTCTTCCAAATTCAAAATTGATTTTAAGATTTATTAATATAATTTTTCTCCACAAATTTTTTAATCATTAATTATTTCCCTAGACCTGAACATTCATGTAAAATACCAAGATCTTCATTGGGATCAAACTCCTTAATGTGTGCTAGTTTAAAATTTGTATGATTATTTTGAGGGTACTTTATAACATAGAATATGTTTAACTGGATAACCTAACCATTAAATTGAAACATATGAATAGTAATAACTAAATTATGAAAATTATGGTTATATATTTATTATAAATAAAATAATAATCATTTAAATGAAATAGAAATGTTTTTTAAAAGATGTATTATTTTTCTAAAAGGCGGCTTAATCACACTTTACATACAAAATTTAAAATTAATTTTTTCACATTTAGAGTATTTATTTGAAAATATAAACTTCATTTTTAATTAAAAATACCATATATATATCAGGGTGAAACTTTTGTATTCTTTTAAATTATTTCATTTTTGGATGAATATTGAAAAATAATAGATTTTAATTTAAAACTGTATTTTCATTCAAATAACTTATAATATAAAATTATAGTTATAATTCAGTTTAAATTAAAATTAGTTCAATTTTATATCAATTAATCCAATTTCGGTAATTGGGGTACTTTTCATATTGAATATTTATTTAAACACTTTGTAAACTTTTGAAAATTTTCACTTTGAAAACATGTTTTCTCATCGCATCTTTGAGATTAATTTTAAATTAAAATTTTACACTTCTATGAATTGAATTTGAAAAAACAGATTCCATATTTGGAATCATAATAATTTATAATTTCTAATAATATCTTCTTAATTCTTGACTAAAATGAATAGTGAAAACAATAAAAATAATTTTCTCTAGTTAAGGTAAAAATGTATTTATTGGAGGGTTAAACTAAAAATATAAGGTTTTAAAAAGACCCAATAACTTGTAAAACTCCAATTGGATGGCCATGTTTCCACCTTATCTCTCCTAGGTTCTATAATTTACCATTTTGAAGCATTTTGGCATGGTAAAAATGTAGTGTAATTGAATATTTTCAAAAATTACAAGTGTGCCACCCACCTCACTTATAAAAGACTACCCCATCTCATCTCTTTTTCACACCTTAAAACCCTTTAGATTCAAAAAAATCCCTAGAAAAATCACTTCCCATATTCTATAACCTCATTTTCTAAGCCTTAGTTTGGGTAGAAATAAAGCCTATCAAGGATTTTGGTGCAAACCTAACAATTTTTCCCAAAGTGTAACGACCCGAGTCCGGAGCCCCTCCACTAGTGCCCCATACTCGGTTCTCCACATGACCTCAAGTGAATTTCCCCAAACACCAAAGGCTACCGACTAGCAGTGAGGGCCTTGGCAATTTATTGGGGAAACTATGGCCTCATTCGGTAAGGTATACAAGGTTGAAAACAAAAATAAACAGCGGAAGCAGTAAACAACATGCATAACAACAGAAACCAGACATCGGAAGCAATGTAGATATATAACTATGACGACAATGATGTAGCAGGTACAAGTATCTAAGGAAAAAAACAAACACAACAACATGATGAAATACAACTGAAACCAAGTAAAAAATAAAACAAAGTAAGATCCTTAGCATCACGAGCCATGGCTCAGTCCCATGCTCCCCAGCTCCTGATGCAGTCAAGATCCTGAAGTAGAAGGGCGCTTGCCCTTATCTATACCTGCAGCAACATAGTCTACTTGGGCCCAAAATCATGGCCCAAATAGTGTGTGATATACAATTCTAGTAGGAAATCACCCAAATATTTGTTCCCAACAGTCAATGAATACATGACAGTAATAAAACAAGAAGCAGTAACAGAAAAGCACAAGCAGCTACAATCCACAGTTCTAACAAGTAAAGCACACAAGTAAGCAGTCAACAACAAGAATACAACCGGTAACCCTCTTGGTATCTCTCACAGTCTAACCCCTATGGTTCAACCTCTAAGTACTAGAAACCCTCTAGGAGGCACACATAGTCTCACCCCTCTGGTTCAGCTACGCAATTAAGCAGACTCTCTGGGTAAGCACTCACCATCAATTCCCTATATAGTCTCGTATCGTGCTAAATGCTCTCAAGGGAAGCACTCAACATCAATTCCCCATGTGGCCTGTGTCGTTGATCTACATAATCTCTAGGGAAGCACTCAACATCAATTCCCCCTATAGTCTCGCATCGTAATTAAAAGACACTATGGAGAAATCCCTTCCGTCGAGTCTCCCTTTGGTCTACTACTCTAGGTTCTCACAGTCCTGAGTATAAATAAACATGCTCAGCGCGTATATATTGTCCAAGAAAACCTCAATAACTACTTGGCTATCAACTGAGGCACAACAGTATAACAAAAGAGACAATTCCACTATCCTACAACAAGGTATGACAACTGGTAAAATTCCCAACAGGAAAAGAAAACATGGAAAAGAAATCTGAGCACAAAATAAATTACTCTACTCACAAACAATAACCTCTACTAAAGAAAAAAAGAAAAGCAGGAAAATAGTAGGGGCAAAACAGGAAACACGCAATACCCCGTTCACGGGTATTGGTGGAATTTTCACATAATATTCATCGACTTTCAACAGAAAGGAACAAACCACCTACCTCGATCCTAGGAGATCGATATACGTGAACCATGATGACAGATTCCTCTTAGAGCTACGTAGATCTGAGAAAACGCACAAAACGTTCATCCCACAATAACTTGGAAACGAGGGGGAACCAAGAAACAAGGCTAAAGCAGAAGGGATAACTCACTGCTGTGATTCCAACACAATCGACCATGCTCAAATCGGAAAACGGATGATGGTGCGGAATCTCGGAGAAGAATCAGGTGTACGGTCGCTTCCGGGCGGACGGAATATAGAGAATAAGGTGTTTTTTGGGGTTAGGCATGACCCCGGTCAGTTTAATGAAAAAAAGAAAGTACACGACATGTATTTCTTGAGTACACGGCGTGTAATTAAATTTTCCGTACTCCGAATTAATCGGCCTCCACCTTAGCTTTACCCACCGTGTGTGTGGCCTGGACACGGCCATCACACAGCTTCGAGTCGAGGAAGAGTACATGGTGTGTACTCATAAATTACACAGCGTGTACTTCTAAAATTTCCAGAAAATTCATTTTTCTCAAAAACTCCAGAAAAGGACAAAAAACATACCTGAAAAGAAGATCTGGGTTCTCACAAACTTCCCCCTTAAAGAAATTCGTCCCCAAATTTCCCTAATGAGTTGGAGGAGAAGAAACCCCGAACATCTCCGGCCATTGCGATCATACATTGGCATCCCTCTCCCAGGTCTCGTCCTGTACTTGCCCGTGATACCATAGAACTCGTACCAGAGGAACAGACTGCCCACAGAGATCCTTCGTACTATAATCGACAATCTGGATAGGATGCTCCTCAAACAACGCATCTGTTTCAACTCAACTTCCTCAGGATGAAAGACATGAGACGGGTCTGAAAAGTAACATCGAAGATGAGAGATGTGGAATACGTCGTGCATGGCCCGATACCTCTAAGGTAGCTTCAACCGACAGGCGACCAACCCAACTCTCTCTAAGACCTCAAATGGACCGACGTACCGCGGTGAATGCTTATCATGTCTCTGAATCCTCTTGTGTCCCAACCTTGGTGCGACACGTAGGAAAACCTGATCACTGACCTCGAACTCCAGAGGTCATCTCCGCTGATCAGCATAAGACTTCTGTCGAGACTATGCCATAACCATCCTCTTCTGAATCAGCTCTATCTGCTCTGAAGTCTCCTGAATAAGACGAGGTCCCAACAAAGATGCCTCTCCTGCCTCCAGCCAGTATAAGGGTGATCGGCATGGCCTACCGTACAAAGTCTCATATGGCGCCATCTGAATGGTCGCCTGGAAACTGTTGTTGTAGCGAAATCCACCAAAGGGAAATGCTTTTCCGAAGAACCGCCAATGTCTAGGATGCAAGCTCAGAGCATATCCTCAAGCACCTGGATCATGCGCTTGGACTGGCCATCAGTCTGGGGATGGTATGCTATACTCAAAAGTACTTGTGTACCCAAGGCCTTCTGAAGTCCCTGCCTAAACTGAGAGGTAAAGCGCGCATCTCTGTCTGAAACAATATAGCACATAACTCCATGCAGATGAATGATCTATCTGATTTAAAGTCATCCCAAATCGTCGACACTGAAGGTATCCTTGATCGGCAAGAAGTGAGTAACCTTCGTAAGCCTGTCGACGACCACCCAAACAGAATCGTTTCCCCGAGGTGATATTGGAAACCCGGTCACGAAGTCCATCACAACATCGCTCCACTTCCACTCCAGAATGGGTAACTTCTGTAAGAGCTCCACTGGTCGCTGATGCTCTGCTTTCATCTGTTGACAAGTAGAACATCTCATGAAAAAACCAGAAACATCCTTCTTCATACATGGCCACCAGTATTGGCGATGAATGTCCCGATACATCTTTGTGACGCCAGGATGAAATTCCCAAACAGAGGAATGGAAATCCAGCAACATCTCCTCACGTATGTCTACTAGCACCCATATGCGTCCTTGGAAACGCAAGATCTCATCCTTGCCCACTGTCCATCTAGGAAGAGGGTCCTCTCCTGACACACTCTCCCGCAGGACTAAGCCTTCCGAGTCTGATAGCTGCCTCATCTGTACCTGATCAATTAGTGTGGAGGTAACAACTACAGAAGATAGAAAAGTCTTCCCCCGTCTGTCGTGAACCTCCAGATGCATATCAGAGAACAGATCCATCAGTTTCCACTCACAGCTGGCCTCCTGAACTACCTGAAACCGAGTCCTCTTTCTCAACGCATCTTCCACTGCGTTGCCTTTCCCCGACATATAGGCAAGCTCGAAATCAAAAGACTGAAGGTACTCGACCCACCTGCGCTGCCTCAGATTCAGATCACGCTGAGTGAAGATATATTTGAGACTCTTGTGGTCAGTGAAGAACAAAAAGTGCTCTCCCAGAAGATAGTGTCTCCAACAGCGCAAGGCATAAACAACAGCTGCTAACTCCAAATAGTGCGTAGGGTAGTTCCTCTCATGTGGCCTCAACTGCCGAGACCCGTACGCAACGACTCCATATCCCTGCATAAGTACATCTCCTAACCTGATACCTGAAGCATCACAGTAAACAGTGTAGCCTTTGCCTAGCTCCGGCAAGACTAGTATCAGTGCTGACGTCAACCTCCCTTTCTGCTCCTGAAAGGCTGACTCACAAGAACCTGACCATAAGAACTTCACCCCCTTCTTGGTCAGACCTGTCAAAGGTGCTGCTAAAAGAGAAATGTCCTGAATGAAGAGTCTGTAGTATCCATCCAGCACTTGGAAACTACGTACCTCAAAGACGTTCTTTGGATGGTCCCAAGAAACTACAGATCTCACTTTTTCTGGGTCCACTGATACTCCTGCCTCTGAGATGACGTGACCCAAGAAGTGAATCAAATCCATCCAGAAGTGGCACTTCGAGAGTTTAGCATAAAGCCAATGCTCTCTCAGTGTACTCAGAACGATCTCATGATGTGTGTCATGGTCGTGTAAAGTGTGAAAGTACACCAAGATATCATCCACGAATACCACAATGAAGGAATACAAGTAAGGATGGAACACTCGGTTCATCAGTTCCATGAAAACTGCAGGTGCGTTCGTGAGTCCGAAAGGCATGACTGTATACTCCTAAATAATGTACCTGCTCCTGAAGCCTGTCAGAGGTATATCTGATGGTCTAACATGCAACTGATGATAACCGGGCCTCAATTTGATCTTCGGGAACACCTGGGCTCCTCGAAGCTGATCGAAAAAGTCATCGATCCTCGGAAAAGGATATCGGTTCTTGACCGTCAACTGGTTTAGCTTCCAATAATCCACACAAAGCCGAAGGGTACCGTCTTCCTTCTTTGCAAACAGAACAGGAGAACCCCAAGGAGAAGTACTGGGTCGGATGAGACCCTTATCCTGTAGCTCCTCTAACTTCTTCTTGAGCTCCTGCAACTCAGGTGTGGCCATCCTATAGGGAGGAATGGACACCGATGCTGCTCCTGGAACGAGCTCAATAGAGAAGTCTACCTCACGCTCTGGAGGAAAACCCGAAACTTCCTCTGGAAAGACATCCCTGAAGTGATCCACCACTGGGGGAAAGTTCATCTGTGGAGTCCCCTGGTCATCCAGATAAAGACTAGAAATCTGGGATGTCACCCCTCCTAGCCCAAGATGCTCGAGTCCCGCCTGACTCGCCCGAGCATCCCATTCACCTCTATGAAGGAAAGATTCACCCTCAGGTGAAATGAAACTGACTCTGCGGTGATAACAGTCAACGACTGCCTGGAAGGGAATCAACCAGTCCATGCTGAGGATGACATCATAGCCTGTCATCTCTAAGACATAGAGATCCCATAAGAAGTGATACCCTGCCACCCCGAGAGGGCACTCTCTACACTGGCGTACACTAGATGTCCTCGTTCCCAAAGGTGTGTCTAGTGTCAACATGTCGGAAGAAGAAAAGATGCAGAGTCCAAGGCTCTCCACAACGACAATAGAGATAAAACTTTTCATTGCACCAATATCGAAAATGGATGAAGATAAAACTGAGGCTACTAAAATCGTACCTCGAACAGTAGAAGGGTTGGGATCCTGATCATGATAAGACTGCTCCACGGCAAAAGACTGTCCCATGTCATGGCCCTGTGCCCCTGGATGACCACTCTAGGTTGAACCTCCCTGCTGGTGCTGAGGAACTAGTGGCTGACTGCCATGGCCTCGACCTCCACCTAGGCCCGAATGGTAGGAAGAACTCCAGTTCTCCGACTGGTGAGAAACTGGCGGTGCTTCTCCTAAATGAGGAGTCATGGAAGAACCCCGGTCACCAGATGCTGGTGAGAAAACTTGGCAGAAATGCTGAAGGTGACCCATCTTTCTGCAAGATCGGCAGTCCACGAGGTCCCTCTGGCACTACGGCCTCATGTGTCCTGTCCGGCCACACTTATATCATGTCACCTAGCTGCCTGATGATGTGTCTCGCTTCCTCAAATCATCGCGCGTAGGATCCCTATGTTGCTTCTTACTGTCGTCTGGAGGATAGATAACTCTAGAAGCAGAACCGACCTGACTTGCAGCTCCAGAGTCTCTTAGATTGCGATCTGTAATCAAAGCCTGGTTGACGATGGAAGTAATGGAAGTCAGCTGGAAGATGTTCACTTACGAGCGAATCTCTTGCCAGAGTCCATCCTCAAACTTCCTCGCCAAGAACACCCCACTCCCATCCCGAAGGGGTGTAAAACGCTACAGCCCAGTGAAAAGAGAGGAATACTCCATGAAAAATAGTGTACCCTACTCTAAGCTCATGAAATCCTGGGCTCGATCGGCCCTCAGGGTCTCCGGGTAGAAGTAGTCATAGAACACGCGCTGGAACTCCTCCCAAGTCATAGCCTGTTGTTGACCTGCCTATGAGATCACGTCCCACCACCTCTTGGCAGAGTCTTGGAGCATGTAGGTGGAGAGATTGACCCGCCTCTCTGGAGGCGTCTCCAGATGCTCGAATATAGTTAGCATGGCTTCCATCCATGACTCTGCAGCCTGAGGTCCTCCCTCCCCCGAGAATGTGGGAGGATGGTGCTGCTGAAAGACCCGCGTCAAGTCTACCATAGACGAGGTAGGAGGTGGTGCTCCCTGGAAGGCCAAAATCATCCCCATGAAATCTTCCTTGAACTACGCATTAGTGCCCGCAACTGGTAAAATAACCAGTGCCAAGGCTGGCTTGGCTGGGGGATTGACAGGAAGTCCCTGATCAGCCATGTCTGGCATCTGATCACTACCTGACGACAGACATATGACCAGAGGACGTCTCTGAGGCATAGCTCTGAAAGATCAAAAACACACCTTAGATCAGGAAAAAAAGGACAGAGAACACAATGGTACAAAATGGAAATAGGGGAAGAAAAACACAAATGATTGAAAAACAAGACTACACGGTGTGTATAAAACTACATGGCATGTCTTTTTAAGCCACTGACATGGGCGTGTACTCCTACCCTTTAAGTCATGTACACTTCAAACTACACGACGTGTTGACCCCAACAGACGGCGTGTACTTGGAACAATTCCCCTGCCCGAGTTCCTTACACGGCTAACCCACACAGTCTGACTTAACCCGAGACCACACGATGTGTTCGAAAAAAACATGGCGTTCACTAGACAAGGCTTCGGTGGTCCGTGTTGTTGATTACATGGCCGTCTACACGGCTAGACCTTACACGGCATGCTCCGAGCAAAAATGGAGTGTATAGGTGAAGGAAACACTGTCCCGTGTTGTTCGTGACACGGCCGGGTACCTGGGAAAGACTACACGGCATGTTCCAAACAAACACGGCGTGTGGAAAGGAAGGTAACATCGACCCGTGTTGTTCGTGACACAACCCGGTACCTGTACAGGACTACACGGTGTGTTCCCTAAGGACACAACGTGTTCTACCCGAGCTTCCCCGGTTCGTGTTGTTAGTGACACGACTGGGTACACGGATCAGTACTACATGGCGTGTACCTACCATACACGGTGTGTTCCTAAAGTACCCTTCATGACACCGTGTTATGCTCACACGGTTAGTGACACAGCCTGAAAACTACACGGCGTGTATCCAAAAAGTACACGCCATGTATTCTGGGTTTTTCTGGGCAGTAGCTCAGAAACTGCACAAAATTCCAAAAACACTAAAAACAAGGTGAAAAGTGACAAATTCCAATCTGTGAGGGCCCATAACACCTCAAGAACCAAAATTCGGTGTTTACTTTAAACAAAGAATGAAGCAAACAGTTTTCTAACATAACAGCAGAGAATATATCAAGCAACTATCATAACAACATGCATAATCTACACAAGTTCTATCACAATAGCATGCAATGACTAATGCACCCTAGATGGAATGACAAGAATGCATGGCATGTGATTCCTAAAAGTGTCTATATGATGCATGAGACGATATACCCTCATCTCATCTGGTTGCGACGGAATTAGAACCACAATATCAAAACAGTAATAGCACAAGCCATGTGAATCACTCTAGGTGAAATCAGATCAACTATAAAATCTCAAAACCAGCAAACTACAATTAACGAGGTAGTATGGCCTTTCCCTATACACGGGTTAGCTACTCCCGACCACAGCTTAATGCCAAGTACCGAATCCATCCTATCCCTGGATAAAGTCTCCAAACAGTAAAGCAATAGAAAATAACTCCTTTGATACCACTTTGTAACGACCCGAGTCCGGAGCCCCTCCACTGGTGCCCCGTACCCGGTTCGCCACATGACCTCAAGCGTGTTTCCCCAAATTCCAGAGGCTACCGACTAGCAGCGATGGCCGTGGTAAGTTATTGGGGAAACTATGCCCTCATTCGGTAAGGTATACAAGTTAAGAAAACAACAATAAACAGTGGAAGCAGTAAACAACATGCATAACAACAGAAACCAGACAGCGGAAGCAATGTAGATATATAACTATGATTACAATGATGCAGTAGGTACAAGTATCTAAGGAAAACAGAAAACACAACAACGTGCTGAAATACAACTGAAATGGAGTGAAAAAGAAAACAAAGTAAGATCCTCAGCATTGCGAGCCACGACTCGGTCCCATGCTCCCGAGCTCCTGATGCAGTCAAGATCCTGAAGTAGAAGGGCGCTTGCCCTTATCTATACCTGCATCAACATAGTCTACTTGGGCACAAAAGGATGGCCCAAACAGGGTGTGGGATACAATCCCAGTAGGAAATCACCCAAAGATTTGTGCCTAACATTCAATGAATACATGGTAGTAATAAAATAAGAAGCAATAATAGAAAATAAAAAGCAGCTACAATCCACGGTTCTAACAAGTAAATAACACAAGTAAGCAGTCCGCAACAAGAAGAAAACAGGAAACCCTCTGGGTAGCTATCATAGTCTAACCCCTATGGTTCAACCTCTAAGTACTAGAAACCCTCTGGGAGGCACACACAGTCTCACCCCTTTGGTTTTGCTATGCAATTAAGCAGACTCTCTAGGGAAGCAATCAACGTCAATTCCCCCTGTGGCCTACGTTGTGGATATACAAACTCTCTAGGGAAGCACTCAATGTCAATTCCCCCTATAGTCTCGCATCGTAATTAAAAGACACTCTAGAGAAGCCCTTCCATCGATTCTCCCTTTGGTCTACTACTCTAGGTTCTCACAGTCCTGAGTATAACTAAACATGCTCAGCACATATATATCGTCCAAGTAAACCTCAAGAACTACTTGGATATCAACTAAGGCTCAACAATATAACAAAATAGACAGTTCCACTATCCTACAACAAGGTATGGAAACTAGAAAAATTACCAACAGGCAAAGCAAGCATGACAAAGCAATCTGAGCACAAAATAAATTACTCTACTCACAAGAAATAACCTCTACTAAAGAAAACAAGCAAAGCAGGAAAACAGCAGGGGAAAAACAGGAAACACGCAATACCCCATTCATGGGTATTGGTAGAATTTGCACATAATACTCATCAACATTCAACAGAAAGGCACAAACCACCTACCTTGATCCTAGGAGATCGATATACGTGAACCACGATGACAGATTCCTCTTAGAGCAATGTAGATCTGCGAAAATTCACAATAAGTTCATCCCACGATAACTTGGAAATGAGGGGGAATCAAGAAACAAGGCTAAAGAAGAAGGGAGAACTCACCGTTGTGATTCCAACGCAATCGACCGTGCTCAAATTGTAGAACGGACGGTGGGACAGAAGCTTGGAGAAGATTCGGCCATACGGTCGCTTCCAGGCTGACGAAATATGGAGAAGAAGGTGTTTTGGGGGGTTAGGGGCGACCCCGGTCTGTTTAATGAAAAAAAAAGAAAGTACACGGCGTGTACTTCTTGATTACATAACGTGTACTTCAATTTTATGTACTCCGAATTAACTGGCCTCCACCTCAGCCTTACACACCATGTGTGTGGCCTGGACACAGCCAGCACACGGCTTCAAGCCGGGGAAGAGTACACGGCGTGTACTCAGAAAGTACACAGCATGTACTTCTGAAATTTCCAGAAAATTTATTTTTCTCAAAAACTCCAGAAAAGGAAAAAACGTACCTGAAAAGAAGATCTGGGTTCTTACACAAATAAGATGATGTTAAAGCATGTTGAATAAAAAATAAAGTGCGAGGTAAGGGATTTAGTCTCAATATCCTCTCATTGAGGAAACTTTCTAGGTTATGCACCAATTTTCTTTATATTGAGCATACACTACCCATTTCATATGTAATATCATTAACACTTCATACTTCATGGTATGTTATGTTTCAATTTGAATTATTTCATCCAAGTTGATTTGGATTGAATATTACCAAGTGGTAAGGGACTTCGTCACAATTTATCTTCATTAAAGAATATTGTAATTTTATAAACCTAATTTATTTTATATGGTGTCTATAATGTCCCTTTTACATGTAATTTCATGGTTCCTTAAAATTTCCGAGAATTTTAATTTTCAATTTGAATTATTTCATCCAAGGGGATTTGAATTAAGAGTTAGCAGGTGGTAAATAATTTCACAACTCCATTTTTTATTGGGTTGTATTACTTCTTTATCATCATTGATATTATAATATTATATTAATAATTTATTTTTATTATATTATGTTTTATTTACACTTATTTTATGTTTATTTATAATTTATAAACATAATCGATTAATTTATTAACACTCACGTTAACATTATAATTTGTTAAAAGGTTTATTTCACAATCTGACCTGAAAATTAAATTTTTTATTTCAAAAGAACTTTTAAGAAAAAAGTGGGCAACCAAACAAGTTCAACATCAAGGATCAATGAATTCAGTAGTAAATGACAAAATAATTAAAAATGAGACTAAGATTATTGGAGTCATTTACCTGATATAGTATCCACTGAAGTGTCTTAACCTTCGTATGTGGATCCTCCTTGATAAAATCATCAAATTGATCAACTAGAATTTCCCAAGTCTGGATATACTACTCCACGTATATCTTCTCTTCATTGAAGCCCCGTTCCAAAATTAAATCATGTTGGTCAATCTAGGACTTTTGTTCCTTGTTAACATCTTTCATACCTCTCTTTCAAATATTCTGTTGAAATCCTCCTCTGGAGAATTGATCTGAAAAACCCCGGCTGACACTTCTATGATATAATGAAGAATTAAGTTGAGGTGTTTCTCTATACCCCATCCCCCTTTTCAACCGCATGAACTATCCTTTGGACCTAAAAGGATCTACTCTTGGACTTAATCTTCCCACTATTTAGATCTGATACGTTGTTTCAATCCTAGTCATGAACTATTTGTACACTTTCCTTCTCCTTGGCCATTTTAGCTTTCACAATCTCATTCTAATCAAGATTTTTTATTCTTTAATTTGAATTGATAGAAGTTATTTTACAATTTTCTATTAAACCCATTTAATTTTCTCCACCACTGGTTATTAATGATATTTTCAAGTAATATTACATTTTATAGCCTCTGGAACTTAAAATAATTGATAAAACATTATCAGGAAAATCTAACTTCATTTCTCTCTTTAGTCAGAAATCAATTTTCTTCCAAAACCATTTTTTCTAAAAATGCTTTCAAACATGTTTTTAAACTCTTCCAAATGATTTATTAAAGAATTTTTTAACCATTTTTTATTTTTAAAAAATGATTTGAAAGTAATATTCTTGAATTTTTTTGAACAAGACACTTTTCTAAACTTTTTATAGTGATGAAGGAATATTCTTTTTAACTTGTACAGAATGTATGGAATTACCCACTATCATGACCACCATTTCTTTAAAACCTACTTTACAAGTTTACAAAGATATTATTAAAGAAATGTTTTCTTAATATTCACGAAATTATGAGTTTTTAAAAGTTATTTTCAATGAAGATTATTTATAAAATGTTTTAGGTTTTAGAAATTGATTTTTAAAATGAAAAGGATTTTTTCGACGCAAAAGTTTTTAAATATATTTTTTATGGAATTTATATTAGTCAAGGAAAAAACCTTAATTATTACTCTAATAGATATATGTTGTATTAATACCAACCTTATTCTTCATCTGTATTTTTTTTATCATTTTTCCCAAGTAATGTATTTACATTGACTTTTTTGATTCATTTGAGTTTTCATTAAGTTTTCATTGAAATATTTAATTTCCTATAATCATTGGAAATTAAATTTCCCATAAATATCTATATTGTTTTTCATGGATATTTTTATTTGTTAAACCATATATCATTTATACATATGGTGTTCTACATTGAAATTTATTTATTTATCTCGGTAAATATCAATTAGTCAGTATTCTTTACTCAATACATATATTTGATGATAAAGAACAATGTTTATGAATTAAATCAATTATTAAATATATAAAGAATTATTTGGACATATAAGACATAGGTGGTGTCTAGTTATAGATTTCCCCTTGATGAATCAGTAGACTCATGGGATGAATTAGTTGGCTAGCCCTAGTTAAATGGGTTTTTGACCATCAGTTTGAAATGGCTTGAGGATTGATGTCGACGATAGAGGTATCATGTACCTTGGAAACATGAAATCCAATAATGAATCATTTCCTTCCCTAAAAATTAATTTATTTTTATCCATGATATCTTCTTTATGATATTATATCTAGATACCTTTCATTATCATTTTATTAATTAAATTATATGTGTTTTCAGTTATTTACCTTTCCGTATTGATTCATGATAGCTTCCATTATACATAACACTTACTGAACATTTAAGATCACCGTTGCTTTGTTTCATTTCCCCAGAATCCATGAAGTGTAGTATGAAATATATGCAAGATTATGATAGATGTAATAATGAAATTCTAAAAAAATTATATTGTATTTTTTGTATTCAAATGTAATATGGGAATCATATATATATCTAGTTTACTAAGACTATTATAATATTTGGTCATTTGGGATGTGATTCCTTGTATCTTAGGAAAATGTATTAAAGAAGGCACTATATCTGGGCTACTAATGTTAGGGACACTATAGTTGGTGTCATAAGAAGTTTAGTAGAAATTTTGGGAACTAGATCTTGGAAAATATATATTAAGGAACATAACCATATGATAGAATTCAAGAATAAGTATAGGAGAATGACCTAATTTTTTGGTATGGTATAGATTATATGGGTTTTCAAAGAAAATAAATCCCTATCTAGATACTTAAATTAGATATGGTTCTTTCAAAGATGTACATAGGGGATATAAGTCTAAAATGAAAGAATTAGGCTTGACAAGATCATCACATCATGCATGAAAATAGGAATTACTATGCACCTAGTTTGATACTCCCAGGGGATAGGCTTTGGATAATTAAAATTTTATTTACTAACCATTATGATGTATTTTAGTAGATTAAGATAGTGAATGACCTAGAAAAAACCTAAGGTGTCTTATATTGAAAATAATGTGTCATAATTTATACATCATATAAATGATCATATATTTTTTAATCTATGATTATTTTTTCTCACACTATGATTTTTTGTTTTATTAAATGGATGGAACCTAATGGAATCAATTTAACATTTAACATGAAGGAAAATGTGTTGACTATGAGTAAAGAAATGGGATAATGTTAAGAGTGAAAGATATCATGATTATTCCTAATTAGATATTCCAAAATATTATTAATAACCTGTGCTTTAACTAACTACTAGAATCACCCAAGAAACAATGTAGGAAGATTCTAAGAACTTGAGTGGTGGATAATATAGAGTAAAGAAGTATTGATTTCCTTCATATAAAAAATGTGGAAATAGACACCCAGTAAAGTGTCTCAAAGGAATGTAGAAATGATTTATTTTTTGAAAATAAGGGTATAAACAAAGAATTATAGAGGAAAAATTAAGAGTGTGATGGAAGGAATTAAATCATATTATAAGTATCCATTTATAATTTATGGACTTATATGTGGAGAACCTATTCATTATCCGAGTCAATTACATATTCTAAATGACAAACCCTTGAACAAGGAAGGACACTTCTTAAATAAAATGGATCAATTATTTATGTATGGGATTCCATAATTATATTATATAAGGGTTTTTACCTATGGTATTTTGGTATAAGAAGCCCAAAACATTTAATTATTCTATTAAATTTTAGATTAATACATGTATTCATTAAGTTAATAGTTGTGGATATCATCAAGGGTTAATTATTTTAAGATTTATCATAAGATTAAAGTCTTAAACATGAATTTTTAGGTTTTATATAATGGGAGTGTACCAAGATTAAATAAATTTTGGAGAAATTTATTAAAAGTATATGTTTTAGGGGAAACTTTATTTGGGGAATAATGTATATACATTTTATAGACATAAGTATAAATGTATTTATAACCTTTATGGTAAGTATGATCATTAATGACATTGTAATAATAGTCAAATAATATTATTAGACATTTTGGAAAAGAGAGGTATTGAAAAATTTAGTAAAATTTTATTTAATGATTAATTTATTTAAACTATTTCCATTATATTTTTAGGGAACATTATAAAATATATATTAATATAGTTTAGAAAAAGGACAACCCATTTTCTGGGTGAAAACCCATCACGTTTGGAAAGGTTATGGGGCTTAAACCCATAAATGAAGGATGATAAGGGTTTAGCACATACTAATGGTATACAAGATGTCTTGGTTAATATGTCATTGTCTTTAGTTGAACAATTTTATGGATAAATATTAATTTTGAACTAGTGGTGTTACTATTGAGGTTTAGAGATTACTAGATTATATTGGATAACTTGTGCTAACCATATTGGTTTTGAAAAATAGTTAGAGACACAAGGAAAGAATTATTACTCTTTTATGGATCTTATGATCTATTAAAAGTAAATTTTAGTGCTTCCAGAAAAAAATTCATTTTTTGGATATTCATTTCTTGGAGAAAGGGATGAATTTGAAACTGATCAAAGCATAACCAATGGATGATATTATGATTATGAAATAGAAATGTATCATGGAAGTATATTTCATTATATTCTATAAAATTAAAAGAATTCATAAACCATAGAAAAAGGATCTTGAAACAAAATTATCCAATTATATTCATATCCAATAAATCAGATGATATTTTAAATCATCCAAGATTTATAGTTTTTAGGCCCTTAAATTTCCCTTGATCATTCACTTTCTTGTGATCGATGACCTCAATCACTCTCTATAATTATTTATGATTTTCATTAATATAAAGATCTTCAATTACAACTGATTTACTCCTACTTTTATACCTTATTATGTGTTATTTCATATGACATTGGTACTTAACTTTCTCTCTTATTAATAGGATGTTTTATTAACTATTTTTATAATGCTGATTTTCAGTAAAATAATTTTTAAATATAAAACCCTCGATTACCAAGATCTAATTTAAATTGAGAGCATACAAATTATTTAAGGTGGGAGAATATAACACACCTATATTATTAAATAATAACACTTTATTTTATAGTGCATTTGACACACAACACAGAGCTTATATAATCCATGAAATATATTTCTTTAAATTTAATCACTTCGTTAGCTTGTGGAACATGAAACTAGGAGTTGAAATGAACCATAATAAAGTATATAGTTATAACCTGACCATTAAATTGGTAGGTATGAATATTACTAACTAAATTATGAAAAATATAGTTATGTAATTATTATAAATAAAATAATAATCATTTAAAAAAGAAAGAAAGGTTTTCTAAAGAATTGTATTTTTTAAAAATAGGATTTAGTCGCACTTTGTGCACATATTTTAAATTTTTACCAAATTTGGAAAATTTATTTGAAAAAATAAAATTAATTTTTAAATCAGCATATGATTATTATCTTAGGGTGAATTTTTGGTATTATTCTGAATTGTATCATTTTTTGATAAATAGTGAAAAATAAACAAATTTAATTGCAAACTGCTTATTTGTTTAAATAATTTATAATTTGAAATAATATTTTGAATTTTTTTAAAGTAATTGTAGTTAAATTAAATATAAATTAATCCAATTTAGGTAATTGGGATAATATTTTTGTTGAATTTTGATGTTAAAACTTTGAAAACTTCTGAACATCTTCAATTTGAAAACCTAATATATTATCATATGTGCAGGATTAATTTTAAATTAAAATTTTCCAATTATATGATGTGAATTTTGAAAAATAGATTCCATATTTTGAATTAGAACAATTTATAATTTATAATAAGGTCAACTTAGTTTTTTACCAAAAATAATAGTAAAATAAGTAAAATTTATTTACCGTGTTCAAGGTAAAAATATGTTTTCCTAGGGATAAACTAAAAGGATAAGGGTTACAAATGACCTAAATTTTTTTAAAACACCCATTTCATGAACCTATTTCCATGTTATATCTTCTAGGATAGATATTAGCCCCACTTTTGAGCCTTTTATAATGATTATAACATGGGTTTAATTTAATATTTTAAAAACATTCATGTGTTCCACTCACCTCACTTATAAAAGGACACCCCTTATACTGTCTTCTTCACATATTCAAAACCTTTTGGTTTTCACAAGAACTACCCAAATAACTTTCCAATATCCATACCCTAATCCTAAAAGCCTAATTTTGGGAAAAAATCCAACCAAAGAATGGTTTTGGGGAAAACCAAATGAGTTTACCCTAAGAAGAAGAGGTTAAAGCTTGTTCAACCAAAAGGAAGTGTAGGGTAAGAGATTTTGTCTCTATATCTTTTTATTGGGGCACATTTATATGCTATGAACCAATTTAATTTAAATGGAATATACACTACCCATTTAATATGTAATATCTTGAATAATTCATACTTCATGGTATTTTTTGTTTCAATTTGAATTATTTCATCCAAGTGGTTTTGCCATGAATATTACCAAGTGGCAGGGGACTTCATCTCAACTTCGCTTCATTAAAGAATATTGTAATGTTATGCACCTAATTTCTATTATATTGTTAATATACTACCCATTTGACATATAATATCATGTTTCCAAAATAATAAATGGTATTTTATGTTTCAATTGTAATTATTTTATCCATGGGGATTTTACTTAAGAGTTACCGGGTGGTAAAGAATTCTATAATTGATTTTTTTCATTGGGTTTTTTACTCCTTACTCATCATTGATATTATACAATTTTGTGTATAATGAATTTTGATTATATTATTTTTTATTTTCACTTGTTTTATGTATATTTTTATTTGATACACCTAATTGATTCATTGAATCTTTTTCACTTCAACATTATAATCACTTTAAGGGTATATTTTACAGCTTTATTCTAATAGAGATTATGTATTATTGAATTTTAGTTGAAGGAAATTATTTTATAATTTTATAAAAAACCCATTTAATTTTCTCCTACAATAGTTATAATGACATATTAAAGTAATTATACAATTTTACACTCTCTATTACTTAAAATAATTGAGAAAATGTTTTAGAGAAATTTCGACTTCATTTTTCTATTCAGTGAGAAATTTGTTTTCATAAAAAATAATGTTTTTTAAAAATGTTTTCAAAAATATTTTTTCCTTCTTCCATATAATTTATTAAATATTTTTGTAGCCATTTTTATTTTTATCTTGAAAGGAATCTGCTTATTATTTTCTAAACAAGGCACTTTTCCAACATTTTTACAGTGTAAAAGAAATGTTCTTTTTTTTTGTACGGAATGTATGTAATTATTCTCCATCATGACTATCATTTGTATAATTATTACTTTTTAGGTTTACAAGGATATTTAAGAAGATTTTTTTACAAATATATTTTAAAATCTTAGTTTTAAAATTTTGTTTTTCAAAGATAACTATTTTCAAAATGTTTGATATTTTAAAAATTAATTTTCAAAATGAAAATGATATTTTCCTTCAGAATGTTTCAAAAATATATTTTTATAGTATTTCTATTCATCAATGAAAATAGTCCTTTATTCTTATGATAATGGGTATATTTTTTATTTGTAACATCCTTATTTTTACTATGGATGTTTTATGATCATTTTGACAAAGGAAAGTGCCTACATTCACTTTATTGATTTTTTTCTACAGTCAATAAATTTATATTGAAATATTAACTTTACTATGATCATTGGACATTAAATTTCCACTAAATATCCATATTATTTATCATGGATATGTTTATTTCTTAAATAATATATCATTTCTACATATGGTGTTCTATATTTGATGTAATTTTTTTTATCTGGGAAAATATTGATAAATCTATATTCTTTACTTAATACATATCTTTGATTATAATGCACATTTTTTATGAATTAAATAAATTATTTAATATATGAGTATGATTTTGACATGAAAGACACGGGTGGGGTCTGGTTATATATAGCCCCTCGATGCATCGGTATTCTCATGGGACAAATTTTCTAGATAGCCTCAGTTAAATGGATTTTTACCCATTATTTTTAAAAATGTTGTTTCCAATTCTTTTTTCGGGGTGCGCGCGTCCGTCTTCTTGAGTGCGACAAGAATGACTTTTGTTACCCCGCATTCCCGCTTTCCAAAGGCGGGTGGCATTCTCTCCTTGTTCAGGAACGTCTGCTCCTTGATTGAAACAGGATGATGGCATATCGGTTCTTCCTTCTGTGGATTCCTCCTCGGAACTCATAACCTAGTCTGGGTATCCCTCATAGATTTAATACGTTGGTCGTGAAACTCTTCCTGGTGCCATATTTTCATGGACACCAGTTAATTATGTTGCTCCTGTCAGGAAATTCCAAGGGGTCCGGTCTGGTTAACAACCTTCGGTTAGGGGAGTAGTCATGCTGGGCATCACTGGCATGTATGGATGTTGGGGATTGGTGTTTCTTTCTTCTGTCCCTTATTATAGGGATTCTCGATGGCACGGAAGCCTGAGGCATCACACATCAAACGCGGGGAATCATTTTCCATAGGCATGTCTCTGAGGTTTTCCTCAGCTTCCCATGCTTAACACAAGGTATGCCACGAGTTTAATGTCTAGTGGGGACGAATCTGACTGATCAGAACATAGATTGGAGTGAATCAGATTGAGGAACCCCCTTAGGGGGGGAACACCGATATTGGGACCAACACGTGGGCAGCTCCCAGAATGCTGTGGAGGGGAATGAAGTGGCTTTATATCACCGGGATGTGGTGGCCCAGTTAAGAGTGAGGATGGATGAAAATTTAGGGCTTGAGCATCGAAGAGACTTCCTACGTACCAATCCTTCACATGGATCAAAGACCGCATATTTCGGGTAGCGGGGAAAATAGTTTAAGGTCATGCGGGATGAGGGAATTCGGGGTTTATGCACTCCCAAGGTGTTGGTGAACCAACATGGTCGGAACGACTGGGTGGTGGGCTTGAACCTCATGAAGGCTTCCTATGTACCATGTCTTGACATGCATCAAAGTCCCCGTAATTATAGTAGGGTTTCGTTAGCAAATTTATTTGAATAAGGACCTTGGTCCAGTTGGATGATGGGATTTAACCTCAGGGAGGCTTCCTATGTACCATGCCTTGATATGGATTAAAGACCACATAGTTCAGGTTGGTGTGGGTGTCGACGAACCCATGTGAATAAGGACCTTGGTCAGATGGGTGATGGGCTTGAACCTCATGAGACTTCCTACTGACCATGCCTTGACATGGATCAAAGACCACGTAGTTCAGGAAAGGGGACCGGTGAAACGATGTGAAGGAGGTCGGAATGACTGAGTGGAGGGATTGAACCTCGTGGAGGCTTCCTACGTACCATGTCTTGACATGGATCAAAGTCCCCATAGTTTGGGATGGTGTGGGGCTTAAACTCTAGGTTTCCCAGGGTGTTAATGGGGCTTGGTGCACTGATAGGGAGATGGTCGGGGCCAATGCTTGTTGGGATTGAACCTCGTGGAGGCTTTCAACATACCATGCCTTGACATGGATCAAAGTCTTCATAGTTCGGGTTGGGTTTCGGAGAACTGACGTGAAGATGTACCAGGGGTCAGATGGATGATGGGATTGAACCTCATGAGGCTTCCTACATACATGCCTTGACATGGATCAAAGTCTCCGTAGTTTGGGATGGTGTAGGGCTTACACTCTAGGCTGCCCAGGGTGCTTGGTGAACCGACGTGAAGGAGGTCAGAATGACCGGGTGGTGGGCTTTATCCTCGGGGAGTCTTCCTATGTTCCATGCCTTGACATGGATCAAAGTTCTTGTAGTTCAGGTTTTCAGTTTAACGTCATGTAGGACGAGGGTGAACCGACAAGAAGGAGGTCGGAATGACCGGGTGGTGGGATTGAACCTCGTGGAGGCTTCCTATGTACCATGCCTTGGCATGGATCAAAGTCCTCGTAGTTCAGGTATACAGTTTAACATCATGCTGGATGGGGGTGAACCGACGTGAAGGAAGTTGGAATGACCGGGTGGTGGGCTTGAACCTCGTGAGGCTTCCTACGTACCATGCCTTGACATGGATCAAAGTCCTCGTAGTTGAGGTATACAGTTTAACGTCATGCTGGACGCGGGTGAACCGACATGAAGGAGGTTGGAACGATCGGGTTGTGGGCTTGAACCTCGTGTAGGCTTCCTACGTACCATGTCTTGACATGGATCAAAGTTCCCGTAGTTTGGGATGGTGTGGGGCTTACACTCTAGGCTTCCCGGGGTGTTAATGGGGCTTGGCACACTGACAGGGAGAAGGTCGGGGCCAATGATTGTTGGGATTGAACCATGTGGAGGCTTCCTATGTACTATGCCTGGACATGGATCAAAGCCCTCGTAGTTCAGAAATACAGTTTAACATCATGCGGGACAAGGTATACAGTTTAACGTTATGCTGGATGGGGGGTGAACTGGTGTGAAGGAAGTCGGAACGACCAAGTGGTGGGCTTGAACCTCGTGAGGCTTCCTATGCACCGTGCCTTGACATGGATCAAAGTCCTCGTAGTTTAGGTATACAGATTAAAGTCATGCTGGATGGGGTATACAGTTTAACATCATGTTGGACAGGGGAAAAATGATGTGAAGGAGGTCGGAATGACCAGGTGGTGGGCGTGAACCTCATGGAGGATTCCTACGTACCATGCCATGACATGGATCAAAGTCCTCGTAGTTCAGGTATACAGTTTAACTACATACTGGGCGGGGTATACAGTTTAACGTCGTGATGGACAGGGGGTGTTTTCGTAGTTGATACTTACTCTAATCTCATGTCAGTCATGATCGGTGTCATAAATAAGAGGTTGTAGGGACCCGACGATCACATCGCGAAGGGTGCGTCCGTGGGAATCAAAGAGGGGCTTATGCATTGAGCATCCCATGGTGCCGGGACTTACTCCAGGATTAAGGCCCGATGGCGACAAAGCGTAATGGGAGAGGGGTTTGGGACTCACTCCAGGATGGAGACCCTTTTCCCTATCACGCCCTCTGCTGGCCTCAGCACCGAGGAAGTGAGGAGGAGAAGGGGTGCCACCTCCTACAAGAAAAGATAGGGGATTATACCAAGATGGCTCCCCTTCCTCGTGGAAAAACTCCACTCCAAGAAGGAGGATATCATCCCCTATGGAGACTAGGGGGTGTAGAGAATGTCCTAGGAGGGGGGACCCTGCCTGTGAGGCACGGGGTAAAGTCACAGTTTAACGTCATGTGTTGAGGACGAAGGTGCTTGGCAGTTTAACGTCCTGAAGCTCGAACTAGGTGGGTTTACTCTGCACCCCTAGGACTTACATAACTGGTACCCTCTGCTCCTTGTGGGAGGGAAGGTACCGGCAATGTCGTACTAAGGGGGTGTCGTGAAGCGAACCATCGAGGGGTCCACATTAGCATGGCTATGCAAAGAAGCAATAGCTATTAGCGTGCCTATGCAAAGAAGCATTAGGGGCAACAGCACAGTGGGAGGTATCGTCCAAGGGACTTTGAAGTCACATTGTGCCTACCTGGAGGGTCGCACGGGAAAGGGTTTTCTAGGCAGAGGGGTCTGTGGACAGAGGCCTTGTGGAGATCTATTGTTCTGTGTGGGGGAGGGAACTTGCGAAGGGGTGTTCTTCGCAAAGTGGGGTGCCTTAGCCTTATCATGGGGCGGAGGTGCAACCAGGAGGTGCTTCACGAAGTGGAAGGGAATTCACATAGCACAGCCTCGCGGAGTAAAGGTGCCTCGCGGAGGAAGGTTTCGAGAAGAAATGTGCTTCTCGAAGTACAATGATCCTTCCTTAGAAAAAGGATCAAGTGTACATTATGGGTGCTTCGTGAAGCATAAATGTTTCATGATGATATGAGTCCCCTTGGGGATCCTCTTCCTTCGTGAAAGCCCTTAGGCTTCACGAAAGGCATCCATCTCGGAAGAGGGGATCAAAACAAGACAATGGGGAGGCACTTCACGAAGTGGAAGTACCTCGCGCAGCTCATGGTTCTCCAAGAGGAAGAGTGCTTCGCGATTTGGGAGATGAGAAGATGAAAGGTCAGATTGTCCATCCAGAGAGCTCAGAGGGATCTTGGTATTTATAGGCAAGGGGCGCCACGGAGCAGGGCACACGCGACTTGAAGGGGGTCAGGTAGCTTCACGGTGGGCTTGCGTACATCAACTGGGGTCGCAGAGCGTCCGACCTACATGGATTCGTGGTGGGCACGTGAACGTCAAATGCATTCGTGAAGCCTCCCACTTTTCTTTCTTTACGGCGGGCTCACGAACATCAAATGCGTTCACAGAGCCTCCTGCCTTGTTTGCTTCGCGGCAGCCATGGTGCCGGGGACTCCACGAAACGGCTTCGTGAGGTAGTTTGTGGGGCCATCTTGGGGCCTCTTCTTCCTAAAATATTTTGGCACCAACAAATGCCCCCCCTCAGACTTTGAGCAGTGGAGGGTTTAAGGGATGAAGTCTGAGAGAAATCGCTAAAATCCTCGGCCATTCACAGTGTGGATTCGTGAAGAGGGTGCACGAGGTGGACATGGGTCATGCGGATTGGGCACGCCACAAAGCTTCGCGTGGTCTAGACGCGCCACGATGCACTGAAGGTTTTCGCCTATAAATAGGGGGTTGAACCTATCTTTTGTCCTTTCATTTCTCTACGATATTTTCTTCTTGCGCTGTCAATTCACGAAGCTATTCGTACCCCGTGAGTGATCTCTGCGAATCGAGGCTTCGCGGCGCACAACAAGTCTTTGACTCCAAATTTTCACTTCGCGCTACAGCTTTGAATGCCGAGGAAGTGCTTCCACGAACAGTCTTTACGAGCGGACTTCGCGAACTCACTTTTCGAGTGATCTTCATGAACCATCCAACCAAACTTCCAAGTTCCAGAACCAAATGGCCCACCAAGAAGCTCCCAAGGGGGTCCTTGCGGACACCACTCGGAGGGATGAAATGGAGAACTATTGGGGGCATGGAGAGCTAGTTAGGAGCCACTCAGACTATAGTAATTTGGTGTTGCTGCTATCAGAGAGCCAAAAGAACTATCCGCAGTGCAAGATGTTGCCTCTTTATGGATTCAGGCTGAGGGATGATGTCTTCATCCCTGCAACAAGAAGGGATGAGCCAGCTTACTGGTTCTGGAGTTCGCCGTGCCAGGACCGATGGTTCAGGGTGCCCGATGGTCATGCCCGAGAGGATTTCACACCTATCATCGCTGACTATCTGTACAATAACCTGAACAACATCGGCAGGGGACATTGCAGCCGGAGACATCCCCTCCCCTGTATCAAAGCATCCTCAAGGCGACACTAGGGTATTCGAAGAAGGGGTGGTCTGAGGAATGGAACCTGTGCCAGGGTGGAAATTTCACGGACGATTGGGCTTGGGCCTACTGGGTAGGTGCCTCGTGTGAGGATTTTGGGGCAGTGCTGAGAGGTGTGGGCTTGTATGAGGTAGCATGTGCTTCCCAGTTCGACATCTACCAGCCGAAGCAGTTGATGTCGGAGCTGTTGAGCCGGTGATCACTAGGGACCAATTCCTTTCACCTGCATCATGGGGAGGTCGACATCAGCCTATGGGACATGTATCAGATCTTAGGGGTCCCGATATTGGGGGAGATTTACGACAAATTCCTCCCGGCCATGGGTGTGTGGGAGGATCTGGAGCAAATGCCATGTCTGGCGATGGCACTAATGGAGCTCGTGCTCGGGGAAGACAAGGAGGTCGTGAGGGATGTCCACTTTAAGAACTGGTTCAATAAGTTTTTGAACTTCCTAGAAAACAGGTAGTTCTCGGTGAGGCCTCGAACTTTCCCGAAGGGTGCCCAGAGCAAGGAAAACTCGTACTGGTGGATGCTAGAGGATAGCCCGTGGAATACCTGGGGGTTCAGTGTCAGTACTGAACAACGACCAATATTCAGGCTGGTAGCATTTATCGCTGCCCTTATCTGTGGTTGGATCCTACCGTTAAGGGATACAAACATGGGAGTGCAGCCAAGAACTTTCATCATGGAATCCACTTTAATGACAGGAGGGTGGGTCAACCTGGGGATCCCGATGCTTTCCAAGTTATACAAAATGCTATGGAATATTAGCGAGGGGAAAAGGCCATAAAGGATATGCAGGCCGTTTCACTTCATGTACGGGTGGATGGAGGTGAACATCAGGGGGATCTATGAGTATCCAAACCCCATCTTGCCTCCGGGGTCGAACTTTCATCCCTCGATCTTGAACGCCGTATGGATCATTCCGACCAAGATGACTGCACCATCGATTTTAAACTGGGTGTGGAAGGTGGATAAATTCAATTTCCACCCATTCCCATTACTGATGGGGGCCTTCATGGATGATGGCCAGGGAAAAAAAGAGAATCGATCCTACCTCCTGGCCTTTTGAGGTGGAGTCCTAGTGGCCAGGGTGGACCGCGAGCTCCTTTGCGAGCTGTACACCCCACACTGGTTCGCCAGGAAATTCTGGTGCCTACAGCGGCTGACCCAACAGTCTATCTGGGGGTGCGCTATAAGGAGCACCCATGTGTGTTGAGGCAGATTTTGGCTCATGTTCACACAGTAAGACGGGAAAATGCAGAATGCATTGCCTCTACTGACCACCGTCCTTGGGATGATAAAAGAATACTCCTAGAGCTGGGAGGCAGCCAAATCAGGGGAGATGCTGAAGCGGAAAACCATTCTTTTAGGTGAGGGTGAGCCTCCCTAACCTCAAATCTGAGGTCGGAAGGTGACAAGGGCATCCTGTAGTGGCGGGGCTACTATAGCGGCGGCGCTCGCGCCAGTTGAGGAGGGAGCATCAGCAGTGGGTCTGGCAGCGGCAGCAGAGCCGATGGTCCCAACAGAATAGATCCATCCAGAGGGGCGGCCACCGAGAGGGTTCCATAGGATTTCCACTCAGGCCCTGGGGAAACAGGTACTCCACATTGACATGCCAGAAAATGCTGCCTTTCCGGAGGCCTGGGACATCTGGGAGGTCAGCCGACAATTCCTTGGCCCATCCGAATTATGGCAGCACCTTAACCGCCTCAGGATGGACTTGCTGGGGATAAGACCTATCAGATCCAGATTCGCAGTATTTGAGGCATAGGTGGAGCAGTACATAGCTGATATGGAGGACTTTATCCATTTTCGGGGTGCCCTGCACCCAATGACAGACCGGGTGAGGGTACTTCTAGATCATACGGTTCCCCCACAGCTTTCGGCTGCTAAGTTGAGAGAGTGCTTCCCCCTACCGGACGAATCAGACGAGTCCTCCTGGGGAGACGAGGCTGGCAGGGAGAGTCCGCTGGAGGAGGGCGAAGTTGGCAACTGGTCCTCGGATCTTGAAGATTTCGCAGAGGCTCTCAAGGTAAAATACCAAGTTCCTTATTCAGATCCTACCCTTAGATTACTATAGATTCCTTATCATCATTTGTATGGTGCAGGAGGACATAGTGCATAGACCTCGTTCTCACCCCTCAACGGGCATCATCGCGGGACCTTCAGGATCCATTCCTGGGGCTGCATCAACCTCCACGTCTAGGGGGGATGGGAGTGTCGAGGCGGCTCCCCAAGAGTCTCCAGACCTACCACCATATATAGGGGGCTGCGTCTCGGGGTTTTGACGACATCAGCCCAAGAGCGAGACCAGGGATTCGACCTCTATAAGTCTTCTCTACTACATCCACAACTGTCATCCCCTGACCACATTAACTAACACCCACATCCTTTGGAGTGTACAGTCCTTCAACTGGCTTGGGCTACTGGGCAAAGTTGGTCGGGGCTTCCAGTAGTCCCCTTCCCAAGGGCATGCTGATGGTCATGGAGGTGAACATCTAACCGGACTAAACTACATCGCTTCCGACTACCAGCAGGGGCTCCAGTGGGACTGTGCCTGAGATCATCAAGGTGGAATCTGATGACGAGGATCAAACAAATGATTCAGGCCCTACCATGCTCGATCTGACGCTAGACGTGGAACCAGACAAGGAGTTACTAGGGGATTTCCCTACATATGAGTCGACCAATCACGCTGACTGGGACAAGGAGGCCTCTGACGAGGAGGACAACAAGATAGTCTGTCACCAATGGTGGAAGCTGATGACACGCTTCATCAATGATACCCTCCAAGCGCTATGGTTGAATGAAATGGAAAGACATCATTCGCAACTATGCGAACTGTGTGCTAGGGGAGTGGACAATCGACTCCCTCATATGCTAATCCGAGATCTTATGGCGGAAAAGATTCAGGAGTATGACTGAGGCCTTGGCGTGGGCTAGCAGCGGAGGAAGGCGATAAACATCAAGAGACTCCAGAAGGCTAAAGACGAGGTCCAGCGGCTGCAGGATCGGGCAGACGAGCACCTGACCTCCCTCAAGGCACAATCTGAGCTGATATCATGGCTAAAGGCCCAGCTGGAAGAAGCTGAAGAGGGCCTGAGGCGAGCTTCTGGGGAGATGATCACCATTTGGGCTGATGTGGAGCAGGCCCAGATCACAGCCAACGAATTTCACCCTCTCATTGTTGAGGAGGAACAGGAGATGAACAAGAAGCAACGTCTCTTGGAAGCCTCCAGCCAAAGGGTGGCAGATCTGCAATGTTCCTTCGATGATTTTAATCTGTCCATGGGGTAATTGAACCCCGGGTATTGTAATGATTACAAAACCTTGAACGTACTTTCTTTTTTTGATTGTATGAATGTCGCAGCACGCATGAGTTCCATTGTTCACATTGTTTTACTACATCCTTGTGATGTTCGCGAAGTGTCCAGTGACCATTACCTAAGCTCACGTGGGTTGGGCCCAACGTGAGAAACAAGGTATAGCCACCTCATCACCCCATCCAAACATTGGAGTGGAAACCAAGCTTTGGGAATCCAGGGTTTGGACAACCGGTCCAGATTTTCGGGAAATGGGAGAGACCTGGCTGGAGAATGAAGTTCTCAGAATAGAAGAATTATTGTTTTTTGAGTGTGCTTTTATGCACGAATGGTGTAACGCCAGGGGCACTGAAATCGATCCGAATAGATGGGAATGAGAGGTGTGAGTCACGATACCCAGGATTCGGAACATTGTGGAGTGGCATGACAATAAAGAATAATTGTTGACCACATTTGAAACACAATATTCTCATTTAATTATCCTTGAGTGGGGACAGACAAATAAGGGTCAACTGTTTACCATGTTTGAAATACGGGACCTATCCCAAATGTCATCCCATATTCTTCCGAAACGTTGGCCCATGATAGTAGGCGGGCCATAGGCCGAGCATCCATCATGTTAGTGGGTTCTTCTATACATCCATTAGTCTTCCGGAATGTTGGCCCCGGATAGTAGGCATGCCATAGGCCGAGCTTCCATACTGTTAGGGGGTTCCTCCAGACATGAAAGAGGATGAGGGTTCGAATAAGGGGCACGTAAAGAGTGGAATGTGGAGTGAGGGTTTGTTCGAATAAAATCCAACACTCACGAAACTATGCCACTGTGGTGGGAGTACGCTATATGGGAACATCGGTTTGATCATGGATCATTCCTTCTTTTAGACAGGGACTCTCTGGCGAGGGGTCCGCTGCTTCCCAATATCATTTTGGGGCATCCGAAACTTTTTCGGGGTACAGTTGCAATTACTCGGTTCCTCACGAGGGGTCAGGCCATGTGCCAGAAATGGAGAGGAACAAGACTTGTGATTCCTGTGGAGGGACCCTAGTAGAAATACTGGGGTGTCTCTACATATCCCATAAGTATGAGAATCAATCCATAAGTAGTTCTATAAGCACAATTTAATGTCATGCGGGACGATGAGAAACCTGGCCGCACCAGTACAAATCCTACCAAAAACTACTAAGCCCACATGAGTTGTGCTCGGTGTGGGAAACAAGAAGTAGTGGTAGGACTCTCCTGACACAGTAAGGGGCATGCTAGGATGAAGGACCACTCGGTGAATACTGGGCCAATGATGCTAACCTGTCCATGAAGCACACCTAGACACGCAAAGAGATAAAGCCGAGTATGTCGGAATTCCACTTGAACATGAAGAAGTGGAAATGTGTGAATCATGACGCTCAAAATTTGGATTACAATGATGGCGGTGTGATGATAGAGGATAGCCATTAACTGTGGTAGAAACGCAGCATCCACATCGCATTATCCTAGAATGGGGATAGAAAAATTATGGTCGACCGTTGACCATGTTTGAAACACGGGACCTGTCACAAATGTCGTCAATGATCCTTAGGGATGTTGGCCCGAAATGATAAGAGAGACCTTAGGCATAAAATTCATGGAGATCCCTTAGGCCTAGTATCCATGTCTTCCAAGGGTCCTTTTGGATGTGGAAGGGGATGAGGATCCAAATAGCGAGCTCACAAATCTTAGACATGGAATGAGGGGAATGTCCCCATGAAAATTACACACATCAGGCTCTTTTTCAAAACACGTCTGAATACGGAAACAAGACGTATTAGATAAAGGGGGGGGGGGGGGGTTCGAGTCTCTTCCAATAGGGAGATCTTAGTTTAGGGTCATAGAACTCGAACCATAGGTGGTACGAAACACAGGAGGTACCTGGAAGGGTAACTACAAATCCCGAGGTGAATGGGAACCGGGGGTTTCGACCACCACATTTTCCTTAGAGATGTTTTAGGTAAAGGGACCAAAAACAAGAGTTTATTTGGTCCTAAGGCAAAGTACATAGGCATTCCTACGTACCCCATGAGGATGGGGATCAAGCTGCATGTAGTTCTCGAAGTGGCACGGTAAGATACCAATGTAAGGAGAAGAGGGCGTACGGGCGTGGCCCTCACCTCAAGAGAAGAAGAATTTGATAAATATTGTTTTACTTTAAGGTGAGTGGTTTTTTTGTGAAGTGATAGGCCTAGGGTAGCAGGCCCTGGCATTTCCATAAGAATCAAGCCGTAGTAGGCGTTGACAAATGGTATGGCGAATGACCAATACCCAACGTGATTTCCTCTGTGATGAGGTCATCACAACGCAATGTCGTTTTTCGTCATGCATCCAGAATGATAATATCGTAGTTTTGGGTCATTTGATGGGACTAGGCATGCATTTCAACGTCACATAGCACAGATGTAGCAGAGACGATGCTAGGTGGGGAATGTGTATGGTGCAATAGAACATCCCTGACATGAATGGGGAAATGATCCCACATCACACCGTACGCCATTCTGAGAGGGGAACCTTGGGCCAAGGGGCCCAGATAGGGGTAAGAGGAGAAGGGGAAGGAGAAACTAGCTCCCAACTGAGCTGGACCCGAAGACGAGGCATCCGGTCGGTCCTACATATCCCATGAGGATGAGAATCAAGCCTTACGTAGTTATGAACAAGATCTTAGTTTATGGTCTTAGAGCTCGGACCATAGAGAAGAAAAAACCCTCCAAGTAAGTGCATACCTCAACCTGATCCCTAAGCCCACATGAGTTAAACTCATTGTGGGAAATAAGGGAGGAATATTTCTATTGAAATACCTAGAATTCACGACAAAGGGAAATCGGTGCGGAGCCCCGAATGACGGCTTTTGTCCTCCTAATGTGCGGATGCGCACTGAGGAATAGAACCAAGAGTTTCGGAGTTCTAATTGGATATGATGAGGTGCAGAAGGATGTGAATCATGTAGCTGACATTTTGGGCTTAATGGAGTTGGCGTGGCGATGGAGGATAGCTATTGACCATGGAAGAAACGCAGCATCCATATCGCGTTAGCTTGAAGTGGGACAACGAAGGAGCATCGATCGCTGAATATATTCACAACTTGGGATTTTTATCAATTTTTTGTCCACGAATCTCAGGGGCATTGGAACATAATGGTAGGAGATCCCTTAGGCCTAGAATCCATGCCACTTGGGGCTCGTAATGGTAGGAGAGCCCTTAGGCCTAGTATCCATGCCAATCGAGGGTCCCTTTGGGTGTGAAAGGTGATTGAAGCAATAATGAAGCGGAACACAAAGCCTGAAAGGTGGGTATAAGCATGTACAAGAAGAGTCTAACATTCCAGGTACTAAACTAGAGTACCCTTAGGCACATCGGTGAACCGCTAAAGAGGGTTGACGGGGTGGCTCAGGAGGGAGAGGTACATGGCATGGTCGTTACAGGCCTGGCACAAATGAGGACATAATCCCATACCATTCCATATAATCCCCTCTCTGGGGAAGGGTAGGCCAAGGGGCCAAGGTGAAATGGATATTTCTAGGAGATGGGTCTGGACCCAAAGTCTAGACATTCAGATGGTCCTATGTATCCCATAAGGATTGGAATCAAGCCACACGTAGTTCTTAAGATGCCGTTTAACGTCATGCAGGACGAGGAGGGGAGTAGGATACCCCCAAACAAGGGAGGTGTATGACACAGTGAAAAAACCGACGTGAATGAGGATGTAATCCCGCACTACACCATACACTCCCATGAGAGAGCCTGGGCCGGGGGCCTGAGAAGGCCAAGGGGCCTTAGGCTGGGCCTCGGTTAGGAAGGCCTGACCGGTTTGCAGTTTAACGTCTTATAGTGAGGATGAGGGCCAGGGGTCCGAGAAGGCCAAGGGGCTTGAGGCTAGACCTCAGTTAGGAAGGTCTGACCGGCTTGCAGTTTAATGTCTTGCAGTGAGGACTCGGGCCAGGGGCCCAAGAAGGCCAAGGGTACTAATGGTGGACCTCGGTTAGGAAGGCCTGTCCGGCTTTCATTTTAACGTCTTGCCATGAGGATGAGGGCCAGGGGCCCGAGAAGGCCAAGGGGCTTGAGGCTGGACATCGGTCAGGAAGGCCTGAATGACTTGCAGTTTAACAACTTGCAGTGAGGATGAGGGATAGGGGCCCAAGAAGGCCAAGGGGTCTAAGGCTGGGCATCTGTCAGGAAGGCCAGACCGGCTTGCAGTTTAACTTCTAGCAGTGAGGATGAGGAAGAGGATAAGGTGTCTCATCCGGGGATGTGTACGGCATGGTGAGAAACCTGAAGTTAAGGAGGACATAATCCCACACCATATCGTACAATCCCATAAGAGGGAACCTGGGCTGGGGCCCCAAAAAGGCCAAAGGGCCTGAGAGTTGGCATCACCCAGAGGAAGTTCATCGCTTGGAGATACAACGGGGCAGAATGACCCACTACAATTGATTCTTGGGACATCTTGGGGTGGAACTAACAATCTAGGACAGCTGTTGACCATGTTCGAAACACATCATCTCTATAGTGATCATTCAGGAGAAAAAAATGATCATCGACCGCTGACCATATTCAAAATGTGGGATTTGTATCAATTTGTTGCTCGACATCCTTGAGGGCATTGGCCCGAAGTGGTAAGAGAGAGCTCTTAGGACTAGAATCCATACCATTTATGGGCCCTTTCGAATGGGTAAGGTGAAAAAATCCCAGTCAAGGATTGGGTGAAGAATAGATGTACCCGTCTCTCAAAGAGGCGAACGTCTCCAGGGAGCGGGACGTACGACCAGATTGAGGTTAGCTCAACATGAATTGGGTAAAGAGTGCACCCTCACCATACATCTTGACCCGGGGGGTAGATTTTGGCATTTTTGCTAGGCCAACAAACAAAATTACTGGGTGTTCCTACGTATCTCCATGGTAGGGAATCAAGACATATGTAGTTCTAAGGTCATGTTGTTTAATGCCATGCGGTGAAGACGTGGGAGGATAGAAGAACAAGAGCGTACACATGGTGGGACTGTTATAATCCTCGTATGAGTGGGGTTAAAGAAGCCTACTCCATATCGTGCGAGGATACTCCTAGAAAGCTATACCCAAGGGGGAATAGTCAAAGAGAAGAACTCGGGACTGGGATCAAGATGAGGTGTCTAAGCGTTCCTACATATCCCACAAGTATGAGAATCAAGCCACACGTAGTTCTCAAAAATGTAGTTTAACGTCATGCTGGATGATGTGCAGTTTAAAGTCGTGCAGGACTGGACAGTTTTAGGTCATGCAGGACTGGCATTTTAAGGTCGTGCAGGACTATGAGGCTCAAGAAAAGTATTTCTTGAGGAACTTGGCATTGGTGGGAGGAGTTATAATCTCATAATCCATGGTCACCAAGGAGTATTATCCATTGTGTTAAACCCTATGGACTATGTAAGGTCCTTACTATTTGGGCTCTTACTTGGGTGGTTTTCTACCAGGGATCAGTAGAGCTCGGAGGTCCAGTACCAGGTCGCATTGAAGAAAAGAGTGGAGGTGAACCTTCTTATTGAAGCCTCTGGACATATTATTCTGGTGTCTTTCTAGATTGTGCAGGGCACGGATCCTACTCTCATCAAGTGCATCCAATTCAGCTAGATGGATTTCGGCCACTCTGACTGGTGCCTGCTGTTCGTAGACTGCAGTGCGTAATGAAGGAAGCTAGATTTTGATGGGCAGGATGGCCTCATCTCTGTCCACTAGGGAATACGGGGTTACCTGGATGGAATTTCGAGTCATCGTTTGATAGGTCCAGAGTTCGTTGGGGAGCTTGTCTGGTCAACTATTCCTGTTCTGACGAACCATTTTCTGCAAAATGTTAGAGAGGGTTTTGTTGAATTCCTCGATCTGTCCATTTTCCTATGCATTATATCAGTAGGTATGGTTCAAACAGATATTGTACCTGATGTACAATTTCTTCATCTCGGCTGCTTGAAATTTGGTGCCATTATCAGTGAGGAAGGCGTGAGGAACTCATAACCGATAGATGATATTGGAGCTCACGAAGTCAGTGATGGAACAAACCTTGACTTCCTTGAGCAGAATTTCCTCTGCCCACTTGAAAAAGAAATCCGTGGTGGTCAGGATGAACCTGCACTGGAGAGCTCTCTTCGGTGGATATAGTCCCGAGATATTGAGTCCCCACACCGAAAATGGCCAAAAGTACTTGGTGGAGTGGAGGGGTTCTGGTGGTCGATGCAGGAAGTTAGCATGCACATGGAACGCTTGACATCTCTTGGAAAACTCAATACAATCATGGATCATAGAGGGCCAAAAGTACCCCAATCTCTGAATATGACGGGACATCTTCAACCTAGCCTGTTGAATGTAGTAAAGGATAACACCTTCAAAACTGTTCTTATAGAGGATCTGGTCAAGACTGGGACCACTCTGGAGGGTAAACTGCAGCGCGCGGTGTCGAATTAGCTCGAACTCAGCCCGATCAGCCAGGAGGCAACCATTCTAGAGATACTCGATAAAAGGGGCTCTCCAATTGGGATTCATTTCAACCACTGGATCTGACAAGCCTAGCGGTCCTGATATGGAGGATCCAGTGGTAAGGTGGATTACTCGCATGCCATCGTCATCCTATGGGGTGACATGGGCAATGAATCTTCAGTGGGCCACATGTATAATTAGATCATCATGCTCGGGCTCTGTAAGTGATGCAGCTGGGCTGGACAAATCATTCGCCCAAACATTCTTTGACCGAGGGACATGGGTAACCTCCGGTCGAGAAGAGAACTGGGCCATTAGATAGAGGGTGCGCTCCAAAAATGGTGTGAGATCTGGCTTCCTGACAACATAGCCACCGTTGATTTTCTTGATGACTAGCTCAGAATCCCCTTTCACATGAAAATGGGTAACATCGATCACAAGGGTCATCTCGAGGCCAGTGATGAGAGGCTGATACTCTGCCTCATTATTGGTGTGGCCTTCTAACAATAGGAATGAGTACGGTAGGATAGATTCCACCGGGGTGATGAAGATGATACCCAGGCCCACTCTGTTGAGCCTAGAATCATTGAGCCTCTTACCGGTAGGGCTCCGGGAGGCACTGTCAAAGTGCATCTGCCAACATGGGATGTCTTGATCGGCTGAGAGGATTGCCTCATCAAGAAACTCCATGTCTAGGGACCGGTCTGTGGGTATTGGATGGGTAGCTAGAAAATCTTCCAATTCCTACCCCTTGATAGCATTCTAAGGCATGACCCTGATGTCTAAATGCTGTAGAATCACCGCCCACTGCGCTAGATGTACAGTCAACATAGGGCGATTCAGAATATACTTCAGTGGGTCTACTCGAGAGACTAGCTGTACCTCATGGTGCTGTAGGTAGTGTCACAACTTCTCCACAACAAATACGAGTGCAAGGAAGCTCTTCTCGATAGGGGAGTATCTGGTCTCCGTATCAAGAAGCATGCGCCTGAGGTAGTAGAGACTGTTATCTGCCCCCTCATTATTCTTCTGGGCAAGAAGGGCACCGAGATATCAGTCCAGGGCAGTGACGTACAAGATCAACGTCTTACCAGAGACGGATGGCATCAAAAATGGAGGCTAGAGAAAATATTTCTTGATTTCCTCAAAGGCGGCCTGACACTCTTCATCCCATTCATAGGCGGATCCCTTCTCCATGAGCTAAGAAAAGGTCTTACACTTGCCAGCCATATTCACAATAAATCGGCGTATTTTGGCCAAATGGCCCTGAAAACCTCAAATCTCTCAAATATTGCTTGGGGGAGGCATCTAGGTGATATAATTTATCATCTCTAGGTCAATCTCGATGCCCCGGTATCTAACGACGAAGCCGAGAAACTTCTCAGAAGTGACCTCGAAGGAACACTTCAACGGGTTCATCTTCAGGTGGCAGGAACGGAGGAAACCAAACACTTTCTCAAGGTCCTTGAGATGGTCCTAGAGCTAGAAATATTTGACCACCAGATCAGCCACATAGAATTCTACCAATTTCCTGAGGATTGGCTTGAATATGCAATGCATGGGTCGCTGGTAGGTGGCACCTGCATTCTTCAGGCCAAAGGGCATAACCTGGTAACAGAAAGTACCTTGGGGGACCCTAAAAGTAGTAGATCCTCATCCTTGGGGGCCATCTGGATCTGACTATATCAAGAGTAAATATCTATGAAGGAGAGGGCTTGGAACCCGACCATAGCGCCTATCAACAATTCTGTCACCGGAAGGGGAAAATCATCCTTTGGATAGTGACGGTTGAGATCTCGGAATTCGATATAGACTCTGATCTGTCTGTTATTCTTTCTGACCAAAACAATGTTGTCTAGAAACTTGGGGTATTGGATCTCCTTGATGATGTTGGCTTTGATGATCTTGTCAACTTCGGCCTCAACCTTGGCACCATGGGAAGGGTGAATTTTTCTGGGAGGCTGCTTGAACCTGTGATGGTTTGTCGGGAGACCGAGACGGTGGATGAACAACTGAGGATCTAGTCCTGGCATCTCATCGTAACTCCAGGAAAACATGTCATGATGTTATTTAATGAGGTCCATGTACCGCTGCCTCTCCTCTAGGGACATGGAGGCACTGATCAATGTGGGTCTCGAATCTGCCTCGCTACCAATGTTCACCTGTACCAGTTCATCGACCGTGGTAGAGAAGCCTTCTTCAAAGGCAGGGGAGAATCTTAAAAATCCTCTTCTACACATGCGGAGGAGGGATTCTCAGTGGGTGAGGCTTCCCCTTGGTTTGAGGAACCCTCTGGGAGGCTGGTAGCATCCTGGACAGCAGTGGACAGTGCATCAGGATATTTATGCGCCGCTGAGACCATGGCGATGAAGGCAGTTGATCCAATCCCATCCGACCTTCGTGAAAGAGGGCCACACTTGATGATGTCAATGCAATAGTGGCGCGTTGTCTTGAGACGGTTAGTCTCAAACTAGTGAAACAGACACATATGACGTATTATCGTTTCCATGGGGTGGACATCCCTATACCGTATAGGGGTAGGACGTTCCGGGATCACCTGAGCCTAGTTTTTGTAGGAGTATGAGGTGATTTTCTGCCATCGCGTGGACTTTGGAATATTCCTTCCTCCTGTACCCGAAACAGCAAATAATTGCTCCATATCGGGGGTCGTGGCCTCCAATAGGTGGATTGGGAAAATGTTGGCATCATCCAGACCTGACGAGGGATAGCTTATGACCAGGGCTGGCTCAACCTCACTTGCCAGAATCTACTTATCCTTACTCTTGTAATAGTTAGCATCCAGATAACGAGCTTCACATGAGGATAAAGGAGACACATCACCTTGGAGTATTCCTACTCAACCATTAAGGGAGTACTTGAGGCACTGGTGATATGATGAGGGGACCACCGTATGCAGGTAGAGCTAGGGCCTTCCCATCAATGCATTATACGCGGTGTCCTGGGGGATGACCATGAACTCGGTACTGAAAACTAGGCCACCGAGATGAGTCTTCAAATGGATCTTGCTGACTGGGGTCTTCTCTATCCTGTCATATCCTTGTATCCATAAATTGTAGGGAGTCAGGTCATCCTCGGATAACCCCAGTTTTCGCAGCCTCCGCGTTGGGATAAGGTTGATTCTGGAGCCGGTGTTTACAAGACAGCAGCGAACCTCAATTCCATTGAATTTGATGGTGATGTACAGTGGGAAGATGTGCCCCTGTATGGTAGAGCCTTCATCCTCTCAAGAGAATGAAATGATGGCATGGAATTTGGCAGTCCCAACTGCTTCAGGGTAAAAGGCTTCTGCAACTACTACCTCGGTCTCAAACTGGAGGAGGCTCTTTAAAGCCTCAGCGAGGTTCTCATGCATATCTGACGACAATTGGAGGGATTTGAGGATTTAATACCTTGCTAGGATTCTAGTGAGATGCTTTAGAACATCATACTTCCGCGCCAGATGTTAACTTCTTCTTACAGGAGGACTCTCTAATATTGGAGGCACAAAGGACCCTGTCGGCTGGATCGACGACTGGCTGGTGCTGGGAATATCCCACTGCTCACTAGTCGAAGCCTGAAGAGTAGCCACCAGATGAGGTTTGGGTGCCTAAGGTCGACCTGTAGCGGGGAGAAGCTGGATGCAATATGGCTGAAGTGGCTCTGCCAGATCCAGTAGCACAAATGATGGTGGAGGCAGTCCTGACGACACCAGATGAAAAGGCTGCGAGTACTGAGCTCTACACCGGGCTTGCTGTCTGGTCTCAGTGGCATACATGGCCTGGATGGAGGTTCCAACTAGGGTTCCATGATGACCCATGTAGTCGTAGTTCTGCTGAAGTTGGCGTCGGCTGGTGACGTTGGGAAGGTTTTCCTGGCGTTCTGTCTCTTCGAGAGTCATATAAAGGTTTACCAACTCGACGGTGTTGACCGAAGCTTACCCTTGACTGTCACTCAAAGAATCATCCACCAATGGGTGAATTCTGGGAGGGATCCCCATCTTCAGGGGAATGAATTAATCAAGAGTGCGGGATGATAATGGCATCAGTGGGGAATGTTTCTTCTTCTTGCACCACTGATGCTTGCTCTTCTTGTAATAAGACAACTGAGATGATGATGCAGAGGCGGTGGTTGCAGCTTCTGAAGGCTATAGCTGATTCAGGCATGCCCAAATGATTCCATGGGCATGAGCAACCGTTTTATGAGCCATACATTCATCGTACTTCTGGGATCTACAGCTGGGAACCTTCTTCCACTCACCTTCGTCGATGCTACTGCTTTCTGACCTCACAAAGACACCTGCCACTTATGCCAGGGCTAGGCCTAGCCTGACTATGTTTTTATCAACTTGGTCTTGGAGAAAGTCCTTAAACAAAAATCACTTTTTGAGGGTGTTCCCCAGAATCCGCTGATAGGGGAATTAGTTGGGGTGATCGGTGATATTCGCCTCTGTCAGCCTCCTGCACACAGGTAAGCATACAATCCCATGCTCTAGGGCACTACGGAAGTAACTAGGGACCTGATTCTCATTGAACGAGTATGTATGGTGTCTTCATTCTGGATAGGGTTCCCTTTGAACCTAGCCTTGATGAGGAGCCGAGGGGGCTTGTTAATGAGTTGGACTCGGATTGTCCTGCCTGGGCGGGTGGCAGCGCATTACGTGGAGGCGCCTGCCGATTCTGAAGATGTTGCGGGGCTGGAGGTTATTCCTGAGGCAGAGGTCCTCTGCGAGGCTGCGGGGCTGGTGCTACTAGTAGAAATTTTAGCTGCCTAGGGGCCCTTATCTGGGCCTCCGCAGCGGGCTCAGCTCTAGCAGCTCTCTTTGCTAGGATTGCAGGGGGCAACAGACGTGCCTGCCTGGCCTGTTGTAGGGATTCTTCGAGTTGCTAGGCCTTATCTGAGATGTCTCGTAACCCTTTGGGATAGTTCTGAGTGATCAGATAGGGAACTAGTTTCATCTTGACATTCCCTACGCACATCATCAGCAATTGCTTTTGAGTCAGTGGCATGTCGAGGGAGTATGTAAGTCCCTTCCACCGGGCGATAAAGTCTGCGACTCGCTCCTCAGGCCTTTGTTTGCACTTGAAGAGGTCTGCGATGCTGGTCTTCTGGGTGGTAGAGCTAAAATGGTAGAGGAACTGCCTGCGAAGGTCCTCCCAACTGACCACAGATCCGACGGGGAGCTAGCTGTACCAGACGAATACCGACCCCTCCAGTGTCTGAACAAAACAGCGGAGCTTGGAAGCCTCCTGCTGTGCTGAAGTCCCCAACATGGGATCGTACCACGAATTGAAGTGGTCCAGGTGATGTGGCAGGTCCCCCATCCCGTTAAAGTGGGAGAAGGTGGTATTCCTGAAACCCGGAGGTGCCGGTATATCATCCACCCAGGTCGGGTATGGTTTGCCATCCGGTGGGATTTCCACCTACCGCGTTTCCAATGCCTCAAGGTGGGAAATTAGTGCCTCCATAGAATCATCCAGGTGGGGGTCCCTATGTTGACAGGGATCCGTAACCACAAGTGCGTTTCCAGGCTCATCGACATGGTAGACAGTTTCAACGGCTTGTGGAGCGACTGGTGGGATGGCCAGCGGGGCACCTGGGGGAACCCTGGTTGGATTCCTTCGATTGTCGTGCTATTCGGGGGGGGGGGGGGGTTGGTGAGACATATAGTGTCCTCTTTCCGTAAGTTTTGGCTTCATCCCTTTCAGTGGGAGTGGCATAATCTGGGTTTCCTGGAGGCATCTCTCAGGGGGGAGTTATTCCTGCCCCTACTGCCCTGGCCTGGGATCGCCATAGTCGGGTCGTCGCTCTATCATGCATTCATCCAGGAGTTCGTCGACCAAAATCTTTTTCTCAGAAAGTTGCTAGTGCAACGCGGAATCCTCGGGGTCCTCTTCTGTTTTCTACACTGAGGTGGATGGGTCAGAGTGCTTGATAGCTCCAACAGGCTCTTTTCCCTTATTGACATTCCGGCTGAGTACCGACGACTCAGTGGGCGCAGGGAGACCTAGGAGGTTCCTCTGCTGATGGGTAATCCTCCCCGATGGGTCCAACAGTGGTGGAACACCCTAAGGGGGCAAGTCTCCATCGAGAAACTCCAGCTCGTCCTCCTTGTCCACTATGTTAGTCATGTGGACCGTGACATTTCCCGCGAGCATGTCCTCAATATCGCATAGCGAGTCAGGATAATGTCGGATAGGGCTGAAGAGGAGGGCAGCATACTGCCCCCAACCATGGACTTGCATGTGGGGGGGGGGGGGGGGGGGGTTCTTCCCTGATGATTTTACGGAGTACCTTAATACTATGAACGGATTGCTGCTAGAGGGCCTCATGAAGGCCTGGCGACTCAGGGCGCTGGGCCACCAGAATTGCAGCCACATTGACTAGATGGCACTGCTCGCTGATGTACTCAAAATGTTCTTGGCTCCTTGGATACACCAGGTGATGATGATGGAAACTGAAATGCGTCACCCAGAGGGTGTAGCGAAGACACTCAACTTCCTCTGGGGTGAGGGACTCGGGTACGCGAAAATCCTGTGCTGCTACGGGCCAGAACTCCTCCGGGAATCAGTCCGCTGCACGGATGCTCCAAAAGCTCCTCGACTCAATTTTAGGTTCTGGCCCTTGATTTCCCCACCTGCCAACTGGGGGTGGTTGAGGAACTGGCAGCGGTACTGAGGCAGACCGCTGGGATGACAGGTTGGCCGATGGAGAATATGGTGGAAGTGCCGACTGGACACTGATTCTTGGGATGTCCTCCGAGGAGTGTAGTGGCTTGGACTCTACATCATGATATGACGGCCTGACGACCACCATTCCTGGCTCCAGGGCCAGGTCTTCCAGTGGTGGGTCGTGATGCGGCTCGCCTTCCATTAGTCCCCATATTAGATCATTGTGATCTCTCGTGGAGGTAGAAAGTGCTTCCGGCGTTGATGGTGGTTACTGCACGACCGTAACCTTTGGGGACGCCAAATATTCATCCTCCTGGATAAACCTATGGAGGGAGGTGAGAATCTTGTGGACCTCGCATTTTGGAAGTACCAGGCTGATGTACCTCGTCCCTTCCCCGGCCCTTGACTAGAATAAGCTAGGGGAGGGTTCCTGAGCTGAGTCACACTCTACTTCAGAGTCCGAGAAGCGGACCAGTTTGATCTCCGTTCAGGCCTTACCAGGATTCTTCTTGTGGGGGCGACAACACACCTTCTTTCCCCTGGGTGGTTCCTCGGGACAGGGCTGATTTCCGACATGTGGTCCTTCGGCCGCGCTGGTGCCAGGGTGGAGAGGACTTCCAATTGAGATAGTCGGGGTGCGAGGAGCACCGGGACAAATGTTGAAGGGGCCATGGGGAGGACCTCCATGAAGAGCGCCTGAGTGGGAAAGACCTCTACTGGAATTGACGGGAGCATGGACAGGACCTCCATGCTTAGTACGTGTGGAGCGGGGCTCACCTTCACTCCTCTGGTTATCGGGGTGAGGAGGACCTTCGACAGCTGCGGAGAGGACGTAGGGTGGATCCCCACGTTGGAGAGAGACCAGACCGTGAGGTGGACCCTCATTCAGATTGGGGGTGGCACGAGGCAGACCTCCATACCGAGCCTCGAAGAGGGGAAGACCTATGCTCATAGTGGTGGTGGTACGGGGAGGACCTCCATGTGGGATGGGATCATGGCGGGATGGTTCACGATGCCCCCCGCTCGTGCCTGTGACCAGGAGAGTCGACCAAGCCTTCCCATGGGGCGGTTGGGGCCTTGATCCTTGTTGGGCGTAGGAGCGCCCCTGCTCAGTGTGTGTAGGGACATGATTATATGTGTCAGTGGTGGATCGGGCCATAGTTGCCGTCGACGTTGACGCCCCTTGGCGGGCGTCCTCAGCTCGTGCCCGACACTAGCATCAGTTCAGGCGAGCTGGTGCTGGTGGCGCAGGTGCATAGCTTTCCTGCTCCTTCGGCAAGGCCGAGCAGTGACATTGACACGGCCGGGTGGGGTCCCTTGCTAGGAGCCCCTGGATTGCGACTCTGACTGGGCTAGGCCAGACATTTCCCACCTCATTAGCGTAAGGCAGGGAGTCATGAATGTGTTCCGGGGATAGGCTCCCGAAATGATTGAATATTGGGATGGGGAGCAGTGGCTACCTGTGCGGCCCTCAGGGGCAGTGTTGACGGCAGGGCTAGGATACCTCCAGGTCTAGGCTGGCCATATCCTGGGTCGGTATTTTTCCCTCCTCCTTGTAACGACGTATAAGGTCATTAATCACCTTTTGTTGGATGACATATGATGGGGAGATGGGGCATGGGCACCCCACGGTCGTAGACGCAGATGCCGTTGAGGCAGCAGTGGATCCACGTGGATTGGCTGTGCTGGCGTTGCCCCTGCCCCTGCGTAGGTGGGTGGGTGGTGATCACATTCCCATGGCAGCAACCTGATTCCTAAGAAGCAGGCAGGTGGACTCATCAGTGCTGAAAGAAAAAGAAATTAACAACATGTTCCCTAGTGCCATTCTGTCTTTTGTGGTCCGTAAGCGGGATCGATGCTGACAACGTCGAAAAAGGGGATGACCAACGTTCTACTACCCCAACTTCTTGTAAGTTTCACACCAGTCCCACTATTTTCATGGTGGGACCCAACACCAGATGGCTGGATCCGGTGACACGTTAATCCATGGAAGTCCCAAGAATTACTAATCTTCATATTGAGGAGATGATCTTCACGTTGAGTTCACCATTTATGTTTCCGATGCTCTCGCCGGGGCGCACATGTCCGTTCTCTTGAGTGCGATAGGCATGAGTTTTGTTACCCCACATTCCCACTTTCCAAAGGCAGGCGACATTCACTCCTTGTTCAGGGACGTCTGCTCCTTGATCGAAACAGGATGATGGAAGTCGGTTCTTCCTTCCATGGATTCCTCCCCGGAACACATCACCTAGTCTGGGTCTCCCTCATATATTTAATACGTTGTTCGTGAAACTCTTCCTAACGCCATATTTTCATTGACACCAGTTAATTACGATACTTTTTTCAGGACATTCCAAGGGGTCCTATCAGGGCAGCAACCTTCGGTTAGGGGAGTAGTCATGCTGGGAATCACTGGTGTGTCTGGACGCTGGGGATTGGTGTGTCTTTCTTCTGTCCCTTATTATAGGGCTTCTCGAGGGCACAGAAGGCCGAGGCATCCCACATCGAACACAGGGAATCATATTCCATAGGCATGTATCTGAGGTTTTCCTCAACTTCCCCTGTTTAACACTGGGTATTCCGCGAGTTTAACGTCTAGTAGGGATGGATCAGACTGATCAGAACACTGATTGGAGTGGATCAGATTGAGGAACCCCCTTAGGTGCGGCACAGATATTGGGTTCAACACTTGGGAGGCTCCCTGAATGTTGTGGAGGGGAATGAAGTGGCATGATCTCTCCGGGATGTGGTGGCCCGGGTAAGAGTCGGGTTGGATAATGGTTTTGGGCTTGAGCCTCGAAGAGACTTCCTACGTAACATGCCTTGACATGGATCAAAGTCTGCATAGTTCGGGTAGCGGGGAATACCATTTAACGTCATGCGGGATGAGAGCATTCGGGGCTTATGCTCTAAACGGCCCAAGGTATTGGTGAACCGACATGGTCGGAACGACCGGGTGGTGGGATTGAACCTTATGGAGGCTTCCTGTGTACCATGTCTTGAAATGGATCAAAGTCCCCGTAATTCAGGTAGGGTTTTGTTAGCCATCCGACATGAATAAGGACCTTGGTCCGGGTGGATGATGGGATTGAACGTCAGGGAGGCTTCCTACATACCATGCCTTGACATGGATCAAAGAACACATAGTTCAGGTTGGTGTGGGTGTCGGAGAACCGACGTGAATAAAGACCTTGGTCTGATAGGGGCTGTGCTTGAATGTCGTGAGGCTTCCTATGTACCATGACTTGACATGGATCAAAGATGACGTAGTTCAGGAAAGGGTACCGGTGAATCGACGTGAAGGAGTTCGGAACGACCGAGTGGTGGGCTTGAACCTTAGGGAGGCTTCCTATGTACCATGTCTTGACATGGATCAAAGTCCCCGTAGTTTGGGATGGTGTGGGGATTACACTCTAGGCTGCCCAGGGTGTTAATGGGTCTTGGCACACCGAAAGGGAGATGGTCAGGGCCAATGGTTATTGGGATTGAACCTCGTGGAGGCTTCCTACGTACCATGCCTTGACATGGATCAAAGTCCTCATAGTTCGGGTTGGGTGTTGGTGAACTGACGTAAAGATGTACTGGGGGTCCGATGAGTGATGGGATTGAACCTCATGAGGCTTCCTACATACCATACCTTGACCTGGATCAAAGTTCTCGTAGTTCAGGATGGTGTAGGGCTTACACTCTAGGCTGCCCAGGGTGCTTGGTGAACCGATGTGAAGGAGGTTGGAATGACTGGGTGGTGGGCTTGAACCTCGCGGAGGCTTCCTACGTACCATGCCTTAACATGGATCAAAGTCCTCATAGTTAGGGTTTGCAATTTAACATCATGTAGGATGAGGGTGATCCAACATGAAGGAGGTCAGAACGACCGGGTGGTGGGCTTGAACCTCATGGAGGCTTCCTACGTACCATGCCTTGACATGGATCAAAGTCCTCATAGTTCAGGTATACAGTTTAACGTCATGCTGGATAGGGGTGAACCGACATGAAGGAGGTCGGAACGACTGGGTGGTGGGATTGAACCTCATGAGGCTTCTTACATACCATGCCTTGAGATGGATCAAAGTCCTCATAGTTTAGGTATACAATTTAACGTCATGCTGGACGAGGTATACAGTGTAACGTCATGCTGGATGGGGGTGAACCGATGTGGAGGAGGTCGGAATGACCGAGTGCTGGGCTTGAACCTCGTGGAGGCATCCAACATTCCATGTCTTGACATGGATCAATGTCCCTGTAGTTCAGGATGGTGTGGGGCTTACACTCTAGGTTTCCTAGGGTGTTAATGGGGCTTGGCGCACTGATAGGTAGATGGTCGGGGCCAATGGTTGTTTGGCTTGAACCTCGTGGAGGCTTCTAACATACCATGCCTTGACATGGATCAAAGTCCTTGTAGTTTGGGAATATAGTTTAACGTCATGTGGGATGAGGTATATAGTTTAATGTCATGCTGGATGGGGGTGAACCGACGTGAAGGAGGTCAGAACGACCGGGTAGTGGGCTTGATCCTCGTGAGGCTTCCTACGTACCATGCCTTGACATGGATCAAAGTCCTCATAGTTCAGGTATACAGTTTAACATCATGATGGATGGGGGTGAACCGACGTGAAGGAGGTCGGAACGATCAGGTGGTGGGCTTGAACCTTGTGGAGGCTTCCTATATACCATGCCTTGACATGGATCAAAGACCTCATAGTTTAGGTATACAGTTTAATGTCATGATGGATGGGGTATATAGTTTAACGTCATGCTGGAGGGGGGTGTTGTCGTAGTTGATGATTACTCTAATCCCACGTGATTCATGCTCAGTGTGAGAAACAAAAGGTTGTAGGGACCTGACGACCATGTCGCGAAGGGTGCGTCCATGGGAATCGAAGAGGGGATTACGCGTTGAGTGGCCCACGGTGCCGAGACTTAATCCAGGATGGAGGCTCGATGGAGACAAAGCATAGAGGGAGAGGGGTTTGGGACTCACTCCAGGATGGAGGCCCTTTTCCCTATCACGCCCTCTACTGGCCTTGGCACCGAGGAAGTGAGGAGGAGAAGGGGTGCCACCTCCTGTAAAAAAAGATAGGGGCTTATACCAATATGGATTCCCTTCCTCATAGAAACACTCCACTCCATGAAGAAGGATATCATCCCCTGTGGATACTAGGGGGTGTGGAGAATGTCCTAGGTGGCGGGACCCTACGTGTGAGGCATGTGGTCAAGTCACAGTTTAACGTCATGTGTTGAGGATGAATGTGCTTAGCATTTTAACATCTTGCAGCTCAGATGAGGTGGGTTTTCTCCACAACCCTAGGACTTACATAACCGACACCCTTTGCTCCTTGTGGGAGGGAAGGCATCGGAAATTCTGTACTGAGGGGGTGTCGTGGAGCAAACCATCGATGGGTCCACATTAGCGTGGATATGCGAAGAAGCAATATCCATTAGCGTTCCTATGAGAAGAATCCTTAGGCACAACAGTGCTATGGGCGGTATGGTCCAGGGGACTTTGAAGTCACATCATGCCAACCTAGAGGGTCGCACAAGAAAAAGGTTTTCCAAGCAGAGGGGTCTATGGGTAGGGGCCTTTTGGAGCTCTATTGTTCCGCGTGGTGGAGGGAACTTGCGAAGGGGTGTTCTTCACAAAGTGGGGTGCCTTAGCCTTATCATGGGGAAGAGGTGAAAATGGGAGGTGCTTCACGTAGTGTAAGGGCATTCGCAGAGCACAGCCTCATGGAGAAAAGGTGCCTCGCGGAGCAAGGTTTCGGGATGCAATGTGCTTCATTAAGTATATTGATCCTACCTTAGCAAATGGATCAAGTGTACATGAAGGGTGCTTCGCGAAGCATAAAGTCTCCACGATGACTCGGTCCCCTTGGGGATCCCCTTCCTTCGCGAAATCCCTTAGGCTTCGCGAAAGGAATCCCTCTCAGAAGAGGGGATCAAAACGAGACAATGGGGAGGCACTTTGTGAAGTGGAAGTACCTCATGTAGCTCATGGTTCTCCAAGAACAAGAGTGGTTCGCGATTTGGGATATGAGAAGCCAAAAGGTTAGATTTTATGTCTGGAGAGCTCAGGGGGAGCTCGGTATTTATAGGCAAGGGGCGCCGCAGATCAGGTCTCACGTGGCTCGAAGGGGGTCGGGTAGCTTCGCGGTGGGCTAGCGAACGTCAATCAGGGTCGTGGAGTGTCCCACCTCCTAAGCTTTGCGATGGGCTCGCGAACTTCAAATGCGTTCGCAAAGCCTCCCGCCTTATTTGCTTCACGGCGACCCCACAAATGTCAAATGTGTTCCTGGAGCTTCCCGCCTTATTTGCTTCGTGGAGGCTGCAGTGCTGAGGACTCCACGAGAGGGCTTCGCGAGATAGTCTGTGGGGCCATCTTGGGGCCTTTTATTCCTACCAAGTTTTGGTGCCAACAAATTCCTTGAGGATATATCCTGATGGTAGAGGTTTCATGTTCTTGGGAAACATGATATACAATAATATAGTATTTTACTTATTAAGAACTATGTTATTATTATCGATGAGAAGTTCTATATGATATTATCTCTCGATGAATTTCATTCTCAGTTTATTGATTAAATGGATTTTATTTTCAGTTATTTACCTTTCCATATTGATTATGCATATTAATTCATGATAGATTCCACTATTCATAACACTTATTGATCATTTAATCTCACTCTAATTTTTTCCATTTATAGGAATCCATGATGTGTACTAAGAAATATATGCATGAATATACTCATGGGAATAATGATATTCTTGAAAAAAATTATGTTGTATTTGTGTATGAAAATGTAATATGAGAATAATGTATGTATCTAGTTTACCAAGACTACTAAACTATTTGGTTGTTATGGATGTGGTTGATTTTATATTATGCCAACATATTAATATAGGAACAATCTCCAATATTCTGGGGTTATATTTTCTACACCTACCCAAAATTATGGGTACTTGTGATGGGGTTTTATCTTCCTCAATGTTTAGTACAATGAAGCCTACTGGGAAGATTAAATTTTGGAATCAAACTAGAAAAAACACTAATAATCTTATTGGAAAATTAGTAGACCTATTTGGAAGTTCGACCACCACAATTTTGGGATTTAATTAAACTATCTATAAAGAATTAAATAATGAGTGAGTTATAACTTTAACCGAATCACCTAAGTGAGTATAAAAAATTTATAGAAACCATTGTTCAAGGGATAAAAAATTTCCATGGATCTTGAAATTTTTCAGGTAATTGGGGATGAAAAACTTCTTCTTAAATTGATTATTTAATTCCATTGAATTATTATTTTATATTCACATAGTTCCTTAATGAACATAACATAATTAGGAATTCACTTTTTAGATTATAAGAGCGATATGTTGATCTTATTTTTCTAGAATGTTTTAAGAATATCATGTGATGTTATTTCTTTGGGATCTTCATTGAATATATCATATATGAGGGAAATGGTAGGGGAAGATCCTTATTATCCTTATTTTACCTTTTCTAGGGTTTCTATTCACTCTTCCCACTTTCTCTAACATTATCTTATTCTCCTTTATATTATTCTTCCCTAAAATAGTTTTTTGGGGTCTATATAGTTTTTCATTTTCTACCATTTAAGGTTGATCTTTCTATGATTCAAGTTTAGATGGTGATGGGGTCAATTTCTTTTCCACTTTTTTGGTTACTATGACTAAATTTCCCCTAGGGTTTCGGACTAACTGAGCTATAAAATTTCCTAGTTTTTTGGAAAATATTTCCAAAAGACTACCATGTGCATTCCTTAGATCCATCACTCCATTACTAAATTCATCAACCTTAGTTCCTTTTTTCTACAACACAGGGTTGGTGTATTGGTATAATATTGTTCAAATGGTTAACTTTACTAGTGGGTGGGGGGGTTGTGGTTAATATGACATGAAAATGGGTGGTTTGTAAAGTTATTAGAAGGGTGGTGGATTCTAATTTTACTGTAAAAATGGAGACTATTTCAGGTATTGGGTTTGATAGACTGGTCTATTCTAGTTCTCTTGATTTACAAATACATTTTATACTATGAAGTTATCTATCTATCATAAATTATTCTATGTATATTGTATATTATAGTAAACAAATTCACATATTTCTATACCCTAAACCTCAAAAAAATGATCATTATATTGGTTAGAAGATGCAAAAAAACCCCAAACATGCCTTGATTCTAATTGTTCAATGGATTTCATTAATTCCATTTTTTACAAGACTGGTTAGTTATTCAAGTGTTGAATCCAACAAGGGAGTTGTGTCAAAATATCTAACCACATATAGACCCCTAGTAATTATACCTCTTAAAGAAAACTATTGAGAGTTCCAAACTATATTTTTAATTAGTTCCTTGGCTTCTGTGGTTTATTATTTTATTAAAACTTCTCCCAAGGAAGTATCAATAATGTTCCTATCACTATCAAGCAATACTTGGTTGAAGAAAATAAGAAAATGGTACTCCTTAATGGCTTGATGTGGGAAATTGGCGAAAAATTTATTGAACCAATCCTATAGTCATAAAGAATATCTCTAGATTTTTTTTGATGGCATAGATCACAATCCAAATGGTAGTGATCCTGGCATTAGGGAATATATTTTGAAGGAAGCATCTCTATGGGTCCTCCCAATAATATGCTTATCTTGGTTTTAGGAAATAAAACCACTCATTAACTGCTCCTTCAAGTAGAAAAGGAAATTCAATTCACTTGAATTGTTCTTTTTTCCACTCCGTTGGGATTTAAATTTTAGAAAACAAGTGAAAAATCCACGATGTGCTTATTGGAATCTTCCACTATCAATCCATGAAATATTGAAAGTAATTGAATCAAACTAGTTTTCAATTGAAAATTATTCTGTAAAATAGGGACGAAAATGTAAATTTTTTTGATTCTAAAACATAAGGGAACAAATATCACTTAGAGTTTGGTTGGGGTTGGTATCCATAGTAGAAGACTCAAGTTGATAACTGAATGTCCCACTTTAGTCTATCAATAAAACTTCCAAAAGTTCAGATTATAAGTTTATGTTCCTAAACATAGTTAGTAATGTTATTACAATGGCTGTGTCAATTTAAAATAGTTGGTGATTTACAGACCAGGAAATGAAATTTTAAAATATTTAATTTGTAATTACCTCCCCGACAATGATTCCATGTTTTAGAAACACCATATCATATGTTATGAAAAATATTTTATTTTTAATAGGTTAAATGTAGTATTAGTGGTAACCTAAGTTTGTCTCTATATAGGATTTCTCAAAAATTAGTTATCCCTTTTAGTTAAAGGAAATACTGGTTTTGTTTTATGTCATTATTAAAGATGTTGAAAGTGAAGAGATTAAAGTAAGGGTTTTTAATATAATATGGTTATAGGGAGATTGGGTTAGTTATTTATCTTTAATAATAATTCAATAATATTTTGAAATTATTTTATTCTTATTCTTATTAACTGAAAATTGAGAGGTTCTATAATCATTTCACCTCGTACCCAAGGTGGAATAAATTTGATGAGGATTGATTTAAATAATATCAAAACTTAGTGAATCCCCACTCCTTAAGTTTGAAATGATTAAACAACCAAATATTAGTTAACTATGGAATGATCAAAATGGGTTTTGTGTTTCTTAGGTTACCCATGAATTCTATAATACCCCATATAGAAAAAACAAAAATCCCCAAGCACTTAACCACTCAGATGTTATATTTTTCATCATATATAGATATGTGATGTGTGGAGGGAGATATATGATCATAATACAATGATAATATTTAATAAAAATTATTAAATTACACACAATCATGAATGATGTTAGTAATTTATACTAAACATTGAAACGAGTTGATATAAGAGTGAGTTAAATTTATGAAGGTCAGTACTCAAGAATCCCAATTGAAATCCTTCCTTTACCTGATCACCAATAGGTTCTAACCCTATATATGATAGTAAATAGTGGTTTAGTGGAAGAAAAAGATATTATAATTGAATAAAAATTAGAAAATAATTTAATGAAAACATGAAAATAGTAGAAAAAATGATGCATGATGAACTTACTCATGTTTGGTCTTATCTTCTCTTCTTAGAACCTTAATTTATCCTTTAATCAGTACTAGTAAAATACCCATGATATCCCTATTACTTTAGAATATTTAATATTTATATTTCCCTCAACCATGATCTGGTCCTCCCAAAAATTTGGAACCACTCGTTCAAAATTTCATGACTCCATAGCTGCAATTTATTTTTTCTTTATTAGGATCCTCACACATGACTATTTTTGGCTACATGAATTCCAAAATTGTTCTCTTGGGCTTCAAGATATAGTTTATATGATCCTTATAAATTCTAAAATTCCAAAAAGGGATGATTCTTATGGATTCTCTAATCCTTAAAATAATTATCCAGATAGTGTTTTATTGTTACATGGAGTCTATGATTATGATAAATATACCTTATGGTTAGATAATTCATCCTTATGTTTGGCTACTAATGCTTACAAGTAATCCATGATTATGGGAAGTATTACTTATAGACTTTCATTCTTATGGGGAATACATGATTATGGTTAATCATCTTTATACACATTCCATTGTTATGTGGATCCATGTTTATAATAGATTAATTTCTTACATGATGGAATTGGCTTGAAAACCAGAAGTCATCAGAGATTTTTCTATACTTCATTGATTATCCCATTAGCTTCTCTAAATCTATAAAATGAGTAATTTATAATTCTGACATCGCTCCTGTTTCCAATCTCCTTTCACCATTCCTTTCATTAATCCATCCTCGAAGATGAATCCATAAAAATGTTTCCAGAGTCATTACATTGTAAAATAACAACCTTATCAGGTATGAAATCTATGTAATAATAAAATTAAGATAAATAAGAATCAATAGTAATCCATTTATTTTACACTAAAAATCAAGTAAGTAAATTTAATTTTTAATTTGGACATTTAAAATAATATTCACATGATCAAATGATTTTATATTTTAATTATAAAACTCATTAAAACTAAATTAATTAATAAATATGATGGTTTAAAACTAATATGATATTAAAAAAATGTAATGAATTTATTTCTTATATAAGTGACCATACATGGAAGGATATTTCGGTCGATCCCCCCACTCGTCCCTCTCCTAATTACCCTATAATGAGGCATATTTATTTGGTGTTTCTATGATTATTTGAGTTAATTTATTCCCTCAAGTACCTTTAATTCTTATTTCCCTTAATTTCCATATGATTTTTGATTATTTACAACCAGTTTTGAGTAAAGATTCCACTCAAGAATGGTAGAATCATTTTGAACCCTAGGTGTTTTCATGTGGTGGATAGGGGAAACCGTGAGATGATAAACACATGATATATTTCACCAAATTGTTAAAGGTGTATCACTTAATGGATTTTTCTAATTATTCCACTAAATTAAATTATAATTAGTGAGTAATGGGCTGCTGTATGATTGAGATTTTTTTCTTAGGTGTGATGAATGCATGACACTTTGTAATAGAAAGCTACTATATGAGTTTTTAACCATGGGTGGCTGATCAATGATTTTTTTACCATTATTCCTCTTTGATTTAAATTAAATAATTATTTATAAATTATTATAATTAATTATTTAGAATGATATGGCTTATGATATAGTTTCAGAAGTCGAGTGTGTTGGGTTAAGGTGTGGAAAATATTGTCTACGGATGGTAACTCATATATAGAGGTAGGTATTCCCTAGTAGTTAATTAATTGGAATATATTAATTAAAATAATATTGTGCCTATATTTTTAATGATATAATTGTAACATATAACCATAAAATTTAACATTATAAATGTTAATTGCATACGTAATTTTAAATATATCATATGATAAAAATTATTGGACTCACAAGGAGATTTAATGAGATATTCCCTAGGTGTGGGTGAGGGGGTGAGGGGTGAATCAAGGTATGGAACTCATCCATTCTTCCCACATACCCATGAAACTCTCACTTTCCTGACTGATATTGACTTTACTTGTTAGTAGGGTCACTATTGTGTTCACATGATAAGTGATGATCTGATTAACTGGTGTTCTTATCTTATCCTTATTTATATAAGATAAGTGATCACTCAATCCACATGCACCGATTATCTTTCACTGTAATGTAAGAAAAATAAGCACAAAAAATAGAAGAATTTTACTTTATTCACCCAATTTATTCTAATTCTAAGGGTCACACACTGATGTTGTTTTCATGTGACAAAATCTATGAATAATATTTCATTGGTGGATTTAGGCTAAGTAATTCTTATGATAGGGGTCAATACCCTTACAAGATTTAGGGAAAAATCACTCTCACTCAAGGGTCACTCCATTTGTCCTTTATTTTTGATCACTCTTGATAAGGACAACATCTTTGACACATAGGATAATGTATAACATCACTGTTTGGTTGATGTTTTAGTGACTAGTGTTCATTGATCTTAAAACTACTATTTCAAAACTCAGTTATGAATATCTCCAATGTAGTAACTTCACTTTCCGTATTAAAATATTCTTTAAATAATGCATAATTCCTTTGGAAATATCCTCAATCAATGGAAATTACCCTCTATTTTCTGAAACATCACAGTTTTTTACATCAATTTCACTATTTTAACAAAACATTATGATTTTTAACAAAACATTTCACTTTCACAAAACGCAAAACCTTTCATTGAGATTGATAAAACTTCATGAAACCCTATTGGTCATATTGACACAAGTCATTTCTTCATGAAACTGATGTTCTTGTGAATTGTTCATGCATGAAATACCTTCACAAAACTCTTTCAAAAATTTAAAGACTTAATATGTTCAATGAGCCAAGATTAATTAAATGAGGGTGGTAGGATCATTTATAGACGTTTCTTCCCCTTCCTATAAATTTCTCACTTTCCACCACCTTTCATAAAACTCTTTTTTCTTCTTGTGTAACTCCCTTTATTCACTAAACTACATGGAAAATATTATGTTCATGTACACTTTGGAAAATCATGGCATCATCACATAACTTTTCAAATTCATAAAATCTACTATCTTTGAAAAATATACCTTTGAGAGTAAGCTATTATAATATGAAACAATCTATTTTCATGAATTCAACACCTTTTCCATATTTTGAGGGGGGTATTCTCAAAAATTTATTTTCACGAAACATTTTTATACCTTTCATGAAAATTGTTTACTTATAAAAAACCTTTACTTTTGTATATTTCTTTGAGATGGATTAGAATCCCCATGTTTAAATTTTTTTTTATGTTCACAAGTCTTTTTTCCTTTTCCCTATTTTACTATGTTAAATTCCCACAAGAACACAAAAATTTATAGACCTATTTCATCATGAATACATCAAGGTATTCATAGTCTGGGAACTACTCTATGAACTTGTCCTGATGCAACCTTTTCTAGGTGCTCCTACCTCGTAGATAACTTCAACTCATATATCTATATAATCAGAATCTGTATTTTGGCTCAAACACTACTTCCCAAAATCCACCAATTTCCCTTTATCAGTAACACCACTATATCATGGTATTACTAATATGGTGAAGAAAATGCAACATTCCACATCACAACATGTAAATGGTAACACTACATCCATCACATCAACACACTTGGGTTAAAAATGCTAAGGTAAAAAATCCAAAAAATAACAAATGAAAAAACCAATTCTCATTGGTGTCCAATAAAAATAAATAGTTAAATGTTTTTACACTAAATGAATATTTTTATTAGTTATTTATAATTTTAGATAATAAAATATTTAATGACTAAATGATTGTTATAATATTCCAATTTTATTTTTGATAATGTAAAAATTTTATTTTAAAAGGCTAATTAATATTATTTACACTGAAACAATACTATATTTTTTTTTATTTTTATTTGAAAATATAATTTCTAATATATATAGTGACTTATTATTACAAAATAGATATTTTAATTGGATTACCTAGTAATTAGACAAGTAATATGGAAATTTATATAACTATTTGTTTTGGTTCACTAAAACTAGCTTCTATTTACTTTATGATTACCTATATTCATAGTTTTGATTATTAATAAACTAATTTTCACATAATGATTTTTATTTTGTGTGAAATATTATGTGATAATGTCTTAAGAGTATATGTCACACTTAATGGTCATATTAGTTCCCTAATATGATGAGAACCCAAAAGTGGCACAATATTATTCTTAAATATATGTTCTACATCCAGATGAAATAATTTTAGGGATATAAATGATTTAATCTATCATAGGTGAAGACTCATAGGGATTTGAGTCACCTTCTAATGGTGTATTCCCTTGGTAATTTCTATTTTATAAGATAATGATAATGAGACCATCCAGTAGAAAATACTCATTTTTATGTTTCATTGGATGTTATTATCCATGGATGTGTGTATTTATCCTTAGATATTAATAATATTATTAATGGATATTATGAGCCATGTACTTTTATGGATTGAAAAAAATAGTAACGACATATGTTGGTGGTGAAGTAGGACATGTTGGGTGCATCACAAGTAATATTTCATTAAGGAATAATGTGAGAAATTATTTATCCATTATATTCTATAAGGGAAGTTGATCTCTCAAATCCTTTTATTAAAGTGATACAACATAAATAAATCCATGGCCATGGTGTTTTTTGGGAATGTTTAATTCATGAAAAATAAAAAGACACATAAAGCACTTGGGTTGATGGAAGAAATATGAAACTTACTTTATTATTGATATCATGATAAAGGGATTATATTAAAAAATGTTTTAATATAAGATTCAATTTCATTACGACATTAAATTATTTCTATATGGGCTCCTTGATGTGTTTCTAGATTCTAACCCTGGATTTTGGGCCACTTCGCCTACTACCACTAATAAAGATACATTTAGGGTCACAGAACAAGTGTATATAGAACCTTAGTTAAATTTTAATATTTTTTTTTTTTTTAAATCTTGAGTAAATATTTTTTCCACACACGGTTTAGTAATTGTTTATGTTTCCTTTAAAATATATATTACATTATAAGTTATTTGAGAGAATATTTTTTTGAGAATAAAATTTAATAAATTTTTATTTTCTATTCAGTAAATATAATATTTATTTAATTATTAGTGAATAATTTTTAACCCAACTTGGTTAAATACCCTAATGGGGGGGGGGGGTGAATCATGTTATGAAAGGTTAAAACAACTAATCCTTTTGATATTATTTCATCATCAAACAAAACTCTCTTCTCTCACCTTCCCATACAAAGAATAAGTATAAGTTAAAACATGAACATGAAACAATAATTTTTACTTGGGCCACCCTCAATGGGATACATCCAACTAGAATACAAAGTCAATATGATGATATAACTAACACACTAAACAACATGTTTTTACAAGTTTCAGAGAGGAATCATTGTCCCTCATAGTTTAAAACCATTCAAAATTTGAAATCTCACGACTCTTTATTTTCTAAAGTGATTTTACTACTCCTTCAACAGAATATTATTTTGATTTGAACCACCTCATAATAGTTACACACATGATTGTTTCATGAACTATTGTTTTTTCACATTAAATATAATCCTATTTTCCACTTAGAAATTTCTTTATGGATATTCCTTTCACAAAATATTTTTGTTTCTCTATGGATTAATTAAACCCTTCATGGAGTCTATTACACCACATAAAATGGGTTCACTATAAAAAAATTTAATATATATATATATAGATGAATCAATGTGAACCAATTCTCCCTTGTGTTCTACAGTGCCCCAAAAGAAAACTGCTCTGTAAATAAAACTTCCTTCAGTAACTGAGATCCTTTGAAAACCAACTACTTCACAAACCACTATTTGACTTAGTTGAATTCTTCCAGTGATGTTTCTATATAATTTTTTCCTATTTATCTGATGAATATATTTGGGTTCCTTTATATGGGAAAAGAAACATGAAAACCCCTCAAATATAAATTATTGTTAATTCCTTTATGAAATAGTCTTCATCAAAAACTAAAATCTCTATGTGGTTCACATAGCACATAAACCTCTATGTGATAGATTCTAAAACATCATATCTCCACAAATGATGAACACCCTTCGTAGTGGACTCAAACTCACCACCTTAAACTAAAAACAATGAGAAACCCTTTATGTTTTTTATACAACCTTTTTATTTAGTTGAACTACCTTTCGAATTTTATTTCATGGTTTTACAAAATTACTATATGATTTGCATATAAATACTCATTTGTCTTCAAGTTTCCTCTACTGAAACACTAAAAAACATTGAAGGAATTTCCTCAATTATAATGCAGTGATATTTATTTATTAAATAAATAGTCAATATTCCAGGCCCAAAAAATACTATAGAGGAATGGAGGAATGAGTTTAATGGTCTGGTATGAAATAATATATATTAAATATTTTTTGAATAAATAATATTTCATTTAATTATATTGTTTTGCGCATGTCAAGAAATAATAAAGATAATAATATTATATACATGGGGTTCTTCACGGATTAAGGAAATAATAAGGGAACATGTGCTATTATTATATTCTAACACTAGCAGCATTTAAACCCAATTAGATTATTTCAAAGGTTTGTTGTGATTTTTCGGTTATGCAGAACAATATCTTGAGAATTTTCTCAAACACCTAGAGATCTCCCTATCAAAAAAACTCTCAATAATGGGGGGAGATCCTCCTCCTATATTACTATTGATTATATAGAGATAAAATAGAATCCTTCTTGAATAAATTCTAGGGTAAATCAAAGATTAATGAAACAATATCTAGGATATACCGGTATAGCACCCAGAAATTCCTACTTTGACTTTCAGATGTTTTTGGATCTTGTGTAGATATCTAGTGGAGGGAATATTAACATGATTCCTATAACACAATGATAAGAAAATGTACATATATTGTCAGATTCATCAATGGAGAAAGAATTAATTGCAAGGTAATTATTTAATTTCCTAAATTAATTATAAAGCATTATGTGATGATTCTGTTTTTGGTTCTAAAATTATCTTGATATCAAATCATTGATTCAATTCCATTGTACATAGTTTTTATCATCGATGTACATCTTAGATTAATCATTGATTATGAAAAAATATGAGTTAGGTATACCCCATCCGGCGCTTGTGTGATTCTTAGAACTATCAAGTGGTATCAGAGTGGTAGCATAATTATTTATAATTATATAAAGTTCATTGATTTATTTTCACAAACATTTTTTTCCGATTCGAGTTAAATTATTATTTAATATGAATCACTAGATATTCTATTATTCCTCTTCATTCTCACAAAAATAATAAAAAATTTATTAATTTTATGTATGAAGAAAATTTAAAGAACACATTTGAAGGTGTTTAGGATTCTGGATGAAATTCACTAGAGTACATGACATGTTTCCCATTGGTATATTCCATGTATCGGTGTTTAATGAACCAATATTATTTATTAATTAATTTGAAATTAATTAATTATCTATGCATTAAATATACATGGTGAGTATTTAAATACATTGTGTGTTGACCAAAAAACCATGATCACAATTATCCATACTAAATTATGTGTAAATTTCACTCACAACATGTAGTGTTTTAGTCAAAGACAATACATGTATTTTCCTACACAACCTATATGACTTGGGACCATGTAAATCAGAGACCACCTAAAACGTAGCCCATGTAGTCTTTTACACTTACTATCCACTCTAAAGTAGCAAATGTTTTATTTGATTCTGGATCCACCAACTCTTTTATTTCTAAAGAGTTTTCTAAGGGTATCAACATATTACTACAACAATTAGATGTTGAGTTAGCTGTGACAACCCCTAATGGCACAACAGTCACATCAAAAGTTTATAATTCTTCTCTGATTGATGTTTGTGGGAAAGTGCTTCCTGTAAATCTTGTGATCCTTCCTATAGTGTAATTTGATGTGATTCATGGCATGATTTGGATTTCTCTATATGGAGCTCATATCATTTTCCGAATTAGGGAAGTCACATTTCATATTCTGGATCAATCTATGATTGTCTATCAATGCAAGGATGAACATAACCTTCCAGTGGAAATTTCTTCCATCTTATGGGTCTTGATTACACTAAATGAGGGTTATTTATCTCAAATGGTTGGTGAGAAAGTCATGATTAAGAATATTCCCATTGTACGGGAGTTTGACGATGTCGTTCCGGAGGAATTGCTGGGTCTTCCACCAACTCGTGAAGTCGAGTTTTCAATAAAAGTCGTACCGGGTGCTTTGCCTATTTCAAATACACCTTATAAAATGGCCCCAATTGAGTTGCATGAATTGAAGAATCAACTCCAAGAAAATCTTGATAAGGGATTCATACGCCCTAGTGCATCACCTTGGGGAGCACCTGTTCGGTTTGTTAAGAAGAAGGATGGATCAATGGGACTCTGCATTGATTACTAAGAACTTAACAAGATCACTATCAAGAAAAAATATCCTCTCCCACGCATTGATGACTTATTTGACCAACTACGTAGAGCTCAATACTTTTCCAAGATTTACCTTCATTCTGGGTATCATCAATTAAGGGTCAAAAGGGAGGATATACCTAAGATAGATTTCTGTACAAGGTATGGACACTATGAATTTATAGTGATGCCATTTGGTCTTACTAATGCCCCTGTTATCTTCATGGATCTGATGAATAGAGTCTTTAGAGACTATCTTGATCAGTTTGTGGTAGTCTTTATAGATGATATTCTAATCTATTCAAAGATCAAGGAAGAACATGATGATCACTTGAGAATTATATTGAAGACCCTGAGAAAGGAGAAGCTTTAGGACAAATTTACCAAGTGTGAATTTTGGCTTCAAAAAGTTGCATTTTTGGGTCACATAATCTCAAAAGAGGGGATATCTGTGGATCCAGAAAAAACAGAGGTTATCGAAAGATGGTCGAGACCAACAACAGTAACCGAGATCTGATGTTTTCTTGGTTTGGCTGGATATTATCGACGTTTTGTGAAAGATTTTTCACGATTATCTAATCCACTCACCAGGTTGAATCGAAAAGGAGTTAAGTTCTTGTGGAAGGAGGAATGTGAAGATAATTTCAAGGAGTTGGAAAGAAGGTTATCCAGTGCACCTGTGCTCACACTTCCTTGTAGTGGAGAATGGTTTGTGATCTACAGTGATGCATCCATGAAGGGATTGGGGTGTGTTATCATAAAAAATGATATGGTGATAGCTTATGCCTCACAACAGTTGAAAATCCATGAGCAAAATTACCCAACTCATGATTTGGAGTTAGCTGTGGTAATATTTGAATTAAAGATTTGGAGGCATTATCTTTATGGAGAAAGGTGTGATATTTATACTGATCATAAAAGTTTGAAGTATATTTTCACACAAAAGGAGATGAATATGTGCCAAAGAAGATGGTTGGAGCTGATTAAGGATTACGACAAACCAATTCATTACCACCCTGGGAAAGCAAACAAGGTGGAAGATGCATTAAGTCGACAAGACCATGCTAGCTTATCCATGATGAGGATAAAAAAAGATCCAATATTTATGGATTTACAAAGGATGGATCTTGGAATTATAATGAAAGGGGAAAATCGTATCTTTCTCAAATGAATGTTCAACCATCTATACATGTGAAGATTAAAGAGGCACAGAAAGAAGATGTAGAGATACAAATGAAGGTGAGAAATGTTCCTGAATTCAACCTTGATTGTGATGAAATAATAAGGTTCAGGAATCGGTTTTGTGTTCCTCCCATCCCAGAATTAAAGAAGGAGCTGATGGATAAGGCTCATAGTTCTTCATTCTCTATTCATCTTGGAAGAACGAAGATGTACAGGGACTTGAAAGAGTACTTCTGGTGGGATGTCATGAAAAGAGATGTTGCTGAATATGTCTCTCGATGCTTGGTTTTTTAGCAAGTTAAAGCTGAGAGACAGAAGTCTAAGGGGATGTTATAAACATTACCCATAAAAGAATAGAAATGGGAAAACATCACTATGGACTTTGTCACTGGACTTCCTAAAACATCCAAAGGCAATAATGCTATCTGGGTCATAGTTGATCATCTTATAAAGTTGGCACACTTCATTACTATTAGAGAGGATTTCTCTCTAGATCATCTTGCCAGGATATATGTAAAGGAAGTGGTAAGATTGCATGGAGTACCACTTTCCATATGCTATTAAAATATTATTAAAACTAGCCGTTATGAATAGTAATAACCACTTTTTGAAATTTTGTATATTTCATCTTTCAAAATGGACTTCATTTTTGGATTCGGAATATCGAAATTAGCCTAGGGTGAAATTTTTGTATTTTTCTGAAAACTTTCAATTTTTGATGAATAGTGAAAGCACTGGGTTACTATTTAAAAACCGACTTTTTATTTAAATAATTATTTATTTTATTTAAATTTATTTTAGCTAAAAATTGATACATAATATCTATATAAGTTCAATTCAATTCATTGGAGTCATTTTATAATAATTTTAGATATATAAAAATTTTATTGAACTTTTCACCGTCTTTTACCCACCTCCTTGGAGAATTTCCAAATTCACATAAAACTTAATTTTACCGCTTCTGTGAATGGAATTTAAAAAATCCGAGAGACACAGTTGATGTTACTAAGTAAAATTTGGTTCAATGAGATGAAAATAATTTTTGGTGAATAGTAACTTTTTACTTTTTCTTACAACGATTAAAAATAAATAGAGTAATTAAGGGTAAAAATTATATTATTATTACCCTAACACATGTTCTAATTCTATTGGATAATTCTATTTGTACCAAAAACAACCTTAGGAATAAAATATGACCATTTAGGCCCACTTGGATTAGATTAGGACATTTATTATTAATTTATTTAAAGAAGGGTTAAAATAGTTAAAATCAAAGTTTAATAACTAAATAATTTTTAATATAGAGTTATACATAAGATAAATTCGACTATAAATATTCATTATAAAGCTAAAAATATTTCCTACATAACTATATTTTATTTGTAATTTTTAGACATTAAATAATTTAATTTATTTATGACGCAATGATGATGCAGTAATTATCTTATTAACAAAATATTGACATAATTGATGTTATAAATACCCAAATAAATGTAATTTGAGGATTTTTATGAGTTACAATAATTTTATAGGTTAATATGACATGTTATTATTTCTTTAATTAATTGTTTTCTAACTAATCTTTCTGTAATGATTTTCACAAAAATCAATTACCAAATAGTGTCAAAATTGACATAAAATAGTTTTTAAAACAAATATTATATTATTAATTGTTATTTTATTCCTAAAAATCTATAGTTCCATAAAATGAATTAGATAAGGTTATATATATTAATAGTAAACAACTTGGGGTTATTTTGGATTGTTATGGTAAGTTTATTAACCTTATATTATAAGAAAACAAAAAGACACGGTAAAAGTAAAATTATTTAACTTAAAGTTAAATATAAATTATAAGGTTAAAATAGAACCCTAAACTTGTCTAAATTCTATTGGATGAGAGTATTTCGACCCATCCCCACCTTAGCTTCAAAATAAATAAATTTTGAGCTATTAAAAACCGAATATGACTTTATAATAAAATAATATTTTTAGTTTTTCCAAAAGGTGCCCCTCTCCTTCCTTATAAAAAGGAACCTTCTCCCTCTCTTCCTCACACCACTTTGAGCCTTCAAGCTCGGACAACCCATTCAAAATTATCTTCTCCACTTCCCTAGAAACATCCTAGAGGTCTTGGTCTTCTTAAAAGACCAATTTTAGTGCCCTAAAAGGAGGTCTCAAAGAGGCGGTTCAAAGAAGAGGTAATGTCTGTTACCGATTCTTTCAACTTTATTTCTTCTTCCACTTCTTCTTCTTTAGTTGTTTTATTATGAATTAATAACATCAGTATAAATAATACACTGATATGTTATTATACGTATGAAAAAAACCATATTTCACCATCTATCCATCCTACGGAAAACGAAATCACCGCGCATGCATACGTATGGAATACCGTCTCCACCCCGTGGTGTAATCTATTTTCCACCACCACCTCACTTGGATGGGTATAATGGTGAAAATAAATAAATATATATGACTATTTTAAATTGTTATTGATTCTTAAATAGAATATATACAGTCCAATACAATTGCACGATCATGGGAACGATATCATCGCTCGTGCGTACGTACGGAATACCATCTCCATGATGTGATGCGACTCGTTCTACATGATATTCATTTCATGATGATTATATAAATGAATTGAATTAATTAATATGATATATATTACACTAATAATATTCTGTAAATGAGGTATCTATAACCTAAAAATAATAGTAAGAATTTATTCGACAAAACACGCATAAGAACAAAAAGCAATAAACACCTGAATAACAAGTAAGAGTGAAATATTAATAATAAGAAGCTAAGAATATGACCATATATGATATCATAAAAATAACTATGATTATGGAATAAGTCAATAACATTTTTTAAATCATTATACAGGAGGTTCGGACACTTACGAAGCAAAATCGGACCTAAGGTAAGGGAAAATCTTACAATATCATTTTTATGTGAGACTGTTTATACTTCGGAATTTACTAGGGAATATTTATCATCCACATCCATGTTTCCTGAATATGTAATATTATTTCCATCCACCTACAATTTTTTAAATCCAATTTTACCCTTCAGTGAGTTTTTAGTAAAAGATATGAAAGGAATCTTTTGTCGTTATTTGTACGAGGTACTTTTTGGCTTTTCCAACATAAGTACGAGAAGAATATTTTTTAAACTTATACAGAATGAATGGATTTTTAAAACATTATTTCCAAGAAGCTTCCTTTACAGGTTTTAAAGATTATTTTTAATCAACTTTTTTTAGTTTAAAATTGTATGACATGTTAAGAAAGGAAAAATGTTTTTGAAGTAGAAAGGATATTTTCCTCAAGAATGGAGATCAAGTGTTTTATAAAAATTATTTTCCATCTAAGATAATATAATGTTCTATTTATATACCTATTATTACATTGATTTGATTATGTTGTGATGGAATTTTTTTTATGAATTCCTTTATCTTATATGAATTGTTTTATGATGTCACGATGTTTAAGAATCTAATTTTTTTTACATGGGTTTAGCAATGATGTATGATTTTTGATTTTGTGGCACATATAATAATGGTATCATTATAAAATGAGTGAGACCTATATCTCCCTCCAATGCATTGGGTAAAGATTTATTTCTCATGATATAGACATGGCTGGAACAGCAGGTTAAACCGGTTCAGTGAAACATGACTGAAATGAGGAGTGAACTCAGTTTAGAAATGGGCTTTGTCTGCTAAGATAGTCTTGGCTATGAGTCTTGACTACTAAGAAATGATTCTCTATGATTATGTGTGTATGACACAATGTTTCATGTTTTATTTTATGATTATTGGGATTACATTTCATTACTAGGATTTATCCCATGTTATGAAATTATGATCTCTTTTGTAGGTTAAGATTTCCACAATGTTATGTTCTTATGAATATGATGTGATTGATATTTCTTTTGTTTACCCTTACTGAGAATTTGAGTGCACCATTTTGTATGTTTTCATTCCCCAGTTTAGGAATAAGGTTATTAAGTAGGATATGCCAAAAGTTACTCTATATATGATGAAATAAATGGGAGATAGTGTAGATGCTTTATGAACCAGTTGTTTATGTTTCCCAATTTCTAAAGACACTATACCTATATGGTCCTTTCATGGTTTTTTATATGTTGTAATAAGTGTACTTTAATTTTGAAGTAATAACCATGTATGTAAAGTATGGGTCGTTATAGTTGGTATCAGAGGAAAGGTATAGTCAACCTTTGGAAACTAGGATGTGAAAGCCTTAGTAAGAACCCTAAGGATAAGTCTAAGAATAGAACACGATATTAGTGTTTTAAAAATGGCCATGAATAACCTATTATAATACCTTAAGTGTGAAATTTTATTCTTGATTATGTGGTTTTCCTATTATAATCAGTGTTGCTCACACTATTCTTCTTGGTTTTAGTCAATGGCTGGAACCCGAAGGAACCGTGTTAATGCAGAATGCGACGGAAAATGCAATGATTGTCCCCCCGAGCAACCAAACGTTATGGGAACTGGAATGCGAAATCTTGTAGCCATGATCACACAACTTTCTCAAGCTATGAATTATTTAGGACTTCCAAACGAGAAAAGGAAGGAGCAACATTCTGTTGAATCCTTCATGAGGCAGCGTCCACCTTCATTCAGTGGGTCTTCTGATCCATTAGTGGCTGAACAATGGATTAGTACCACTGAAAAGATATTTTCAGTTCTTCAATGTTCTAAACATGATAAAGTCATCTAGCAGTGTATCGTTTGGAAGGAGATGCTGATCAATGGTGTAATCTTATTAATAATACGAGGCAAAGGGATGAAATTGAGTCCATAGAATGGGATGAGTTCAAGAACTTATTTTTCAATAAGTTCTTCCCTCGAATGCTTTGAACAAATATGTAGAAGGAGTTTCTTGAACTGAATCAAAAGGATGATGAATCTGTTGGTACCTATGAAGGAAATTTTACAAGACTTGCAAGATACGCTTCTGGTATTATTATCCAACTTGAGAGTAAGATCGATCGATTCTTTAGTGTCTTAAAACAAAGTCTTCGAAGGGCATTAGCCATAAGGGACTTCAATAGCTACGAGGAAATCGTTCGATGTGCTCTCAAAGTTGAGATGGATATTGGAGTAACCCATCAGTCATATGGGTTTGATAAGAATAAAAAAATGGAATTAAAAAGAACATCTAAAGAGCACACTGAAAAGAATATGACTTTTCCATTATGCTCAAATTGTGGAAAGAAACATGGATGGAGTTGTCTTAAAGGGACAAGTAAATGTTTCAAATGTGGAAAGGAAGGTCATCGAGCATTTGAATGCCACAATGATGGGAAGAAGATGTCTAGTGATGCGAACAAAGAAAAGGCTACACAGAGTGCACCTCCTACAAATCAATGTTACAAGTGTAAGGAAATGGGGCATTAAGCTAATAAATTCCCTAATCCAAGGGTTGCTAATGATGATCGACACCAACAAACTCTTAAGGCTAAAGACAAAGGAAAGTCACATGCAATTTCCATCAGCGATGTGGAGTACGATAACGAAGTGGTGAAAGGTACACTTACCATCCACTCTAAAGTAGAAAATGTTTTATTTGATTCTGGATCCACCCACTCTTTTATTTCTGAAGAATTTTCTAAGGGTATCACTGTATTACCTCAACAATTAGATGTTGAGTTAGCTGTGAAAACCCCTAATGGAACAACAGTCACATCAAAAGTTTATAATTCTTCTCTGATTGAAGTTTGTGGGAAAGTGCTTCCTACAAATCTTGTGATCCTTCATATAGTGGAATTTGATGTGATTCATGGCATGGATTGGATTTCTCTATATACAGCTCATATCAATTTCCAAATAAGGGAAGTCACATTTCATATTCCGGATCAATCTATGATCGTCTATCGAGGCAAGGATGAACATAACCTTCCTGTGGAAATTTCTTCTATATTATGGGTCTTGATTCCACTAAATGAGTGTTATTTATCTCAAATGGTTGGAGATAAACTCTTGATTAAGAATATTCCCATTGTACGGGAGTTTGACGATGTCTTTATGGAGTAATTGTTGGGTCTTCCACCGAATCGCGAAGTCGAGTTTTCAATAGAAGTCATACCGGGTGCTTTGCCTATTTCAAAGACACCATATAGAATGACCCCAATTGAGTTGCAGGAATTGAAAAAGAAACTCAAAGAGAATATTGATAAGGGATTCATACGCCCTAGTGCGTCACCTTGGGGAGCACCTGTTCTGTTTGTTAAGAAGAAAGATAGATCAATGAGACTCTGCATTGATTATCGAGAACTTAACAAGATCACTATCAAGAACAAATATCCTCTCCCATGAATTGATGACTTATTTGACCAACTACGTGGAGATCAATACTTTTCCAAGATTGATCTTCGTTTTGGGTATCATCAATTAAGGGTCAAAAGGGAGGATATACCAAAGACGACTTTCCGTACAAGGTATGGACACTATGAATTTATAGTGATGCCATTTGGTCTTACTAGTGCCCCTGTTATCTTCAAAGATCTGATGAATAGAGTCTTTAGAGGCTATCTTGATCAGTTTGTGGTAGTCTTTATAGACGATATTCTTGTCTATTCAAAGAGCAATAAAGAACATGAAGATCACTTGAGAATTATATTTAATACCCTGAGAAAGGAGAAGATTTATGCCAAATTTACCAAGTGTGAATTTTGGCTTCAAAAAGTTTCATTTTTGGTTCACATAATCACAAAATAGGGGATATCCGTGGATCCAGCAAAAATAGAGGTTATCGAAAGATGGTCGAGACCAACAACAGTAACCGAGATCTGAAGTTTTCTTGGTTTGGATGGATATTATCGACGTTTTGTGAAAGATTTTTCACGATTATCTAATCCACTCACCAGGTTGACTCGAAAAGGAGTTAAGTTCGTGTGGATGGAGGAATGTGAAGAGAATTTCAAGGAGTTTAAAAGAAGGTTATCCAGTGCACCTGTGCTCACACTTCCTTGTAGTGGAGAAAGTTTTGTGATCTACAGTGATGAATCCAAGAAGGGATTGGGGTGTGTTCTCATGAAAAATGATATGGTGATAGCTTATGCCTCACGACAGTTGAAAATCCATGAGAAAAATTACCCAACTCATGATTTGGATTTAGTTGTGGTAATCTTTGCATTAATGATTTGGAGGCATTATCTTTATGGGGAAAGGTGTGATATTTATACTGATCATAAAAGTTTAAAGTATATTTTCATACAAAAGGAGATGAATATGCGCCAAATAAGATGGTTGGAGCTGATTAAGGATTACGACTGGTCAATTCATTACCACCCTGGGAATGAAAACAAGGTGGAAGATGCATTAAGTCGAAATGACCATGCTATCTTATCCATGAAGAGGATCACAAAAGATCCAATATTTATGGATTTACAAAGGATGGATCTTGGAATTATAATGAAAGGGGAAAAATCGTATCTTTCTCAAATGAATGTTCAACCATCTATACATGTGAAAATTAAAGAGGCACAGAGAGAAGATATAGAGATACAAAAGAAGGTGAGAAATGTTCCTGAATTCAACCTTGATTGTGAACAAATAATAAGGTTCCGGAATCGGGTTTGTGTTCCTACCATCCCAGAATTAAAGAAGGAGCTGCTGGATGAGGCTCATAGTGCTTCATTATCTATTCATCCTGGAAGAACAAATATGTATAGGGACCTGAAAGAGTACTTCTGGTGGGATGGCATGAAAAGTGATGTTGTTGAATATGTCTCTCGATGCTTGGTTTGTCAACATGTTAAATCTAAGAGACAGAAGTCTAAGGGGATGTTACAACCATTACCCATACCAGAATGGAAATAGGAAAAAATCACTATGGACTTTGTCACCAGACTTCCTAAAACATCCAAAGACAATAATGCTATCTGGGTCATAGTTGATCATCTTACAAAGTTGGAACACTTCATTGCTATTAGAGAGGATTTATCTCTAGATCAGCTTGCCAGGATATATGTAAAGGAAGTGGTAATATTGCATGGAGTACCACTTTCCATTATATCTGATCAGGATCAGAGATTTACCTCGAAGTTCTGGTGAAGTCTTCAGCATACTCTAGATATAGATTTTAGTTTCAACACTTCTTATCATCCTCAGATAGACCGTCAGTCTGAGAGGACAATTCAGAATCTAGAAGATATCTTGAGAGCTTGCTCTATGGATTTAAAAGGTGGTTGGGATCAACACCTACCTTTGGTGTAATTTTCTTATAATAATATCATTCACTCTAGTATTCAGATGGCTCCTTATGAAGCTCTCTATGGAAAGAAATGCAGAACTCCAACTTGATGGGATGAAGTTGGGGAAAGAAATCTATTAGGACATGATCTTGTTGATGAGATGGTAGAAAAGGTTAGATCTATTCAACAACACATTAGAGCTGCTCAGAGTCGACAAAAAAGTTATGCCAACAACCGAAGAAAAGACCTAGAGTTTGAAGTGCATTATAAAGTGTTCTTATGAATATCTCCATAGAAGAGAGTAATGAGATTTGGAAAGAAGGGAAAGATGAGACCTAGGTATATCGGTCCTTTTGAAATTCTGGATCGTGTTGGGTAGGTAGCTTACCGATTAGCGCTTCCAACGAATCTCTCTCAAGTTCACGATGTGTTCCATGTATCTCTCCTGAGAAAGTACATACCTGATCCTTCACATGTACTCAGCTCAGAAGTTGTACCGCTGGAGAAAGATCTTTCTTATGAAGAACAGCTTATAGAGATTCTGGATCATAGCGAAAAAGTCCTACGGAACAAGACCACTCGCTTAGTGAAAGTTTTATGGAAGAACCACCAATTAGAAGAACCTACATGGGATCTTGAGGATATGATGAGGGAGAGGTATCCTCATCTATTTGTAATAAATTGACGAATTTCGAGGGCGAAATTCATTTTAAGGGGGGTAGAATGTAACACCCGAGACTTTTATGAGAAATATTTTATTTTTATGTTATATAAATCATCAAAGGGATCTTTTACTACACAAAACACTAGCTTGTCTTGCTTTACACGAAATCAAAACCTTCCTCGATATCTTGCGTCGTACGCAATACCGAGTTTCACTAAACAACGACATGCTATTAAAATATTATTAAAACTAGCCGTTATGAATAGTAGTAACCATTTTTTGAAATTTTGTAAATTTCATCTTTCAAAATGGTCTTCATTTTTGGATTCGGAATATTGAAATTATCCTGGGGTGAAATTTTGATATTTTTCTTAAACCTTTCAATTTTTGATGAATAGTGAAAACACTAGGTTACTATTTAAAAACTTACTTTTTATTTAAATAATTTTATATTTTATTTAAATTTATTTTAGGTCAAAATTGATACATGATACCTCTATAAGTTCAATGCAATTCATTAGAGTCATTTTATAATAATTTTAGATATATAAACATTTTATTGAACTTTTCACCGTCTTTTACCCACCTCCCAGGAGAATTTCCAAATTCACATAAAACTTATTTTTACCACTTCTGTGTATGGAATTTAAAATATCCGAGAGACATGGTTGATGTTATTAGTAAAATGTGGTTCAATGAGATGAAAATAATTTTTGGTGAATAATAACTTTTTACTTTTTTTTAACACGGTAAAAAGTAAATAGAGTAATTAAGGGTAAAAATGATATTATTATTACCATAACACATGTCCTAATTATATTGGATAAGTTTAATTAGACCAAAACAAACCTTAGGAATAAAATATGACCATTTATGCCCACTTGGATAAGATTAGGACATTTATTATTAATTTATTTTAAGAAGGGTTAAAATAGTTAAAATCAAAGTTTAATAACTAAATCATTTTTAATATAGGGTTATACAAAAGATAAATTAAACAATAAATATTCATTATAAATCTCAAAATATTTCATACATAATGATATTTTATTTTTAATTTTTAGACATTAAATAATTTAATTTATTTATTACATAATGATGACGCAGAAATTATCTTATTAATGAAATATTGACCTAATTGATGTTATAAATACCATAATAAATGTAATTTTAGACTTTTTGTGAATTACACTAATTTTATAGTCTAATATGACATGTTAGTATTGATTTAAGTAACTTTTTTCGAACTAAGATTTCTGTTGTGATTTTCACAAAAAATCAATTACCAAATAGTGTCAAAATTGACATAAAATAGTTTTTAAAACAAATATTATATTATTAATTTTTATTTTATTCCTAAAAATATAAAGTTCGAAACAATGACTTATATAAGGTTATATATATTAATAATAAACAACTTGGGGTTCATTTGGCTTGTTATGGTAAGTTTATTAACCTTATAGTGTAAGAAAACAAAAAGACATGGTAAATGTAAATTTATTTAATTTAAAGTTAAATCTAAATGATAAGGTTAAAATAGACCCCTAAACTTGTCTAAATTCTATTGGATGAGATTATTTAGACCCATACCCACCTTATCTTTGAAATAAATCAATTTGGAGCTATTAAAAACCGAATATGACTTTATAATAAAATAATATTTTTAGTTTTTTCAAAGATGCCCCTCTCCTTCCTTATAAAAGGGAACCTCTTCCCTCTCTTCCTCACACCACTTTGAGCCTTCATGATCGGCAAAACCCTACCAAATTATCTTATAAACTTCCCTAGAAACATCCTAGAGGTCCTGGTATTCTTCAAAGACCAATTTTAGTTCCCTAAAATGAGGTCTCAAAGAGGCGCTTCAAAGAAGAGGTAATGTCCGTTACCGATTCTTTCAACTTTATTTCTTCTTCCACTTATTCTTATTTAGTTGTTTCATTATGAAGTAATAACATAAGTATCACTAATATACTGATATGTTATTATAATTATGAAACAAACCTTTTTCACCATCTATCCATCTTACGGAAAATGAAATCACCGCGCGTGCGTATGTACGAAATACCGTCTCCACGCCGTGGTGTAATCTATTTTCCACTACCACCTTACTTGGATGGGTATAATGGTGCAAATAAATAACTATATATGATTATTGTAAAGTGGTATTGATTATGAAATAGTATACATACACTCCAATACAATTCCACGATCATGGGAACGATATCATCGCTCGTGCGTACGTACGGAATACCGTCTCCACGATGTGATGCGACTCATTCTACATGATCTTCATTGCATAATGATTATAAAAATGAATTTAATTAATTAATATGATATATATTACACTAATACCATTCTGGAAATGAGGTATCTATAACCTAAAAATAAGAGTAAGAATTTATTCAACAAAACACGCATAATAAAAAAAAGCAATAAACACCTGAATAACAAGTAACAATGAAATATTACTAATAAGAAGCAAAGAATATGACCATATATTATATCATAAAAATAATTATGATTCTGTAATAAGTCAATAACATTGTTTAAATCATTATACTGGAGGTTCGGACACTTACGAAGCAAAATCGGACCTAATGTAAGGGAAAATCTCACAATCTCATTTTTATGCAAGATTGTTTATACTTCAGAAATTACTGGGGAATATTTATCATCCACATCCATGTTTCCTCAATATGAAATATTATTTCCCTCCACCTACAATTTTTTAAATCCAATTTTACCCTTCGGTGAGTTTTTAGTAAATGATATGAAAGGAATCTTTTGTCGTTATTCGTACGAGGTACTTTTTGACTTTTCCGACATAAGTATGAGAAGAATGTTTTTTTAACTTATATGACATGAATGGATTTTTAAAACATTATTTCAAAGAAGATTCCTTTACAATTTTTTAAGTTTATTTTTAATCAACTTCTTTTAGTTTAAAATTTTATGACATGTTAAGAAAGGAAAAATGTTTTTGAAGTAGAACGGATATTTTCCTCAAGAATGGAGTTCAAGTGTTTTATCAAAATTATTTTACATCTAAGATAATATAGGGTTTTGTTTCTACCCCTATTATTACATTGATTTGATTATGTTGTGATAGAATTAGTTTTATAAATTCCTTTATCTTATATGAATTTTTTTATGATGTCACGATGTTTAAGAATCCCATTTTTATTACATGGGTTATGCAATGATGTATGATTTTTGATTTTGTGACCCACATAAGAATGGTATCATTATGAGATGGGTGGGACCTATATCTCCCTCCAATGCATTGGATAAAGATTTATATCTCATGATATAGACATGGCTGGAATGGCAGGTTAAACCAGTTCAGTGAAACAGGACTGAAACGAGGAGTGAACTCGGTTCAGAAATGGACTTTGTCCGCTAAGATAGTCTTGGATATGAGTCTTGACTACTAATAAATGATTCTATATGATTATGTGTGTATGCCACAAAGTTTCATGTTTTAATTTATGATTATTGGGATTAAATTTCATTACTATGATTTATCCCATATTATGAAATTATGATCTCTTTTGCAGGTTAAGATTTCCAAAATGTTATGTTCTTATGAATATGATGTGATTGATATTTCTTTTGTTTACCCTTACTGAGCATTTGAGCTCACCCTTTTGTATGTATTCTTTCCCCAGGTCAGTAATAAGGTTATTACGTAGGATATTCCAAAAGGGACTCTAGATATGATGAAATAAATGGGAAACAGTGTTGATGCTTTATGAACCAGTTGTTTATGTTTCCCAGTTTTTAAAGACACTATACCTATATGGTCCTTTCATGGTTTTGTTATATTTTGTAATAAGTGTACTTCAATTTTGAAGTAATAACCATGTATTTAAATTATGGGTCGTTGTAACCTAAGTTGGGGTGCTTTCAATTATCGGTGAATTCTAATTCGATTTTTTCCATTGCCATAACATAGTTCACATAATGTGTTGATTTATTATGAAATAATTGGTGTAATTAATAGTAAAGGGTTCAAGATATCCAATTTAAGGATTTTGGGATTGGGGAGTCCACTCAAACAATCAAGTAACCTTGAGATAAAGATGTTGAAAATTTCAATGCTTACCTAAAACCCTTCAAAAAAAAATTTAGGGAAAAGTATAGGTTGTGAGAATATTAATACAGGTCCTTTACATTAGAATGTAAAAGAAATATGATGTTACAAAGATAATGGTGAATAATATTGATTTTATATAAAATAATAGGGAATATTAATAAATAAATTTTTTATTTTTTACCTTTATTAGATAATGTACTAAAATTATAATATTATAAATTGTGTAAATGATATTAAATTTGAATTCAAATATAAAATTGTGATCTATACTTCAGAAGGATAATATTCTCACTAAAAATAAGTTCCAATAATGGAAAATGTGCTTAAGTGTTATCCTTTGAAATGAAAGGAGATTAAATGTGATAGAAAACCCTATTATTGAATCCCCTGGATGAAATGATAACGATGAAGCGTTATCTCTCTACAAGAAATTTTTTGATGATACCACATATGTACAATGTTTCATTTTATTATCCATGATCCATGAGATTCTAAATATATATGAGGAGATGTATTAATATATAATGATATCTCACCTTTATTGATCTTTATAAATATAAGTATGAACCAAGAGATATACAAGATCTCCAATGAACAGTTTACATGAATTCATGTAGAGTTGGTGCTAACTAGGCCTCATGTTGTCAAGCTTATTAGCTACATTAAATACTTTTTCACCTAGGACACTGAATTACTAGAAGATTTGTGAATATATGTCATCTTTTCCTCTTTAACCAAGTTATTCTATATATTAGTTTTTAATTATAACATGATAAATAATGATTAGAGTATTTAGAAACTTCTTACACTCATTCTACAAGTTTAAATGGAAATAGGGAGTGAAAAAACCAAAATCCATATGGTGAATAAAAAATCAAGAACAATATAAAGGGGAAAAAGACTCATAGAAAGTCTAAATATTCTGAGAACCATCCTTCCATGAAGATAATTATGGAATCTCACCATTTTATTACATAAAATGTTCATTACATTTTACGAAATAGAAGATCTTTTAATGTTTAGTTTCTTAGAAACAAGGTACATTAAATAGAAATGACAAAAAAAATTTCTAATACACTTGAAAGGATTAATAACAGGTTCATACTAAGTAAAATTAATGTATCTAATAAATAGGGGACATACATCAAAGGAAAGGGTGAGCATGAGACCCAGTAAGGGAAAACAAGGAAAATAATTTACTTGTGATCTTGAGGAAAAATCAATAAGAACTTGAGGATTATCATAAAATAATAAGAATGCGGAATATCATAATAATTAGAACATGAATCATAACATGTAAATTTGGAAACAACATTTAAATTATACATTCATATTCATATCACCAAGGTTTTTCACTGAGGTGTTATAAAAAATACCAAGGTTATTCACCAAGGTATCGTAAAACATGTCATCTTTAGAGATTAAATTCTTTACTGAATTCATTGGCATGATCTCAGTGGATACTATAAATACGTATTCATTATCATTCAATAAAAATATATCATAATAAATCATTTCATAACTAACCCATGCAGTATAAAAGAAAATTAGTTTCATGTCAAAATCACAATGTTTTAAAAGTGATTTAAAAACATGATCATTATGTCAGTTTTAACCCACAGATAGGAAATAATAGTTTTATGTATTTCATTAATAGAATAAAATAAATTATTTTTAAATATTTTTTTTAATAAAAATAGAAAATAAAGAGGTTTGGGTATTCACACAATAAAAATAAAAGGTCATTTCTTGAAGATAAGAGATAAATTTTGAAAAGTAAAATTGAGAGCATAACGGGTCTAAAAGTGGTTTTATAAAATATTAAAAAGAGGGGGAAATGGGTATCCAAATTATAAAACTTAATTTTTTATTAATTTAATAAATAAAAAGGAAATAATAAAGACTTTAAATAATATTTAGAATACATATACAAAAATGGGTTCTTTAAATGAAGAGAAAATAAGGATATTTCCTTTACCTTGAAGAGAAACTCCTAAAACCTGAGGATTGAGACCTTGGGGTATTGATAACACCTTGGGAGGAATCATTGGGAGGTAAAAACATCATATATTTGTGTAGAATTAATTTTTAGTGAAATGAAATGGATAAATTGGAGGGTATATGTTACAAAATTTGGGGCTTTGTTTATTAATTTATAAATAACGACATCAAACACATAAGTAGTAGTAAATGAAAAACCTTGGTCCTGAACATTGTATTTTAGCATCTTATTGGAAAACTGGGACAAATATTATTTTATTTTAATTTAAAAGAGACGACAATCATTTTATATTACTTATTTTGTCAAGGAAATTTACAGTTGTCACAAAATAATATTTTTAAAAGTAAAGTTTCCATTTTAGAATTTGAAATGTAAATTATTTATTTAGAAATTGATTAAAATATATTAAAATAATTTATATTAATAAGATAATTTTTTAATTTTTTTTAAAATAGTTATTACATCATTAGACATAATTATGATGTCATTAACATATCGAAAAAATCAAACTGTATTTTTTACTATTCATAAATAATAAAGTATTTTAGAAAAATATTAGAAATTCATCGTAATGTAATTTCGACATGATGATTTAAAAAATTATATTTATTTTTTCATAATAATTCTCTAAATATAATAATTTTAACTTTTAAAGATATATTATTTGTTTTTTAAAAATAACAGCTGATAGAAAATTCTTAGTAAAATTTATAACACTCAAAAAAAATAAAATTATTTTATAATTTATTTTTATATAAGAGTGTTTTAATCATAATATTTTATTAAAATAATCATTACTCATAATAACATAGTTTATTATAATAAGAATAATTTTTTTTAAAAAGTAAAATCTATATCCAAAAAATCAATTTATCAATTCCCTCTCAATTTTATTAAAAAAGACTATACTTAAAAAAATGATGGAATGAAAATTTTATTTAATAAAAGGAATTACAAACTAAATTTAGGAAAATTTCCATTTATTACACCCAAATATTCCCTAAGAAAAAGGTTCGTGATGGTGGTAGCTTCATGGGGTGCCTCGGCTAACATCGACTAAGTGGTAATCTCCAAAAACTTGAACTTATCCCATTGGATATTTCATTCGAGCTTCACTTGTTGAAGCATGGTTTAAGTTCGGTCAAGATAAAATCCGAGTGAAACTACCTCCCTCCCATTATTTGATATATGGGATTCAAAAAACATGACTCTACTGGTTCAGACCATCGACTCTTATTTTTTGTATCAATTATTATTTTTCAAAAAATTTCTTATAAACTTTAATGATAATGTTAAAATTATTTGGAGTATAGTTTCCAATGGCCATATTTACCAATGATCATAATTGGACAATGGCCATTTAACTATCAAATCCAGAGGGTCAAATTTCATTTTATATTTACTTCTTTATTAAAGAGATATGTTTTTTTGTGTATAAAATAATTTAACACAAATTTTTAGGAAACAATTATCATTTAAAATGTATAGGTCAGTACATTATCCCCTATTAAGAAATTAATTTCCCAAAATTTCAACTCTCTCTCAGTTGAAAAAATGTTTGAGTACTACTATCTCATTGTGTCCTTTGGTTCCTACAACACTTATTCATATTTGTGGTTTCTACATAACACTTTGACGATGGTGGTATACTTATTGCATCGAACCGTGTCTCTATGATCTAAGATATCCACCAGATGCTCCTCATAAGAGAGTTCATGTTCCAGTTGAACCACCTATGGATTCAATACATGTGAAGGGTTAGATATGTACTTCCCCAAGATAGATATAAGTAATAAATCATAAAATTGAGCAAGATTTGGTGGAAGTGAAATATGATAGGCAACTGCTCCTATGCGATCAAAAATTTCATAAGGGCCAATGTACGTGGAGATAATATTCCCTTTTTTCCCAAACCACATGACTCTCTTACAAGGTGATATTTCAAGGAACACTTTGTCACCAACACTAAACTTCAATTCCCATCGATGGTTTTCATTATAGGTCTTCTACCAACTCTAATCATCTTTTATGTGTTGTTAGATAACATGATACTTTTTCTGTCATCTCTTACACAAGATCAGACCCAAGAATATTTCTCTCACAAACTTTATCCTAACAAGTATGGGTTGTACATCAATTCCTATGTAAATATTAAGAGGGTTCCATTTAAATACTTGAATGGAATCTGTTGTTGTATGAGAACTTAACTAATGTAATTTTTTGATCCCATAAACCTTTATATTCCATTGAGCATGTTCTAACCCAGTCCTCAAGTGATTGAATAGTCTTTTTATATTTTCCATCATTTTGGGGGTGATAAGACACACTAAAATTAAATTTAGTACTCATATCATGTTGAAGTATTCTCTAGAATATTTATGTGAACCTTGGATCATGATAAAAATTAGAGAAAGTGGTACTACATGAAACCTCACCAATTCATTTTATGTAAATCTTGGAAAGTTTGTCAAGAGATAAGTCTTCCTGAATAGAGATAAAATGGGATTTGTTTTGTGAGACAGTCTACTATAACCCAAATCTCATTGTTTCATTTGTCTGTTTTAAAGAGACTAGTGAAAATGTCTATAGTGATTTTGTCGCACTTTTATGTAGGTATGATTAGTGTTTTTACTACCCCTTTAAAAAGTTTCCACCTTACCATCACTTATTAAGACACTAGGCACCTTGTAGTATATTCAGAAATCTCTCTTTCCATATTATCCCACCAATAAGGCTCATACAGTAATGTATACATTTTTTTCTTCCAGGATATATAGAGAATGAAGATATATGAGATTCATCCATAAGATCCTTATTTATTTATAAAATAGATGGAACATATAGCCTTGTATTAAATTTTAATACACCTTCTTGATCAATATTGAACGCAAGAAACTTCTCATTCTTTACATCTTCTTTGTTCTTTTGTAATAATGGATTTTATCTTTGATATTTCTTAATATGTTATAGTAATGATGGATGCTAAATAATTTGGTACATGGTTGATGATGTCCCTTCCCTTACAATTCCCTTGTATAGTTTTACTAGGTCTTTGATAAAAGTATCTCCTTGAATCCTCAAAATTTATAGAACAACACGGTCTTTTCTACTTAATGCATCATCAACTTTGTTTGTTCTTCATGAATGATAATGAATTGAAAAATCACAGTCTTTATGATGTTCCAAGAATCTCCTAAATCTCATGTTCAATTCCTTTTGCATAAAAATATACTTTAAACTTTATTTTTTTTGTATATATCACATTTATCCTAATAAAGACAATGTCTTTACATCTTTAGATCAAAATACAAGCACATACATCTCTAGGTCATTTGTAGGATAATTCTACTCATGAGGATTTAACTATAGAGATGGATAAGAAATCACCTTATTATTTTTCATGAGGACGCACCCAATCCCTTTAGGATATGCATAAATAAAAATAATGAATCCATTTCTAATATAGGGTAGTGTTGACATGGGTGGAGTAACCAATATCTTCTTCTGCTCTTGGAAACTTTCTTCACACTCCTTTTTCTAGATGAAATTGATCCCTTTTCGAGTAAACATAGTTAGTAGATTAAAAATATATAAAATGTTTTTCACAAACCACATTTAATATCCTAGTAAACCATGGAAACTAAGAACTTGAGTTACTATAGTCAGATGAGGTCACTCCTCCATAACATTTTTCTTGGTGATATCAACTGATATTCCTTCATTTGTTACAATGTGACCCAAGAAAGAAACTTATTATAACTAAAATTAATATTTTCTAAACTTTCCAAGAAGACTCTCCTTTCTTATAGTTTACAATATAACCCTTATATGATCTTCACGATCCTCATGGGTTTTGGAATATATCAAAATATCATCAATAAAAACTTCCAAAAACTTACTAGGGTAGTCCTTAAAGACTCTTTTAATCAAATCCATAAATATAAAAAGATCATTATTCACACCAAAGGGCATAAAAACAAACTCATAATTCCCATATCTTGATCAGAAGGTAGTATTTGAAATATCTTCTTAATTCACCCTCAATTGATGATAACCAGATCAAAGATCAGTCTTGGAGAAGAATTGAGCCTAATAAAGCTGGAAAAATAAATCATCAATCTTTGGAAGAGGGTACTTGTTCTTCATCATGATACCATTAAGTTCTCTATAATAAATTCATAACTACATTGATCCATACTTATTTTTTACAAAGAGAATAAGTTCTCCCCAAAGAGACACACTTGGTTGGATAAACCCTTTCTCCAAAGGTTATTTGATTTATTTCTTTAATTCCTCAAGGTCGACATTTTCCATTTTATGTGGGGTATTTTATATCATCTTGGTTCTAGGAATGAGTTAAATGGAGAAATATACCTCTATTTCTAGGGTATTCCTTGGTAAATCCTCTGTATTCATCAATGTATTCCAACATTATGGTGACATTTTCTATTCTTATACTTTCATTTCCTTCTTTATCTTCACTGATCATCTCCACAAAAAGGCTATGAGATATGCTTATAGAGAAATATCAGGTCAAGATATATCTCCTTTGAAAACAACTATAGGTTTTCCATTCATGAAAACTGATATTTCCTTACTCCTATTGTTGATCTTAGCATTATACTTTGAGATCCAGTCCATCCCCAGTATTGTGTAAAATTTCAACATGGGAATGAATACTAGATTTGTGATGATATTATGCTCTGAAAAGTAAATAATAGTTTTTATATACACTATTTATTCTTGTATAATCCCTAAAGGAGTCTTGATTGATAACTATACTTCTAGCAGTTTAAGTACTGATTCTATATACTTTCAATACTTGGAAGAAATAAAGGAATTTTTAGAACCAAAATCAAACAAAGTACTTTATAGCTTTGATAGAATAATGAGATTACCTACAACCACATCATTTAGAGATTCTAATTTATACATCATGATAGAAAAATAATTACCTTTCTCCCTTGGCCTATATTAAGGTTTATGGTGATTCCCCTCCACTATCTTCAGATTTGGACAGTGATTGGGAAAATTCCAAATCTATGCACAATTGTATATTTTCACATTAGTATAGACATGCACCATATTCCCTTTTTCGTTATTGTTAAAATTTGAGGCTTTACCTCACTACGATAGTTTTGATAAATATAGAAATCTATTCCACACTTGTAATATTTCTCTCTCCAGAGCTAGTAGTTCCTCAAATGTTTATTCCCACATCTGTTTGTTAAGGAATGTTTCACTTTCCTTTCTCCTCTTCAGAGATCAAAATTACTCCCTAAGATTAGATCCATTGATCACTTATTATCATTTGATCTATGGGACCATTGTGTCTCTCCAAACTCTAGTTCAACCTTTTTAACACTTGCACTAGCTCCTCACAACTATCATAGTCTTGATTGGATAGATTCTTCCATATATGTGGTTTAAGTCCACCGAAGATCCTATAAACCATCCCATTATGATCCATGAAAAAGATAGTGGTGTAGCAAGAAAGTATTGTAAAATTAAACTCATAGATTCATTTTCCTTCATCTTTAGCTCTAATAATTCATTATCCATCTTTATTATCATCAAAAAGGGGAAATATATTTTTTGAAAATGGTTCCCTTGAACTCTTCCCACTCCATATCTTCAATCTCCCTTCTTGTCTTCATGTTCTTAACCAGTATCCACCACCAGTTGGATACTCTCTCTAAGTGGTACACATCTAGGGTGACTTTATCTTTCTATAAACAATAGATTAAAATAAATATATTTTCTGTAGAGATTATCCGTTGTTTATAAATCAATGGTTCCGTAGATCCCCTGAAATAAGGTAGTTGTTTGAGCATAAATGATTCAACAGAAACATGTTCCCTTTGAGGTGAATCTGGTCTATTGGATTGATACATGTTATTGGTCATAACTCAAGTCAATTGATTCAAAATTGTCATGAACATTTCCATTTTTTATTCTATCAGATGGTCATTAGTGCATGATCCATTTCACTCAACATTCACAATGTTCCTCCTATTTCCCGCCATTTTTTAAAAGAATAAAACTTAGTGGGAAACATGTTTCTTTTAAGAATATTATAATTCTAAAAGAATTTTATGCCTTAAAAAATCATTCTTAATTATTTTAATCATTAACAAAAATTAAATTTTCAATAAATACTTATAAATGGTTAATAAAAATCTTGTTATTAACCAAAAATATCTCCCAAGAGTGTCAAACTAGGTGCACAGTAAGGTCCATTTTCATGTACCAGGTTACACCAAGTTAGGCCCAACACACCTTTTTAGGGTTGTTACCCTTAGGTACATCTATGACAAAACCACATCCACTTTTTCATATACAAAAATTCATTTCTTTTATTGGAAAATACTTACTTAATACTATACCAAAATACCAATATGTTTTACTATATTTTACTTTTCTATAGGGTTATAACTAAAATTTTTTAATACTAATTTCCAAAATAACTAAATTGTCATTTTATACTAAGTTTGTTATATCACCCTTTTATTATATAAACTTCTCATTATATTGTATACAGAATAGAATATTTTAATGTTCAGTTTCTTGGAAATACGGTACATAAAAAAAGAATAATTAAAAAAAATCCTAATCCACATTAAAGGATTCATAATAGGTTAATCCTAAGTAAACTTTCTACATCTCATAACCTAGGGAGATAAATTAATTGAAATGGTGAGCCTAAGGTCCAGTAATGGAAAATAAGGAAAACAATTAACATGTGATCTTGAGAAAAAAACAATATGAACTTGAGGATTATTATAAATTCACGAGAAAGAGGTATATAATATAAATGAGAAAATTAATCATAAGATGTAAATGTGTTTAAAAATTTAATTGAGAAACTCATAAGCATATCACCATGGTTTTTCAACGAGGTGTCATAAATATTACTATGTTTATTCACCAAGGTATCATAAAACATGTCATCTCTTTAGATTAAATTCCTTACGCAATGCATTGAAGCACTGTCAGGACACACCCTTCACATGTATCAATTTTCTTGCGAGTAAAATATATCATGATAAATCATTTCATAAATAATCTTTAGATAATAAAATAAAACATGGTTCATATAAAAATCATGGAATTTCAAAAGTGCTTTAAAAACATGATCATTATGCCATTTTAACCCATAGAAAGGAAATCAGGGTTTTATGTATATCATTAATAGAATAAAATAAATCATTTTTTACATATTAGTTAATAACCCTATAAAATAGAGTGTTTTTGGTATTAACATAAATAAAATAAAAGGGAATTTCTTGAGGATAAGAGATAAATTTTGGGAAGTAAAATCAGTTGCGTAACGAGTCTTGAACGTGGCTTTAGAAAAGATTAAAAAGAGATGGGATTGTAACACCCTGAGATTTTATGAGATATATTATTTTTAATTTCTTTGATGTCTCCTATTATACACTACACCAAGATTATCTTGTACTATACAAAACACTGTATTAGCTTACAGTATACGCAACACTATTCTTGGCTCGTGTTACACACAATTTCAAGTTCATTTTGTGGAAATTATTCTACGCAACATTAAGTATAGATTTTGTTTAATGTATAAATGAAATAAGTTTTGATTATGTTATACACAACACCAAACAAATCATTCACTATAATCAGTCCTGACTTGACTTGCATTACATTCAATCAATACCTTCCTCGATAGAGTGTATAGTAGGTAATCACGAGTTTCACAAATCGAGATATTATTATAATATTATTATAAACTAGCCGTTATGAATAGTAATACCCACTTTTTGAAATTTTATAAATTTTATCTTCCAAAATGGACTTCATTTTTGGATTCGGGATATCGAAATTAGCCTAGGGTGAAATTTTTGTATTTTACTAAAAACTTTCAATTTTTGATGAATAGGGAAAAACACTGACTTATAGTTTAAAAACTGAATTTTTATTTAAATAATTAATTATTTTATTTAAATTTATTTTAAGTTAAAATAGATACATAATACCTATATAATTTCAATGTAATTCATTGGAGTCATTTTATAATAATTTTAGATATATAAAATTTTTATTAAACTTTTCATCGCCTTTTATCCACCTCCTAGGAAATTTGAACATTTACATAAAAAATAATTTTACCACTTCTGTGAGTGTAATTTCTAAAATCAGAGAGACATGGTCAATATCAAGGAGTAAAATGTGGTTCAATAAGATAAAAATAATTTTTTTTGTGAATAGTAACTTTTTACTTTTATTTACCACGGTTAAAAGTAAATAGGGCAATTAAGGGTAAAAATGATATTACTATTACCATAAAAGATGTCCTAATTCTATTGGATAAGTGTAATTCTACCAAAAACAACCTTAGGAATAAAATATTACCCTTTAGGTCCACTTGGATTAGATTAGGACATTTATTATTATTTTATTTAAAGAAGAGTTAAAATGATTAAAATCAAAGTTTAATAACTAAAAAAATTTAATATAGGATTATACATAAGATAAATTCAACTATAAATATTCATTAGAAATATACAAAGATTTCCTACATAATGGTATTTTATTTATAATTTTTAGACATTAAATAATTTAATTTATTTATGACACAATGATGATGCATTAATTACCTTATTAATGAAATATTAACATAATTGATGTTATAAATACCCAAATAAATTTAATTTGAGACTTTTTATGAATTAAAATAATTTTATAGGTTAATAGGACATTTTAGTATTGATTTAAGTTACTTCTTTCTAACTAATCATGCGTTTATGATTTTCACAAAAATCAATTACCAAATAGTGTCAAAATTGACATAAAATATTTTTTAAAACAAATATTATATTATTAATTGTTATTATATTCCTAAAAATCTATGGTTTGGAAAAATGAATTATAAAAGGTTATATATACTTATAATGAACCACTTGGGGTTCTTTTGTCTGGTTATAGTAATTTTATTAACCATATAGTATAAGAAAATAAGAAGACACGGTAAAAGTTAAATTATTTAACTTAGTGTTAAAGCTAAAAGATAAGGTTAAAATAGTAACATAAACTTGTCTAAAACCTATTGGTTGAGAGTATTTCGACCCATCCCACTTTATCTTTGAAATAAATCAATTTTGAGCTATTATAAACCGAATATGACTTTATTATAAAATAATATTTTATGTTTTTTTAAAGGCGACCCTCTCCTTCCTTATAAAAAGGGCACCCCTTACCTCTTCTCTTCACACCCTTTTGAGCCTTGAAGCTTGGCCAAACCCTGCCAATTACTTTTATCAACCTCTATAGTTACATCATATAGGTTCTGGTCTTCTCAAAAGACAAACTCTAGTGCCCTAAGAAGAAGTTTAAAAGAGGTGCGTCGAAGAAGAGGTAATCTCTTCTACCGATTATTTCAAGTTTTCTTTCTTCTTCAACTTATTCTTATTTAGTTGTTTCATTATAAAGTAATAACATAAGTATCACTAATATACTGATAGATTATTATAAATATTAAACAACCTCATTTTACATTCTATCCATCCTATGGAAAATGAAATCACCGCGCATGCGTACGTACGGAATACCGTCTCCACGCTGTGGTGTAATCTGTTTTTCCAACACCACCTTACTTGGATGAGTATAATTGTGTAAAGAATAACTATATATAGTTATTATAACATAATAATTATTCTGAGATATTATATCATCCTATCCAATTCAATTCAATAATTATGGGAACAATATCATCGCTCCTGCGTACGTACGGATTACCATCTCCATGACGCGATGAGATTCATTCTCCATGTTAACCATTAAAGAATGATTATAAAGTATATATAATGAATAATAATGAAATATATCACATGATAAAGCTACTGTATTTATGTATATATATATATGTCATCCACTTACTTCCATTCAAGTCAATATGTAAAGGAAAACAACATTCATGCATACGTACGGCCTACCGTCTCCATGAACGGTGTGTTTCATTTCATTTATCTATCTATTATATATATATATACTGAATATATATTATATATAAAACATGTTTTACATTTTGGAAGTAAGTAAATCATGATATAAGTAATAATAATATCAAGAACCACAAGTCCAAACATTTACGATAAATGAAACGATTTAAACCAAAATGCTACTTTAACCTGGAATTGACAAATGAACGAGTAATATAAATACCTAAGTGAACCATATATGATATTATAACAATGAAAATGATTCTGTAATAAGTAAATAACATTATTTAAATCATTATACAGGAGTATCGGATACATACGAAGTATATCGGACATAAGGTAAAGGATAACTATTCCAATCTCATTCTTATATGAGATTATTTATTCGTAGGTATTTATTGGGGTTTTTGTTATCATCCATGTCCCTGTTTTCTAATTTTTTTTTCATGTATGTTTAATGGCCTTTTCCCCATTTTTTAATTTTACAACATTTTATGAAAGGAATCTTACTTTTGTTTACCAAATGAGGAACTTTTTGACTTTTCTGACAAAAGTAAGTGGATAATGTTATTTTTAACTTATACGACATGAACGGATTTTTACGGTTTCATAAAACCTCATTTTTATGAAGCTTCCTCTACAATATTGCATGATTATTTTCAAAAAAACCCTTTTCTTTTATAATTTCATGGCATTTTGTAAAAATAGAATTATTTTGAAGAAGATAGGATATTTTCCTCAAGAATTCATTTCAAGTGTTTTATCAAAACTATTTTCCACGAAATTATTTAATATTTTTATGTTTCAAGTATAATGTATCCATTATTTATATGGTTTTATTATTCTTATGATGAAATGATATCCATTTTTTTATATGTATTATGTTATGATGGCATGATTTTTAAGAATCTCATTCTATTACATGGGTTATACAATGATGTATGATTTATGATTTTGTGGCACAGGTAAGAATGATTTAATTATGAGATGGGTGGGACCTATATCTCCCTCCAATGCATTGGGTAAAGATTTATATCTCATGAGATAGACATGGATAGAATGTTAAGTTAATCCAGTTCAGTAATACAGGACTAGAACGAGGAGTGAACTCAATTTAGAAAGGGACTTTGTCCACTAAGATGGTCTTGGCAGTAATGCCTTGGCTACCATGGAAATCATATCATGTGCTTAATGGTTTCCACAATACCATGTTTTATTCCCATGCTATTTTATCATGATTAATGTTTCTTTATGATCTATACCTTACGTACTGCCATGTTTTATGTCATTGCTCAGGATTTTTATGTTTAAATATTATGTCCTTGTTTTGAAGTTCAAATGTATATGATTTGTTGTATTTTATCCATGCTTACCCTTACTGAGCATTTGAGCTCACCCTTTATATGTTTTTTCCCAGGATTTAAAGAAAGGTTTTAGGTAAGAAAACAAAATGGGAAGATCTTTATGAGAGATGTTGAAGATCTTTCACCACGATTAGAAGATTATGTTCCGAGTTTCCAAATACACTGAACTATTACGGTCCATGAGTGTTGGTTCTTATTATGTATTAAGTATTCTTCAAAAGTAATGTATTGTCCATGTACGTCATGCTTTGGGTCTCTATAGCGATATTGGTATCCATTAATAATACTTAATTTGGAAGTAAGGTATTGAAGAAAAAAGAAATATTATAGTTTGAACATAAAATTCAGAAGACATCTACAAAAAGTGGTTCTAGAAATGAAGAAAAAAAGGATATTTGACTTACCTTGAAGAGAAACCCCTAAAACATGGTGATCTGGACCTTGGGGGCTTAGGGACACCTTTGGAAGAATTTTTGGGAGGTAAAACTATCAGATATTTTTGGACTATGTTTTGGTAGTGAATGTAAATGGATAAATGGTTAGAAATTTATAGCAAAAGTGGGGTGTTTATATATTAATTTCTAAATAAAGGCATTATACACCTAGGTAGTGTTAAATTAAAACCATGGAATTTACCATGGTATTTTCCTATGGTTTTGGAAAATTGGGATGCCAATTATGTTAATTTAACCTACAACAGTTTATCATCTTTTTATATTACTTATTGTTTCATGGAAAGTTATTGTTTTTACAAAATAACATTTTTAAAGTTAATGTTTCTATTTTAGAATTTAGAAATTAAATTATATATTTGGGAATTTGTTAAAATATATTAAAATAATTGATATTAATAAAATAAAATATTTTAAGTCATGGGTTTTGGTTAATTATTTATTACATCATTATGAAATAATTATTATTTCATTAACATACCAAAAAACTAAAACTATATTTTTACTCTTCATGATAAAATAAAGTACTTTAATTTTTTTTCATAAATTCATCCAAACCTAATTTTGATGTGATGATTTAAAAGATGATATCAATTTTATTAAAATAATTCTGTAAATATAAGAATTTTAACTTTTAAATATAAAAATCCCTATTTATTAAAAATAATAGTGGATAGAAAATGCATAGTAAAATTTTCGACACTTGAAAAAAAATTATTTTATCATGTATTTTTAATTAATAGTGATTTAATCATAATATTTCATTAAAATAAACATTATTAATAATACATTAGTTTATTATAATAATTATTTCTTTTCTGAAAATTAAAATATCTACCTGAAAAACCAATTTATCAAATTCCATCTCAATTTTATTAAGATAAACTATTATTAAATAGGAAATGATGGAATTAAAATTTTATTTAAAAAAAGGAATTACACATTAAGGTCAGAAAATGTAACCCCCTTGTTACACCCGTGTACACCCATAGAGTAAGGTGTGTTATGGTGGTAGTTTCATGGGGTACCTATAATAACATCAACTGATTGGTAATCTCCACTAAGTTGAACTTCTCCCATAGGTGATTTCATTTAAGCTTCAATCGTTGAAACTTGGATTGGTCTTGGTCAAGAGTGAATCCCAGTAATGATACCTCCCTACCATGCTCTACAAAATGGGCTTCAAAAAACATGATTATACTAGTTGAGGTGATCAACACTTCTTTCAATATAAATTATCCTTTATAAAAAATTTACTTATAAACGCTTATAATAATTTTTAAAATCAATATTAAGAGAAAAGTTTCCAATGGTCATATTGAGAAATGGTCGTATAACAATTGAATCTATAGGGTGAAATTTAAATTTATATTTACTTCATCAGTAAAAATATATGGTTTTATAATGTATAATATAATATAACACACATTTTCGTGAAATAAATATCATTCAAAATGTCTAGGACATTACGAGAAGGATCTAAAGGTTGGAAATGGAAGGAGGAAATAATTTTTTTTCACATGGAAAGTAATACCAATGGAAGAGGAACTTCACCAAAAATTAAGGGGAATCTAAAGGTGTTTTCTTTATCAAGTGAAATATTTCTATATCTATACATTGGGTTCTAGATGCAGTTTTTAGTGCTCACATATGTATCCAAATGGAGGAACCAAGTATATTATGAAATATTTCCAAAGGAGAGTTGGATTTATGGTCTACCAATGGAGTGATTCTTGATGGTATATCCATTAGAGACTACCACATTTTTTTTCAAACATGCATGATCTTGGTCTTAAAAGATTATTATTATTTACCGACTATTATTCAATAATAATTTATGTATCCTTCATAGATATAAATGTTTTTATTTTCATGTTTTGGAAATAAAATATATTTATTTATAAATAAAACATATGTTATTATATGGAATATTTAAATTAGGGCCTTTATATATTAAATTAAAAAAACAATTATTGGGAATTGAGATTTAATCATGTTCACACGGCTCAAACAATTCCCAATTATGGCATCACTGACTTGAACATATAATAAAGAAGCGTCTGACAAAGATTTATTAAGATGACCATTTTGAATCATATAAGCTAAAAATACTTGGATATGTAATTAATATTTACAAGTAAAAATAATCAAAACACCATTTGATGGATAGGGTGAAAGGGACATAGATATTCTAGAATTGGTACATAGTGATGTTGGTAGATTGTTTCCATTAAAAGCTAGAGGTAGATTTTCTTTATAAATTTTAATTATGACTTTAGTAAATATGGATATGGCTACTTGATGATTTATAATTCCGAGTGCTTTAAGAAATTAAAATAATATTGGAATTAAGTAGAGAATAAAAATTTATAGAATATAAATACACTTTGATCTGATTGAGGTGGTGAATATCTAAACCAAGTGATTATCAAATTTCTATAGAAGATTGGGATTATTTCTCAACTAACTACATATTACACACCATAGTGGAATGGTGTTAGGTAAATGAGGAACTATATCATGTTATAAATGGTAATTTTGATGATGATTCATTCATATTTTGTGTAATTCTTTGAGTTTGTAAGAAATATATTTTTTCTAATAATTTAATTTTTTAATAGCATGTGTTACACTCAACATAGTGTTTTGAAAAACCAAAATATATTATTATTATCATTACTAAAAATTATAACATATCCATTATATTTGGTTGTATGAATATGAAAAAACACATTTTGAAAATTAATTATAAATTTTTTAGATAAAGAGAATATATTTATTAATAAGTACTTATTTTTTAGTAAATCCTTCACATGCTCAAAAATGATTTGTATTTATTCTTTATGAAAAAATAATTTAAAAGATATTTAAAAAATTTATAAAATTTATTTGAAAAAATTAACTTCATTTTTGGAAACAACATTTCATAATTATATTAGCGTGACACTTTGATAATTTTTTGAAAATATTAGATTTTCGGTGATTAGTTTAAAATACTGATTTCTATTAAAATATACCTTTTTGTTTAAATAATTTACATGATACATTTTATTTTTATATGGGTTTACAAGTAAAATAAGATCAATTATATTTTCATTAATCCAATTTACTTCATTTTAATAAATTTCATATTAATGTTTTATATTAAAACTTTCTATACTTATGAAGGTTTTCTCTTTGGAAAACAACTTTTTCATCACATTTACGGGTTTAATTTTAAATTAAAATTTGGCCACTAGTATGAATGGAAATTATAAAAATTGATTCTATATTTTGAATCATTTTAATTAATATTATTTAATATTTTCAACATAAATTTTGGTCCAAATGAATAATAAAAAAAGTAAAAATGAATTACCATGGTTAAGGTAAAAAATGATTTATCAGGGGTTAAAATAAAACATTAAGTGTTAAGAACGAAATAAAACCTCTATAATTCATATAATTTGGACATATTTAGACCTTATATATTATAAGTTTCTTTAATGACCCATTTTTGAGCCTTGTGGAATAAGAAAAATGTGGGTACACTTTTTTCTTTTAAAAAATTCCAAGTATGTCCTTTCCCTATGTTATAAATGGTCACCCTATATCCTATCATATTTACAATTAAAAACAATTTATTTAGTCCAATAACTTTACATATATGTTACTCAACAAATTCCAAAAATCCTATAGGCCTTAGTTTGATTAGTATACCCACCTAGGAAGGCTTTCGGTATAAACCTAAAGATATTCTCTAAGGAAGAGATAAAATTACCAAACTTGTGTTTTTGTTTTATTTATTTATATAAATCATGAAAATATAATGAAAATATTTTGATATTAAAAAAATGTATCACTCATATAATGATATATTATTATGTTAATTTCATGACATACATCTACTAATTTTTCCATTAATTGGGAAATGAAACCGTCAATCCTTTGTAAGACGAAGTACCTCCTTACGAGACGATGTAATTAATTTTCCATCACCACCTATCATATATGGATATAATTATATATTTAACATATTTATTTGATATTTATAACATAATTATACTTCTGAAATTATATTATCACATAATCCTTTGTGATTTGTATTACATGGGAATACGATAATGTCACTTGAGTGTAAGGCTGACTACCACCACGCGAAACTATGTTATTCGTTGTTCACTTTACATGGATAGTAATAAGTATAGTATTAATGAAAATATGTGATATATATGAAATAATAATTATTATATAATTTTAATATATTATATAACTATCTTTTGTTTTATCTGATAATAAAAGATAAATAACATTCATGCATACGTATGGCCTACCATCTCCATGAATGGTATATTTTATTTTTTATCTCTTAATTTATTGGATTACTATAAATAAATATATAATATATTTATATGATGGATAAAATTTTGGAGATTATGGAACCATGATAAAATTAATATAATCAAAAATACCATATGAAAACATATTTGATAAATAAACCACTCATTACCCGAAACATGATTTTAACAAGGTATTGTTAATAAATGGGTAACAAAAGGTCATAAGTAAATAATTTGATTAATTATAAATATTATTATGATTATTTAATATATTTATAATCAAATTATATATATTATACAGGATATTTGAATTCATATGAAGGGATTTGAGACTGAAGGTAAGAGATGAGTGTGTCACTTTTATTTCTGTGGGACACATGCCTTATACACCACTTGTTTCTTTTTTGTGATGTATATAATTATTATAATTTAATTTTATGATACTTATCATGATAATTATAGGATATAAATAACAATATAATTTTATTTCTTTCATGGGTCTTATGATTCCAATGATATCAAAGTTGTAATGTTTTAATGGCACAATATTATTATTTTACATGATTGTTTATGATATGATTCCAATGATGAGTTATTATAATCTAATTCTCAAGAAAATAATTCATTTTATTATACTAAAGTTATTTATGAAAATTTCTTATTTTCCATTCATTTTTCTCTCTTAATGGTTTAGAGAGACCAAAATAATATTTTTAAGAAACCCATATTTATTTCTCTGTTTAGTTGAAAATCATTTTTCTTCCCCTAGTTGTTTTCTAAAAATGTTTTAAAGAATGTTTTTAATATTACCCAATAACTGTTGAAATAAAATTTTACCCATTTTTAATTTTTTTACAAAATGGTTTAAATGGAACTTCACATTATTTTCCAAACCCGACCCTTTTAGATTTTATCAAAATGTGAAAGGAATCATTGTTTTAACGTGTATGACATTAATATAATTTTCTTCTATCATAACCGATCAACTATTTAAATATTCATTTATAAGTTTCCAAAGTTATTTTCAAAGATAATTATCTTTAAAAATGTTTTTTGAAATTTTAGTTTTGTAATGTTTTTTAGAAGTGGAAATACTATTTTCCTCATGAAATTGTTTAAGTGATCTTTCAAAATCATTTTCTATCTAAATTGAAATCCTATGATATTATTTTTATCTATTTAGGATATGATCTTATTGTAAAATAATTATTTTTTTCTATATGTTTTATGATTATGATAAAGAGGTGTTTATGAAAACCATTTTTTTCTATGGGTTATGCTATGGGTAATTGATGAGATGATTTTGAGGACCATTTCCTTTTTATGGATTATGCTATAATAGAATTATTATGAGATAATTTTCTCTTCCGGGTTCATGATATTATGAATATTTTATATCCTTTTGGAACCCTTATGTATGGTTTTAATTATGTGATGGTGGTTATGTTATAACAAAGTATGGTGGTAAAATTATAACCAAGGATGGTGGCTATAATATAACCAAGGATGGTGGTCACATTATAAATAAAGAAAGTGTGGGAAATATATATTCCTCTAATTAATTGGGTATGTAACACCCCAATCTTCCATGGTATGTTTCCCTTTGAATAATGCAATAGCGTGCATTGTACGCAACTTTGATATTCTAACACACCACAACCAATCAAACTAACAGTTATGAATAGTAATACCTACTTTTTGAAATTTTATAAATTCTATATCTCAAAATGGACTTCATTTTTGGATTTGAAATATCGAAATTAGCCTAGGGTGAAATTTTTGGTACTTTTCGGATAACTTTCATATTTTGATGAATAGTGAAAATTACTAAATTTTAATTAAAAACAACTTTTTTAATCGAAATAATTAATATTGATAAATTATGTATTTGAGAGGTTTTAAAGTATATTTAGAATATATTTTTACCATTTAATTAAAATTTTTTCATTGGACATAATTTCACAATTAAACCAGACATAAACAAGTGCCAATCTTTTGATAGTTATTATCTCTTAAAAACACGTTTTTTGTTTTAACAACGGGAATTAATTTTAAATTAATTTATGTCACTTCTGTGTTTTAAATTTGGAAAAATGGATTCCATATTTGGAAACAGGATGTTCAAATTGTGTAAATAGGTAACTTTTATTTTTATACATTTTGAATAATTACTTCGGTAAATATTTTATTTACCATGGTTAAAGGGTAAATCCAGTAAATAAGGGTTAAAAATAATATTATAATAATAAAAAACTACCCTAAAACGTGTCCTAAACTTATTGGTTGATACATGTCTGACCATGGGCATCTTTGGGTCGATTTTGGGACCCCATGGAGCCACTTGTAAGTGATAGGGACACTTTATTTTAATTAAGTTAAAATGAATAAAAAAATGACACAAGCATATATCTTTTAGCAAAACAATTGTAACATAGGGTTATATATGTTGGATTTTAGACTATAAATATTAATTATAAATTGAAAAGGATTTCCTACATAATGATAGTTTATTTATAATTTTTAGACATTATATAATTTAATTTATCTATGACACAATGGTGATTCAATAATTACTAAATTAATGAGAAATTAAAATAATTGATATTATAAATACCCAAATAAATATAATTGGAGACTTTTATTGAATTAAAATACTTTTATAGGTTAATATGACATATTAGGATTTCTCTAATTGACTTTTTTCGAAGTAATCATTCTATTATGAGTTTCACAAAAATCAATTATTGAATAGTGTCAAAATTGACATAAAAGAGTTTTTAAAACAAATATTATATTATTAATTGATATTAAATTCCTAAAAATCTAAGGATCAACTGAGAGACTTATATCATTATAGTTGTATCATTAATGGACCAGTTGGGGGTCCCATGGATGTATATAGCAAGTTTATTAACCATATAATATAAAAATACAAAGAGACATTGTAAAAGTGAAACTAATTAACTAAGAGTTAATACTTAAAGATAAAGTTAATATAATGACCCAAACCTATCTAAATTCTATTGGTTGAGTGGTTTTAGACCTATCCCAACCTTAAACATTAAATAATCCACTTTGGAGCCATTAGAAACTGAATATGAATTTATTATAAAATAATATTTTTTGCTTTTCCAAAGGTTCCCCTCACCCCTCTTATAAAAGGGAACTCCCCCTTCTCATTACTTCACACCTTCAAAGCCTTTTTTTGGCCAAACCCTGACCAAATACTCTATCAACATTACTTAATACAAGCTAGAGGCCTTAGTTCGATCATAAAGCCAACCTATGGAGCCCTTTTGATCAAATCAAAAGGAAGAACCCGAAGAAGAGGTAATGTTTTTACCACCCTTTTTCAAATTCTTTTCTTCTTCAACTTCTTATTTCTTTGTTATTACCATTCTAAATTAATGAATCCAGTATCTCATATATAATGTAATATTATTATAAATATGGTACAACCATTTTCATTATTATATCCATCCTTTGAATGACATGTCACCATACGTGCGTACGTACGGCTTACCGTCTCCACGTCGTGGTGTAATTGTCATTCAATAAATTATTATTTGGATGGGTATAATAATGATGTGTAATTCATGTAAATAATAAATATAACATGATAATTATTCTTTCTATATGATATACCATCCAATTATATATTATTTTAACATCAAAAGAATGATATTGTCGCTCGTGCGTACGTACGGACTACCGTCTCCACGAAAGCGATGAGATTCATTCTCCATTGTATCCATTAAATTATAATTATCATTTGATGATTTAAAAATAATGTTTAAGGACTTGATATAATTCTGGATATGAATAAGATACAACCTATCCATAACAAACACGACTTACATAACAAAGAATATAAAGGAAAACGAGTAAGTTAACACCCGAAATGACGATAATACTAAGATATTATTAACACATAAATATTAAAAGATCATATATGATATCATATTAATGTAAATGATTCTTGTATAATTAAATAACAATTATTTCACCATTATAAAGGAGGTTAAACTATCGTCGACCAAGGAAAAAGTACAAATTAAGGGGTTTCTTATCTCACTCTTAATGTCATGAGAATTCCATTGTTCACCACTTATTTATTGCTTGTGGTGTGTGTACTTACCATGATTGTGTTCATTGTGTAATATACATTAATTTATGGTTATTTACATCATCATTTTAAGAACCTTCTATCATGGGTGTATGTTTCGTAAGTTACCTAATCGATAAGGGAATTTGGAATTTCAATTTCTACTCATTCGGCTTTACGCATACTTCATTGATTATTTTACTCCAAGATTATGTGTGGAATCACTATTAATTTGATTATGTCATAATTTCCACTCCCCTTTCTGTGGATATACTTTTTATACACATAATCACTCCATTGATAAATTCTCAAGTCATCCATATGAACTTGATAAGTGTAATTTTTACTCAATCTCGATTTGTTGAGATAAACATCCAATTCATTGGTGTTGTTTTTACTAGAATATGTGTGAATGTCCTTTGATTTTTTTACACTGAATATCCAATAATATTTATTGTATTTATATTTTTCACACATAATTATGTCGTTGATTTATCCTTAACCTAAGGATACGTCCTTTATGAGAGATTTCATCTCAATTTACATTCCATTGAGACTTCTTTGTTGTTATACACCAAATCACTTTTATGTGGTGTATATAATGTACTTTGACATAGTAAATCATGAATCCCTTTATTCTCATGATATTACAAAGTTTTGATTACCTCAATTATTTGTATTCAAGTGTCTCTCTTTTGGTTAGAAAATCTAACTAAAATACTATTTTTAAATGTTTTAAAGACTTATTCTTCTAAATATTTTTCATTAATGTCCATGTTTTAAGAATGGTTTTAAGGATTTATTTATATGGACATTAAAGTTTCAAAATTAAAAATCCTTTTAAAAGTTTCAATGTGGTATGGGACACTTTGATTCAAAAATCTATTTTTAAATGGCTTCTTGACAAATAGTGTGTCTTTTAAATGATTTCAAGAAAAAGGGGGATATTTCTCTCAAATAGTTTTGATGATTATTTTCATCTATGTAAATATCATTCATTATTATCGATTGAGGTTAATATGATACAATACAATCTCCCATATTGTATCGAATGAGTTATGTTGGACTGTGGATGTACTATTTTTATACCATTCATGGTTTGTGGATAAATATTGACATTTCGTATGCTAGTTTTAATATGAATGTTTATGTTATGTTTCAAAATTTTCATATGAGGAATGCATTAGACTTATTAAGTGACATGTGGAGCCCTATATAGCTCCTCGATGCATCGGTAGGTCTCATGAGACAATGTATTGTCTTGGCACAAGGCCTTGACAAAATCTTATTTGTAGTCTTGGCACGAGGCCTTGGCTATTTGGTTATGATAGTCTGGCATTATGCATTCCATCATTATGAAATTGGTTATTGATATTTCATGTGATTATTCGTTTAGTAGAATATCCATGAGAATAAGTAAATGGAATTATTTCATTTTATTTTTTCCGTGCTATGTTGAAGTTGAAGTTTAAAAGGTTTTTGTTTTAGTTATACATTGCCTTAAGTGTTAATGCTTATCTATTAAAGCTTCTGCTATATTGTTATCCTTACTGAGAATCTGAGCTCACCCCTTTCAATGTTTTATTCTTCCTAGTATTGTGAAGAAGTAAATTATGAATGACCTGTAGGGATAGTATGAGTGTGGACTATGGAGACTATGTTGTTGCAGTTTTCATTTTATGATGTAATGTAAACTTTATTAATGTATCTAGTTATTCCCAGGCTACTAAACTAATCAGTCTTTCGAGACATGATCTTTCTTGTGATCATGCCAATTTTATTTAATAATGCACCGACTCTGGGTAACTGGGGTCGGGGTATTACAGGGTACATGTTTATATCTTATTATTTTACAATCAGAAACAATTCAATGGGTTCGATAAAATATAATAAATATTATGATTGGCTTGATTTACAAGGGTAAATAGGTTTATAGGCATGTTCTACAATGGGAAACAATTAATGAAGGCCGATCAAATACATTTAATGGTATTATTAGTAAACCTTGACAAATGAAATAGTTTATATACATATCTTGGTGCCACAATTTTATGGAATGTTCTTAGGGTTCATAAATTATGATGATTTTAGACTCTTATGGATAATGTCTTTTGGAATCATAATTCTTTATGCCTTGACTCATGTTTATGATCTAGGAAAATTTGGGAATTAAATTTATATGTTATCTTCGTGATACCATTCCCTTATACTTATATTATTATTTCATAAGATCATAAAATGATATATCCCTTGTTTATCCCAACTGAGGATATTATCTCACACTTTATTATGTTTCCTTTACCTAGGTTATAAAGAAATGTTTTTAGTAGGGTATGTTTATAAAGTTTTAAAAATGGGAATAATTTTATGGGATATATTGAAGAAAATTCATTAAATAAGAAAATTATATACATGTTATCCAAATAAACTAAATCTTTATGATCATCAGGTATTTGTTTTTGAAATATATTGAATATTCATATAAAAAGATATGTTATTTATGTATGAAAATCCATGGTTTTTATAGTTGGTTTCAGATAAAACATTTAGTTAACCTTTATAATCTAAGATAAGAAAACATTAGTGATATCCTAAGTATATGTATAAGGATTATTCCAAGGATAAGACAATGTATAGTAAAATATCTTGGAATTTTGGTGAATGATAATGAGAGTTTTATATATGAAATTATATCATTTTTTAGACACTAAAAGTGGATGTGACTCTAAAGTAGTTGTACTTATGGTTAATAACTGAAAAAAGTGTGCGTTGAGATGGAATTTTTCTTCACCAGGTGAAAAACAGTATGCACTGTTACACAATTGGTTTGACACTCCCGAGAGACATGATTTGGATGCTCAAAAACTATTTACAAACCATATTTAAGAATTTGAATAGATTACCATGAATGAACTCTGGTTAAACCTAAGTTATCATATATTGAAAATAAGGTGTCCTAATTTAGACATACTATAAATGATTTTTCATGATTGATCACTTTGATCAAATATGTTTGATGGTCATTGTAACCTTTTTGGTTTTATTAAGGAATTGAAGATAAAATGGTGAAATTGAGGTTGTAAAAAGTTTTCTCAAATATTAAAGTACCCAATTTGAGCATAGTCATAAAAATTATTTTATATCTAGGAAAGTATCTAGGCTTGTTAATTACTATAATCAACAATAAGATACTTAGTTAGAGGTAAAAAACCACAATCAATGTTGATGGATTATAAACTATTTTATTCTTCCCCAGTTGAATTCCATGGGAATGTTCTCCCTAAAAATATTATTATTATCCCACTTCCTGAATTGGATGTTATTTTAAGCATGGAATGGATTATTTTATATGGATATCAAATCATTTTATGAAGAAGGGAATTCACATTTCATATTAAAAATGAACCCATTATCATTTATCAGTGTGATTATGAATATAAAAATCCAATGGAAATCACTTATACATTTCATGTCTTAATTCCTACCCATGATGGATATTTTTATTAGGTTTTTTAAGAGAAAATAAAAATCAAATACATTCCTATTGTTCAAGAGTTTTTTGATATCTCTCTAGAATATTTTCTCAGTCTTCCATGAAATTGTGATGTTGAGTTCTCAATAGAAATCATACCTATTATTGGACCCATTTTGAGGACTCCATAAAGAATGGTCCCTCTTGGGTTACAATAATTGAATAAGAAACTTCAAGAGAATATTGATAAAGTATTTATAAAACCTTGTGCATCACCATGGGGTGAACCTGTTTATTTATTAAGAAGAAAGATTGATCGATGTGAATCAACCTTAATTATTGTGATATGAACAAGATCTCAATAAAGAACAAGTATCCTATACCCCTTATTGATGATTTGTTGATCAACTACATGGGTTTCAATAATTTTTCAAGATTAAACTTTATTCTAGATATCATTAATTGAGGGTCAAGAATAATGGTATTTCCAAGACAACATTATGAGCAAGGTATAAAAAATATGTGTATATATTGATTCTATGAAGTCTTAATAATTCCCCCAATATCTTAAGAATCTAATAAATATAGTATTTAGATATTAACATCAATTTGGTGTAGTCTTTATAGAAAATATTCATACATATTCAAATATTAAGTGATAGAATTAAGATCACTTGGGAATGATAGTGAAGACCCTATAAAAGGAGAAACTATTTGAAAATGTTTCAAAGTGAGAATATTGGATAAACAATGTTTACTATTTTGATAATATAATCTCAATACAGGATATATTAGTGTATACATCAAAGGTAGGGGCTATTTAACTTTGTCGTAGACCAACCATGGTACCTAAGATATGAAATATTTTTGGTTTGGCTAGATATTATAGATAGTTTTTTGAGAATTTATCACAAATATCAAATTCATTCACCAAGATAACTTAGAAGGGATCCAAGATCCTCTAGAGGAATTAATGTGTGGAAAAGTCTAAGTAAAAGAAGATAAAATTATTCAGTTAACCCATAATTTCATTACTCTACAACAAATAATAGTTTTTAATCTATAGTGATGCATCCAAGAAGGGAATTTGATGCGTTCTCATGTAGAATGACATTATTATACCTTATGCATCATTAAAATTGAAGGTATATAACCAAAATTACCCAAATAATAATTTGGATTTAGCTATGGTAATTCATGAATTAAATACATGACCATGTTATCTTTACTAAGAGAAGTGTGATATATATACTAATCAAATATTTTTATGGTATATATTCTCACAAAAGGAGTTGGACAAGAATTAGAGAATGTGGTTAGAGGTGATTAAATATTTTGAATTCTCAATACATTACCACACTTGAAAAATGAACAAGATGTACAATTATTGGAGTTGAAATTATAATGCCATCTTATCCATGATGAGGATAAAAATTATCCAATATTTATAGATTTTTATAGGATAGATCTAGAAAACCTGAAGGAAGGGGAGAAATATTATCTTTCTCAAATGATTGTTAAACTATCTATACTAGTGAAAATTATGTTGGTGATGAAGGAAGATGTTGAGATATAAAAGATGGTGGGAAATACTCCTATGTTTCACCTTGATCATGATGGAATGATAAGTTTCAGGAACTGTATATGTGTTCTGTCTATACCTGATTTCAAGAAGGAGCTATTAGAAGAGGCTCATAGTTTTTCATTATCTATTAATTCTGGTAGTACAAAGATATATAGGTATTTGAAAGAGTATTTATAGTAGTACAACATTAAGGTAGATATCACAGTGTTTGTATCTTAGTACTTGGTATGTTGGAAGGTTAAGTCTAAGAGACAAAAGTTTAAGGGGATGTTTGTTGGCACCGTGAAATATTTTCCAAGCACTTTTCCACAGAATAAATGATTTTATACTCACTGAGACACCAAATGATGAGTTTGAGTAGAAATAAATCTTTATGATAAAATGATCAGATTGTATTTCTAGGCGTCATGACCCAAAACATCATAGAGGAGGCCTAAAAAGTTCATTGTGCGACTTGGAATACTTTATGTGGGTCAGTGACGATAAGGAAGGGACCAGATCAAAGGGCTAGGACTGCAACCCCAAACTAATCCTACATCATGGTGTGGGGGCACATCCTTGGAAGTATAGAGATTCAAGTTCACCCATGTTGTTTTTCCAGGTGGACCTGCATGCCCCAAACCTATGCACAAACAGGTTGGAACAGGCCTTTCCTACACAACCCAAAAGGTGCAGCCACCCCTACACGCGACAACTATGAAAAGAACTTACACTTTAGACCTACATGTACTAGATGTTATTCCAACCCTGTGTGGGACACTATCACTGAGCACCTACACCTAGTACCTACATTGGAAACATCCTTTGTCTAGGGTCCCATATTTTCCTATAAATACGACTATGGGATCCTCATTTACAGAAATAGAAATTCAAAAGAACCTGCAAGCTCTAGACACAACACCCCTTTGTCTAGGTCTCCATAAATTCCTTAGGTACCTCTCCAAAACCCAAGAGGAGAGATAATTAAGGGGTATAAGTGATATCAAAGTCCCTTAAGGGTGTCGAACACATGAAACCAACATGATGACCCCTTATCCCATAGTGATCAACTACATGTGTGAGGCCCCTCTCCCTAATCAGGGACCTTCCTGAGACCCATCCAGGTATACTTGCGGAGACCTGTGGTGCCTAGGCTAGAGCCTTTCCCAACTTGTTTTCCCATGTGTTCCATTTCCAAAGGCATATATAACTCGCACAATCCTATACCCCCTTTCATGGGTGAAGCACCTCGAGTTCCTCCCAAACCCTGCATGAGGAACCTCTTCCCTCTAAGACAGAACCTTCAAGAGCTACCCTTTGAGTAATATTATAAGACACCAATGGAAGGAATCCTCTTCACTTGGATCCATTGTCTTATAGTTTCCATGTTGAAACCTCCACTGAATCCTCTGGACTTGAAAACCCATGGTTAGTGGAACACCAACATGCCTTCCATTTAGATATGTATTCCTACAATTAGAGGTTTCTAAAAATTTTCCTACCGTACAACTAGGGACCTTAGGGTGCACATTGATATTAATTCCAATGCTCATGAGGACCCTAAACCTAGGGGTGGTTTTGGGTAGTTCCCATTCTTGGGTATTAGAGCTAGCACCATATCCTCCCCTAACCATCCTTAATACACATGACCTCTGATTCCAAGATGGGAGGGGGAGGATCACTCTTTCATTTCCTTTTGACATGGAGTGACATCCTCTTCACCTATTTTAAAACCAATTTTAAGGCATCCCTCATGTACTAGCCCCTATCCTTTTATAGATAACCCCTCCTGCTATTCTCCTTCCTCTGTATATCCTAGTTACCAAAATAAGAGGAAATACGGGGGAACTTTAAGGCCCTTTCTATCTTGTTTTGAGTCTAGGGTATGAGAATGGGAGGGATGTGTTATCGCCCAGTCCTCTTCCATTGGTGGAATATGATAAGTGTATTATTTTCCAGATATTCTGATTCCTCTTGTTTCTCACATTCAAGAATGAATCATCATGAATCATGGAATTAGAGTATATCCATGACCATGATATTCACACATCCAAATACATATTTTGGAAGAGAATCTTATTTGGGTTATTCTTCTCACTTTCCTTTAAAGGGACTCCATAGTCATGCGTCCTCAAGGCCATGTATCCAACCTATGGAAAAAACAGATCGTGTGGTACACCATATCTTTTGTTTCCTCTTATTTATGACACTGGTCATGAATTATGTGGTCTTAGAGGTTGGCGGTAGTCATGACATCCACATGATTCCATTACTAAAGGCCTCCTAAGTGTGTGATCCTTGAACCATTGAACTATGAGAACTTTCATTACTATTATTACTAGGATATGTAAGAAACCTTCCTCAGGTTTGAGTTTAATGAGAATCCAATTTAAGAGTAATCCCCAACCAAACTAATATCAGGGAACTCTCCTAGAGATTAAGCCCTAATCAAACCAACCCACATGATACATTGTTGGTGTATTCCCCAACATTCCATTGTATAGGAATCCTGATAAGGATTAATCCTTGATCAAACCTATACATGGGAATCCTTCTCAGGAGCAGGCCCTAATCGCAACCCCCATTCATTAAGGATCCTCCTCAAGAGTAAGCCAAAAAATTCAATTTTCGGGATTCCTCTTTAAGAATAATAATCAATAATATCCACAAACTCATCCATGGGCATCCTCCTTAGATGTTATCCTTAGGGAAGCCTCTACATCATAATGAGTCGAGACATCCCTCATGGCCCCTTTCACACGACATCCTTTTTAGTAGTAATTCCAAAATTAATCCTCTCAAAGGTGTATAATACCCTATGAGACAAAACTTTAGAGGGCCTCCATAGGCATATGTACTCACAATCAAACTATGTGGGATTTGATTCTAGTCCAAATGGGATACATAGAAATCCTCCTTGAGGTCCAAACCCAATAAACCAAATCAACCCTACTCTATATGGGACACATTCCTAGTGGGGTATAATTCAATATGATAATACATATCCCATCCATGTTCTCGGGGATGATTAAGCATAAGTACCACACCAAACATTGACTAGGAACATTTTTCCTACACTTATATTTTGCATGATTCTAAACTGCATGTTTTGGTCCTTAACACATGGCCTTAAAATGTTTGATGTGTCCAATTAAATGGAAATGAAATTTGTGGGTTTTTATTTCTTTGAAAAGTATTTTTAGGAATCCCATCCATGGTTCTGATCCCAAAATCAAAATAATTATTCTCTCCCTAGATGACAGAACACTCTAGAGCTACCCACTACGTGGATATAAAAGCATCATCATCATAACAATGACAAAAGAATCTCTAATCAGTACATAAGAGGATACCATCAATTAAGAACCTCATATACATACAGATATATCCATTGATGAAGAACCTCATATATAAACATATGATTCTAAATTCAATATGTGATAAAAATTGATTGTTAATTCAAGGTTGAACCACATCATACTTGGGAATTAATGAAGGATTTTTGAACATATATTAAATCTACAAGAGATTCTCATAGTAGGAAACAATTCCCCATAAAATGGTGTGCTGACCCCGAACTCCCATCTTCTTGACCAATGTTATTTATTATGAATTGTTGAAAAAACACCACAATGAGTTTCTCCCTTTGGAAATCAGGTCCCTCATGGATATAGGACTGTTGGGTGTTTTTGGTTCCATAAACAAACCCATTGGAAATCATTCAAAAATAGTGGACTTGACATGAATGATTGGATGAAATTCAACCCTTTGTAAGAAATCATCTCAAGTGAACATGAATTTTCATCGAAAACAATCTCATAACCATTACCCATAGTTAAATGGAAACTATAAAATATCAACAGGGATTTTTCCAATGGACTCCCAAAAATATCTAAAGGGAATAATGTTATATTGATTGTAGCCGATTACTCTTAAAACTCAACACACATCATCACTATCAGAGAATATTTATATCTATACCATATTTTTAGGATATATATTATTCAAGTGTTAAGGTTATAAAAAGTACTACATTATATTTTATCTAATCGAGATCTGAGGTTTACTATAGGGTTCTAGAAAAATCTCCAATAGTTCTTGGATACAGAACAAAGTTTCAGCACTGTGTATCATCCTTAGATTGATGGTCCTTCTGAGAAGATAGCTAAAAACCTATAAGATATGTTGAGATATTATTCAATGTATTTCAAAGGTGGATGGGATCAACACATTTATATAGTTTTGTTTTCATAAAATAATAGAATTCACTTTATCATTTAAATAGATCCTTATGAATCCCTTTGTCAATAGAAGTGTAGAACTTCAACATGATCAGATGAAGTTAGAGAAATAAATCTATTGGGACCTGAGATAGATGAAAAAAATAGAAATGATGGTTAGATCCATTAAACAACACAAAAGGTGAAACAATGTTGAAAAAAAGTTACATTGAGAATCATCAACATGATCTAGAATCTGATATTGGTGAGAAGGTGTTTCTATGAGTTTCTATATGGAAGAAAGGTATGATATTTGGAAAGAAAGGAAACCTCATCCCTAGGAATATCAGAATATTTGAAATTTGTAATCATATGGGAACTGTATATTATCAATTGGAAATTATATTAAGCCACTCTCCGGCTCATGATGTGTTCTATATATATCTTCTAAGGAAGTACATATCTAACCCTTATCATGCATTGAACATAGAGGCCATACTGATAGAACATGATCTTTCCTATGAAGAAAAATCAACAAAGATTATGGATTATAGAGAGAAAGTGCTATGAAAAAAGACTATGGACTTGGTCAATGTTTTTTGGAAGTTCCACTAATTTGAATAATCTTTGTGGGAACCTAACAATATGATGAGGCAAAAGTATCCACATTTTTTTTATTAGAGTGAGAAATTTCAATGGTGAAATTCATTTTTTCGGGCTAAACCTTGAGTTTTTATGAAATATATTTGTTCATATAATTTAATTTCTTTAATTTTTTTCATTATAAAAAACCCAAAGTTCTAAAAAACCAAGATATATTATTATTATTGATATTATTTTTATTATTATTAACCTTTATAAAGTAGACTTTTAAATTTGGAGGTATGAATATGAAAAATAAATTGTGAAAATTAATTATAAATGTATTAGATGAATAATATATATAAATACAAATAAGTACTTAATTTTGAGTAAATCCAATATTTGCTTCAAAATTAATTTTTTTATGAAAAAATGATTTATATTTATTTTTGAGAAAAAGAATAAAATTAATTTTTGAAACTTCTATAAAATTTATTTGAAAAAATTAACTCCATTACTGTAAAAAACATGTTAAAATTATGTTAGGATGAATTGTTTATAATTTTCTCAAAAGAATATTTTCTTAGTGAATAGTGAAAAATACTGATTTCTATTAAAAAATTCCATATCTTTTAAAGAATTTTATAGATCCATTTTATTCTAATATGGTTTATAAAGTAAAATTAGCATAATTATATATTTAATAATCTGGTTTTTTATTATAATCAATTTCATATTGAATTTTAATATTAAAGCTTTCCATACTTATGAAAATGTTCTCTTTGAAAAACCACTTTTTCATCGCGCCAATAGGTTTTATTTTAAATTAAATTATGAAAATTATATGAATATAAATTTTAAAAATGGATTCCATAATTGGAATAAAAACAATTAATATTATATAATATGTTTAACTTAATATTTGGTCAAAATGAATAGTAAAAATAATAATAATTAATTACTATAGTTAAGGTAAAAACATGTTTATATGTGGTTAAACTAAAACTATAAGAGTTAAAAATGAAATAAAACTGGTCTAATTTCTATTTTGTATCCCTATTTATACCTTATATATTTTAAGGATTGATAATCATACATTTTTTAGCCATATGGAATGTGAAAAACATGGGCACATCTTTTTATTTTGAAAACCTTAAAGTGTGTCCCTTCCCCTACTTATAAAAGGAAACCCCTATCCTATACCATTCACAATTACAAAACCCTTTCTTTATACCAATACTTACCCATATATATTCCTTAATTACCTCCAAAAATCCTTGAGGCCTTATTTTTATTAGGAATTCCTTCAAAGAAGGCTTGGGGTATAAACCTAAAGAGGTGAAATTCTTAAACTTGTGATTTTGTTTTATTTATTCCTTTAAATAATTAAAATATTATTCAACCATGATGATATAATTACTTAAATATCTTCCATATACTATTATTTTTTATGTTAATGGCATGACCTACATCTATATGTAACCGTCAATCATCTGTACAACAGACTACCGCCTCGCCAATTTAATTATTTTTCCATCACCAACTTGTACAACTAGATATAATGATGGATTTAACATATTTACCTGATATTTATGAAATAATTATACTTATTTAATTATAATATCACATATAACTTATTAATTTCCATTCTGTGGGAATACGATTACGTCACTCATGTGTACGACAAACTACCGCCCCACGATGTGATTTGATTCATTATCCACTTATGATTTAAATGGGAGGTAATAAGAATAGGTTTAATAAACATACATGTTATATATGACATAAAAATGATGAAAAAAATATTATATATTATTTACAATTATTTTATTTCATCTATATAGAAAATGGAAGTAACAACCAAGCATATGTATAACCAACTCTCTCCTTGAATGGTTTAATTCATTTTTATATATAAATTTATTAGGTTAATATAAATACATATATAATAAATATATATGATATTTATATAATTTTTATAATTTTATATGTTTTGGAACCATCAATTTAAAAATCCAAAAATATTATGGCAAAACATACTTGAAAAACAAATAAGTTATTACCCAAAACATGATTTTAACAGAGAAATGCTAATAAAAGGGTACTAAAAGGTCATAAATAAATCATATATGGAATGATACAAATGAGTACTATTATTTAATATGTGTACAATAAAATTAAATTTATTATATAGGATATTCGAATGTGCAATAAGGAATTCAAGACCTAATGTAAGGTATTTTCGTCTCACTTTTCTTTCTGTGGGACACATATCTTATAAACCACTTGTTTCTTTTGTTTGGTGTATATAATAAACATGAATATATTTTATGATCCTTATGATGATAATTATGGGATATAAATTTCCATCTAATTTGATTTCTTTTATGGGGCTTAAAATTCAAAAGATATCATAGTTGTAAATGTTTAATAATACAATATCATTGTTTAAGGACATTGTTTTTTATAAGCTTCAAATGATGAGATAATTTTATCTACCACTCAAGAATCTCATTTATTGTTTTCTAATATAGTTATTTTTTTTGGAAAATATGTGTTTTCAATTTATTTTACTCTCTTAAATTATTAAATGTACCAAAATATTTTTTATCAAAATTTACTTTATTTCTCTCTTTGGTTAAAAACCTTTTTCTTCCATATCTATGTTTTCTCAAAATGTTTTAAATAATGTTTTTACTATTTTAAAATGTGTTTTAAAAGGAATTTTAATCCATGTTTGACAATTTATAATTTTTTAAATGATTCTCCATGTTATTTTCTAATCCAATCCCCTTTGGATTTTACCAAAAAGTGAAAGGAACCTTTTTTTAATGTGTACGACATAAATGGAGTTTTCAGTCATCAATGATTTGAAAATTCATATATAATTTTCATAGATCATTTTCAAATAAAAATATTTTGAAAATGTTTTGTGGAATTTTAATTTTCAAAAGTTATTTTCAAAGTGGGAACCCTATTTTCCTCAGTAAATTCCCAAAGTGATATTTAAAAATAAATTTCCTTCAAATATGACATCTATAAAGTCCCCCGATCTGAAAACATCTCATGTGGCCATAACTAGTTGGTTATGTGACCTAAATCATGTCTCCCCATACGCCAGAGGCAGTTAACTAGCACTAGGTGTGTGATAATATAGTGGGGAGACAATACCCCATGGTTTATAGTTACAATAAAGTGAAAGTAAACAATATAAATAAATATCAGAGTAACGGAAAATAGAGGAAAATATATATCATATTACTGGGAATTAAGAGGAGTAACCAAGAAATCTAAAATAATAAACCATGTAATGACATGCCAAAATGTATCTAAATTTATAAATGAATGTAATACTAATGAAATAACTAGCTGACACAAATAGACTCAAAATACCACGGTCTCGAACCCCGTGTCCATCCCATCTACAAACTCCAACCCATCCAGCAAGCAATAATAAAAATATGGCCCCTTTCCCTTGCCCTAACCTACATCTATGAAATCTTCTTGGGTACCCAACATTGGACCAAATAGGATGTGATTAAATCTTAGTAGGTCGACACCACTGTGTCTAACCAAAACGAGTCTTATAATAAGTAGATGAAATAAAGAGGTAATAGGTGTATTAATTAATCAACTTAATATAATATAACAAACAACCTACTTTAGAACTACGTCATAATTTTTCTGAGAAAGTGACATAACCATTCCAACCATAACCATAAACTATGTCATAATAACATGAAAAAGGAAAATCCCTATGTATAATCATGTTTGCCTCTGGAAAAAACCTTATATATATAAATTTAACATGGACTAGGAAAAATATACTATATAATAATTTTATCATCACTAATAATAACCATGTATATAAATTCTATCATCACTGTGCATATTCCTATATATAGGCATTTAAACATCACCAGGCATAGAACTATATATAATCATTTATGCATCAAACTAGGAAAAGACCACTATATAAGAATTATAGCATGATAAAAAAAAAGTAATAATAGTATGTTTACAATAATATCACAACATATCATAAATCACAATGATGAATTCTTCTAATTACCATTTATGTTTCAATTTCTCTTTTCATTTATCAAAATATCACCACTCATTTTTAATAAGAAATAATCCATTACCAAATTGATTCTATGTCAAGAAATCAATAGACTTATCATATCATGCTAGCCAAACATTAATCCATTAACCAATTTATTACTATTCATGGGTTCTCTCACACAATGGTATCCACAAGCCATGTCACATCAACATTGAATATAAAGGTATAAAAGGAATAATCCAATCCATGATTTATCATCTTTTATTTTTAAATTAATTTATGTACATGTTTTGTTAGTGAAAATAAAAATATTTCACATATTTAGAAATTAAATAGAGCATAGGGTTAGGTTATAGACCCCCTACCTTAATCCAGTGATCTAAAAATGCTTCCAATAGGTAATGCGAACAAGGATGAAGGCACAAAAGATCGCATGAGAATCCATATATCAAACAAGATCTAGATAAGTACCCATAAAAATAGCAATCAAAATATTCCCCCACCATAATGAGGAATGATAGAAGATAAATTGAAACCCAAGAAAAGAAACTCATTATATATCAATTTCTTTAACGAGAAGTTTGGAAGGGATTGAAGTCTAGAAAATCACCTGGAAAACCTTAGGGTTTGATATAGGAGAGGGATTCTTTGAAGGTAATAAAAAAACATAAGTGTTTCATGTAGTTAAAAATTCTGATCAATATAAATACACAACTTGTAACCCCCTTTCATGTCTTGTATTTCCTATTTAAGAGTTATGCCAAAATTCGCATCACCTATCCTTAATTTACCCCTTCTCAAACATTACTCGTCATGTAATGTGGAATGATAGTGTGTAAAAAATTCACACAATGAACCACTTCATGGAATGAAATCATTTCATGGTATCTACCTAGTGGATATTACATGCCTTGAAATACATTTACACATCTTATTAATGAAATTAAGATATTTTTAGTCATAGATTCCAAAAAATCACATGAACCACCTCCAAAGACATCCGAAATTATGAAAAAACCATCCAAATCCCATTTAAAAACATTATAATTAGACTCCATTAATTCAAACAAGAATAAATCCTTGAACTTTACGTCATTTTCCAAAAACTATCTCTCCATATCCAAACAAGACTCAACCAAAAATGTTTAAATATAATGAAATCCAAAATTAAGAGGCTTAAGAAAATACTCACAGAGGGACATACCTGAAAACATTTGGGATCTTACAACCTCCCCACCATATAAAATATCATCCTCGAGCTTCTCTAAGCATAAATGTGGAGTCTTGGTGAATAAATATGACCACTATTCTCACATATTAGATTCCATCTCTCAGTTGTCCTCCATAACATGCCCATTCTACCACTCCACTCGAACTAGAGGTAAGATCCTATCTCAGAGATAATTCTCACTATGGTCCACAATACATATTATATTCTCCTCAAATGAAATATATAAAAGATTGATTCCCTTCATATCTATCACATGAGAAGGTTTATGATGGTATCTCTAAATCTAAGACACATGAAACAAATTTGTCATGGAACTATAGTGTTTTGTAAGGTATAATTGGTATGCCACTAGACTGACCCTTTCAATTATCTCAAATGTCCTAACAAACATGGGTGTTATATTTCCCTATTTTCTGATATGGAATTTCCCTAAACTAGGTGACACAGGAAGGAAAACATGTTGACTAACCTCAAACTCCATAGGTTGTCTTTGATGCTCAGAGTAGGATTTCTGTTGAATTTTCAGAGTCACCAACCACCTCTAGATTAACTGAACCCACTCAGTTGTCTCTTACATAAGACTAGGCCAATAAATCACTAAATCACCAAACTCAGACCAAAAAATAGGTAAATGACATGATCTTCCATAAAACCCTTAAAATGTTCCATCAAGATTGATTCCCAAAAGCTTTTATTATATGAAAACTCCAAGAGTACCATAATGTTTCTCCCATGAACCACCAAAATAAAAACCAAAATCATGAAATATTTCCTTCAGAATCTAAATAGTCCTCTGATATTGATAGTTTGTCTATGGATAATAGGATGTTATCAAAATAACCCATTAACCCAAATCCTTTTTAAGATATTGCTAGAACTGTGATGTGAAATGAGGATCTTAATTGGAAACATTACTCTTCAAAACAATGTGCAACCAAACTATCTCATACACATACAAAATACCCATATCATAAATATTTATGGTCTCCCTGATAGGTAAGAAGTGAGATAACATCATCAGTCAATCCATGATCACCCATACCACATCATTCATATGGGGAGTCCTAGGTAATCCTGTCACAAATTCCATAGTGACATCATCCCATTTCCACTATAGAATGGGTAGAGGATGAAAAATCCTAGTTGTCCTATAATGCTCATCTTTCACCTTCCAAGAGGCTAAACATCTTTCTATAAATCCCAATACATCCTTATTCATTCACCACAACCAGTAATGTGTACATTGATCATGATACATATTTCTCAAACCAAAACATACCACCTATCTAGAATCAGGAAGCACTCTCATCAGTCCCTCATGAAAACTAATAGAAACCCTTAATTATCGATAAAAAAAATGAGACTGTCCAATGCTAAGATACCATCCTGCTAGTGCATCCCCACTATATAAGCTATCTCTCAGAACTAAGCCCTCTAGATCATATAACTGGTATATTTGGATTTGGTCAAGAATCATGGGTATAAAGGATATAGAAGTTATAGAGTCTCTCCCATGGGACTCATGAAAAACTAAATATATGTTTTCAAAGAGAACTATTACCTTCCAGTCATCTCAAGGATTCTACACTACCACTGTTTGTGACTTTTGGATTGAGTAATCAACAATGAAGTTACACTTTTCTAGTGTATAATCCATATTGAAGTCGAAATACTACATATACTCAACCCACGTTATCTTTCATATGTTCAAGTACCACTAAGAAAAGTTGTACATGAGGTTCTTCTAGTCTGTGTACACCAAAAGATTCTAACCTAAAATATAGTGTCTCCAAAACCTAAGTGCATGTACCACCGCTACTATCTTCATATCATGAGTAGGAAAATTCCTCCCAAAAAATATCAGCTATCCAAAGCCATAAGCAACCAATTAGTCCTCTTACATAAGAACGACTCCAATTCTAATGCTAGATGTGTCAGAGTACACAATATATGTCTTACTCCGCACTAGAAATTTGAGAATCAGTGATGAGGAAATCCTAAGCTTAATCTTGTGAAAACAACTCTTGAAAGAATCAATCCAAAAAAACTTCAACCCTTTCTCAGTAATCTCACACATCGACACTACCAGATGATAGATGTCCTAGATATAGTGCCTATAATAACCTGATAAACCCATGATACTCTTACTCTATATGGAATTATTGGCTCTCTCCCAAGACACCATGGATGTAAACTTCTTTGGGTCTACTAAAAAATCTTCCTCTAAGATGAAATGACACAAGAATTTTACTTTATCAATCTAGAAACAACATTTAGATAACTTAGTGGAAAGATGATTCTATCTCAATAAACTGAAGAAAATGTGAAGATGTTGGCATGGTTATCATATGATTGGGAGTAAACTAAGATTTTGTTAATAAAAACATCCAAAAAATGATCCATAAAAGGATTAAATATCTCAGTCATCATGTCCATGAATACTTCTGGTGTATTCATCAAACAAACTAAATGAGCACATACAATCCATACCTGCTCCTAAAAGTAGTTTGAGTTAAGTCTGAAGGTCTCACCCTCAGCTGGTGATATCTTGATCTTAAATTGATATTAGAGAAGATATTAGAACCTCTAAAATGATCAAAGAGACCATTAATACATGTAAGGGGATACAGGTTTGTGACCATTACCTAGTTCAATCTCTGATAATTCATATATAAGTACAAAGTCCCATATTCCATATTGGAAAAAGAACTAGAGAACCCCCGAGAGATGTACTAGGACGTATGAAAAATTTGGATTCCAGATATTCTAACTGAACTTTACAATCCTGATGCTCTATTAGTGCCATCCTATAAGGTGGGATAGAAATAGGGTCACCTCTTAGAACCAACTCAATCATTAACACAATCCACTTCTCGGTTGGTAAGTTGTAGAACTCATCTAGGAATGAAATCTTAAAAATGATCTGCCATTGGAGGAAATGAATCATACTTCATTCCAATATCATCAAGAAGAAGACCTATTATTTGAGTTGTGAGAGAATCCAACCTAAACTAAATTGGTCTTTCATGACCATCCTAAGGATCCCACTCACCCTGATGAGAATAGAATCCTCTTCTTGGAGATAGAAAGGTGAACCTCCTACAGTAATAATCGATATGAGAATAGTAAATAAATTTACAATCCATACCTAGAATCAAATCTAAACCTATCATTTATAGCACAAAAATTATCAAAAGAAATGGTAACATCCAATCTCTAGAGAACACATCTTTCAATGTTCGATATCCTCAAACTGCACTCCTAACGATGTGTCTATAGTCAAAACACCATCTAAATATTCCATAAACAAGCATTAACCATTTGAAAAAAGATAAGATAAAAAGGAATAAAATTCTATTGTTTCAAAAATTTTAAATAAGTGTAGATGATACATTAATCATACCTATGATAGTTGAAGGTCTTTCATCCTTAGTAACCAGAGGAGTCTACATAACATGCAACTAAACATCCCTTCTATCCCAGGCTACAGTATGACTCTCATGATATATTCTCTCTACCTAGTACTGGCACTCTTGAACTAGGTTACCAGATCCCCTACCTCAAAATAAACGTCTTATGGGACTCTAGATACCTATATTTTGAGGAGTAGTTGAGTCCTTCCTAGAGTCTGGCACCTATCCTTGTCCCCTGCCACTTCTCTACTATGGGAAGTTCATTAAAACCATTTTAGGGTGACCCAACCTTCCAGAATAATGGAAATCCTATGAAGCGTATGGGAACCAAGGATTATTGTGTCCCAATTATCCAAAATGATAACACAACACTCAAACATGGTCCTGGGATGTCTTCCCACAGCCCTGAATTCTATTCCATTATTGCATTGGTGATAACTATTTTTACAGTGATTCATGATTCTGGAAGAATATCTCATAGTTTTCCTTTCTGAAACTGTCTGGAAACTACTTGGATTCTCTCTCATATTTCCTTCTATGTTGAGTTCCAGATTCATCACATCTATAAAGCTATTGAAGGGATAGATGTTCACTTTTTACCTAATCTCATAGCGAATCCCATCATCAAAATGTCTCACCCTAAAGATCTGGTCATTTTCTAAAGTTGACATAAATAACTTTAGGTTGGTTATGTGTCCAACGTAGTCCATCACTAACATTACCTTATATGTTAGATATAAGAACCCATGATCCTTCTCATCCCTCAACATATCTGGTTAGAATTAGATCAAGAACTTCTCCTTGAATTCCTTCAAGGAAAACTCCTTCTTCTGCCCTATTTGGTCTAGAATACACTACCAACACCAGGAAGGTCCATAAAGCATGTATGAAATAAGATTCACCCCTATTAATAGGTGTCACAAGTTTCCTAAAGATCATATGGACTGAATCAATCTATAACTCACATGCATGGGGACCTCCCTCTCTTGTAAATGTTGGTTGATGCTGTAGTTTAAACTCTCACATCAGATCAGACATCAAGATAATGGTGCAATCAATCTACCTTTCCATGGATAACATGATCCTCAAGAATATATCACCAATAAGAACGTCCATCTAATCCTCAAAAACTACAAGAAACACTAGATTAGCTGCATTAGGAGCATACTGATTACCAATATCAAAACACTGAAGTAAAAAATGATGAGGATACATTTTATTTTCAAGGAAACCAAATTCATTATAAAGTTGGATAAAAATAAGGTCAACCTCATCTGGTGAAAATGGTAGAGAACCACTAGATCATGGTATCTCAAACTTGTCTTACAAGGGTTTTAGAATGACATGATAGTTATCTCATTTTCATTTATTAGATATATCATTAAGTTTCATTCCCCAATTCATATAGGAAAATTTATCACATGCAATGAATATGTTCTTATCATGAAAAATTTATGTAAAATATATCCCTATGTTCCTATCATGATACATGCATACTCATATCATACCATACCAAGACAAAATAAAAAATATCAAGAAACTATAAAATCACACAATATTAGAATCAACCTTGGTGAAATAACATAAACTGTACTAAGAGAACATCATGAAAAATAATCCATTCCCTAGGCACTCATATTTCCCCCCACATACGGGTTAACTATTCCCATTCACAAGTACATTACCATAGATTGATACATCATAGTGTCTTTTATACCATTCCCTAATATTAAATCAAGGAAATGAAAAACCTAATGTTACTTTGATAACACTTTGTTAAATCCCCTGATCTGACACCCTCTCAGGTGGACCCATATGGTTGGCTATAAGACCTCAAGAACACATAAACATATGCCAGAAATTTCTGAATAATAGTGGGGGTATGATAATTAGTGGGGAGACTATATTACCCTAGTATAGAGTTACAATACAATATAAATAAACAATATAAATAAATATTAGAGTAACAGAAAATAGTGAAAATAGTATATCATACAACTGTTAAGTAAAATGAGGAACCAATAAATCAAAAATAATGAATCATGTAATGATAGGATGAAATGTATCTAAATATCAAACTAAAAATAATAAAAATAAAAGAACCAACTATCATAAATAGACTCAAAAAACATGATACCATTCCCCATGTCAGTCTTATCTCTAAACTCCAGACCATCCGACAAGAAATAATCGACAAAAAGGTCCCTTGCCCTTGTCAAAACCTGCATCCAAGTAATATTCATAGGTACCCAATGACATATCGAATACGGTGTGATTAACTCTTTGTATATCGACACCACCATGTCTAAACAAAAACAATATGATAATAAGTGCATGAAATAATGTGATCACATGTGTATTTATTAATGAACATGATATAATGAAGTAAACAACCTTCTTCAAAACCATGTCAAAATGTATCTGAGCATATAGCAAAACCATTCCAACCATAACCATAAGACATATCATAATCACATAATTGGGAAAAGACCTCTGTATAAGCATTTCAGCCAATTGGAAAAGCCCTATATATAAGAATTTCAGTATCAAATGTGCCAAAACTACTATATAAGCATTTCAACATCACTCAGAATATCCCTATATATAAGAATTTCAGCATCATTGGGCATATTCCAAAAAATAAACATTTCAAAATCAATGAGCATATCCCAATATATAATCATTTGAGTATCAAACTAGGCCAAACTGGCTATATAAGCATTTCATCATAAACACAACAATTTGTAATAGTAAGGTTATAATAATATCACACTATATCATAAATCACAAAGGATAATTATTACAATTACAATTTATCAATAAATTTCCTTTTTTAATTTATAAAAATCTCAAAAGTAATTTTTAATAAGTAATAATCCATTACCAAAGTGATTCTATGAAAAGAAATCACTGGAATCTCATGACCTGATATTTTATTTTAAGCCATTACCCAATTTATTATTATTAAAGGTTTTTTCCATAAAGATATCCAAATGCCAGGTCTAATTCACATTGAATCCAAAAGGATCCAAGAATTAATACAATCCATGATTTACCATCATTCATAATTAAATTAATTTTGGTTCATGTTATGTTAGAAAAATAGACACATTTCACATACATAGAAATTAAACACACTATGGGGTTAGGTTGTAGACTACCTACCTTAATATGGTGATGAAAAAAATGATTCCAATGGGTAATTCCGACAAGGGAAAAGGTGAAAAATATCACCAAAAGGAACCTATATTAGAGAAGATCCATATCAACACCCAAAAAAAAATGGGAAAATGAATCCTCCATCACAATGAGGAATGATGTTATATAAAGGAAAACCTAATAAAAAAACTCACAAGAGATCAATTTATTAATGGAGATGTCCAGAAGAGATGTAAGGATAAAAAATAACCAGGACCACCTTAGGTTTTCAGAGAGGAGAGGGATTTATTAAATTTATTGAAAAACATAAGTGTTGAATACCCTTAAAACTACTAATCACGATAAATACATAGCGTGTATCCCCTTTCACATCATGTATTTTTTATATAAGAGTTACACTAAAATTCACATCACCTCAGATTAAATTAATCCCCCTCAAACAATACATATCATGTAATTTGGATTCATGTCATGTATTTAATTTATTCAATGAACCATTTCACACCCTGTGCACATTTCTTGGAATATTCCCAATAGTAGTTACATGCCTTGTGATCCATTTACAAAATGTGTATATGAAATATAGATAGATTCTATCCTAACTTCTACAAAATCACCCAAACTACCTCAAAATAATTCCAAACTTAAGGAAAATTCTCATAAAACAATTTAACAATGTTATACTAGGACTCCATTAATTCAAAAAAATTTAATCCATAAAAATTAGGTTATTTCTCCCAAACAAATCTCTCTCTCACTGAATATGACTCGACCACCAATATTTAAAGAAAATAAAATTCCAAATAAATATGGTTAACAAAAAACTCAAAGAGGGATGCACCTAAAAAACCTAGGATCTTATAATCTCCCAACCAAATAAAAAATCATCCCCAACCTACTCAAAGAATCATTTTGGGGTCTTAGTGAACAAGTCTGGCCATTGTGATCATATATCAGATTCCTTCTCCTAGGAATCCTCCTGAACATGACCCTTCTGCAATTGAACTCTAACTAGAGGAATTTTCCTACTCTAGTGATACTTCTCAATGTGGTCCATAATCTTCATCGGATTCTCCTCAAATGAATTATCTACACAAATCTCAATGTACTCAATTTCTATCCCCTGAGAAGGTCTAGGATGGTATCTCTAAACCTGAGACACATAAAACATGTCATACATAGAACTATTGCACTGTGGAAGGGATAAGTGAAACACTAGTAGCCCAACCCTTTCAACTATCTCAAATTACTTGAGATTACTAGGCTCTTGATTTCCCTGTTTCCCGATACAAAATCTCTCAAACCTAGGAAACACCTAAAAGAAAACATGAATAACATCCATGAAATCCATAGGTTGTATCCAATGGCTAGTGTAATATTTTTATTGGTTTTTTGTGTTCCCCAACAACCTCCTGATTAGCTGAACCTACTAAGATGTCTCTTGCACAAGATGAGACCTAAAAAGTACTAACTAACATACCTCAAAAAAAAAGTGAATGGAATGAATTTCCAAAAATATCCTCAAAAGGTTCCATCTGGATTGATGCATTAAAGATATTATTATATGAAAACTCTTTGAGTTATGTATTTTGTTTTCATGAAACACCAAAATCCAAAACATAGGCTTATAACATATCCTCTAAAATATAAACAGTCCACTCAGACTGACCATCGGTCTGAGGATGATAGGTTGTACTCAAAATTACCTACATTAAAAAAGACTTATGAAGACCCTATACGAACCAGTATGTGAAGCGAGGATCTCTTTTAGAAATGATACTCCTTGTAAAACTGTACAACTTAACTATAATATATATTTATATACTATCCAAATGATCAATAGTGAAGGTATCCCTAATTGTTAAAAAGTGAACTTCCTTCATCCATCGATCAATGATCACCCATACTACATCATTATTATGGTTTATCCTAGGTAATACAGTCAAAAAATCCACAGTGACATCATCCCATTTAAACTCCATAATGGGTAAAGGCTGAAAAATCCCAACTAGCCTCTAATTCTCAGTTTTCACCTAATTACAGGTGAAACATCCTACCATCATCATCATCATCATGTAATTTTATAAAGGGATAGGGAGGAAAAATGCAAAAAGGAGAAGCACAGAAGGAAACCCCTCATCCACCCCCTCCCCCACCCAAAAAAAAGAGAAACTATGGGGGGCTAAAATGATGCATCCCTAAGGCATCCCCTTTAATAAAGTCAATCCCATTAGGAGTAATACTTGCGGAAGAGTGAATAAACACCTTATTCATGCCATTAAGGACCCCCAAGGCCAAGTAGTCAGCAACCTTGTTACCCTCTCTCCAGGTGTGAAGAATTCGGATGTTGTTCTTAATAATACTTTTACATTGCCTTATGACATAGCATATCGACCAGGGGACTTCACCATTCTCCTCCAAGGAGTTATGGAAAATTAAGGAGACTATTTAAATTTTGGATACCTTCAAGCCCTGCTACCTGCAAAGTCTGAGTCCCGTAAGCATTGCCAGTGCCTCCGCTTGAAGGGAAGATCAATGGCCCAGGCTGGCTGAAAATACTAAAAACACCGAGCCTTTACTATACCTCACCACACCTCCTCCACGGATGCACCCCTGGACACAAGAGCCGTCTGTAATGAGCTTCAAGCCGCCTGAGGGAGGTTTCCAGTAGACCCAACTGCCATTCCTGTTACTAGAGGTACATTCCTCGCTGGAACTAGAATGAAACCGGTGAAAGGAAGGAGCTGCCCTGCAATGTCGCAACGCCTTGTACAGGTCCAGTAACCGATTTTTTTCCCAGACAATAATAACTGCAGTGGAGACAGCCACACCCTCATACTTTACTCTGTTCCTTGCCTGCCATAGACACCAACACCCCACATGCAGAAAAACCGAATGAGCAACTCTCTCAGGTCCTCCACCCTCTGAGCCATGATACCACTTAACAAGAAAGGAGGATAAGGTCCCGTTCGAGGAAAGGGTTTCAGAGAACTCTCCAAGAGGCTTCCAGACCTCATCCTCCCAAACACTGCCAAAGAACAGGTGTGAAGTGCTCTCTTCTCTATGCATGTTATAGCAAACACATTTAGATGCAAGCTGGATGCCGCACCTCTTGACATTCTCGTCCGTCGGAAGTGCTCTGTTTCGAATCCTCTAGGTTAGAAAATTGAGTTTAGTTGGAATGTCCTTCACCCAGACGACCTCATCCCAGCTCCCTGCCTGACCTGGGTCAAAAGTAATGTGATAGAAGTCCTTCGAGGAGAACCAGCCCGTGGAGGAAGCAGTGAAGACACATTTATCGTTCTCTATATTATGCTCAATGAGATTGAAACACTCAAGCTGATTTTCATCCAGAATCGAGTTGATGAACTCCGGGAAAACACTAGCATCCCTGTACAAAATATCTGTGATTGGACATCTAGGAAACCCCAGCACTTCACCACTCCAATCTTGGTTCCAGAAGGAGAGATCGCCATTTCCAACAATCCATCGAGCGAAGGGACAAAGATTCTCAACAATGGGGCCAACCAAAGACCAGAGGGACACTTTGTTCCACTCCACCAAACCCCTAGATCCTAAGGCATATGCTTTCATGGTGGTCCCCCAGAGAGTACGACACCCCAGAACACTCCATACGAGCCTCGCATGCATGCAGTAAAGTGTGTCCTCTAAGTCGTGCACATTAATCCCCCCTCCCTCATTAGCCTCGCAAATTTACCCCACTCCACCCAGTGTTTCTTTCCCTCTGAAGCTGGATCCCAAAGGAAATTGGCAAGGATCCTGTCAATGGATTTGATCACCCCCTTAGAGACTTTGTTGGACGATAAACCATGGATTGGAGAGGCTAGCAGCACACTATTCACCAGGGCGATCCTTCCACTGAAAGACTGGAATATATTTTTCCAGTTCAGAACCCTATCTGAGATCCTGATATGTAAGTCTTCAAAGTCGTGGATTTGAAGCCTTCCCGTCGATATGGGAGCACCAAGGTAAATCATAGGAAAAACACCCCTTTGAATTCCAATCAAGCTGCTGACAACCTCCACTCTCTCTGCGGAGCACTTATTGGAGATGTAGAAGACACTCTTTCCCTTATTGATCAACTGACCACTCCATCGACAATAAACATCAAGCACTCTATTAATGCTATGAATGGACTTAGTCTTAGCGTTCATAAATAAGATGGTATCATCCGTGACTATAAGATGAGAGATTATCAGGGCCTTCAGACGACACCGATATGGAAGGATACCTCCATTGATGAATGAAACATCTTACCACAAACCCCACTATCTCTATATTTATTCCTCACCACCAGTACTATCTATGGAGATCATGATATATCTTTTTCAAACGTAGATATACACTTCATCTAGAAGCATGAAACTCTCTCATCATCTCCTCATTCAAACCCATATGAATTTATACTTATCCCTATAAAAGAAGATCATTTCAACTACCAAGAGACCATCCTACTTGCGACTCCCACTATAGAAGATGCCTCTCAGAACTAGGCTCTATAAATTAGATAACTACTATTTATAGATCTCGTAAATTTAGCATGGGTATGAAAGATGATGAAGTTAGAGCCACTCTTCCCTAGGTCTCTTGAACATCTAGATTCGTGACTATAAATATTTCCATTATCCACTACTAATTGCAAGACTCCAACAATACATATGTCTATGCCTTCCGAATCAAGGAATAATCAATGATGTTTCACTTTCTAGGTGAATAATCCATATTGAGGTTGAAATACTGTAGATAGTTGACCCCCTCATCTATCAAAGGTTCAGGTCCCATAGAGAAAATATATACCTAAGGCTCTTTTGGTCTATTTAATCCACAAACCTCTCAAACAAAAGACAGTGTCTCCAACATATTATGGAATTTACCACTACTACTAACTCTAGAACATTAGTATGATAAGTAATCCCATGTGGTCTTAGCCATCTGGAGCCATAAGCTACCACTCGATCCTCCTACATCAGATCTTCTATGAGTACAAATCTATACGAATCAAAGAACACAGTATAAGCTATAATCAGCATAGGAAAAGTGGGGGTCAATGTTTTGGTTATCCTTTATTTAATCTCCTAAAAAAGATCTCTCTCGAGTATCCAACCAAACAAAATTTACCCCTTTCTTGGTTATCCCAGACATCAGTGCTTCCAGAAATGAGAAGTATTGGATAACGTGCCTATAATAACCTACTAACCCCAATAAAATCAACATTTTGAAGGAATTATTGGGTTGCTCCAAAGACACCATGTCTGAACCCTTCTTTGTATCCAATGAAACTTCTATCTCTAAGATGACATGACCCACGAAGTGCACTTTACCAATATAGAAACATAATTTGGTTAGATTGGTGTAATGAAAATGCACTCTCAATTTAACCAAGATGATTTCAAGATGTTGCGAATGATAGTCTGTTGTCTACAAGTAAACTAGGATTCCCTCAACAAAAACCACCAAAAATCGATCCAGAAAACAATGTATGTTCTGATTCATTAAATCCATGATTACTTTTGGTGCATTCATTAAACCAAAAGTCATCACTACAAACTCATAAAATCCATACATACTCCAAAATGAATTACGAGGTATGTACCAAGGTGTCACCCTAAACTGGTGATATCTCAATCTAAAATAAGTCATGCATATAATATTAGAACCTCTCAACTGATGTTAGAGATTATAAATACATGGAAGGGGATAAATATTTCTGATTGCTATTTGGTTTAATATCTTACAATCCATACCTAAGAACAAATTATAATAATCTTTCTTAGTGAAAAAAATTAGAGAATATCATGGATATGTACTAGGTCATATGAAATCCTTGGATTCCAGATCTTCTAACTGAACTTTCAACTCACAAATCTCTAATATTTCTATCTGAAAGTGTGGCTTAAAAATTGGATCAAATCCTGGAACCAACTAAATGATGAACTTGATCTCCTTCTCAGGTGGTAAGCTATAGAACTTGTCAAGGAAAGACATCCTGAAAATAGTCTACCACTAGAAGAAAAGAATCATACTTCATTCCACCATAATCCAGAAAAAATAAATTTAATTTTAACCATTAGAAATTCCAACCAATGCTAAATTGGTCCTATATAACCATAATGAAAATCCCACTCACCCTATTCAGAATAGTTACCTCATTTTGGTGATTAAAAGGTTAATCTCTTATGGAAACAATTGATATGATACTGGAACAGAACTAGACATCCCATACCAAGAACCAAATTGAATCCCATCATTTCTAGCACAAATAGTTCCCAAAAAATGGAAACCCCCAATCTCTAGAGAAAATGACTTTCATTGTTTGATATCCTTTGACAAACAACATTATTTTTATGTTCAAAACACCATTAAATATTTCTACCACTAAACCCAAACTGTTTAAAAAAAGTTATGATAAAAAGAAATGTGATGATTTTTTATAAAAAATGCAATCAAGGGTAGATGATACAATTATCGAACCTCTGGTGGTAGAAGTTCCTTCATCAAAAATAATTAGTTTAGTATACATACCATGTAACTGACCATCCACTAAACCTTATACTCAAGTCTAACCCCTCTGAGCAATTACCTAATCCTGTTAGTGAGGCTCCGGCACTGGGGTAACATGTACCCTACCTCAACCTGAACTTAATTTGGAACTGCAACTATAATTCAGTTAAGGAGTATCTAAGTCATTATCAGAGTCTCATACCTGTCCTGATCCCTTATCACTACTATGCTATGATAATTTCCTAGAAAACTTATGAATATGACCCTACCCACTACAAGCTTGGCACTCTAAATCAAGGTATGGTAATTAAGGCCTCTTGTGTCCAAACATTCCACACTAACAAAACAATAATTACACACAATCTTGAGATGTATTCCAAATTACTATACTACTTTTCCTACTATTTCCTTGGAGATGACTATCATTTTGTTGACTATTACACCAGAATAAGATCTCCCGGTTAACCCTACTGAAACAACTTGGTCGCTTCTTTGGGCCTCTCTTAGATTTAATTCCTTGCTGAGTTTTTGATTCATCACATCTAAAAATATACTCAAGAAAAATATGTTCACCTATGAATTGATCTCCAAGTGAATCCTATTCTAAAAATGTATCACCATAGATATCTCATTAGTTTATAAGGATGAAAAAATCTCTTCAGGTTAGTGAAGCTTTAGGATTAGTCCATTATTAACATGCCATTTTTTTAGATACATGAACTCATGAGATTTCTTATCCCTCAAAATCTATGAATATAATTGGATCAAGATCATTAACTTGAAGTCCTTCCCAGAATACACATTAAGCTACCTATCCTTCTCTAAAATATATCCCTAATTTTTGGATGGTCCACAATTAATGTATGTAGAAAGATTAAACATCTTATCTACGAATGTCCTGATGTGACTAAAGATCATATGGACTAACTCAATACTGAACTCAGTTTCTCAAAAGACTCACTCCCTGGTAAACGTAGGCATATTTTGTATCTAAAACTCTCTCATTAACTCAGACATCGAAGACATGATGTGAATAGTATCCATTTTAATGAATCACCTGACCCTTAGGAAATTGTCATGAATATGAACATTCATATAATCCTCAAGAGATACAGGAAGCTCTAGATCAACTATATTAGGAGCCTTTTTATTCCCACGTTTGTGGTGCTAAACTAAAGATGATGATGATTCATTTTTCTCTACAAGACAAACATGGTCCTTAAAACACTGGATAAAAAAGTTTAATATCAACATGAGAAAATGATAGCGAACCATTATCACATGGTATTTAAAACATGTATTATAATTTTTATAGTAAAATTAAAAATTATTCTATTTTCATTTATTAGATATACTAGGGATTTTCCTTCCACAGTTCATACAAATAAATATATCACTGGAAATAAATATTTCCCTATAATGAACAAAACATGTTAATATAAATTCCTATGTTCCTATTAAGGTGCATGAATATTAATATCACACCATACCAGGACAATAGTATAAATATGAAGAAAAAATAACATCACACAATATGTGAATCACCCTAGGTGAAATAACTTTAGCTATAACAAGAGAATGTCATGAACAATAACCCCATCCCTGGGCACTTTGGTTTTTCCCCATACATGGGTCACCCACTCCTATGAACAAGCTCATTACCAAGTCACAAAATATACTAGTCTTCTTTCTACCTTTCCAAAATAGAAATGCAATAGAATGAAAAATTTAACATTCTTTTTATACCACTTTGTAACATCCACCAGCACGACATCCTCCTATGTGGCCAAATCAGTTTGGTTATGGGACCTCAAGTGAGTGTCCCCATATGCTAGAGGCTTCTGAATAGTAGTGGGGATGTGATAATACAGTGGGGAGACTATAACCCATGGATCATAGTTATAATATAGTATAATTGAACAATGTAAATAAATATAATAATAATTGAAAATAGAAGAACGAATATATCACACATCTGTGAAGTTAAAGGAGAAACCAATAAATAAATAATAATGAATCATGTAACAACAATATAAAATGTATATAAATTTAAAATTTAATGTAATAAAAATAAAATAACCAACTAACAAAAATTGAATAAAAATACCCCAATCCTGAACCCCATATCAGTCCCATATACAAACTCTATCCCTTTTAGGATGGAATAATCAACAACATGGTCCCTTGACATTGTAAAAACCTGCATCCATGAAACATGCTTGGGTACCAAATGGTTTTTTGAATAGGATGTGACTAGAACTCAGTAGGTTGACATCACAATTTTTAAACAAAACCAGTATAAAAATAAGTGCATGAAATAAAGCGATAATAGGTGTATTAATTAATCAACTTAATATAATAAAAAAACTACCTGCTTTGACACCATGCTAGAATGTTTCTGAGAATGTTTGACAACCATTACAACTATGACCATAACCCATGGAAAAATCACATAACCAAGAAAATCCATCTCTATAAGAATTTCATCCTCCATGAGAATCCTTATATATTTTCATCTCAGCATCGACTGGTCTAGGCCCACAATATAAGTAATTGATCATCACTAGGCGTATACCTATATATAATCATTTCATCATCACCACACATAGACCAATATATAATAATTTTATAATCATCTAGTATAGAACTATATATAGTAATTTTAGCATCGTACTAGGCTAGACCCACTATATAAGCATTACAACATGAACACAACAATTCCTAATAGCAAGGATATAATAATATCACAACATATCATAAATGAAAATTTTTAATTATTCCAATTACCATTTATATTTTAATTTCCTTTTTTCATTTATAAAAATATTGCCAATAATTTTTAATAAGAAATAATCCATTATCCATGTGATTCTATTTTAATAAATCACCTAAAATATCATTTCATGCTAACAAAATTTTAAGCCAATAACCAATTTCATATTATTCAAGTATTCTTTTACTAAATGGTCACTACGGGCCAGGCCGCATCAACATTGAATCAAAAGGTATCCAAGGAATATACCAATCTATGATTTATCATCATTAATCATTCAATTAATTTTGGTGCACAATAAGTCGACACAAAACCCAATATTGCACATACTTAGAAGTTAAACAGACTATAGGGTTAGGTTTTTAACCACCTACCCTAATTTTATGATCAAACAATTCATACAATGGGAAACTAGAGCATGGATGGAGGCACCAAATATTTCATGAAGGACCCTAGATAAAAAAGATCCATTTCAACACCAAAAATAATCCACAATAAAAATATTCCACCACCATAATGAGAAAGGATAGAAGAGTACAATAAACCTAAAAAAACAACTCATCGAAGATAGATTACATGAATGGAAAATCAAGAAGTGATGGAAGGCTCAAAAAAGTCTTGGAACACCTGAGGGTTTGATAGAGGAGAGGGATACACCAAAAGGAATTAAAAACATAGGTGTTGTGTGCCCTTAAAACTACAAATGTTGAGAGATACACATATTTTAACCCCATTTCACATCGTGTATTTACTATTTAAGAGTTATGATATAATTCACATCTCTTTGGCTTAATTTAACCCTACTAAATCATTACACGGAGTGTAATGTGGATTCACAACATGTAACTAGTTCACTCCAAGAACCAGTTCATGAACAGTACTCATTTCGCATAATTTTTCCAATGGAAGTTACACATCATGTAATACATTTACAAAACAAGTAAATGACCATTAGAAAATTATAAGTCTAGCTTATGAAAAATCTCCCAAACTACCCCCAAATCTTTCCAAACTCACAGAAAACCCACGCAAGCCCATTTAACATGTTTATAAAAAAAATCCATGAATTATAAGAAACATATATCCCTGAAAATTAAGCAATTTTACCCAACAAAATCTCTCCATATAAGAACTATACTCTACCACCATGGGTTAAATATAATAAAAACCCATATGAGTAAGTTTAATGAAAAACATAAAGAGGAACGTACTAGAAAAAATATAGAATCTTACAACAATCCATGATGTTACTTATGATTTATTAGGGATATGTTATAATTATACAATCTTTATTCTTTTTTGGATGGTTTATTATTATCCCGATGATATGTTTATGAAACCCATTCCTTTTCCATAGGTTATACTATGAATAATTAATGATATTATTATGGGAACCATTTCCTTTATATGGGTTTTTTCTATGATGGATTGTTTATGAGACCCTTTTCTTTTCATGGGTCATGATACGATGAATGTTTTACGACCTTGTGTAATAGTTATGTATGGTTTTCATTATGTGATGGTTGTTATGTTATAACCAAGGATGGAAGTAATGTTATAACTGAGGATAATGGTTACATTGTAATAAATAATTATGCTACCATTATAACCAAGAATGGGTGGTACCTTTATTCCCCTAAAATAATCCGGGTAAATATTTATATATCAAGTTATAAAAATGGGAAACTTGCCAATGGGATTGATACACAAGGGGAAATAGTTTGATGGATTGATTAGCAATGGGAAACAGGCCTATGAGCTTGATCCACAATGGTAAAAGGTGATGAGGCCCGATCCAGTATGTTTGATGCTCATGGTAGTTAAACTTTGAAAATGAAAGAGTTTCTATAACTATTTTTGTGCAATAATTTTTTGAAATAGTCTTATAGTTCATGATTTATGATTATTTCATGCTCTTATGGATCATGTATTTTGGAATGTTAATACTTAATTTCATGAATTGTGTTTTTGATATATGATAGGTTGGATATAAACATTATAGGTTATGTTCATGATCTCATACCCTTTTTCATATATAATGATTTCATATGATCATATAATGATATCTCCCATGTTTAACCTTACAGAGCATCTGACCACACCATTTCTTATGTTTTCTTTCCCCAGGTCATGAAGAAATGTTTTAAGTAGGTTGTGTTTATGAAGACTACAAAAGAGGAAGATCTTTATTAGGGACATTTAATATCTTTCATTAAATAGGTTTATTATGTTACTAGTCTCAAAATACACTAAAACGTTATTGTCCATGAGCATGTATTTGTGAAAATTATTGAATATTCATCTAAAAATATGTGAAATTTATGTACGAAAATCATAGGTTGTTATATATTGCATTATCCTTTTGGGGATATGCATTAGAATCTATGACATAAAAACCAAATTGACTACCTAATAAAATGGAAATTTAATTTCAATGTGGGTTATAGAGTTACTACTACAAATATGGATTATAATATCGCTAAAAACGGCCTTTAACAGTTCTAAAAAATCGTTGTTAATCTCGGTGAAGATAAAGGGGGGTCCCCTTTATCAGCGCTATTTTCAGCACTGATAAATGTATAATATATCAGTGCTATTTTGAGTGCTGATGAAAAATACCTTTATCAGCGCTAAAAATAGCGCTGATATAGTATCCATTTATCAGCGCTTAACTAGCACTGATAAAGGCCAAAAATGTTATCCAAAACCAGAACCTGCACAGAACCTGCCCAGCACCTGCACACATTACAGCACCTGCACAGAGTCCAAACAAAACCTGCACACAGCACACACAACACCCACACACAATGCACAGAAGAAAAAAAACGATACATACATTTACTTGAAATCATGAATATAAAACAACACACTTTTATATACATTTCAAACAATGTTTAATTTGGTTACAATTACATTTATCCAACAGACAGTTAAAAAACAATGATGTTCCATCCTTTTTGCATACATCCGCTCTAAAAAATTTTCATCTATGGCGGAAGTTTCCGAATAAATCATTCGAACTGAGGAAAAAGATTTCACCTACATAATAAAACAAATATTATGTTAGTAATACAATAATGAAATAAAGAATGGGGTTTCTAAATGGAATTATACTAGTGAGGTACAAAACAAAAAATAACCAATTAACGAAATTGTTGCATGGTTGGGGCTAATCATCTATAATAATCAAACGGCCCAATGTTTAGTAGAACATGGGCTATTTAATGATTCGAGGGGGAATAGATAAACCTATAGTTTTGTTCTAAGGTTATGATGGTCTCACATTGATGGTTAATGGTTTGTCAAATAATGTGATAAACTTGTGTAAGGTATGATTTTTCGGGGAAGTATCTCTATATGGATGAATAATGGATTGTAAGCCACTCAATGAAACTATACGGATTAGAAGTGTGTGTATATTGATTCCCACATTCTTGGAAAATTATTTATTTTCCCCTTAGGCCTAATAATTCCCCTAATTAATGAGTGGAATTAATAAATTTTCACTATCGACCAATAAAGCGGGTTACCCTCATATATCCCTCATTCCACTCAACAAAATCCTTTACACGCACTCTCCTCCTTCTCCCTTCCCCCATGGGATATCTCCCTTACTTTTGAGATAAATCAAATATTATCAATTACATTAAAAGAGTGGTGAAATATCTTCAACCCTATTATCCTTCTCTATTGGATACCAATGATGGTCCTTTTGCAATGACATTAAACCTTGTCTATATACCTATAGCCACGGTTTAATACCATGGCTATATGTCCCCCCATTCCATAAAAAAGAAGCACCCCTGCCCCCTTTCTCAGCACACCCCCTACACACTGCCCACCCCCGAGTACACCCCCTACCCCCTGCACACTCCCTGCCCCCCGAACACCCTCTGCCCCCTTCCCCAGCACACCCCTTCCCACTACACTTCCACCCTGCCCATTACACACACCCCTGCCCACCCCTACATATTTCAAAAGAACCCAGCAAACCCCCTAGCCCTTCCCCTACCACTTTTGCCCCTTCCCCCTCCCCCAGAAAACCACCCCTACCCAGCACACCCACAGTTTAATACCATGGATATATGTCCCACCATTCCATAAAAAAGAAGCACCCCTTCCCCCTTCCCCAACACACCCCCTACACACTTCCCACCCCCGAGCACACCCCCTACCCCTGTACACTCCCTGCCCCCTGAACACCCCCTGCCCCCTTCCCCAACACACCCCTGCCCACTACACTTCCCCCTACCCATTGCACACCCCCTACCCACCCCCTACATATTTCAAAAGAACCCAGCACACCCCTACCACTTTTCCCCCTTCCCCCTCCCCCAGAAAACCACCCTTTCCCTCTCACCCTGTCCCATGTACATCATAAAGAAAATACCTTGTATGGAAATTGTGCTCAATTTACATTATACACATCATATATATCAACACATTCTCATGTACTTTCATTAAATTTAAATACACATATATAGACTCTCTACATTTCATAAGAAAACCATCTTTAAAATTCACAAACACATTAAATTAATTTGAAAACACCCATCACACAACTTTCTCATTTCTTCAAACACATTTAAAGGACTTAAGCATGCAAATCCACAATAAATACAACTACATTCATTTTAAAAATAACTTTAAAGTCTATACAGGCCCCAAATTCCTTTGATAACACATTTTTAACCACACAAACATTTCATATAGTACACTTAGTAAGAAAATACAGCATAATAAAATCATCATATAATGTAAAAGCATGGAATCACTTACATAAAGCATGGAATCTTCTGAAATATGCTGGATAACATAAAACCACACCTCCAAAATACCTTAATAAGGATTGATTAAATATTAATATTGAATATATTAATGGAAACCCATGTTTAACTTATGGTATTCTATGAGTTTAACATCCCACAAGGATAGAGGGTCATGATTTAATGTCTTACAGAGATGTAAGACCTGGGTGGATCAAAACACTAATAAAGGTGGATCAGGTAGGTACATCTCTAGGAGGGATCACCTGGAATGTTTACCTGATAGATGGATCAAAACGCCCAATGGGGTCTGACCCAAGTGTGGTGCATCCCATAAAGGTAAGGTTTCTCATTTTGAATACTTATTCGGATGCCACTAAGGGAAATACAAGAGGGAAAATAAGTGAAGGTGTACCCTAGTGAGGGGGTCACCATGGTTTACCATTGGTTGGGATTTAACCTCATGGAGGCTACTTATGTACCCTATTTAGAATACAAGGATCAAAACCCATATATTTAAAAGAGGTATGTTGTGGGTATTACCCATGGTTAGCTTCCCTTCACACTAGGAATACTCTTCATTGGATGATTATGGGTTTTGTGGGGCTTATGAATTGTCAAATTCTCAGGTTCTTCCAAGAGTATCAATGGGATGAATGGGACATACGTGCTAAGATGGACAATGTGAATGGCGTGATCCTTGTAAAGCGGAACGAGGCACAAAAAACAGGGGGAGCTTTCTGTAAACATTATTTATGGTGGATATGGGGATTATACGACTCCTTATACCTTCCATAAACACCTCAAAACATCACGAGGACCAGATTCTACATGATGGTGCATCAGATGGTTGATTATTTTGATGATGTACTGGTCATTTGAGTTTGGATTTCATCTCAACCAGCCTTTCCCTTACTTGAATTATCCTGGGACACATATTTTGGTTTCAAAAAATCCCTCAATGATACCGATTATCTCATGCATCTACCTAGAAATAATTGTGCAAGTCAAACAACAACACATGTGCTCAAATACAAGTTCAAAAAAATGAGATACAGAAAATGGATTTTGTTGATCCTCGGGGGTTCCGTCGTTCACCCCATATGCACTGAACACCATCATTACTTACTTCAATATTGATTTGTTCAAAGATCAATAATATGAATCCGGGGATAGAAAACATTGAGTAATAAATTAAGATTTCAATACATCAGAGCATTCTCAATTCACCAAAGAAGGTTAGAGGATAATCAATGATCATATATAGATAACATAAGTGGTAGGAATTCACCTTCATCCTATTTTGGTACAATATTCCATCAGGTATGTTGCCCATTCATTTCTAAACACATGTATATCATCTTCTGAATATGAGTTTTTGCGACAATCATGGTAGTAAGGAAAAAATGTAAATACACAAAGGATTAATAAATATTTTAAATGAACTCGTAATTATTTTCAAAAATACCTCATCAGGGATGCTAGTTTTTTGATGAAATACGATCTATTTCATAAATTTAAAAACATAATAACCACAGTCTTTTCTGTTTGTTTGTTTTGGACACTTCAGAAACATCAACAACAATAAGTATTTTTTTATATGTGTTTGGATAGTGAAATGTTATTATATATACCTGGATTCTTTTCCAGTTGTAGATCTTGTAGGTGTGCTCATCCTTATGCCCTGGACTTCATTCCATGCATTAGACGATATTGATGCACCGCCCTATCATAACAGAATCCTAATTAAAAGATAACATAAATTATATAACTAGATGTTTAGTTTTAAAATGTTGGATATAGTGTATTACAAATTAACAAACGTCATCATGCGTGGTCAGTTTGTTGGATATCCATGCGTTGAATCCAGAAAATAAATCTTTGGAGTATCTAAATTGACTGCAATCAGTATCCAATGCTCCCTAAAAATAATAAAAGGAATAAGTAAATAAAGAAATGAAAATATAGTTGATATGATTAAATTGTAGAGTTTTACCCCTGCATCGTTGGTATTAAAAATATTCTGTCATCCGTAATTTTGTTTTCAAATGATTTGAGCAGGGATGAAATTATTCCAGCCTCTTTAACAGAATCTATTTCGTCTTTTGAAGATGTGGTGTGAGGACTAATGAGTCCAAATTTTTGTTCATGGGGAAATCCCTTCAATTGTTTTTCATATATATGTCTGCGAAAAATATAAAATGTATTTAGTCAAAATTATCAGAGTATATCAGCTTTTGTAAAATCAAATCACGAAAACTTACCTAATGTATACATTTACAACTGAGGCGCCTAGCCATTCATACTTGAGAAGTTCATTTACATTTTCAGCACTAATGAAATCTGATATCTCCTCTCCATACATATCTTTTTCGAAATCAACTATGTGAGTACTACCATCTTTCAACTTTGTATCTGCATGAGCCTGCAATGATATTAACTGTGGATATAGAACGGGCGGGGTTAAGGTGCTCTCAGTAGACCGTTTCAATCGGTTGGTTGATCCTTGAGATATTTTTGAGCTGATATTTCATTTCACCCCACAGTCTTTGTCATTCTGTAATAACAGTCATCGGTTCAGACCTTTTTTCATTAAATGTTAAAGGTCCATCTTGAAAAATAAATTAGAAATGAATACCTTTTTGTCGACATGTTTTTTTACAAGAACTGACGGCCATGCGATGAATGTTCCAACTGCTTGTTCAACCGTATGAATGTCGTCATCATCATTTGGAACAGGTTGTTTGGCACTCGTCTCATTAGCTACGTTAATTTACACTCTAAAATGATCTTTTGGAAGTTTTCTATTGTGTATCATGTCGTTTTGCGTATTGAACACCGTATCCCTCGCTACAAGGCGATAGGTGGGAGTTGATAAATATAAATCACAGTCATTTTCACCCTATGGAATATTAGTACAGGAAAGGTATCAGTGTCTATGTAAATCACATTTCACAGAAACAATTCTTACAACATTGATTACCTCAAATAAGTCAGGTTTTTTAGGGGAATGGCTCGCCTCAAAACTGGTGGGGGTTGGGGCGAAGTCGTCACGCACGGGTTGTTGTTGAGTTGTTTCTTCTCTTTACCTCTCCCCCATCAATTTTGCTATCATCTCTCTCTGGTATTGTAACTATTCTTGAAAAATAGATAATTGTTCTTGAAGCTTTTCCATTTTTTTAGTTTGATCCCCCACTTGTTTTTGTTTTTGATAATATGTTCGGGGTGTCACCCCAAAACCCACACCTCTGACGCGGCCATACTTTTCTGGCCGCTTCAAGGCTGCTGAAAGTATGCCTGCATCTGGTGTGGTTGTTGTTGATTCTTTTGACTATTTCAGATAGAAAATATAGAAAAATAAGTAGTTATTGTAATGTAATAGCGATTTAAAGAAACTCAAATTTAAATTATGTCATACTTACACATGTTTCCTACACTTTTAGTGTGTTTTCATCTATCAATATCCCATCTTTATTTACACAAGCCTCCTTCCATAGCACATGGTGTGGGATGGATATGGCTTTTGATTTCTATTCATCAATCTGCATATAAATAGAGAAACATGGTTATGGTGTTGTTTTATGTAACATACTAGTAGTAGGGTAGATTTAAAAGACATACCAATTTTTTCTCAAGTTCAGCGTACCTCATCCTTGCTTTACGGTAAGGGTACGCTGGTTCTGTTGTGCGTTTTTTATTTTCAGCACTCATTAGCTATTTCATAAATAAAAAACTATCAATCAGAGTGATTAATACAAGCAAACGTCAAACAACGTATTACCCCACACAATGTACCTGAAAAGTATTCTCCCCACGATGGTTGCTAAACGCATCCCACACTCCTTGGGATATCAAGTGTGCGTAAATAGGAGGTGGGTGCATCTTGATTTTCCCTTCTGCATCTTTAAGATGATATTTCGTTAAAATTGTGCGGAGACCTCTATTAATCCTTCCTGAAACTATTAATACATATTCCTTGTGCGATACATCTACTATAAATGCACTCTGCAATGGATGATGAAGAGTAATTCAATGTTTTGGTATTTTATTTTATTTTAATAAATTAAAAAAATGATATCATAATGTTACCGTAATCCCTTCCCACATTAATGTCTTTAGCCCGATGAAAACATGGTGCCAAAACTGTACATCAATCGGCACGTGTTTATGAGTGACGATTCCAATGTAGCTACTAAAGATGGCTCTGTTGGGGTTAACATGTTGGCCTCGCTTATTCCATCCCACCTCAAATTTGATGCCTTTTTCTTTTGACTTAAGTATTTTGGCCAACAATGTCAAACTATGATGCTCTTGTTTTTTTTTGCGCTTTTTGGGTTTCAATTCCTACCATTTCCTCAGAAGTAGCATCAATATCTTCCCCCGGGGTGCTAGCATCAGAAATGGGACCAGCAACAACAGGTTGAGAAACATTTTTTACCTCAACACTGGGACCAGCAACAACAGGTTGAGAAACCTGTTGTTGCTCTGCACTGGGACCACCAACATCTGGTTGAGAAACCTGTTTTTGCTCTACAGTGGGACCACCAGATGCTAGTTGAGAGACCTTTTGTGCCTCAGGATTGGGTGCATCAGCAGGTGCATAAGTAATTATCTACAGAAGTGGTTTAATATTTAATTTAGATTACATAAAAACAATAGCGAATAGATAATAACATAACGTAACACAATGTATGTTACAATAAACAAATAACCTAATTATTGTACTCTCTTTTTTTTTCTTTAAAAGCTGAAGTGTTTTGACTCCTCTATCGACTATGTAAGTTCCTTCATTGTGGTATCCTCTGACATACAAAACTCCATCTACATTTGGACCACTGCGAAATTATTGTGAAGTCCCTATAAAAGGGTCAACCTCCGTTGAACTTTCATCGAACCCTTCATTTGTTTTGGTCGATAACAGAACAATTGACCAATTTCGGTTTGTGGGGTCTGGAACATAAAATACTCGTACTGCCTGTGATGCCATTATAAATGGTTCATCTTTCTCCCCTTCCTTACTGAAATCAACTTTCACAAATCCTAATTCATCTATATTAACAGCACTCCTATTATCAACCCACTTTCATTGAAAAATCGACACTTTGAATTTCATATAATCCAACTCCCATATTCGTTTGATGATGCCAAAGTAGGACATATTTGCATAAATTGGATTTTTGTCCTTAGCACCGGAAACATGCATCGCCTCAGCCACAAGTGTAACCCCACTATTCTACATGGTAATGTCTTCATCATGTTCATTAGTATAGAATGTATAATCGTTAACTGCATAAGCATTGTAAGATAATACATACACACTTGCTCCTCCAGCCAACCATGGAAGTTTTTTTGAAATTGAGTCTTGATTTTCATCTAACTTCTTAAAAATATGGTCTCGAAACCATCCTATAAACTGTCAATTATGTGTATCTGATATCCATTTTTCAGCCCTAGAAGGATTCAAATGCCTAAGATTTTCTTTGTGGGTTTGAACATATGGGTCAATGTCGAAACTGTTATGCAAAACGTAAAGGTGGTCCTGATCCCGATCTGTAATATTGATTTTGAAAACCTCTCTTCTAGAAATTCGTTCACCCTCAATACACTCAATGTGACGAGATTTCAGTAGGCCAACGATTTCCACACCAGACAGGTATTCGGTACAAAATTCAACAGCTTCCTCAACAATATATTGCTCCGTAATACAACCCTCTGGCCGAATTCAGTTTTTGACATACCCTTTCAAAATCTTCATATACCGTTCAATGGGGTACATCCATCTATAATGTACAGGACCACATAGACTAATCTCTCTCACCAAATGAACCATCAAATGAACCATCATATTGAAAAATGTTGGTGGGAAGAACATTTCCAATTCACATAATACGACAGAAATTTCTCTTTCCATAGTTGGCAATTTCACCGGGTCTATAACTTTACTGCATATAGCATTGAAGAAGAAACAGAGCTTCATTAATGTATGGAGGACATTCTTGGGAAAAATTCAACGTAAAGATTTAGGAATTATATCTTGCATCAAAACATGGAAGTCATGTGATCTCAGACACTTTAATTTTAAATCTCTCATCGACACGATGTTCTTGATATTTGATGAATACCCCTCTAGAACCTTTACGTCATTCAAGAAGTTGCAAAACTGATATCTCTTCTTCCTGGAAAGAGTGTAACCAGCAGGAGGAAGAAATGTTAGTTTTTCACCCTTCACTGGTGCCAAATCTTCTCGTATTCCCATCTCAACCATGTCCAATCTAGACTTAATTTCATCCTTTCTTTTTCCGGGTGCATTTAGCAACGTGCCGATGACACTATCAGATACATTTTTTTCAACATGCATAACATTAAGAAAATGTCTGACATACAGACAATTCCAGTATGGTAATTCAAAAAAAACTGATCCCTTTTTCCAACCAATTTTCATAAGGTTTTTCGAAAACGGTTTACCAAAAGTAGTGTCCAAATCTTTCACTTTCTCAAACAATTGATCACCTATTAGTGGAGACGGTGCTATACGTTCCTCTGAACATCCGTTGAATGATATCGTCCAAGATCGGTACTTATTTCATCGGGGTAGAAATCTGCGATGTCCTAGAAACACGGTTTTCGATGAATGTTTCAACCTAATTGACTGTGTACCTTGTTCGCAAATGGGACACCCTTGAGTTCCTTTAATGTTATATCCTGGAAAATTTCCATAAGCAGGAAAGTCATTTATCGTCCCGTACAACATGGCTTTCAAAGTGAACTCTTCATTTTTGTAACCATAATACATCGTAACACATGAATCCCACAATATTTTCAAATCCTCGATCAATGGGGCCAAATAAACATCAATATCATTACCCAGTATTTTTGGTCCTGATATAAGCATAGATAACATGATGTATTTTCGTTTCATACATAACCACGGTGGTAAATTATAATTTACCAACATAACCAGCCATGTACTATGACTGCGTCTTTGAAAACCAAAAGGATTCACCCCATCTGTAGATAATGCTAGACGAAGGTTTCTCGGCTCGTTCCCAAATTCAGGATACTCATGATCAATTCTCTTCCACTGAGGAGAGTCTGCAGGGTGACGTAGTTTCCCATCTTTAATTCTTGTATCTACATGCCATGTCAATTGTCCTGTAGTCTCCACACTTCTATATAGGCGTCTAAACCTAGGAATGATTGGAAAGTACCATAAAACTTTCGCAGGATTAGAATCATCTTTCTTGTATCGGGAAGCACCACACTTTGGGAATTCTTTAAGTGATTTTTGGTCCTTTCGAAACAATATACAGTCATTCAGGCAAGCATGTATTCTTTTAGAGATCATACCCATCGATCGTAGAATTCGTTTGGCATCATATGTTCGGCTTGGAAGTTTATTATCTTCTGGGAGCATGTCATTCAAGAGAGAAATTAGTTCTTTAAAACTCGCATCACTCCACCCATTTCCTGCTTTCAAATTATACAGCATCAATATGGCTGACAATGCTGTATATTTAGTGCAACCAGCATACAGTGGCGTTTTTTCAAAACTCTTTAACTTATCAAACAATTTTGGGCAATCATGAAGTTCATCTTCAACTTTCCTTGTCATTTCCTCAATACGATCTTCATCATCATTCACATCTGTAATCACACCCTCCATACAATCATCTTCACTGTTCATGCTTCTAATCCTATTAGATGATCTATCAAATGTCATGTTCTCTGAGTCACTACCTACATTGGTTTTTGCCCTATGTTTATTCCAACATGTATAACTTCGATCTATTCCGTGATAGATCAGGTGTTCTTCAAACTCCTCTAGACTAATTTTTCTTGAATAACAACAGTGTAAACACGGACAAAAGATTTGAGAAGGGTCACATGCATGATCTTCTGCAAACTTGATAAACTCTTTCATGCCATCTTCATACTCTTTTTTCAACCGATTGGCATTCATCCATTCTTTATTCATATTCATCGTCTTTATGGGCTCTATCTCGAGAACTTTCCTAATATTATGTTTTAATTAATCAGGTAGCATTTTTTGGGTTTTATAAAAGAAAATCATGGTACAAATTCCTTTAAACACATGTGAAATCCATATACATGGTGTGTCCAGTAGGGTGAACATCGTGTATGTATAAGATACCTTATTTAATCTGACATATATCAAATTTATTCCAAGATAGTCTTACAAAGACTGAATGACGCCTTAGAAAATAAATGACATGCGAACAAGAGGAAACCAATGAGTAACAGGAGAAAACAGTAATAAATATGATGCTATCTCAATGTACTCAAGGTGATGATAATATGTTGGTCAAGATCAACTATGGGTTGGGAGTACACTAATATTTAATTGAAAAAAACTACTAAAAACTGATCTAGAAAAGGATGAAATATCCTATTCATCAAGTCCCTTAATACAACCAATGCATTAGTTACACCAAAAATCATCGCTAAAAAATCATACAGGCCATAACTACTCCTAAAAGCAGTCCATAGTAGGTCCATCAATGTCCAACTCATCTAATGGTATCCTAATGTCAAATCTATCTTAGAGAAGATCATAGAACCTCATAGATGATCAATTTGACTATCAATGTGTGGATGAGGATATATATTCATGACTCTCATCAGGTTTAATCTCCAATAGCCCAACAAAAGAATAAATACCAATCAACCATCTATTTTAGAGAACTATAAAACCCCATGGTAAAGTACTATGCCATATGAAACCATTATATTCTATATCATCAAATTTTAATTCAAACAACTGATGCTATTTTGGTGTTATTTTAGAAATTGTGATAGAAACTAAATTTTCTACCAAAACTAACTAGATTATAAATTTTAACTCTTTATTAAGAAATAAATTTTATACATCATCAGTGAAAAAATCCTAAAAATGTACTACCATTTTGGAAAAATAATCCTACAGCATTCTAGCAATATCTACAATATGCCTAACTATTTGATCCATTAGGGTATAGTAAATATATAATTATAACATGCTATTTAAAATGAAATGTGGAAACAGGAAATCATAGAGACTCCTGATAAACCCATAATACAAAACATATCACCTAGTATGTCTATCACATATAAAAATAAATAAATTATAAAAAAACATGCTACAAAGTATAAAGGTACCATTAAATACTTACATTGGTCAACTTGTTTTGGAAATTTTTTATCTTCATCCGTGCCTTGTACTTGCACCCATGAATTTGAAGGTGAGTATGCGTACACGATAGTTGACCTTCTTAGAGAAGAGTTTCTGGAAGAGTTAAAGAGACATGAAGCAGTGCAGATCATTAGAGTGTTGGAGAAAATCTGGTTGCTACAAATAATGTGGAAATTGGCTTGTGCAACGCGGCAAAAGTTACAACTTGTAGGTATTGTACTTAGTCTGCGTTGCACAAGCCGATTTCCACATTGTAACTTAGGCCGCATTGCACAAGCCAATTGCCACATTTTTTATAGCAACCACATTTTCTCCAACACTCTAATGATCTTCATTGCTTCATGTCTCTTATACTCTTCCAGAAACTCTTATATAAGAAGGTCGACTATTGTGTACTCATACCCACCTTCAAATTCATGGGTGCAAGTACAAGGCACAGATGAAGATAAACAATTTCTAAAACAAGTTGACCAACATGCATCATCCTCGACACTCATCACTAATTATGAATCACATCCCTAGACATAATCATAATCACATTAAGACCACACTATCTAATATGGAAATCCTTACTGGAATTAGGCTCAAGATATGGTATCATTCCTATCTCACATCTATATTCACTATTTGGTCCTCACACACACAATATATAAATAATATACCAAGGGAATACCATCCATGGAACTCACATACCACCTTGAGAGAATGAGGAGGAGGACGACGAGGCGGCGGCGGTCGTGGCAGTGAGGGTAGAGGCGGCGGCGGCGGTAGAGGCGGCAGCAGAGGCAGAGGCGGCGGCGGTCACGGCAGTGAGGGTGGAGGCGGCAGAGGCAGTGGCGGTCGCGGTAGCAGGAGCGGGGGCAGAGGTGGAGGCGGCGGCGACTGAAGAGAAGGAGGAGGACGTGGAGGATGAGGAGGAGGAAGGGGGAGGAAGGATGAGGATGAGGAGGACGAGGAGGAGGAGGACGAGGTCGCGCGACGAGGGGCCTGGTTCAGCTTCCGCGAGAGCTTGACCGCGTGCAAGCGAGGATGGCCTGTTAGGGTTATTAAATAAAAAACCGACAGAACCTTTATTAGCGCTCGTTAAAAGCACTGATAAAGGAATGTTCTATCAATTCTAAAATAAAAGCGCTGATAAAACATTCATTTATCAGCGATTTTTTAGCGCTGATAAAGAGCTACCTTTATCAGTGCTAAGAAACGCTGATAAAGGCATACCCCTTTATCAGCGCTTTCTGTTTAGCGCTGATAAAGGGAAGCGCTTCCCTTTCCCTGTTTTGTGGTAGTGAGTGGAATGAAACACAATATTTTACATAAACATGTATGGGGTAGTGAGGTAGTTTTTAATGCCATTTTAAGAAACATACTAGTAACCAGAGGCACCAAGTGTATATTTATAGGTTATCATATAGAAACAACAGTATAATAACTATATAACTATGTGGAAAATAATGATTCTCCCACTAGAAAGTACACCTTTATTGAGAGGGATACAATCTTAATGAATGATAGTGTGAGAAATATTGAATTCAACATGATTGATGCTCAAGATACATAAGAGTTGGTATAATAATATATTCTATAGGTCTCCATAGAAGATTTTGTTCCTAAAATAAAATTATTGTGTAGGAACATTAAAAAGGTATGTTAACTATAGATATATGGTTTTATAGTCACTGAAGATGATGAATCATTATTAGTTGATAATATTTAACATCTATATTAAAAAGAGGTTTTAGAGAGCTCAGAAGCTACAAGATTCAAAGTATCCATGAATTACAAAATAGATTTCATGCATTATAACCATATTTGGATTTTGGTCAATCCAACATTTTATTCAAATTATGTTAGGTAAAAATGGGCATTCAAGAGAAATAAATACATGGAAGGTAATGTAATTACTTATAAAGTGAGGTTAGTGGTTAAATTCTTTAGAAAATTTCAATAAATTGACTATGATGAAACCTTTTCACTAGTTTCCCTGTCTAAATCTATCATATTCTTATATTATATAGTGGCTTTCCATTACTATGAAATTTTATAGATGGAATTAAAAATATATTTATTTAATGGAAACCTTTCTAGAAGATGTCTATATGACACAAAAAGAATGTTTTGTGACTCTAGGTGATGCCAAAACATATGAAAGTTATAAATATCCATTTATGGATTGAATAAGGAATTTGAGTCCTGGAAAATTCAATTCGATAAAGAAATAAAATAATTTGGTTTTTAAAAAAATTAATGTTATCCATGTGTCTATAATATTGTTATATGGAATGAGGTTGTTATCCTAGTAGTATATTTTTATAAAATATTACTTATTAGAAATGAATAAAAAATTATTGTTGACAAAAGACTCGTTAAACATATTCTTATATATGAAGGACTTAGGTGAACTATATTACATTCTTGGTATTAAGATAATTTGTGATAGATCAAAGAGTATTCTTGGAGTAATTTAAGGTATATACATTGACTAAATAATAAATTGATTTAGTATAGAACTATCCAAGATGGGATTGGTTTAATTTTTACATGGTATAGATATTTCCATGAAAATGTATCCTTATACATAATATGTGAAAGATATAATGTGTAAAATCCCATAAATGTTCATGATAGGATCAATCATGTATGACATTTTATGTACTAGACTTGATGTTTCATATGAATTGAGCATGGTAGGAAGATATCAAGTTAATACAGGTGAACCACCTTAGTCTATTGTTAAGGCTATCATTAAGTTTTTGAGAAGAACAAAGGATATGTTCCTGGTGTGTGAAGGAGGCGAGGAGATAGTTATCAAGGATTATACTACTTCAAGTTTTCAAATATATTAGAATGATCTAATCTCATAGTTAGCATTTGTATTTAGTATCAATGGAAGATTTGTGAGTGGGAAGGGTTTAAAGAATCCTGTTGTTGTTGCTTCTATAGTTGATTATGAGTATATAGAGACTTTTGATATAACCAAAGAAGCCATTTGAATACAAATTATTTCTATGATCTTGATTTGGTACCTAAAAGTAAAGGCACTATCATATTTTATTATGGTAATAATGTATAGGTGGCTCTTACAAAAGCTTCAATGTCACAACAATAGAAAAATAAAATACTCCAATAGTATTACCTATTAAGGTATTTTTCTAATTGGGTCAAAGTTATAATAAGAAGAGTTTCATTGACAAAAAATGGAGTGGAACCATTGAATAAAGAATTATCTCAAAGTAACATGTATATCATGCGATATCTAGTATACTATAGGTTGTTAGCAGTTGGCCCTAGTACAAGTGGGAGTTTGTTGGAGTTGGCACCCTAGAACCAATTTATGTTTACTTTATGATTACCTTTATTCAAATTTTTTAATATTAAAAATCTATTTATCATATCATGATTATTTTTATATGTTAATTAGTATGTGATAATTTCCTAAGTGTATCCATATCACATAAATTACATAGTAGTTCACCACTGTGATAAGAACCAAAAAGTTTCATGATAGTATTCTTAAATATATGTTATATATCTAGAAGATATTATTTTTGGGAGACAAATGATATAATATATCAGGGGTGGAGACTCATAGGATATCTTGGAAACTTCTCATGGTGTACACCCTTGGTAATTTACAATGTAAGATATTATGAGAATGAGACCCACCAGTAGGAAATACACATTGGTATGTGTCATTGGATATTCCTACCCACGAATGCGTGCATTGATCCTTATAATTTAAGATAATTTTTAATTTATATTATTAGTTTTCTACTTTTATATATGGATGAAATCCATGAAAACATATGTTATATTCAAATTTGGTTACGGTGGGTGTGTCATGAGTAATATTTTGTTAATGAATAATGATAGATAGGATTTTCCCATCTATTCATTAACAGAAGTTGATATCTCATTCCCTTTAATGGAATTGATACAGACTAAATAAATATATGGCCATGGTGCTTTATGGGAAAATTCAATTTTCGAAAAATCAAACAAAGTTACATCAACCACAAGGTTGATGACACCAACATGGAACCTTATTTATTAGATATATCATGATAAAGAGATTATATTATACAGTAAGAATCTATATGTGGTTTTATTAATTTATTTATCTATGGATGCCTTGTAATGTAACTAGGTACTAACATTTAACTTTTGGATGCTTCACCTAATGGCATAAAGAAAGAGGCCTAAATGTTCACACACTAATTGTATCTAGAACCACTATTAAATAACAATATTATTTATTATTTAACGTGTTGAATAAATATTATTCACACATATGGTTTAAAAATTATTAATATTTTCTTAATATCATATATTCTGTTACTAGCTATTCTAGAGAATATTTTGTGAGTAGAATATTTAATAAATAAATATTTTCTATTTAATAAAATAATATTTATTTATTTATTGAAGCCGAATTCAGTGATATTTATTTATTAAATAAATAGTCATTATTAAAGGCATCATAAGTATTGTAGAGGGGTTTTGGACATAGATTAATGGTATGATAAGAAATAATATATATTAAATATTGTTTGATTAAATAATAATTAGTCCAATTCTCTTGTTTTGTGTATATCAAGAAATAATAATAATAATTTTATTATTTTTATAGAGATGAGGTTCTATTGGGATTAAAGGAATAATAAATTCCTATGTGAATTTATTATTTTCTATCCATTGAATTATTTAAACCTAATTATAATATTTCAAAATGGTGGTTTCTATTTTTTTGGTTGTGCATTTCAACATCTAAAGAATTCTATTAAATCCCTAGAGAGCTACCCCTTCAATAAAACTCTCATGAATAGAGAGAGATCCTCATACCAAAAAACTATTTAATATAGATAAATAATAGATAATCCTTATTGAATAAATTATTAGGTAAATCAATGATGATTGTTGTAAGTGTTAGGTTCTACCATGCTATCCCCCAAAGATTCATGAAATGATGTTTTGAGGTTCTTGGAGAATTTGTGGATAACCGTTAATGGGAATCTACACTTAATTCAAACAATTACTACATTATTTGGTTATTTTTTATATTCCTCAATAAATAATGAATTAATTTCAATGTAATTATTTAAAATTATAAATTAATTATAAATCATTATGTGATGATCCAGTGTTTGGATTTGGCATTCTACCATTAAATAATTTTTGAACCAATTTTTTTTTCTTAGAATTTATTTTTAATGTAAATACCATATTATTCAATTATTATAATAAAAATTAGTGTTGGTAATACCCCATTTTGTGATTCCGTTGTGCCTGAAACCCTTAATAAACTTTTATGTATATTTTATAAAATCCATCGCACCAGCACATTTTTCATAAATAGTTATTTAAAAGATAAATTCCCTTTAATTATAAGATAAATTTTATAAAATGTATCTTATTTATTGAATCATCATATATAAATAATTTTAAGCTTAATTTTTATTATTAATCTAAAAAATTATATTTTCATGTGAATAGTAAAAAAATACATTTTTTACATATTTTAGGAGATTTATGACATCATTATGATGTAAAATTTTATAAATAATTTATATAAACATTTTTATTAGTTAACATATATATTTAGTGAGTAAACTACTGAATTTAAAAAATATAAACATAATTTCCAAACCATTAAATCAATTTTCAAATTCTAGGTAATATTTTCTTCTAGTAGAAAACTATATTTTATTCTTCACTTTGAATAAAATATTTTCAATATTCCATTCGATTTTAGGAGTGTTTAAATGTTATAAAATTATATATTTATTAATAAAAAATATTAATAGTTAATGGAATCAACACTATTCATATTCTTATAACTAAATAATAATTTAATAAATATTTAATTTAAAGATATCCCTTCCCCTTGGCTATATAATCACCCTCCTCCACCCCTTTCTCCTCACATCAAAAACATCTTAATTTTCCTAAAATATTCTCTAATTCCTCTATAAAATCTACTAATAAATCTTTTAAAGAACTAATCTAGAAAAAATATCCTCCTTTAAAAGATTTAGACTCAATCCTAAGGAGGTGACTCAAATAATATAGTAAGGGTTCCCAATACTCTCTTTAAATATCTTATTTGTGATTCTTATCTATTTAAATATTTTTAATTTAATCTTTATTTTCTTCAATGATATTATTCCCAGGATATTAATTTTTCTTAGAACCATTATCAATAAGAGAATATCCATTCCCTCTCATTGAACCAATTTCACATGTGGTTACTTATTTTAAGTAAGGGTTTCAAAACTTAAGTATTTTCATTACAAATTTTATATTATACCTTCAAAAACATATGTAATATATAAAATTAAATTCAATATAATAGTATAATTATAATATATCATTTGTATGTAACATAATTATTTATTAGCCTTCCCCTTATTTCAAACTCTTTTAAATACATCATTGTACTATTTTATTCTCATACTTTGTAAATGAATGATGATGTTTTATTTCCACATATTCCATTCATATATTTTCTTAATAATAGATTTATGTATAAAAATGAAATTAATAATAAATTAATATGATTTTTATTATTTAATTATGATATAATAATAATAATAATGATATTAAAATTAAACAATTATTATCATTTTAACGAACTAAAATAAACTTATAAAGAACAAAATTTTTACTTGGAACAATTTTAGTGAATATGTTAAACTATTGAACTCATATACATTTAGAATTACATCAACCATAATCTTTAACACTTATAGCACTCATGTAACAATTGTAAAATGACCATTGACTATTACTCTTACATTGAAATGGTTTTGGTTTTATGGACTGAACATCTTCGAATGATTGACATAAAAAAACTATTAAATAAAGAATAAATATAATAAAAGGAGTAACAATAATGAAATAATCGTGGTTATGGTCAGGAATTATGTAATTAATAAATATATTTTGATTATTCAGGATGTTAGAGGATATACAAAGTGAGTCAGGAGTCATGATAAGGGTTTTATTCTATATCATGATTCATGACACATATTTATTATCTATAATATATCTTCAGTTACATGCCTTATCTGTGAAGTATTAAAAGTTTACCTTACTTGTTTTCATTTTATTTTAAGGTTTCATTTTTCTCCCTACCACTCTTATATTTTCAAATGTATTATCTTACAGTTTTTATAAGGGGTTCCCTTCTAAATCTCTATTCTTTTCAAGTATTGTGTCTTTGTAATCTGTGTTCTTATATATGTATCATCTCTAAGGGTGTGAACATAAACCTTAATATTTCCATTTATTTTATATTTTTCATTATTATATATTCTTCTATTATTAATTTATACATCACGCCTTCAGTTATTTGTGAAGGTTTTCTTAAATATTGAAAAAAAATCTTTTTAATTTAGCATAATCAATTAGAAACCTCATCCCATGAAAAAGAATATTATAAAGAATCATTTATATAAAAAAATAAGGAATTCAAATACCATTAATTAAATATATATGGGTACAATTTTAAATCATAGTGGCTTGAGGAAGATACCATAGAGGTAACTAGTAGAAACACCATTCATGGGGTATCGACGATCCAAAATGAATCATCCAAAATTCAGGTTGGATTCTCCTCTCATCCATGACATGATATAACCTTAGGTGTTTATGGATTGAGGGGAATGAGAGAAGTTGGATAATTTGAGGAGGCTTGTATAAAATCTAAAGAAAACTATATCAATAGTATTTCCTTCTTCTCTAACCTTTTGGATGCTCTCTAAATATCTAAAAAAATTAGTTAATTGTCATGAAAAGTTAGAGTAATTCCATAATTACAAATTTAGTAACCAATAAGAAAAAACATTTATGGTATGAATAAATTATGATCCATTATACATTACTTGTATTAATGATATCCAATTTAGAAGATATTTGGAGCATTAAATTTTAGCATTTTACTATATTTTATGATTATGCAATCAAATTCATGAATTTTAATGAACTATGAAATCAATATATTATAACACCTCAAGATTTTGTGGTATGTATATTCTTAAATAAATTTTATTCATTATGTAGTTTACATTTCAAAAAATAACAATGATATATAATTGAATAATAACTTTATCATTGGAATAATAACTTGATCATTTGAATAATATTGTGACCATTGGGAATAATAATCTGATAAATAGAATAGTAACCTTAACAATGAAAGTATAAAAAAAATTAAGATATATTCTGAATGAAAATATGATATATTTATATCATGTAATAAGTAAATAAGTTTTTTAAAAATTAAAAATTTAGTATTGGTATTTTTATGAAACAAAAATGGTTATTTAAAATAATATAAAAAATATAATGATTGAAAAGAAAATTATGTTTCAAAAAATAGATTCATAAATTTATATTTCATTGTCTTATTATTATAATATAATTTTATAAGACCTTAATTATTTTTTCATTGTGTCATAAAAGAAGTTATAATTTTAAAATTGGGATTTTTCGAATAAATGATGTTTTTAATTAATTAATAAATTTATCAAAATTAGAAATATAATTTCAAAAAATGGAGTCCATATTTGAATTTTAAATGTCTAGAAATGGTTAGGGATAATTTTTGGTATTTTTCTAAAATAGTCTAAATTCTGGTGAATAATGAAATATAGTAATTTATGGTATTAGCTAAATACATGAATTATTGAGTTATTGATGATGTATGGATGATATGAGAACAATTTTATAATTCATCCTTCTCTATTTACTATAATTGGTCCTAATAATCAAAATTATTCTTACTCTTGAGCTAAAATAATAAACTAATGAACAAAATAATCAAACAACACCCCTCTTCTCCACTATAAATACCACCCCACATCACCCCTTCCCCTCACAAAATATAAGCCTTAAATCTTGTCCAATTTTTGCACAATCCAATTTACAAGTCTCTCCCCCACATCTAAGAGCCTTTTCTATCTCCAAAATACCAACCCTAATCCCCTTAAGGAGGTTCTCAAGGAGAACAATTCAAGAGGTAAAATCCTCTTTCGTTCTCTTTAAATTTATTTTGATTTCTATTTTTTCTTATTCTATCATTATCACCTCTATAAAAACATAAATATTGACTCCAGTATCTTATATATACTGTAATTTTATTATGCTAATTGAATATCCCTCATAAAACCCCTTCTCCTCTCCCTTTTATTATAAAAATGAAAACTTTATCTGTGATGTGTCGATTTACCTCCATCATGGAAAATGTGTTTTCATTTTTCATTACCGCCTTCAAGTCTGTTCATAAAACCATTATTATGGTTAATTAATATTTTATTATACATATTATAAGTCATATAATGGTCTGGAACATGTTTATAGACATCATATTAATTAATAAAACAAAACTAGTTCATGATGATAAAAAAACACCAAAAATAATTGAAGTTGTTATAAATAAAATTTTATCTAAAGAATCACCATCATATCAAAAAAATGATATGTATGGACAATTATTCTGTTGTAAATTAACTAATAAATATAATTTCAATTTTGGATAACTATTCCTATTTTATATGATCCTTCAAACATGCATACAAGTGAACAAATCATGAAACCCATTATTGAATCATTTCATATGGAAAAGACATCATATTTTAGTGGGACTACTAATACAATAGTATTTTTGAAACATATCAAGTCCCTAGAAAATATGTGTCTAGTATTGGGATTAAATTAAAAAGAAACATTTCTACTGGAATCATATTTTCTTAAGGGAGATGCTGATCAATATTGGTCATTGATCCAGAATACTGTTGAGGAAGATGAAATATAATACATGGAATATAGAAATTTTAAATAAAATTTATTTGAAAAATAATTTTCTCATGAGAAACAAATATAAATGAAGATAAAATTCCTTATCTTAATGTATACATAAGAAGATAGTATTGCAGATTATGAGGCCGCTTTCACAAGACTGGACATGTCTTCTATAGATTACATACATGATTTAATCATTTCTTTAAAGGGTTTAAGAAATGTCTATGAAGAGAACCATATTCTCAAACATTATAATCATATGATGATATAGTATTAAGTTCCATAAAAATGTAGAATTAATTTTCTTGATCCTATATGTTCAAGGGAAATCAAGAGAAGAAGAGGCCTTTTGATAACCATGGAAACGATGAAATGTCAAATAAGAATAGGGTAATAAAGAAACTACCATTATGTGAGAATTGTGGAAATAATAATCCTAGGAAATTCATGAAAGGCATGAGATTTTTTATAAGTGTAGATAAAAGGTTCATCGGGAAAATGAATGTAAAGGGAAGAAACATATCAATGATGTTTAATGTTTAAACTGTAATAAAATGGAGCATTATTCGAATCAATGTACCATGCATCAAGGGAATCTACCACAGAAGAGGCCAAGGGGAGATGGCTAAGCTTACGTAATTACTATAGCTAATGTAGAAGTTCCTAATTATGTGACGACAGATACAATAATAATATATTCAAAATTTTTTACTTCTTTTTTTATTCTGGATCATCGTACTCTTTTATATCTACACACTTTTCCAAGAAAACCAGATATTTCCATTTTGATTTAATAAGCTATTTTTTCAGTAAAAACACTTAAGGATAATCTCACACCAACAAAAATGTATTGAGAAGTTCTCATTGTGGCATATAAACATGCTTTATTTTCTGAACTTATCATCAAACCTATAGTCTAATTTTATATAATCCTATGTATGAAATGATTTTCAAAATATGATTATTTCAAGAAGAAAGAAATTATATTTTTTGAGGAATATGTAGAATCCCTTATCTTTAGAGGGTGAAATATCATCATTTTATTCTTTCCTACATCCATGCCCAGTATATCTACTAAATGAAATTATTGGGGAGGAAGAGCAAAAACATGCAGGGATGAGGAATGTCATCATCAAATTAAAGATGTACCAATTATATGGGAATACATTGATGTATTTTTTGAGGAAGTACCTAGAAACCCCACTAAGACTGAAGTTGAGTTTACCATTTATTTAATCCCGGATGAAATACCAATATCAAATAATAATTATAGAATGACCACAGTTGAATTAGTGGAGTTGAAGAAAAAACTAGAGGTGTTAATTAATAAAGGATTTATTCTCCCTAGTGTTTCTCCATGGGGATACCATATTATCTTTGTTTAGAAGAAAGATGAATACTTGAGGTTGTGAATTAAATTTATAGAAATCAATGAAATTACAATAAAAAAAATTATCCTCTACCTCACATTGATTATTTATTTTATCAACTTCACATATTTCTGTTTTTTCCAAAGATTGATCTTCATTATGGGTATCATCAATTATGAGTAAAAAAGGTTGATATTCCTAAGAAAACTTTTTGGATTAGGTATGGACATTACGAGTTTATAGTAATTATATTTTTATTAACCAATACACCCTCTATTTTCATAGATCTAATGAATATATTATTCAAATAACATCTTGATGATTTTATTTTCATATTCATTGATTATATTATTGTTTATTATAAAAGCTATAGAGACTATGAGAATAAATTTTATATTATTATTGAGACTATTAGAAGGAAATAGTTATATGGAAATTTTATTAAGTGTAAATTTTTGTTTCATTAAATTTATTTTCTTGGCCATATTATCTTTAAGGATGGAATCTCAGTTGATCTTTTAGGGAAAAAGGAAATCCAAGAATTTCTTACACCAACGAACATAACTAAGGTACATAGTTTTATTGGTTTAGCAAGTTACTATTAGTGTTTCATTTAGAATTTCACATTATTATCTAACATATTAACCAACCTCACAAATAAAGGGGTTAAGTTCATATATAAAAAATAATGTGAGGAATTGTTTGAAGAATTGAACAGGAGATTAGTCAATGCTCTAATTTTGACTTTACCATCTAGAAATGATGGGTTTTTAAAATATAGTGATTCATAAAATAAAATATTGGGTTTTTTCCTTGTGAAAAATGATAAATTTACTGTATATGTATCTTGGTAGTTGAATAATCATGAACAAAATTATCCATCTCATGATCTTGAGTTAGCATATGTAACATTTTCTTTGAAGATATGGAGACACTATCTATACAGTGAAAGATATGAGATATATATGGTTCCCAAGAGTTTAAAATACATCTTTACATAGAAATAACTAAAAATGAGGTAGATATGATAGCTCAGTTAACTCAAAGATTACGATTACTCAAAACATTATCAGTTAGGAAAAGCAAATAAGGTATCATTTCCATTAAGGAAGAAAGATCATGGACTTGTGACCCAAATAGGGACTGAAAGAGATCCTATGTTAATGGATTTTTCAAACATGGATACAATAATTTTTAATGAAGGGGAAAAATTTCAACTTTTTCATATCATTTCTAATCCATATTTACTGGAGAAGATAAAAAAGTTCTCAATCTGATGAGAAGAATTTTGAAAATAAAATTAAAGTCATTAAAGATGAAAGAATTGTAGACTTAGTTTATGAGGATGGAATTATGAAATTTAGAAATATTTTATGTGTTCCTTAAATATCTGATCTAAAAAGGGAACTATTATATAAATCTCATTGATCAAAGTTTTCTGTACACCCGGGTTGTACCAAGATGTAACGAGATCTGAAAGAACATATTTGGTGGGAGAATATGAAGCAGGAAATTGCTGACTATTTGTCAAGATGCCTAGTTTTTCAATAAGTAAATGATGATAGATATAATATTAGAGTATTCTTTCAAACTATATCTATTCCTATGTGTAAGTGGTATGACATTACTATGGACTTCCTTACTCGATTCACAAATACCCCTAGAAATAATGAAACAATATGGGTCATTGTTGATCTCCTTACAAAATCAGCCCATTTTCTTGATATAAGAGAAAATTTAACTCTTGAGTTCCTATAAAGACTCTATATTAATGATGTATTAAGAATTCATGGTGCATTTATATTGATTGTGTCAGATTTAGATCCCCATTTTACATCAAAATTCTAGAAGAGTCTTCAGAGGACCTCGGATATTGAGCTTCATTTGAGTACTGCTAATCACCCTCAAACAGACATACAATCCAAAAGGAATATTCAAACATTGGAAGACATGTTTAACTCATGATCACATGATTTTTATGGTATGTTGGATAATTACTTACATTTAGTGAAATTTTCCTATAATAATAGTTTCCATTGTGGTATTCAAAATCGAAACATATGAAGCATTATATAGAAAGAGATTTCATATTCCAAATTGTTGGGATGAAGTTGGTGAGAGGAAGCATATGAGACCAAATATTATTGAAGATACAAAAACAAAGGTAAAGACTATTCATGTTTATATTATAGAATCTTAAAGTAGGAAAAAGATTTATGCTGGAAATCATAGAAAGGATATGCAATTTAAAGTAGAAGATAATGTATCTGTGAAAGTATCTTTATGGATGGTTTTCATAAGGTTCAGTAAGAAATGGGAACTGTGTCCCGGGTACATCAGACTATTTGAAATTATAGAAAGAATTGGAGATGTATATTACCACTTAATAATGCCAAAAAGTCTCTCTAAAGTTAATGATGCATTCCACATATCATTGTTAAAGATGTACAATCTAGACCCAACACAAGTACTCACCTATGATGATATATATCTGTAGCCTGATTTGTCTTAATATAAAGAGACTATCAAGATTCATGAAACATGAAAGAAAGTATTGAGAAATTAGATGACTTGACTGGTAAAATTAATTTGGAAAACCCATAAAATGGTATAAGAAATGTGGGAAGCTGAGAATATTATGATGAATAACTACCCACATATGTTTTGAAGGAAATATTCATTAAAATATTTTAAGGATGATATTTCTTAAATAGGAATGATTATAAAACCCCAATATTTTATGGTATGTATATTATTAAAGAAATTAAATTCATTCTATAGTATATATTGTAAAAACAAACCATGATAAAAAATTAAATAGTAACTTGACCATTGAAATCGTAATATGACTATTAGGAATATTAATATGAAGAATATAATAGTAACATTACCTATTAATGTATAAATAAAATTTATTTATCTTATGAATGAAAGTATGATATATTTTTATCATTAAATAAATAAATAAATGTTTTAAAATGATAAATTATGTATTGGTATGTTTATAAACCATACATTATTTTTTATAATTTTATAACTAATATAATTTTTTAAAAGAAACTTTATTTTCACAAAAATAGGTTCATAAATTAATATTTTGTTTGCTTATTATGTTAAGATAATTTTATGAATGGTGGTTTTAATTAAAAATTAAATTTATCATATTTAGAAAATTATTTTCAAAAAGTAGAGTCCATTTTTTAATTTTAAACATCAAAAAATGGTTAGGTTGATTTTTTGTATTTTATTTTAAAATAGTTTAAGTTTTGGTGAATAGTAAAATATGGTAATTTACAGTATTAGCTAAATACATGAATTATTGAGTCATTGATGATGTATGGATTATGTCAGAACCTTTATCTAAAGCTACCATTCTTTATTTAATATAATTATTCACAGAAATCAAAACTATTCATAGTCTTGAGCCAATATAATAAATTATTGAATAAAATAATCAAAAAACATCCCTCTTATCCACTATAAATACCACCCCTTCTCCTCACACATTATAAGACTTTAAACTTATCCAATTTCAGACCAATACTATTATAAAGTCTATCCCTCATGTCTAAGTTTCTTTGGTCTCACCAAAAGACCAATCTCAATCCCATTTAAGAGGTTCTCAAGAAGAACAACTCAAGATGTAAAATCCTCTTTTGTTCTCTTTTAATTTATTTTAATTTATATTATTTTATTATCCTCTACTTATCTCCTGTGTCCAAATATTCATGATAACTAAAGTATCTTATATATAATATAATTTTTATAATTTTAATGTAATACCCATCATCAAACCCCTTATCCTCTCCCTTTTATTCAAAAAATGATAACATCATCTCTGATGTGCCGATTTACCACCATCGTGGATGATATATTTTCATTTTTTATAACCGCCTTAAAGAATAGTCATAAAATCATTATTATTATTTAATAAGATTTTATTATACATATTAAAAGTCATATAATGGTGTGGAACTAGTATATATACATCATATTAATTAATAAAAAAACAAGTTCATGATGATTGAAAAAACGCCAAAATAATCTAAACGGTTATCATTAACTTTTTATCTAATGAATCATCCTAATATCTAAAAAATGGTAAATAAGACCAATTAATAATATTATAATTCATTAAACACATTTTATTTAAATTATTGACATGTATTCCCATTCTATATGATCTTTGATACATATATATAAGTGAACCAATCAAGTAAACTATAGAAAAAAAGACCCCCAAATGATGAAATTGAATCTTATAACTCATCAAAAATGCCATAAATAGACTTAATAAAATTATAATAAATTAAATAAATTCTGAATAGGTCATTAATGAAATTATTAATGGAACTAATTTCATTATACTGGACATTAAGTTCAAGTGAAGAACAATTTTAGACATACGGTATGAGATTCTCTCAGAACCCTCATTTTTTCTTTCAGGATTCATTTTCTCTCTCTTTACCCCAATGTAAATATTATTTATTTTTATAAATTTTATATAAATTCTGTTTATATGTTAAAAAAGTATTTATCCAAATAAGTTCATCCTCATTTTATGGTTAAATACATGTTTTTAAGGTTTCATTTTCAATTCCTCCTGATAAGAAATCCTGGTTAAAGAGAACTTCTCAATTTCTTACCCATTTTATAGTACACTACATAATCTATTTTTAACAAAAAATATTTTTATAAAATAATTATTTTTATCATAACAAAATATATTTATTAATTTTTGGTTTTATATAAATAATAATGTCTTTTTCTCTTTAAAAATTCTTTAATATTTTCCCTTAAATTACACAAAAGAGGCTCTTTTCAGAAGTTTCTTAAAAAATATTTTTACTTGTTTTTAATTCAGTTGGAAATAATTTATCATTATCTATGCCTATATTTAATTATGAATTTTAAATTATTATTTTAGTACATTTTTTATGGGAACCAATATGTTATTCCCTTTGTTTATTCCTTATTCACTATTAATTCCTTATGTACGATGTATGTATACTTTCATTTTATTTATGATTATCATTCATTAAAGACTTCAGAAAATATATATATTTATGATATCATGGATATAATTATTTTTTTATATGTACACCATTTTTATATATAGGGTTTTCTTTGAAAATGTTTATTGAATTAAATCTATGTATGAAGAATTATTAAAAAATTGCAGTGATAGGTGGGGCCCAGTTATAGATAGCCCTTTGATGAATCGATATGTCTAATGAGAAAAATAAGTTAGGGAAAAACCATTGTGATTATTTCAAAGCATAATATGATGGGTTTCTACCCACATACTTAAATTTTCTTTATGGTATAATGGTTTATGTTCCAAATTCATGACATCTAATGATTAAGAATTTTCTTTATTCGGTATTCAGCTATTACTTTCTGTGATATTTTAACTATGGAGAAATATATGGATGTATTTTAATTATCAGTTTATTTATGGAATGTGTTTTTTGTTATTTAACTCACTATAATGATTATTCCTTATTGACTTTTCTTTACTTATTATTCATTCATGTAACACTTACAGAGCATTGGAGCTCTCCCCTTTATTTGTTTTCCTTCCCCATGTTATGAAGATGTAATCTTTGAATAAGTGTCAAGGAAGCAGTTTAATTTCTTTTATTATGTTTTCTGTCTAATTTCCATTGTAATAAGGGAATAATTCGTGTATCTAGTTCTTCAATTCTACTAAATAGATCAATCTTTAGTGATGTGATCTCTTGTATCTATTCCATTTTAATAAAATGACCACTGACTCTGGGCTACTGGGTTCAGGGTTGTTACACATATTGAATGGAATGAAATAGAAAAAGCCATCATGATATGATATCCAATATCATGTACAATTATATATTCTCAAGTCACATGACATGCCTTTGGGGCATGAATATTGTAAAATATTATATCCATATATTATCTTAAATGGGATAGCTAAGATGAATCATTTGTCTACAGACTTTACGGAATATCTCCATCAATCACCCACTTGCACCGAAGCCTCATAAACTTTGTTCCATGGAACCTTATGTTGCATCATATATAATATCTTATAAAATTATATCCATAAGTCTATTAAAACTCCTTTAAACACTTTTAGAAAACTCTAATCAAGATCACCTTGTGTCACATCATATGAAACTTCTTGTGAATATCCATCCAACAGTACTTTTGTTAAGACTCTAAAACCTTTTTAGAGTATCTCTATGAGTTAAAACTCATTCGCTATACATTTTACCAAAAATTGTGTCCCCATAAGAATTTATATCATCGAAAACAAATATTCATTCTGAAATTTATAAGCATAATAAAAAATATTCCCCTAGAAAATCATTAGTCCTACATAAGGTACACCAAGATCTAGCATGATCACTTTCTAACACATGTATCACTACACTTATTTCCACTAGTTTTATCATATAAAAGAATTAATTTTTATACGACCCATTTTGATAAAAAATCAAATAATAGTGAGACATGAAGTATGTCAATCCCACATAGCCTAATCATGTGTTTTGTATTCTATGAGTATAGACTAACTAGGTTGATAAATAATTCACATATATTTCATCCTTAGGGAGGAGAACATTTCACACCCCACATCTGAAAAACAATCACATCACGTGTGCTATCTATTTATAGTCATAAATTTCCTCTGTTTATCTCAATCCAAGGGCTATATGTCAACCTCATCATGTGAGAGGAAAATACCGCATTTAATAAGATTTTACTGATGAAACAATCAACATGATAACCAACCACCCGCTAATTAGATGAGTCACAAGGATTTTTTAAGAATGGTATCAACATATAAAGGTTATCATGATATATATGTCAACAACTATAGGTATCAGGAAAATCCAAATATAAAACATGTAACCCTATTATACCAAGGACGTGTTCTATGACACTATATATGGTATACTTCAGGTGTCATCCCCATAAAAATTATTTTTGTACCTCATTAGAATATTATTTATCTATAAATAAATTATATTCATGATAAGATTAATATTTAATCAAAAAACTATAATACCTTAGGACTAATATTATTTAGGTATAACTCAATGACATGTACAAAATTGTTACAATAGCCACGTTGAATGTAATTTTCCACTTTAACAACTTCAAAAAAACGATCAATAGAAAACTATAGGAGGAATGTTTTGTCCTCAGGAGTTGTTAATGTTATCAAGAGTTTTCATTTGGTTGAATATATTTGAGGATGGTATTCCATTAACATCATGATCCCAAATAAGGATGTCATCTCCACCAGTGAAAAGATAATTCAAAACAAACTCTTTAATTTCCTTAGGAAGGATGTCAAGATAATTATATGTTTGATATTTAATTGAGACGTTAGTATTCAAAGAAAAGTTTTTCAGGAATGATTATTCATAATAGGATTTCTGATCCAATTATACATCCAAAAATTGATAGAGGATTTGGTGCTAATTATCCAATGAGAGTCCATCGTGATTATGTAATATGACTTTTTGAAACAATCTATGTGGATGATTATACATAATTGACATATCCTACCTTAATTTTAACAATCCATATTGATCTAATAAAGTTATGATCATTATATATCCCACTGATGACTCTCCATATGAAAATATCTTACAAAATATGATTAAAATTTCTGAGATCCTTATTTTCATAACTACACAGTTGATTGGTTGAAGACATTATTTCATGGGAACAATGTCAATTTTATAAACCATAAAATAATAAAAACATTTGGAGATAATAACGGATTTAACAACTCTAATTCATCCTACCATTGAAATCATTTTTCCATTCCATGAAGGAAGTTGATTCCTAATTTGAATCACAATACTAGAGAAATGGAAGGATGAATGTTTCGCCCAAAACATAGGTAAATCAAGGAAATAAAGGGAATAATGCCTTCTATGATAACCGACTCAGTGGAAATGATCACCCATCTAACAACGATAATTTTTTTACCAAAGTATAGAAAATATTTCTCCAACTTATTTCCTGACCCAAGAATTTTTCATAGCTAGGAATATAATTTTTGATTCATTTGATTTGTTTTTGTCCCCTAGATGAAAAGAATTTTGTCATCATCATATAAAAAATGAGTTTGTGAATTAAGGCCTCTACAAGACTTTATGGGAGTGATCTTTCTCTCCTCATCCAGTTTGAGGAGGAGCCTACTCAAATAGTCTTTAAAAATAAAGAAAGGGATCACTGAAAAGGGATCACCTTGTTTGACACCACTTGATCATGAGAAATATTCCCAAGGAGAGCCATTTATCATCAGTGAGATATAGGAAGAGGTAATAAGGATTTAACCCAATTAGAAAATATTTCATTGAATTCAAACTTGGTTAAGACATCACATATGAATCCCCAATCAAGAGTGTCAAAAATATTTTTTGATATCTACTTTATAAGAAATTCTCCCTCATATTATAGGTTTCATAATAAGACTAACATATTCAAAGGCCGTAATAAGAAATTTTGGTATAGACCTTCCTTTTATGAGCTAAATTTATTTTATGATAGAATCTAGTTGGCAATTCCTGTCAATCTATTAGCTATAGTTTTCCCAATACTTTTATAGATGGTATTAGCAAGTGCAATAGTCCTGAAAAGATATATCTCATTTTCATTTTCAACTTTGGGTATGAAAGGAAGGAATTGAGCATTTACTCCATGAATAATATGGCCACATTTGAAAATATGATAAACTAGTCTATAAAGTTTATTGTGAAAAGATAGAATTTATAAAACCATCTGGGCTAGGAGAACTCCCAGAGTTGAGACCAAAGGCTGTCTATTTGGTTTCATAAGAAATGGGAATGGTAGAGATATTTGAATTTTCTTCATGGGTGATGAGGTTTGTAATTTTGTCTTTAATGGATTTAGTAGGGGTACTAGGAGAATCAAATATCCTTGTTAATAGGAAACTACATTCATTTACAAGTCTTCTCTCTTTTCAATGAAGTTTCTAATATCACAAATAATATCTTATGGTCTATTAATTTTCCTTACCCTTTGGATAGAGTTAAATAACATAGTGTTGATATCACCACCCTTAATACAATTTATTTTCTAAGATTCCCTTCGCATTCTCTCCTTAAAATTAAGAAGAATATTCAGATCATGTGAAACCTTATTTTTCTCCTCAAGGCTAGTAGAGAAATCATTCCCCATTTATCTATCTTGAATAGAAAGGTGTAAGGAGTCAAGGTAGGAAATATTATCATTAGGATTACTAAAATAATTTTTACTCCTTGTTTTCAGCTTTTTATTAAGGATTTAGAGCTTTAAGACACAAATAGGACCATCATCCCTGAAGTTAAAGGAACTCCATGTTTCTTGAACAAGAGGTCTATTGATAGGGTGTAAAGTCCAAGAATTTTTAAATATAAAGGGAAGGGGAGGATTATCCACTTTATAAATAATATTTTCCAAGATGGGTTGGTGATCATAGTTTAAGTTTTCAAGGGTGGAACATGAAATAGAGGACCAAATATTGAGGACTAAATCATTAAAAAAATATCTATCTATTTTTCTTAGAACAAATGAATGAAGATGCATTATATATTAGGTATAAGTTTACGCAAAATATTGATTTAATAAATAATAAAATATTAAGTACAATATTCAAACTATCTGGTGGAAATGTAGGATTTTACAAGGCCTATTCTCTCATCCGGATTAAGAATAGCATTGAAGTCACCAATGATATTCCAAGGACAAATAATAATTATACTATTGTCCAATATGTTCTTCCAAAGATCCATTCTTTGATGACATCCATTATAAGCATACATGATGGAGCCACAATGTTTAATTCACTCATAAAAATAATTAAAAGTTACCATATTCTCATGGAAAACAATAAAAGATATTCCCACTAAAATATAGTGAGTGAGAACCCAGAGTCTATTAGTGTTATTGCTGGATAAAGTAGATCCAATTAAATGATAACCCAATATGTCAAGAGAGAAAATATTTTTTGATAAGGCCCTTTTAGGTTCAAAGTAGAATAAAATATCAAGTTTATTCTAACTTAAAAAATATTAAGGGCCCTAATTGTCTCAGGATTAGAGATTATCTAACAATTACAAAATAGAATCATCAATTAAACCTTCATTTGGAGAAAGATCCCCATTTGTTCTTCTCAACAACATTTTTAATTATGGTTGATTGACTAGTTGCAGGATGTTTAGTGACCTTATCAGCATATTTTGAGACTGGATAATCTAGAGTGATTCCAATCATAATGGATTTATGAGTATTAATGTGAGATGTTTTTGTACCTGATTGAGATCTCTATAATATATATTTACTAAAATTAGCAGAAATTGCCTACTGAGTGTGTTCACTAAATGCACCAAGAACTGTTTCTTGAGTAATCTCCATTTCTGTATTTTTAATTCCCTCTTTGGGCTTCAAATCAACTAGTTCCTTTAGAGTTTTTCTAGTATTCAAAGGATCCTCCTGTACAGATGTAATTTTAGAAATAATATATCGAGGGAATGAATTATCCTCTTGCATATTTGGAATTATGGATATTACATATTTAGGTAGAGAATTCAGATCATTGGTCATGCCATCCTAAGCTAAAAATTTAATGTAAGAATTAACATTATCTCAGTTATAAAAACTAGGATTAACTGTTATATGATTTTAAATATTATAGAAAGAAGTAGTGGTAACATCACTAGAGGAACCCCCTTGGATAAAAAGGGAGATTGTCCTTCTACCATAGAAATATGAGGAGCACCCTATGGAACAATTTCCTCAGATTGGGTGAGAGAGGCCCCATTTTAACTATAATTATAAACTATTAAATCATCGTGCATATCATTAATAATTCTCATAATATAACGTAGTATCTCAATAGAAATCAAATCATCTTCATCTGATGTTTCTTTTACTAGTTACAAACTACTTCTTAGATGCTCAATGAGAAAAAGAGATCTAGATACATCTTCCCCTTTTATTATTCCTCAACAATAGAGGCACATTTTTTTTACTTTGATATCTTTCACATCCAAGGTGTTTATTTGGTTTTTAACCTGTTTCCCTGGCTCAATAATTATTTGAGGCTCAGTTCTATCAAGGAAAATTCCCTTGACCATTTTTCATTTCCCAACATCTTTAGAGTCATCTGGTTTGGTTATGGGCTTAATTTTTGTTTGAATATTCCGAAATTTAGAGATTTTGTGCCCAATAATTCTAAAATAATTAAATAATGGGTGGGAGGAGACAAATTCAAATTTAATTTTCACCTCAATATTTATTTCATTATAAATGAAACAGATCATATCCAGAGGATAAATTTCAAGATCATCTTCAATAGGAAATTTGTCATAAACCCCCATTTCTCCATTCAATGTATGTTGATAAATTTTCAGAGGGATACCAATGTAGTAATAAAGATCTTTCAAGATATTAGGATACCAATAAAAAAAATTTAACTCATGAAATCTGACCCAAATTTGTGCCATTGAATTCTTTTATTTGAAAGGATTAAAATGGATATTCCACTCTGAAATCCTTAAATTTCTAGGATTTAGATGAATATTACTGATCTAATAGAAAACATACAAATCATTTTTTCTTCTTAAAAGGATTTGGTAGAAGCCTTTTTCAATTGGTATCAACTTACAGTCATATCCGCCCCAATATTTGGAGATATGTAAAATTATATCATCATATAACCATGGCCTGTATCCTTTTGAATACAAGATTTTACCAAGCACAGAGAAATTACATAAACTTAATATTTGTTGGAACACTTTTGGATATTCTGTAATCAATAATATTCCATCATCATATTTATTAGAAGATGGAGGTTTGGGTAACTTACAAGAATTGACCTTAGATAAACAGAGAGCTTCCGCAAAGAAAATCCCCTTGTTATCTGACAAAAATATGAGGAAACCTGTAGATTTATATTTTACTTTAGATGAATTTTTATGTTATTTTCATCATTAATTCCATCACAAAAGGATCTCTCCCACTCTGTTTGTAAATAACCCATGGATCATGGAGAAATCTAGATGAAGATAGATCATTTTTTCACTATAAGGGAGAAGACTGCCACTCGCTCTTCTTCGTCGAGAGAGAGAAGTCTATAATCACTCAAAGTCATTATTTAAGTGGTTAATTAAGGTAATATATTAATCCAAAATGATAAATAGAGACTATATTTTTTTAACATGATACATTTTATATCCTTAAAATCATTTAAGAACGTTATAAAACACATATATATGTTCCCTTTTAATCATATTCCATACGACATACCACCATATTAGCCTTATGTTTACTGAAATTTTAGGGTTTTGTAAAACTCATTACACCACATGTAATTACTGAAACATATATATGTGACCTTCAAATTAATCCAGCATACTAAATTTCTTTAATGAGCATCATATACGATGTAATATATTTTTGATAATGGAATGTCCTTGGAAACTCGTTTATATTTTTTGACTCTTTGAAAAGAGTATTTAAGAACTTTAACTTTATAACATAAAATGTTTTGATATTAATAAATTTTTATGTCCACTTAAAAATCTTTTTAATTTTATCATTATCATCTTTATTTAAATATTTTCTAAGAATTTTTTTCCTTGAGATCATTTTAGTAAAAAATATGTAACACTTTAATTTATTTTACTAACACATCCTAAACTAATTTAGGATATAAAATGACATCCACTTCACTATAGTAACTAAATATAATACTTCTAATTTCCCTTTACTATCAGACCCTTAAATGCTTTAGGATATTAAGGGGAATTCAATTTGAAATTTAATTGGCATAATCATTTATTTTTTACAATTTGAACTTCTCTAGTCCCCAACATACTCCCATTAGTCTCTTAAAAATATATTATTTTAGAATATCATGATATAATTCTCAAACATATTTTTTTCTAGTATTGAAACTTTATTTAGTTATAATATTTAATAAATAAACCATTTATCCATATCTTATATGGTACTTTATGTTTTTGGATTACTATTCTAAAAATAAGATATTATTATTTAATATATTGCACTGATGGGTGGGGGGATCACGAACCTCAATTTTTAACAAACAATTGGAGAAACTCTTTCATCATGGATAAATTTTTTTCCTCATCTTTATTTCAGTCATATTTCTAAAACCAATGAGTCATAAACCATGTGTATCAAAACCATCATCTCATATTGTTTATAAAAACCTTTTGTTAACAAAAAACTTCTCTTATTATGTAAGTGTAATAAGATGAAGATACACGTACTTTTGAAATATATTCACTTGATATTGATATTTTTATTCTAATTGAACTCTTTTTTAGATACCCATTTCTACATCATGATTAAATAACCTTTTTCATACTTGGATTGAAACTAAAAGATTGATAAATTATTTCTTTGAACTTGAAATTCTATATATTAACATCATTAGTAAATTATACATTCAATATAATATACCCTTATTAATTGAAAAATTTATTTCTATAATACTGATCCCAAACCATAGCATTTAAAAAAACCCTTCAGATATTCCTGATGATTCCATCACATGGAAACATTTTCCTTCCATTTTGATACCTCCTTCTGGTTTCAATGTACTTGTATTTCTTTTTGAAGAAACATTGTTAGTCTGTAAAACCAATTTCTTTATTATTTTAGTTTAAATTTTTATACACTTGTACTATAAACATATCACCTAAGCCTGAAAATCACATATAATTCTTATAGATTATCAAAATTTTCAGAAAATTGGGTAAAAGTTTCTGGAACTAATTTAAATTATCAAAACAATTTAATGATGATAAAAAAATGAATTCATTAACTAGAATAATCCTAATTAAAACTTTTATTTATATATTTCATTTATATACATGATCAAATTATATATTTAAGTATTTAATAAATTTACCTTGTAAATATTGTATCGAATTCATTTAAAATCTTAATTGAATAATTTATGCTTCTCATAAGAATATAAATTCAAGATTCGAATAAATTCAATAGTTGGTCACTCAACAAATCATTTCTATAACATATATAATTCTACATAAAAATAATTTTAGAGTTTATCTACAAGTCTAAAGAGTTACTTATTTTTAGCTTCACATTTTCAATTATTCATCTCAAATTCATGTTCAATGATGATGATGATGATCTGCGATAATAAAATATTTTATAAGATGCGTATGATGATTCACATTCATTTAAAAAAGACTTTTATTAAATATGTTCCTACTAAAATGGTGACCCATTTAGAGTTTAAAACATATCCATTAGTGGGATAATATTCTTATTTCTCAACAAAATTATTCCATAGAGGTGTTTATATCACCACATAATTATATAGGTCGTTGATCATGATAATAATATTATATATCGATCTTGGATGTTTGAGTGGAAAACTCCTTACCCTATCCATCATATAGATAAAATAATTTTCATTCATCAGGGAACATAACATTTTTTGGATCTCATAACTAAGTGTTACAAGTATAAACTCCTAGAATATTAACCTAATCCTATAAGGTTCACCCATTAATTGATTTTCAAACATAATTTTATCTTGGGGCACCCATCATTGTTATAACTAGGTTGGTTGGATGATCGATGTCATGATAAGTGTTTGATTTGAAAGGAATCTTCCACTAAGTATTTTTAAGTGGAATTAATCTCACCATCATTATATCATTTTATTCCCTTAACATGTAATCATTGTTTTATTTTTTTTGGAATCTTATCCCTTCCACCAAATTAATATCTTCAAACCATATTGATGTGTAATCCCTTACACAACCCATAACATGTGTTACTAACACAATTTTAAATAAAATAATATTCATACATATCCATATTAAAATACTTTATGTGGAACTTGAAAACATATCATGAAAAGTCTTAGAATAATATGAAATCAAAAATTCATACAAGAGTGAGATTTGAGGGATATATAACAAACCCCCACTTTTTGAGACAAAGGAGTAAGACTCTAGGACAGTCAATAGTCTAGCCCCATTCCCCTATACCGAAAGAAACTTTACTCCAAATAGACTTCAATACCATCATAATTTAAACACCTGGTATGTATAAACTATAAACAACCTTTCAATTCAATACCATAACCCAAATCAAGAAAAATTCCAGATAGAATAAAATTAAATCTATTATCATATGTACCATGTAACTCCTTATATGAATATATGAAAATATATAAATGAGTTTGACATTTAAAACTAAATCATATAATGATATAAAAAATAACAATTATATCTATGATTAATAATTAAGAGAATTGACATTTTTTGTTTGTGTGCAGTGATAATTTTTTTGTTTTCATATGTTTGAGGGTTTTATCCAAAAACTACAACAATTTTTGATGATTTTAGTGCATTTAGAACAAGATTTTTATGGTTTTACAACATGTGTTCCATAAACTGATCTTCATGGTTCACTAAGTAACATTTACAATTAAAGGGTGCATGTTTATCCACATGTTTAGCTAGGGTAGCGAGAATCAATGAAAAATTATAGGTGCATTAGAGTGGGCCTTTTGTAGCTATTTAGTGGATCAATTACATGAAAAGTGAGAGGGGTAGTAAGGATTCACAGTTTCAATGGGGTGATTAGTTGTACAAATTATTATAGCCTAATTAAATAATCTTGACTGGTGCTTTACGTGGTAAAGGTTGAATCCAAGGGAGGGGCCTTGACTTCATTCACATATTATATATATATATATATAATTATATAATAATGGGTATATATCCCAATACACATCATAAACAAAAATAGAACAAAATAAATAAATAATCAATTCATATTTTTAAACATGAGATAATATATTTGTGAACAATTTACAAATATAACAAATTATAATTTTTTTATAATTTAGCCCTTTATTGGGAATATTTTATAATTAGATATATACCAACAATTTATATTTATTCTAAAATATAAAATCCTTAATATTGTACTTATATATGGAATTTTCATTAAACATATGATATTAAATGAAATATAAACATTTTATAATCCAAATATATTATGAAATTAATTGACATAATCTTAAAATATCACTTATTGAATATAAATTAAAAAGTAACGTCCTGACCCAAGTTCCACACATTGGTTCCTCGAGCCAAACTGCCACATGACCTCCAGCCCGCCTCCCTGTATGCTAGAGGCTACCGGCTAGTGGTTAGGTTCAGATAAGTTGATCATGGGGATACTATACCCACTTTTATTAGAGTAATACAAAGAAATCAACAAAAAAATATCATATAACCATAAACAATACCAATATATCAAGAAAGACAAAGCATGAGATACAAATCAAAACAAAAGATGAAAAAATTTCATGCTAAGTTACATGTCAAGTATCTAAAATTAAAACCCAAAAGAAATTCAATAACGGCTCCCAGTGGGTCTCGAACCATTCAAGAGTCCCAAGCCACATTCAGGTACCGATCTAGCTGCCCGAGTAGGGTGTGAGTACAACTCAACAGACCAACACCAACAGTATCTAAAAAAATCCAGTCAATAACATGTGTATTAATTTGTATAAAGAAATAATTATGATTCATATGTAAATAGTTATCAGATAATCAACTATTATTTATTAAACCACAAAGATAATAAGGTTGTTGGGGACACCCGTACCTCAATACCTGGTTCAGACTGCACTGGGTATGAACCATGTCGTATATTCCATTCACATTTCATTATAGCACATGGAATTACATTATACATGTCACTTCAATTTAATTATTATAGACACTTGGAACCACTGTCCAATGCCAATGTTTTGGGTGTAGAACACCAGTAATATATCCCCTTGATTATTTGGAGCATCTGTCCATATCTCAAACTATTTAGCATTCTTGGGTGTAAAACGACTTATCTAACACTGCATTTATCAATCATGTATATATATATAATGGAATTATAACTCCATGTATAGCACCCCATTTAAAAATCATGTATATAAATATATATCATGGGTGTAGAACATCATGTCTAGCACCTCAGTTCTCAATCACACACAAATATATCATGGGTGATGAACATCATGTCTAAAACCCTGTTTCTCTACTATATTGATATGTCATTGGAATAGAACATCATGTCTAGCACCCCATTTATCATTCATATATATATGTAATGGTCATATAATATCATATTTATCACCCTATTTCTCAATTATATTTATATGTCATAACATATCATATTATCATATGTTTATCATTATCACATGTTTTCACATTGTCAGGTCTACCAATATAAATCTACATTAATTTTATTATCCTAATTAACAACCCCATACCACCATTAATTAATTCATAAATTAATTAATCCAATTACATTAATTAATTTGATAATCAATTAACCATATATATCCCATTAATTAATTCACCAATTAAGTAATCATATCTCTTTAATTAATTAATTCAATAATTCACTGACCACACTAAGTCCTTCAATTATTTTAATAATTAATTAATTATCTTACAATATTAACATCCAACAATTAACTCAACAATTAATTATTCTCAATTCCCAATTCAATACCATGATAATTAATTAATACATTAGTTATCCTAATTTTAGAATTCCATCATTCAATCGAATCCCCAATTCCCCAATTCACTAATTGATGAAATTAATTAATCTTAGTAAGTAATTATATTTTATAAATAAATACTAGAAATTATACAGTCTCATACACAAATTTGATATCAAGACTATATGATTTGAATAATAGACCACATACCTCAATTTTTTTATGAATAATTTCCCAACAGAAATCCCCAAAATTGGGCAGCACAACAACATTGATCGAGATCTAAATCTAAAACTTAGGAGAGTTTTTTATCTTCGATCTGGGCTTCGAATCATGAATAACAAAGGTTAGGATGCCATGAAATTCATCTAGAGAGCTCAAAAATTGTGAAATACTGCCTAGGGTTGAATGGGGGTTGGATAGGGTGAGTTTTAGGGGTTTAGAGAATATAAAATATAATTTTTAGGTGACTTTAGTTACCATGCATTGTTTTCAAGGAATGAGTGAAAAATTTTACCTAATTGTGTGCTTAAACCATGCACCAATTATTTTAGAAGTGCACAATTACTCCTAAGATGGAGCACGGTTAGAAAAACAATGAACCAACTGTGAAAATACCCACTGTCCAGAGTTACAAGATTTACTGGTTAGGGGAACATAATTTTACCTTTCTATGCACAAGCCACTTCTAATAATGTTTCTCAAATTTCGACCCAATAACATCCCAAGGTAAAACCTAGAAAAAAAGTACTAAACAATAAACAAAAGCATAGCTGTTAATGAGGCCAATACAACTCCAGCAAATGTCTAGATCTTAAAATTTGAACCATGATCGTATAAATTATAAAAAATAATTTCGATATAGTTTAAATAATTTCTCAAATAAGGGTTTAATTTAAAAATTTCAAATTAATGTTTTTTAACAATTCATAATATAAAATATAAACTATTATATATGTAGCCTTATTTTATAATTTATAATAATTTTATAAATTACACTTAAAATTTATTTATAATTATTTTATATCTAAATTATAAGGTATTCCAAATAATTTGAAAATTTTATTTAATAATAATTTTTATTATTATGTATATTTATGTATTAAATGTTTACTAAATATTTAATAAGTAATTATAAAATTTTTATATTTAATTAATTTATAAATATTTTATAAAAATAAGAAATATCCAAAAATACATTTCCTATAAATTATAAAAAATTTATAAATTATATAAAACAAATCAAAATTTAATTATATGATAAATAAAATTTTCCTTGTATAATTGTTTTAATGATATCCATGTTGTAATAGGTTATTGACAAGTCATAATGAGCGAAACTCATTCCGTGTGATCAATTGGATTTTATGATTGATAATCATGCCATCATATAAGATAAATTATTGCATAATAATAACAAAGTGACATAAGAATACCATAACTTGTGACATTACAAGTGTAATATTAAACCTATGCTAAACAGTTTGTATAGAATTAACCCACGACATTCAACAATCGCATCTTACGACTCACAACCTGTGTAATTGTAATCAATGGAACACTGGAAATCATATCCTATGATTGGAATTGATATATATTTAGTGATACAATTTTATATTTTATAAGAAAAGATCAATTACTTTGTCAAATACAATTACCTATATCGTATCAGACGATATATTAAAACCAATGGATTTTCTCTCTGTTGTCACCCACCATATCATATATCGTATGGCGTGACTATGTCACAACCTATAATATATTATGTCATAAAACCATGAAAAATAAAAGTTAAATACAATTTCCTATCAAGTAACACTTCTTCAAGACAATGAAAGTAATTAGAAACCTCACCTGAAGATCAACCATGTTATGAAACCAAAATATTATATATACATAAAATGAAGAACTCATATACCTTTCATAGAAGAGTTGTTGTTATAATATTCATTCATATTATTTTGATGAAGGTATCTTAGAGTTATCCAATATACTTCCTCATATGAAGCATCCCTGAAAAAAATGAATCACCCAATTCTCAAGAGGGAATCTCATCTCATCAATATTATTCTAGTAGCTCGGGTGGAAAAGGATGGAGGAGGAAGATAGAAGTATAAGAATTGGATGAGGCTTGGGTAATCTATGATGAACATCATTATAATGGAATTATCTTCTATTACATCCTTTTGTATGATCCCAAGATATATGTTTTATTTACTCAAATATTTTGAAAAGTTTGATTAATGTTACAGTTAAGACATTGGAAACCTCTTGGATAAACATGAATTCATCCTATGAATTCATCATTATCCTCCATATATTACATATATTAATGACATGCAGTGAAGAATATTGTTCAATAATTAAATTTTACCACTCTACTATCTTTGATGATTATAAAATTTGATTCATTCATATCAATGCATTAAGATATAAACATATCATGTGGCATGAGATAGAAAATGTAGTAAAGTTTTGATATCCAGATCATAGCCATCTCCATTACCTCAAGGTTTACTAAATAAATTATTTGTCAAGGATATCATAAAATGTGATATCCTTATATAATATTATATGGTATATCTATGATACATTATCTATATATATTCTTTAGGGCATATCTCATTCATTTTGAAAGGGTAATCTCCAACTCCATTTATTTTTTAGTTATGTTATCTATATTTATAATATCTATTTAATATTATTTGTCTCTTTCTAATATGTTCCATTTATGTTCTGTATACTTCATTTACCTGTATTTTTCTATGTATATTCACCTCTTTTTGATTCCATTCCTATTATTTCTGGAAGTTGGACACTGTAATTTTTTTAATGGAAACATTTCAATTTTCTATCTTAATCTCCATGTTCATTATAATTTATATCTATTTCATTTCATGGTTAGATTATTTCCAAAATTTATTATTAAACGAAATTTTTAGAATTATTCATTTCACTATTTATAAATGATTTTTGGAAAGGGACTTATATATCTATTTTGATGTTAACATCACCAAATGTTATAAAAACACTTATAATGATTTATATCCTTTTTAAATCTCTATTATAATCAAATGAAATTCTTATATTACATGTTTCAAACATTTTTCATTTTTAAAATATCATTTTTAAATAAATATTACATTTATTCGCTTCCTCAAAAATGATATTTCCCTTATTTTGTTTAATTTTCGGGAAAAAATTATGAAATTATTTTATTAAAACATCTAAAACTCCTTATATTACTTTGAAGGATTTATCATATTTGTTAACACTATTTTATATCATACTCTTTAACCATTTTTATATTGTATTTTCTATTATGGTATCTTTTTCATGACTAGTTAATATGTTAAAAAATCCACTAAATCATTATCCATGTTCCTATGCATAAGTGGTATTCTTTAAGTGAAATTTATATGAGTGGTGCGATCCATAAATTATTTTGCAGTAATTTAAAAACAACTATTCATGATGATAAACTTTTAAAAAAAATCATTCCATTATGAATAAATTATACTTGTTTTTAAAATTTCTTCCCTTTCATAACCATTTTATTAAGGGGAAGCGTTATATGGATTTAGGTGCACTCTCTGATCACCAATGTTTTAGGACAAGAATAATAGGTCAAAAGTTTTCACATGAGGACAAACGTAACCTCTATTATCCCATTATAAAAAAATAAAAATATAATATGTAAAATAACAATGATAACTGAGAAATTAAATAAACGCACTCAAAATGTCATAAAAATATCCAATTAATTCCTATATATGTCATACATTCAAACATGAAATAAATGTAAAACTCCAGATATAGAGTATATAAAATAAAAATGAAATGAAAAATAAAACCATGTGTGGATAACCCCTTACAAAATATCCTAATGCACATGAAACTAACTCTAGGATGTCTCTTGAAATCTTCAACTTGATACACAGGCCTATTTACCTTATTAGAAATTTATTATATAGAATTTTTAAACACATGAGGCATGTATATTCACATAATGAGAATAAATTCTTAGTATAAACCACTACGACCCCATTAGAGATGAAATGTGATAATATATGTACAATGTAATTATTTAAAGGATTTTAAAAATCATTTTTAGTATGAAATTAAATAATTTGGATCAAACTAATTTACCCAAATAAAATCAAACTTACTTTGAACAAATATGGTATAACCTCTAATACCAACCATTGAATGAGATTGATAATATCACAGATTACCATAATATCATATTTTAAACCCATGGAATCACATTAGCACTTATTATAAACACATAAATCAAATTATTCCCCAGACCTAATTGAATTCCTGGACAAACAGTGGATCTCACATTAATATCTCTTATCTTATCATAACTTAAGGCTCCTTTCAGGTGACCAATGACTTTATAATTTTTTATAAAGTTATAGAGTTATTAAACAACATCTAAAAATCATATTTTTTATCATTTCATATCAATATTTATCCCCATGTTATTCCACTTGAACAACTCAAACACTTAGAAACTTTATATGAAATCATTATTAATCCTAAACATACAATCATATCAAAATACATAATTTATAAAAATAACATCACAAATCAAAATCCATATTTTTAGTCACTCTAATAATCTCTATAAAGTTAACATTTCCCCATTTTATATCCCTTTCTAACACATTTAAGTAATTTGTTTTATAAAAGTATCCCTTTATTCTCCATGACATTCATTATAAAAATTATCAAAACACACAGTTATCTACCATGGTTTATTTAGTGTTTTATCACCATTTATGAACTAATTTTAACATAATTATGAATTTTTTATATCATATATACCTAATAAAAATAGAAAAAACATCATTTAAATAATTTATGATAAATCATCAAAATTCATATAGAAGAAAAACCATTCTTAAAACACCAAATCATCACCAAAGGACCAATTTTATCCCCTATTCTCTTATTATAAACCATTATATTGATAAATAGATCAAATTATAAATTTTATAGTCATATTCCCCATTAAACCATTACATCACACACAAATGGCCATATTTTTATAATTAAAACATGATTAAAAAATATCCACATCACATAAACATCATGAAAAATTATTCTACGACATTAGAACTAATTTATTATTCTATTTAATATAATTTATTATGTAAATATAATATATTAGTAAGTAAATCATATATAATAAAAATATTAAACAATAAAACAAGTAATTAGGAACTTAAATCTAAAAACCACAATTTTAATAAATTTACAGACCCTCTACTCTACCAAGAACATGAATAAATATAATAATAAAAAATTTGTAAGTAAAGTGAGAGAATTATAATGATAAATTTTATAATATTTTTACTCATTAAAAAATTATAGAGAACTTGAAGCACCTACAGAGATTGGTTTAAAAAACTAATAAATCATGATATTAGCTTGAAATTATGGTGAAATCACTCTATTTAGATTGGAGATGAATTGGAGAAATTATGGTGAGATAGGTTTTTCAAAAATGACCCCTAGCATAAAAAATACTGGATTAAAGATGAATTGTTAGGAACATGAAAACATGGAAATTTCCCACTTAAAAACACACAAAGATAAAATGGATACTCAGTCACCCCCAATGGGTTACTAGTGGGATTCCAGGTGATCTCCACCACTACCACCTATACCGGGTACCTAGTACCCCATACTGGGTACCTAGTTGTACAGGATGGGAAAATTACAAAAAATTACACATCCTAAATCCTATATCATATACTACCTTCACCTTAAACACCCAAAAATAACTCATAATAAACTAAAAAATAATTCCATAACATCTATAAGTAAATCAATAACATACATCAATGGCCATGGTCATTAAAAACTCCACACTATAGCACTTGTTATCCTTTAAAAGCACTCTAAAGCATCCCCAATGAACAAATATGACCATTGGGACCATATTTATACTTCTCATTCCTAGGTATCCTCTTAAACTCATCAATTCTATAATTGATCATGTACAAGTGGTATGAATTTTTATCACAATATCATCTCTTTGTGATCAATAATACCCACCACCCTATCCTAAAAAGATGCATTCGGTTCTAGCTCCACATCATCACAATGAATAACATGAGATGAATCCATTTTTTATTTTATTATCCATGAAAAACAAGATATATAATTCATATTGTGATACATATGAGGCAATTAAAAATGATAGGATAGCTCCCTAATCCTCTTCAAGATCACCAAAGGCCCAACATATCACAAATCCAATTTCCCTTGTTTACCAGTTCTCTGATGTACCAAACATGAATAAACATAAATAAAAATATGATCCTCAATAGGAAACTCAAGAGGACAATACTTAACATCATCTTAAGAATTATTCCTACTTTGATCTATAAAATACCATTTATTTATTATCTTAACATGACTATAAGTCTCCAAGGTGAAGTTAATCCCAAATAAATATACCTCATGAACTTACAACCAACATAAAGGAGAACAACATGGACATACATATAGATCTATAAATAAATCCATCTTAATGGATTCAGGTAATCAATTATTATAAATAAACTCTACTATATACTTATAATGACTCTACGTAACCCATGAAATTATTGAAATCATTTTTTATTTGTTCTCAAAAAAAATTAGAATATTTTTTTAAATGTTGATAATTTTTTAGGTGAAAAAATGTTATATAACAACTAGAAGTTACGTTGGGGACAAGTGTGTTTTGATTGAATTGGTTTTCAATATATCAATATGTGTTTAAAGAGAAATTGAAAAGAAATTTAATTAAGTACAATGCTTAAGAAAGTTAGATAAAGTAGTTGGAGGAATATTATAATATAATAAAGTTACACAATAGTGTAGCTTAAGTATGTAAGATAATGCTATGATGTTCTTCAAGATACTAACATCATAAGTAAGTTCAATATCCAAGACATGTTTGTATGGAGTGATGAAAAGATTGAATAATGATATTAAGATTTCCAAACCAATATATATTAGTAAGAACAATTATATAATGTTTCATAGTGAGAATTATATAGAAAAAAATCAGATGGAGAAAATAAAGTTATGGACACATGCTATCAGAAATAAGACATTATAAATAGATCATCAGACACATGTGATCAGATAGACATACTGAATGTTTCAACGTGAAGATATATGTAGTCTAATATTTTAACAAGAAGATAAAATAGAGAGATGTAAATAATGTGAGAAGTTGATGATCTTGAAGGAATATAATGTTATCAGACTCAACATAACATATCGATTCTAACAAATATATATTAGAGATATAGTTTTTCAGATAGAATATTTGTAGACTTTTTGAGCATGAGTATAAAATTTGAGGTGTTCGATCAGATGGATCCATGTAGCATAAAAAGAACAAAATAGTAACCTAATTCTTTTGAAATTAAAACAATTTAGTCAACCATATTCAATGACAAATGTTTAGAAGACAATAGCATATGAATAACACCAGATGAGGAGAAGTATGGATATCCACTATAGGGACATATATTGAGGTTAATGGAAAGATGTTTTCTAACAAAGAGAAACTATAAAGGGTAATTTAGATAGATAACTCTAAGGATGTACTATAAGGAAAATATTTCCTAGTGAGGGGAAAATACACACACAAACAAACACACTAGATAGAATATTTTTAAGGATATTTACATATAATTAGTAAATTCCTTAACATTAACAATGTTGAGATAAACTCTCTGAGTTTTTATAGTATAGAGATATGGAAGTTTGAGAATGTTCCTTAACACTGAGTTTAAGGAAATTCATAAAAGGTTGTAGATGATAGAGAATTAAAAGTAGCTTCATGAATATTATATAAGTGTTGGGAGATACCTAGTGAATTAAAAAATTAGTGAGAAATAAAAAAATCTAGTTCTATCTGAGAGGGAAAACATATTTTATTTCCTGGTAATTTTCTTTAAAGTGCTCTTATAAAAGGATACAAGTATAATACGGGAAAGAGTGATATTCAGACCTGAAAAAGTGGAAGTGTTGAAGAAATAATTATGGGAGTTACCAACCAAGATTTCTACTTAGTTGAAGAATAGTGATACCAGACTGATTTTCATTGGATAAAGAAGTAATGAACTGAGAATATCTAACTTGGGAACTTATATCATAGTTCCAGTATATGGGGGTTCATTGGAATGAGATTCATCAAATAGAAAATCATTAGATGAAGTCAACAAATAGAGTTACTAAACATAGGTCTACTAGATAGAAGCACAGTTTGAAGCCTCAAATGAATACTAAATGAATAGATCCCTTAGACATTGGGATATCATATAATGGATGAATGGAAAAAAAATTAATTATATTTTCCAGGGAGGTTCTAAAAAATATTATATTGAGAATATCTAGGTATTAAAAATACATGGAGGGCGTTTCAAGAATAATATACTCTTATTAGAGTTTTTGAATATCTTGAAGATTGTACACATGTGATGGTGATCAAACTTTTCTGTATTGGAAGAAAATATTTGTCTACCATGTATTAGAAAATAAAAAGGAGAGATCTTAAAGCTAGAGTTTATAACTAGTTTATGAAAAGGCTTATTGGATAGGTTGTATAACCAGCTGTGTATACTATTAGGAAAGTTGGGGTGCTTTAATATATGGAAGAATATACGATTATAGGGGGTAGAACAAAGGTTAGCTAGAGGATTAATAAATGGGGGTATAACTAGTTAATTACTACTCACTTGAAATCATCAAAAAAATTAGTAAAAGAATCCATGTTGGGGGTTAGGGTATAACCAAAATGGGAAAAAGTAATTCGTTGTACAAAACATTATAAATATCATGTGTTGATCTCTCTTTATATTTTTTGCATAAAAAAATTGTAGTTATGATATATTTTTTTGTGCATTATAACTATAATAAATTTTCATAGGTTAAGAAAGGTTTTTTCACCATATTAATAAAAATTTATTATAGATGTAAAATTGATCCCTGATTCAAACCTCCCCCTTTTATTAGTCCTATAATTTGTCTAAGGGAAATAAAAGTGTATCCGAGTGTTTATTCCCACTTTTAAGATCCAATTCTAAGGATGAAGAATATTAATTCATTAAGAAATATGTATGTTCTTGTTTTCGATAAAATATACTATCATACTCAAAATAATATAATGTTACCATGTCTTCTATATATTTCCCTTGAATTTAGAGATACTTTAACTAGGCGATTTTCCCCCATTAATGAATTTTAAATGCTAAATATGAATAAAATAAATTTAGAGATTGATGGAAAATAATATATTTCCATATTTATAGATCTCACAAAAAAAGAATACATAAATATTATGGGATTTCTAGTGGATAAACAGATGTGAGATAAGTTGAGAAGCAATTATAAAGCCAATGAGAAAGACAATTAAGTAATGCTACAAATCAAGAGAATCAGATTTAAAGATATTAAGATAGGTGATGATGAAAGTATTGATGATTAATTTATAGGAATAAATGAGATCTTCCACAACATCAGAGGTTTCAGTGAAAGGATGTATGGTTCTAATATCATTAATAAACTGATGAGAATAATTACAGATAGTTTTGATACCGAAGTGTGAACTTTAGATAATCAGAAAGATTTATCTCTAGATGGACTGTAGAATATTATTGTTTTATACTAAATGAGAAAACCTATATCCTTCTTGGAAAATTCTGTGAATAAAATGGATTTTTAAGGTTTGTAAAAAATAATCCCAAAGATAAAGAAGTTGTTGAAAAATTAAATAATTAAAAGGCTGAGGAAAATGAAAATGACTTTAACATGATCGTCACTCATCCTTATAAGAGATACAAAAAGGGGAAATTGAATGGTAAATTCCTCTTAAATTTTGTAATTTTATTTAAAAATGACAATTTATAAGAGATTATCCTAAGAATAAAGATGATGATTCTGAGATTAAAAAATAATATAATAAGTATCAGAATAAAAATTGGAAGAAACATGCAAAAAAGTTTACATTAAACAAGAATAAAAATCTCTTACATAGAAAGAGAAAGATAATTATTCATCCAACATTGAATCTAGATTTTATATTAAATTATTTTATCAAGTTTGAAAAGGAAATTCTTTATTTGATAGAAATGATGATGTTGAATAAATAATATAAATTAATATTATTCTAAAAGTAAATTTGGAAGCATCACTAGGGAAAAATTCATAAATCAAGAAGAAGAGAAAGAATTTAAATATAGATTTTAAATAAATAAATTTTTAGATTAGTTAGTTAATAAAAATGTGGAGATAAATATTAATTGGTTAGGTCATATAAAATTAATTTTGGTGATCTTGAAAGAAAAAAAAATTATGAAGAAACATCAGCTTATAATGATAATATAAACATGGTAGAAAAAAGATTATTGAGAAAATTATGAAAATTAAGTTGAAGTTTTCTAAAAATAAGAATATGATGAATCTTTCTAAAGAACGTTTGATTTATAAAGAATAAGAGTTATCAAAAACACAATAAATTTTTATTATAACACCTAGAAAGTTTAGAAATATTATGGAAAACATCACCAAAGAAGTTGAGGTATAATGTGAAACATCTCATGATGGAGAAGAGAATATTTATAGAATAAGGTTGTTATATTACCCAAAAAAATTCAATGTACATATGATTATAATAAAAATCCATTTTAAAAATATAATATTTCTGAGAAATCATCTTCAATTAAGCAAGAGTTGAATTAATCATTAAAGTATATACCTAAAACTAGTTTCCCATCATATATGAAATTTTTAGAAAACCAAACATAAATAAATATCACCATCATTCTATAAGACCAAGGTTCTTTGGACACTACTAGTGTTCTTCAGTTTACAGATATAGAGCACACTCAATTTCATACAACATTTCCTTACAAGGAAATAGGTATGAACCAAGGGGGATTTATAATAAACAAAGAAGAAAAAATTCTAAGAAAATATGATGACGATGAAAAGAAACTTTCAATAGGGAAAAATATTGATAATTTAAGAGAAAGAAATGTGAAGAATATGATTTAACATACTAGATCCAGATGGCACTCAACTAGTGCCCATACCCAGTTGACCACATGGCCTCAAGTGCATTTCCCAAAACTCTAGAGTCTACTGACTAGTATTGAGGGCCTAGGGTGTGATAGTGGAGAAACTATACCATCATTGGTAGAGTATAACACAGTGTAATAATACTATATAATAGCAGAAGAAGTACAAATCATAGAACTGAAATAAACAGCGGAATACTAATAATATAAATAACCAATCATCATTCAATACAAAAGATGATGCATCATTTTATGTTATAAAAAATCAACCAAATAATGTACACTAAAGAAATACACAATATAAGTTCCAAAAGAAAAAGAAACAATGGAAACTAAGAAGCATCTTAAGCCACAGATCAGTCCCATACTCTCCTTCTCCTAAACCGCCACTCTGGTACCTGTAGAAGGGAACTTTTCCTTATCAAAACCTCAAACAGTAAATCTATTTGGGTTCAAAAGAATAACCCAAACAGGTTTTGGGAATTAAATCCTAGTAGGGAACTACCAAAGATCTATTCCTATTTACTAGTGAGTATATCTGACAAATATTTCACAAAAAGGAAAAGTAGTAAACCAGAAAGTACTCAAAATTAAATAATCCTACAAGTCCTGTTTTCCATTTTCATCCATTATATAACGTTCAACCATTCAATTAATTTTAATTATATAAGTCTTGATATTTGGCCTAAGCTTGTCAGTCCCCCGTATAAAGAATACTCATTAAAACCTCATAAGGATATCTAAACAAATAAAGTGAAGAACGAATCCAACCTTGTGGTTTGGCTTGGAAGACACATAATATATCATTCCATTTCAATACTCTATTCTACATATTTCCCACAGGCATAGAAAAAACATACTCATAGGAATAACCAGATACTTTCCCTCGAGCCTAATAAATCCTTTCCCACATCTATAATAACTCCACTCCCACATTTGAAACAAATCCTTTCCCATAGGCATAAAAATACTTTCCCACAAGCATAAAAAAATCTCACCCACATGCATAACAAATCAATTAGGTTCAAGCCCGGTATATCATCATTTCATTATTTTATAAGATTAAACAAAACATTCAAATTACATTATTACAGGGCTAACATATAACATATTTTGTGGGAATCAATCATATCAATTAATAATTTAGTTAACTATCAAAAGGCTTAAACAATAATTGACATATCACGGGGAAAATGAGAAATCACTAATCCCAAACCTGTTAATCAAATCAATCACAATTTACCACAATTGAAATTCCATTATAATAAAATTCATACTTAAAACCCCAATAAGGGAAAACAAGTCGTGCTTCATAGGTAGCCTCATCCAAACGGCCATAAATGGCCATTCTAAGTGAAAGAACCCACGAGGTGGCCCTGAATCAAACCAACAAGCTTAAACATTCTTAACTTAACATAAATCCTAACCTAATCATTATTAAGAAACAACAAGGATCAATTTCCATTCATGGTTAAACCCTAAAAATAGGATAATTACAATACAAAACATATAAACAACATAATGAGTGAAAGGCACAAGACCACCTACCTCGTACTCATACGACTCTCCTCATCCAACATCCGACTCCAATTATCCCTAGAACGAAGAATATCTACTAAAAAGGTATAAAAATTGACCTAAAATAACTAGATTGAGAGAAGAAATCATGCAGAAGGGCTCAAGAGGAATCGAGAGCCTACTGAGGGGAATCCAACGCATCTGATGGTGTTCGAATCAGAGATCGGGTGACGAAACATGAGGAAAATTTCTATTGGGATCTCCTGGGCATGCTGCTCGTCAAAGGGGGTCTATTTCTTTCCTTCTATGAAAAGATGTACTTCTCGACATAATAATTAATTGAAAAAAAATACACAGCGTGTAATTGATACTACACACCATATCTATACAAATTATGCCATGATCATTAAGTGGTCATGTAATGGGATTACATGTTGTGTATCCTTCCAAACATAGAATGTACCTATTAGTACACGACATGTAGTTCCCAGTCTTGTCATGTAATAGTCATGAATCTAGCCCCTCAACCTCTTTTCCACAATTATTTAAGTTAAAATTTAAAGGAAAAGGTCCATACCTCAAATGACAAAACATGTTCTTACAAAATCCCCCCTTAAAAAAATTCATCATCGAATTTTACTTCAAAGGGTGATGAAGAAATATCTGAGCACAAATCCAGCCACTATGATCGTAAATTAGACTCCCTCTCCCAAGTCTTGTCCTTCACTAATTCATGCTACCATAGAACCTGTACCAAGGGAATAGATTAGCAATGTAGAACCTTCGTGCTACGATCCACAATATGAAAGGGATTCTCCTCAAAGGATTCATCTTCCTAAAACTCCACTTCCTCAGGTTGAAAGGTGTGAGATGGGTCTGAAATGTAACATCGCAACTGTGAAATGTGGAAGACGTCATGTATTGACCTATGCCTCTGAGTTAACTACAATCGATAGGAAAATGGACCGACCCTCTCCAAAATCTCAAATAGATAGACATATCTCGGTGAAATCTTACCTTGTCTTCTGATCCTCTTGAGTCCCAACCTCAGTGAAACACATATGAAAACTCAATCCCCAACCTCAAACCCCAAAGTTCATTGGTGGTGATCGACATAATATTTTTGATAAGACTGGGTAGTAGCCACCCACTTTTGATTCACCTGAACCTATTCAGTGGTCTCCTGGACAAGATGAGATCCCAACATGGATGACTCTCTTGCCTCCAGCCAACATAGGGGTGATCAGTATGGCCTACCATACAAAGCCTTATATGGAACCATCTGAAAAGATTCCTGAAATATATCATTATTGGAAAAATAAACCAAGGATATGGATCTCTACCAATAACCCTTGAAATTTAGGATGATTTCCCAAAGCATTTCCTCGAGCACCTGTACCATTCACTCTGAATGGTTATCCATCTAGTGGTGGTAAGTTGTGCTCTAAAGGACTTGTGTACCTAGGGCCCTTTCTATCCCTTTCCAGAAACAAGAAGTAAAATTAGAATTCCTACCTATAATAATAGAATGAGGGACCCATGAAGTCTTACCACCTCACGAATATATTGCTTCCCAATGTCATCAACACCGAAGGTATCCTTGATTATAAAGAAGTGAGAAGCCCTTATGTCTATCAAGAATAACGCAAATGACATCGTTACTACAACACCTCCACCATTGGAAAACTTCAGCAAGCACTCACCTAATAATTATAGAAAATATTTCTGCGTGAGTTTCCTTTAACTAGGAATACCTAAAAATAATTGGTTCATAATAGTGGCCTCACAAAAAATAATAGTTGAACCACGATCGACCTCATCCACAGTGATCACATTATCTTTCATCCAAATACATTGTAAACTTTTAAACTAGACCCACCTAAACTATTAGAGTGTTTAAAATGGTCCAATGGAACCAAACATGAATAACAAGAAGGATAAGGAGTCAAACCACCACTCGATGACTTATCTTGGAAATGCCCAGCTTTGAAGGCTAACATATTGATACAGAACACAATGCCTACTCCCCAGGCACCATATTCCCATAAATATCCCACTAAACAAATATCATACTTATATCTCGATGAAATTACGTTGTCAACACATCCCTTGATTAATTAGAAGGTCATGCCACAACATGAGTAAAAGTGTCATTCAAGATCCATCACACTGGAATCATTATCTATTTTAAAGAATCACATATTAACCTGAAAATATGTTCGAGATAACCTCAGATTCATCAACCTGAAGACTAAACAACTAACCAAGGGGGTCCATACTCCCTTGTTACAAGTGAGAATTTGGTACAAGGAAAAAAGTCTACATAAGAAAACTGAATGAACCCATAGAGGTATTCTCCAAGCATTCATGTTGATGAAAATGACAGGAATCCCTGATTACATCAAAGGAATTCCAACAAGAAAACAAAAGTATCACTCAGGATTAACCAATCCTCATTTAAAACTAAGAATCTGATGCACAACCCAGAAAGAGATCATGAACTAGCCCAACGACCTTCAACTGTAGCGCGATGTAAAACTGACACTATCTTAGTGCATCCAGGAGGATGTCTAGATATGGGGAAATGATCATCTCATAAAACAAGTGCACTAAGATGATTTCAAGGATCACCCGAAAGGGATAGTTTAACCACTACTGGTAAACCTCCATAAATAAACCCAACTTCAATTTCCAACACATCATTATTTAACTAACCAGAATTCCTTTATCCCAAGGTATTCCCATGATAGCTCACGCTTAACCACCGAGGCCCATCTATGATAACTAATGACTTATAAGGGTTTCACACACATCCAACCACCTCAAAGTCATTGTTCCGCCCCCGAGGTGGATCATTTATAGGCGATGAAGATATGGAATGATGAGGATCTTAACTTGTCCATTTTTACATAGAGACATGATCTCGTCAAATTTACCATTCCTTTGTTTCTACCCGTTAAAAGACATTATCCTTCAAAGAATGATAAATTAACCTTGTGGGGAACTATTGGTCCTAATGGGTGATTGTGTGGGGGTCAGGATCTCATTCAATTGGTCCTTCTCAGATATAACTTCCTCATATGGTCTCCAACGGGTTTATTCGTGGGTCTATGAATGCCCCACGACCCAAGTATCCATGATTCATGGACCTGCTTTCTAAAGGTAGACGTTCTTTAGCTGAAGATTTGGCCAACGAAACTTGAGGTTTTCATTGGTCGAGACGATGGGAGGTCAGGTTCACTGCACCCTTTTGGGTGAGGATTGTTTCCTATATCAGGACTCTCTTATAGATCTAATTCTTTATCATATGTTCGTGAATCCTTGGTTCATTACCGAAGAGTGTGTCCATGGGCTACCCTTGGTTTTCAAGATCGTCAGGAGCATGCATATGTTTGATTCCATGAAGGTGGCACTGACTTAGCCGTACTGTAAAGCGCTCTGAATTTTTTCATCATCCAGGGGGCAGAAGGTGACTATATATTGGGATTGGGCCCAAAAGGATGGCTTCCTATGTATCCTTGGGAGTGGAATCAGAACTCATTTAGTTCAGATTGTGTGGGGATTACGCATGGAATCTTCCCATTTGAGGGGACTTGATTGGGTGGACCACTTTTGGATGGGCACCCTTTTGAGCTTGGCCCTTCTGGTAGGCATCCTACGTATCCTGATTTGGTCAGAAATCAGAGTTCTCATAGTTCATAAGATGTATGGTTCTTACAAGTGGAATCTTCACATTTGATAGAAATAATTGGGTGGACCCTTTATGGGAGGGCACCCTTTAGAGCTCGGGCCTTCTGATAGGAATCCTATATATCGTGATTTGACCAAGAATCAGATTTCTCGTAGTTCAGATGATGTGTGGGGATTATGCCTAGAAGGTGCCCATTTGATAGACATGATTGGGTGGAACATTTATGGGAGGGTGCCCTTTTGATCTCAAGCATTCTGATAGGCCTCCTACATATCTTGATTTGACCAGGAATTAGATTTATTGTATTTCAGAAGATTTGTGGGGCTTATGCATTGAAACTTCCCGTTTGATAAATATGATTGGGTCACCCTTTATGGGAGGTAACCCTTTTGATATAGGGCCTTCTGATAGGCATCCTATGTATCCTGATTTGGTCACGAATCAGAGTTCTCATAGTTCAGAGGATCTGTTGATGTTGTAATCCTCACAAAACTCTAATCCCATGTGATTCATGCTCAGTGTAAGAAACAAGAGGATTTGAAAGATTCAACAATGCACATGCCCCCTCCCCTGCGGGTGGGGGATGGAGAGCCCGTAGAAGAATAGGTCGGGGGAGACCATGGGAAAGGAAGAGGGGTTATGAACCTTTTTATGTGAAATTTCATTAAATGTCATGTGGTCATGCCTCAGAATATTGGGGACTTACCTTAATTGGAGGGCCCCAGAACGTCATATGAGGTATACTATAGTTTAAAGTCATATATCTTGTATTTTGACATCATAGTTTAATGTCCTATGGATAGGACTATTTAGGGTCTTTTAGTTTATGGTCATGCGATGAGGGCCAATTTCTATAGAAACCTTGATTATATAGAGGAAAAACATGTTTGGATATTCCGACATGCCTCAAACATGAGAGGGAAGGAATGCATAAACTTTGACTTTAGGGATTCTTGGATTAGGAGAATTGATATGGGGAATGGAATCCTTTGAGGCATATAGGGGTAGGAAAGGACTCTCCTGATGAAGAATTTGCCTCTTTTGACAGGACATTTTTATGGGTAACATATGCAGATCCATCGGGGCATGATGTGCATTGTCAAGAAGAGGTTTCCTTCAGGACACTGACCTTCCACTTCTGATGGACATTGTGGTTTATAAAGATTTGAAATCACCATTATAATATAGTTTAATGTCATACAGCTTAGACGATGGCATCACCGTTTAATGTATGGTTACTGGGACTAATACCATATAGTATAATGTCACATGGTTAGGACGATAAATCATAGTTTAAGGTCATAGATTTTGGACTGTGGAGGGAGGGAACCGTTATTAACTGGAGGATAATCAGGCTAGGATGTTCTGACAGGCCTCAAACATGTGAGGAAAGGAATGCGTAAACTGTGACTTTAGGGATTCTCAGATCAGGTGAAATGATATGGGGCATAGAATCCATTGAGGTGTAAAGAGGTAGGAAATGACTCTCCTAAGGAAGAATTTTTATTTGATTGATGATTGTCTTGTAGACTTCATATGCAGAGCCACCGGAGCTTGATGTGTATAGTAAAATAAAAGGGGTCTGCAGGACACTAGCCTTCCGCTTCTGATGGCTATGAAGGATTATGAGGATCCGGAATCACAAGTGAAACATAGTTTGATGGATGGATAGGATCTGCTCAGGCATTTAAGAAACACTTGGGTTGTGATTGTCCATGGATTTAAGGGTCAACACGTCATGGGAAAGAGGTGATAGGGCTTTCGGGAGGTTCATGAAGAATGTCTCTTCTCATGGTATTTAAGGGATGAATGTTTGGGCGGCATAAGGGCATAATGGCAAATGTCGTTGACCCAGCCTGAAAATTTTTCGGTGTGAATCTCCATTTTTCATGGGGGTCAATGATGGAAGCAAAGGGACCGAAACTGATCCTGAGCTGGGGGATGGGGGATCATGCCTCACGGTATGGAATGGTGGGTGCGAATGGGTTACTATATTGGGTGTCCATGTAAGAGAAGGCTGCGTATGAGCTGGCTACATAGGATGGTACACGAAGGAGTTGGCCGTGTATGATGGTATGCAGAGAAGTTGGCCGCGTATGACGGTATGAGGAGAATTTTTCCATGTATGATGGTGCATGAAAGAGTATTCCTCGTACTATCTTCCACATAGGGGCATCTGTGAACAATCTTCTGTATATGGGAATCCATGAACTTCCTTCTACATTTGGGAATCCGCAAACCATTTTCCACATATGGGAATCCACAAACCATTTTTATTATATATATTTTTAATGGTTTGCTGGTTGGATGTAGAGATTCATCTAACTCTGGTTCCCGGGTAGGACCTTTGTGAAATTATTTCTATATATGGTTCGTAGTATGGGTTCCATGAACTACTTATTGTTCCCGGGATGGACTCCATGAACTACTGCGAATGCGGGATGGAGTCCCATGAACTTCATTGGGAGTGGGAGAAATTTCTCCTACACCCTTTATGTCCTTTGTACCCATTTTACCTTTCCTATAGGACTCTACCTTTCCTTCATCTCCTTCCTCTCATTTTTTTCCTCCTCCTTTATCTCTTCTACTTTTCCCCTTTTATAGAGATTAAAAGAAGTTGTATCTAAGGTACAAACAACACCTTCTCTGAAATCCCATGGAGGAAACCTGACCCGTGGAAGACTTAGTCAATATAGGGTTTGAGAATGTGAATTATGTCGAAGACATATCTCCATCCATGAACCACATCATTCACAAGGATGGTATGTGGGGCAGTGCATACATCTGTTAGATTCTCTCCAGTGAAAACAGTTCGTGGAGGGTACAGTTCACTAGTGGAAATTTACCGCGAATTGCTTCGTTCGCTGGCCAACGCCTCACAGGATAGAGCCTCATAGGGCTTCTGCATACCGAATGGTTTTCTGCTTATTCCTTTTGTGAACCTTTCCCAGTAATGTTATGTGGTCGGGCCAAATCCCTTTGAAAATTTTTATTTCTTCAATATTCTTCTCCAATTTGCAATCAAACATGCATCCATCTTCTTTACCGAACATTTGGGAGTATTTACCTCCCCTTTGATAAATTTTAGAGACCCTAAAAATTCCCTCCATTGGAACGGGATCTGATCGGGATGAAGGGGAGGCTATTCTTATGTAGAAGTGGTCCTGGCTTGAATGATAAGATAATGCTCTAATTGTTTCCTGATCCATGGGAATAAATGAGCGTAGTTTGGATATTGGTAAGGCTACATGGAAATCCCCACAATATTTATTCCTCTTTCATTATTACCCTAATTTTTTTCTAAGCTTTCTTGGTATGGGCTTAGTAGGTATAACTTGGTTTTTTCATAGGCTGCCCTTTGTGGGTTTTCGACCTAACAAGCTTTGCGCCTTTTCTGATGGCTCAATGCAGTTTTTTAGCGAACCGATACTCGAATTTTACATAGATGTTCCTTTGGAGGATTTTCCCTATGGATGGTATAATTTTTTTTTATGGAAGTTCACAGTCCTACCAATCAAACTTAATACTAATGTTTTAGTTCAAACATCATTGACCAAATTTAACTCAGTAAGGCCCTGACTTGGGACTGTTAGTCGGGAATGTTCTAGTATCCTTTAAACATGGTTTAGGGATTTTTATTGACCCTAGTTTTTTGGATTCTAGACATGCATGAGGCTCAAGAGCTGCTTTAGGCATACATAGGTAAAAAAGGACTCTCCTAGGGATGAATTTTCCTTCGATTGATAGTCATTTTTGTGGGAAACATATGTAGAGCCACTGGGGCATGGTATGCAAAGTCAATAAAAGGTTTCCCCAGAACACTGGCCTTCTATTCTTGATGGGCTGGTGATATTTTCCATATTTTGTGTTTATCTTGATGTTGAGAGCCACAATAGGTGGCTGGATTGAGTAGTGTTGTATGCGAACGTTAGGAACATTCACATCGACCTTGAGTGGGAAATTTTTCCCGCATGTTTCTTACTTGTGTTAGGGAGAGATGGCAAGTTATCAGCTCAGTTAAGAGTCTTTTCTATGTCAGGGGCACTTGGGAATAAGGAGGTACATAATCTGTTATCCAGAAGTTTTCTGAATCTTGGCGTGTGACAAGACGCAGATTTCATTTGAGCATATAGATACTGTAAAGGACTCTCTTAGGGATGAATTTTCCTTTGATTGATAGACATTTTTGTGGGTGATGTATGCCGAGCCACCTGGGCATGATATGGATAGTCAAATAAAGGTGTCCACAGGACATTGGAAAGGAATATCCTAGTCAACGAGCAGGGACCCTCTACCTTGTCATGCAGATCAACTTCGCGCATGTGGATATGATACCTTTTAGAAACCTCAAAAGAGACCAAATGTGAATCAGGCCCATATGTTCCGATATATCCAGGATATGTGAAAGGAGGAAAATGTAAACCATGAAAATGAGGGCCCTTTAATAAGGAGGAGTGGAATGAGTCTTGGAAGCCATTGGGAGTACTAAGATAGGTGAGTACTCTCCTGGTGAAGAATTTTCCTTTGATTGATGGCCATTTTTGTGGATGACGTATGAAGAACCACCAGGGCATGATATGAATAGTCAAGAAAAGGTGTTCGCAAGACACTGGCCTTCCATCCCAGATGTACTTGGAGGGTTATGGGGATTCGATATCACTTAAAGCACGAATTTTAGAACAAGGAAGGGGTATACCAAGACATATTTCTGACATTTGGGTTGTGATTCACTCATGGAATCTTGTCCCTTATGTAGATCTGACCCATACAAAGGGTGTGGTATTCATTCTATCTTTGGTATACCCGGTCATTTGACATCACATGGGAAAGACACAGGGTTCCTCTCGGGGGAGGGAACCATGATTTTCCTTTTAGGGTTGTGCTACTAGGACCAAATTCCTGGGTCGTTTTACCATAATGTCCTGGAGAATCTCTTGCTAAGATCCCTTAGCTCATGTGAGCTCTTCTCAGTGTTAAAAACAAGGGATCACAAGGGATTCATGTCACAATCTAAGAATAGTGAATTCAACATTTGGGGGATTTTTTAGGATATAACCATTGCTTCTCAATTTAGCATCATGCGGTGAGGATGATTTTGGCCTCATAGTTTACCATTGTGTGGTGAGGATGATTTTGGCTCACAGTTTAGCGTCGTGTAGCGAGAATGATTTTGGCCAGGAATTTTAGCATCTTGTGGGGAGGACGATTTTGGCCTTGCAGTTTAGCGTCGTGTGGTGGGAATGATTTTTGCCTTGCAGTTTAACATCGTGCGGTGAGGATGATTTTGGCCTTGTAGTTTAGCGTCATACGGTGAGGAAGATTTTGGCCTTTCAGTTTAGCGTCATGCAGTGAGGTCAATTTTGTCCTTTCAATTTAGCGTCATGCGGTGAGGAAGATTTTGGCCATTCAGTTTAGCATCATGCGGTGAGGATGATTTTGGACATGTAGTTTATCATTGGGCGGTGAGGAAGATTCAGGCCTTACAGTTTAGCGTCGTGAGGTGAGGATGATTTTGGCATTGTAGAGGTCTTCAAAAGTTTTATGTTAATCGCAGTTAGGGTGTTCTTGCATTCTTTATATGTGAGTTATCATATAAGGTGTAAACTATAGTCCCGGGGGTGACATAAATCAGGTGGGATGACATGGGGCATGAAATCCATTGGGCATACTAAAGTACGAGAGGACTCTCATGGAGATGAATTTTCCTTTGATTGATGGCTAATTTTGTGGGCGACGTATGCAGAGCTACCAAAACATGACATACATAGTCAATCAAAGGTGTCTGCTGGACACTGGCCTTCCATATCATATGGCCTTGGATGATTATAGGTATCCATGTTTACCCAAGGAATGGAGTGTGAAAAATGGGGAAGGAATTCCTGGGAATGTGAGAATACCCAGACCATGATTAACCATGACCTTATTGGAGCTTCCACATAGGTATGAACCATGCATGGGGGAAAGGGGAATTGTTTGCTGGTGACTGAGCCAGGATACCAAATCTGAGCGTCGCTACTTATCCCGCAAGTGCTGGAATAAAGACACATGTAGTTCTGTAAGTTCCCTATGAACGTTTGTTCGATGTGTTATGGATTCTTATGGGAATTTTGGTTTTACTTGATATGGGTGCCAGGACAACCATACTCCTCTATGGTTTACTTGCGTAAGAGAATCTGTACCACTAGTCCTAAGCTCACGTGAGTTATACTCAGTGTAAAAAACAAAGAGTGGTCACAGAGTCTCTTTTGCAAGTGTGAGGCAAAAGAGAATATGATGGGGGCCTTTCATTTTCTTTCCCAGTGGGTTTGGATCGGGATCAAAGATCAAGGTGTCTCTATGTATCCTGTGAGGGAAGGAGTAAAGACATATGTCAATCTGTGTATGCCCCGTACCAGTTTGGTTCAGTCTAACAGGTAGGGGAATTTTCATTCTACCCATCATGGTTTTCAGGTTCACCATGTTTCCCCATAGTTGACCTTCATAAGAGAATCTCTATCACCATTCCTAAGGTCACAGGAGTTGTACTTGGTGTGAGGAACCAGGAGTGATAAGGGTCTCCTTTATGAATATGGGTAGATAGTGGTCATGATGGAGGAATTGGTTTTTTTATTGGGGTTGGGCCGAGATCGATGATCTTGGCATCACTGCATATCCTGCGATGGAAGGAATCAAGCTGTATGTAGTTATGTGAAAGATCATGCAGTTTATTATCATGCAATTAAGATGTTTTATACTATGTATTTCAACGTCTTTCAACAAGGACATGTTCCTTACAGTTCAATGTCATATAGAATGGACGATGACTCATAGTTTAAGGTCTTAGAGTTTGGACCATGTCATGGGGGATTTTTTTTTTGTTTTTTTGTGACTCATATTTTAATATCTTAGAGTTTGGACTTATGAAACGATATGGAATTTTTATGACTCATAATTTAGGGTTTTAGAGTTTGGAACATGATATGGGAGAATTTTTTAACCTAATGGTTTACAGTCTTAGAGTTTAGATCTTATCATCGGGGCATCCTCCATGACTCATAGTTTAGGGTTGTAGATTTTGGACCATGGGGACATTTTCAACTCATAGTTTAAGGTCTTAGAGTTTGTACATTATCATGGGACACCCCCTTTTTCCCTTATGACTCATATTTTAATGTCTTATATCTTTAACTTTATCATTGATTCATTTTTATGTGATGTTTTTCTTCAAGAACATCGCATTTGTCGGAGTTGTGATGAGATTTTCATCCATTGATATCAAGGAATACACTCTATTGGAATAAAACCGATGTATGACATATGGTTCTTCCCACTTTGGTTCAAGCTTCGGGAGATTATTCCCTTGAATCGTCGGGGTTATGAGGACTTACCACATTTCTCCTTCGATTAAATATCAAAGGAGAACCTTTTTTTTGAAGACTCGTGCGATCCGGTTTTGGTAGATTTCCAAATGGTGCAAAGTGTGCAGCCTTTTTTAATCTAACTTCTCCAATTCATAAAACCTTTTATGGGGTTGATCATCTATGGATAGTTGATCTCAAATGGCCAAATTAAGTGACGACACTTGTATTTTGATAGGTAATATCACCTCTTCCCTGTATACTAGTGAGTACATGGTTGCTTGAGTGGCAGTGCAGGTCATGGTCTGGTAAGACCACAAATAATGAAGGATCTTTTCTATCCACGATTTCCTATCCTTGTTGGCAATATTTTGAAGTTTGTTGGATAGAGTCTTGTTGAAAGCTTATATCTGTCCATTGGCCGCCACGTGGTAGCAGGATGACAGGTTGGCCTTGATTCCATATTTCTGATACAGCTTATCCAGCTCATCATAGCAAAAATTGGTGTTGTTGTCCGACAATATTGTATGAGGGACACCAAATCTGGTGTGATGTTGGCCTTCACAAAGCTGATGATGTTTTTCACCTCAACTTCCTTAAGGGATATGGCTTCGACCCACTTAGAAATGAATTCGGTTGTTGTGAGTATGAACTTGAATTGTATGGCTGTAGCGGGAGGATACAGTCTCACAACATCCATCCCCCAAGTGATGAATGGCCAAGAGTATTTATCCACATGAATCAACTCTAGGGGGTGGTGTATGAAATTATAATGAACTAGGTAGGAATGTAACTTCTTAGTGAATATGGCATAATCATGTATCTTGGTAGTCCAGTAATACCCAAGCCTTCGGATTTGGTGAGAGAGCTTGGTTGCTGACTGGTGTGCCCCACAAGCTCTGACATGCACTTCCTTCATGATGGAAATAGTTTCTTCTCTATTAATGCACCTTAGAAGGATTCTATCAAGTCCTCGTTTGTAGAGGAAATTTTCTGGGTTCACCCCATTGTACATGGTAAAATTGACAGCCCACCTTCGGAACTACTCCCTTTCAGCCTTAACTGGGGGGAGTTCCCCATTTCAAAGGTGATTTGTGATGGGTGTAATCCAACTTGTGGTATGAATATACGGCTCAAGAATGGGGATAATTTTATCAATTTCCTCCATACTACTCTGGATGAATAGCAAGACCATCCGGCGGTGAGAAATGTTAATGATTGTTTCATCCTGGTCGGGATCGACCAAGGATGTGGTTGCATTTGTGAAAGTTTCGGCATGAGCATTCTATGACTAGGGGACATGAGTCAACATTGGTTCTAATGGTAATTCTTCCATCAGTGCATGAACATGGTTCATTAAGGGAACCAACACTTCTTTCTTGATTTCATAGTCACTATTGACCTGGTTTATGACTAGCTTTGAATCACCCTTTATTTTATGGTGTTTGGCTTGCACCTGGAGTTCCAACTCCAGGCCTATGATGAGGGCCTGATACTCCACCTAATTATTTGTACACCCTTATGAAAGAAGGAAAGAGTAAGGAAAGATATCCTTTTCAGGAGATATGAGTACAACTCCCAAACCCACTTTTTTGAGCTTGGGATCCTCTATCCTTTTCCCTGTTGGACTTTAGGAAGCACCATCGAAGTACATCTCCCATGCTTTGGAATTCCCCAGGATGGAAAACACTTCTTCATCTAGAATTTAGGTATCCAATGGTGTTGTCTTTTCTAAGGGGTTCTTGGACCGAAATTCTGTTAATTCCTAGCCTTTTATGGGATTTTGGGGCACATACCATTTGTTAAAATGTTGCAGGATGGCTTCTCGTCGTGATAGTCACACATTTACCCTAGGACAGATGAGGATATACTTGAGCAGGTTGCAGTGGGAAACAAAGAGGACCTCATGGTGCTACAAGTAATGCCTAGTCTTCTGAACTAAAAATATTATGTCCAGTCAGTTTTTTTTCAATCTTTTAAAACTGAGTTTTGGCATCAATCATTGTATGGATGAGGTAGTGGAGACTATTCTCACTGTCTCTATCATTCTTCTACTCAAGGAAGGCTCCTAATGACCGTTCCAAGGCAGTTTCATATAAAATGAGTGGTCTCCCCTCCACTGGAGGCATGAGCACTGACGATCTTAGGAGATATCTTTTTAGGTTTTCAAATGCTTCTGGATAATCGTTATCCCATTCATATGTAACTTCTTTCTTCATGAGCTTATTTAAAGCTAAACATTTACCTGAAATTTTGGCTATGAAGCACCGAATATAGGTGATGTGCCCCTAGAGACCTCTCAACTCAGTGAGGTTGTGAGGTGGGGACAAGCCAAGAATGGGTTTCGTCTTCTCAAGGTCGATTTCGATGCCATGATGGTGTATGAAGAAGCTGAGAAATTTCCTAAGGTAACACCAAGGGTGCATTTCATGGGATTCATATTTAAACGGTGTTGTCTCAATTTGTTGAAGATGTTTTCAAGGTCATTCAGGTGGTTCAAAAGTGGTCGTTAATTAACCACCGGGTCGTCGACATAACATGTGACTATTTTTTCGAAAAGGTCTTGAAGATGCGATGCATGGCACAATGATATGTGGCTTCGACATTATTTAGATCAAAATAAATCACTTTATAATAAAACACTCCCTCAGGGGCCCAAAACGTGGTAGCTTCTTCATCTCTTCGGCCCATCTAGATTTGATTTTATCCAGAATATTCATCCATGAAGGGGAGGGCTTCATATTCGGCTGTTGCATTGATCAACAATTCTATGATCGATATTAGGAAGTTCCCTTTTGGGAAATGATGATTAAGGTCCCTTAAGTCGATGCAGATTCTAATCTTTCCATTCTTATTTTTGACAAGGACTATGTTGTCCAGCCAGAATATTGGACCTCCTGTATGAATTTGTCTTTGATCAGTTTTTCAACTTCAGCCTCTATTTTGGCAGCATGTGTTAGGTGGGTCCTTCTGGCCACCTGTTTATAGCCCTAGTGTTCTCATGGTAAGCCCAGATGATGGGTAGAGACTCCAGGATCGAGGCCTAGCATCTCTATGTAATTTCATGAAAATACATATCGATTGTTCTTTAGCAAGGATATATATTCCTCATGTTCCTCAATAGGCATGGCCACACTGATTAAAGTTGGTTTTGGGTTGCTTTCAATGCCCCGATTTATCTCCTTAAATTCACCGATAGTGGTGGAAACACCTTCTTCAAATGAAGGAGGGTAATCATTGAGGTATTATTCCTCTTCTTCTTCTTCATCTTGATCATCTTCCCCTTCTTATAGAGAAATTATTTTTGAGATAACTTCTCCAATTTTGGGAAAGAAATCATCTTTTTCCTTAGTGCACGAGACAAGGGCAGTTTTTTTGCCCCAATGATGGGTTGAGAGCATCTTCGATGGGGATTTTCCTAACAACATGGGATTCATCCCGTTTCTTTAATGTCTATGGACTTGGTTGTCGTACCAGAGACCATGTTTATAACTGATTCTGTATCTGGGCTTGCACTTACACACTTAACTTGGTTTATGGGTAGTACGTACCTCTCCCCAAGCTTCTATAAGGGGTGATGAAATCCATCTCCAATCCATTTGGGGCATTGATCCAATCAACATTGTCATCTGAAAGGTGTTTATCTTCTGACTCATAGAACCCCGCGTCGATATAATGCAACTCACAGAACTCAAAAATAGATTTATTGGTGTGGAACATCCCATTTTTCCCATTAGTGAAATATTTGATGCACTAATGGTAAGAAGATAGAATTGAATCATGGTAATGAAGCCAAGGCCTCCCTAAAAAAACATTGAAGGCCTTACTTTGACGCACCACCAGGAACTCGGAATCTGATATGAGATATATGTGCCATGTTTTAATCTTGATTCTTACAAACAATTTCTTCTCACTTTTTTCATATCCTTTTATAGTTGTAGTTCATGGTGTCAATATTTCTTCATCATATCTCAGTCGACAACATGTTCTTAATGGGAGGAGGTAAACTCCGGAGCCATTGTCGATGAAGATCCTATGAACAAAAATTCCATTTATCTTTACAAACACATATAAGGGGTTGATGTGACCTTTCATGATGGTGTCTTCATACCTATCTGTGAAGGAAATGTCAGCGTGACATTTTTTTGAGATTGTTCTCCAGTCGGTAGAGTTTATCCGCTGCTACTTCAGCCTCGAACCCTTGGGGACTTATCAAGGCTTTGATGAGTTCCTCCCTAAGATATGAGGAAAAAATCAACACGTATAAGATTGAAAGCTTTATTGGTAATAAGTCCAACTGGTTAAGAATTTCACACTTTAGCTCTAAAGGTCGACACTTATTAGCTTAGGGTTACTTTTTTGCAGAAACTTTAGGGGTTTAAGCTTTGGAAGTAGATGGGTCAGCCTCTGTAGCAGGAGCTGGTGGTGCTATAGTCCTTTCCACATTTGGACTTACTGTTTAGCATGTATTCCTTGGATGGATCGACACTTGTTCTTACCCTGATGGATACTTCAAGAAAAATGGGCTTGGGTTTCCTCTATAAGGGGAGAATTAGTATTCTAGTTCATATTTTATCTGTTGGAGGGCCCTTCCACAGGTTTCTGTGATATTAACGATTTGACCTGTGGTGTGGCTGGGAATTTGACTCCTGCCAGGATCATGCCTTCCAGGAAACCTACGACCTTAGTGGCCGCTTCCTCTAGATCCCCAGTTGGGCACAAGAAATTCAGGTTCATGGAAATATTATTCTTCAGAGAAGGGGTCCATCAAGTGAATGACATTAATGGAGCCAAAGATCAGTTCTTGATCCGATATTATTCATTTCTGACTGCCTCCTTCTGATGGTACTGTTTGGCGGGGCGGTTCCCGTTTTACCAAGTATATTGGAATGAAGTCCAAAAGTTTAAATACTGGCTTTGGATTTGGTACCATCTTGTATTATTAATCTTTCTTTCTTACCTTCTAGCCTTTAGAGGGCCACGGGGATGAGGTGGATGGTTGTACTATTTTAGGATCTCTTGGGGAGAGAGTAGGTTGTTTTAACTTTTCCTGGAGTATTCCATGGACTCAGTTGATGGTCTTACGTGCCCTCTAGTTTTCAAAAAATTTATCCTTCTTGGCGGTGACCGTTTTCTACTATTCTTCGTATCTAGATTCATAGGTGGAAACATACGCCACTTGTGCTGGTGGTGAGACCAACTTTAATTGCCCGATAACCACCATCTTTTGTAGTATATCCTTGAAAACAAAGAATTCTTAAATAGTGTGTCCTAGTATCCGGTGATATGGATAATAGTTAGACGGTCATCAAGACCCACTTCATTGGCTCGCTTTGGATCTGGTAGCCGGAGTAGATTACAATTGATGGCAGCTATGAAGTAGCTGCGAACCTAGTCATCTTGGAATGAATAAAATCTATTTATTCGTCCTTTGAACTGATTTCTTTTAGCACCCTATCACAATTGGTGCTAGTGCCACGGGTGGGTCAAGCGTGAGAGAAGTCACTTCATCTTTTCATGTTCTTTTCCTAGGGGCTGGTGGGTCCACTAGGGACTTAAGGTTGGTCCTTTTCAATCATTCTTCTACCCTTTATGCAATGGAAGAGAAGTATCTAAACCCACTGGTGTACTTCACTAGGATGAGTGTCATTCAAAATTCATCCTAATGGTCTTCAATGAACATGGTGAGAATCTCATATTGGGGGAGTGGTTGGTTCAAGGAATATGTTAGGCCTTTCCATCTAGAAATGAATTCTGAGACTCTCTAGTTCTCTCAGTTCTTACAGTTTATTAGATCACTGACCATCATCTTGGGAAGTGTTGAACTGAACTGGAAGAGAAAATGTCATCAGAGGTCCTCCCAGCCTATAATTGAATTAGCTAGAAGGATATTATACCATAGGAAAGATGAGCGTTGCAGGGTTAGTACGAAACACCTGAGTTTTATGGATTCTTGCTGCTCTGGAGTTCCCATAATGGTGAAACAGTAAGAGGCATACCACATAAAATGATTTTATGGGTCCCCTGATCCATTGAATACTAGGAATACAGGGTTCTTGATGTTTGGTGGTGGTGGAACATTACTCACCCACTCTAGGTAGGGTTTGCACTAGGGTGGTATTATAGTGTGCTCCCCTCTATGGATTCTAGTCATGTTTTCAGCTACTCGACAATGTTTAAGAGACCTTGATGCATATCCTATCGGGCTTGAGCTTGATATGGTTCGTCTAGGACCAAAATTGGGTGTGTTGGCACAAATTGAATTTGGGGTGGATACCTAGCCGAGGGCATCATTTGTGGGTTTACCTGGGTATATTCTGACTGCCTTCCCAATGGGGGGAACTCTTGATGTCCTTCTAGGTCCTAGTTGAACGGTCCATCGGGCTTGGCTTCATTCACTGGAATGATTTCCTATGGTATGGGAACCTCCTCTGAGAGCACCTACTGACATTCCACAGAGGGAACACATCCAGTGAGATAACTCCCTTGACATAGCTCGACATTAATTCATATAAGCTCTTTCATTACTCCCTCCTTTTTGGAGAACCTTTCATCAATGATGAGGAATGCACTCTCATGGGAAGGAGGAGGTGGGTCATAGATGACCTTGGATTTATTTTTCTCTTTATTGGAGTTTCACGGGGGCGGTAATGTTCGATTAACTAATGGGGCACCAAGATTTAGGGTCACTCTATGGTTTCGAGTATGCACACCATCATGCTCGGTGTGGAATGCCTCTGAGAGAGAACCATGTTCCTTTGAATCTTCTCCCCCTGTGTCATTTCCTGTGAGATCTGTTGGGTTGACGCTCACCATGTTCACTAAGGCATACCGCATTAAGGGTGGTGTACCAGGATCCGAATGGTAGGAAGGATTCTTTCACCCTTTATTGGACTTTCTCAGTCCATTATGCAGTAGTCTTCGGGATTCTTGATGAAGATTGACCCGAAGGGTGGCCTGGTCTTACCTCGTAATGCACCTTTGTCTTGGAGGGTGCAAACCATGAGAAGGGGTGGGATGGTTAACTCCTCTATACATTGTTCATACTAGACGATGGAAGACAGATGTCCATTGTGCGGGGATTTGAGGTAAACATGACCCCAGCCTTGCGGGCTAGGGCTTTTTCCATTCTAATTTTGATGCATTGTGGCGTGTATTTGTTGGTCTTATAAGAGATTTTTTATTTAAAAATGCCCCCAACCTTGTGGGATGGGGTTGTTCCCATATCGTGGTGGTAGATTCCACCATTTCCACCCTTTTAATTTCATGTACTCCCATGTAGGTGTAAGAAAAGTGTGGAGATGGGACTGCACGGGTTCTATAGTCTTTGGAAGACATGAGCACTGCTTGCTAGTTGGCTTCCCTTAGACAGGAAGCCTGCTAATTGTTCCTGGTTGCCTGAATCATAAGTTTTTCAATGGATTTATCTCTTTAGTCCTGACACTTTTGAGACTTACTCTGGGCCAGTTTTGGTTGAGTATCATGTCTTTCCTGAGTAGGGGTTTCGTTTGATTGTTTCCTCGGGACGTTGACATTGTAGGATGTCATTTCCATTGGGGCCTATTAGACGAGACGTGGGGTGAAGTGTAAAACTCCTTGTTCTCCCCACCCCAAATGTGAACTCCTACTGGGGCGTTTCCAATGACGTGACACAATTTTTGCAGTGCATGGAGGGAATACAGTTCAAGGTTCTTATTTTGCCTTTCTAATTGTGGCTACCTTACGGACGGGAGGGCTTCCAAGTTGATTTGACAGAGAAGCTCCTCTTTTTTGCAGACATGTTCCACATACCCTTCATAGGGTAGGAAGTTTTCTTTCATATTTCTAAAGGTTTTCTATATATTAAGGTGAATGTTATATGTTGATTCCCCGGAAAATTCCCCTAGTATGTCTAAGTGAGAAGTGGTCGTAGGCCAATAAATCACTGGTATATTGTCCCTAGCTAGTTGTCTTCTCATAAGGAACATATCATTCTATAGTTTTTTAGAGGATCCTCTACTTGATATGCCATCTTGATAGCTTATTGATGATTTTTTTCCAAAAAACTGGGCTAGTGGGGGACTCATTGATTTTAAAACACTGTGGTGGTGGCTCAAGAGATGAGCATGGGCCTAGGCCATCCTCTAGTTGAGAAAGAATATCAATCATTATATAAATAGTTCCTGATGTATCTGACTCTTTTCCAAGCACCTCAACATAGGAGGTTATTCTCGTATTTGTTCTGGAAAGGGGAGTACCTTCTTGCCAGTATGTATTTTGATTGTGAGGAGGACCTTCACAAGTGGTGCTGTGATGGTGAGGACTACCATGGAAAATTGATGCCTGGCTGAGGGGATTTTCTTGAAGTCATGTACCATGTGGAGGAACTTCAGAGCGGGATTTAGTAAGGGGAGGACCTTATTTCTGCTTGATGTCACTATGGGGAGGACCTACACAAAAACTGTCATTGGGGGGAGGTCCTTTGGAATGACCTTCATCATGGTGAGGACTACTATCTTGACTTCATATCTGGCTGTAGGGAGAATTTTCATAGTGTACAACCTGGGGAGGACCTTCAATGTGTACCACAATGAAGGTAGGACCTTCTCGTTGCTTGGTGTTACTGTGGGTAGGACCTTCACAAAAACTTTCATTGTGGGGAGGGCCTTCGCAATGACCATCATTATGGATAGAACTACCATCATTACTTGATTTCTGACTACAGGGAGAAGCATATTTGCTGCGTATACCCTGGGGAGGACCATCAAGGAAGATGAAAGCAAGGGGAGGGCCTTCCTGCTCTCTGATATTTAGTTCAAGGGGAGGGATACCCTGACGCGCATCAGGAGATATGCTCTCGTGATCGATCATTCTTGATCCACAGAGTAAGCCCCCATGGGTACTCTGTGGAGGACCTTCAGAGCCGATGGTAGCGACATTGCAGGGAGGACCTTCACAACTGCTATTTCCACTTCCATAATTTGGTAATGGAAAGACATGGTATTGAGTCTTTTTTGATATATGTTTGAGGGAATCAAGAACCCTAGCTTCTAGTAGAGTATGATTATGTATGTTCTCTTCAATTTTTTATATCCTTTGGAACTTTTCATTTTTGGGTGCTCTCTTTTGGGTAACCAGGGCCATCTGCTATTTTTAATGGCCTTCATGTATGGTTCCATGTCTTTTTGGGTCCTGTGATGTTGTCAGGATATGCCGACGAGCATATTGAGTGTTGGAAGGGATAATTTCTTGCCCTGGAGCGTCCACCATATTGGATCAGCATCCCCCAGTTGGAACATATATTTTTTCTTGATCTGTTTGTCTGTATGTCATGGGGGTATTTCCCTCAACCCTCCTGGACTAGAGCAGGGATTCATCACTGCTCTGGAGTGACTAACTCATTTTGCGAGTGAGTCATTACATTTGAGGAAATTAGGTTGTGGGCCTGATTTCTCACCTTTTCCACTGATGTAATGATATCCCTGCATGTTTGGAGGATATGGTCTGGAATTGATATCTGATATTCCATCATGGATAGGATATGCTGAGATACGTATTTGGATAGAATGGGTGAATCCCCACTCTGATGTCGGAGCATGAGTTTGTCCCTACTCCAGTCCTCCATGAGTTTCCAGTAGATAGTGGAAGTTCTCCTGTGTCAAGATAGAGGAACGATTCTATCAGCAGTTGTCTTCTCCAGTTGCCATCGTATTTGACTAGTGGTCTTCATATTCAAGAGTGGGAATTTTCATCCCCTCACTTGCCGCAGTATTTGTCTCAAAGGATTTTTATGCATCCACATGAATTTGACTCTTCCTATATTTTCTTGCCGCCCTATTTGGATGGAAGGCTTGGTATGCATCAGTAGGTATTTATGCCTGTGTATAGCCTATTTCTTCCTTATTTTTATGTAATTCTTGAAATGAATTAGCAGGTGTTTTTTCCTACATATAGATGAGTGCCTCCCTATTTGGATGATAAGATTCTTTTGCGTTAGTAGGTGTTTGTGCCTGTGTATAGCCAGTTGTTTCCCTATTTTGTTGGTGGGCATGTTGTGCGTCAGAATATTTTTACATATGCCTATAGATTTATTCTCTTTCTTTACACCAGGACTGATGAGCTCTAGTAAAAACAAGAATTTTCTCGTATTGTGCCACACTATTTCCTTGGTGGGCTTGAGTGGATAGGGAATAGTTGTATGTCTTCTCGTTGACTGCCACCACATTAGTATGATAGAGGTGCTCCTTAGGAACCAGGGTGATATAATTTCCATGGTTATATATTTTCCGCCCTCTGTGGGCAGTCCAAGGGGCCCGGGTCTCCTAGAAATTGGTTGGTTCCCTCGACATAAGATCCTCCTTAGTGGGAGGAGGTATGGTTGTCTGGTGTCAGCAACAACGCTCTCTAGAGGGGCCCCATGGGTAGGGTCCCTGTGCAGCGGGGATGAAGCTGTCAGTATTGAATTCATATTCCTCCCTAAGGTAATGGATGCATTTTTTTCCACGTTCTAGGGATATTCTCCTGATATGGTTTGAGACGACCATTGGGGCCGCCATGTGTTTTCGTACTGGAAGCGACTGAAGAGGTGGCTGGCAGACCTTCATAGACTGGAGGGCTTGTGTTGCGGCCTCCATCATCGGGAGACTACTATTTCAATGGTACTCTTTGATCAATGTATTAGAAACCTAGAATTGAAGATGTTTGGTAGGTGAAGGGTTCCTGATCTCCGTTGAGGCCCTGACCACCTGCAAAATCACTAATGCGTGCATCTTCTTGGATTGTGGGTATGTCATTTGGATTGATGGTTTCTATGTGGGAAACTACAATACATGTGTGACAAACAGACTATGAAACATCATCAAAGTATTGTTCTTTTAAAAATATGAATATTTGGAGACTCAGCTTGGCCCCATTCCCCTTTTCTTTTTCTGCGGGGCGAAGGGGCCTGAGTGGCATGAGACTTCTACCTTGGTTAAGGATTCATGTCAGGTTCTCAATTTCTATTCTACCTCCAAGGTGGTGTGTTTTCCACACACCGGGGTGGAAAAATGGTCTGACGTGCATTGTTCGTTTGTCATTTATCATTGTGGGTAAAACAGACACCTTTGTTAAGGATTCACATCAGGTTCACAATTTTTGTTCCGCCTCTGAGGTGGCGCATTTATGGGAGGTGCGGATATGGTACAATGAGGATCTTCAATTGTCCATTTTCCATAGAGACAAGATCTCATTGAATTTACCATTCCTTTGTTTTGACTTGTTCAGCGACATTATCCTTTAAAGAAGGTTGAATTTACCTTGTGGGGAACTATTGGTCCCAGTGGTTGATTGCGTGGGGGTCAAACACCCATGCAATCAGTACTTCTCAGATATAACTTCCTTGTATGGTATCCAATGGGTTTATTTGTGGATCCAATAACTCCCAACGACCATGGTATCCAGGATTCATGGACCTTCTTTCCAAAGGCAGGCACTCATTGACTAATGAATTGGCCAACAACACTTGAGGACTCTATTGGTCGAGAGGATGGGAGTTCAGGCTCACCGCACCCTTCCAGGGGAGATTATTGCATGTTCTGGGACTCTCTTGTAGATTTAGGTCATGTTCATACGTTCGTGAATCCTTGGTTCATTCCTAAAGAGTGTGTCCATGGGATACCCTTGGTTTTCTAGATTGTCATGAGCATGAGTATGTTTGATTCCATGGAGGAGACACCGACTTAGCCATATTGTAAGGAACTCTAGTGTTTATCATCATCCAGGGGGGATGGAAGATGACTGGATGTTGGGATCAGTCCCACAAGGAGATCTTCCTATGTATCCTCGGGAGAGGAATCAGAACCCACATAGTTCAGATTGTATGGGGATTACACATGGAAGCTGCCCATTTGAGGGGACTTGATTGGGCGGACCCCTTTTTGATGGGATTCCTTTTATGATCGGGCATTCTGGAAGGTTTCATAAGTATCCTGATTTTTTTAGGTATCAAAGTTCTCGTAGTTCAAAAGATGTGTGGGGATTATGCGTGGAAGCTACCCATTTGATAGACATGATTGGGTGGACCCTTAATGGGAGGGAACCCTTTTGAGCTTGGGTCTTCTGACATGCATCCTACATATCCCGATTTGATCAGTAATCATAGTTCTCGTAGTTCAGATGATATGTGTGGATTACATGTGGAATCTACCCATTCGATAGACATGATTAGGTGGACCTTTTAGTTGAGGGAACCCTTTGATCTCGGACCTTCTGGTAGGCATTCTACATATCCTGATTTGATCAAGAATCATAGTTCCCATAGTTCATAATATGTATGGGTATTACACATGGAAGCTTCCCATTTTATAGACATGATTGGGTGGACCCTTTATAGGAGGGCACCCTTTTGAGCTCAGGCCTTCTGGTAGGTGTTCTATGTATCCTAATTTGGCCAGGAATCAGAGCTCTTGTAGTTACAATGATGTGTTGATGTTGTAATCCCCAATAACCTCTAAGCCCATGTGAGTCATGATCATTGTGATAAACAAGAGGATTTGAAAGATTCAACAATTCACATGCCTCCTCCCCTACTGGTGGGGGAGAAAGAGCCTCTGGCAGAAGAGGCCAGGGTGACTGTGGGCGATGGTGTGGGGTGATGAACCTTCCCATGTGAAATGGAATTAAAGGTCACATGGCCCTTCCTTAGAAGATTGGGGACTTGCCTCGGTGGGAGGGCCCCAGAATGTCATATGAGGTATACTACAGTTTAAAGTCATATAGCTTGGACGTTGACATCATAGTTTAATGTCATGTGGATATAACTATTTGTTTTATTGCAGTTTAGGGTCATGCGATGAAGACCACATTCTATAAAAACCATGATTATATGGAGGAAAAACATGTTTGGATATTCTGACATGACTCGAACATGGGAGGGAAGGAATACATAAACTCTGACTTTAGGGATTCTCGTATTAGGGGAAATGATATGGGGAATGGTATCCATTGAAGCATACAGAGGTCGGAAAGGAATATCCTGAGAGATAATTTGCCTCTTGTTGAAATACCATTTTTGTGGTAAACATATGAAGAGCCTCTGGGGCACGATGTGCATTGTCAATAAGAGGTTTCTTTAAGACACTAGACTTCCTATTCTGATGGACAAGGAGGTTTATGAAGATCTGAAATCACCAGTATACTATAGTTTAATATCATATAGCTTAGACTACGACATCACCATTTAATGTCAGGTTTCTAGGACTAATACCATATAGTTTAATTTCATGTGGTTATGATGATAACTCATAGTTTATGGTCATAGAGTTTGGACTGTAGAGGGAGGGTGTCATTATTAACTGAAAGATAATGAGGCTAGGATATTCTGACATGCCTCGAACATGAGCAGGAAGGAATGATTAGACTATGACTATAGGGATTCTCAGATCAGGAAAAATGATATGGGGCATGGAATCCATTGAGGCACATAGTGGTAGGAAAGGAAACTCTTGAGGATGAATTTTCCTTTGATTGAAGGTCGTCTTGTAGGCTTCATATGTAGAGCCACCAAGGCATGATGTGCATAGTCAAACAAAGGGGTCTGTAAGACACCGGCCTTCTGCTTCTGACGGACATGATGGTTTATGAGGGTCTTGGATCTCTAGAAACACAGAGTTTGATGGATGTAAAGAATGTGTTTGGTAATTTAAGAAACAATTGGGATGTAATTGTCCATGGAGTTATGGGTCAACCTGGCATAGGAGGCACGTCATAGGGCTTTTGGGAGGGGCATGTGGAATTTCTCTTATCATGGTATTTAAGGAACCGATGTTTGGGTGACATAAGGAATAAATAGAAAATTTCGTCGAACCGGCCCAAAAATATTGTGATGCGACTCTCCATATTTCATGAGGGTCAATGACAGAATTAAAGGGTCCAACACTGACCCGAGTGGGGGTGCAGGGGTGAAGCCCCTGCAGTATGAACCAGTGCACATGAATGGTTTTCTGTACAGTGTGTCGACATAAGAGATGGCTGTGTAAGAGATGGCCGCTTAGGATGGTATGTGGAAGAGTTGGCTGTGTATGATGGTACATGGAGAAGTTATCCACGTATGATGGTACGCGGAGAAGGTGACCACATATGATGGTATGCAGAGGAGCATTCCAGGTACTATCTTCCATATATTGGTATCCGTAAACCTTATTCCGTACACAGGCATCCGCAAACCGTCTTCCACATATGGGAATTCTCAAACCATTTTCCGCATTTGGGTATCCATAAACCATTTTTTTATATATATTTTATTCGTTCATTGGTTGGTTTTGGAGAGTCTTATGAATATGGTTTGTGGGGAGGAACTTTATTAAATTATTTCTACATATGTTTCATGGGATGGGTTCCATGAACTAATTATTGTTTGTAGGATGGAATTAGTGAACTATTGCATATGCTGGATGGAGTCCCACAAACTTCTTTGGGTGTAGGAGAAATTTCTACCACACCCTTTATGTTCTTCGTACCCATTTCACCCATTCCAGATCTCTCTCCCTTTCCTTCGTTTCCTTCCTCTTATTCTTTCCTCCTCCTTTTCTTCTTCTACTGTGCTCCTTTTTTAGAGCATCAAGGAATTAGTATCTACGGTACGCGCAACACCTTCTCTGGAAGCCCATGGAGGTAACCAGACCCGTGGAAGACTTAATCAATTCAGGGTTTGCAGATGTACAGTATGCAAAAGACATCTCTCCTTCTATGAACCACATAATTCACAAGGATGGTACGTGGAGTAGTACATACATCTGTCAGATTATCTCCAGTGAAAATAGTTTGTGGCGGGTTTAGTTCGCAGGTAGAAATTCATCATGAACTGCTTCGCTCGCTGGCCAACACCTTATGGTCCAGTAGGTCATAGGCCTTCCGCATACTGAATGGTTCGCCTCTCATTCCTTCTGGGAACCTTTCCTAGTAATTGTTACACAGTTGGGCCAAATCCATTTCCAAAACTTGATTTCTTAGATTTTCTTCTCAAATTTTCAATCAAACATGCATCAATATTCTTTACCAAAATTTTGGGAGTATTTACCTTCCCTTTGCTGAATTTTTGGGACCCTGTAGTCATGCTGAGAAGAAGGAAACAACATGTATTAGGACTCACAAGTCTCAAAGGAATTCAAATAGAATAATAATTTATGAATAGTCATTAATTGTGACCCCTCTACCTAGAAGAACACATTTAAACATAACCAACGTGACTCTCCCCACGTAGAAGTTTCCTATACATCGAGAAGAGGGAATAACCGCTCCTAGATGTGATAGTTTAAAACCAACTTAAATACACGAGTGTTGTTACACAAACCACGATCACTTATTCATATCACTTGGACTGAATCCCAAAAATTAAACCAGCCGATGTGTCAAAATACCAATTTGGTAGAAATTCCTCCTGAGTAGTAAAAAAACATAGTTCCAAAATTTTTAGGTCACTCTACCCTGGAGATAGTCGAGAATAGAAAAAATAGATCAAATATCAACAATTTAATGGAACTAGATGGCTCATTTTTACCATTTAACACTCGAAGGGTACCGCACATGTCAACATATACTACCTTGAGTTTACAAGAACAGATGGAATATTCTAGGTACTATTCATTGGCTGTCCACCCTACGCATCCTAATACTAGATGACTCACATAAGAACTGGCTCAAAATAATATCATCAACATAACCATTTACAAGGATGATGACGTACCAAGACACCTATCACTTAAATAAATAGTGGTTCACATGACTTCTAAGCGGTTGATCATGCCTGAGGCTTGTCTAACTTACTAAACCAAGCATTCATCAATGCTCATTCCCATATCAAGGGTCCATATACAAGGATCATCCATTCACAAAATGGAGTCCTATCTAGTTACCATACATTCTACTAGGTTCAATGGACAAGAAACATGTATGTTCATTTTTAACAAATAAGGAAATCTAAAAGGGTCTCTATATACATGAAAAATCTCGCAGATCAAAAGAACAAATACCGAACAGGACAGGTCAACACCATAATCTAAGCACTCACCCCTCTTCCTTCCCCATGGGTCAGGTTTAGGTGTCAAACAATGAGAGATAGTACCAAAATCCCACTAATAAGGTCAGTTCAGGTCAAGTCAAACCCTAAGAGGAATCCTACATGAGATCTTCCATGTCAACACGAGTGAAGGAATCCTACTTTGGATCCTTAGTGTAAAAGGAGGAATCATTCATGGGATCCTTGAATGATATAAAACAGAGGCATCCTGCAACATGGATCCTTGAAAAATAGTACACAAAAGAGAGATTTTATAAGGGAGTCCCTAGAATAGATTGCAAGAAAAGGCATCCCTCAGGGGATCCTTAAAAGAAATAGGTCTCACGACCTCATAGGACCGAATGGTGTGTCTTTCAAGGGAGACATCCTAAAAACACAGTTCATGGGAGATAACTCATAGCTCATCTCAGATCAAAGGTCTCAACTAGGTTAGTTTGAAAACCCAACTGATCATTCGCACCAAGTTCCACTCTCAGGTAAAAATTGGAAATGATTACTAGAGGAAGAACCTCTATATTTATAATAAAGTCCGAAAACACAAATTATGAGTCCTTAGAATTCTCTGTAGGTTTCACCATTGCGATCTATATGGAAAAATACTCATAAAGGACTACTCACATGTCCAAAAATGATAATGGGAAATAAAACAGAAGAAGAAAAACCTCAAAGGTTTAAAATAGTCGAGTACACGATGTGTATAAACCACACACAGTGTGTACCCTCAAGGTCTTACATAGGTGTGTAATCCTGCCGACCTAGGAGTGTAAACATCCTAGGTACATGGCGTGTCATCCCGACACATGTTGTATCCATTTAAACTCTCACATGGGCTTGTAACTCTGCATACCTTGGTCATGTAAACATCCTAGGTGCGTGGAGGGTCAGGCTGGCACACGGTGTGAACTCAATTATTCCTTCCTAGCCATCTACTTTTACATGGATAGAGCCACACAAGTCTTCCTATGTAAAACTACATAGGTTGTACATAGGGTACACAACGTTTTCTGATCAAAACTCAACAACATGTGTTCTCTCTCACATGGATGGACACACGATAAAAAACCAAAGGACATGTACTCATAGTACACCATTTGTACTTAAAAAGTTCTTTTCTTCCTAAACAGATGAACACATGCCTCGTGTTCATAGGACCACACACCGTGTTTTCTATGTTTCTAGATAGTAATCATCAGAAACTTCCCCAAAACCCCTATTTTTTCAAAATAATGCAACAATGTACCAAATTCTGATCTGTGGGGGCCCATACTCCTCGAGAATAAAATATTGGCATCCACATATAGTACATGACTACCCAATCTATATCCCATGGTTGAAATGGGATCCACCAAATTCCGATCCAAGAGGGCCCATACTCTTCAGGAACCAAAGTTTGGCATCCATCGAATTAAACCATAACACGCACTAATAAAGTTATTACAACAGTAGGCATATCTATCACCATACCTATCAAAAAACCATTCATATCTAGCATAGAATCTTTCATGAAAACATGCAATCAGTAATGCTCTCTAAATTCCATGGTAAGAATGCATGGAATGTGATTTATAACAAGTGACTATATGATGTAGAAGATATAATACCTTAATCTCATAGGATTGAAACAAAATATAACCACAATGATATCAATAATAACAACAAAAAATAAGGGTGTCACCCAATGGTGAAATAAAATCAACTGTAAGAGCTCAAAATCCAAAAATCACAATTCAATTCCATGAAATTAGGATTTTCCCTATACATGGGGTAGCTACTCCTGGGCATATCTAATTACCAAATTCCATTTACTTTATATCATCTCCAAACGATAATGAAAACCAGGAAATAAATTATCTGATAACACTTTCTAACCTCCCAGATCAGGATTCCACTCAACTAGTTCCTCATACCTAATTGGCCACATGGCCTCAAGCGTATTTCCCCAAATGTTGGAGGCTGCTGACTAGAAGCGAGGTCCTAGGGTGTGATAGTGGGGAAACTATGACAACATTGGAAGAGTGTGACATAAATGAATAATAATATATAATATTTAAATAATTAGACAAAATATAACTTAAATAAATGGCGGAAGACTAATATGATAAATAACCAAGCATCATTCAATAAAAAATATAATGCCACCTATTATGTTCTAAGAAAGAAGAAAAACAAGGTATACTGTCAAAATACACAATATATGTTCCAAAAGTAAAAGAAACAAAAGAAAATAAGACGTATCACATGCCATATCTTGGTCCCATTCTCCCCTGCTCCTAAAAATCATCTCAACTACCTATAGAAGGATGCTTTCCCTTATCGAAATATACTATAATATAATCTGTGTCGGTAAAAAAGCATGAACCAAACAGGATGTGAGAAATAAATACCTATATGTAACCACCAAATATCTGCGCCTATGTATTAATGAGTATATTCAATAAGTATTTTACAAAAATTAAAAATAGTAAACTAAAAAGTAATCAAAAGTAAACAATCCAAAAAGTTATATCATCCATTTTCATTCATTATGTTCAGTTCAACCATTTAATTAAATTGAATTATATAAGTCTCAAGATCCGGCCTAAGCCTGTCAATACCTTATATAATTAATACTCAACAAAAACCTTAGAAGTATATTTAAACAAATAAAGTGAATACTGAATTCAATATTGTGCTTTGGCTTTGAAGACGTGTCATATATCATTCCTTTTCAATAATCTATTCAACTTATTGATTTTAGGAATAGAAAAACCCAACCCACAGGCATAAAAAAATCCTTTCCCTCGTTCCTAATGAATCCAAGCCCATATTCATAACAAATCCTCACCCACAGACATAACAAATTCTTTCCCATAGGCATAACAAATCCTTGCCCACATGCATAACAAATTCACACTCACATGTATAATAAATCAATTTGAGTCATGCCCGATATATCAACATTTCAGAATATTAATAAACACATGTAAATTACACTATTACATGGTTAAAAAATAACAACACCATTGGTCATGAAACATATCAAGCAATAAGTGAGTTAAACTATCACAAGTCTTAAACTATAATTATCATATTATGGGGAAAATGGGAAATCACTAATCTCAACCCCATTAATCAAATAAATCTCATTTTACCAAAATTTCAATTCCATTATAAAAAAAATTCATAATTAACAACCCAATATGGGGAACAAGGCATTCCTCAAAGGTAGCCTCGACCAAACAGTCATAAATGGTCATTCCAAGGGAACACACCCACGAGGTGTCCCATAATCAAACCAATAATCTCAAACATGCTTAATTTAATTTAATTCATGACCTATTCATCATTATGAAACAACAAGGATCAATTTCTATTTAATGTTACACCCTAAACATAGGTGAATGACAAAATGACACATATAAACAACTTGACATTGAGCAAAGGGAAAAAGACCACCTACCTCGTACTCATATGACTCTGCTCATCCAACATCGAGCTCTAATTCTCCATAGAACAGTGTATACATACAAAAGAGGTATAACCACTCAATATTAAATAACTAAAATGAGATAATAAATCAGGAAGAATGGATAAAGAGGAATTTAGAGCTTACTGATGGGAATCCAATGCATCCGATGGTGTTTAAATCGGAGATCAGATGATGAAATAGGAGGAAAAATCCCATTCAGATCTCCTGGGCGCACTTCTCATCGAAGGGGGTCCATTTTTGTCCATCTAGAAAAATGACATACTTCCTGATTAAATAATTAATTAAGAAACATTACAGGGCTTGTAATTGAGACTACATGTTGTGTCCATACAAATTATTCCACGACTAATATGTGGTTGTGTACCGGAATTACATGGCATGTATCCTTCCATACATAACATGCACCTATAAGTACATTGCGTGTAGTTCCCAATAACATCATGTAATAGGCTAGAATCAAACCCCCAGACCTAATTTCCCCCATTTTCTTAAGTATAAACTGAAATGTAAAGATCTATACCTCAAAGGAAAAACCAGGTTCTTACATAGGAATGTTTATAAAATAAACGAATTTAAGAAATTTGAGTTAGGTAATAAAGTTTGACAAGAAAAGAAATAATTCATAGTTGTTTGGCCATAAAAAATGAAATATTTATAAAGATAGAGAGAACTAAAAAATATACAAAATAAATAGGCAAGAAAAATTGTTCATAAAATTAGAATAATGTTGATTAAAAACTTCCAATAGATGGTGGCTCTAAAAATCACAAAAACTTGTGAGAGGTGTGAACATGATAGGAATGTTACAAAATATTATATTACTATTTTATTAACCAATTCTGAAATAATTAAGAAAATTTAATCAACTAAATGTACCAAATATGTTATAAAGGTTGAAGATAAGATGATAGCTTCATATAACAATTATAAAGATGAGACAAAATTAATTATAAAATACATAGAGGCTAATCCCATAAAATAAAGCATATGTAATGAAAATTTTAAGAAGAAGATGAATAATTTGAGGCTGAGAGAGGATTAAAAATCTGATAATTACTTCTAAGGAACACTGAGATTCCTCATTATTCACAATATACCTATTTATTTGTACTAACTTATAGGGAATTGCTTGTGAATAAGTAATGAAGTATAAGTTTAATAGAAATTCTGATATTTCCATCATGGAACGTTATTATCATTATGCTGGAGAAAGTTATTTTACCCTTGATGGGGATAAAATAAAAATATGAGGTATGGGTATTACACTTTCCTTAAAATATAAGGAGGATAAGAAAGTTGAGATTTTTGTGAAATATTTTTCTACACTTGAACTGTTTTGATATATTTGTTGAGATGGGTATAGGATCTATGTTAACAAACATTCTCATATTTCCCCAATAAAGATACGGGAATTATAATGAGGATTTTATTACATTAAATAACTGTTATAGAAATTATTTATCACCTTGATTATAAAATATTATTTTCTACATTAGGTTCTCCCATGCACACATAGAGTTGTTTAATTAAAGGTTTTTTGATAAGAAACTCATGTGAAGTTATTTTTATCTTGAGAAATTTTTTCAATTTTATGAGAAAAGTATGATATTTTGAGATGGACTCTTTGAATTTTATTTTCAATAAGGGGGGTAAGTAAATTAAGGAGATAAAAAATATGTAAACATAATATGGTAAGAAAATTATTGAGTACACATAATGATGATAATGATATTTTATGTTTTATGTGGGTATTGATAGAAATCAAAAAGGGGGATATTCTTGGGATCAAGTGATATTTGGATGCATTTTTCATTAAAAAAATCAATATCTTATTAGATTTAAAGTTGAATTAATGTTACTGAAGGATGTTTCTTAAGAAGGACACATAAAGAAGTTATAAGAACTTTCCAAGATAATAAAGTTACTTAAGAAAGGTTAATAAGTATGTCATCTCATGGTGGGATGTTATTCAAGTTTCCAATATCATGAAGAAGTTCATGATCTAAGAAAAGTTTATAAAAAGTGATGAATAGTACAAAGAATGAGTTTTAGGTTACCATGTAACATCCCTTTACCATAATTCATGTACTTTTGTCCTATGTTTTTTATCGTTCATGGTGTGGACATTGTTCTCCATTATTTTAAGAAGTTTGTTTTTAAAATTTTTGAATATTTTTGGGGATGAAAATAGTTTGAACACTAATAGGGAAAATAATGAAGTCTGGCCTAAGAAAAAAGTCTCTCTGTTTATTGGTACTTGAGGGTGGTGCATGGTTAGGGAAAACTGTGCAGTCTACCCTCCAAACAATATGGACTTACACAGTGGGGGTGTTCATGGTTAGTGCATGGTTAGTCTATCCATCTTTCCAAACCATGAAAATTTTCTAGAATCTTAGTGAGGGAACATAGTTAGGCACATGGTTAGTACTAACTGTGAGACCTTACCCAACAAACCTTAAGAATGGGTTTTCAACCCCTCCAAAATTTTAATTTATGTCCTAAACCCCCTGGTTTTTATATTAAACACCTCCAATTCGATACTAATATGATCCTTCTTATTTTAGAGGCTCTAAAGAAGTGAATTGGTTCCTCCAGCATTACTTTTATTATATTTAAGCACCGATGGATATGTTTGATCTCTCTCCGATAAGGGATTTCATCTTGATTTGAAATTTTAATTTTCCTCTCTTCTATCCTCCTTGGATATTTATGAATACTATTCTTCTTGATGGATTTTATATATTATTTTATGGGTTATTATTTTAGGTATTCCGCATTGATATTACTTTCCTTTGATTCTCGGTTGGCAATTCCTCTTTCAGGTGATTGACAGTTTGATCATGTTATAAAAGGTAGGTGGTTCCCTAAGGTTTTCCCAAGAATTAAAACCATATTTTTTCCCTAAATTGAAATGAAATTTCTTAATTTTTCTTTAAATTTAGTAAATTTGGTGTTTGACTTCAAATTGAATGATTTTTTTGAAATGAATCTATTTTTAAAGGCTTTAATAAATTGAATGATTTTTAGGAAAAAGATATATTATAATCAAATTGATCTGTTTGAAATTATTTTATTTTGATATGTGAGAAAAATAAATTTTAATTAAGGATGATTTTTAAATTCATGTACTTGATTAAAACCTTTGTTTTGGTTTTGAAATTTAAATGGCATGTGGGAATTGAATTGGGATTTTGAATCCTGATTGATGAATCGATTTGAAATGAATGAATTTAAATGATTTATTAATTGACTGAAATAACATGTGAGATTGAGTAGTTATAGGGTGATTGGGACTAGAACACTAGGAATCTAACTCCCTAGTAATGGATTACTAATGAAAAATCTAACTAAACCAATTTTGGAATGATTACCCTGATGTGGTTTTGAATGATGATCCTGATAGCCCAATCCTTAGGGATGTGTGCACACACTTTGATTTGTGATTATTTGATGATCATTTCAAGGATCATATATCTATAAACTAACTTATATGAGGTTTTAGGAACATGTTTCTTGATTTCTATTTTATTATTGCATGTCAATGATTATAAAACTATTTTATTCATGCCCTTAAGTTTATTAATAATTTTTATTTGACAATGTCCTATTATATTTACCATATACATTATTTCAATTCATGTATTTACTAATAATTGTGAAAATATTTTTTCAACCCTTAAATTTATTTAAATTAAATTAGAAAATGGTTTATTGTATTGGAATATCTTGTGAAACACTTGGTGAGATCCCATGGGGCTATTGTTTCTCACACCCTAATTTTGAATTTGGGTGTTTGTAGATTTAATTATTCTAGTTATAAGAATAGGGTAAGCACTACTTGGTGCTAGAATATGTGTTTAAGCATGGGACCTAGGGTGATGGTGGTGGCTGGTGGATATTTTATCCACTTACTGTATTGATATTTTGTGTTTAGTCTTCATAGATATTATGTAATCTTTTGGATGATTTTTTTCATTTTGATGTTTATCTATTTTTTGTGGAACATTTATCCTTATGGAGTATTTGGAATATTGAGTGATTATTTTTTTTATTTTTTTTTGTATATTGATATTTTTCTCTCGAAAACCACTCCCTTAAGATATTTGAAATGATACTAGTCACTAGTCTCCAACCTAGGGGGATTGGGAAAACCCTTTAGGATTTATGATTACCAATGTTCTAGGGTATTTAGGTTGGTTTTTAAAATATTTTTAATATGATAAAGTTTTTTATCTCTCTTTTATGTTAGTATGAAGTTTGGGGTGACCTAGTAGACATGAGGTAGGATTGTTGGGACTTGAGAGGTAGTTGTGAGCGAGTGCCTGGCCAACTCTCATCATAGTGAGCCCTAAGTCATAATGGTTTTTTTGAAAATAGTACTTAAAGAAAGAATTGATCTAATTATAGTCTTTTCCCAATTCTATTTGACTATTTTAAAATCCTAAAGAATTTAAAGTCTATAGAAGTAAATTTAAATTCCTATATCTATTTATTAATTTGATTATCTTAGTACCCTTTGTGATGCTTTTCTGTTTCCTCTTGATGTTGTGTAGTATGATTCCCAAATTAGATGTTTTTATAGACCTCAGGATGGAGCTTTTGATAAACCACAATAAGAAAATCCTCCATTTGATTTAAACCTCATTGAGATAGTGGTGTGTAATGTCTATGATTTAATACATGCACCTATTCCCGTTTAGGTTCCTCAAGGGGAACCTTTAAGGGATGATACTATATATCATGATCAATAGTTTCTTCTTAAATAAACTATATTTCTGAGTCTCAAATTTCCCTCAAGAGGTATAGGTTTTTTAGAAAATATTGAGATGTTTTTTGATGTCATGGAAACTTTAAATTTGATAAATGTAAAATGTGATACCTTTAATATTGAAGGGACAAGTGGGTGGTGGTGGGATTTGATGGTTTAAGAAAATAAAAATTAAGTCCTAGAGTATAAATATTTCAATGCTATTTTCACAAAGTAGTTCTATCTAGAGTCAAATGTTTTAGTAAAGTCGATAGAGATCTTTAACCTTAAACACAGTGATAGTAACATAACCTAGCATTTCACACCCCGACCCAGTATCATGCGGTCACAGTTATATTTATTTATTAATTTATCCTTATTGTTATTTTTGTTTTTTAATATTTAAAAATTTATTAAATTAAAATAAAAAGTAAAAAAAATAAATGCAAAACAATTTAATAATAATACTATTATTATTATGGTTAATAATATTATTATTATCAATTTTATTATAATTATTATGAATAATAGTATTACCATTATTCATTAACTTTTTATTTATTTTCTTTTCTTTTCTTTTATTCCTTTATTTTTTTCTCTCCTTTTCCCCCTCCCTCTCTCTTCCTCTCCCCTCTTCCCCCGTCATGCACAGAAACCCCCCTAAACCAAGGTTGTGCCCTTCTCCTCCTCGTTGGACCCCCATTCTGTGCTCCCATCCGGCGACATGAACCACTGGATCTGCACCCCACTCTTTCGGCTTTCCATGCACCAACCTTCTACCCACATCGCATCGAACCCACACTAACCTCCTTCCTTGCACCACCGAATCCACGATGCCTTTTTTTCAGTTTTATGGCATGATGCTACTCTAGTAGCCTCTCATCTTACTCGGTTCCCCCCCCCCCACACACACACACCTTCACCACAAGTGAGATCCTCTCCTATTTATGAATATCTTCCATTTATAGTTTTGCGGTTAAGGTTTTATTGTGTGGTTGGTCTGATTTTTGATGCCTTTGTTTCAACATCTGGTCTTTTGGGTCTTTGTGTGTCGTTGGTGGTGTGATTGTTGTGCGGTAGGAGTTTCGCATCAATTTTTGATAAGTTTGATACATTTTAGTGTGTGGATCCATGTATAAACTTGAATTGATTCATTAATTTGCTTGTTTGATTAGTCTAAAATAATCTTATATTATTTACTTGGGTGCGAAATCAGTTTTTTTTAAAATAATTTAACATGCATTGATTTTATTTTGTAACATGTTAGTTTAATGCAAAGTGCATTTTTTTGGAAACCCTCACTGAGTCATTTGATTGTGTCACCTAATTTTTGCAACTAGTTTATTTAATTTAGTACAAGTTAAAAATTGTGTTATGACGGGGTGTTGATGTGTATCTTATTAAAAAGGGATTTAATGAAAAATTGGTTGGGAAACGTTTTCTTTTCCACATGAAATTGTGGGTATTTTATGTGTAAAGTCTTATTGTGATTTTTGGTAACCTTTTATAAATTGTGTAAATAGTTAAATAAATTTTGTTATTGATACAAACATGCTTCGAAGAGTTTGGAATGTCTATATGTTCTTGATGCAATTCTTGTTGTGTTCTTTTGAAGTGTTTTTAATAATTGTGCTAATGATTTATTAAATGGAGTTGTGTGGAGAAACATGTTTGGATATTGTTTTTTGTGTGCCTTTGTTTCTAAAAATGGAATTTTGGATATTTTCGTGGTGTGAGGCCGTGTGGTGTTTCCTTGGGTTGTTTTATAAATTGTGTAATGGTTTATTTAAATTGTTTGAATGTTGAAAATATTGATTTGGAAATGGTTTAAACAATGAAACACATGTTTTAGAATTAGTTCCGGTTTATGTGACGATTTGAAAAGGCATGTGGAAATGGTTAAATTGATTATGTGCTTTTCTTTTAATATTTTCAATGGGTTTTATGAGTTATATAAGTGGCATGTCATTGGTGTAACTCCTTGATGTGTTATTTTAAAACGTTTTATTGATTGTTTGAGTGTTTAATTATTTTGTTAATTTATTTGTGTAGTGCGTGGACCTTGCTATGATGGTTTGGGCTGCGGGTGTTGAGGTATCCTACATGTACATGCATAGGGTAAGGCATATAAATATTCACTTTGTATATATTCCCTCATGGTGTGGGTACTATGTGCAATGTAGATAGGGGTGTGTATATATATGTGTGTAAATTCATGTGCATGTATGCACAAAGTTTCAATTCGAGTGGTCATCAACAAGTAGCGGCATGTTTGAGGTAGGTCCCATATGCATATGCCATTAATTTGAATTTCATAATTTCTTTCATGTTTTAAAAATATGTTTTACATTTATGCTATATACACATGCGATGAAATTTGGTTACAGTTTCTTGAAATGATTATGCATTTGTTTGGGAAATTGAAATGTATTTCTAACGCCACTGGTCTTAAGTGACATTTCTTGAAAATTGATTCCTAGGTGGTTTTGAATTGGTAATTAGTATTTCCAAAGTTGTTTGGACTTTTGGCCGATTAATTGTAAAAAGTGTTCCCTTTATGTAATTAATCCCATTTGGCATCTTAAGAATGCTTTATGAAAAAGAAAAACCTCTCTTGAGGCATGCTCCCTTGGTTTTAGAAAATTATTTTTATGTTGAATGTGCTATTATGTACCTAATTTGATGCTTATGTATTGTGTGGAGTGAAAGATGGGGAATGCACTTAAGGAGGGAGAGCGGTGGGGAGAGGTTGATTGGGTTTTAGATAAAGAAAGTGTTATGTACATATATGTTTGATTGATAATGAAAACTCACCACTACTTGAAATAGAGTACAATGGGAAACCTGGGTATCTAGGTGGGAGACCATGACTAGTATGCTAGATGACACTACATGGGTCTGTCCTAGTTCTTCTAGCAGGATTGACGCAACAACAATAACTAAACATGTGAATTTCTGAGGGTCGTGGTCTTCTAAGACACGTTTTCTGATGGTCATGGTCTTCTAAGCCATATTTTCTGAGGGTCATGGTTTCCAAGACACATTTCACCATGGTACGAGGTCTCTGGGGTCCCACTTGTGCTACTTAACTATAGGGATTACCCATGGTGCTCTTTTGAGACATGTTGTTTGTGATGTAATTTTCATTTCAGTGTGTTCATATTTGATGTCATATTTTTGAAAACCATATTTTAGTCCAAATTGGTTTCTTTTCATTTTAAAAATTAAATACATTCTTGTAACCTATTTTTAAAATGTAGTGGGAGTGAACTGCTTTACTTAAAAACTCAAACTTGTTACTTGAATTGGAAAAGAAGGAAAAACAGTATTTTATTATATCATAATTTTCAAATTGGAATGATTGGATTTCTTACTAAAGGTTGGGGCATAGGACATGGTTATATTTTGGAATTCCTGATGAGAATATCGGTGCTCACAACTACTTTACTTTTCAGTTGTAGTCTTCAGTCTTGGATCGCTTTTGGGATTGAGTGTAATTTACATTCCATGGTGACCCACAGGGTCACTTAAGGTATGTCACATTGCTTCATTGTTTCCCTTTTCCATCACCAAGTTGTTCAGTTTATTTTTCCTTTATTTATATGCTTGTTCATTTTATGATTATTTATCTTTGTTATGGGACAAATCGTTCCAAACTGGTTTATTTTGATGCCCAAAAGTAGTTTCCAGCTCGTGGGGATCAGGAACACCCTTTGGTCCATGTCGCAGACCAACTCGGGTGACCGGTTCAGGGTTGAACTGGGTTAGTTTGTGACAAAATGGTATCATAGGGGGCCCTTTTTATTTGGGGTGTCAGGTATCTTGGTGATTAGGTCTGTCGGGACTCGAGAGGTAGGTGCGGGAAAGATATCATGAACCCTTTACCATCCCAAGACACGAGTTTCCAGGGGTAATTCGGGATTTGAATTTTCTTCTTTGGCTTTGTCTGTGTGGATGAGGGATGAAAAAGGAAGTGAGATACTATTACGTGGTGGGCTTTCATGGAGTATTGGCCCATGTACAACCCGAGTGCACGGTTCAAGATGCTTCCTGCGGTTGATGATCGCTAGGAGCATGGCCCTCTAAGCCATGTTGTCGGGTTTCCATAGCCACTAGTTCCTTGTTTTTTGAAATTTTGATGTGAGTTTTGTTTGACCTTTGTATTTGTTGGTGTGTGTAGACCTCAAAAATGAAAATTTATTTTTGTGATGGTGTTTTCAAATGGGAATGTGGTGTTAGAGTGGAAAAGTGGTTTTGAAATAGAAATTGTTTTCTTTTAATGGAATGTGGTTTCAAAGGAAACAAATGGGAGGTGTTTTTGAAGTTGTTTTGGGATCTTGGTAACACCTTTTAGAATATGAACTGGAAACTTTTTTAGGATTTGGAAATGTATTCCTTTAATGATAAGTTACATTTTCATATTGGTTAAGAATTTGTGCTTTATATTGAATGATCTGTTTGGAAAATGGGATTTGTTTTAAATGAACCCTTGGTATTCCTTTGAGGGGCCACATTTATAGATATATGCATGTGGCACGGGGATAATTGGTGGTTTGTGTGGATGGTTGCATGAGCTAGCACAAGGCTATATAAATATGTGAGACTTCCTGGGATACCAATGGTGGATATTTAAGTTGTTTTGTTTGCTGAAAAAAAAATGGTTTTCAAAAAGGTAATTTAAATGTTTTAAAAGGTGAGTAATCAATTATTTAGTGTTTTCTATTCATGTTTGCTATCCTCTTTCATGGGTTCTTGGTTTTGACAGACTGAATTGTGGTTGGAATAGTGATTTGAGTTTGAGTTTTAGCTTGTGATTGAAGTGTGGAATTTTGATTTATGATGATTTTTTATTCGGATTTTGACTTTTTTTTAGTATGCCACCGAAAAAAGTACCAGAGGGTTATAATAAGTCTCTTCTAGTTGTTGGTTCTACCCAAACTCTTAGCAGAGTGGTGGAATTGAAATATTTTCAGTTGTTGTCTATCTTTTTTAGTGATCGTGATCTATTAAAGGTAGCAGACTAGATTGGTGAAATAGTTGGTGATTTTAGGTTATTGGAAACTCCCAAAGCTAATAGAGACTGTGCTAGTTCAGGTTCATTTGAAGGTTCAACTTTGGATTGATGGAAGAAGATGATCCCAACATCCTTGCATGATGGGATGTCTTGGAAGGTGTTTATGACCACTCTTGTATGATGGTTTATACTTGAGGAAGTGAAGGTGAGGAAATTTGAATAGCTCATGAGTGTCCAGCAAAGCCAATGGATAGTAAAGGCTTACATCAAGAATTTTGAGGGGTTGATTTCCTTTTCTCTGGAGGTAGCGTTGTGGAATCAGTTAAATTTTTTCTTGTGTGGGGTATTTGTCTAAGGTTACAGAACTGATTCTTTTTGGTGTTCAGGAAGGTTCCCCATTTGGTGAGGAGAGAAAACTGGAGGAACCTGCCTCATAAAATTCTTCTTGATGATTACATCTTATATTAGTCGGGCCACCCTCTTGTTTGGTTCGAGTGTGGCCAGTTTGGGTACTTTAAGTCGCCTTGCCATCATCCTCAGAAGGATTTTCGTCGGTGTGGCTGTTTGGGATACTTGGAGAGGTTCTGCTAGCGGCATCTCTAAAAGGAGTCTCGACTAGAGGATGTAAGCTCCTGGCTGCGAGCTAGTAGATACTTCAAGACATCAGAGCTCTAACCACAGGTCTTGGAGTGAAACCTTTCACGCAGTCAGGAATCTTAGGTGTGGGTCACCTTTGTCTAACTTTTGTCTCCAGTGCTGAAATTGGGATGGTTTAAATTTCTTAGTTCAAGATTCCTCATCTTTGAAGGTTCTTTTTTTTTCTAAGAGGCATAACGGTCTCATTTTCTCATGGTGGTTTTTGTTCTTTGAATACCCTACTTTGGATGTATGGAGGTGTGGTGATATCGTCTTCTTGTAATTCCAGTAGTTTTTCCTCCTCAAATGTGACCCGTTTTGTTTTAGTATATGCTCATTTTGGAGATGCTCATATCTTGTGGAAATGATGAGTCATGGTTTAGTTCTCTATTTGGTAGAATTATTTTGTGGTATTTCTCCTGTGTTAGTGGTTTATGATTTCGGTTGGAAGTTCTCGTGTCTTTCTATGCTGGTTAGCATAAGCTGGTCGGTTCTTAAATGGCGGGGAGACCCACCATGAATCATGTCATTCCTTCTTCAAGGGTTGGTCTATGTAGGGTTTTTTGTCCTTATTGGTGGTTTTTTATTTGGTTGAAGTTAGTATTTCCAGAGTTGGACCATGCTGTGAGTCTCAATGTTGGTTGTGCTAGTTGGGTTCTTGTGGTGGGGAGAACCCTCCTCATTTCCTGAGTGCTCTTACCTTTGCAGTTTCCCTTAAACTTAGTCGGGTGTGACTGATGGTGTAAAAAGTCACAATGCATTCGTGATTTTGTTGTCTTCATTCAGCTTCAAACTCAAGTTTTATTCCTTGTTTGGACTGGGTGATTTTCTAGGAGCAGCAAGTTTTTGTGGTGGGGAGAATTGTCACACCCCGACCTGGTATCTTGTAGTCACAGTTATTTTTATTTATTAATTTATCTTTATTTTTATTTCGGTTTCTTAATGTTTAAAAATTTATTAAACTAAAATCAAAAGGAAATAAAAATAAATAAATTTAAAACTATTTAATAATAATACTATTAATATTATGGTTAATATTATTATTATTATAAGTTTTATTATAATTATAGTTAAGTTATTATGAATATTAGTATTATCATTAGTCCTTAAATTTTTATTTATTTTGTTTTCTTTTCTTTTATTACTTTATTTTATTATCTCTTTTCCCCTCCCTCTATCTTCCTCTCCCCTATTCCCCCGTCTCGCACAGCAACCCCCCTAAACCTAGGTTGCGCCCTTCTCCTCCTTATCGGACCCCCCTTTTGTGCTCTTCTCTAGCGACGTGCACCACCAAATCCACACCCCACACTTTCAACTCGCCTCGCACCACCCTTATATCCGCGTCGCATCGAACCCACACTACCCACCTATCACGCACCACCAGATCCACACTGCCTTTTTTTTCAACCGGTTTTCAAGTGCGACGCTCCTCTCGTAGCCTCCCGTCTTTCTCGGTTTCCCCCCACACCATCACTGCAAGTGTGATCCTCTCCAATTGATTAATCTCTTCTGTTGATTTTTTTCAGTTAAGATTTTATGGGGTGGTTGGTCTGATTTTCGGTTCCTTTGTTTCGACATATGGTCTTTAGGGTCTTTGTGTGTCGTTGGCGGTGCGATTGTTGTGTGGTAAGAGCTTCGCGTCAATTTCTTTCTAAGTTTGATACATTCCGGTGGGTGGTTTCATGTATAAACTTTATTTGATTCATTAATTTTCTTTTTTGATTAGTCTAAAATAATCATCTATTATTTACATGGGTGTGAAATTTGTTTTTTTTAAATAATTTAACATGCGATGATTTTATTTTGTAACATGTTAGTTTAATATGAAGTGCATTTTTGTGGATACCCTCACCGAGTCATTTGATTGTGTCACCTATGTTGTGAAACTAGTTTATTTTATTTAACAAGAGTTAAAATTGTGTTAGAATGGGGTGTTGAGGTGTATTTTATTAAAAAAAGATTTAATGAACAATTGGTTTGGAAATGTTTTATTTTCCACATGAAATTGTGTGTATTTTAAGTGTAAAGTCGTATTGAGGTTTTTGGTAGCCTTTTATAAATTATTTAAATAGTTAAATAAGTTGTGTTAGTGATACAAACAGGCTTTTAAGGGTTTGGCATGTCTATATTTTCTTGATTCAAGTCTTGTTGTGTTCATTTGAAGTGTTTTTAATAATTGTGATAATGATTTATTAAATGGATTTATGTTGGGAAACATGTTTGGATATTGTTGTTAATGTGTGTTTGTTTTTAAAAATGGGACTTTTGGTATTTTCTTGGTGTGAGTCCGTGTGGCGTTTCCTTGGGTTGTTCTATAAATTGTGGGATGGTTTATTTAAATTGTTCGAATAGTGAAAATCTTGTTTTGGAAATGGTTTAAACAATGAAATGCATGATTTGGAATTGGTTCTAGTTTATGTGATGATTTGAAAGGGACTTTGAAAATGGTTAAATTGATTATGTGCTTTTATTTTAATATTTTCAATGGGTTTTATGATTTGTGTATGTGGCATGTCATTGGTGCAACTCCTTGATGTGTTGTTTTAAAACATTTTAAAGATTGTTTAAGTGTTTAATTGTTTTGTTAAATTAATTTTGTAGTGTGTGGACCTTCCTATGATGGTTTGGGATACGGGTGTTGAGGTATCCTACATGGACATGCATAGGGAAAGGCATATATATATATATATATTCCCTCTTTGTACATATTCCCTCATGGCCTGGGGAATATGTGCAATGCAGCTAGGGGTGTGTATATATATATTTATAAATGCATGTGTGTGTATGCGCCAAGTGTTAGTTCGAGTGGTCATCGACAAGTAGTGACATGTTTGAGGTAGGTCCCCTATGGATATGCCTTTAATTTTAATTTCATAATTGCTTACTTGTTTTAAGAATATGTTTTACATTTATGCTATATACACATGCTATGAAATTTGGTTGCAGTTGCTTGAAATGATTATGCCTTTGTTTTGGAAATTGAAATGTATTTCTAACGCCATTGGTCTTAAGTGAATTTTCTTGAAAATTGATTCCCAAGTGGTTTTTAATTGGTAATGAGTATTTCCAAAGGTGTTTGGATTTTTGGCTGGTTAATTTTTAAGTGTTCCCTTTATGTAATTAATCCTATTTGGCATCTTAATAATGTTTTATGAAAAAGAAAAACCTCTCTTGAGGGATGCACCCTTGGTTTTAGAAAATGATTTTTTATGTTAAATGTTTTATTATGTGCCTAATTTGATGTTTATGCATTGGGTGGAGTGAAAGATGGGTAATGCGCTTACGAAGGGAGAGCGGTGGTGAGAGGTTGAATGGGTTTTAGATAAATAAAGTGTTATGTACATATATGTTTTCTTGATAAAGAAAACTCAACACTACTTGAAATATAACATAATGGGAAACCTGGGTGTCTAGGTGGGTGACTATGACTAGTATGCTAGATGACACGATAGGGGTTCATCCTGGTTCTTCTAGCAGGATTGAGGAAATAACACTAACTAAACATATGAATTTCTGAGGTTCAAGATCTTCTAAGCCATGTTTTCTGATGGTCATGGTCTTCTAAGCCATGTTTTCTGAGGGTCGTGGTTTCTAAGCCGCGTTTCACTGAGGTACGAGGTCTCTGGAGTCCTACATGTGCTAGTTACCTATAGGTATTACCCATGGTGCTCATTTGCAACATGCTATTTGTGAAGTAATTTTTATTTTTGTGTGTTCATATTTAATGTCTTGTTTATAAAAACCATATTTTAGTCCAAGCTGGTTTCTTTTCATTTTGAAACTTAAATGCATGCTTGGAACCTATTTTGAAAATTTAGTGGGAGTGAAATGCTTTACATGAAAATGAATACTCATTACTTGAATTGGAAAATAAATAAAAACATTATTTTATTATATCTTATTTTCAAACTGGCATGATTGGATTTCTTACTAAAGGTTAGGCCATAGGACGCGGTTATATTTTGGCATTCCTAATGAGCATCTTAGTGCTCACGCCTACTTTACTTTTTAGTTGCAGGCATCAGTCTTGGATCTCTTTCTGGGAGGGAGTGAAGTTTACGTTTCAGGGTGACCCACAGCGTCACCTGAGGTATTTCACGTTGCTTCATTGTTTCCTTTTTCCCATTGCCAAGTGGTTTGGTTTATTTTTCCATTATTTATCTTCTTGTTCAGTTTATGATTATTTAACTTTTTTATGGGCCAAATCATTCCCAACTAGTTTATTTTGATACGCGACACTAGTTTCTAGTCCGTGGGGATCGAGAATGCTCTTTGATCCATGTCGCAGACCAGCTCGGGTGACCGGTTTAGGGTCAACCCGGGTTGGTTCGTGACATAGCATAAAAAAACATAGATGAAATTGTTCAATTTTCTAATTTGGTAGTGAAGATTGAGAAGAAGAAGTCCTGGAGATTAGATATGGTCTCTGATTTAATATCTGATGTCTTGTTTTTACATGTAGTATTTCACTTCTTATATAGACATTCTAGATAAATCATTGGTAAATGTGCTTGACTTTGATGGTAAGTAAGGGTTTACCGGAGTTCGTATTACTCTCAAAGGGAGTTTTGTTGGTCCTTATAATTATAAGATAATGTAGGATGAGTCTCATGGTGGTTCATAATATAAGGCATCATCCAAACCTTTGGAATTGTTTAGAAGAAGACATTTGAATTTATTTAAGTGTGTAAAGGTCAGGTATTTAGAGTTAGTTTGTAATGAGGAACCAAAGATTTGGAGTTTGTGAAATCCCTCATGTAACATCCTAAGTAAGTAATTAATAAAAGATATTTTTATCTATGTCTATTAATGAATTTGATAGTGTTTTAGAGGCTTAAAATGAAAATAAATCCAATCTTAAGCATGGAATACACTAATATTTTTAAAAGATTGTTTTACTGCCTTTTGATGGAAAACCATTTTTAAATCTATCTATTGACAATTTTATAATCTATGTTTGTCAAAATAAACGTATTATTTATGATTGGGACATCAAAATTTACTTTGTGTTAATTTTTTGTATTTTTCCGATAAAGTTCATTTTTTAATGAATAGTGAAAAATATTGTATTTTAATTCAAAACCTCTTTTTAATCTAATTTATTTATATGATTAGATTATATTTTGAATTGGTTTTGAAGTGAAATTAGAATATATTTTTACCATTTAATCCAATGGTGGTCATTGGAATCAATTTTACTTTGAAATTGGACTTAAACTGGTGTCAATCTTGTGATACTTATTGTTTCATAAAAACATGCTATTTGTCATGACAGCAGGAATTAATTATTAAATAAATTAATGTAACTTATATAATTTGAATTTTGTAAAATAGACATCATTTTTGAATTCATAATGTCAAATATAGCTTAGGGTGAAGTTTTGGTATTTTTCTGAAAAACATCAATTTTTGATGAATAGTGAAACCACTAAGTGGTAGTTAAAGAAAATTTTTCGTTTAAATGAAACTTTGCCACTTCTATGATTTGATTTTCAAAAATCTGACATACATGGTTTTCATTAAGAAGTAAAATGTGGTTCAATGAGATTAAAATAATTTTTTGGTGAATAGTAACTTTTAAGTTTTTAATCGCGATTAGAGGTAATTAGTGCAATTTAAGGAAAAAATGATATTATAATAAAATGAAAATACCTAGACACATGTCCTACCCTTATTGGATGTGTCATGGCCAACCCAGACAAGTCATGGGTCAACTTGGGGACCCCATGGAGCCACTTTGGTAGGAAAATGACATTAATATCTTTTTATTTAATGTTAAAATTAAAATGACACAAACATGAGTTTTTTTACTAAAACAATTTTTAAATGGGGTTATACAAGTCATATTTTTTACTATAAATATTAATTAGAAATATAAAAATATTTCCTACATCATGATATTTTTTTATAATTTTTAGACATTAAATAAATTTAATTATTTATGACATCATGATGATGCAGCGATTACCTCATTAATAAAGGATTTAAATAAAATGAAAAGATAATGTAAAATCCATGACCTACACATGTCCAAACCCTATTGGATGGGTGGATTTAGAACCCTTATCACCTTACCCTCGAATTATATCAATGTGGGACCTTTTGAATCCGAAAATCCTTTTAAAATAAAGTAACATTTCTTTACTTTCCAAGAGTGCCCATCCTCTCCTCTTATAAAAGGCCCCCACCTCTACCTCCTTAACAACACTTCCAAAGCCTTTGGCTCGGCCAACCCTTACCCATTTTGTCTCTCCAATTCCCTCTCTTACTCCTTGAAGCCTCACTTTGGGCAGAAGTCTTCCCAAGGATGCCTTTGAGCTCAAACCAAAGGGAGTTACCCGATTTTAAGGTAATGTCTTCACTTGAGTCCTTTTGTTTTATTTTGCTTCTCTAAACCCCTAAACTCTTTTTATTCATTTCTTTTGTAACAACTCCAGTATCTTAAATATACTAGGATTTTGTTATAAGAATTATTAGAGCTACACTTACACACACCTACATCTAATGGTTAAAGAACATACTGTTTCCGTGGATGGCGAATTTCTGCCTCCCAAAACGATGATTGTTCAACATTATTTTAACACCTTAAAAGGTGGACATTAATATGAAACTATATTTATATATGATATATAATATGTTTATGTTTTCCTTAAGCTTCTTTATTTTTCATTTTTGGGCATACCTTTATAGTTTCCATTATGGGTAAACGTGATATCTTCATTTAAGGAAGTACGGACTACCGCCCCCTCAAAGTGATTTGATTCGTTAACACCATATGTGGGACGTATAAAGGATGGAGTTATGATATTATATATGATATTACACTGGAATTATAATATACCTTTATATCATTATGATTCCATTTCATAAAATATGAAATAGAAATGGAAGCAGTATTCATGCGTACGTATGGCTTACCGTCTCCATGAACAGTGCATTTCATTTCTTACCTCTAAATGTTATATAATATTATAAATTCATGAATGTACTGGATATATATGATATATATTATATCTACATCATGAATACCATTCTGGATATAATGGATAAATGAACAACTTGTAATTATAAAGGGTTTATTTTTGACTCAAGTATCGATGATCGTTAAAATGACCGTTATTAACTTAAATAATTACATAGTGATCATGACATGGAAATAAGTGATATAAAAGGAATAATGAACTTGAAAAGGGTTCTTAAACAAGTATAAATTAACTCCAGTTTATTATTCAGGAGATTAAAGAACTACCGAGTCAAGTCGGACCCGAGGTATGGGACTTCGTCTCAATCTCCTTTCATTGAGGCATACTTTGTTTTATACACAACCTTCTTTTATATGGTGTATAAACCCCTTTGACTTTTAAGTTTATTCAAAAGGAATCTTTTTTGTACGAAGCATTTACTAAATGACAAAAGGGAATGTTTTTGTCATACGTATGTGGCGACAACGACTTCTCCGCCGCCGTGACCATTATTTGAATTTCGGCTTCCTCTACAAGCCATACCTTTTTTTAAAAGAAAAATAAATACCATGTTTTACTTTTATTTTATTTTGGTATTTAAAATGGTTTTCATAATGTTTTTATATCAATGTGTTGTATTGATATCTTGTGATTGAAAGGTGGAAATGTTATGTTTCCTTTATGCATGTTTTATGTGATACGATTATGTTGAGGTTCTTTGGCATTATTATGAAGACGGGTGGTTCCGTGATAAACTAAGGGTGGTTGAGCCCGATATACCTCTCCAATGCATTGGGTAACACGAAGGAGTGAAACGTTAAGGTTTCTCCGAAGAGATTTATGGAATAAACTGTGATGGGTATTCCAAACGTAACCAAGAGGGTTACTCCCTACGTAAGAATGTTATGAATGCCTCAAGTTACCTTTATGTCTTATGATTTCTATGATTTATTCATGATTTGATGAGGTATTTTAAAGTGATTGTGTTTTATGGGTAAAGTATGATTTCATTCTTATGTATATATGAACTCATGTTTCCTTTCTATATTTTTATAACCCTTACTGAGCTTTTTATTCTCATCCCAAGTTTTTTTGAAATGTTTTTCACAGGTCAAGGGAATGGTACATGATATGATGATAGTGTGAAGGAAGTGTCAAGAAAGAATCCATGTTTTATTTTAAATATGTTTCCGTTGAAGGGAAAAAATGAATACTATCTTTATGTAACCACTTTGTTCAAATGTGGAATGTAATGCAAGTTTTATGATCTAATTCTCTAAAACTCTAAACCTGAAAATATCCTCAATGTGTAATCTTGTAATAACTCAAGATTAAGTAAGGTTTAAGGCTGGGGCCTTATAGTTGGTATCAAAGGTCGTTTTAGATAACTTTAGGAGTTATAATTCTATTAAATGATTATCGAATTTTTTTTTTGAAATGATATAGCATTTGAAGATTACCATGTTGCTTCATCTAAGACATGTTTGTTCAGAATGGTTTTCCACAGAGGAAACAGGGAAGCAGTACTAGGAAGGAATACAGAAGGAAATAACCTTCCGAATCAGCATCCTGAGATGGTCGGAATTGGAACTGAACAGTTTGTTGCAGTAATGGCGCAGTTGACTCAAACGATAAATGGTGGTGGTATCCATGCACGAGATCAGCCAGATCAACCGCAGAGGAACATGTCAGTGGTGGAACATTTCATGAGGCAACATCCCCCATCATTCAGAGGATCATCTGACCCTGTGTTAGCTGAAGGGTGGATTAAAGCACTGGAGAATATTTTCAATGTCATGGGGTGTTCAGACAATCAAAAGGTTAGTCTTGCTATGTACCGTTTGGAGGGTGAAGCAGATCAGTGGTGGTCGATGGTTAGAAATATCAGGGACGCTGATGAGATTGATACTCTCGACTGGGATGAATTTAAAGGTATATTTCTTGAGAAGTATTTTCCTAACGCTGTTCGACTTAGGATGGAAAATCAATTCTTGGAATTGAGGCAAGAGTAAGACTCAGTGGTTGCCTATGAAGAAAGGTTCACTCGATTGGAAAGGTATGCTCCAAATTTTATCCAAGACCTTGATAGTAAAATCAATCGTTTTTACTCTGGATTAAAGCCAAAATATCGAATGGCATTAGCTTCTCGTGAGTTTAAAAGTTATGAAAAGATTGTTCGATGTGCTGATAATGTGGAAATGGAGTTTTCCGATGATCAAGTGTCCTATAACAACCAGCATAAGAAGAGACGGAGGTGGCAGGAGAAAGGGAAGAATTCTTCAAAAAAGTCTGATGGTAAGAAAACTAAGTTTCCAGTTTGTGATAAATGTGGGAAAATGCATGTTGGGGAATGTCTTTTGAATTCTGGAAAGTGCTACCGATGTGGTAAGATGGGACATAAGGCTCGTGATTGCACTGAAAAAGGTCAAGGTGATGGTAAGTTCAAATTTGATTTACAGTTAGTGAAATGTTTTAAGTGCAATGAGATGGGTCACTATGCAAACGAGTGTCTGGAAAAGATCTTGAGTGATGGGAAGCAGTTAGACTACAAGCAGAAAGGGGTGGTGAAATCCTTTGCAACTACTTCAGCAGATGTCAGGCCATCAAATGAAGTTGTATCAGGTACTTTATTTGTTTTTTCAGATTATGCTAGTGTGTTGTTTGATTCAGGGTCTACACATTCTTTCATCTATGAAACCTTTTCTAGTAAAATGGGAATACCATCTCAAGAAATGACTCCTGAACTTTTGGTAAAAACACCTGGGGGAATTTTTGAGGCAAAAAGAATTTATAAGAATCTTCCTATCCTTATCCTTGGAAAGAACCTACTTGCAAACCTTATTGTTTTACCTCTAGTAGAGTTTGATGTTATCCTGGGTATGGATTGGCTCTCTATTTACCATGCTAAGATTAACTGTAGAGCTAAAGAAGATTCTTTTCAGAAAGACTTTCAGTTTGTGTACAAGAATGAACCCTTGCTGTTGATAACATATCAAGAGGCCGAGAAACTTTTAAAAGATGGAAATGAATGTTACCTTTCACATATTGTTGAAAACAAGGGAACTATTCATATTAATGATGTGCCCGTGGTAAATGAGTATCCTGATGTTTTTCCTGATGAGTTGCCTGGAATAATACCAGATTGGGAAGTTGATTTTACTGTAGACTTAGTTCCTGATGCTAATCCAATTTCAAAACCCCCTTATCGAATGGCTCAAATTGAACTTTTAGAGTTGAAGGAGCAATTGCAAGATTTATTAGAGAAAGGTTTCATTCGACCTAGCACATCACCATGGGGTGCTCCTATTTTATTTGTTAGAAAAAAGATGGTTTTATAAGAGCCTTGAATAAAATCACTGTTAAGAACAAATATCCTTTTCCTCATATCGATGATTTGTTTGATCAGCTCCAGGGAGCTTAGTTTTTTTCAAAGATTGACCTGAGATCGGGGTACCATCAACTGAAGGTAAAGGAAGAAGATCTTCTGAAGACTGTGTTTCGTACAAGATATGGCCATTATGAATTTGTAGTAATGTCTTTTGGGATAACCAATGCACCTGCTGTATTCATGGACTTAATGAATAGAATTTTCCATGAGTTCTTGGATAAGTTTGTGGTGGTTTTCATTGATGATATTTTGGTGTTTTCTAAAAGTAAAGAGGAGCATGAAAGACATTTAAGGGTTATTTTGAAAACCTTAAAAGAAAAGAAATTGTATGGGAAATTCAGAAAGTGTGAGTTTTTGTTGCAAAAAATTTCTTTCCTTGGTCATATTGTTTCTAAAGATGGGATAACCATTGATCCTGCAAAAACAAAGGTTGTGGAAGAATGTCCAAGACCCAAAAATGTAACAGAGATTCGTAGTTTCCTTGGTTTGGTAGGCTATTACCGAAGGTTTGTTAGAAATTTTTCACGGTTATCTAGTCCAATGACTAAGCTAACTCGGAAGGGTGTTAAGTTTATCTGGACAAAAGAATGTGATGATTGTTTTCAGGAATTGAAAAGAAGATTTTTGAATGCTCCAGTTTTGGCACTACCTTCCAGGAATGGGGAGTTTGTTATCTACATTGATGCTTCATTGAAAGGACTTGGTTGTGTCCTAATACAGAATGATCAGGTAATTGCTTGTGCTTCACGACAGTTGAAAACTCATGAGGTAAATTACCCTACACATAATTTGTAATTATCTACTGTTGTTTTCGCTTTAAAAATTTGGAGGCATCATTTGTATGGAGTAATGTGTGAAATATATACCGATAACAAAAGTTTAAAGTATATATTAACTCAGAAAGAATTGAACATGAGACAGAGGAGATGGCTAGAATTAATCAAGGATTATGATTGTACAATTCATTACCATCCGGGAAAAGCAAATAAAGTGGCTGATGCTTTGAGTCGAAAAAATAATGCTTCATTAACAATGTTGTGTTTGGAACGTGATCCTTTGGTTAAGGATTTGATGAACTTTGTCATAGAAGTTGTTGGTGCAGGAAGTTATTCTGTTTTGTTTCAGGTATCAGTGAGATCATCTCTATCAGAACGAATCAAGCAAGCACAGAAGCAAGACAGTGAGTTGCAGAAAAAGGTAGAGCTGGTTCAGAAGGGTAAGTTGCCCGAATTCAACATTGATAATGATTGTGTTTTGAGTTTTGGGAATAGATTGTGTGTGCCTTGTGATTCACAGTTGAAGAGAGAGTTGTTATGTGAAGCACATAGTTCTCCGTTTTCACTTCATCCTGGCAGTACTAAGATGTACAGAGATCTGCGGGAGTATTACTGGTGGGATGGAATGAAAAAAGATATTGCTGATTTTACTGTGATGTGTTTGACTTGTCAACAGTTTAAAGCAGAGCGGCAGTTACCGAAAGGGACGCTTCAGCCTTTACCAGTGCCAGAGTGGAAATGGGAGAATATATCTATGGACTTTGTTGTGAGATTTTCGAAGACATCTCGAGGTAATAATGCAATCTGGGTTATTATTGATCACTTGACCAAATCTGCTCATTTCCTTGCTATACGAGATACTTTTCCCTAGATCAAATTTCCCGTTTGTATCTTAAAGAGATAGTCAGGTTACATGGAGTTCCTCTCTCCATTGTATCTGACCGTGATCCCATGATCACTTATAACTTTTGGAAAGGCCTTCAGAAGTCGTTGGGTACTGAATTAAATTTTATTACATCTTTTCATCCTCAATCAGATGGGCAGTTAGAACGAAACATTCAGACCTTGGAGGATATGTTACGAGCTTGTTCGATGGATTATCAGGGAAGTTGGGACCAACATCTTTCTTTGGTTGAATTTTCATATAATTAAAGTTTTCATTCCAGTATACAGATGGAACCATTTCAGGAATTATATGGGAAGCGATATCGAACTCCATCTTTCTGGGATGAAGTGGGTGAAAGGAAGTTGATGGGACCGTAATTGGTAGAAGAGATGGCAGAAAAAGTTTAGCTGATACAGAAACACATGAGAACAGCTCAGAGCACGCAGAAGAGTTATGCGGACAATAGGAGGAAGGATCTATCTTTTGAGTTAGGTGATCATGTTTTTCTTAAAGTCTCACCATGGAAAAGTGTGATGTGATTTGGTAAGAAAGGAAAGCTGAGTCCAAGGTTCATTGGACCATATGAAATTCTGGAGAGATCTGGATCAGTTGCATACCGGGTGGCTTTACCTCCGAGTTTATCTCAGGTACACAATGTTTTTCATGTTTCGATGATGAGAAAGTACATGCCAGATCCATATCAAGTTTTGAGTCCAGAGGTAGTTCAGCTGGAAGAGAACCTATCTTATGAGGAACAACCGGTCCAGATTCTTGACCATAGGGAGAAAGTGCTACGGAATAAGGTGATTAATCATGTAAAGGTTTTGTGTAAAAACCACATGATGGAAGAGGCAACATGGGAATCTGAAAATGCAATGAGGGATAAGTACCCCCATTTATTTGATAAGTAAATAAATTGCGGGGATGAAATTTTCTAAAGGGGGAAAGGATGTAACATCCCAAGTAAGTAATTAATAATATATATTTTTATCTATGTATATTAATGAATTAGATAGTGTTTTAGAGGCTTAAAATAAAAATAAATCCAATCTTAAGCATGGAATACACTAATATTTTTAAAAGATTGTTTTACTGCCTTTTGATGGCAAACCATTTTTAAATCTATCTTTTGACAATTTTATAAGCTATTCTTGTCAAAATAAACTTATTCTTTATGATTGGGACATCAAAATTTACTTTGTGTGAATTTTTTGTATTTTTTCGATAAAGTTCATTTTTTAATGAATAGTGAAAAATGTTGTATTTTAATTCAAAACCTCTTTTTAATATAATTTATTCATATGATTAGATTATCTTTTGAATTGGTTTTTAAGTGAAATTACAATATATTTTTACCATTTAATCCAATAGTGGTCATTGGAATCAATTTTACTTTGAAATTGGACTTAAACTGGTGTCAATCTTTTGATACTTATTGTTTCATAAAAACACGCTATTTGTCATGAAAGCGGGAATTAATTATTAAATTAATTAATGTAAATTATATGATTTTAATTTTGTAAAATAGAAATCATTTTTAAATTCATAATATCAAATATAGCTTAGGGTGAAGTTTTGGTATTTTTCTGAAAAACATCAATTTTTGATGAATAGTGAAACCACTAAGTGGTAGTTAAAGAAACTGATTTTTCGTTTAAATGAAACTTTTCCACTTCTGTGATTTGATTTTCAAAAATCCAAAATACATGGTTGTCATTAAGAAGTAAAATTTGGTTCAATGAGATTAAAATAATTTTTTTGGTGAATAGTAACTTTTAAGTTTTTAATCGTGATTAGAGGTAATTAGTGCAATTTAAGGCAAAAATGATATTATAATAAAATGAAAATACCTAGACACATGTACTACCCTTATTGGATGTGTCATGGCCGACCAAGACAAGCCATTGGTCAACTTGGGGACCCCATGGAGCCACTTTGGTTGGAAAATGACTTTAATATCTTTTTATTTAATGTTAAAATTAAAATGACACAAACATGAGTTGTTTTACTAAAACAATTTTTAAATGGGGTTATACAAGTCCAATTTTTTACTATAAATATTAATTAGAAAGATAAAAAGATTTAATACATCATGATATTTGTTTTATAATTTTTATACATTAAATAAATTAAATTATTTATGACATCATGATGATGCAGCGATTACCTCATTAATAAAGGATTTAAATAAAATGAAAAGATAATGTAAAATCTATGACCTACACATGTCCAAAACCTATTGGATGGGTGGATTTAGAACCCTTATCACCTTACCCTCGAATTATATCAATGTGGGACCTTTTGAATCCGAAAGTCCTTTTAAAATAAAGTATCATTTCTTTACTTTCCAAGAGTGCCCCTCCTCTCCTCTTATAAAAGGCCCCCACCTCTACCTCCTTACCCACACTTCCAAAGCCTTTGGCTCGGACAACCCTTCCAATTTTGTCTCTCCACGTCCCTCTATTACTCCTTGAATCCTCACTTTGCACAGAAGTCTTCCCAAGGAAGCCTTTGAGCTCAAACCAAAGGGAGTTACCCGATTTTAAGGTAATGTCTTCACTTGAGTCCTTTTGTTATATTTTGCTTTTCCAACCCCCTAAACTATTTTTATTCATTTATTTTGTAACAACTCCAGTATCTTCAATATACTAGGATTTTGTTATAGTAAGGATTCAAGCTACACTTACACACACCTACATCTAATGGTTAAAGAACATATTGTTTCCGTGGATGGTGAATTTCTGCCTCCCGAAACGATGATTGTTCAACATTATTTTAACACCTTCAAAGGTGGACATTAAGATGAAACTATATTTATATATGATATATAATATGTTTATTTTTCCCTTAAGCTTCTGTATTTTTCATTTTTGTGTATACCTTTATGGTTTCCATTATGGGTAAACGTGATATCATCATTTAAGGAAGTGTGGACTACCACCCCCTCAAAGTGATTTGATTCGTTAACACCATATGTGGGACGTATAAAGGATGGAGTTATGATATTATATATGATATTAAACTGGAATTATAATATACCTTTATATCATTATGATTCCATTTCATAAAATACGAAATAGAAATGGAAGCAGCGTTCATGCGTATGTACGGCTTACCGTCTCCATGAACGGTGCATTTCATTTCTTACCTCTAAATGTTATATAATATTATAAATGCATGCATGTACGGGATATATATGATATATATGATATCTAAATCATGAATACCATTCTGGATATAATGGATACATGAACAACTTGTAATTATAAAGGGTTTATTTTTGACTCAAGTACCAGTGATCGTTAAAATGACCGTTATTAACATAAATAATTACGTAGTGTTCATGACATGGAAATAAGTGATATAAAAGGAATAATGAACTTGAAAAAGGTTCTTAAACAAGTATAAATTAACTCAAGTTTATTTTTCAGGAGATTAAAGAACGACCGAGTCAAGTCAGACCTGAGGTATGGGACTTCGTCTCAATCTCCTTTCATTGAGGCATACTTTGTTTTATACACAACCTTATTTTATACGGTGTATAAACCCCCTTTGACTTTTACATTTATTCAAAAGGAATCTTTTCTGTACGAATCATTTACTAAACGACAAAAGGGAATGTTTTTGTCATATGTACGCGGCGACAACGACTTCTCCGCCGTCGTGACCATTATTTGAATTTCAGATTACTCTACAATCCATACCTTTTTTTTAAAAGAAAAATAAATACCATGTTTTAATTTTATTTTATTTTTGTATTGAAAATGGTTTTCTTAATGTTTTTATATCAATGTGTTGTATTGATATCTTTTTATTGAAAGGTGGAAATTTTATGTTTCCTTTATTCATGTTTTATGTGATACGATTATGTTGAGGTTCTTGGGCATTATTATGAAGACGGGTGGTTCCATGATAAACTAAGGGTGGGTGAGCCCGATATAGCTCTCCAATGCATTGGGTAACATGAAGGAGTGAAACTTTAAGGTTTCTCCGAAGAGATTTAGGGAATATACTGTGATGGGTATTCCAAACGTAACCAAGAGGGTTACTCCCTACGTAAGAATGTTATGAATGCCTTATGTTACCTTTATGTCTTATGATTTCTATGATTTATTCATGATTTGATGAGTTATGTTAAAGTGATTATGTTTTATGGGTAAATTATGATTTCATTCTTATGTATATATGAACTCATGTTTCTTTTCCATATTTTTATAACCCATACTGAGCTTTTTATGCTCATCCCAAGTTTTTTTGAAATGTTTTTCATAGGTCAAGGGAATGGTACATGATATGATGATAGTGTCAAGAAAGTTTCAAGAAAGAATCCATGTTTTATTTTAAATATGTTTCCTTTGATGGGAAAAAATGAATACTATCTTTATGTAACCACTTTGTTTAAATGTGGAATGTAATGAAGGTTTTATGATCTAATTCTCTAAAACTCTAAACCTGAAAAGATCCTCAATGTGTAATCTTGTAATAACTCAAGATTAAGTAAGGTTTAAGGTTGGGTCCTTATACCTCAGACCACCTAATGACGTGATTTCATGGATTTTATTCCCCAAAATGTAGAAGAATCACATCAAATCCTAAAATTAATATATAATAATCCAATTTTTCAATAACTAATTTGTTCCAACCTCAGGTATTCATAAAAAAGATTCTTTATGTGGTGGAAGAGTCTGTAGAAAAATCTGATGCGAGTTCATCAATAGTGATAGGTAACATTACTATATCTTCATATTTAGTGACTATTTTATTTGATATTGATGTATATCAATATTTCATTTTGACTCATGTAGTGAATCTACTAAACCTTCGAATGTAGGTGATGGATATTTCAATTCCCATTGGCATGGAAAGAGGAGGGTCTCTGATTTCCTTCTTGTGTCTTATCTTTATCAAAGATTGAGATAACCTGTTATTTTATGGTTATCAACATGAAACCTCTTGATTTAATTCACATGATGGGTTGGATTATTGACCATAAAGAATGTATATACTATTATCATTAGTGGGTCTCCTTTATTATACGTCATGAGGTGTTCCATGTTTTTCTTGGATAATGAGTCCTGATGTCGATTATAGTAGGACCACCATTTCTAGATTTGGGTAGGGTAATATCTATGAAATCCTTTAACCTGGAGTAATAATCTTTGAGTGGTAATATGTACACTTCTTATCCCTAATGCATCTTATCATATGTAACCAAATGAACTAAAAGAATTAAAGACTTTGTTGGATGATCTATTGAATAAAGGCCTCATATTCCAAACTATGTCACCTTGGGTGGCACTTAGTCTTTTTGGTATTAAAGTTGGAAGGACACTTTGATTAGGTTTTATTACCAAAAACTCAATAGAGTTATAGAAAAAGTATCATTTTATTAGGATTGATGATTTTCATGAACAGTTAAAAGGGAGAAGTGGTTCATAAAGACTGATCTATGATCTGGTTATCACCATCTTAGAATCAATGAATATTACATACCAAAGACTACCTTTAGGTGTAGTTATATATATTATGAGTACACTGTAATGCCTTTTTTACCAAATATTTCTCCAATAATTTTTATAGCACTAATGAATAGGACATTACATGAATACCTCTACTCATCTGTGGTGGTTTTATAGATGAAATTTCGTTTTACTCTGAAATCAAGGAGGATCACATGCATCACTTTAGAGAAGTTCTATAATCCATTAGAGATCACCAACATTATTAAAAGATATATAAATGTAACTTATGGATACAGTAAGTAAAGTTATTGGGACACATTTTCTTGTAACATGGTATTTTTGGTGATCATGAAAAGGTAAAGACTACTATAACTTAAGAAAAACTGGTAAATTTTTTCTAGATTTGAAGCTTCTTGGGGTTAGCATGGTATTATCACTGATTTTTCAAAGATTTCTCAAAGTTGGATTCTTCAATGACCACTATCACTCAAAAGAGGTGATATTCTTGTGGGATTTTAATGTTAGAATCCATTGGTTGAGTTGAACCATCTTTAGAATTATTCCAATTTTTTTAATCTTATGAAGGTTAGGAAGGGATATGTGGTCTTTCCTAACACGTTAGGTTCGTTTTTGGGTTGAATTTTTACAAAGCATGATCACTTAGTTCCCTAAGGTTCCCAAAATCATAGTTCACACATGATTAACTATTCTACTTATGAGATTGAACTCATTGATGTGATACATTATCATAAGATTTGGCATCATTACCTTTTCATAGAAATGTTTCATGTTTATTTGGACCACACAATCATGAGTTATGTCTTCTATAAAAAATAATTGAACCTCAGAGAGATGTGATAGGTAGAGTACCCACAATTTTTTTATTTTGATATTTCTTATACCCCAAGTAATGTGAATGTCGTTGATGGTTTCATGAGTTGGAAACATCTGACCCATGCTATAAAATAATAACCAGAAGAGTGAAACTTAATGGCTCCCCTCTCTCACATTAATTTTGGAATTTAAGGGATTGACATGAAGGTTATTATAAAAAAAATTCATATGACATTCTCTTTTATCAATATGATTCTTCAAGATTAAAAGATTAATGATTAATTTCATGGCATTGGTGGATCTCATTATGGAATGGAGACCATCTATGAATGGTCATTTTATTTAGAGTGTATTATATGTTTTCATAATTGATACATCATACCATGGTCAATGGTAAAAGTAGTGATGGGGTATTTCAATAATTCCTAGTGGGGAGTACAACATTGAACTATTTAGATGTTCAATTTCATGAAACAATGATTCTAGTTTCTAGGTATTAGACAAGATGGTGTTGATTTTTTTTTCTCATTGTTATACTTGCCAACATGTCAAGGTTGAGAACTAGAAACCTTCAGGTTTACTTTATCCCCTTTCTAAGATGACTGATAAGTGTTATGAGATTTGGATTGATATTGTAGTTGAGTTTCCACATACATGTATAGTGAAGAATTTAATATGGGTTGCGATTAATTAGCTAACCAAATCAGTTCACACTATCCATATTAATGATACAACTAAAGTTGAGTATTTGGGAATCCAGTATGTATATGAGATCATCAAATTACAAATGATTCCATTTTTTATACCCTCTGATAGAGACCCACATTTCACTTATCCATATTGGAGAGGCATCTTTGAGTAAATGGGCAATCGGGTTAGCTTGATCATGTCATATCATCCACAAATCAAAGGCCATACATAATGAGCTATATAGATTCTTCAAGACTTGTTTTATTCTTACATTCTCTAATTTATTGGAGTTTGGTATAGACACTTAGGACTTATTGTCTTTTCCTATACCAATATTTTCCATTTATCCAGTAGGATGGAACCCTTTGAGGTCTTTTATGTACACCCATGAAAATATTCCATGTTTTGTATAGATATCGGTAAAGGTGCCAATATTTGACCTAGTTTGTTCTATGAGACAACAAAAAAGATTAAGTTGATTTAAAAGATAATGGTGTTGTCTTGGAGCTAGTATAAATCTTATACTGATCATTTTTATTCCCATTTTCGTTTTTAGTTGATGACCAGGTATTTTTGAGAGTTTGACCTCAGTTGGGTCAGTGAAATTTTAGAAAAAAAATGAAATTTCTCTCTAATATAGTTGAGACCATTTATGTTTTTTGATAATATTATCTAGGTGGAATACTTATTATAATTCCCATCACAGTAGACATTGATTCATAACATGTTTCACATGTTTCATATCAAAAAGTATCTCTATGAAAAATATCGATTTTTTAGATGGGAGAACCTTAATGTGGAACCTAATTTATCTGTGATTGAGAAACTAGCATAATTATTGATTCTTAGATGAATTTTATTCATGGTAAATCAATACCTTTGGTTTGTGTGTTATAGAATCATGATTTTGATTAACATGAGACATGGGAGAAGTAGGTACTCATGAGAGAGTAGTGGCCTCATCTAATTGATGTGGAGTCTTCTTGTTAAGATTCTTTGGGGAAAAAAATTTATATTGGGGAGGTTGTAACATATAGTTACCTGTTTTTGGTACTTTTGACAATTTTTATTAATACTTCTTGGTTTATAGCTTATTTCATATTTCATTCAAAGAATTTTTGAAAATTTTGGATGTTTTTTGGCTGTTTATTATTGGAATATGGTTAGGGAATACCACACAGTTTATCCCAGAAAGACATGAAACCTATTTAGTGCCACTATAGGGTGAAATATTATTAGTGAAACCATGTAGACTCACCTAAAAACTATGAGTCTTTAGATAGTGGGGGAGCATAAAATTAGTATGTGGTTTATCTAAATGTTTGGACAAACCATGAAACTTTTATGGAAGCCCAATGAGGGTGCATGGTTAGGTTCACAGTTAGTACTCACTCTACAACCTAACAGAATAAACCATGTGAATAGGTTTTTAAACCCCTTAAAATACTAATTAAAATCCTACACCAACTATTATTAATTATAAAAAACTTATGTTAGACCCTAATACAATCATTTGGTTTTTGGAGTCACTCAAGAGCTGAATTAGATCATCAGACACTCTTCTTCTCGGATCGAAGCACTGATGAATGCCTTTGATCTCTATTTGGTATGTTATTTTTCTTTAATTTGTAATTTCTATTTCATATCTTCTTTCCTCATTTTAGAGTGATGAATCCCCATATTGTAAATAGATTTGATCTTTGATTTGATGGATAATGATTCTTAGGATTCTTCTTTGATCTTCCTCACCCTCGATTATTCATTTGTGATTCCCATTTTTTGTTTATTGATCATTTCATCATGTGATAAAATGTATGAGTTTTTGTAAGGATTTTCCCAATAATTGAAACCATAATTTATTAATTTATTTTAAATTAAATTTAAATCATTTTTCTTTTAAATGGGTATATTTATTGTTTAATTTCAAAAGGCATGAATTTTTGAAATGAAACCCTTTCTCAAAGGCTTTGATAAATTGGGTGATTTTTGAGGAAAATATTTACTGTAATGAAATTTATTTTTATGATTATCTTTTAGAAAATTGGATATATATGAAATATGATTTTAAAAGAAATTAACATGGTTAAAAACTATTTTTTGGTTTTAATATTGAAATGGCATGTTGAACTTGAATTGGGAATCCAAACTGTTATGGATGAATTGAGTTGAAATGATTGAATTTCCCATGATTATTTGATTTATTTTTTGAAAGAATGTGTGAGACTATGTTTTTAGTGGTTTACTAGGACATGCATGATAGGACAATGAATCCCATCCAACGGATGGAAAATGAAAAGTCTAACTGAACCAATTTTGGTATCATTTCCCCAATAGGGTGTTTGTTTATTATTTTTGTCAGGTCCACTAGGCTAGATACCCTGAGGGGGGGAATCAGGGTATGAAAAATTAAAACAACCACCCCTTTTGATCTTGTTTTGTTGTTAGATAAAAATCTATTCTATCTCCCTTTCCTGTTTTAGAGTATGAATAAATCTTAAAGAATGCACATGGAATAATAATTTTACTTGGTTAACCCTCACTGGGATACATACAAAGAGTATACACTAACGATGTGATGATGTAACAAATCCACTATAAGGGCACTGTGGTTTACAAGTTCAAAGCAGACTCACTATCCCTCTAGGATTACAACCATTTACAATTTGAGAACTCACTACTCTCTCAACTGAAGTGAGATCCCTGCTTCTTCAGAAGATCCACTCACAGATTATAGACCTATAGGTCTCTTCATTATCACTAATGAATATATCCTCAGTTAAAGATTTATGCCCTTTTTAAGTTCAAATTTCACCAACTTATGAATACTCCTTTTCCACTAACCACTGGGAAACAATATTTGGAAATAGATTCACAAATCTCCCTACTTCGCGAATCTCCCAATTTCCCAAATATCAAATAAGTCTTCGCGAAGTCCCTACTTCTTCGCAAAGCACACACCTTCTCAAAGAATAGGTCATCGTAGAGCTCAAGCCATCGCAAATATACTTCCTTCGTGAAGCTCATTGAGACAATGCAGAACACACCTCTTTCGCGGAGCTAGATTATCCATGAAGAACCTTCTACCTTTTTCAATACACACTACCTCTATGAACATCCTTTTCGATTAGAGAGATTTTTTTTGAAAAAATATCATCTCTTCTCAAGGGGGTCATGGCCTACTTTTAGGTGATTCCACCAACTTGATAACCTTCTGTGAAAAGTCAACAGCACGTCATCTCAAATCAAAAAGCTCCAAAATTCAAGCCGAAATTATTTATACATCACAAAGCACCACAACAATTTTTGGATCATAGTGATCATCATAATAGTGGAGCATTCCATCAATTCCTTTGTGTTGTCGCTATAATGATCCCTTGAAAATCTATTCAACTCTGTTGTTCGTGAAGCTCGTCATAATTTCAGAGCTCGCCATCAAAATTCTTTATGTCTTTGATAAATTCAATTCTTGAAGCCCATATTCATGAAACTCTTGATTTTCCATATTTTGATGAGATATTCAAGGAAATACACTTTCCGCGATGCTCACCAAATCCCAAATTTTAGACCCAAAAAATTTGGAAAACACTGGAAAATAACATCACATAGTATCTATTCTTTTGAACCACCTCCATATCATCCATTCCATTGTCATGGTTATTTGTCAACATATATTATCAACAAAATCTCTATAACTTGACAATTCCCCATGAAAACTTACTTTTTCACCAAACACAACCAAACCAAAAATGTTGCAATGTTACCTTGAGGGATTTTGTCCAATAATATTGAAGGGCTAATACTTAGGTATATGCACACACACTTCGAGCCATGATGAATGATTGGGTAGTGAAAGGATAATATAGCCAGAAACAAACTTATCCTGGGAATGCTGAACATCTTTATTGGTTTTAATTTGATTATTATTTGTGAGGGATTATATAAATATTTTATTTATAACCTCCTATTTATTATAAATGTTCATTTAATCTTTTTTTTTAATTTTCCATATACTTGATTTCAATGCATGCATTGACTAATAATTTTAAAAATGATTTTCAATGCATTATCATTATTTAAATTTAAGAAGAAAATGGTTTATTCTTTTGTGATTACTTATAGAACACTTGGTGAGATCATAAAAGGCTAATTTTTTATCACACAATAGTTTTTCTTTTTTGTATTTAAGGATTATTTTTATTATATATCTAGTAAAAGGTAAATAACCACTTGGTTGTGGCCGATGTGCTTGATCATGGTATGTGGGGTGATAGTGTTGACTGGTGGATTTGTAATCCACTCGTTTCATATATATTCTTAGTTTAGTCTTGATGGATGTTGTTTCAACTTTTGGATTATGTTTTAATTTTGTATGTTTATCTATTTTCTTATGGTGATTTTTTGATGTCCCTCGATCTGACACCCTATCACACATCCAAATCAGGTTGGTTATGGGACCACAAGGGTGAATCCTTATAGGAAAGATACTTCCAACTAGTAGTAGGGGTATAATAATCTAGTGGCGAGACTATACTCCTGAGTTTAGAGTTGCAATATAGTTGAAATAAACAATATAAATAAATATCAAAGTAACAAAAATAGTAGAAATTATATATCATAAAACTGTAAAGTAAAAGGTGGAAACAATAAATCAATAATAATGAGAAAATACTGTAATGATCATATGAAATGTATCTAAACATAAATCTAGAAACAATATGAATGAAAGAACAAGATGAAACCAAATAAACTCAAAAGACCCAGATCCCAAACCATGTGGAGTTCCCTTCTACAAACTCAACTGATGTAGTAAGAAACAATTAGTAACAAGGTTCCTTTTCCCTTATCCAAACCTGCATCTTTTATTCTTATTTGGTACCAAACAATAACTAGAATATGGTGTGAGTAAAACTTAGTAGGTTTAAACCACCATGTTCAAATAAAATTAGTATGATAACAAGCAAATGAAATAAATAAATAATAGGTGTATTAATTAATCAACTTAATATAATACAAAAAACAATCATCTTCAACACCATGCTAGAATGTCTCTAAGAATTCAGCACAACAATTCCAAATATAACCATAAACCATGGAATAATAACATAACCTAGAAAATCCAAGTGGGTAATCATTTTAGCCCCTGAGAATATCTCTATATATAATAATTTCAACGTCGACTAGGCCAGACCTGCAATATAAGAATTTCAACATCACTAGGTATTTCCCTATATATAATCATATAAATATCACTGATAATATCCCTCTATATATATGTTTTAGAATCATATGGAATAGCCCTATATATAATCATTTCATCATCACCATAAATAACCCTAAGCATTTCAGCATCAAAATGATAATGACCAAAGATTCACCAGAAGCTCCTTCCATCATCTACCATCATTCACCTCTTACAATTCAGATAGTGAGCAAAGATTCACTCACAACATACTCTAAGCCCATATGAGAAATGACCATTGTGAGAAATCGGAGTATTATGAATATTTCATCAATGAATCACTTCATATCTGACACCAATTGTTGATACCATACTGATACTAATAAACTGCTTTCATCATGAACCTTATCTATCTTGATATATAATCTTCGATTGATCTCTTCAAGCATCATCGGATTTGATACTCTTCGCCTATATCATGGATCCCCCTATCTCACTGATCTACCTTTCAGCTTCTCCATATGTCTGCACTATGATATTTTCTCCCCCTCAAAGAACCAAACTATCTCCAAATTTGTCAAGGAACCCAAAGGTCACTCCTTTGTGGTATTCAATGTTGAGAAGAACAAAGATTAGAACATTAAGAAATAACACACCATACCTTGGGGGGATGGGGGTACCACATTCACAATTTTTAAAGTGCGGGTAGTCCACTGGACATCAAAATCCAGTTGATTTCTTACAAAAGATTCTTTGGGTAATGTCTTTTTTAGAAACTCTACAACATGTAACTCTGTAGGTACATACTCCATCTTTACTAGCCTATGCTTCACCTTCTACTTGAGGAAATGATATTTGATCTTACTGTTCTTTTTCCTTGAGTGATGTACAGTGTGTTTGCTAAGATTTATAGAACTCGAATTATCACAATGGATTCTAATTGGATACTTTACTTCAACTCCCATATCATCAAGTTGTAGCCTCATCCACAATAAATGTGTGAATGCTTGAGTGGAGGAAATATACTCAGCTTCTATGGTGCTTAATTAAATGAAGTATTTATTCTTACGTTGCCAATAAATACACAAACCACCAAGATAAAAGTATCCTCCCAATGTTGAGTTTTTGTCATCTGCTGATCCGGTCCAATATGCATCAGTATATCCAAATAAATCGGATTTCGATTTTGCATTATATATTAAGATGAAATCCACATAGCCCTTGATATACTAAAGTATTCCTTTCAATGAAAGAATATGTCATTCCTTAGGATTTCATTGATATCTCACTACTTAGCATGTGGTGAATAAAATGCCAGGCCTTGTCATGTTCAAGTACAGAAAACCTTTTATGATTTTTCTGTATTCTGTGATGTTTACTGCCTTTCCATCATCATCTTTGGATAGGTTCATTCGAGTAGCAACTAGAGTCTTCATATCATTTTTTTCTATACCATATCTCCTCAGAACATCCTTAGAATATTTGGATTGAGAAATTGAAGTTCTATTCCTTCCTTGTGTCACTTGTAAACCAAGAAAAAATTTCAACTCACTGATCAATAACATTTCAAACTCATTTTCCATGAATTCAGAAAATTGTCTACACTATGCTTCATTTGGTCCACCGAAGATTATATAATCAACATAAACCAACACCATCATCCTTTGATTACTATCATTATTGAAATAGACGCTTTAATCAACTCCAGTATGTTGAAAACCAAGTTTCTTCAAACACAGATCAAGCCTCAAGTACAATCCTATTTGTGATTGATTCATCACATATAGCTCTTTTTTAACATAATTTTTTTTCTAACCTACATTAATGAAAAAACCATCTAGATCCTCAATATAGACTTCCTCCTCCAGAACCCCATTCAAAAATACAGATTTGACGTCCATCTGGAACACTTTGAACTTCTGTTTCACTACAATGTATAGGAATAATCTGATTGTCTCTAGCCTAACAACAAGTGAAAATATCTCATCAACATCTATACCATATATATGGGATTATCCTTTGCACACTAGTAATGCATTGTTTCAAATCTCCATTCCATATTCATTCATCTTCTTGTGATAAACCCATTTAGTCTCGATGATATTCTTATCTTTTTGCCAAGAAATAATCTCCCAATTCTGATTCTTCTCAATCTAATCTAGCTCTTCTTCCATAGCCTGAACCCTTTTTCATCTTCATCTGCATCAGTAAAGAATTTAGGGTCTACCTGAGATATAAAATATGTTTACAGAAGTTATTTAAAACTTCTTGTATGAACTGAATCTGACTGATCACCAATGAAATTATGCATGTCAATTTTAGCTCGACTCCTTGGCTTCTTTGCAGATATAGACTTGACTTCCTCTTGTTCATCATCTGTATCTTCTTCTGAATCAGTATCTACCACTTCTGGTCCCCCTGTGTTTATTTCCTCTTTATCACTTTAATTTAGAAATTGTTCACAATGCTTTTGAATATTCTCTTAATTTTCTACAATAGTGACATCATTTATCTCAATTTATTTTCTCAGCCTTTTATTAAATAACTTATATTTTTTATTTTTCATGAGTATCCAACGAATATACCCTCATCTCCACATGACTCAAACATCCTGTGTTTTTCTTTTTTGAGTATAAATAACTTAATTCCAAAGATTTGAAAGTACTTCACTATTTTATTCTTTACATACGACATCTCATACAGAGTCTCTCTTTCTTTCATATATTATCGAGCCCTGTTAGAAACATAAGCCGATTTCAATACCAATTCCTTCCAAAATTTCTCTGCTAGGTCTTTTTCAATAAGATTTGTTCTGGCCATGTTGATGATGATCCAATTTCTCCTTTCAACCACTCCATTCAGTTGGGGAGTTCTCATTGAAGAAACTTGATTCCTTATCCCTTATTTATCGAGATAGTATTTCACATGACAATTTTTAAATTTCGTACCATTATTAGCACAAAACATTAGAATTTTTTATCCAAGCTTCCTTTCAGATTCTATCTGATACTATTTTATGAAACTGAACACATAAAACTTATGGGAAATGATGATACCCATGACATTATTCTATAATAATCAATGAAAATAATGTAATACCTCTTCATGTTAATTGATCTTGGTTATATGGGTTCAAAAACGTCTAGATGCACCAATTCAAGCACTCTTGTTGACTTCTTTTCCATAGCCTTATATTTTTTTCTAATGATTTAACCATTTTAGCATATAGTGAATGTATGAGTATGATTACATGATAGATTAGGGAGGTCTCTAGCTGCATCACATTTCACCAGATCTTCTAAGGATGGTTGTAATAGATGAACAATTCATTTATGTCACAAGTTGTTTTCTTCCTCTCTAGAAACAATCACATATCTTCTTATCTGCTTACAAGGTAGAGATTTAACTTTTTTAATTCTACCTATAGAACCACTCCATCATCCTTTCCTTTGACGATAAATGCTATCTTAGTAAACCTTATTTAATGACTTGAGTCACATAGTTGGCTAACGCTAGGAAAATTGTGACTGAGACCTTATACTTCTAAGACATCAAAATCTATGATCTCTTTACCCCCAAACCTGGACTTCACTAAGCCAATAATCTTCAAGCATTTATCATTTCCAAACTTGAAAACTCCTTCCATGTCATTATTTAGGACTGTGAAAATATCCTTATTACCAGTTATATAAGATGTGCAACCAATGTCCATGATCCACACCCCAGAATGATCTGATGCTTTAAGGGAACTTTTTACCACCATTTCCTTCTCATCATATGTCTTTTTTATCCATGTCTTTGACCTCACACTTGGTTTAGTTTTATAATCTTGATCTTCCTCAAATTTTGATGGCCCAACTTCATCCTGAAGAGATGAAAATTGATTTTTCATTTTCAACTCACCTGTTGTTTTATTTATTTTCTGCTTTAGACTACTTTGATTCTGCCTTGGAACATTCCTATGCATGGTTTAAATACAATATCTAGCCATGTGACCCAATTATCCGCACCAAAAACAATTTCCCTCAAAGGATGTTCTTTAATATTGAGCTCTGTTTGGTAGTCATTGTTGTTCTTGTTCCATTCGGCATCTCTTGGTTATAGAACACACATACTATGAATATCCAATCCTTTCAAAACAATAACACTTGATATATGGTCCATTCCTATGCATCACTTTTGGACCACTGGGTCTCCCTTGGGTTATCTTAATCATTATATTCTCTTTCATACCCAAATCCATCTTTAATCTCAGAAATGGGTGCTTTTGGTTTGACTTAAATTTTCATAGTTTTTTTTTCAGTAAATCCCCACATCGACCTTATAATCTAAACATAATTTATTCTTCCTTTCTGCATAAAAACTATGATCCACTTTTAGATTACTGATTTTTGAGTGATCTACTTTCTTGATGTCATATCTAGAGTCAAGAGTTTTTCTTCATCCTTAACCTTCTTTTGAAAACCAACAACTTCTCCTTCAAGTTCTTAGATACACTTGATTTGATCTTTCACTGTGTTAACAAATCCATCAATATTCATTTTATGTTCTTCAACCTTGGTTTTATAATCACTAACTGATTCTTATTTTTTCTGTATTGATGACTTGAGTTTCTCAATTTCTTCCATCAACTCATACTTCTCTTCTTCATGTTACTGCATATAGTGTTTTGTGTCATGAACTAATTTGTTGGATTTCTTTATTTTGGCTCTCTAGAAATCTATCTCTTCAATAGAATCCTCTAACTTACCATGCATATCAACTCTTCCTTCAAATCCATCTTCTTCATCAATGTAGGTTTCTTCTTTTTTCTGAGTACTACTGACAACTACCACCATAGAATTATCTCCATGATCTTTACAGTTATCTATCAATTCAACATCCTCAAAATCAGACTCATCTTAACTACCAAATTCTTGTGAAAGAATATTCTTATTCTTAAAGAAATTTCTCTTGAAATATTTCTTTCCTTTCACATAGGTTGAAGACTTATTCTTGGAAATTTCATCTTCATGAAAATCATCATCTTCTTAGAAATTTTTGGGGAACCCTACCGCAAGATGACTAACCTTTACACATATAAATAAGTGAAGTGGAAGTTTCCCTTTAAATTTTCCTTTTACTCTTTGAAGATTTTAGGAAAGGAATGACATCACGTCATTAGCCTCTTCTTCTACCTTAGAATCTTTAATAGTGATCTTTTTCTTAGCATTGAATGACACCTCTTTGGATTTCCCCTTTCCCACAACATCATTATCATCATTTAAAATTTAAAATAATACAAGGGTACTATGAAAATTATCTAGTGTAATCTCTTTCAGATCATTATATTCCAATACTGATACCTTTGGAATGAAGCGAGGTGGAAGTTTTATCAGGATGTGTTTCAAAATCTTTATGTCTTTGATCACTTCACTAAGGCCTCACATGTCCTCCCCTAAAACATTTACACTGTCAAATAATTCATCAACATACCCATTTGGGTTTATTATAAGATATTCATACTTATTCCACAACACTCTTAGCTTTTCTTCTATGACCTTTGAATATCCTTCATATATGTTCAAAAAAATTTCAAACATAGCATGTGATGTTTTTCATGACATCACCTTAGTCTAGATAACATTAGATAGGTATCCACCTAATCTATTGATTTTTTAGGAATCATCATCCAATTATCTTCGATCGGATTTCAATAAAGCACTAATATTAATATCGGCTATTATACCATGCATTGTTACTATAAACACATCCATTAACAGAGATCGAAAGTAGTTTTTCATTCGATTCTTCCATAGAATTAATTTGTTCCTGTTGAAGATCAGAATCCCCTTATGATTGGTGACCTCCATTTGAGAGAGAAGCACAGATATCAACCTTTCACTTTAATACCAATTTTTAGTTCCACTAGGATAGATACCATGAGAGGGGGTGAATTAGGGTATAAAAAGTTAAAACAAATTCCCCTTTTGATCTTGTTTTTTTTAGAAAAAACTCTCTTCTCTCTCTTCTTCATGTTACAGACTATGATTGAATCTTAAAGAATGCACATGAAATAGTAATTTTATTTAGTTCACCATCACTATAATACTTCCAAGGAGAATACTCTGACAATGTGTTGATGTGCCAAATCCACTATAAGTGCACTGTTGTTTACAAGTTTGAAGATGACTTACTATCCCTCCTGGTTTACAACCATTCAACATTTGTGTACTCACTGCTCTCTCAACTAATAAGAGCTCACTGCTTCTTCAAAAGATCCACCTATAGTTTATAGACCTATAGGTCTCTTCATTATCACTAATGAATACATCCTCAGTTATAGATAGATGCCCTGTAGAAGTTAAAATTTCATCCACTGATGAATACCCCTTTACCACTGATCACTGGGCAACAATATTTGGAAATACTTTCCCAAATCTCCTTACTTTGAGAAGCTACCAATTTCACAAAGCTCAAACAAGCCTTCGCAAAGACCCCTATTCTTCACAAAGAACACACCTTAGAAGATCTTAGGCTATCAGAAGTTTCAAGCTATCACAAAGTGAATTTGTTATTGAATATCACTAAACCAACATGAAACACACCACTTTCACTGAGTTAGATTATCTGCGGCGAAGCTCATACCTTTCATAAATAACACTACCTCCGTGAACCTCCTTTCTAATTCAAGAGTTACAAAATTTTCTTGAAAACTATCTTCTCTTATCAAGGGGGTTGATCCCTATTTATAGGTAATTCCATTAACTTGATATGCTTCCTCACAAAGTCAGCACCACATCAACACACATCTCAATGCTCTGAAATTCCTAAAAAAATCTTCTCTATATCGCAATGCACTACAAAATTTTTTGGATCGAAGAGATCATTGTAATCGAATAAAATTCCTTCAATTCCTTTGTGTCACCGACACAATTCTACCATTATAAAGATCTTCACCTCTATTATTTTTTAAGCTCATTGTAATCGCAGAGATCACCATCATCATTCATCATGTCTCTGAGAAATTCAATTCATGAATCGCATCTTCACAAAGATTGTCAACAAAAACAACCAACCCTCCAGATCTTTCATTATTTTTCATGGTTATTTGTCAACAAAGATTGTCAACAAAATATTTGGAACTCGAAAATTCACCCTGAGAACCTGTTTTGTCAACAAACATAAACAAACCAAAAATGCTGCAATATTTCCATGCGGGATTTTCCTGAACAATATTGATGGCCTAATACATAGGTATGTGATCACACACTCTGATCCATGATTAATGATTGAGTAGTTCAAGGATCATATAGACAGAAACTAACTTATCATGGCAATTTGGAACATCTTTCTTGGTTTTAATTTGGTTATTATATGTCAGGGATTATATAAATATTTTATTTATAACCTCCTGTTTGTTATAACTATTCATTGAATCATTCTTTTTTTTCTATCTACTTAATTTCAAAGCATGTATTGACTAATTATTTTGTAAATGATTTCTTATGCATTATCATTATTTAAATTTAAGAATAAAACAGTTTATTATTTTGGAACTACTTATAGAACACTTGGTGAGATCCTACAAGGATATTTTTTCTCACACAATAGTTTTTCCTTTATTTATTTATAAATTCTTTTTATTATACATCCCAAAAAATGGAAGGAAACACTTGATGGTGGTAGATGTGCTTCATCATGGGATGTGGGGTGATGGTGTTGACTAGTGGATGTGTGATCCTCTCTTTGCATATATATTTTTGAGTTTAGTCTTGATGGATATTGTTTCACCTTTTGGATGATATTTGAATTTTGGATGTTTATCCATTTTCTTATGGTACATTTTTTATGTCTCTTGATCCAACACTTTATCACATGGACAAATCAAGTTAGTTATGGGACCCCAAGTGTGCCTCCTCATATGAAAGAGACTTCCAACTAGTAGTAGGGGTATAATAATCTAGTGGGGAGACTATAAACCATATTTTAGAGTTGAAATATAGTTAAAATAAACAATATAAATAAATATCAAGGTAACAAAAATATTAGAAACAATATATCATCCAAATTTAAAGTAAAAGGTGGAAACAATAAATCAATAATAATGAAATAATAATGTAATTATAGGATGAAATGTATCTAAAAAAATCTAGAAACAATGAAAATGAAAGAACCAGCTGAAATAAATAGACTAAAAAGACCATGATCCCAAACCTCATGTTATTCCCATCTCCAAACTCTAACTGATGAATCAAGAAACAATCAGTAACAAGGTTGCTTTTACTTATCCGAACTTGTATATGTGTAATATTATTTGGTACCAAATTATAACTAGAATATGGTGTGAGTAAAACTTAGTAGTATGAAATATCCATGTTTAAATAAAACCACTATGATAACAAGTGCATGAAATAAATAAATAATTGGTGTATTAATTAGTCAACTTAATATAATACAAAAATAAACCTGGTTCAACCCCATGCTGAAATGTCTCTAAGAATGTAGCAAAACCACACCAACTATAACCATAAACCATGGAATAATAACATAACCACGAAACTCCATGTGTATAATCATTTTACCCCCTAAGAAAATCCCTATATATAATAATTTCAACATCGATTAGGCCAGACCTACTATATAATAATTTCAACATCACTGGGTATTTCCCTATATGTAATCATTTGAACATTTTCGAGAATAAACATATATATATAAATATGTTTTATCATCATAGGGCATATCCCTATATAAAATAATTTCAACATCACCAGAAATAACCTATATATAATCATTTCAGCATCCAAATAGGCCTATCCTTATATATAAGAATGAAAACAAGAAAAAAATAAGTCATAAAAATAGGGTTACAAAAATATCACAACATATCATAAATCACAATGGTTAATACTTAAAATTACCATTTATCTTTCAATTTTAATTTTCATTTATTAGAATATCACCATTAATTTTTAATAATAAAAAAGACATTAAAAAATGATTCTATGTTAATAAATCACCTAAAACATCATTTCATTCTAACCAAACAATAATACATTAACTGATTACTTATTATTCAGGGGTTCGCTCACCCATAAGTAACCATAAGCCAGGTCACATAAAAATTGAATCCAAAGGTGTACAAGGAGTAATCTTATCCAGAAGTTATCATCATTCACAATTCAATTAATTAAGGTGATCATTATGTTAGTGAAAATCACAATATTTCATATAAATAGAAATTAAATATACCATAGGGATACGTTGGAGAAAACCTACCTTAATTTGGTGAGTCACGCAATGACTCTAATAGGTAATTCCAAAAATAATGAAGGCACTCAAAAATTAAAGAAGAACCATAAATCAAAAAAATATCTTGATCATCACCCAAAAAAACCATGGTAAAAAAATTCATCATACCCAATGAGAAAAATGGAAGATAAAGGGAAACCTATTAAAATAAAATCATCAGAGACTGATTTTTAAATATGGATGTTTGAAAGGGATGGAAGGATCTAAAATTTCCTAGAATGCCTTAGGTTTCAAGATAAGAGATGGTTGCACCAAAAGGAATGAAAAACATAAGCACTACATGCCCATAAAACCATTTAACATGAGAAATACATGGTGTGTAACCCCATTTCAAGTCATGTATTTCTGATTTAAGTGTTATGATGAAAAAAACCATTACCTTGGATTTATTTAATCCATCTCAAACATTGCACATCATGTGATGTGGATTCATGGAGTGTAACATGTTCATGCAATGAACCAGTTTATGACCTATACTCATTTCCTGAAAACTTTTCATCTATAGTTATACATCATGTAATACATTTACATGACATTTAAATGACCAGTATAAATTTTTAAGACCAACTTCTTCAAATGTTTCTGAACAACCTCCAAAGCCTTCCAAACTCATGAACAACTCATGTTGTCCTATTTAACACATTTATACCAGAAATACATTAATTCAAAATTAAATATATCTATGAAATTTATGTCATTTGCCCTAAAAAAATATATTAATCACTGAACAGACTCATCCACCAAGGTTTAAAGATAAAGAAAACCCAAAATAATATGTTTAATGAAAAACTCAAAGTAGGATGTACCTAGAATAATATGATATCTTATAACCTCAAAACCATATAACATATCATCATTGAGATACTCCAACCATCACTATGGGGTCCCAAAAAATAGGTCTGGTCATTAGGAATGCATATTAGACTCTTTATCATAGGTCCCCTCTTGAACAAACCCAAGATGCTGCTACACTAGAACTAGAGGTGTGGTCCTACCCTGATGACACTTCTCACTTCAGTCCAAAATTCATATAGGATTCTCCTTAAATTAAGAATCTAGGAAAATATAAATGTCCTCAAAATATATCACATTAGGAGAGTTAAGATGATATATTTGAAGCTGTGACATGTGAAACATTTTATATATGGAGCTATAGTGTTATGAAATGACTAATCGGTGTGCCCCTAAATCTTCCATTTCTACTATCACAATGGCTTGAACAACCTGGGTGCTATCATTCCCTATTTCCTAATATAACATTACCCTAACCTAGAATACACCTGAAGAAAAAAATGAGGACCAACCATGAACTCCAAAGGTCACCTTTGATGGTCAACCTAATATTTATTCCTACTATACATAGTAAAAAATTTCCAACTAATCAATTGAACATGCTAAGATATTTTTTTCATGAGACTAGATGTTACAAGCACTAACCCACCTACCTCTAACTGAAAAAGTGGTGAAAGATATGGAAAACCGTAAAAGGCCTCAAAGGTCCCATTTGGATCAATTCTTGGAATATTTTATTTTATGATAAGTCGATGAGTTACATATACTCCCTTAACCCATAGAAATTAAAAATATAGGTTTGTTATATCTCCTCCAGAATTGGAATAGTCTGGTCAAAATTAACATTAGTCCGATGATGATAAGTTCTTATCAAAAGATCCATTTATTTTAAATCCTTTTGAAGACCCTTCCAAAACCATGACATAAAAATTGGATATTTATCACAAAATATACTCTTCAAAACACCATGAAACCAAACTATATTGAACATATAAAGGATACCTAGATCATTAATGGACAAGGTATCATGGATATGAAATATGTGTTCTATATTTTTAATTCAATCTACAATTACCCATACTGCATCGTTCTTAAGAGGTGTCTAGGATAACACAATAAAAAAGTCCATAGATACGTCATCCCACTTTCACTATAGAATGGGAAAAGAATACAAGATCCAACTTGACCTTTAATGATCGGATTCCACCTTCTGATAGGTGAAACATATCATGACAAATACCACTACACACTTCATCATTCCTAACCACCAGTAATGTATACAGATGTCATGATGCATCTTTTTAAACAAGTATTTACCTCCCATCTAGAATCATAAATTCACTCATCACATCCTTGGGTAACCCCATAGAAAAACATACTCAGCCATAGAAAATTAGTAATTTTAAACCACCAAGAGACTGTCCCACTAGTGGATCACCACTATATAATCATCTCTATAAATTGAGTCCTATGGATTTGATAACTTCTATATATGGATCTAATAAATAAGTACAGGTATAAAAGATGTCCAAGTCAGAGCAACATGTCACCGGGACACCTGAACATCAAGATTAATATATGTAAAGAGTGTCATCAATGACCACTCATAGAAAGACTCCCACAGTGCCTCTATTTGTGTCTTAAAAATCATGGAATTTACATTGATGTTTCCCATTCCTGGTGTATAATCCAACTTAAAGGTGAAATAATGAAGATTCTTGACCCACCTCTTCTTCCAAAGGATGGAGTAAAATAGAGAAAATATTTACCTGAGGCTTTTTTAACCAGTGTATACCACAAATATCTCACCAAAAGGATTCTTTCTCCATCATCTCGGAGAATATTCCACAGTTTCTTTATCTAGATAATGAGTAGGATAATTATTTTCATGTGATATCCGCTTTTTGGATATGTCAAAAACCACTCGATCCTCCTATATCATAACTACTCTAAGTACAACTCCTAATGAATCACAGTACACAATATATGCCTTTCCCAACACTAGTAAAGTGGGGATAAGTGCTGAGGTTAGAATGCTATTATTCTCTGAAAAATACCTCTTACAAACATCTGAAAAAACATACATAACCCCTATCTTAGTCAACCTACACATCTACCCTTCCAGATGGGAGTCATCCTAGAAAAAACACTTATAATAAATTTATAAACCCAGAAAAATCAGAATCTCAAAGTCATTATTGGGTTGATCCCAAGATACCATGGATGTAACCTTTACTGGGACCACTGACACTCTAATCCATGAAATAATGAGATCCCAAAAAGTGCACCCTATCAAAATAAAAACTAAATTTGGTTTTCTTGGCATAAATTTGAGACTCTCTAAATGTTCTCAAGATTATTTCAAGATGTTTAGAATGATCATATACTAACTGGGTGTAAAATAACATTTCTTCCTCAAAAACCACCACAAACTAAACCAGAAAAGGATGAATGAATCGATTTATCAATTCCATGAATACCACCAAGGAATTAAACAGACCAAATGACCTAACTATGAAATCATAAAAGCCACAATGGATCCTAAAAGCAGTCTAAGGTATGTACGATGGTCACAACCTCAACTTGTGATAACATGATCTCAAATAAATCTTATAGAAAATCTTAGAACCTCTAAATTGAATGAAGATACTTTCGTTGCACAGAAGGGGATAATGATTCTTAACTGTCACCTGGTTCTATCTATGATAATCCACACATAAGCACAAAGTTCAATAATAATTATAGGAAAAAAGAACTAGGGAACCCCATGAATATGTACTATTCTATATTAAACCCTTATCTTTTAAGTCTTCTTACTGAGATTTCAAATCCTGAATCTCTTCCTGTGCCGTCCTGCAGGGCAAGGTAGAAATTGAATCTATTCTTGAAACTAACTTGTTCATGAAAAAGATATCCCACTTTTGTGGTAAGCCATAGAACTCATAAAGAAAGTCATGAAAAAATATTGAATAACTAGAGGAATACTATCTTACTACATTACTCCATCATTGAGAAAAAGGATTACTATCTGATATGTGATACAATCAAATCTTTATTGAATTGATCATGCACGACCAGACAGAGGAGTCCACTCACCCAAGTGAGTATAACTACATTATTATAGAGATATAAAGGTAACTATTCTCCGATAATATTCTATATGATCATGGTACACCAAGAATCAATTTAAATCCTGTTATTTCGAAAAAAAATCCTAAGTAAATGATAATCAACCATTTTAAGAGAACACACCATGAAACATTTGATACCCTCTGAATGCACTTCCAATGGTGTGAAAATGGTCAGAATACCAACCAATATTTCTACAACAAAGATGAAAAAATTTTAAAAAATAATATATTTAAAGGAATGTGATGCTTCTGTATCAAAAATTTCAATCTAATATAGATGATACATGAATCATACCTCGAACGGTATAAGGCCCTGCATCCAAACGGGGATGGAGTAAAAAGTATGACGTGCATCTGGATCACCCCACTACCATAGGAACCGGTATGATTCCCCTATACTATTCTCTTTAAGTGGTACTACTTCTCTTTCATCGAGATACCATGTACCATACCCCAACCTGAACATCCTGTGGAACTCTAGATACCAGTATGTTGAGGAGTGGAAAAATCCTTCCAAGACTATGATACCTATTGTAATCACCTTACATTTCTCTTCCATAATATGTTCTGACAAAAGTTCTGAAGATTACTCAATATGCTGAAAGCTTGAAACTATAATGTATGGTATAGACACTGAGGCCTCTTGTAGACGAACTTTCCATACTAATATAATTGCAATGATACAACGTCTTGATATCGATTACCACATCTTTTATTGATCTTCCCATTATTTCCTTGGATAAAATTATCATAGTGATTCTCTTTTCCACTATAAGAATATCTCTTAGTTCGCTCTTCTAAAACAGCCTAACTGCTTCTTGGGGTATCTCTCAAATTTCCATCTGTGATGAGTTTTTAATTCATCACACGTGAAATTATACTCAAATGATAGGTGTTAAAATATGGACTAATCTCATATAGAATCCAATAATAATAATGATTCATCCTAGAGATCTCATTCGCTACTAAATATGGTGCAAAGAGATGAAGGTTGGTGAACCGTCTGGTGTAGTCCATCGTTGATATTCCATAAAATTTCATATATATGAAATCATGATCCATCTAATACATCAACATATCTAGTTGAAAGTGGACCAAGAACTTCACCTTGAATTTATTTCAAGATAAATCCTCCTGATGCCCAATTTTCTCTAGAATATCCCACCAATGATTGGAAGGTCCAAAAACCATGTATATAGTAAGATTCACCCTCCTATATATGGGAGTATCATGATACTTCAAGATCATCTAGAGTGACTTGATACAGAACTCGACTGTCTTGGGGCCTCCATCCCTAGGGAATGTAGGAAGATGCTACAACTAAAACTCTCTCTTCCACTCATACATTAAAGATGCCGCATGAAAAGTCTCCATTTTCATGGATCAGATAAGCTTCAAGAAGTTGTTGTGAAGATGAATATCCAACCAATCATCAGAACCTATAGGAAGATCCGACTAAGCTATATTAGAAGATTTTTGATTTCCACTCCCATAACACTCAAATCGAATATGAAGGGGATTCATTTTCTTTACAAGATAAACACAATCCTTAGAACACTTCCAATAACAACAAGGTCAACCTCAAAAGGTGACAGTAATAGAGTGCCACTGACTCCTGGTATCTATAAACATATCATACAAGTGTTTGTTCATGACATAATAGTTCATTTCATTTAATTTATAATATATAATTGATATATCACTTCAAAGTTTATATAGAAAAGTATATATCACATTCAATAAAAATGTCACTGACATTAAAAACACATGTCAATGTATATCCATATCTATCTATCATGATACATGCATCCTCATCTCACACCATACTAGTCCATGAGTATAAATCTAATAAAATAATTAAATCACACAACATGTGAATCACCCTAGGTGAAATAACATTATTTCTAACAAGAAAACATCATGAACATCATTCCCATCCCTGGGTACTTGTATTTTCCCCATAGATGGGTTAACTTATCTCATGAACAAGATCATTTCCAAGACTCAAAACATACTAATCTCTTTTCTACCATTCCTAAATAGTAAATAAATTTAAAAGAAAAACATGAACCTCTGATAACACATTGTAACATCCCCCGATCTGGCACCCTCTTACATAGAAAAATATGGTTAGTTGTAGGACCTCAAGAGCACATTGACTTATGTCAGACGCTACTAACTAGCATAAAATGTGCAATAATATAGTGGGGATTCTATACCCCATTATTTTATAGTTTAACACATCAGAAATAAAAATATAAATAAATATCATAATAATAAAAAATGATGGAAATAATATTTCATATAAATAGGAAGTAAATGGAGAAACATTAAATCAATTATAAATAAACAATGTAATTATAAGATTAAATGTATCTAAATGTAAATAGAAAAACAATACAAATGATAGAATCAACATACAAAAAATAAACTCAAAATAACACGGTGCCAAACTTAATGTCAGTCTTGTTTCAAAACATCACCTCATTCAGTAAGAAACAATCAGTAACATGGTACCCTGACCTTTTCTAAACCTCAATCCATGTAATTTTCATGGGTACCAAATGGAAGACCAAATAGGGGTTGATTAAAACTCAGTAGGTTGAAAACACCATGTCTAAACAAATACAACATGATAATAAGTGAATTAAATAAAGTGATAAAAGGTGTATTAAGTAATCAAATTAATTTATTATAACAAACAATCTTCTTCAAGACCATGAAATAATGTCTCTGAGCATATTTCACTACCATTCCAACCATAAACATAAACCATTGAATAATCAAATAACCCGGTGAATCCCTCTATATAATAATTTTATCCTTTAGTAAATTAATTATATAAAATAATTTTAACATTGATTGAAATAGGCCCATAATATAAGCATTTTATCATCACTAGTCTTATCCCTTTATATAATAATTTCAACATCACTGTGAATAAACCTATATATAATAATTTCAACATCACTTGGCATAGCCATAAATATAATAATTTCATCATCACCAGGAATATCCCTATATATAAGCATTTCAACATCAAAATTGTCCAAGCCCATTATATATGCATTTCAAAATGAACACAACAAGTCATAAAAAAAGGTTATAACATTATCACAACATATCATAAATCCCAATGGTTAATTCTCCTAATTTAAATTTATATTTAAATTTCTCTTTTCATTTATCAAAGTAACACCAATCATTTTTAATAAACAATAATCCATTACAAATGTGATTCTATGTCAAGAAATCACCTCAAACTTCATGTCATTCAAACCAGACTAAATAAAATTAACCAATTTCTTATTATTAAAAGATTAAATCATTCTTTGATAGCCACATTATAGGTTTTATAAACAATAAATTGAATGTGATCCAAGGAATAACCCAATCCCTGATTTATTGAAATTAATCATTCAATTAATTAAGCTGCATGTTATATGGACGCAAATCCTAATATTGCAAATACATTGCAATTAAATATACTGTAGTCTTTGGTTTTTGATCACCTACCTTAATCCAGGGATTAATGAAATGCCTTCAGTAGGTAACACCAACAAGAACTGAGGTGAAAAATAACATAAGAAGGACCCTTGATCAAAAAATACCCAGATCAACACCCAAAACAAAGTACGGTAAAAATATTTCATCCCCCCAATGAGGAACAAAAGAAGTGAATGTGAAACCTAAGAAAAAACTCACTGGAGATTGATTGCTTTAATTGGGTGTACCAAAGGGATGGATAGATCAAAAATAACATGGAACACCATAAGGTTTGAGTGAGATTAGGAATACACCTAATGAAATAGAAAACATAAGTGTGGCGATCTCTTAAAACCACTGATGGTGAGAAATACATGGAAGGTCACCCCATTTCACATCTGGTATTTATTATTTAAAAGTTACTCTAAAAATTTAATTGTCTCAGATTAATTTAACCATGCCCAAACATTACACATCATGTAATGTGGATTCAAGGTGTGTAACTAGTTCACACCACGAACCTGTTCATGACCTGAACTCATTTCATGAAATCTTACCTGTAGTAGTTACACATCATGTAATACATTTGCATGGTATTTTAATGACCTAGAGAAAATTTTATTCCTATATTATGAAAAATAACCCGAACCACCTCCAAAGATTTCCAAACTCATAAAAAACTCTCATAATACCATTTAACATGGTAATATGAGGACTCCATTAATTCAAAAAAAATCCAAAAAAATTAGGTAATTTACCCCCAAAAAATCTCTTCATATTTTAAAAACACTTAACCACAAAGGTTTAAAGGAAATAAAATCCCAAGTGAATAGGTTTAATGAAAAAAAATAAAAGGTGTACTTACTATAAAAAAGATAATATCTTACAAATTTTCCCTTTGAGGAGTGTTTGGCCTACCAAATGATTATTTATTTATTCTAATTTTTTTATATTGATGGATTTTTCATTTGTCAAAATTAATCCCATTTGATTTTGAAATGAATGAAGGAACTAGTCTTCAACCTATGGGGATTGGAAATACCCTTTGAGCTATGTTAGGATATGCTTAGTTATAAGTGTTATTGGGTATTTGGGTTGATTCATGACATAAAAATGAAAATCCATAAGAAAAACTATTTGTAAAACGTTTTATAATGAGAATCATATGGATAGAAATCGGCCGAACAAAATGATTTTCTAGTAATAAGCCATAAGAAACGGGCCCCTAGACTTATATTATTGGACGTAAGTGATCAGATAGTCATACTCATTATTTTCAGGTGAATATGGATGTAGTCCAATGATATTAAATAAGATAAATTTGGGGGAACAAAATAGCATAGGAATTTGATGATCTAGAAGCAGTATAAAGTTTCCATACATAGGGTAATGAATTGAGTCTTTCAGATATAGTATTTTATATAGAAGGTTTGTACAAAGTTTGAGTAGGAGTAAAAAGTTGAATGCGTTTTACTAGATGGATAGAAGTAGTGGGAAAATAATAATTCAGTAAAATAATTATTTATAAGTTGTAGTAAAGTATTCAACCATCTTCACCAACTCAGTTTTATTAGTTATTTTCATATTAAGAACACCGGTTGGAGGTTAGTATGAAGATGCAATGGGCAGAGATATGTTGAACATAATGGATGGAGGTTTCCGAACAAATTAACTCTAGAAAATGTTCCATCAGAAAGATAAATATTAGTATATACCATTATAAAAATATTTCTTAGTGAATGGAAAATATATAAACACACCATACATTATAGTTCTAAGGAGATTTAAACAAAATTTGTAAATTCCTTATCCTTGATGATGTTAAGAAGAGCTGTTAGAATTTTTTTATCTTTTTTAGATAATGAAAATTTATCACAAATATTAACAATTTTTTTAAGAAAATTCAATGAAGTTTTCAGATGATGGAGAATTCAAAAAAGATTCATGAATATTAAAATAGCTTTGATAAGCATACAAAGAAATAAAACTGAGAGGGAAATTTAAAATTCAAGTTTTTGATAATTAGGAAAATATATTTGAGTTCCCTCCTATTTTCATAAAAGTGAAAAAAAGCATTCATGTATAGTACGGAAAGAGTAATATTCACATGTACAAATAAGTAAGTGCTTAATAATTAATTTCCTGAATATATAACCAAGTTTTTAATAGGGTTTAAGAAGAGTGGTATCATAGCAAGCATTATCAGACAAAGAAGTAATAGGCCAAGAATATTAGATGGAGGGGCTTCAATCACAGTTCCAATGGAAATAGGTGCACCATGCCATTCTTTATCGGACAAGGAAGTATAAGTTGAATTCATAGGATAAATTTTCTAAGCAAATATATACCAGACTGAAGTTTAATGATAAGAATTAGATGGATATAAAATGGATGGGGACCTAATAGATTTAGGGATTATATAAAAAGTTTAAATGGAAGAACATATTCTAAGTATGTTTTTTTAGATCATTTATATAATAGTTCTGATTGATAATATAAAAATATTACAAAGATATATAGTATGTTTCAGGGAAAAATAACCCTGAAGAGAGTTGTTGAATATCTTGAATGTTTTACACATGTGAAGGTGATACAATTTTATTATGGAAGAAGAGAAAATATTTCTATAGTGGACCAGAGATGAATATGGAAGGAGCTTGTAGCTGAGGGGTTTAATCATTTGTTGGTAATGATTGATGTATTAGGGTTATAACCAATTTTGACATTAATGGATATATTTAGGATTTTGGGGGGTATAAAAAACTATATAAGAAGAGATGATTACAGGGGTTGGGTAGAACCTCAATTGGATGTAGGATGAATACTGAGTGTATAACTAATTTATGCCTATGCCTATTTAATCCTCAAAAAAGATAGTAAATGAATCCATGTTTGGGGTATAAAAACCTAGAAAGGAGTAGGTATTTGTTATGAACGTTGTAAATATTAAGTGATTATATCTCTTTATATTTGATTCACATGAATGGTAAGATTGATATTAATATTTGAGTAGATTTTAACTCGAAAAAGTTTTCATATGTTAAGAAAAGTGTCTTTAAAATGTTAGGAATCTTTTATTATAAAAGAAAATGTAATCATTTATTTACCGCTCCCCCTCTCAATGGTCTTATAATTGATTAAAGGGAACAAAATTTTGATATTAAAAAAGTAAATTTACAAATATAGAGTTTTAGATAGAGAAATATGTTTATTTTGGAGAACGAGTATAGAAATAACATAATAAGATTGATATAATTATTCATGGGATATAAGAATCCAAAAAGTATTTCATGGAAAGTATTTTTTTTAAATATAATATGAGGAAAAATTTAATAAGAATACTAGAGTTGATTTATATAGAAAATTTTCAAAATATAGAAGAATAATAGAGAGAGGTAGATTTATCTGAAAGGTGAATCTATAATATTCGATGTTTGGGTGTCTTGAATGTATAGAAGTATGTCAAAAAGAAGCATAATGTTCTAGAAGATGCGTCCAAAACTAGAAACAACAGATTGAGGGAGAATTATATATATGTAGTTAGTGATGGTTATACTTTTAGATAATGTGATAGTTGGGTGTATTAGAATATTTAAAGTGATAATGACTATTCCTGTTAAAATTGAAGGATGATAACCGATTAAAAATGTATTGAGAAAAATGATGTCAAAACTTGAAATATAAAAAAAGTGTAAGTAACATGATGCGAATAATTGAGAAGTGAAGAAGAAATTTTTTCTATATACTGATGTGTAAGAACTACCCCTAGAGATTAATGTTCTATGTTATAATTAGTTCAAAAGATCCAGTAGCTACGTATGAATAAAAAGAAGTGATTTTAGGTTGTGTAATATTCAATTAAAACGTTTATAATATATTATGGATTAAACCAATGTCACATAAGAAAAAATAGTGATGTTTCTAGTAATGTTTTATTAATTATGAAAATTTTATAGTTATTATTCATGAAAATTAATATCATGATTATTAATTCAATATTAAAGAAAATTTTTGAGGAAGGGATGAAGAAGAAAGATCAAGAATTGTATGGTAGATTTTCTGGATTGTGAAATAGTAAAATTAAAATGTTTGAGAAATTCCTAGATACTACATTTCAACATTTTTCAATAGTTTTGAAATAAAATATTGGTCATAAAAGGAGAAACAATGAGTCAATATAGTGATATTTTTGATGATATAGTAAGAAGCAGATTAGTATCTTTTAAGAAATCATAGATTCAAAGAGTAATAATGTGAGATTATGAGAAAAAGTGATAAATATCAATGATTTTAAAAAATTAATATAACTTTTAGAAATTTTGGTTCTTGACGAAGTGATAAAGAAGAATGATATTCAAAAACCCATATAAAATCTAGATATTGAGGTTCTGGAAGAAATGTGTGGGGCCAATGATCATCTGTAACATATATAATTGTTAAATATTGAGGTTATTGAATACGTGAGAAAGACTATTGATCTAGTACAACCCATATAACTTTGGTAGGATTAAGTTCTTGTTTAATTGAGAATGTATTCATTCCAAATGTTTTGATGTCCTAGATGAAGACCTATCATTTAGTGAAGAAGACACAGAAAGATAATTTAACTTTCTCTTTCAATTTTGGATACCTTATAAACTTGAGGGATATAATATAATCATAGTTAAGAGACTAATATCATGAGATATTTAAGGGTTAATGATGCTACCATCCAACATTGTGTAATCAAATTATTATATTAGATATAAAATACGTGACACAGACTTTTCCCGAACATACGAAGAACATAGTCCCCCATATTTGGGGTGAACTTTGTAAAAAAACATTGTGTCTTATATAACATTATGTTTTAATTGATTTTGGATAAGGTTGAGGATTAAATATTGAGATGATTCGGACTATAAAGAGACATAGAGTATAATGTTATAAAGGAAATTGTAAAAAGAGTAACACTGATTCAAAATCCCATCTCCATGTTACATCATATTCTTGTGAAATTCCTATGGCTCCATATTAAAACATATTTCCTTTAAAAGATCCCGATTTGTCTAAATCTCTTATAGATAATCTTAATTTATTGAAAATTAGAGGCAAACCAAATTAGAGGAAAACCAACTTTGATGAAAAGATTTATCATATATAGAAGAATAAGATGATTATATGTCTTCATTCACTTAAAGTAGTGGTTATTGATGTAACCACTATTAGGTTTACTCCAACTCAGAGAATTCTCCCATAGAAGATGATGAGTAGGGGAATTGATAAGACAATGAAAAATAATGTAATGCAATTATAATTTCCTTATCTAATAAAGTGTATATGAAGTTGATGAGACTCAAAAGTACTAATGAGATTTGGGAAAAATAAGAAACTATCTTTGAAGGGAATGTCAAGGTTAATGATTCTAAGATATAGATATATAAGGAAACGTTTAAATATTTAAGTATGGATGATGAAGAAAATATTGATTAATTCTTCATAAGAGTTAATGATATTGTTCCCAACATTAGAGGTTCTACGGATACTTTAGAATATTAAAATATTTTCAATTATTATTTTGAGATACTTACCTAACAATTTTGTTGCTTACTTTACTACTTTGGGTGATATATAGGAATTATATTTTTATGAAATATAAAATATTTTTGATTATTATAAAATTAAAAAACCACACATTTTACGATGAAGTTCAAGGATGAAAAGTGTATGAAATTAAAGGCCGTCAGAAAGTATAAAATCAATGATGATGAAGATGATTACTCTAGTTAATCTAAATATGATTAAAAAAAGGATGAATAATATAAGAGATTATGAAAGAAGGTTGAATGTTTATGCCACTGAGGAGCAAGAAGTGTGGATAGACAAACAAGACTGAATCATATCCCAGGGCTTCAACCAATGAAAAATCACCTTGGAGGAATTCATTCAGATAATGGACATAATGGTTTCTCACCTTGAAGAACTTATCAGAGTGGATCCAGCCACTCAGGTTAGTACTCTACACTGGGAATTACATAGAGTGTCTGACTCAAATAACCTTAGTCTTGTGTTTAACCATTTTGTGAGCTCTTTAAGTACGTAGTGGTTTTGGTTTTGTGAACCATGGTTTCCCACTTGTCCTTAAAGTGGCTTTATAATAAAAATTTATATTGGAAGGAAGGATGAAGTGATGAACATGGTCTAGAGACATACATTGAAAACGTATTGATAGTTTATCCTTAGGCCTATATTGTTATAAATAATAAACTCAAAAAGGAAAATAATCTATTAAATAAATAGAATGAAATATAAAATTAAATATAAAAAAAGTTACTTAGATGATTATTATATTGAATAAATCATGTTTTTAATGTTATCAATTTTAGAATAGGATAAAGTGTTAAAATACATTGATAAAAAATATAATGTAGAAGAAAATGGAGATAAATATAAAAAAAATAAATGCATATTGATGGAAAAATTAACTTAATAAATATGATATATGACTAAAAATAATATTTTGGAAATAAAGGTTACATTACTTGAAGCTAATGAGAAGACTTTCCCAAATATTTAATTAAAATATTCTCATATGATACTCAAAGGTGTTAAATATATTTTTACTAATATTGCATGATCTAAAACTAAATATGGGAATGTTTGGGAAGATAAGAGCCCTAAAAAATAGATTTATACATCATACAAAGATGGGGGTATATTAAGTAGGTATACCTCCCCATGAAAAATGAAAAATAAAGAACAAAATAAGACTGGGAAAATTGATTTTTTAGATATAACACATATCAATTTAGACAATAAATATTCAATTGTTATTGTTAGCATTATGGAATATTTGGGTATAAATAATTTTTTTATTGCACTACATGTCATTTTTCATGGATTCAATAAAATCATTAATTACTAGGGTAGTTCTGAGAAATGGAAAGATGAGAGAAGAAATCCACAAACCATTTACATACTATATATGTTTGTTTTATCGAAGAAATATATATAATATGTGAGAAAAATGTAATTATGATGAAGAATGTATGAAAAATATTTTAGGATATCATCCTTATGCTAAAGGAGGTAATAAATTTCAGTAAAAGTGGAAGGAAGAACAATCACTAGTTATCGAAGTGGATCTAAAATATAGTAGGAAGAGAATAATGTGGATTATCGATAATGCATGATCCTCTCACATGATATGTGAAAAAAATATCTTGAAAAAATTAAAATTAATTTATGGTTATTTAGTTATGTCTTAAAATGAAAAATCATTGAAAATTCATGGAGTTAGTCAACTTATATTAATGCATAAGAACTATAATCCAAAGAAATTTTACATACGGAAGATCTTAAACACAAATTTTTGAGTGTAATCAAACTTTTTGATAATGTGAATGGAGTTATTTTTATAAGAAAATATTTTATCATGATGTTTGTAAAATATCGAGGAATTATCACTAAGGGAGAAATAAAAAGAGGAAACCCATTCTAAACCATTGATTGTAGTAAATCTTATTATCTAAGTGAGAAATATTAAAATAAGCTTCATTATAGAATAATTTTCCATCTTGTTAAAATTAATTTGAGAAAATATGATAGGAATTTGTGGTGATATACATGAACCAATTAAATATATAATTATATATTCATTGTGAAGCATGTAAAAGGTGAAGATAGTACATGGAAGTCACAAAAAAGTGGAAATCCAATTCACTTGGACAGTTTAACTAATACACTCAAAATAACATGGTTGAATGAGACATAAATATATTATAAGTGATATTTATTTTATTAAATTCATTAACTATTTAACCACTATGAATAATGTGGTGTTCATTAAACAAAATTATAGAGTATTGGATATGTTCAAAATTTCACAAGTCAAGTTAAGAATGAGTTGGGAATCTATATCAAAAATTTGATAATTGATAATGGAAGGGAGTTAACTAGAAATATTTTTTAATACAATAATGCTAAAAATGGGATTAAAAATCAATATGAAACTTTTTATAAGCCCAAATAGAATATATCTATAGAAAGAAATAATAGAATATTGAATGAAATGGGAAAAACATTCTTATTGAATTAAAACAATGGAAATTATTTTGAAGAGTGGATGTAAGTGTAGCTGGTCTTATTAAAAACAAATTATTATTCATACCTGAATAAAAATTAATTATTAAGAAATATGGTACAATAAAATACACATTGTGAGTTATTTCAATGTTTTTAAGTTCATGCTTTACAAAGACAATGAATTCAAATCTAGGAAAGTTCGACGAAAAATCAGTGATATAATTTTCATACGGTATCTATCAAATGTAAGGGGTTACATATACTAGAATAACATAAAAAAAAGTTGGTATGTTTATATGAAATTAAGAACATTGAAAATAACATTATACACATTATGTATATTTTTAAGAATTAGAGGAATATAACATGAATTTGTTTTTGAAATGTTATTAAAATGAAGTTGATTATAAACCAAATAAAGTTAATAATAATTTTGATAAATCTACTATTGTTGTGGATATTGTAAATGGTTTAAAACTAATGTTATAAAGTCTATAAAATCATTTTGAACATAAAAATGTCATTAGAATTCATGAATATGCTGTACAAACTTGAAGAATAATGAGTCTTCATAATCCAACAACTCTTGTTTTATAAGTGGATTTATAATATATTGTTGAGTCTTTAAAGAATAAATAGTTGATAAATTCCATGAACGAGAAACCAATTCAAACAAAAAATAATGACACTTTAGATCATGTTCAAAGACATTATTTTTTTTGAATGAAGTGGGTATTTAGAAAAAAACATAAATGACAAAGGTGATATTTAAATATATAAGGGTATATTAGTTTGAAAAGGTTATTATTAGGTGTAATTTAGATACTTTGATTGATTTTTTACACCTATTTAAAGAAGTTATATGATCATGATGATTATAACTATTATAATACAAAAACTTTATAATTTTTATCAAATATATTTTAAATAGGTTATATTGCATGGAAATTTTTAATTAGAAGTTTTTATTGAGAAAACTAAATGATTCATCCATGATACATATGGTACAATGATTTGAAAGTTAAAAAAATCCTTATATGGGTTGAATAATTCCCCTAGATCATGATATTACAACTTTTAATGTTTCATGAAAAAACATGCAATTTTATAAAGGAATGATGGGAAAAAGACTTTATGCAATGGAAATGATCACAAGAACTCTCATTGTCATTATTTATGTGGTGGAAATCATTTTAACCAGTGAAATGGAGAATTGTTGTGGGGAATTTTCAAAAAAAACGAAGATGTATTATAAGATTTCTATTTTTGGATAGGTGTTTATTTCTTGGATTAATAGTTTTAATTAAAGAAAAATATATTTTATTTTTTAGGATAAATCTTCCACATAATTTGTTAATAAATTTTTTATGAATGAATCTAAAGATATATCAACACCTATAATAGTTGGTGTGAAATTGAGCAAGGATGACGCCAAGAAAAGTGAAAACTATAAGGGATTAAAAAATATGATTAGAATATTACTGTATCATACAACATCAAGACCAAATATTATTTATACAGTAATACTGTGTTCTATATACCAAATTGATCTATCAAAATCACATTTTTTGGCCCCCGAAAGAATTATTAAATATATCAATGAGACTTTGAGCTATATTATGACATATAAAAGAAGCAATGAATTGATCCTAGTTGGATTAATTGATGATAATAGTGATGGAGATTGTAATGAAATGAAAAAAATATAAAAATAAACCTTTTTTGGGGGAAATGTTTTCTGAGTTTTCATTAGAGAAGAATATGTATTACTTTGAACATAACCATTTTTGTATATATTAATGTTGCACATACATACACACAAATGATTTGGATTACATAGTAGTTAAAATATCTGATAGTGTAAGTTGATAAGTGACTGATAATAAAGGTTTAGTTATTAATGAACCAAAATTTTATAAATTAAATTCTCGTTTTTTATGAATAAATGGGTCATTAAGTAAGGCAGTTATAGAAAACACATGAATTATTTTTGTTATTTTGGACTGTTATATGGTATTTCAAATTTAATATACCATTAAGCATCATGACCATTGATAATATATCCATTGTATAGTTACCTTTAATATTATTATATTAAGGGTTATGATAAATTCTATTTCACAAAAAGAAATGAAGTGATGTGCTTAACCAGTAAGATTGTACCATATATAGATAATTCATTGGAACTTCTGAGGGATATATAATCACTGGGATTTCACCATGACCAATCCTAATATTATATTCAAAAACTAATGCACCATAGAAACCATTTATAAGATAATCTCAAGCACGTCGATATCATGACAAAAACTAGGTTTACCGAACCACCCACCTTACCATTAGGACATTCACTAGTGTAATAAAGAGATTTGTATCTAGAACATAATTGTATGAATTTTTATATTTTCCTTAAAGTAAAATAATTATTATATTTATCTCTCTATTAATGTTACTTTAGATAATGATTTTGAATTATATTTTGATAAGATGAAACACAAGTTATATTTTTTTGGGAAATGTATAGTTTCAATTAAGACTCTATTATTTAATGAATTCAGAAAGTTATGAAATAAATTATATTTTAATAAAATATTATAATTAAATAATATTTATTAAATATAAATGATAATATAATTGTATGAATCCCAAAATAATTTTTATAAGTGTTAGAAAATGGTTATTGTAAAAAATACTAGTATTTTTCAATAAATATGGAATTTTTATTTAAAAGTAAAAATTCTTGTAGAAATAGAATTATTTGGATAAAATAAATATAATTTTTGAAATCATTATGTCAAAATTTTCTAATAGTTATTTTTCCTTAATTTTTTGTGATAGTAAAATATTTGGGTAAAATTAAATATGGTATAAATATAAAGTGGGTATTATGACATCATAAAAATAATAATGTGATCTAATAAATACTACAAATACTGCAATTGACCATTATTATGTTTTAAATTTAAAATAATGTTTTTATATGTAATTTGATTAATTATATAAACCCTTAATGAATCCTATGAAACCTATATTATATTTTAAGGTTTTAAAATCATATATTTATAAACATGACTCACTTCAACATCATCAAGGGTGTTGTTTTAATAAGATTGGTTCTTATAATTATAAAATATTGAAAAAAAATCCTTGTTTTCAGAAACCATGGGTAAAAACAAATATAATTTTTTGTGTTTTTGATTACTTTGTCATATAGAATATAAAACATAAGTTTGGAAATTAATACATAATTATCCTCTTATTGGCTATATAATCCCACCCTAACTCCCATTCATCGTCACTAAAAATTTAGATAATGAAAATAATTCTCCATTCCCTCTCTAGATTCCTACAAATGTGGCCTAATATCTTAATAAAATTATACCCATCATTTAGAAGTGTAATATCAATGTCATGGATCATCTCCTTCTCCTCTTTGTCCAGGCACATTCTTTATGTCATGCCTTTTTATTTAGAATTGTTAGATTTGGAATAAGTTTTTAGAAATCCATATTAAAATCCTTATTATCCCAAGTAATTATATACCTATTTATCTCTCATTCACCCATTTATCTATCGTTTACCCCTTTATCTCTCATTCACCCATTTATCTATCATTTAACCCTTTATATCATACTACTTAATATAATAAAACTAGTTTCTACTAAACAGGGACTTCCTGTAGGCTAGTGGTAGGCGATAAAGGCCAGTCGCACTTCGGTTGTGGGTTTGATTCCCACAGCCTTGTCCGACGCGATGGGCCATCGCCCGTCCTGCAGGTTGTTCTTTTTCTAAAGCTATATTACTATAACATCCCATCAATAATATCAAAAAAAATTCTATCCTAACTTATGTCCAACATAATCCATTCCAATCTTTAGGCTTATCAAAAATACTTCGGTCTAAGCTCATAGTATAAAGAAAATGGTCACGTGAATGCCATCATTTATCCCCCATAAACATGTGAATACCTTAATCATGTATTCTCTTGAAGAATGAATACCCATTGAACCTTATTGAAAACATGAATGCGGTAAAAAGTTAACTCTTTCCACATACCAAAATCCTCAAAATTCTTTATACCCCAACCATGATATCACTTAGTCCTTATATCAATAATGAGCTCATGAATACAATCAAACATCTCATTATCTTCTTATCCCTTCATTATGCGCATATCATCGGCTTACCAAAAATATCTCAATCACTTTCCATGGTTACCGGTACCATAAAATTATTGAAAACCACAATAGACCAATTCATAAATATTCCAATATTCCACGATACTATATACAACATTATTTTGGAATCCCATTACATAAAAAATTAATCATTCCACCACATCGTTGTCATATTCAACATCGCCAATAGTGATCACAAGTGAATTCCCTTTGTCCTTTTCCTTAAGTGGTTGCTCATGTCGATCATCACTAACCCTTGGATTAGGGAATTGATTAGCATAATGCCCCATTTTCTTGCACTTGAAGCATTGAAGTGTTGGTGGTTCATTTTCTACAGTCTTTTCTTTATTCACATCATTAGAAACCCTTTTTCCATTACTTCGACACTCAGCTGCTCGATGACTTTCTTTTACACACTTAAAATATTTTCTAGTCCCTTTAAGACAGTCTCCACCGTGCTTCTTTCCACACTTTGAGCATAATGAAACATTCATCTTCTTTTCACCATTATTCTGAGATTTCTCCTTGAACTTCATCTTTCATTTCTTGTCAAAACTATGAGATGGATAAGTAACACCAACTTCCATTTCTACCTTAATAGCACAACGCACAGTTTCTTCATAGCTACTGAAGTCTCTTATAGATAATGCCCTGTGAAGATTTGGTTTTAAGCCACTGAAGAATCAATCAACTTTACTTTCAGGTTGGATGATAAATCCAGATGCATACCTTGCAAGCCTTGTAAAATTCGCTTCATATATACCAACAGATTCATCATCCTTTTGCTTTAGTTCAAGAAACTCCTTCTCCATCTTTGTTCGAAGAATACGAGGGAAGTACTTATTGAAAAATAAGTTCTTGAACTCGTCCCATTCCTTGGACTCAATTTCATCTCTTGGACTCGTATTCTTGATAATATTCCACCATTGATCAGCATCACCTTCCAAACGATACACTGCTAAGATGACTTTATCATGTTCAGAACATTGAAGAACTGAAAATATATTTTCAGTGGTACTGATCCATTGTTCAGCAACAAGTGGATCAGAAGACCCACTGAAAGAAGGTGGGCGTTGCCTCATGAAGGACTCAATGGAATATTGTTCCCTTCTCTGCTCATTTGGAAGTCCAGAATGATTCATAGCTTGTGTAAGTATAGAAATAATATTTTTCACTCCATCTCCCATAACATTTGTTTTTTCAGGAGGACAATCATTGCATTGTCCATTGCATTGATCAACACGGTTCCTTCGGGTTCCATCCATCGTCTAAAACCCAAAAAGAATTGTGTGAGAGGAAAAAATAACGCTAGGGAAAACAACATAATAAAGGGGGAGTACCTTCAATATCTAACATCTTAGGTCACCGTAATTCTACTACTATAACCTATACTTATACTTAACCTTAGGGACATCCCTATACATACCTTAGAAATATCTATAGGGATCTCACTAAAGTTCTCCCATCCATGTTTCCAAAGGTTGACTAAACTTTTCCTCTGATACCAACTATAGAGACCCGAAGCTTGACGTACATGGACATTACATTACTTTTGCGGAATACATAGTACATAAAAAAACACACACACACAAGGACCATAATAGTTTAGTGTCTTTGGAAACTCGGAACATAATCTTCTAATCGTGGTGAAAGATCTTCAACATCTCCCATAAAAATCTTCCTTTTTTAACCTAAAACATTTCTTTATATCCCGGGGAAAATAAAACATAAAAGGGTGAGCTCAAATGCTCAGTAAGGGTAAAAAAAAATAAATATCTATCACATCATATTCATAATAACATAACATTTTGGAAATCTTAACCTACAAAAGAGATCATAATATCATAACATGGGATAAATCATAGTAGTGAAATGTAATCCCAATAATCATAACATAAAACATAGAACTTTGTGGCATACACACATAATCATAGAGAATCATTTCTTATTAGTCAAGACTCATTTCCAAGACTATCTTAGTGGACAAAGTCCATTTCTGAACCGAGTTCACTCCTCGTTTCAGTCCTGTTTCACTGAACCGGTTTAACCTGCCGTTCCAGCCATGTCTATCTCATGAGATATAAAATCTTTACCCAATGCATTGGAGGGAGATATAGGTCCCACCCATCTCATAATGATACCATTCTTATGTGTGCCACAAAATCATAAACCATACATCATAGCATAACCCATGTAATAAAAATAGGAATCATAAACATCATGACATCATAAAACAATTCATATAAGATAAATGAATTCATAAACATAATTCCATCACAACATAATAAAATCAAGGTAATAATAGGGATATAAACAGAACCTTTTGTTATCTTAGATGGAAAATAATTTTGATAAAACACTTGAACTACATTCTTGAGGAAAATATCCTTTCTACTTCAAAAACACTTTTCATTTCTAAACATGTCATACAATTCTAAACTAAAAGAAGTTGATTTAAAATAAAATTGAAAACATGTAAAGGAATCTTCTTGAAAATAATGTTTTAAAAATCCATTCATGCCATATAAGTTAAAAAAACATTCTTCTCGTACTTTTGTCGGAAAAGTCAAAGAGTACCTCGTACGAAAAAACGACAAAAGTTTCCTTTCATATCTTTTACTAAAAACTCAATGAAGGGTAAAATTGGATTTAAAAAATTTTAGGTGGATGGAAATAATATTACATATTAAGGAAACTTGGATGTGGATGATAAAATACACCCCAGTAAATTTCAAAGTATAAACAATCTCAGATAAAAATGAGATTGTGATATTTCCCTTACCTTAGGTCCGATTTGCTTTGTAAGTGTCCGAACCTCCTGTATAATGATTTAAATAATGTCATTGACTTATTCTAGAATCATACTCATTTTTATGATATCATATATGGTTCACTTATGACTTTATATTACCCGTTCTTTTGTAAATTCCATGTTAAAGAGCGTTTTGGGTAAAATCGTTTCATTTTTCGTCCGTGTTTTGACTTGTAATTATTCATATGATTAATTAGATCATGATTGATTAATTCTAGAATATAAAACAAGATTTATATATAATATATATTCAGAATATAATTATATATAATAGATCAGTAAATGGAAAGAAATACACCGTTCATGGAGACGGTAGGTCGTACGTACGCATGAACGATGTTTTAGTTTCCTTATTGAGTTGAATGGAATTAAGTATATGACATACATATATATACACATAAATGAAGTATCATTATTATGTCATATATTTCAAGATTACTTATTATATATACTTTATAATCATTCATGAATGGTTAACGTGGAGAATTAATCTCATGGCGTCGTGGAGACGGTAGTCCGTACGTACGCACGAGCGATGATATCATTCTCATGATCATGGAATTGTATTGGAGTGTATGTATACTATTTCAGAATCACTATCACTTTACAATAATGAATTATAGTTATTATGTACACCATTATACCCATCCAAGTAAGGTGGTGGTGGAAAATAGATTACACCACGACGTGGAGATGGTATTTCGTACATACGCACGCGCTGTGATTTCATTTTCCGTAGGATGGATAGATGGTGAAATAGGGTTGTTTAATACTTATAATAAAATATCAGTATATTATTGATACTGATGTTATTACTTCATAATGAAAAAACCTAAGAAGAAGAAGTGGAAGAAGAAATAAAGTTGAAATAATCGGTAACGGACATTACCTCTTCTTTGAAGCGCCTCTTTGAGATCTCCTTTTAGGGCACTGAAATTGGTCTTTGAGGAAGACCAGAACCTATAGGATGTTTCTGGGGAAGTGGAGAAGGGAATATGGTAGGGTTTGGCCGATCTTGAAGGCTCAAAGTGGTGTGAGGAAGAGAGGGAGGAGGTGCCCTTTTATAAGGGAGGAGAGGGGATTCTTTGGAAAAACTAAACATATTATTTTATTATAAAGTCAATTTCGGTTTTAAATAGATCCAAATTGATTTATTTTGAAGCTAAGGTGGGGATGGGTCGAACCCCTCTCATCAAATAGAATTTAAGCAAGTTTAGGTTCCTATTTTATCCTTATCATTTATATTTAACATTAAGTTAAATAATTTTACTTTTTTTGTGTCTTCTTGTGTTCTTATACTATAAGGTTAATAAACATACTATAACAAGTAAAACGAACCCCAAGTTGTTTATTATTAATATATATAACCCTATCTAAGTCATTTAGTTGAACCTTAGATTTTTAGGAATAAAATAACAATTAATAATATAATATTGGTTTTAAAAACTATTTTATGTCAATTTTGACACTATTTAGTAATTGATTTTTGTGAATATCATACCAGAATTATTAGTTCGAAAAACATTAATTAAATCACTAATAACATGTCATATTAACCTATGAAATTAGTGGAATGCATAAAAAGTCTCAAATTACATTTATTTTGGTATTTATAATATCAATTATGTCAATATTTCATTAATAAGATAATTACTGCATCATCTTTGTGTCATAAAAAAATTAAATTATTTAATGTCTAAAAATTACAAATAAAATACCATTATGTAGGAAATCTTTTTAGCGTTATAATGAATATTTATAGTCTAATTTATCATATGTATAACTGTATAGTAAAAATTATTTACTTATTAAACTTTGATTTTAACTATTTTAACCCTTCTTTAAATAAATTAATAATAAATGTCCTAATCTAATCCAAGTGGGCCTAAATGGTCATATTTTATTCCTAAGTTTGTTTTTGGTCGAATTACACTTATCCAATAGAATTAGGACATGTGTTAGGGTAATAATAATTTCATTTTTACCGTTAATTACCCAATTTACTTTTAACTGTGGAAAAAAAAGTAAAAAGTTACTATTCACCAAAAATTATTTTCATCTCATTGAATCACATTTTACTTACTGACATCAACCGTGTCTCTCCGATTTTTTAAATTCCACTCACAGAAGCGGTAAAATTAAGTTTTATGAAAAATTCATTTTTCTTAACTACCACTTAGTGGTTTCACTATTCATCAAAAAATGAAAGTTTCCAGAAAAATACCAAAAATTAGGCCTAAGCTATATTTGATATTATGAACTCAAAAATGATGTATATTTTACCAAATTCAAAATATATAAGTTTCATTAATTAATTTAAAAATTAATTCCCATCGTCAAAACAAATAGCGTGTTCTTAAGAGATAATAACTATCAAAAGATTGACACTTGTTTATGTCTGGTTTAAATGTGAAATTACATCTAATGACCAAAATTGTATTAAATTGTAAAAATATATTCTAAATATACTTTAAAACCACTCAAATTAATAATTTATTACTATTAATTATTTCGATTAAAAAGGTTGTTTTTAATTAAAATTTAGTAATTTTCACTATTCATCAGAAAATGAAAGTTATCAGAAAAGTACAAAAATTTCACCCTAAGCTAATTTCAATATTCCGAATCCAAAAAGGAATCCATTTTGAAAAATAAAATTTACAAAATTTCAAACAGTGGTTATTACTATTCATAATGGCTAGTTTTAATAATATTTTAATAGCATATTGTTGTTTAGTGAAACTCGTTATTGCGTACTACACCCGCTATCGAGGAAGGTCGCGATTGTGTGTAATCCAAGGCAAGTCAAGGATGCGTGTTGTGCAAGCTTCTTTTGGTGTAGCGTACAACACAAGACATTAATGAAATTAAAAAGAATATTTTTCATAAAATCTCGGGGTGTTACATTCTACCCCCCTTAAAATGAATTTCGCCCTCGAAATTCGTCGGGGTTATAAATGGTTTACTACTCGAAAGTTTCTTTAATAGAAACCCACATCGTAAAAAGGTATACCAAAACCAATATTTAAAAACAAAAGTATGAAACGTAACGGTTACCCAAATAAACTAATCACTAGGTTTCCACATAGGTGAAAATATGGATATGGAAGAGAAATCTAACCATCATGTTCTGATGGAGAGTGGTAGAGAACATGGCTATGGAAAATCCCGCAATCACAAAGACATAAATTTTTGACGATCTAAGGTACCATCTGATTCATCAGATATAAGAGCACTAGGACAACATTTTTGGTTTTCAATATCATTTCCCTAAAGTTGGTGAGATTGGAATAAGAAGAAATACTTTCGTGATTTTTGTATAGTCTCACCATTGGTCGTTCTTTGGAAAATTTCCACTTCATCTCTTAAAGAAATGAGGTTGAATTTGTCATTCATGATGTGTTAGCAGATCATGTGATAGAATGATGGGTCATTCTATCTATCTCAAACAAAAGGTTGGAAATGTTATCAAAAAATACATAAGTCCATCTATAGTGAGATTAATCATATATGGTTCCTAAAATGGACTTATACTTCATATATCATACTTCTTAATATATTAAAAATAGTTTCTACTAAACAGGGACTTCCTGTAGGCTAGTGGTAGGCGATAAAGGCCATTCGCACTTCGGTTGTGGGTTCGATTCCCACAGCCTTGTCTGACGTGATGGTTTGTCGCCCGTCCTGCAGGTTGTCCTTTTTCTAAAGTTATATTACTATAACATCCCATCAATAATATCGAAAAGCGTTATATCCTAACTTATGTCCAACATAATCCATTCCAATCTTTAGGCTTATCTAAAATACTTCGGTCCAAGCTCATAGTATAAAGAAAATGATCACGTGAATGCCATCATTTATCCCCCACAAACATGTGAATACTTTAATCATGTATTCTCTTGAAGAATGAATACCCATTGAACCTTATTGAAAACATGAATGCTGTTAAAAGTTAACTCTTTCCACATACCAAAATCCTCAAAAAAATTATACTCAAACCATGATATCACTTAGTCCTTATATCAATCATGAGCTCATGAATACAATCAGACATCTCATTATCTTCTTATCCCTTCATTATGCGCATATCATCTGCTTACCAAAAATATAACAATCACTTTCCATGGTTACCGGTACCATAATATTATTGAAAACCACAATAGACCAATTAATAAATATTCCAATATTCCACGATACTATATACAACATTATTTTTTAATCCCATTACATAAACACTTAATCATTCCACCACATCGTTTTCATATTCAACATCCCCAATAGTGATCGCATGTGACTTCCCTTTGTCCTTTTCCTTAAGTGGTTGCTCATGTCGATCATCACTAACCCTTGGATTAGGGAATTGATTAGCATAATGCCCCATTTCCTTGCACTTGAAGCATTGAAGTGTTGGTGGTTCGTTTTCTTCAGTCTTTTCTTTATTCACATCATTAGAAACCCTTTTTCCATTACTTCGACACTCAGCTGCTTGATGACCTTCTTTTCCACACTTAAAACATTTTCTAGTCCCTTTAAGACAATCTCCACCATGCTTCTTTCCACACTTTGAGCATAAGGAAACATTCATCTTCTTTTCACCATTATTCTGAGATTTCTCCTTGAACTCCATCTTTTGTTTCTTGTCAAAACTATGAGATGGATAAGTAACACCAACTTCTATTTCTACCTTGATAGCACAACGCACAATTTCTTCATAGCTACTGAAGTCTCTTATAGCTAATTCCCTTCGAAGATTTGGTTTTAAGCCACTGAAGAATCGATCAACTTTACTTTCAGGTTGGATGATAAATCCAGATGCATACCTTGCAAGCCTTGTAATATTCGCTTCGTATATACCAACAGATTCATCATCCTTTTTCTTTAGTTCAAGAAACTCCTTCTCCATCTTTGTTAGAAGAATACGCGGGAAGTACTTATTGAAAAATAAGTTCTTGAACTCATCCCATTCCATGGACTCAATTTCATCTCTTGGCCTCATATTCTTGATAAGATTCTACCATTGATCAGCATCACCTTCCAAACGATACACTGCTAAGATGACTTTATCATGTTCAGAACATTGAAGAACTGAAAATATCTTTTTAGTGGTACCGATCCATTGTTCAGTAACAAGTGGTTCAGAAGACCCACTGAAAGAAGGTGGACGTTTCCTCATGAAGGACTCAATAGAATAGTGTTCCCTTCTCTGCTCATTTGGAAGTCCAGAATGATTCATAGCTTGTGTAAGTATAGCAATAAGATTTTTCACTCCATCTCCCAAAACATTTGTTTGTTCAGGAGGACAATCATTGCATTTTCCATTGCATTGATCAACACGGTTCCTTCGGGTTCCAGCCATCGTCTAAAACCCAAAAAAGAATAGTGTGAGAGGCAAAAATAACGCTAGGTAAAACAACATAATAAAGGGGGAGTACCTTCAATATCTAACATCTTAGGTTACCGTAATTCTAGTACTATAACCTATACTTATACTTAACCTTAGGTACATCCCTATACATACCTTAGAAATATCTATAGGGATCTCACTAAAGTTCTCGCATCCTAGTTTCCAAAGGTTGACGAAACCTTTCCTCTGATACCAACTGTAGAGACCCGAAGCTTGACGTACATGGACATTACATTACTTTTGCGGAATACTTAGTACATAAAAAAAACACACACACAAGGACCGTAATAGTTTAGTGTCTTTGGAAACTCGGAACGTAATCTTCTAATCGTGGTGAAAGATCTTCAACATATCCCATAAATATCTTCCTTTTTCTTAACCTAAAACCTTTCTTTATATCCTGGGGAAAAGAAAACATAAAAGGGTGAGCTCAGATGCTCAGTAAGGGTAAACAAAAGAAATATCTATCACATCATATTCATAATAACATATCATTTTGGAAATCTTAACCTGCAAAAGAGATCATAATATCATAACATGGGATAAATCATAGTAGTGAAATGTAATCCCAATAATAATAACTTAAAACATGAAACTTTGTGGAATACACAAATAATAATAGAGAATCATTTCTTATTAGTCAAGACTCATTTCCAAGACTATCTTAGTGGACAAAGTCCATTTCTGAACCGAGTTCACTCCTCGTTTCAGTCCTGTTTCACTGAACCGGTTTAACCTGCCGTTCCAGCCATGTCTATCTCATGAGATATAAAATCTTTACCCAATGCATTGGAGGGAGATATAGGTCCCACCCATCTCATAATTATACCATTCTTATGTGTGCCACAAAATCATAAACCATACATCATAGCATAACCCATGTAATAAAAATGGGAATCTTAAAGATCATGACATCATAAAACAATTCATATAAGATAAAGGAATTCAAAAACATAATTCCATGAAAACATAATAAAATCAATGTAATAATAGGGATAGAAACAGAACCCTTTATTATATTAGATGGAAAATAATTTTGATAAAACACTTGAACTCAATTCTTGAGGAAAATATCATTTCTACTTCAAAAACACTTTTCCTTTCTAAAAATGTCATACAATTCTAAACTAAAAGAAGTTGATTAAAAATAAACTTGAAAACTTGTAAAGGATGCTTCTTGGAAATAATGTTTTAAAAATCTATTCATGTTGTATAATTTAAAAAAACATTCTTCTCGTACTTTTGTCGGAAAAGTCAAAAAGTACCTCGTATGAAAAAACGACAAAAGATTCCATTCATATCTTTTACTAAAAACTCATTGAAGGTTAAATTTGGATTTAAAAAATTGTAGGTGGATGGAAATAATATTAAATATTAAGGAAACTTGGATGTGGATGATAAAATACACCCCAGTAAATTTCAAAGTATAAACAATCACGGATAAAAATGAGATTGTGATATTTCCCTTACCTTAGGTCTGATTTGCTTCATAAGTGTCTGAACCTCCTGTATAATGATTTAAATAATGTCGTAGACTTATTCCAGAATCATACTCATTGTTATGATATCATATATGGTTCACTTATGACTTTATATTACTCGTTCTTTTGTAAATTCCATGTTAAAGAGCGTTTTGGGTAAAATCGTTTCATTTTTCGTCCGTGTTTTGACTTGTAATTATTCATATGATTACTTAGATCATGATTACTTAATTCCAGAATATAAAACATGATTTATATATAATATATATTCATAATATACATATATATAATAGATCAGTAAATGGAAAGAAATACACCGTTCATGGAGACGGTAGGCCGTACGTACGCATGAATTCTGTTTTCGTTTCCTTATTGAGTTGAATGGAATTAAGTAGATGACATAAATATATATACACATAAATCCAGTATCATTATTATGTCATATATTTCATGATTACTTATTATATATACTTTATAATCATTCATGAATGGTTAACGTGTAGAATGAATCTCATCGCGTCGTGGAGACGGTAGTCCGTACGTACGCACGAGCGATGATATCGTTCTCATGATCGTGGAATTGTATTGGAGTGTATGTATACTATTTCAGAATCAATATCACTTTACAATAATCATATATAGTTATTATTTACACCATTATACACATCCAAGTAAGGTGGTGGTGTAAAATAGATTACACCACGGTGTGGAGACGGTATTCCGTACGTACGCACGCGCGGTGATTTCGTTTTCCGTAGGATGGATAGATGGTGAAATAGGTTTGTTTCATACTTATAGTAACATATCAGTATATTAGTGATACTGATGTTATTACTTCATAATGAAACAACCTAATAAGAATAAGTGTAAGAAGAAATAAAGTTGAAAGAATCGGTAACAGACATTACCTCTTCTTTGAAGCGCATCTTTGAGATCTCCTTTTAGGGCACTGAAATTGGTCTTTGAGGAAGACCAGAACCTCTAGGATATTTCTAGGGAAGTGGAGAAGAAAATTTGGCATGGGTTGGTCGAGCTTGAAGGCTCAAAGTGGTGTGAGGAAGAGAGGGAGGAGGTGCCCTTTTATAAGGGAGGAGAGGGGCTCCTTTGGAAAAACTAAACATATTATTTTATTATAAAGTCAATTTCGGTTTTAAATAGCTCCAAATTGATTTATTTCGAAGATAAGGTGGGGATGGGTCGAAACCCTCTCATCCAATAGAATTTATACAAGTTTAGGTTCCTATTTTAACCTTATCATTTAGATTTAACATTAAGTTAAATAATTTTACTTTTACCATTTCTTCTTGTGTTCTTATACTATAACGTTAATAAACTTACTATAACAAGCCAAAAGAACCCCAAGTTGTTTATTATTAATATATATAATCTTATATAAGTCATTTGGCCGAATCTTAGATTTTTTGGAATAAAATAACAATTAATAATATAATATTGGTTTTAAAAACTATTTTATGTCAATTTTGACACTATTTAGTAATTGATTTTTGTGAAACTCATAATAGAATGATTAGTTCAAAAAAAGTTAATTAAATCAATAATAACATGTCATATTAACCTATAAAATTAGTGTAATTCATAAAAAGTCTAAAATTACATTTATTTTGGTATTTATAACATCAATTATGTCAGTATTTCATTAATAAGATAATTACTGCATCATCTTTGTGTCATAAAACAATTAAATTATTTAATGTCTAAAAATTACAAATAAAATACCATTATGTAGGAAATCTATTTAGATTTATAATTAATATTTATAGTCAAATTTATCTTATGTATAACCTTATATTAAAAATTATTTACTTATTAAAATTTGATTTTAACTATTTTAACCCTTCTTTCAATAAATTAATAATAAATGTCCTAATCTAATCCAAGTGGGCCTAAATGGTCATATTTTATTCTTAAGTTTGTTTTTGTTCGAATTACACTTATCCAATATAATTAGGACATGTTTTAGGTTAATAATAATATCATTTTTACCCTTAAGTACCCTATTTACATTTAACTGTGGTAAAAAAAGTAAAAAGTTACTATTCACCAAAAATTATTTTCATCTCATTGAATCACATTTTACTTACTGACATCAACCGTGTCTCTCGGATTTTTCAAATTCCACTTACAGAAGCGGTAAAATTAAGTTTTATGAAAAATTCATTTTTCTTAACTACCACTTAGTGGTTTCACTATTCATCAAAAAATGAAAGTTTCCAGAAAAATACCAAAAATTAGGCCTTAGCTATATTTGATATTATGAACTCCAAAATGATGTCTATTTTACCAAATTCAAAACATATCATTTTCATTAATTAATTTAAAAATTAATTCCCATCGTCAAAACAAATAGCGTGTTCTTAAGAGATAATAACTATCAAAAGATTGACACTTGTTTATGTCTGGTTTAAATGTGAAATTACATCCAATGACCAACATTGTATTAAATTGTAAAAATATATTCTAAATATACTTTAAAACCACTCAAATTAATAATTTATTACTATTAATTATTTCAATTAAAAAGGTTGTTTTTAATTAAAATATAGTAATTTTCACTATTCATCAGAAAATGAAAGTTATTCGAAAAGTACCAAAATTTCACCCTAAGCTAATTTCGATATTTCGAATCCAAAAAGGAATCCATTTTAAAAAATAAAATTTACAAAATTTCAAAAAGTGTTTATTACAATTCATAATGGCTAGTTTTAATAATATTTTAATAGCATATTATTGTTTAGTGAAACTCGTTATTGCATACTACACGCGCTATCGAGGAAGGTCGCGATTTTGTGTAATGCAAGGCAAGTCAAGGATGCGTGTTGTGCAAGCTCCTTTTGGTGTAGTGTACAACACAAGACATTAATGAAATTAAAAAGAATATTTTTCATAAAATCTCAGGGTGTTACACCTACCTCACACAAGACACATAATACATAATAGGAATTAATCCAAAAATCCTTAAATAACACAAAGAAATTTTAAAATCACTAAGATAGAATCAACATGAGAGAATTTGAGTAGCATAGTGGATAAACCTTGTTTACTCCAGAAAAAATGTTATGACTCTTGAATCCATTTCTGAGATAGATATAGTTCAACCAAAAGATCATGATTTTTACTTAAAAAGATGATAAAAACACTCTTTAGAGTTAGAATATGAATGTGAGATATTATGGTGGGATTGAATCATAAAAAGACCCATAACATGAGAAATATTATATTAAAGATAAAAATCCATGATTATGCACAAAATGAAATGAACCTCATTTATAAATAATGAAAAACTAGGTTACTAGGTGCCTGATCAACCACCACAAGGTACCCAGTGGTATCCTAGGTGATCCCCACAACTTCCACCTCCACTGAATACTAAGTGCGCCACAATGGGTACCTGATAGTACCTTTTAGAAACATTCATTGAAATTAATCCTCTTATCTCCCCTATCATATCCAATTTATTATCTAAACTCAATAAAATCAAAACATTAAAAATTAAATCAACAATAAACCACAATAACTAAGTTCATTACCTTATTCTTCTAATCATACAATTTTCACAATGATAACCATACATTTGATTGCTTTTTGAAATGTATTGACCTAGTAATACACCACATTATTATATATTTCATTAATACCATATAATTTATTATTCTAATTAAATGGTATTTATGTGGATAATCAGTTCATTTCATTAGATGATTATTTTATTTAGATGACCTAATCATGCTTTTACTTTTCTAGATTTATGATTTTTTTCCATTTTAATGTTGCAATAATATGTGTGGTTATATAATTATGTGATGAGTGGGATTGAAATTATACAGACCTAAAATGAATTAGTAAAATATTTATATGTTAGGAGATCATTATAAATACACATGGTTTGGTTAGATTTATTCATATTGTTATGTATTGACATTATGTAGTTATATTTTTCTATTATGTTATAAATATACATGATGCATTTATCTTTATCCACAATATTATGATTGTATAGGTAATTATTCATTAGAATATGTTATGATTTTCTATTCCTACACATTTTCTAAATTAAAATTTTATTTATCATGATTCATGATTATTGTATCTTGATTTCACACCAATATGATATGGTATATGTTATTCTACCAAGATTATCCTTTTTTTATTTATATTCCAATATCTATGATTATTCCCAAGCTATTTATGATTTCATGATATTATTCCATTAATCGTTCATTTCTCTTATGATCATGTGTATCACTTGTTTATGATATATTAATAACTCCTCTATGTTTCATTGAAAATGTTTTACCCCTTTCTAAAAATTTGAGCTTACTCTTTTCTTATATTTTTTAATTTTCTAGTTGATCATACATATTAAAGTGTTTTTTAGATTATAAGTAGTCTATGATGATTTATTTGGTTAAATTTTATATCCACATGATGTAATATAATCATAGAACCCAAAAACACTGAATAATGGATCCTAGGAGTTGGTTATAATTTATTATATATGAAAAAATATGTATTTTTAGTACCATATATAAAATTTATGGTTTTGGGGTGATTCGTAAATTACAAAAGTGTTTTAAAAAGAGTTACAATCTAATTAGTGAAATTAATGGTGTAACACCATTGAACAAGAATTTGAATATAAATCCATCAGGTCATAACTAGGAGGAATTTTGGGAAGTTAAAGTGAACATAAAGTTGATTTTATTGAACACCACTACAACTCATAGGATGAAGATTATGAAATTCAATTATAATATGAGGATATAGTAAATTAATCATTAATACCACCTATATTGGATAATAAAATAGAAAAAATATATTAATAAAATATAATGTGTGATAGATAATTGCTATGTAAAAATAAGGAATGATTAAATTTAGAGAAATATTATATTATAAAATTTGTATTCATGATCACATGAAGAAGTAGTTTGATATGAGTCTTTTTTAGATCAAATTTAGAAGAATGAAAAATGCAGGTATTAAAAATTAATCTTTAAGAGAGATGGAATGTTTTGAGAAAAAAATTCTCAATTTACATGTAAGGGATATAAAAAAAATTGATGGTATTGATATGAAGATGGATTTTCTATAAATTTCAATTGTTAAATAAATATGATTATTTTGGGAAATTATTATCTATAAGAGAAAAAATTATATCAAATGGATGTTAAAAATAAATTTCTGAATGAAGTGATTAAAGATGAGTTTTATAATAAAAAAATGACTGGGTTTTAGATTTCTGATGATGAATGAAAGATTTTCTTATGAAAAAAATAATTATATGGGTTGAATCAAGAACCATGTTCATGGTTTTATAAACTTGACTTAATCAAGAAAAAGCTGGGATTTAAAATAGGTTGTGTTGACTACAACTTATATATATAGTTTATAGGTGAATAATAATTTATGATACATGAATATGTAGAGTGGATCCTTAAACCACATTATATTTTGATAATCACAATGGTTTATTTTTTTATTTCCTATAAATGACTTGAAAATTTGAATTGTGTATTTATTATAATATGTTTAAATTAAAATATATCATAATATTTCTTATCAAAAAATTCTTTATATATTAGTATTTGAACGGTCATAACATATTCTTTATGTTTTTTATTGTGTTGTTATGAAAACTAATTCATTTGAGACCATAGAATATCATTTTTAGAATATTTTACTATTCCCACATAGCCAATTCATGTAGATTATCATACCATGTATTCAATTCATGTAGCCATATCTACCATGTGTCTAATTTAATATTCATAACATATCCAATCTTCTTGAATCAATTACACTCTATATTTTGACTATATATTGAGATACAGGACTCCAAATTGATTAATTAATTTTAGGAAAAATAAAATGTTGTAGATTTTGAATTATAATAAATAAAATTTTGAATCAATATCAATCATGTAAAATATTTGGTTATAAGTAATTGTATGTTTTTGAATTAATAGTTTCATTTTTCCAAAACTGTTTTACTTATGTTTTCTAATCATAAGATGGGTTTTATAAATATTATTAAGGTAATTCATTATTCTTTGTAAAGAAAATGAAATTGTATAAATATATGTCAAAGGGAATAAAATTTATTTTTTCCTTTATCATAGTCTATTTTATATTTGAAATTTGAGATTTCAACATATTTACAGATTTCATAATTTAAAATACATGAGAGATCCAAATATGTGAGGAAATAACCTACATGATAAATTTTATTATATGAATAGCTTATGTGAATATCTTAAGTGAATCCATTACATTTATTTTACATTCTTATTAATTATATTACGCAGATAAAAACCCATATGTGTAATTCAACTATGTGAATTTGGAAATGTAGTTCATTGAATTTTTATAGGTTTCTCAAAAATATGAAATTATGATATGTTTTACATTATATTTCATTTTTTGATTTGATCCATGTTTATCTTTAAAACATAAATTGTCCAAATGTATTTATGAATCCATATTATGTATAACCTATGTGAATATTCTTTTCATTATTTTAAACATGTTTTTGTAATTATTGAATGGTGTTCTATCTTCAGGCATGAAACATAGAACATAAAACTCAATTTTTTTTATATTTTATGCTATTTTATTAAATTTTGTTTTTTATTAATTAATATTAGTCCATATTAAAATAATTCATAATTGTTGTATTATTTTTAATGTGGTTTTGTTAGGTTTTAAATTTATTTACATGTTTACAATTTATTTTGAATGAAATTATTTTGAGCTTCGTATTTCAAATTAAAACATGTTATTTTAATGATATATTTCATTGAACTAAGTTCATGGAATCTATTTAAATTATTATATAGTATATATCTATTTCTGAATTATTCTTCATTTTTTTAAATTTTGGTTGTTAGTTGAGTGATTGTGGTGGAATAATAATATCTCTATCCCTTTATTTCAGATATTCTGGTATTATTATTATTTAACCTTTATCTATTGAGTTGATATTATTTTATTTATAAAGGATTTAAAGACTTACTATTATACAAGGTAGAAAAGTGATATAATTATGATACAATACTTTTTTATGAGATATTTCATATATTTTCAAGGGAAACAGTGTGATGAGTGTGGAAGTGTTGATACTGTGAAGTGCTGTAGAATCTACCTATGCTAAATTTTTCTCGCTACTGTTGAACGATCCCTCAAGGGATGAAAACATAAATATAAGACTTCTACAACATTGATGAGAAAATAAAGTTGATGAAGCACTCAAGAACAAATACCTATGTTTTATTCTTATTCTATCCATTTTGTTATGGCTTCTTAAGCCACTAATGCTTCATCCTATCTCTCCCATGCTTTCACTTTCTCTTTATGATTTCTCATAGAAAATTATTCTTTATATTTGGGTTGTGAATAATGTATACTAAAGTAAGGATCATTCGGGTTGTAAATAATGGATTATATAGATGTCATCATTCAGGTTTTGACTTCAGGTATCTAACATTAGGGTTGTAATTGGGTTTTGACTCCCCATACAAAATCTATGTGACTATTTCATTATAATTACAATAAAACAAATTATTTTTTAATTAGTTTATGATTCCCCTTTAAAAATATGGTTTGTTCACAATGTATCTATTTCTATATAGAGAGGTATAATATGAGAGTATGACCACTTTGGAATAAAATAATACAAAAACCATCATTGTGTTTTTCATTTATTCCACTTGTAATTAACTCTATTAATGAACATTTGTAGTAAATTTAAATCTTCAAATGATTTATTAATGAAATTTTAATTTTTTCTATTCACCCCCTCTAGACCATATATTATCTTCCTATCAGATCTAATAGAATATGTTGATGGACTCTTTTTGGGTGGAAGTAAGAAAAAATATTATATGAAATTTATAAATTTTATAAAATATAAATTTTAGATTTCCATGAATAGAGAACTCATATATTTCCTTATTATATAATTAAGTCAATAATTTTAGTAAAATTTTATCTCATAAATTAAATGAGATATTGATTATATAATGAAATTTTTAATGAATGATAAATTTTTAATACTATCAAAGTTCTTATAAAACATGGAAGAAAGAGAAGTCATAGGATATTTGTGAGAGTGTGAAAATTCATATAGAGAATTTAAATATTAATTAAAGTTATATTAATGTTACAAAAAATAATTTGTAATATTCATGAACCATGAATATTGAAATTATGTACCAATTTATCAAAAAATAGTTTAAAAATAATTTTTCAAGGTTGAACACGTTATAAACTATGATCACTTGGATGATACAATTAAAAAAATAACTAGAAACTAATTATTTGAAAATAATAGGCTGAGTATTTCATATCACCCATCTCCCTAAACTTGATAATATTTGGAAGGTATAATAATCCCCATATATTTTGATCAAAATAGGTGGTTTCATATGTTTACATATTATGTGTGCATATAATAAATGGTGTTTTTTTATAATTAAAGTCATGATAAATCTACAACTTATATTATAAAAGAATAAGATAAATAATTTACATAGTGGTTTAACTATTTTGGTATTTATTTTTGAATAATAATGTTGGATTTTTGAAATGGATTCAGCATAATTATTATAATTTTTATCAGGTATATCGTTGAATCAAGAGAGATCAGTGGAAATTATAAATATTATTACTCTTTCAAGGAATACCATTTGATGAAATATTATGAAATCCACTTGTAATGTTTTTTTGTTTGGAAGAAATGTAAAATAAATGAAATAGAGTAATCTGGAGACTAAATTATGATACATAATGGATGAATCTAGAAAATTTTCAAATAGTGAAAAAGGGTGGGATATAATGAAGTGATATATTCTTGAAAAATCTTAGAGAAAATATTGAAGGGTGGAATAGAAAGTTTGAGACAAATTAATACTTGTTTAGAATATATTTTAGGAAAAAGAACTATGAAATTATTAGATAATTAATTAAAAATAAAATAAAAGAGATTGATTCATCAATTCATGGGGATTTGTAATAACAAAATTAAGGAATAAAAAGGCCAGTAATGAGTATGAAAATGAATTTAAGAAACATATATATTATGATAAGGTTATCTAAGAGGAATGGACACCAAATGAAAAATAATTAATAAGTAAAATGTATAATTAAAAAATTAATCTAAAAATCATGGTATAGAGATTATAATTACGGTGACATTACTATTATCTTCCCAAGGATCCCATGACTACCTAACATTCAAATTCATTGATATTAAATAATATTATTATGTATTGTATATTTTTATTCCCAAACCAAAATATTAATCAAATATTTATGGTAGAACCCACTCTAGTAACAACCCGTGTTATTGTGAGTTAGTGTAATTGGGAGAATATGGTTTCTCATGGATCATGATAATGGAATGTTTTAAAATTTGAGATTAGTGTTGGATTTCTTAGGCATGAATAATTAAATGATGATTATTTTACTAGGGTTCAAAGGATTCCATTTAGTTTTTGGATTCAATAAAAATAACATAACATGTGTTAAATTTTAGAAAAAACTATATATTTTATAAGGTATTAGGTGGGTCTCACTAAGTACCCAGTGAGAGAGCCATAGGGCCAGTAAACCCATGGGAATACACTAGAATATTAATAGTCACCCACTAGGGGTCTTGTGGACCACCATATTCTTAGTGGTGTCTAAATCATACTTGATGGTTTCCAATACATACCTAGTGGTGGTAATTTCATACCCAAGGGTTACCACCACATACCTAGTGGAATCTACTACAAAAATGATAGAATAGAACATGTACCCGATATCCTATAAATGTTTATTTTTTAAATTTTAATTTATTAATTTTTTAAATTCTTTATAATTCGCCCACTTAGTCCTGGTTTAATACATACCCCTCTAGAAAAATTACTCTCCCTCTCCTCTAAAATTTTATGGATCTCATTGATTCATATCTCACCCAATTGATGACTCATATTATATAGTTTAATTTTGAAATTTAGGATTTGGTAAAAATCATTATCTCTATTTATATTTCTTTAATCTCACACACATTTAAGGGAAAATCATAAAAATATATACTTTTGTTTAAATCCTTGATTTTAGATGAATGGGGATAAATTTACCGATGATATTGGATGGGATTACAATTATAAATATAAGATAATTAAATCCTAATATATGTAGCTAAACATCACATGTATTCTGCATTATTTTTCTTTTGTGATGGGGCTTCTGTTTAGGGATAATTAAATATGGATCAAAAGGTTTTTGACACATGGGATAAATTAGGTGGATCCTTCAAGGATATAGATAAAAATTATGTTATTAGTTTCATGTTTTTATGTCACCTAGAGACTATATTCCCATGAGAGATCATGTTCTATTTAAGGTTGATATTCTAAAAAAAGCATCTTTGGGATTGAGGTAAATCATGGGGGCTATATGATAGACTCTTGAAAGTAAAAAATAATGATATAGAATGTGTTATAATTTGTATGGTTAGTATAGTGAGTGATTATCCATGTTATTTGTTCTATAAATGATATAAATAAAGTTTTAGAACATTTAGATTACTATTGAAGTTATTTTTTGGAGTTTGTGTGTGTCTTGTTCATAAACATCTTTGATAGGTTTGGTATTTTCTTAATTTAAAGTATATAATAGAGAAACCCCCAAGGTTATTTTTCAATGGTGGTTCTAATTTATGGGTACCATTGAAATGGGAGTGAGCATATTATAGGGTTGAGTCTTGATTCTTCTAGAGAGTGATTCAAGGAGTTTTATTTCATAGTCCTTGGGAAGTAGTCTCTGTATGGATTGAAGAGTATAGGAATATAATTGCCTCAGGTTGGGTGATGTGTTTCCATGGAGATCGGTGATCCCTCTTGAATATTTTTTAGGTTTTCTATTTAGAGAGGCCTTTGGGTTTATAATAACCTAGGTTGTTATTATTTTATTTTAATAATATAAGTAGAGAAATTGGGTCTGGTTGAAGAAGGGTGAGTAAGCTGGCCCTTCTTATATGGGAATGTGATCTGTGAGTAGTTTTTGTAATATACCAGAATTATATAAATGAAATTTCCCTTTTATAATTATTTAATGTAGTATTAATCAAATAAAATCACTTATATAACATAATAAAATCATTATAAATGAATAATTAATGAAATAAGAGGTATTTCTAGATGTTAATGAACATATGAAGAAGGAATAATAACTTGACCTTTAGAATAGGAACATAACCATTATGAATAGTAATACAACCAATAGAAACACCTCCTATGAAATTATAAATTAAATTTAGGCATATTATAAACACAAAGTTGATAAAATTATATCATATTATAAGTTATTAAATGTTTTAAAATGGATAAATTAGGTATTCATATTATTGTGAAACATAAATTTTTATTTACAATTTTATAATTAATATAATGACTTAAAAGATAATTTATTTTCATGAAATAGATTCAAAAATTAATTTTTTATTTTATTATTGTTATAATATACTTTTATGATACCTTAATTGATTTTTTAATGTGTTATAAAATGAGGTATAATTTTAAAATTGGTGTTTTTTAATACATTATGATTTTAATAAAAAAATTAAAAATATCATATTTATAAAATTATTTTCATAAAATGTAGTCTATTTTTTAATTATAAATGTCTAATAATGGTTGGGGTGAATTTTTGGGTTTCTCTAGAATTGTGAATTTTTTTTGGTGAATAGTGAAATACTGTGATTTATTATATATGCTTGATATATGTAATATTGATTCATTGTTTATGTATTGATGATGTAAGAACCTTAGGATGGAAATCACATGAACTAGTTACTGAATTTTGTCAATAAAATCAACACTATCCATAGTCTTGTTCCAAAATAATAAAAAAATGTATAAAATAAAAAAAAACACCCCTCTCCTCCACTATAAATACCACCTCTCATACTCAAACCTCTTAATCCTTTAAGTTTGTTTAATTTATACTCTATTATATTACCAATTCTTTTTCCCATGTCCATGAGGTTCTGGTCTCAACAAAATACTAAAACCAGTTTTCCTTAGGAGGTTTTCAAAGAGAAGGATTAAAGAGGTTAAATTCTCTTTCACATTCTTTATTTTCTATTCAATTTATTTTCTTATCATTTCCTCTACTCACCTCACCTTAACCAAGTGACATGATTAATCCAGTATAATTTATATACTAGAATTTTATTTTTTTTCAATGGAATAACCCATCATCATTTATCTTTCCCTCCCCTTTTGTTCTAAAAATGAAAACATCATTCATGAGATATTAATTTATTGAATTCGAGGACATCCGATTTTAAATTTCAATTAACAACTTCTAGGATAATAATAAACCATATTTATACTTAAAATAGATTATAATATATGTATTACAACTTATTTAATGTTTTAAAACTAGTACATTTACATAATATTAATTTATAAAACAAAACTAGTTCATGATGATCGAAAAAACACCAAAATAATCTAAAGAGTTATCATTAACGTTTTATCTAATGAATTGTCTTAAAATATGGTGAAAATGGTATATAAGACCATATAATATAATATAATTTATTAATAATATATAATTTCAATTCCAGACAACTATTCTCATTTTACATGATTTTCCATGGACATATACAAGTGAATTGATAATGGAAACCCATGAAATAAAAAATATTGAACAAAAAATTGAATCTTATAACTCATAAAAATGTCCATTAATGAACATAATAAAATTATAAAAATTTATATTCACATTTCAAAGGTTCTTGATCAATTATTTAATGTATTTAATTTTATTATCCAGGAAATTAATTTTAAGTGAAGAACACTTTTGGACATAAGTTAAGGGACTCTCACTAAACCTCAATTTTTTCCTTCGTGTTACGCTTACTCTCCCTATTGAAAAAAAATTCCTTACTAATTTATATTATTTACTCTTCATATGTTCTAAATTCATATACCTAATATTTTTTCCTATCCCAATTCTTTTTTATTTAATATGTAGATACATATTTTACAGGGTTCCATTCCCAATTCTTTCTGATAAGTAAGCCCAATTAGTGTGAACTTGTTGATTATTACAGATTTTTAAGTTCACTCCACAATATATTTCAATCAAAAATTATTTGTAAAAAATTAATCATTTTATCATAAAATACTATCTCAGTTTATTTGTGGTTTTATAAGAACAATTATTCCATTTCAATTTTAAAGAATCTTTAAAAGAAAATTCTTAAGCCGCACAAAAGTGACTCATTTCTAAAGATTTATAAACAATTTTTTTATATATTTTCACATAATTTTTACATAAATTGTCATTATTTATGACTATTTTCCCTTAATAATGTCTATTTATTATTTTCTTTATGATACACCCTATTGTTATTCCTTTTGACAGGACTATGATTCCCAATTCTCTCTGTGGGTAACCCTTTTGTTTATTTTTGATTCTTTATATATTATTCTTCATGGGGAACACATATTCATTAAAATTTTATGAAGGGTTAACCCAGATAGGTCTCTAATGAATTGGGTAATGTTTAGCCTCGTGATAATCCATGTTCAATGGTATTTGTGGTTAGGCTTGACTCATGCTACTCCATGTGCAATGGTCTTGGTGGTTAGACTTGACTCATGATCCTCAATGTGAAATGGTCTTGGTGGTTATATTTGAATCATTATTATGTCATTTTGTATTTTGTTGAAATATTTATATGATTACTAGATCAAATTATTAATAACCCGAGGTATAATTCTATAACCGTGGATAACCTAGATTGAAAATTATGGTATCGCAAGTTAGGATATACATTTAATTTACATGTTTATCCTTATATGTTAAATATTTTATATTTATATTCTTATTATCTAATTATTCATTCCACCTACATGTAATTTATTTTTCATAGTTAATGGATGGAAATAGAATAACTCATTCCAAAAATCAATATGATAGGAAATGTGATAATTTACTTAATCATATGCCAAATATGATGGGAATGGGTGTTCAAAACTTCATGATAATATGTGATTAACTAGATCAAGTTATGAAAAATAACTTGAATCATGTGGAATTACTTCCTTCTCCTAATAAAGAACAAGTTGTGGGTGAATCCTTCATGTGAAAAGGCCTCCCATATTTAGTGAATCTTCTGAACTCATCAACACAGAAAAATGGATTTAATCCATTAAGAAGATATTATTTGTACTCTAGTTCTCATTAGATAAGAAAGTTGGAACGAATATATATCATTTTTATGGGGAAGTTAATTAGTGATGGGAACTAATCAAGAACCCAATTTCTACGGAGGAAATTGATTCCATGGAATGGTAATCTTTCATGAAAAATATTTTTTAATAAATATTTTCCCCAAACCCTATTCATTGAGATATAAAAGGAGTTTGTTAGACTAAAGACAAAATAAGATGAGTCTATTGGAGAATATCAGGAAGACATTACAAGGAATGCAAGATAGGCCTCCATATTTTTCATGAACACTGAAATCAAGTTGGGTCACTTCTTTAGTGGACTAAATGTGAGTCTAGGAAATCATTGGTTATTTGAGAATTTTATTACTATGAATAGATTTTTCAATGTTCCCTTAAGGTTGAAATGGAGATTAGATAATCTCAGTGGAATTATTGGTCTAAAGATAAAAAGAAAAAATTGAGTTTAATAAGGTAGCATATATAGATAAATCCCATGATGGAATGACAAACCAATATACCACGCATCAAAATTGTAGGAAGAAACATCATATTAATTATATAAAGGTAACCAGGAAATGCATAAAATGTAGAAGAATGGGGAATATGGCTAATAATTTCCACAGGGATATGAATAATTCCACTAATGTGGAAGAATAAGCAATGGTTTATATAAAAACCCAGCTAGTATTTTACTATTTCAACTACAAGGAACATGGAAATTATAGGAATCATTTCCCTAATCATACTATTGTCGAAGGAAGACAACAACAAAAATCTTCAAGGAATCAAGTAATGGAATATGGTGTCACTATTGTTTAGTTAGATCCAAAAAAATATGTGGTTCTAGGTAAGATAATTATACATTCAATAATAATAAAAATCTTTTTTATTCTAGTTCTAAAAATTCTTTCATATCTTTCAAGTTTTGTAGAAATATTCAAACACCACCTCAGAATATAGAGGTTGAGTTATCTATGAGAATATAAAATGGGTTAGTAATTTCATCAAAAGTTTATAAATCATCCCAAGTTAATGTTTATGTACTGAATCTCCAACGAAATATTGTATTACTTCCTTTAATAATGTTTAATGCTATTTTGGGAATGGATTGGATATCTTTATACAAATGCAATATCAACTAATAAGAAAGGGATATCAATCTTCACATCTCAAATAATCCTTGAATTATGTACAAGTGTATGAAGGAGGATGAATATCCATCAGAATAATTGTATCAATTGTATATATTATTACCTTATCAGAAATAATATATATCTCAAGTGATTAATAAAAAGGTTAGAAACATGCTTTAATACATTCCCATTGTGAGGGACTACCATGATATATTCCTGAAAGAGTTGTCTGGTCTTCCTCATGATCGAGAAGTTGAGTTATCAATAGAACTTATTCTTGGATATTTAAGTATATCAAAGACACCTTATAGAATGACCATTATTGAGATATAAGAACTGAATAACCAATTACATGAGAATATGGATAAGGGTTTCATATGACCTAGTGCTTCACCATAGGGTACACTGATTCTCTTCATCAAGAAGAAGTATGGATCAATGCACATATGCATTAATTATCATGAGTTCAGAAATAATCATGATAAAAAAAATAGTATCCACTTACATGGATAGAATACTTGTTAGATCAAAAATGTAGGGCCAAGTATTTCTCTATGGTGGACCTTCAGTAGCTATATCACCAATTGCTGGTGATGAAAGAGATATTCCCAAGACTACCTTTTGAACGTGGTATGGAAACTATGAGTTCATATTGATTCCCTTATAACTAATAAATGCTCCAAAAAAATCATGGACTTAATGGATAGTCTTTAAAGATTACCTCAACCAATTTTAGCAGTCTTTATTAAGGATATTTTGATATACTCTAATACCAAGGAGGAACATGAAGAATACAATTCTAAAAACAATCCTAAAAACATTGTTAAGGGAGAAACTATAATAAAATTATAGTAAAAGTGGTTTTTATTGCATAAGTGTCATTCATAGGGAATGCTATCACCAGAAGAGAAATATATATAGACCCTTCCAATACAAAGTCTCTTGAAGAGTGGACCAGGTTAAAATCTGTAACAGATATCTATAGTTTCCTTGGTCTAGCTGGGCATTACCGATAATTTTTTAATAACTTATCATGATTTTATAACTCATTAACCATGCGAACTAGGAAGAGAGAAATGTTTTTCTAGAACAGTTAATGAGGAAACTGCTTCAAAGAGTTGAAAAAATGATTAATACTGCACCAGTACTTACACTTTTGAAAAGTGGGAACTATTTTTTGAGTACAATGATGATTTAAATAATGTATTAGGATATTTAATGATCAAAAAATGATAAATTGATAGCCTACGCCTCAAGGTAGTGGAAAATTCATGACAAAAACTACCCCACCCATGATCTGAAGGTGGTGGCTATCATATTTACATTGAAAATCTGGTGGAATTGTCTCTATGTGGAGAAGTGTGAAATACATACTGATCATAAAATCCTCAAGTATATATTCACATATAAGAAGCTTAATATGAACCAATGAAGATGCTTATAGATCCTCAAGGATTATGACTAATCAATCCACTACCATCTTTTTAAATAAAATATGGTGGTGGATTATCTAAGTATAAAGGATCTTGCATCTTTATCAATGATGATAATTGAGAAGGATTCAATCTTTATAGAAATACAAATAATTGACATGGGAAATGTTAAGGAAGGAACACCATCAATCGTTTCTCAAATTTTTTCTCAACCATCCCTTGTGGTGAAAATAAAGGATTCTTAAATAAATTATGTGGAAATTAAGAAAAAGGTTGAATCTATTAGAAATTCTCAGAGTTCAAAATGGATGAGGAAGAAGTCATGATATTTGGGTCACAACTATGTATACCATCCAATATATAGATAACTAATGATATTATGAATAAATCATAGTTCAACCTTCTCTATTCACCTAGAGAGAACAAATATGTTTCGAGATCTCTGAGATAACTATTGTTCGGAAAATATAAAGAAATATATTGCTGAATATACATCAATGTGACTAGTGTGTCAACAAGTGAACACCAAAAGTAAAAATTATAAGGGGATGATTCAACCATTACCCATACCAACTTGGAAATAGGAACACATCACCATGAACTTTTTCACTGGAATACTAATACATACAAAGGAAACAATCATATATGGGTTTTTGTAAACAGTATTACAAAGACAACTCACCATATCAAAAATTAGAGAGGGCTTCTCACTAGAACAACTTTAATAGATAAAAATCAAGAATGTTGTGAGAATGTATAGTTTAACACTATATATTATTTGATCGAGATCTATGTTTCACCACCAAGTTTTGGAAAAGTATTTAATATGCACTAAACACTGATTTTAATGTCAGTACGTCTTATCATCCTCAAAATGATAGCCAATCTAAGCTAAATATTTATACACTAGAAGACATATCAAGAGCGTGTTCTATAGACTTCAAGGGAGGATGGGACCAACATCTACCTCTTTCTGAGTTATCTTAGAACAACATTTTACACTCAAGCATCCTAATCGCTCCATATAAAGCCATTTATGGGAAAAGATACAGAACACTGTAATGTTGGGATGAAGTCGCTAAACATAATCCTCTAGGACCTAAAATGGTCATCAAAATGGAAGAAAATATGAAAACCATTCACCTGTATATCTGTTTCCTCTAGAAATGGGGATGACCTTATTTGTTCAAGGTTCAAACATTCCACTCAGTTTCTAACAGGTTTATTCATAGAACCGGAAACATCCAATGATTATATATCCATTTGGACCTACTTTTCAAAGGTAGGTGCTCATTATTTGTGGACCGATGAGGCTTAAGAATTTTCATTGGTCGAGAGGATGGGAGATCAGACTCGTCACAGCTTTTTTGGGGGGAATTATTGTCTACTTCGGGACTCTCTTATAGATTTAAGTTATGTTTGTGAATCCTTATTAATTTACCAAGTGTGAATATGAGTTTTCCTTTAGATCATGCAATTAATGATTGATATGTATGAAATTTAGAGAATATTTTATATGTATTTGAGGTTCTTCGTCGATAGAGAATCATCTGTATGTATTTGAGATTCTTAGTCAATGGTATCCTTCAATAAATTATATAGAAATATCTTGGTCATTATGATGACCATACTAGTTTTAAATCCACTCAGTGGGGCACTTGAAGTTTATTGGCATTCAGAAGGACATGGATTATTTTAGAGTTGGGATCGTACCTACAGATGGGCTACCTACGTATCCTTGTTAAAGAGGAATCAGAACCCACATAGTTAGGGAATTAAGATATAGTTTAACGTCATATGGGATGGATGATAATTAATGGGTGATGAGGCTTACGTATGATTAATGGCCCAAAGAGATGTGTCGTGGTTACTTTTACACTCTAATCTCATGTGAGTTATGATCGGTGTGAGAAACAAGAAGTATTAGTAAAACCTGATGATTAGTGCCACGAAAGATGTGGTCATAATGAATGATATGGGGCTTATGTATGTGTGACTGCCCAAGTAATTGAAGATCAGTACTTAGTTTAGGAAATAAGTCCAGGAGCAAGGTCCATAAATATATTCGTGCTTTATGAAGATTTGGATACTCTGACTTAGGGCTTTCTCCTGAGGAGGATGCCCAAATTAGGGGGGACTTATGATTGGGTTTTATTCTTGATAATGAAGCCCAAGTCAAAATAAATTAAGCCTGGGGATTACTCCTGAAAAAGAGGCCCGGGTTTATGGGACTTGAGATATGAGGCTTACTCCTTAAAAGGAGGCCCAGGTTAAGAGAAATTATGATTGGGGATTACTCCTAAGGAGGATGACCAGATTTGGGAACTTGGGGCTTACTCGTAAGGAGGATGCCCAAATTTGGGAACTTGGGGCTTACTCCTAAGGAGGATGCCCAAATTTGGGAACTTGGGGTTTACTCCTAAGAAGTATGCCCAATTTAATGGGGATTTGACTTATTATTGGGTCTTATTCATGAGAAAGATGCCCAGATCAAAGATTCTCTCAACTTAAGGGATGAGGTTGAATGAAGGGAACCTCTAACCATAGTGATATAAAGTTATATAAATCACAAGGTTTTGAGAGATGATCCACAGAATTCATTTCAGATAAGGAAGCCAACAAAGGAACCATGCCATAAATGGCTTTGAAGAGTGTTTTGAAGGCTAAAACTTGAAGAGGAGAGGCGGATTTGAAGAATAAAGATTAATAGGCAGGAGGGGCACCCAAAAAGAGGCAGGTGCGCAAGTCCTGGTCGCGCAAGTATACTTGCATGACACATGTGTACTTGGGAGACAGTTAACCCATAAGGTAATACTTGGGAGAGGCTTGGCTCAATCCCTTAGTATTATCCATAGAGGCTTCCAAAAGGGCGGTGCGCAAGTTTTGTTGAAGGGATAAGGTGGCAAGCAAGTGTCTTCATTTACCTTAAGGGTTAGACATTTAGGCGCGCAAGTGTTGATGAATTTCAACACTTAGGCCTTATTCCCTCTCTTTAGATCTTCCATTCTAGGTAAGAAACTACCTTAAAAGCGTTCAGAAGACTTCAAGTAGAGACTAGGGCATCGGGAGCTTAAATATGACTTTTGGATATATCTATCCTTGAAATGGGGGGCCCACAAGGGGTATTTATAGGCTACTAAAGACTTTTGGAGAAAATCAAACAGGGCACGCAAGTGACCTGCGCGGCCAATATGTGGCGCGCAAGTATACTTGCGCGACCATGTTGAAACTTGTGTGGACCATTCTTAAACAAATCATTGTTCATGCCTTTGTCAATTTCTGATGTTTCTTCAAAAGATGAGTCCCTTTATTCTAAGGTATTCACCCTTTTCAGTCGTTAGACTCTGTGACGGAATGGAGCATCAACAAAAGTCCCCCCTTAGAGTTGGATCTGAAAAGAAGGAGGATTTGACTCTGAGGTAAAGGAGAAAACCAAGGAACTATGGTGCACAAGTTTTGAGCGCGCAAGTGGAGGGACGCAGGTGAGAGTCATGCAGGGTACGGTGCACTGGGTACAGCCTTGGCCTATAAATATGTCACCATTCTCGCACAAACCACCCGACTTTCAAAGCACTTCTCTCTCATCGCGCAAGTGTCTCTCGTCGCGCAAGTGTATTGATTTTCTCTGGTTCATTTCTTATGTTCGTGTTGCACTTCTGCATAGGTAGTTTGACATTAGCGGTGATACCTGTGTGCCCAAACTTGCGCGTCACAATTACACTTTCGCGCCAACATTGGACTTGCGTGCCTTAATGCCTTAACCATTTTTTCACTTTTCTTCACAAATTTTATGAAAAATCAACTTACTTAAGAGTTAATAATTTAACCTTTGTAGAGATTCAATGGCTTCCAGAAGAATTGGAACGATTAATGAGCTGGATAGAAAGTGCATTGATGACATGATGAGCATCGTTGGACATGATTACTATAATATCTCCTATAGAACTCTCCCATATTTGTCCAAGTACTTGAAGAAATATCATCTTAATTTCCCACAGATAATCTACCTGCCTCTATATAGTCATGGTCATCTGAAAGGAGTCAACGTTCCAGAGCCAAAAAACTATATGCCCAAGATGCAGCCACACCGTTATCCCTCTATTTCAATTATGTTGTGCATTATGAGTGGAAACAATGGTGTGAACTTCCAAATTTTTCCTCCATGCCATTTCCTTGCAGATATGAAAATGGAAAACCCATGGGCTGATATGTTTTTCACTGCCAGTTGGTGGAGAGAAGACTATCATGACATTAGAGAAATATCTGTAAAGGGTACTCTCTCCAAATGGCTCTTTACTTCCAATTCTCCATTCTCAAATCTATGTATCCATCTTCCAAGTCTCTTGGACAGAAACAGAGTCACTGTTTGATCAGGAAAATTTTTTCTCAAACTGCAGTCAAGAACATTATTTTACAATTGTTCCAAGAAGAGCTGGTATCACTGCTTCTCTTATTGTATCCAGTTGAATGAATGAATTCCGGGTGGATGCTGATGAAGCTCAGGATTCCTTAAATCAAATGAAGAGTTATGTTGAAAGTCTCTTGTAATTTCTAAAAAATAGAAGAGACTCCAATCTATGTATGCCTTTCTAACTCTTATGCAACAATGAAAAACAATTTCATCTTCAATCATTTGTGCCTACATTCTTTTTCTACCTGCTTACAATTTACCTAAGCCAATGGTCCTAGTAAGCATATTTTGATTATTTCTAGGATTATAAAAATAACCCTACAAACTTTACATATTTTTACTTCTAAATATTACCTAAATCATAAGAAATGTATGTTTAGTGAGCTCGGACTTGACTTTTGTTCAGAGTTCCTTTGTCTTTTGTAGGCAGTTTAATGTCATGCACGTCAGATATAAAAAGGCTAATGTTTAAGGTCTAATAGCTTTGACCAAATGGATTAAAATTGACTCAATTCCTTGATAATTTATCTGAAAACATATTACCACATTCAAGTATGGAGTAAAACATGTAAACTATGACTTTGGAAATTTTGAATCTGAGGAATGATATGAAAAAAGGGATAAAATGCATTAGAAGAAGTATTTCCTAAGAATCAAGTTACCATTATTTAAAAAACCCGTTAGGGGGTTGAATTATGCAGGGACGCTTAAGGGAATTGGCTGCATAGTCAAATAATCGCATCTTTTGGCTGACATGTCCATTATGTAGACTACTTATGCAAGGCCACCTAGGGGAACGTGCTGTATAGTCAGGAAAAAGAACTCTCAGAAACTTTAATTTTCTAATGCTTAAAAGCTAGTGGAAGTTTATAGATATTCAAATTTTCCAAATCATAGAGTTTGTTGTATGGAGAGAGGTACTTGAATATGGAGAGGATATTTCAAATAAATATTGTCTAAGAATTGGATGAATGTCACTCCTGCGAAGGTCTGACCCAAACACAGGGAAGGGAAATATAAACCATAGACTTAAATACATTTAAATCATGAAAAAGAGTATGGGACAAATATGTTAAGGGTGGATATTTTTGCGGATCCCCACATACTATCATTAAGACAAATAAGGACAAAAGAGGTTTTCCTCCCAAGAATGAAGTTACCACTATTTGAAAAAACCCGTTAGGGGGTTGAATTATGCAGGGCCACCTAAGGGCATTGGCTGTATAGTCAAATAATAGTATCTTTTGGCTGACAGGTCCGTTATGTAGTCTATTTATGCAAGGCCGCCTAAGGGCACGTGCTGCATAGTCAGGCAAAAGAATTCCTGGGTATCAGACATTTTGTGACCAGAATTCAAGAAAAGGGTTATGGAGATCTGGAAGTATTTAAGGTTAGGATTATGACACATCGACATCGGCATTGTTCAATGCATAAAAGAGATACATAGACCAATGTTGACCATAATCATGTTGTGGTTGGGTCCTGAATTGAGGTGTTGGACTTCACTACATATTCCATAAAGATGAGAATCAATCCATACGTAGTTCTGGAAATAAAGTTTAACGTCATGTGGGACGAGAATGTAGAAGATCTTAGTTTAAGGCTATAGAGTTCGGACCATAATAAGGAATACATAGTGTTTTTTTGATAGACCTTATGTGAATGAAGGCCAGGGTTTTCATACCACATTCATGTTTTCACAGGGGGACTTTTCAGCCAAGGGATTGAAAGTGGAATTTGGGGTTAGGCCCAAAAATATGGGGCAGGATTTGAGGGATGCTCGAACGTTCCTACGTATCCTATAACGATGGGAATCAAGCCGCATGTATTTCTTAAAATACCCTTTGTACAGATTTAGTTCGTACAAGTGAAGGGTGAAAGGGGACTTTAGTGCAATGATGGTTTGACCCAAGATTAAGGTTCAGGTGTTACCATGTATGCAGGTAGTCTTTGGAATACAACATGATTTGAGATCAGTGTAAATAATGATTCCCTATCAGGTGAGGGACAATGGGGACTATATAGTTTAACATTATATAGCAAGGACGATGGTGCTGCACAGTTTAGTGTCATGTAGCAGGGACGAAAGGGATGTACACAGTTTAACGTCATGTGGGACGGAGGTGAACCAATGTGAAGATATTGGTTTTGGGCTTGAACCTCGGGAGGTTGCCTACGTACCCAGCCTAGAAGGCAAGGATAAAAGTTAGCATAGTTATATTAATAATGAATTGATGATCAAGTTGTACTTAAATAAAACCCTGAAGATGGTGTTGGGACTTACATGTTGTTAGCGGCCCAGGGAAGGTGTTATGGTTGAATCTTACTCTAAGATCATGTGAGTCATACTTGGTGTGAGAAACAAGAGGTAGAAAAAACCCTAACAATTCATAGTTTAACATCATGTGAGACGTATTTAGGGACTTTTTCATAGTTTAACATCATGTTGGAAGAATGAGGGACACACAGTTTAACGTCATGTTGGACGAATGAGGGGACTATGCAGTTTAAAGTCTTGCAGTGAGGACTATTGGTACTGCACAGTTTAGTGTCATGTATCAGGGACAAAATAAAATTTAACATCATGTAGTAAGAACATGTGAATAGTTTAATATCATGTAGGACAATACAGTTTTACGTCATGTAGGACGTTGGGTAGTACAGTTTAACGTCGTGTAGCCAAGAATATGGTTATGCAGTTTAACGTCTTGTTGTACGTAAGTATTTGTTTTACACAAAATACTTTTCCAAGAATCTGGCATTGGTTGGAGTTGTTATGAGTTCCATATCCATTGAGATTAAAGAATAAGCTTCATTAGAGTAGACCTTATGTATTGAGTAAGGTCTCTCCCATTTTGGCTCAAGCTTTGGAAGATTCTTTCCTAGTATCATTGGAGTTTTGAGGACCAATACCAATTCTCCTTGAATGAATGAATGAAGATGAACTTTTTTGTTGAAAGCCTGTGCTATTCGATTCTGATAGACTTCCAAGTAGTGCAGGGTGCACAATATTTTTTCATCTAATCATTCCAATTCATCCAATCGCTTTTGAGATTGTTCATCTATAGATGACTGATCACAAATGGATACTATGAGTGAAGGTAATTGGATATCAATGGGAAAGACTGCTTCTGTTCCATATACCAATGAATATGGAGTTGACCACATAGTAGAGTGGGAGGAGGTCCGATAATCCCATAAAGCATGAAATTTTTTATTAGGCCGTGATTTCTTATCTTTATCCACCATATTTTCCAGTATGTTTGAAAGAGTCTTGTTGAAGGACTCTATTTGTCCATTGGCTGCTGCATGATACCGAGATGAATGCTTGGATTTGATGTTGTATTCTTGATACAACTTCCTTACCACGGATGAACAGAAGTTGGTTCCATTATCCGTCAATATGGTATGAGGGACACCAAATATAGTAATTATGTTAAACTTAATGTAGCTAAAAATGATTTTAGAACTAACTTCTTTGAGAGGTATTGCCTCTGCCAATTTGGAAAAGAATTCAGTAACAGTAAGAATATACTTAAACTGCTTGGATGTAGCTGAAGGGTAGGGTCCCACTACATCCATTCCCCATGTGGCAAATGGCCATGATTATTTTTCTATATGAAGCAACTCTAGGTATTGATTAATGAAGTTGGCACATACTTGGAAAGAATGACACTTCTTAGTGAAATCAACACAATCTTGTATCATTAAAGGCTGAAAGTATCCAAGCCTTCGAATTTGATCAGACAGTCTATGTCCAGACTGGTGGGCACCACAGACTCCTGCATGTACTTCTTTCATTATAGCCATTGTATCTTAACCATCAATACATCTGAAGATAATTCCATCAAAACCTCACTTTTAGAGAATTGTTTGGTGATCTGGACTATCCTAAAGAGTAAAATTTACCACACGTCGCCAGAATTGTTCTTTCCCGGCCCTACCATGTGGGAGTGTTCCATTTTGAAGGTATTCCCTGATAGGTGTCATCCATCCTATAGTATGACCATATGGTTTAAACATGGGACTAATTTCATTGATTTCCTCTATTCTGATTTGAACATAAGGTGAAACTATACGATGGTGGGCAATACTGATGATTGTTTTGTTCTGATTTGGATCTGCCAGAGCTGTAGCTATATTAGCCAGTGCATTAGCTTGGAAATTTTGAGATCATGGGACATAAGAAAATTTCGGTTCTGAGGTAAATTCCTCCATTAACACTCTGATGTAATCATACAAAGGGATTAACTATTCTTTTCTGATGTCATAATCCTCATTGACTTGTTTGATTACCAGGTCTGAATCACCTTTCACCTTTAAGTGATTCACTTGTTCCTGAAGTGCCAACTCCAATCCTATGATGAAATCTTGGTATTCTGCTTCATTATTTGTATCGCCTTCCAACAATAAGAAGTAATAGGGTAGCACCTCCTCTTCTAGGGAAATAAGTACAATTCCTAACCCAACTTTTTTGAATTTAGGATCTTCCATTTTCTTCCCTGTTGGACTTCTGGAAGCACCATCAAAGTATATTTCCGATGTTTGAATATTATATTGAATAGAGAAGACTTTCTCATTAGGAAGTTCAATATCTAAAGATATATCTTCTACTGAAGGGTGTTCAGTAAGGAAATCAGCCAGATCTTGGCCCTTTACTACCTTTTGAGACACGTACTAGATATCAAATTGTTGTAAAATAACTTCCCACCTTGCTAGATGTCCTGTAAGCATAGGATGATTAAGGATAAATTTGAGTGGGTTATTACGAGATACCAATTGGACCTCATGATGTTGCAGGTAGTGTCTCAATTTCTGAACTGTAAAGTTTAACGCTAGGCATCACTTTTCAATACTTGAATATAGGGTTTCTGCTTCAAGCATAGTCTGACTGAGATAGCAAAGGTTGTTTTCATTCCCAGCATCATTATTTTAGGCAAGGAAGGCACCCAATGATCGCTCTAAAGCTGTCACATAGAGTATAAGTGGTCTTCTTTCAACAGGTGGAATTAATACCAGTGGACTCAAGAGATATTTCTTGAGAATATTGAATTCCTCTTGACATTATTCAGTACACTGGTAAGTGACTCCCTTCTTCATCAATTTGGTGAAGGGTAAACTTTTTCCTACTAGATTGGCGATGAAATGCGGAATATAGTCCAAGTTTCCATGAAGTCCTCTCAATTATTTCAAATTTTGAGGAGGTGACATACCAAGGATTGACTTTGTCTTCTCAGTATCGACTCTGATACCATGATGGTGTACTATAAAGCTGATAAATGTTCCTGATGTTACCCCAAAAGAACATTTTAAGGGGTTCATCTTCAAATTGTGTTGTCAAAGTTTGTGGAATATTATTTCTAGATCAGCCAAATGATCCAAACGTTGTCTGGATTTAACCACCAAATTATCCACATAACATTCAACAAATTTCCCTAAAAAATGTTTGAAGATATGGTGCATGGCACGTTGATACGTTGCACGTGCATTCTTCAGGACAAAGGGAATTACCCGATAGAAAAACACACCCTGAGGGGATCTGAAGGTTGTAGATTCTTCATCTTCTAGAGCCATTCAGATTTGATTATACCCAGAATATCCATCCATGAAGGAAAGTTCTTCATAGCCAGCTGTTGCATCAATTAAGAGTTCTGTGATTGGAACTGGAAAATAATTCTTGGGAAAATGTCGATTAAGATCTCTGAAATCAATGAAAACTCTAATTTGTCTATTCTTCTTTTTCACAGGGACAATATTAGCCAACCATTTGGGATATTGAACTTCTCTGACGAAGTTATCTTTGATAATCTTATCAACTTTAGCTTCAATTCTGGAAGCATAAGTTGGGTGTGTTCTTCTTGCGGCTTTCTTGAATCCTCGATGTTCTTCTGGAAAACCCAAATGATGAGTGGAAACATCAGGATCAAGACCTAGAATTTCTATATAGTTGCAAGCAAATACATCTCAATTTTTCTTTAGAAAGGAAGTATACATTTATTTCTCTTCAAGAGTCATGGCTGCACTAATTAAAGGGGGGCATGGATCTTCTTCTGTACCTAGATTTATTTCTCTGAGTTCATCCACAGTGGTAGAGATAACCTCTTCAAATGCTGGAGGGGCATCCCTGAGATCTTCCTCTTCTTCTTTAATATGGGTTATTTCTTCTATTTCTACTTGCATAGAAGATGATGAAGAAGAATTTCCACGATCAAGAGAGATGTTAAAATTTGAACATATTGAAGAAGAGGCTACCATTTATGGCTCTATTGATGATGAAGGGTCTTCCTTGGGTAAATAGGAGATGATGGATTGAAAATCAACATCATCATTCATCTATGAAATTATTATAACTTCTTCTGGCCTGGTTGATGAAGTATAGAATTGCTAGATTTCAGCGGATGAAATGAATACATCTCCATTTGAGATTTCATCATTTCTTAGTGAATCACCATCTTCTCCCATGATGTCTAGTTTGATTCCTATAATTGACATTATGGAATTTTCCAAAAGAGTATTGGGATTTGGGTCTATCCTGTCAATTTGACTGATAGGAAACACATAATTTGTAATCACATGTATGAATGGGTTTACTGGAATCTTTTCCAAACCATATGGAGCATTAATTTTGGTGACCTCCTTTGTCTTAGATTTCTCCTTTCCTTCCATGTGATAGAATTATGCCTCAATGTATTGAGATTCACATGTTTTGAATGGGACTTTATCACCATACAATGTCCCATTTTGACCATTGAAATAATATTTTAGACACTGATGGTATGAAAAAGGTGCGGCTACATGTTGATGTAGCCAAGATCTTCCAAGAAAAATATTGAAGGATATATCATGACGAACAACCATGAAAACTGAATTGGATACAAGGTCTCCGAACTGAGTTCTGAGTGTAATCTCGCCCATAGGTTCTTGTTCATTTTTATCATATCCTTGAAAAATAAAAGTAGAAAGAGATAAATCAGATTCAGTGAGGCCCAATCGATGAAGTGTACGAATAGGGATGTGGTTGACTCCTGATCCATTATCAATGAAAGCCCGTCGGATGTCTATGTCATTGACCTTGCTAGTTAAATACAAAGGTCTGATATGTCCATGCACAACATCATCTTCATCCTCATCTGTAAAAGATATCACTGCATGGAATTCTGTAGGATTATTCTCTACATGGTAGACTTCAGCCACAACAATTTCATTTTTGAACTCCTGAGGACTTAAAAAAAATCCTCAATGAGTGCCTCCCGAAGATCCTTTGATAGGTTCAAGGCATCCAGAATTGATAACTTAGCCGGTACTTGGGATAAATGTTTCAAGACATCATACTTTTGGTTCAAAGGTCTAAATTTTCCAACAGGAACATGTGGATTCTCAGGTGCCTTAGAAGTTGATGATTTGGAAGTAGATGCATCTTGTATTGGGGTAGGAGTTGGAAATAATCCGGGATTTGTCAAATTATACTAACTAGGTCTATTTATTTGCTGAGAGGAAGAAGGGGTAACCTCTAACCGATCATCCAAAATAATTGTACCAGGACTGAATCTTTCATATGTGGAAGAACTTTCATGTTCTTTTTGAGCCCGTTGAAGGTCTTTTCCACGAGTTTCTACTACATATATAGTTCTAGCAGGGGTAAGATTGAAATAGTGGCTTCTGGAATATCCACATCTTCCTCTGTATCCTAGACCTCTGGAACATCCTCTAATTCCTCTGTTTGATATAGGGAACTTAGGCGCATCAAGATTGAAACTATGACTAGCATAAGGATCAGTTAAATGAATCATATTAACATAACCAAAGATCAACTCCTCATCTGATGAAGACTCTACCTGATTAGCTAGTTTAGGTTGTGCCATTTGGTGGGGAGGTGCTCATACTCCTGTAGTAGACGACATAAAATCTTCCAGAGTCAAATACAATTTAGGCTTTGACACGAACTCATCTTATTCTGGTTGTTCTTATTTCTTAGAATTATGCCACCTCTTTGAATATTTTCCCTTTGATGAAGGGGGTTTTGGTGTGGCATTCATAACAGAAGACAAAATTGGTTTCTTAAATTGTGTTTGTAAAATGGCATGAGTTCTGTTGATCGTTTTCTTGAACATCCAATCATCATATTTCTGTGCATTTTTGTTTTTGACTTCATGCCACTCGCCTTCTTCCTCTGGATCTGTATCAGTAACACATGATACCAGGGCTGAAGAGCCTTTCAGTTTTACCTGTCCAGAGTCCACCATCTTTTGTTGGATGTCTTTGAAGACAAAACACTCCTAAATGGGATGCCCCAACATCTGATGAAATGGGAAATAGTTGGGAAGGTCTTCATCTCATTCCTTTTTAGTCCTTTTAGACCTTGGAAATTGAACCAAATTATTTTCCAGAGCTAAAATGAAGTAACCAGTAACTTGTTCGTTTCAGAAAGAATAGACTTTGTTCTTTACTCCTCAAATTGTTTCTGTCTTTGATCGCATTGATCTTCTTGATGAAACGGCCTCAATTGTTGATGCTCAAGAGGCGGAGCCCTTTGAGAATATGAAGGTCTTGAAGTGGAAGCAGGTATAGGTGCTTGTTTAAGTGTGACTGTAGTAGTCTCTGCTTTACCCATTCTCCTTCTTGGAGCTGATGGAATTACACGAGTTTTATCCTTAGTCTTTATAAGAGAGTCTTCAATCTGTTGAGTGATTTAAGTAAGGTCTCAAAACCCTATTGTGTATTTCACAGGGATCAATGGTGTGCGTAATTCATCATGATAATCTTTCTACACAGATTGGAAATAATTCTTCTTAAGGGAGTGCTAAGCTTAAATAATATGTTAATCCCTTCCAGCGAGCAATGAAATATGAAACTCTTTCATTATCCCTTTTATTATAATTTACAAGATCAAAAACTATTGTCTTTCGCAATGTTGAGCTAAATTGAAGAAGGAATTTTTAACGGAGATCCTCCCACCCAGTAATTGACTGGGATTGTAGGATTGTATACCAGACAAAAGCAGGCCCTTGTAATGACTATACAAAACACCTGAGCTTAACATCTTCTTTTTGTCGAGGAGTTCCCATCATAGGATCACAAAGAGAAACAAAATGTGTTAAGTGTTGTTCTGGGTCTCCTGAACCATTAAAAATTGGTAATGTGGCAGTTGTAAAATTTGATGTGGGAGGAATTGCATCAACCAATTTAGGGTAAGATCTCTTCTCCGATTGAACCGATGCAGGATTTCATTCCATAGCTTCCAACTGAGCTGTTAATGACTCAATGGTAGTCATTAATTTTTGAGAAACAACTGGTTGATCTTGGACCTGTGCAGGTGCAAGAACTGGAGTTTGGATAGGTGTGGCGACCGGGACTGCCACTGATGGTAGTATTGCCAGTTTTTGTTGTGTATAACCCATAAGATTAGACATGTGAGGGTGTACTAGTAAAGTAGAATATTCTTGATCCATCGCAGTATCTGCAACAAATTCCTTTGACTGACTGACTCCAGCACGCTTAGGAGGAAGACTACTTTGGAGTAGTTCTGCATTCAACCTCCTTAACTCTTTCATTTCCACCTCTTGTTGTGCGAACCTTTCCTCTAATGATATTGATTGGTCTTCTCTAGAGTTAGGGTGGAAGGTAACCTGATTCTTCCTTTTTTCCTAGTTGGATGCCTTTAGGAGAGGGGGAAGTTGGTTATTTGAAAGAATACCTAGATTCTGGGTAAGACTTTGATTTCGTGTATGCACACCTTCTTCATTTTATTCTGTGTGCACAGCTTCATGAGTAGGAACTTCTTCATCTAATCCCTCTAAGTGGGCCTCATGTTCTGGAGGATCAGTAACAATGGAATTGATGACATTTCTTTATGCATAACGAATTTCATCCCTTCTATTGGCATTTCTACGATATTTTCTTCTTCCATGTCCTTAATGAGACATTTCCTTTTATTGAGTTAACCCCTCAGGAACCTATTGATGAACCATAATTTGAAAGGAGTCTCCTAATAATTCGTCTCTTCATTCCTCTTTTGGATTCTTCCCTAATCTAGAGAAGACTTACTTTCGCTGAGGAAGAGATTGAGGATTTGAAAAAGTCCCCAGTCTGGTGGAATGGTGTTGTTCCTTTTGTTCTTTTTCTACTCCTCGAATCCTATTTGTTGATTCTGAGGGTTGAGCTAAAAGAGTCCCCAGTCTGGAAAGCTAGGGTGGTTCTTGAGCTACTATATCTGAGACTTTCTTAAAAGCTCTCTTGATCTTGCAGACTTTAGTCTGGAAATTGGCTAGATGCGTCAACCTACATCCACTCAAATCACCTAGCTCAAATGACTGCTGGATGATTTCTGACACTTCTGTCACCTGATGATGTGCCTTATCTAAACGAGAAGCTTGTTTGATATTCTCATTTGCTTGATGAAAGAGTAATTTGACAACTTGTTCTCTGTATTCCTGACTTTGGGAAGAACTTGTTGAGGCATGTTCCTGAGCAATCCTTTAATTACAAACAAAATCGATTGACTATGGCCGAACGTGGGAAATAACATTACAAGAGACCACTTTTGGAGGGATTTGTTGTCTAGGGAGTGTAGTGAAATACAGTGCTCCATGAACACCCCATCCCCATATATGAATACCAGAAGGGGCATTGGCAAATAACTGGCGCAATCTTTCTAGTTCTCCAAGGCATGAATACTGAAGGGCTCTCTACTGCTTTTCAACCTTCGAATATCGGGAAACTGAGAGGGATTCCAAATCAATTTGGCATTTTAACCCTTCTATTATCTTGACATGATTTTCATATTCATCATAAGATAATATTTTTTTTTCAATTAACAAATATTTTTCCACATGTTGAGATGAATATCGTGAATAAAATCTTCAGTCAACATTTCTGGAATATCGTACTGAGAGTCAACCAAAGTCCAAAACATGACTGGTACTTCACCTTTTTATAGTTTTTGTCTCATATTCAGCACTTCCTCCTTATCATTTGATGAAGATTCTTCTACCTGATTAGACGAAAGCTGGCACTTCTTTGTTGCTTCATCAGATTCAACAATATTGGTAGAGAATTTATTTTTCAAACTAGAAGATTAATGACACAGGGGTGGTTCATAGAATGACCTACATTCTAGGCTATCTTCTGATTGAGAAAGTATTTCACCTACTAGCAGTAAAGCATCATACATGACTGGATTCACATTTAAAAGTGCCTCGAGATAAGAGGGATTTATCATTACTACATTTTCCTTTGAAGAATTTTCCAGGGAATGAAAATTACTACTACGGAGTGGAATTTCGCAGCTAAATTCATCATCATGGGGAGGATTACAGCAAAAGATGAAACCTTTTTCTCCTTGATCTTTTGGCCATGCAGAGGGTTCTTGTGGATCTCATATGAAGATGATACTTTGAGATAGACCAAACTATCATGAAGCAAGCCTTCATGAAGAATTGTCTGATAGAGACCTTCGGAATTAATGTTCCCACTATTGGGAAATTAGAGAGTATAATCTTGAGTTCCAAAAGATAATTGTTTGAGGGCTTCAAGAACTCCAGCATCGAGAAAGGCCTTATTGTAGATTGGCTCTTGATTTCTCGACTGTGTTGAATGGGTATTTTTCTTAGATGCCTTCTTACTCACTTTAGGAACCACTTGTTGACGAAAGTAGTTATTATGGGCAGGTGTATGTGCTTGCTCTGGAGAAATTTCCAGGTTAGTCTGATTATCTCCATTCAAATTAGGTGTATGTGCCTAACTTGATTGTCCGTATGACATGGGGGAGTATGCACCACAACCCTATTGTACTGGAACAGAGGTATGTATTTGTTTCGGAGTGATATGTTGATGAGTCACTCTAATGGTAGGGACATATTTGTATTTCTTTCCCTGTGATGCTGCTGAAGCTATTATAATATTCTGACAGGCATCCAGAATATGAGAAGGGATTTGCTTCTGCTCTTTCACCATTGTCAGAATGTGCTTGGTGACTTCAGTTTCCAGAACGGGAATATACGTCCATTTCATGCTTATATTAGATGTGTATTCCAGCTCTTATCCTCCTTTTCCTGTCATTGAATTCTGACAGTACTTATGCATAGGGGAAGAGAGTTGAGTTTGCTCCAAATTTGTCGTCGGAGCTTTCTGAATGACTTCTCTAGGTGCTACCAAACGAGATTGTTGGTAGGATTGTTGAACATTGGTAGGTGTATGTGCCTGCTGTGTATTCTTCCTCAAGTATGGTTGATGATTTTCCTTCAATACTGGCAGACGATACGGCTCACAGAATTGTTGATTGTAAACAGGTGTATGTGTCTTCTTATCAATTGCCACCATATTAGATTAGCAAGCTTCTTTGGGTGCAGTCAGACGAGCCTTCTGACTGGTTGATAAATTATAAATAGTTATAAATGCCTGCCTATAATACTCCACTAGAATTTCCTGGTGGGTTGTTGTTGGACGAGTCTGCTGGACAGCGGGATTAGAACAGACGGTTGTATGTGCCCGCTCGTTTCTTTCCATCAAGTTGGCTTGATGGAATTCTCTGAAGGGGGAAAGAGTAAGAACCTGCTCCCTGTTGACCAAATTTTTCCTCTGGAGGTTTGTCTTGCATTCTTGGGTCTAAGGAACCTGATCTGAACCCCTAAAGGCGATACCCTCATTATGTTGAGGGTGCACTATCGCACAATTCTGGCGGCGATTGTTGATGGGAGCCCTCGGGAAGGACTCCTGATTTCTTGAACCGAGGCCTTGAGTGACCTCTTCATTCACCTCCCTGTAATATGGGAAGGACTGGTTGTTGTGCTCCAGGTTTAACGACCCAAAACGGTTGGAGATGGTGTTTTGCACCGCCTTCTTATTGATCACTGATCATCACTGTCCGGACAACCATGGTGAATTATTGACTTGGAGGGCATGTCGAATGGCCACCAGAGTCGGAATGGTACCGTGTTGACGGTATTCCTTAACAAGTGCATTTGAAATCCAGTGTTGAAGATGCTGAGTAGGTGATGTCGTCCTTAGAGCGGATGAGGATCCAGCAGGAGTAGCAGTAGAGGCATTCACAAGTGTGAACTTTAGAGAAGCGATTTCTATAACGTAGAGATATCTTGGAAACGAGTGCCTGTTTGATAAAATATACATAATAAAGATAAAATCGGCCACTACATCTTTTGGATGAGCACATATGTTATTGATTGCTTTGTTGTCCCTGACATTGAGTTAAATAGGGGCCTAACAAGTAAGTAAAACATCATTTAACTTGGTTAAGGATTCACATCAGGTTCATTATTTTTGTTTCCTTTGGAAATGGGGATAACCTTATTTGTTTAAGGTTCAAACATTCCAATCAGTTTCTAATAGGTTTATTCATAGAACCAGAAACATACAATGATTATATATCCATTTGGACCTACTTTCCAAAGGAAGGTACTCATTACTTGTGGACCTATGAGGCTTAAAAATTTGCATTGGTCGAGAGGATGGGAGGTGGGACTCATCTCACCTTTTTGGAGGGAATTATTTTCTACTCTGGGACTCTCTTATAGATTTAAGTTATGTTCGTGAATCCTTATTAATTTACAAAGTATGAAAATGAGTTTTCCTTTAGATATTGCAATCAATAATTGATATTTATGAAATTTAGAGGATCTTTTATATGTATTTGAGGTTCTTCATCGATAGAGAACCATCCGTATGTATTGGAGATTCTTAGTCAATGGTATCCTTCAATACATTATATAGAAATCTCTTGGTCATTATGATGACCATAATGGTTTTAAATCCACTCAGTGGGGCACTTGAAGTTTATTGTCATTCAGAAGGACGTGGATTATTTTAGAGTTGGGATCATACCCGCAGATGGGCTACCTATGTATCCTTGTTAAAGAGGAATTAGAACCCATGTATTTCAGGAATTAAGATATAGTTTAACTTTATATGAGACAGATGAGAATTAATGGGTGATGGGGATTATGTATGATTAATGGCCCAAAGAGATGTGTTGTGGTTACTTTTACACTCTAAGCTCATGTGAGTCATGCTCGATGTGAGAAACAAGAAATATTAGTAAAACCTGATGATTAGTGCCACAAAAGATGTGGTCATAAGAAATGATATCGAGCTTACGTATGTGTGACTGCCCAAGTAAATTAAGATCAGGACATAGTTTAGGAAAGAAGTCCAGGAGAACGGTCCATAAAGATATTCGTGCTTTATGAATATTTGGATACTATAACTTGTGGATTACTCCTGAGTAGGATGCCCAAATTAGGGGGGACTTATGATTGGGTTTTATTCCTAAGAAGGAAGCCCAAGTCAAAATAAATTAAGCCTGGGGATTACTCCTGAAAAGGAGGCCCAGGTTGAGGGGACTTGATATCTGAGGCTTGCTTGTGAAAAGGAGGCCCAAGTTAATAGAAATTATGATTGGGGATTACTCCTAAGGAGGATGCCCAGATTTTGAAACTTGGGGCTTACTCCTAAGGAGGATTCCCAAATTTGGGAACTTGGGGATTACTCCTAAGGAGGATGCCCAAATTTGGGAAGTTGGGTCTTACTCGTATAGAGGATACCCAATTTAAGGGGGATTTGACTTATAATTGGGGATTATTCCTGAGAAAGATTCCCAGATCAAAGATTATCTCATCTTAATGGATGATAATGAATGAAGGTAACCTCTAACCATAGTGTTATAAAGTTATATAAATAAAAAGGTTTTGAGAGATGTTCCATAGAATTCCTTTCAGATAAGAAATACAATAAAAAAACCATTCCATAAATGGATTTAAAGAGGGTTTTGAAGGCTAAATCTTGAAGGGGAGAGGTGGATTTGAAGAAAAGATCTTAATAGGCAAGAGGGGCGCCCAAAAAGAGGAATGCGCACAAGTCTTGTTTGGGAACGCAAGTCCTGGTCACGCAAGTATACTTGCGCGACACATGTGTACTTGGGAGAAGGTTAACCCATAAGGTAATACTTGGGCGAGGCTTGGATCAATCCCTTAGTATTATCTTTAGAGGCTTCCAAAAGGGCAGCGCGCAAGTTTTGTTGAAGGGATAAGGTGTTTTGCAAGTGTCTTCATTTCCCTCAAGGGCTAGACACTTAGGCATGCAAGTTTTGATGAATTTCAACACTTAGGCCTTATTCCCCCTCTTTAGATATTCCATTCTAGGTAAGAAATTACCATAGAAGTATTCGGAAGACTTCAAGTAGAGACTAGGGAGTCGGGAGCTTAAATATGACTTTTGGATTTTTCCGTCCCCGAAATGGGGGGGCCCACAAGGGGTATTTATAGGCTACTGAAGACTTTGGGAAAAAATCAAACAGGGTGTGCAAGTGACCTACGCGGCCAATATGTGGCGCGCCAGTATACTTGCACGACCACGACGAAACATGTGCGGCCCATTCTTAAACAAATACTTGTTCATGCCTTTGTCAATTTCTAATGTTTCTTCAAAGGATTAATCTCTTTATGCTAAGGTATTCCCATTTTTCAGTCATTAGACTCTGTGACGGAAAGGAGCGTCAACAATATCCAAGTATCCCAAAGTCGATAGAAGATCTATGCAGAGAATCAACAATGAGACATGGATTTTAAGGTTGGTGACTTGATATTCCTCCAAATATACCCATGGAAGAGGATAATGATATTTGGGATGAAATGAAAGTTAAGTCCTAATAACATTATACCCTTCAAGATTCTTGATTGTGTTAGAGTTTTAGCCGATTTACTAGCACATATATCGACCATGTCTAAAGTACATGATGTTTTCCATATATCCCTCTTGATAAAGTAAATACCGAATCCCTCACATGTACAGAATTTATAGGTGGTAAATTTGGAAAATGATATCTCTTACAAGGAGCATCCAGTGAAGATCTTAGACCATAGAGATAAAGTTATACATGAAACAAATACTCACCTAATGAAATTATTGTGTAAGAACTACAAGTACAAAAGAAGAAACATGGGAACCTAATGAATCAATAAAGGATAAGTACCCTAACCTATTTTTTCCTTAGTTTGTAAAATGAAATTTTGAGGGAGAAATTTCAAAAGGGGTGAAGAATGTAACGACCCAAAATTATATCAATGAAATTTCCCTTCGTAAAGTTATTTTGTGAGTATAAATCATAAATAATCACTTAGATAACACAGTATAGGCTTTATAAATTGTTAATGAATGAAAAAATAGGTATTTCTTGAAGTTAATGAACATATATTGAAGGAATAGTAACTTAAAATTTGGAATAGTAACATGAACATTAGGAATAGAAACACAAAAAATATAATTTTAATATTAAATATGAAAGTATAAATAAAATTTAGGAATATTATAAATTAAAACATGTTATAATTATATAATATTATAAGTTATTTAATTTTTTAAAAATGATAATTTAGGTATTTTTATTTTTGTGTAACATAAATGTTTATTTACAATTTAATAATTAATATAACAATTTAAAAGAAAAATTATTTTAATAAAATAGATTCAGAAATTAATTTTTGTTTTCTCAAGATTATAAGATAATTTTATAAGACCTTAATTAATTTTTCAATGTGTTATAAAATCAGTAAAAATGTAAAAATTTGTGTTTTTTGAATAAATGATGATTTTAATGAAAATTTTAATTTTTCATATTTAGAAAACTATTTTCATAAAATTGAGTCCATATTTTAATTCTACACATCAAAAATTGGTTAGGGTAATTTTTTTGGGATTTTTCTAAAACAATTGATTTTTTAGTGAATAGTAAAATATGGTAATTTATCGTATAAGCTAAATACATGAATTCTTGATTCATGTTTGATGTATGGATGATGTAATAACCTTTGTTTTGTGATATTCCCTTAACTTATTAAGGATATCATGTTCAAATGAAAAACACTTTCAGACAAAATGTAAGGGACTCTCACTGAACCTCCATTTTTTTCCTTCACGTTATGCTTACTCTCTCTATTTACCCCAATGTACTTCTTAATTATTCTTATAAAGTATTTCTGTTTTCATTATGTATGTTCCTAACATATGTTACTATACCAATTATACTTTATTTTTTTTAATACATGTTTTTATGGTTCCCTTGTCAATTCTTCCCAATAAACAAGCATGATGAATGAAAACTTCTTGATTCTTACCCATTTTCAAGTGAAATAAATAATCTATTTTAAACGAAAATTATTTTTATAAAATCACTAATTCAATCATTAAAATGTATCTTTGTTCATTTATGATTTTATACCAACAATTATGTATTTTCCATTTTAAATAATCTTTAAATTTTTCCTTTAAATTACAATAATGTGGGTCATTTCTAAAGTTTCACAAAAATTTTTAACATGTTTTCACTTTAGTTTGACATAACTGTAGAGTCAATAAGGTTTTCCTTATGAATTTTCCATTTCTCCATACTTAGGGGAGATTGTTGAGTCAATAAGGTTTCCTTATGACTTTACCATTCCTTCTTGTTTTGAAAATCACAAACACCTTATCACAAGGAAATTTTCATTTTACCCTATGTTTTACTTCTATAAAGAAAATTTCCCTCCCCAAGGAAATTTATCCTTACCATGTTTTCATTGCTCATATTTTGTCTAAGTGTAAAATTAGGTTTCAAGTCTAAATCCTCATAATCATATAATACTTAGATAAAAGGCATTCTGTTTTCATGTTCCAAATTCTCTAAATTCTGACTCCAAACTCTTATGAGTTCTGACGCCGAATTCTAATGAATTATGACTCCAAACATTGTAAGTTATGACTCCGAATTCTAATGAATTTTGATTCTAAATATCATAAGTCCTGACCCCAAATTCTAATGAATTTTGACTTCGAACATTGTAAGTGCAGACTCTGAATTCTCATGAACTCTGAATATGAACTTTGTAAGTTCAGGTTCTGAATTCTTGTGAATCCAGATTCCAAATTTCCTTGAAATTTAGAATCCGGAATTCTATAGAGTTCAGGTTCCGAATTCCTAGAAAACAGAATCTGAATATCCTTGTATTACAGACTCTGGATTTATTTTTGGTTAGACTCCAAACTTTTATTTGTTTACATTCTGAATATTAGATTTTGATTATATAAACATGTTTTTGATTACACTTGTTTTTTTCTTATAAAATGATGTCGTGCATTCAGTTACTAACCAACCATTGTTTGATTGAAATGTGTACAGGTCCCTCCAAAATTCAAAGGAAAATATGACTGTTGGAGGAGGGAGCTGACCGTTGAAGTTGTGACTATAAATAGGAGATCATTTTAAAGAGATCACAACAAGTTGACTAATCTAAAGATTACATGCTACTGAAGTGATTTCTAGACAGAGAGAATTTATTTATTTGTGCGTACTGAACATCTTGTTCTAATTTTCTTTGTGTGACTTCGATTGTTGCTATGTACAATCGAGGGCTTCCAGGGATAGGAAGATAGAGGTACCGACTACCTTGAAGTTGAGGGCTTCCTTGCAGAGGAAGACAGAGGTGTTGACTACCTTGAAGTTGAGGGCTTGCAAGGATAGCAAGACAGACTCCAATCTTCATATTGAGTCCTTACCCTTGTGTGGTTAAGACAAACTTTCTTGAAATTATAAATCAAGGGACCTTTATCCAAGGTTGTTGGATACCCTACTCTTTGGGTTAAAAGATTTACTACTTGTTACTTGTTTTGTTATAAGTTTTCTGGTGCATTTATATTGTTGAGGAAAGTATAAATATCTTATACTTCCTCATACTTGTACTCTGATTTAGTAAGATTTTATACTCTTTAAGGTGGAATCTTTTTCTTTGTAAAACTTTGTTAAGTTTCATTTCTGGAATCCCTTTTCTGGAATTTTATTCTCGAAATCATATTTCTGGAATCAAGAAAGTGTGTAGAACTAGAAGTTTTTTGAATTACCTTGTTTAACCTTGTTAAACAATAGAAAGGTTTCTAACCAAATTTAAAAGTTCCTAAATAATTTCTAAAGTATACAAGTCACCCCCTCTTGTATATTGAGCATTATTAGATACTATAATTAGTATCTTCATTCATTATTTTGATCCAACAATTGGTATTAGAGTAGGTCTCTAAAATACTTATACTCACATATAAGTTTTCCTTGCTCAGTTTTCATTGTTCTATGTTTTCCATGCTTAGGAATATTTTCCTTGTTTACCAAATTTTATTTTTTAACAAGTTTGTGTGGAAAGAAATTTTCTTTAAGATGGAAGGAATCAATGTTGGTTCTATAGACAATTTCAATCTAACTAGACCACCTATTTTTGATTGAAATGATTATGAATACTAGAGAGATCATATGGAGACTTTCATTATCAATACTGGAGTTGATAACTTTTTTATGCTTACTAGTGGATATAAAATCCATCACAAGGAAGTTAGTACCTTCAACAATCCAGAAAAGAATTAATATCAACTAAATTATAAGGTACTCAATACTTTGCTTTGCTCAATGAATAGAAATATATATAGCCAAATTTCATCTGTTGATGCAGAAAATTGTATTTGGAAGAAACTTGAAGTTACCCACTTTGGAACTTCCAAAGTTATTGAAACTAGAAGATCCATGCTCCGAGCTTAATATCATGGTTTTTTCTTTCCTTATGGAGAACCCATATGTAAGATGCAACAGAGATTAATGACTATTGTGAATAGTTTACAATCTATGGGTGAGAAAGGATTAGATGATGAAGCTCTTGTTGATAATATCATAGACATCATGCCCAATGAGTGGGAATCCAAGAGAACAGTTGTTGATGAGAACAGAAAGGTTACTCATATTTCTCTTGATGTACTTTTTGGAACCCTTCTTTAAAATGATATTAGAATGAAGAGAGATGCTAATAATATAAGGATGATGAATGGGAATGGTAGTGCTGCTTTTACTACAACTTCAAATCATATGAAAGCTAAGACCCCTGAGAGAGTTACCAGATCAAAATCTAAGAAGGTTGTTATCCAATCCCAATATAGTGGAAGTAAATCCTCAGATAATGAGTTAGAAAATCTTGCTCGAAGGATGAACAAGATAGTTGGACAAAGTAACTTTCAATCTAGATACAAGAAGAAAGAAATTAAGGATAAGAAAGACTCAGAATTCACATGTTATGAATGCAAGAGAGCTGGACATATAAGACCTTATTGTCCTATTCTCAAGAGAAAAGAAAGTAAGTAAAATAATTCTGAGAGAAACAGAAAAAAGTATTACAAGGCTAAATCTAAGAAAGTCTTAAAAGTTAATGACCCCTGGAGTGCTAGTAGTTGACATTCTTCAGATGAATCTTTAGATTACGAATCTTCTGGATAGAAGAATCTTGGTCTAATAGCCAGACTACCTATTGAAAATCATTATTTTATGTCTAAGGTACACAATGCTGAATCTATGACCAATGTTTCTTAAAATGCTAATTATAGTGATAGTAAATACTATAACTCTTCTGATGAATAATCATCTTCTGATGAATATAATACTTTACCTTCATATGAAGAAGTTTCTAGGTTTCCCAAAATTCTTGAGATTGAGAATTCAAAACTCATGAAAAATCTTGTTAATGAGAATACTATTCTTAATAAGGAAATATCAGATCTTTCTAAAGATCTCGATAAGAAAAATGTTGATTTTGAAAATACTTCAAAAAATCTTGAGGAAGTAAATTCTGAAAAGAATAAACATTCTAAGGATTTAAAAAACATAATTTCTAAGAAATTTTTTTTCGAGCCTAACTCTAGTTTAAATTCAAATGTTTTTTAAGACAAAACTTGGTTATCAAACTCAAATCCAAAATATTCTCCTTGAGGAAGTGTTTTTCAAACTTTACCTTAGGAAAGGAAAATTTTGATAAAATTTATTCTCAAATCTGACCTCTAAGGAATAGTTCTGATTTTGGTTATACTAGTTCTAAACCGGTTTTTAGTAACAATTATTTTGTTCCTCAAAGTGCCCCATTCTTCACTAAGTTTCAGTGTGGTGGGCATTGGGAAAAAAAATTCCCTAAACAATACTCAGTCTTTAAGATTTTATAAATCCTACTTTTCTAAGAAAATGTGGGTGCCTAAAATTTTTCTATCTGAAATTTCCAGATCCAAGAAAGTTGGGGTTCTGAAAGCCTAACTTTTTCTTATTTTCAATAAAATAGAGAAGGTGCCAATAGAAATACATGGTACATGGATAATGGAAGTTTCCGACATATGATTGTTAACAAAAACTACTTTGAAAAGATTATCAAGATGAAATGAGGGAAAGTAAATTTTAGAGATAATGCTCAAGGAGAAATTATTGGTATAGCTAAAATCGTTAAACATTGAAAAACTTTTATTTCAAATGTTTTATTTGTTAAGGGTCTTAAGAACAATCTCATTATCATAATCCAATTATATGATGAAGGTTACCTTGTGAATTTTAGGAATGGCAAGTGCTTGGTACACAATTACAAGGAAGAGTTTATTCTTTCTATCCATAGGCAAGAGAATGTTTACACACTAAACATAGAAGACCTTAGGAGCCAATCTCTACCTTGACTTAGTGAAATGGAAGATCATTCTTGGTTTTGGCATAGAATGTTAGGTCACTGTAACCTTAGGAACATATGAAAACTTTCTAAGAAAATATTAGTTAAGGATCTACTGGAGCTTAAATTTGATTCCTAAAAAGTTTGTGACCCTTGTCAATATGGAAAGAAACATAAATCTTGTTTTAAATCAATCGGTGAAGTCTCAACTACTGATGAATTATTTTTATTTCATATGGATCTTTTTGGTCCAACACAAACTGGAAGCATTAGTGTAAAATATTATGTATTTGTCCTAGTTGATGATTACAGTAGATTTACGTGGGTCTATTTTCTGGCAAAGAAGTCTGAAGATTTTTCTTATTTCAAAATTTTTAGAGCCCATGTTAAAAATGAGAAAAACCTTCCATTTAAAACTATTCATAGTGATCATGGTGTAGAATTTCAAAATTCTGGTTTTGAAACTTTTTGTAGCAGAAAAGGAATTACTCATAACTTTTCAGCACCCAGAACACCTCAACAAAATGGTATTGTTGAAAGAAGAAATAGAATTATTCAAGAGATAACTAAAACAATGTTGAGTGAGTATTCTGTAGCCAAACATTTTTGGGTTGAAGCTATAAATACTTCTAGTTATACTATAAACCAAGTTTTTATTAGACCTTTTCTTAACAAAACTCTGTATGAGTTATGGAATGGAAGAAAACCTAGACTTTCCTACTTCAAGGTTTTTTGTTGCAAGGTATTAATCTTGAATAATAAATATAATCTACACAAATTCACACCAAAATCTGATGAAGAAATTTTCTTAGGCTACTCCACAACTTCTATGGCTTATAGAGTTTTCAATAAAAACACTTGTACTATTGAAGAAATAGTACAGGTCAAATTTGATAAAACTGATCCTTTTGTTTTTAAACAACCCCAAGCTATATCTTTAGATGTGTCTTCAAAAACCGATCATCAACCTATGATAGAAGATCCTTATGATAAAGAAAATGTCCAAGAAGATACTTCTGAAACATTTACCCCAGAATATTTCCTACCCTATGTTGATGAACAGGTTTTAAAAAACCCAAATCAGTTGTTTCTAAAGAATCATCCTAGTGATAGCATCATTGGTGATGTGAATCAACCTATAAGGACTAGATGTTCCTTAATAAATGAAGTAGAACATCTATTATTCCTTTCCCAATTAGAACCAAAAAGCACTAATGAAGCTTTAGGTGATGATGATTGGATAAAAGCCATGCAAGATGAACTAAATGAATTTGAAAGGAATAAATTTTAGACCTTTTTTGAAAGACATAAGGAAACATCCGTTATTTGAGTAAAATGGGTCTTCAGAAATAAGTGTGATCAAAATGTAATCATTGTAAGAAATAAAGCTATATTACTTGCTAAAGGCTATAGTCAACAATAAGGAATAGATTATGAAGAAACTTATTCTCTAGTAGCTAGACTTGAATCTATTCGTATCTTACATGCCTTTGCAGCATTCTTTAATTTCAAACTTTTTCAAATGGATGTGAAATGTGATTTCCTTAATGGTTATGTTGAAGAGGAAGTTTTTTTTGAACAACCTCCTGGTTTTGAAGATACAAAACATCTTGATCACATTTTTAGACTTACCAAAGCTTTGTATAGACTTAAGAAATCCCCTGGATCCTGGTATGATAGACTTATCGGATTTTTTCTTCAAAATAATTACATTAAGGGAAATGCAGATCCAACCCTTTTTATAAAGAAAGATAATAAAAAAAATTTATTGTTCAAATTTATATTGATGAAATTATATTTGGTTCAAATAAGAAATCTTTAACTAATTCCTTTGCGAATCTAATGAAATCGGAGTTTGAAATGAGTATGATGGGTGAGTTAACATTTTTCATTGGTTTTCAAATTTCTCAAAAACCAGAAGGAATATATATATCCCAACATAAGTATATTAAATATATTCTTAAAAAGTATGTATATGACAACACTAAAATTATAAGTACTCTCATTGGTACCTCAAATACACTTGATCTTGATGAAGCTGGGAAACTAGTAGATCAAACATCTTTTAGAGGTATGATAGGAAGTCTACTTTACTTGACATCTAGTCATTCAGACTTAATGTTTTTAGTATACTTATGTTAAAGATATAAATCCAATCCTAAGGAATCTCATTTAAAGGCAGTGAAAATAATTTTTTGCTACTTAAAGGGAACCATGGATTTAGGACTCTTTTATACTTCTAGAAATGATTTTGTTTTAAAATGTTTTTCGGATACTGACTTTGGTGTTTGTAGAATGGATATAAAAAAGTACATCCGGAACTTGTCATTTAATAGGAGATTCGTTAGTTTCTTGGTCCTACAAGAAGCAACGCTCAGTAGCACCTTCCACTGCTGAAGCTGAATATGTAGCAGCTGAAAGTTGTTGTTCTCAAGTGTTGTGGATGCAACACACACTCACAGACTATGGTATGAGTTTTACCAAAACAAAAAAATTTTGTGATAATAAAAGTTCCATTTCCCTTAGTAAAAACCCTGCACAACACTCTCATGCAAAAAACATAGATATTAGGCATCACTTTCTTAGGGATCACACACTAAAATGAGATATCATTATTTAATTTATCGGAACTCAAGACCAACTTGTTACTATTTTCACAAAATCTTTACCTTCCGATAGATTTGAATACATTAAATAGAAGTTAGGAATGATAATTGTAAGGTAATCTTCCTCATTAAATTCATGTTTAACCAATATACTTACAGTAATAAACTCCTTTTCATAGGGGTAGTACATTTGCTTGTAAGTTTTTCAAGTTTTTCGTAATGAAATTTTTCAAGTTTTTCGTATGGAAATTTTTCATGTTTTTCGTAATGAAGTTTTTCAAGCTTTTCATAATGAATTTTTTCACGTTTTCCAAAAAAAGATTAATGGAGGTTTTTCAAAAATTTTGTAATATATTTCTTTTAAAAAAAATTCATAGTCTAAAATTTTCATATCCAATATTTTCGTAATGAAAGTTTTCATAATGAAGTTTTTCATACTCAAATTTTTCGTAATGAAGTTTTTCATACTCAAAATTTTCGTAATGAAGTTTTCCGTAAATGAAATTTTCATAATGAATATTTTCATACTTGAAAATTTCGTAATGAAGATTTTCATATTTGAAATTTTTGTAATGAAGATTTGCGTACTCAAATTGTTTTTCGTAATGCAGGCATTCGTAGTTTTTTTTAATCTAAAGTTCTATAAGAAAAATATTACCTATTATGAATAAGATTCCTAGAAATTTGAAAGGTATGATTCTTTCTTGAGTTTTCGTAATCACCTTTTACTTGCTGGTAGTTTCTTTTGTTTCTTTAAAATTTCTCAGACTCTAGTTTCCTTAAATCCAAATGTTTTCCTTTAAAACCCTCAAAAGATCAGATCCTACCAAATTTTACTTGCAGATATTTTTTCAACTATTAGATCTAATCAGAAGAATTCTCAGGCATTAGATTGAGATGGGAAGATGAACTGTCACATCAAACACCTATATAAAAGATCCTCGAAGGGTTTTCCCACATCAACTTCAAGCCTTTGCGTGTCGAAACTCCTCCCCTCATAAAAAATCCCATTCCAAACTTCTCAGAGTTTTCTCAAATCTGAATGTCTGTTGAAGTTCCTTCTCAAGAGATGTCAACTGTCAAGATGATTTCAGAGTGGAAGATTTAAAGAGAGATGTTGGTGCATCCAAATTTCTTCAATAAGTATGACTCTATTATATCCAAGAACATCATGTTGAATGGATGGGAAAGCGTTTTCATATCAAAGCCTAGATCTCAAGATGTAGTATATTTGGATTTTCTTATTGTTTTCTAGGATTCAGTTAGTTTCTTTAAGGAATAAAGAAGAGAGAAGTTTTCCTTTAAAAGCTATGGTAAGACCTATGCTCTATCTTATACAAAGGCAGATAGTTTGGATGAAGTTCCATTCGAAGGGGAAGCTGAATTTTGATCTCATAAGTTGCCTGTTGTTCAAGGAAGTTTTTTCAAAGAGAAAGCTATGGAGTGTCTTGGACTTTCAGATGTCAAGACTACAAAGATTTCTAATTTGTCTACAAATAATCAGATCCTTTAATTATGGGTTCAGGGTTTTATCATTATAAGAAAGGGTGACAAGGACACGTTGAAAAAGAGTGACATGTACTTTTTGGACTTCTTTATAAACCAAAGAAAGATCAACTTGATGAAGAATATTCTCATTATAATTGAGAATATTAAGAATGGGAACTTGTAAGCACATATAATCATGTATCCTTCCCTCCTCTCCAAGCTCATTGTGTGGTGCCTTAATTATTTTAAGATTCCTTGCAATTCAAAGCCGAGGAGCTGAAGAGTCATGCTGATTAGTGATGATACCCTAAAAAGGATGAAAGTTGGTTTTTCTAAGGAGTCAAAAGAATTCTATGACTTACTAGAGGAAGAGGTTGATGCTGCTCCAAAGGAATAGGAAGTTCCTGAACCATCAAAAAAGTGAGGAAAGAAGAGTAAATTGAAAAAGGTAGAAGAAGTAGAGAAAACCCCTAAAGCTAAGGACACTCAATCCGTACCTCCAATTCCCAAGAAGAAGAAATCCTATCCGGATGAGGTTGTTTCCAAGTGGATGAAAGAAAAAAAAGAATAGGAAAGTAAGGGATCCACGTTTTGTTTTGGATCCTATTGAGGCCAAGGCTTTAAAAGATAAAACATCTGATGAGCTTGAGAAGAAAGCAAAGGAGAAGAAGAAAAAGAAGAAGTTGTATGAAGCTAAAATTGTTCAATACCTTATGAGGGATACTGAAACAGCATCTGAGAATATTCCAGTACTAGAATCCTTCTTGGTATAACCCTTACATGAGACTCTGGGGAAAAAGTTCATGACTCCAGAAAAATTCCAAGAGAAGGTTATTGAACAAAAAGAAGTTGTGGAAGATGCGTAAGAAGAAGAAAGCAGTAGTGATAACATAGCTTATTTGATAAATCAAGTTGAAGATTTTCATGAAAAGGAAAGTGAATACAAGAAATTGTAAATCCATACTTCTCAAGCCGGATCATCAAAGCTTGCTACTCCTGGATTAGATGACAAGGATGAAGATGAAGTGAACATGTTATCTGAGGAAGAAATTTATAATAATCATTTCATTCATCTTAAAGATTCTGAGGTAGGAGATGAGAAAGAGAAGATAGATAAAGATATAATTGTTCAACTGTCTGATAGTGAACATGATTCTCCGGATGAGGAAGTTGTTCTGAGAACTGATAAAAGGAAATAGGTGGTTGTGGATACACCTACGAAATTATTTTTAAGGAAGAAGGATGTTGGTGGATCTTCTAAGAGGAATCTTGTCGATCTAGAGGAAGAATCATCACCAAGAAAAGTCTCAGATTTGGAATCATCAGCTCTAGGACATGATTTTTTCATTCAATCACTAAAACAGCCTGTTGACACCATTCCGATCTTTCTAAGTGTTTACTCTAGATGTTAGATGCTCCAACACAGCTTGAATTAGAAATCGGATTCTGTATCCATGGTAATGCAGAAGTATGTAAAGATTTAGGATGATTACAAGAGATTCTTCATCAACTATGATGCCCATAAAAAATATTATAAGAAAGTGGTTAGCTATTCAAAGAATATAGTTGAAGATTTGAGAGAGCTTGATAAGTTTCAAGATGATATTAATGAATATTTTGATTCTAAAGATGGTAAAATCAAGGATCTCACAACTAGGTTTGAGGAAAATCTAACTCTTGAGAAGAATACTCGGATTCAGGAGCTCAAGGATCTGAATGGGAAGTTGTATTTTGTTGCCTAAAGTTGGAAGAGGGAAAGGGATATTCAGATCAAGATTTAATAGAATCTATTCAACCAAGATGAACTGATGAAGGCTCAGGCAGAAGCTATCAAGTCTCAGGATGATAGAATCAAATATTTAGAGAAGAAAGCTGAGGATCAAGATCAACTCCTATAGAAAGTAGAGGAATACCACAAGGAACTCAAAAAGCTAAAAACCATTCTAAATAAATTTTTATCCAAGGAGAAGGAAGGAAAATAGATCCAATCCGGTCTTTTGTTGTATTTTCTTCCTTGTACAAATTCTTCCTATCTTAAAGAAATTTTGATTACTTGTTTTTGTTTAGATGTTTGTACTAATATTTCAGGTACCATATTTTTTTCCATTCCCTCAAATTATTTTTGAAAATCATAAAGGGGGAGAAGGAAAAAGGATAATAAGTAAAGAATAAATATCCCTAAGTAAGGGGGAGTTTATCTAAGGGGGGTTTTTCATTACAGAGATTTATGTACTCAAAATAATGAAAAATATCATTCTGGAAATCTAGAATATGATCCTTAGTGTTCCAAAACATAAGGGGGAGTTAGTCATATTCATCTTTTCCCACATGATAAGGTATATAAGTTTTATTTTCAAGTTCTAGAAATTTTTTCAAATATTTATATTTTTTTCATAAGGTTGTTTATGCTTTCCAAAAAGGGGGAAATTATTTATTCAATAAGGTTTTCCTTATGACTTTTCCATTTCTTAATACTTAGGGGATATTTTTGAGTTAATAAAGTTTCCTTATTACTTTACCATTCCTCCTTGTTTTGAAAATGACAAACACCTTATCTCAAGGAAAAATTCATTTTACCCTGTATTTTACTTCTATAAGAAAAATTTCCTTCCCCAAAGAAATTTATCCTTACCATGTTTTCATTGCTCATATTTTTTCTAAGTGTAAAATTTGTTTTCAAGTCTAAAACCTCAGAATCATATAACAATTAGATAAAAAACATTCTGTTTTCAGGATCTGAATTCAGGTTCTGAATTCTCTAAATTCTAACTCCAAACTCTTATGAGTTCTGACTCTGAATTCTAATGAATTCTGACTCCGAACTTTGTAAGTTTTGACTCCAAATTATAATGAATTCTGACTCCGAAATTTTTAAGTCCTGACTCCGAATTCTAATGAATCCTGACATCGAACTTTGTAAGTTCAGACTCCGAATTCTTATGAACTCTAACTCCAAACTTTGTAAGTCCGGGTTCCAAATTCTTGTTAATCCAAGTTTCAAATTTCCTTGAAATTGAGACTCCAGAATTATATAGAGTTCAGGTTCCGAATTCTGAGAAAATAGAATCAGAATATTCGTGTATTACAAACTCTGAATTAATTTTTTGTTAGACTTCTAACTTTTCATTTTCTTACATTTCGAATATTGTATTTTGGTTATGTAACCATCTTTTTTCTTACACTTTTTTTCTTATAAAACGATGTTGTGTATTCAGTTACTAACCAACCATTGTTTGAGTGACATGTGTACATGTCCCTCTGAAATTCAAGGGAAAATATGAATGTTGGAGGAGGGAACAGACCGTTGAAGTTGTGCCTATAAATAAGAGCTCATTTGAAAGAGCTCACAACAAGTTGATCAATCTAGAGATTACATGCTGCTAAAGTGATTTCTAGAAAGAAAGACTTTATTTCTTTGTATGTACTGAACTTCTTGTTCATATTTTCTTTGTGTGACTCTGATTGTTGTTGTGTACAATCGAGGGATTTTAGGGATAGGAAGACAGAGGTTCTGACTACTTTGAAGTTGAGGGCTTCCTTGCTGAGGAAGACAGAGGTGCCGACTACCTTGAATTTGAGGGCTTGTGAGGATGACAAGACAGACTATGATCATTGTATCAAGGGCTTACCCTTGTGTGTGTAAGGCATACTTTCTTGAAAGTATAAATCATGGGATCTTTATCCAAGTTTTTTGGATACCCTACTCTTTGGGTTAAAATATTTACTACTTGTTATAAGTTTTGTTACAAGTTTTCTGCTACATTTATATTGTTGAGGAAAGTATAAATATATTATACTTCCTTATACGTGTACTCTGATTTAGTAAGATTCTATATGCTTTAATGTAGAATCTTTGTCTTTGTAAACTTTTGTTAAGTTTAATTTCCAGAATCCCTTTTCCGGAATTGCATTCTCGGAATCATATTTCCGCAATCAAGTAAGTGTGTAGAACTAGAGGTTTTTTGAATTACCTTGTTTAATATTGTTAAACAATAGAAAGGTTTTTAACCAAATTTAAAAGTTCATAAAGAATTTTTAATTATACAATTCACCCCCCCCCCCCCCTCTTGTATATTGAGCATCATTAGATACTACAATTAGTATCTTCGTTCATTATTTCGATCCAACAATAACTTATTATTATATATTCAAATTTCACCTTATTAATGTCCATGTAAAATTTTCTTTATGATATTGGATTTTTTATTCCTTTTGACATGACTATGACACCCAATTATTTCCATGGGTGAACCTTGTGTTTATGTTGGATTCCTTATGTATGAGACTTAATGTGTTATACATATTCATGAATATATTATGATGGGTGGACCCAGATAATGCTTTAATTCATTGGGTAATATTGAGTCTCATGATACGTCATGTGCAATAGTCTTGGTGGGTATCCTTAACTCATGTTACTCCATGTACAATGGTCTTGGTGGTTATCCTTGAATCATGCTACTCCATGTTAAATGGTTTTTTTGGTTAGCGTTGAATCATTATCCTCTAGGTGAAATGGTCTCAGCGGTTAGCGTTGACTCATGATTATTCCATGTTTTATTTTTTTCCACATTTCAAGGATTTCATGATTCCATTATTCCATGTTCTATATGATATATTTCCTTATGTTCCCTGCCTTTTTATTCCATTAGGTTATTCCTTTTAACCAATGTGTTATGCTTTATCCATACGCTTATTCCATTACGTGTATTTTTAGTTTATACCCTTATTCATGGTAACAACATGGGAGTTAGATATATTAATCTCCGTTATAACCTATCAGTTGGGTAATTGATGAACTCTCTTAAGAGAAATACAGTGTCTCTTGAATTACTTAAGATAATGATTATTAGCTAGGACATGAAAAACAATTAATGTATTGGGTACTATTTTAGATATATGAATATATCAATAACTATTTTTGATCTTGGAATTGGTTGGAAATTACTTAAGATATTGGTTATGGTTTGTGTAATCCATGTATTAATTTTCTTATAATACTAATAATAGATTGTTACATTGAGATTTTATAAAGGAGAAACATTCATGGTGAATGTTAAATGTTGAAAATTATAGCTAGATTCCCCTCCTTATATAATTGGGTTTCTATAGATTATATTAGATGACTCAAAAAAATTTAATTTCTAGTGGTGTGTCATTATTCATCAGCAGGATGATATTTCTTAATGTTAGTGTGTCATGCTCTATGCCTAAAATACCCATTAAAACAAACATTACATTCTAGGTACAAAAGAGTCAGTGTCATGGTACCACATGATATTTTTTCTGATGGATTAGAAAAATCAAATATGGGATACTATCTAGGTATTCTTATGTTATGAAAGATTAATTTATTTGACAATAACAAAATATTGTGGGGTCAAGCATCATGATGGACTTGATTTAATATGATGTATTGTCTATGTTTCATTTTTATTGAGGTCTTAGGATTTGTTTATTTTATCCTGCATACAATCAATGGTATATAATTGAATATAAATATGGTCTCATTTGTGTATTATTATTGTGATTTATTATTAAAATCAATATGTTCACTTTGGTGGACATGAAGACCATATGTATCATATAAAATTCCAATAATAGGTCATGTATATGATTGGGTTTGAGTAGTTTGATTGGATTTAGTAGATGTGGTTAAGGGTTTTCCCGAGTAATTGTAGTACTGTGTATATTTTTCATTTTATTTATTTTATTTATTTTTTATATATGATAGGTTTAGTGGGTGATTATTCTCTAATATATTATGTAACATCCCCAACACGGAAGCCACTAAACTAGTTCCCTAGGTTAGATCGCTACATGACCTCAAGCATGAATCCTCGCACGCTAGAGGCGATCAAATGATAGAAACGGTATAAAGGAACATGTGGGGAGACTATACCCTCTTTATTAGTGTGATATACAAAAGATAAAAATGAGAAATAAAGGAAAAAATAAAAAATGAACTAGAAACAAACCTTACTAACCATTTCCAAAAACTATGTACAACCCACAACCAAGCACTAAAATATTCCATGTCATGCTAACAATGTCAAGGTGGAAAAAACCCAAAATAAAGACCAACAGAAGCATCCTAAAATGGGTCAAAACTCTATTTTTTGATCCATTATCTATGAACATCATGTTCCCCAATCAACTACCTAGAATTGGGCCCTTTCCCTTGTCATGAGTGGCAACCATGAAATCTTCTTAGGTTCCCAATAGAGACCTAAGAAGGGTGTGAGTAAAACTCAGTAGGCCACCACCAACCATGTCTAAAAAATATCCAATATAAATAGAAAGTTCAATAAATTACTAAATAAATGAAAAGTAAAATAAAAGACAACTCAGGTTCCATTTGTTAACAATATTCCCTTTAACAATTTTAATCACTTAATTCATTTCCATCAATTTTTCCATGATTTAGGAATTTACTTCATTTACACAATGGACTAAGTTGGTCAATTACTATATATAAGGAAATAATTCACATACACTATGTAAATAGGGATAAAAAAATTCTAAACAATTACAACCCAATTACCTTGCAGCCTCAGTCCAATTAGTTTCATCAATTTAAATTATTCAGGGCCTAGATCTTCAATCCCCTTCCCTAACCCATGAATTATGGGGTGGAGTGTAGATCATCAGTCTAACCCAGCCCATGTTTGTGGATCCTCAAGTCCAATAACTGACAAATAAAAATCCAGGTGAACATGAATATTTATCCATTTACCACATATAACATATCACATACCATTCAAAATTAATAAATATAACATTCATATTTCATAATTATTCAACATATAAATCAATATCAAGACTTAACCCATTAGCACATTTACCATTTTCATTGCATCACCCATTTAACCCATTTTTCTTTCTCTTTCCTTAACCTATTAATCACATTCAATAATTAACATACATTAGGCCATTTAACGTATTCATCCTTTCACATGCTTTAACCCAATTACACATTTCAATTACAAACTCGTTAGCCAATTGTCATATTTACTTTATTTCATTCAACCCCTTTCACATTATACCAAAGAATCCCTTATTCCATTTCCAATGACTAGAAACAACTACCATTAGTGCCTCTTTATAACTCAATCAACATTTCAACATATCTATCATGTGATCTATCTTAACACGAATCAACAAAATTCTTAGTCATTACAATTTTCCTTGTTTAGGAATATTGGCACACCCCATGTGTGGAACTAAACTAGTCTAATCAATCTCAATGCATCCCACAAGGCTCATGAGATGTTCAATTCAATATTTATCCAATAATTTTACCAAATCTCACTAAAGTCATTAATTTCACAACATGAGAGATGCAATAACACAACCATACATGCACAAATAAACTACAAGACTATGGGATATAACTTGTAGACCACTTACCTAGAATTTGTAGATGAACACTCACTTAATCTTAACATTATATCTAGATTCAAAAACCATATGAATCCCCAACCTAATATCCTTTATAAAAATAGGTTTTTAGTGATTTGGTAGAATTATAACGAAACCCAAAACCCTAATAAAAAAATAGAACAAATAGTAGTGTTAGACTTAACTCTAGCTTTGATCCATACCCAACGACACTATGAATGTCCTAGAATCAGAAAAGATCTACCCTTTGGATGATTTGGGTGTTTAAATTCATCATTATGTGTATTTGGAGAAGAATGGGGAAGGAAATTAGGTTAAACCTTGAAATCTAGAGGGGGATGAATGATAATTTCTCACTTTTTTATGGGGTCCATGGTTTGGTTGCACAATTTTCCAAAATTTGCTCCAATCGTGCGCCAACCTCTATCCAAGAGGGGAAATGTTTCATAGTTACCCGGGGAGTTATGAATGGTTTAACAAAACCTGTACCAACCATGTGGATTGGATCTATCCAATGCCACATGGTTCAGCCTAATCATACAAGGTTTAATTAACCATATTCCATTTTCCTCTAGCTAGTATAGTTTGGGTGCACGGTTACCCCTAATTGTGCACCACCTTTGCAACATGAACTAGATTGACATTGTTCTATTTCTTTCATATCTCAAACCCCAGAAACACCCCCAATACTCCAAATACACATAATAAAAATTTATTTAACCAAATTTAAGGGATTTAAAAAAATTAATCCGGAACACACCACCACAAATCCTAGGATCATACAACCTCCCCAGCTTATAAGGGATCCTCCTCAATCGGATCTTTCAAAGCATCCCTGAGCACCCAAAGAAAAGACATCAAGAAACTAGGATCACATATATATCCCCTCTCCCAAGTTTCTTCCTGACATTACTATGCTACCATAATTCTTGAACCAAGGGAACTATCTTACCTCACAAGACATTTTCACTACGATCCACAATATTAACCAGATGCTCCTCAAAGGATGCATCTACCTCAAGCTCCACATCTTCAACATCAATCACATTAGATGGGTCAGAGTAATATTTATGAAGCTATGAGACATGAAAAACCTCATGCATACCACTATACCATTTTGGAAGATCCAATTAGTATGCTAAGAGTTTTATCCTCACCAAAATCTCAAACAACTCCACATACCTAGGTGCCAACTTAACCTACATCCAAATCAGATGGTGACCCAACCTTGAGGACACCTAAATAAATACTCAATCACCCCCATAAACTCAAGAGGTCAATGACACTGATATTTAGATGACTTCATCATACTCTGAGCTATAGACATTCAATTTTGGATTAATTGTACCTGTTATAATATCTTCAGTGTGTGACTCAGACCCAACAACTCTGACTTTTTAGCCTCCATCCAACATAATGGTGACCTACACAATGTCCCTCATCTGAATCATCACCTGTTAACTATTGTTGTTGAAAAAATCTACAAAATCAAGAGTTTCTCCCATGATCCTTCAAATAATTGGACATAATATCCGAACATATCTTCTTGTGCATAAATATTATGATCTGATTTCCTGTCCTTCTGCGGGTGGGAAGTCGTACTCAAAAAAGTTGGGTACCAAGTGCCTTATGTAATCCCTACCAAAAGAATGAAGTAAAATAAAAATGAAAATTTGAAACTCTCATTAATGACACCCCACAAAACAATACTATCTCTCGAATATACAACTCACCCAGCTGACCAATAGTGAAGGTGTCTGCAATTGGTAGGAAATGTGCCACCTTGGTCAACTGATCCAAAGCTACCCAGATCACATCATTCTTCTAAGGTATCCTCATAATGCCTACAAAAAATCCATCACCAAATCATCCCATTTCCATTCAGGAATGGGAAATGGATAGAACAAACCACACAGCTGAATGATTTTCCACCTTTATCTACTAACATGTATATAATTCCACTATGAAACCTAAAACGTACTTCTTCATCCCTGGACACTAATACTACCTGTGAATATCATGATACATTTTAGTAAAACCATGATGCACTCCCAAATTCAAGGAATGGAAGTAATGCATCATCTATTCATGTATACATGTAGGCACAAATAAATAATTATGAACATATACTATATCATCTTTACCAACCGTCCAACCAGAATGCGGCTACCCACCTTCACACTTTAACTCAAATCCAAACACTCTGGATCCTCATACCACCTCTCTTTGATCTAGCTCATAAGGGTGGAATCAATCTCCAATGATGCAATAATAATATGGCCTTGCCCATCATGAACCTGTAGATTCATTTCCACGAATAACACCATCATCCTCCACTTAGAACTTAATTCCTGGACAGCTTAGTTTTGAGTCGTTTGAATCAATGCATCTGCAACACTATTATCCTTTTCTTTTTTATACTTCTATTTGAAGTCAAATAACTTCTTGTATTGAGCCCATATTTATAGCTGAAGATTAAAATCTTGTTGGGAGAAGATATACCTAATATTTTTATGATCGTTATATATATCAAACCTCTCTCCCATTAAGTAGTGATGCCAATACTTTAAGGTATAAACCACCATGGCCAATTCAAGATCATGCATAGAGTAATTTATTCCCTGATGCCTCAACACTGAGACCCATATGACAAAACCCTATCCTTATTCATCAACACTACCCCAATCCTAGAACCAGATGTGTAACAAAACATGGTACACTCTATACTTGGCTCAGGTAGAATGAAAACTAGTTCAAAAGTCGGACACTAATTTAACTCCAAGAATGATTTCTCACATGCCTCAGAACATTCAAACTTTATTCAATTTTGGTTAATCCCAAAAGTGGTGTATCCAAATGGGAGAATCTTTGATGAACCTTCACTATTAACCTTATAATCCAAGAAAACTTCAGATATTAGAAAACTTATTTTGTTACTCAAAAGACACAATTTTCTACATATTATATGGGTCCACTAAATCATCTTCCTAGAATATGATATGACCCAATAAATGTATCTTTTCAATCCATAAATGACACTTGGATTGCTTTAAATATAGCATATGCCCTGTTAGTGTACTCAGGATGATGTCACGATGTTTTGCATGATCATCATGGGTCTTTTAGTACACAAATATTTTATCAACAAAGACAACTAAAAACTGATCTAGGTAAGGATAAAATATTCAATTCATTTGGTCTATAAAAACATTCGGGGCATTGGTCAACCTGAATGACATGGAAAAAAACTCATAAAACCCGTATTTGATCCTGAAGGTAGTCAATGGTATATTAGAATGTCTCAACCTTATTTGATGATACCATGATCTTAGATAAATCATGGGGAACACTAAAACACATCTTAGATTATCAAAAAGATCACCAATTTGAGTATGAGGGTATCATTTGTTAACCATCATCTGATTCACATTCCTATAATCAACACACAAACACAATGGCCCACCATCCTTCTTGGAAAACAACACTTTAGATCCCTAAGGTGATGTACTCAGGAAGATAAACCCCATGTTCTCTAGTTCATACAACTGATCTTCAAGATCATGGATTTCTATGGGTGTCATTCTATATAGTAGAATAGAAACTAGTTCTTCCATTAATAGTAACTCTATTGTGAACTCAACCTCTATCTTAGGTTGGAACCCCAAGAAGTCCTTAGGAAACACATCCTGAAACCAATCCACCATGGGAGGGAAGAAATACTTCACTAATTCCCCATCATCAAGAATAAGAAAATCCACATGGGCTATGAGTTCACCCAATTATTAACTTAATTGACCTCCACAACCTCCTCAGATATCCTATTCCCTGTTGTGAAAAAAACGTAATCTCCTCCCAGGATGTGAATTTTACCCTATAGAGGTAACAATCAATTTGGTCTTGGTAAAACACTAACCATTACATTCCCAAAATTAGATCAAAACCTGACATCTCAAGAACAAACAAGTCCAAAATAAAAGGTATCCACTAACCTTTAGGGAGCACCCCTTACATTGCTAGATATTTTCCACCAACACCCCTAACAGGATCCCAATCTATCTAACCCCACATATATTTTCCACTACTAGGACTAACACACTAAAAAACTAAGTAGACATAAAAGAATGTGAGTAACCTATATAAAAATAGAACTGTAAAACATTCAAACTAAAATAACCATACCTCGTACTATTGATAGTCGGGCCTCACCATCTCTAGGTGTTTCCTAAACAGTGTGAACAATTCCTTCCCCTCTTCCATGGGCTCCAGTCTAAGTTCAAGGATCTGTACTACCATATTGATATGGGTTCTCTCACCTTGAAGTACCACACCCGCCACCTTGATAAGGAAGACTAGTATAAGTCTAACTTCCTGCCTAATATGGGGTGACCAACCCTCTATCTGCACTCTAAATTGGCCTTAATCTGTCATTAGTGCCTCACTTTCGTGGGTTCCTATAGAAACTATGCAAATTCATCTTCCTACCACATGATTGGAACTCAATTATTGTTTAGGGTAATTGACCACACATGTTCCATGGACTAAAACACAAATTAAAAAACACCTAGTCACCACCCTGAGAGAGGGATCCTATATTCTGACTACCCTTCACACCACTACCCTGGTGAGGATCTTCAATTAAATGCTTCATACCCTTAGAAGTCTCACCACTGGATTGTCTAATTTTGACCACATGGCCACCACCAGAGGCCTCCCCCAGGTTCCCCTCTAAAATAAGGTCTTGATCAACCACATAAAGAAACTATTTACATGAAATATATTCACTTGGGACTTGATATCATGTTTATCTCCATCATGGAAGCATCTCACTATATCGACCTCATCCCCTTCCAACTTTGGGAAAAAGTGTCACAATTTTATGAAGTGGCCATCATAATCCATCACAAACATAGTCTAATAGGTCAACCTCATAAAATCTAAATCCAACTTATGTCTCAAGGTATCATGATAAAATTGTTCCAAAAAATTATCATGAAATTCCATCCATAGAATAACATCATACTGCTATGTATGAACTAGAATTCCCCCCAGTAATTCTCAGATCCTCACAATATATAGGTTTCCAAATCAACTCTATTTTTAGGAGTCTCCAAATGATCAAAAATCATCTGGATATAATCAATCTAGAACTCTTCTACCTTAGGTCCACCCTCTTCAGAAAATTTTTGATGGTGCTGCAAATGAATATATCTAGTCATATCAAACATAGTCAGCACTACCTGCCCTGGGTACCATTCCATCATCTACATAGAGCGAGAAAATTTATCATGGAACTGATCATGTCCTCTAATACTCTGAACCATTGGGATTTCTTGTTCCACCTATGGAGAATCACTCTCAGTTATATCTTCTCATCTACCAACTAGCACCTATCATGGTGGTGTCATTTATCTATAATTCCAAACACAAGTGTTAGAACACGCAACATAAAGCATCCTCAATTTACATAAAATAACCCTCTCTAGTAGCCAAAAACATCCCATTTCACATATACTATCCCAACCAAAATCATCACATCTAGTACCCTACCCTTAAAAATACCTATTGTGGTTCATGGTCAACTATGGTGAACTAACTTACATTGTCACAATTCTTCGTTTGATACCATTTTCAAGACATGTTTCCTTCACAACATGAATCTTACTCATTTGGCCACATTTATATCCTCACATATTGATACAACCAATGTTTTAACTAATTATTAATATTTAATTTTTCATAATTATTTATCCATTATTTAACATCCTTTCGATTACTCATTTACATCATCTTTTTTAGAAATTAATATGTTTATATTTTTAAGGAAAGTGAAATGCATTTTATCCCTCATGTCTCACACATCTTCCCCATGCGTGTCTACCATGATGCATGACTCCTATTTCCTTAGGTTCCTAAAATGATGCATGAATGAACAACCTTGTTCCATTCCAGCCACAAGAAAAATATCATAAAATAGTCACATTACATAACAAGTGAATCTCCAAATTTTGTAATATAATTCAAACATAACAACACACATCGAGAACAACAATCCCACCATGGGTGATTTATTTTTACCTTGTACATGGGTTAGATTCTCCCAAAAAAGAGTTCATTTACAAGCCTCGACACATCCTAATATCCCATCTACCATTCCCAAATAAGAAGAAAGAAAAATAGCCTCTCTTAGATACCACATTGTAACATCCCCAACCCAGAATGCACTAATCTAGTGAAAAGAGTTAGGTTGGTACACGACCCTTAAAATGCCTCCTCGTATACCAGAGGCTTCCAACAAGTAGCAAGGGTCTAAAGGAACATTTGGGGAGACTATACCATCTTTATTAGATTAATCCATAATAGATAAGAATGAGAAATAATGGAAATAATAAACAATGAACCTGAAACATGAATTATTAACCATATCCCAAATCTGGGTACAACCCACAACCAAACACTGAAATATGCCATGTCATGCTAACAACGTAAAGGTGAAGAAAACCCAAAGACTAAGGTAAGTATCACCAAAATGGGTCCTAAATCTAAGTCTGGATCCCTCATCCAGGCATATCCCATTCCCCAATCAACTACATGGCCCTTATCCTGACCTGTAACCATGAAATCTACTCTGGTACCTAATGGAGTCCCAAGAAGGGTGTGAGTATAACTAAGTAATCCACCACCTATGGTGTCTAAATAATATATATTCTAAACAGATAGTGCATACAAGTACAAAATAATTGAAAAGGTAAAAAAAGATAACTCGAGTGCCATTAGTTAAAAATATTCAGTTTAACCATTTTAATCACTTGATCCATTTTCATCACTTGTTCCATGGGTTATGCATTTGCATCAATTACACAACGACCTAATCTAATAAATTACTATTCATAATTAAATAAGAAAATTTTCCCATCTCATTGGAGATAAACATTTCATAAATAATTACGAAACACTTACCTTGATGCCTCAGTCCTGGTAGTATCATAAATGAAATTTTTAGGGACATAGAGTCCCAGCCCCCTTCCCTGACCCATGGATTATGGGGTGGGGTTTAGAGCCTTACTCTAACCCGACTGGTGGGTTTAGATCCTCATGTCTAATTACCTAAAACTACCAAGCCTTTTTCACATGATTATTTATCCAATTATCTCATATACTATATCACAAACCATACACAATCAACATATAAAACATTCACATTTCATAATTATTCAACATAAAAATCAACATACAGCCATAACCCATTAGAATATTTACCATTTACCTTGAATAACCCATTTAACATATTTCCCTTTCTCATTTCCTATTCTATTAATAATATTCAACAATCCCCATAAATTGTCCCATTTAACATATTCATAAATTCACACCATTTAACCCATTTACGCATTAAAAATAAAAACTCATAAGACATTTATCACATTCAATTTATTTCATTTAACTCCTTTCACATTATACCAAACAACCCCCCTTTCCATTTCCAACTACTATACACAACTACCATTAGTGCTGATTTATAACTCAACCATCATTTCAACATATTTTTAATAGGCTCTATCTCTATTTAAATCAACACAATGCTTAATCATTACAATTTTCCATGTTTTGGAATATTGGAATACCCCATGGGTGGCCCTAAACTATTCTAATCAACCTAAATGCATCCCACATGGATCATGAGATGTTCAATTCATCATTTATCCAACCATTTTACCAAATCCCACTAAAGGAATCAATTGAACAACACGAGAGAAGAAATAACACAACCAAACATGAAAAAATATACTTCAAGACTGTGGGATATAACTCATAGACCACCTATATTAAACCTATAGATGAATTCTTTCTAAACCTTATCTCTAGACCTAGATTCAAGCACCCTTTGAATACACACCATAATATCCAATAGAAAAAATATGGTTTTAGGGTTTTAGAATAAGAAGAATAAAACAACAAGATCTAATCAAGAAAATTGAACAAAGAGAACATCAAAATTACCCAGATCTTTGATCAGCATCCAAAGGTACTCCAAAGGCCAATAATTAAAAGAGATTGACTCTTGGTAATATTTGGGTGTTTAATTTCGTTACTAGATCTATTGGGAGAATAATGGGGAAGGAAATTGGGTGAAACACCTAAATTACTGAGGGGGGATGGTAATATATCAACTTTAATGGGATAATGGTCTGGCCATATGGTTTTCCAAACCATGAACCAACCATTAACCAGGCTCTATCCAAGAGGTTAAAGTCGCATGGTTACCTAGGGAGCCCTGCACAGTTTAAAAAATTGTATACCAACCATGTGAAATGAATCAGTCAAAGATCATATGGTTTGGACTCCTCCATTCATAGTTTACTTAATCATAGATCCTTTCCCCTCCGGCTATCATGGTTTGGGAACATAGTTAATCTAACCATGTGCCAACCATGAAACAAGAATTTGATCTCCATTTTTCTCTTTCTTTCATGTACCAAACCCACAAAACAACCCCATGCCTACTCATACAACCAGTAAACATTTTATTTACCAATTTTAAGGGATTTAAAAAATGATTTAAATAAGAATGTACCCCCACTAAGTCTAGGAGCTTACATATTAACTTGTTATTGTATGATGGATTTATATTACTATATCATGGGTCGTGTGTTATATTTTGATAATGGCAGTCTCTTTATAAAAATTACCTATGATTACTTTGATATTATGTTGTGAATATTTATTAATATTTATTTTTCATTTATTTTAATGAAATTTGGGATATATTTTCCCTAATATTGATCTTAGACCCTCATTTCTAGTCGGATGCCTATAGAAAATGAGGAGGCACACATGAGGTGATGCCACACTCCCATTTTAAGTACTATTTGGGTATACCACTTTGGGGAAAATAATAATGGTATGTGATTATTGTTTCTTTTTTATTATTTACAGTGTGGTATATGGATATGGGAATAGTTGGAAAATTGGATTGGACACTGGTCTTGTGTATCATAAACACTTGTTTAGTGGAAATCAAATTTCTAATGTTATGGGAATGGGTATTTTGATTTCACTATTATAGTTTACATATTATTAAAGTATGATTCTAATGTTATTGGTTTATGGATTAACTCATGGATTGGGGTTGAAGGACTTATTCGTGCATGTATATAATTTTAATATAGGTGTACTTGAACTTTTCTTGGATTATTGTGATTAGGAAATGATATTTATGTATGAAAAAGGTTTTTGAAAAAAGTTTTTAGAAAAAATATCATTGAAAATGTTTTGGTTAGGGTTTTAGTTAATTAAAAAATCAACAATAATTTATTCAATGATTTTATGAATAACCAATTAGGTTAGTTGTTAATTTACTAAATCCAATGATGTAGGTTTTATATTATATATTTTATTTGTTATTATGAATTTTAAGTTTTAGTTATGTAGTATAATGATATATCTATATTGTATGGATACAAGAACTAGATATTGTAGTAATTGAATGATACCGGTAATGTATTCCTAGGATATGGGTTAGAATAAAAATCTAACTTATTTGTTTGATTTATTTTCAAAACCCTATTCCTGGGGTAGATTTGATATATTAATGGGTTCTTGGTGGTGTAGAAACAATAGAGAAATAATAATAAAGGAAAAAAGAATGCCTTGGCTTTTTTATAATACAAATTATAAATGATTCTAGAGGGATTATGATAAATGGGTATAATCGATTATATACCTAAATTAGAATTTTGGCATGTGATCCATGAGCTTTATTGGGTCAAATATTTTCTTGAGACCATTTTTTATAACAAGGTAATGATTGAATAGAATTTTTTGGGATGTTTTTGGGAGTTTTTCAATAAAATAATTAATTCATACTCACTTCCCATAAATTAAAGTGAGTTAGTGATGTAAAATATGTGATGTATGAGAGGTGTTATGACATGATATTACCATAGCATGGGTGGATTGATCTTATGTTAGATGAAGAAAAATTAAATTTTGGTTTTTGGTTACACTAAGTATGTTTAATTCCTTGGGAATATTGTAAACGAAAATATTATTTTAGGTATGTTTTTAATCTGGATAGGGTTAATGGTCTTTTAATTATGAATTTGAGCCTAGTTTTAATAAAATATGGTGCATAAAGGAATGAGTTGGTTTTTATTATACAGTAGCTTGGAAGTGCATTATCACTCTTGATTAAATTGAATAGTTATAGATGATGGTTGAGATCCATTATTAGAGTGGTTCTCAGATCATCTCTTACCATGGAGTAAGAGAGTGAGTGATCATGTGGATTCTAAGGTTATGTAAAAAAGAGTGTGGGATTTCTTGTCTACCACATGTGAGGAATGCCTTCTATGTAAGGAATATTGATCAATTATATTTTTTAGTTTCCTTGAGGACTATATTTATTACAATACCTAAGAGGTACTTATGGGAATTGAACATATTTCAAGTACTTATTAGTACCTTGACATACAATATAATTTTCATGGTAAAACAATATAGCTCATTGAAGGATGAAATTTGAGAATTTGAATTTTATAAAAGATTAAATAACTATCATATTGTTAAAAATTGAATGTGGGGTCCAGGAGGAACATGTTTAAGGTTAATTCATAAGATTATTTGAGAGAATAAAATGAAAAATTTTAAGGCTTTTGAAATGAGGTGTGATAACTAATTTTTTTGGCTACATATATATGGGAAAGGTGGATTAAAGATTCTAATAATGGTTTTTAAGGTGACCCCATATATGGTAAAAATAGATATCAATGAAAAATTAGGGATTCTCATTGGATATATTGGATTTTTAAATAAGAATGAACATGGGAATCATGAAAAAAAAATGATGAAATACATGGGTTCCAAGGTATGTTTTTTGAGTACAAGGTGTTAAGGATTTTGGGAGACAAATATTAGAATGAAATGAGAAAGAATAATAAGAAAAGAATCTTTTGTTGTGATGGGATCTAAGAAAGTCAGGGCTCCTGGAATAATGAAAAAGGAAGTCTTATAGTTGGGAGAACATCCTTGAAATATTAAGAAAACAAAAAAGTAGCATATTTGAGGTTTTATCCAAAATAATAAAAGTAAATATTTATTTCCTTCATGATAATTATTTTCATTAAATATTAAGATGTGATATTTTATAGTAGTATTGGAATATTTAATAGTTATTAGAATGGTTAGTATTCCAGTAATGGTGGGTTGGGGAGTCTAGGAACCAAATCAATTTAGTGCATAATATAAGGGGTGATATGTGTTTTAGGGATATTTATTATGTGGCACACAAAATTATATTTAGAATTTTGAGTAGGGATATAAATGAAGGTTTATCATGATTGTTTTAGATAAGACTATGAGAGATGATCTTTTTAGAATATTGATGTTCATGGTATGAGCCTTATATTGGGTGAGTTGTGAAACTTTTAGGATGATGTATGTAACATAACCAACTGGTTGGTGATTGATTTTTTATTACTGATAATAGGGTATGGATTGGATTATTCATATTTGATTATAGTTCATTACTATATTTGCATATTTTTCTATAGATTTTGGGTACATTTAGTTCCTTGGGTATATGATGTAGTGTGAAATTCAATGAATGTACTAACTATATCTTGGGGTTTGAGTTTTTCGTTAGTCTTTGGGAGAGTATGATAATATGATTTATAGATTAAGGATATATTTATTGCATCAAAATATGATCGAATATTGGACTTAGGTGTGGGTAGGTAGATGATATTGCAGTGTTCCTATTACTGAGATACCATAATTGAATGAGGAACATGAAACAATATTGAGTAGGTTATGAATATCTCAGGGAAAATCAATGTAACAAAAGAAAACCCAATTATTTTCAAACAACACTAGGTATTGTGAAAATAAATTGGAATTGATTATATCAGTTGAAAAGTGTTGGGGGAATGTTATGTATTAGAGTAGGATAATTGATATAATATACTGCATATTCCAACTGGTTGCATGTAACATTACTCCATTGAGTATCTATAATTAACGATGAGAGCTGAAATAAAATATAAATATAAATTTGGGAGATTTTAATGGATAAATATTATGGATGGTATGTTCTATGATGGGGATTCTATAAATAACCACAATATTATGGTTTAGTTGAATTTTGAGAATTTGGAATCTCATGGATCTTGAGTATTAAGAGTTTTAAAATTTTAGATTCATATTATATTTTTTATTATTGAAGAATTAATTTAGGATTATTTTATAGTGGTTTAGTGTTTGTAGTATAGTTGTTTGGAGTTCATAAATAAATATTAGATCCGGTGGGAAATTATGGAAAAAATCCACAGATGTCACTATGTACTAGATGGTGCATGAAAAGGTATCAAATGGGGTGTCCAATGGGATAGTAATCCCTGGGCATCTGGTAGGCCCTAGATACCTTTTATTAACCACCTAATTACTTGGTTACTTGATGAGGTTTTTTAAATTTAAATATATTTAAAATTTTGTTAAAACACCCCTTACTTGGTCCAAACCATAGGAAACCTTATCCCATTGTATTTTTCTCCCTCTTCTATCCACATCCACAGATCCTAATGATATATATCTCAGATTTTTGATGATCTAACTATAGTACTGGACTCTTATAAACATGAATATGTTATTTCCCATGACACAACTCAATTTTTTGTTCATCTGAATTGTGTGGAAGAAGAAATATTCAAATATGTACTTTTTGTTTGTTTCATTAATTTTTGGTGAATGAGTATGAATCAATTAACAATAATAGTATAATTAATATCAATAAACACAAGGAATATAGTAAATTATATATTAATTGATATATTTCATGTTTTATGTTCAATGTTTCATGTATGATTGTGTGTTCATATAATGATCTTGAACTTTCAAAATGATTAAATTGTGAGTTTTTGTAATTAGAGGTTCCAAGGGGATGTTCGTAGAGGAAAGTGTAGAGTTAAAGGTGAAATTTAAGATTTATAATGGGATTAAAATATAGAGTATTATGATACACCATAGAATATTATTGGATGGTTTGGTTGTAGCTTGGAGAAGATGGTTTTTTCATAGGTACATGAGAGGACGATTTTGGTGCCTCTTCTATTTTAAAGGTCCCTATGATATGGTCATGATTCTACATAATGCTCTTAGACTCATGGATAATATCGGGTTTTCATGTGAGAGTTTTTAAATGCAGCCATTGATGTTTTAGTGTAGTGTTTGAAGGTTGGGATTCTTATATACACCACCATGGGGGTATCTATTTCATGTTTTTTGATACCACATTGTGAATGGGTTCATAAGTCTGGAAGGTGTGGAATAGAGAGGGTCCTTTTTTCTTATGGTCATATCCCCTTCTTATTAGGCCTCAAATTTGACCAAGGCATGAATTATAATGTTCAATTTTGACATTGGCTATTCTAATGTGGCTACCCCAATTGTGCTTGAGTCTTGGTGAAAAACCTAGGAACTATGGCATGGTTTTGACGTTATACCTTGTTCTACTATATTTCTCAGTTGTGTATAATTTCTGGTGCTCCCTCAAATTCTATTCAATTACCCCTATTTCGATTAACTCTTAATAGACTGTAAGGTGAATTTGGGAGACCTTTTAACTCATTTTCATGGACTATTACCCTTCCCTTTAGGAGCTTGGTTGTTGGTTAACCAAGGTGAGCTCCCACTATTTACCTCTTGGTTTTTTCTGATAATTTCCTTCTAAATCATTGGACATGGTGTTGGTCCAAATTGAGGGAATTTAGTGCTATTATTTTGATTAGTAAATATTTGGATCTCAATTAATTTGGGTTTCCCTCAGGATGTCTTGATCATGTGGTCATCTCTTCCTCATCATGTTTTTATACAACAGTTGTAAAGCACCAATTGAGGTAGGGGAGTTAAGAACTCATATTTGTTTTGTATAAATTATAGTATTGGAATGTTCTTACTTGGGTGGATAGTGTGGATTTTATTAATAAAGATAATGAACCTGTCCTTAAGGATATTTATGGTAAAGGGGGGTTTCTCATGTGTATATCTTTATATTTTCATGATATTTCTTATGAGATTGATGCTTGTTTTATATTTTTTATAAAATAATTATTGTTGTTGATCCTTTTATGTTGATGTTGTATCTTTCTTAACTACCTTTAATATGAGGATAATCACTTATGTATAGTAATGAACCAGATCTGTGTAAGGAAAAAAAATTGATATTTTAACCTACCATGTTATTTAAAGTACTATACGATGAAAAGTATTTATATGATTTATTGAATTTTTTCTTGATATAGATAAGATTATTTTGTCAATATAGGGGTTTTTTGATTTTTTATTTTTATGGTTGGGTAGATATAATGTAAATTATGGTATGGGAAGTGATGTTAAGATTATAGGGTACTGTGACATAAATGGTTGTCATTGGTCATGATGAGTGTGTGTATTTTTTTAGTTACAAGATAATAGTTGAATATTATAGGTAATAATAAAATGGTAAATGGTAATGGTGATAAATAAATAAAATGAGTTTTTAATGATTAAAAAGAAATGGAAAATGGTTAGAATTAACATGGGTATTGTATGGAAGTAGTTTTTCATTAAATATTGAATGAAATGGATAAATGAATATAACATGGTTGGTAATGGTAAATTTTACATAATGGAATGATCAAACAAGAACTTGTAAATATTTTGTTGTTTTTGTTTATATGGGAAATGTATAAGGTTATGGTTTTATAGTTGGAAGCGGTGGTGGTGTGTAGAATAGGTAGTGTGGTGATGGTTATGGGTTGTGATCGTGTTGTGTTAGTGTGGACCCTTTTAGGTCTGTCTTATGTGTAACTGTATATATACACTTATAATTTCCTTGTGATTTCTATATTAACCCCACCAAACTTGGATATCCTTACAAACACTCAAATTTTTCAGGTTTCATATGGTTTCTATAACATCCATGTTTGTGAGGATAGATGGAAGGATACCCCCACATCCCCACTCTCCCATCAAGAATAGAATATAGCGGTATTGGTATATGGCGGGAGTCATAAATGGTAGGAGGGGGCATGAGTTTGATTTAATTCAAGTTAATTATACCCTAATATGATGAATATATAATTAATGATGATTTGATGGTGATGTGTCATGCATAGTGGGTGTCGTGCATGGTCAGTTATGGGTGAAAGGTTGATGTCCATCATATTTTGGGTACCTTTATGTTATGGTCATATATGTTTGGATGAGATGTGGTTATGTGGTTATGTATATGGATGTAGGGGCATTGAAATTGATTAACTCTGACATGAGATGTTAGTCCCTATGGGATGATGGAGTTGTAATGGATATGACTTCATCCACATCAGATCTATATTATAGAGGGGGTTAAATATCAAGTTGTTTGATTCTAAGCTGTGATAGAGAAAAATCCTCAGGGAAGTGTTTATGAGGAGCCATGATTTTATATTCCATGATACTATTTTATTTTATTTGATGTGTGTTTGGGTGAGTGAGCCTTAATGAGGTTGGGTGGTAGACGGCATGATAGGTTCTTGTTGCTTTTTTTATTCACTATTTCATTAGTATGATAATTCCACATTTTCATGAGATTTCTTGCATATTATCCTACTAATTATATATGTAATGATTATCCCTATGTATAAAGACTATTTTTTAGTATTCTAGGGAGAGTTTGTTGATAGAGTTTGACATCTCTAGCTCAGATCGGTGGATTTCTATAGGACTCACTACCTAGGAATTTTATTTGGGTATTTCTATTTGGAGATTCATTTAGTATAAAATTTATGAGTGTAAGGATAATTATTTATCATGTTATAATTATTTAATGGGTTTTATTGATGGTTTTATTTATTAATTCCTAGGATATATGAGGGTAATGTCACCCTTTTATGTTTTATACCCTCAGTGTTAGTTTCCAAATTGAGGTATATTGGAAGTGGTCCTTTGGGGACACACTCATATTCACTAGAGGAATAATATGGGACCCCATTTTTTTGGGTTTTGAAAGAGTTTTATTAACTTTTATTTTAAGATCTATGGTGGAGATCAATGTTAGGAACAAATGAGGGTTGCATGGGTTGGTAAGGAAATGATACCAGTATAGATTAGTGTATAAAATAGGCTATGAAGACTAACCCATAAATGATACTTTATCCCCTATGATCTGATACAATAAACCTAAGTTTAATGACTAACCAATTGAAATAATCATGTCACTATGAAATAGTATAGGTATTTCATTGTGGTCTTCTATTTCTTATAACTGGGTATAAATTTTTGTGTGTCCCCAAATTCCACCCTAATCTATCTCTTTCCATTAAATATTGGGATACTCTAAGTTTATTTTGGGAGACCTTTCAAACCCTCTCAATTGATTTCAATACTCATCTTTGAGGTATTTATTATTCCTGATATAAGGTGAGTAACCTCTCTTTCCCACTCATTTTATTCATATTCATTCCTTGGGAATCCTTGGTGGTGGTTTTGGATTTAATTTAGGGATATTGGAGATGTGATATTGATAATGAAATACAATGATCTTGGTCACTTTTGAGTTCCCTTTCATGTTCATAGTACTGTTGTTATCTCTTTCTTATTGTTTTCCTTTACAGTAGTTGTCATGTTTTGATTAAGGAATCAAATTCAATATACATACTTTATTATGTGTAACTGATGTGATTAAAATTAATTTTTTCCCTTGGTAGAATATTATGCATTGTCTTAACAAATATATAAAGTATAAATAATTTAAATTTAAGGGAAAGGGGTGTTTTACATTGGTTTATTTTTTTCATAATACTGCACATAAGATTGATTCATGTGTGCTCTTATTACTAAAAATAATAATTTTTTTCACACCTTGTGTTTTGGTGCAGTTATTTTTCTATTATAACAACCTTTCATAATAGTCTAATCAATTAAATATGATTATGAACTGATGTTGAGGAAGTAACAAATTTATATGATGACTTTCCTTTAAATGGATAATGATAGATGGTGAAACATATTATTGTTTGTTATTGAATTTCTAATTGTTATGTCTATAATTGTGTGGTTAATATAGGGGACATTATGTGGTGATTTATTTGTTTGGGAAGTGGGTCTATGATAGTTTCATTGGGTTTGAAAATGTGGTTATGATTAGAGGTTATTATTATGTATGTGGTGGTTTTAGTTGTGATGATTGTGGGGATTGTTTTCTAGTTACCTGATATGAGTGGAATATAAATTTTCATGGTGAAATGGTAAAAAAAAATGGAAATAATTGAATTTAATGGTGTATGTAAATGAAATGTTAATAAATGAAAAGAAATAATAAATTATGGAATTAACGTGGGTATTGGTTTGAACTAGTTTTTCATTAAATAAGGAATTAAGTGACTTAGAGAAAATAAGATGGTTTGTAATGGTAAATCTAGGAATAACATAATGAAACGATCAAATAGGAACTCTTGAATGTTTTTTATGGATGCATGTGTGTTAAAGTTGGCTTAATTGTGGTGTTGGGGTTAGAATAAGTAGTATTATGTGGAAAATGTAGTGTAGTGATAGTTTTGGGTTGTGATGGTGTTGTTTTGGTGTAGACACTTTTATGATGGGTTTATGTGTAACTATGTATATATACATATATAAACACACTTTTATTTTCCTCATGATTTTGTAAACACCCCACTAGAGTTAGATATCTTTACTAACATCCAAATGTTTTTGTATCATGTGATTCCTCAATGTACAAGTTAGTGAGTATGGATGGGCAAATTCCCATGTTCCTCAATCTCACTCTAGGTGTCGTACATGGTTATATTGTTAAATGGGGAGGGACATTCATGGTATAAGGAAGGCGTGAGGTTGATTTCATCCAAGTTCGTGTTACCATAAGATATTAGGATATATAAGAATAAGTACTGAGTTGGGTTACAATGAAACCCATATAAGATATTCATTATTGAAGGGACTAATGTTATGGACATTTAACATTGGGGTGTGAGAACAAAACATAAGATTAGAATTGGTTGTGGGGTGCATTGATTTTATATAGCAGGATACTATTTTCTTATATTGGATGCATGATTAGGTGAGTGAGTTGTGGTGATGATAGGTGCTAGAAGACCTAATATGTTCTTATTGGTTTTACTATTTTTTCACCGATTCATTACTATGTTTATTTCAAAATTTCATGATAGGTCTTGAGTATGGTCATACTAAATATATGTGTTCTAATATCCCCTAAATATATAAACTATTATTAAGGTTTTTAGGGAGAGTTTTGGGACTAAAGTTTACATTAACTGCTTTGAGATGAGGATTTCTATTAAAGTAACCTTTTGAGGTTTTATTTGGTTATTCCCATTAGGATACTCATCTTGTGTGACATTTATGTGTTGTGTGATTATTGTAGATCTTGGTTAATTTATATAATGGGTTTGGTTAATAGTTTTAATTTTGTATTTCTGGGATATATTAGTGTGATGCCTCATATTTAGTAATTTTGTACCAAATATGCTAGTCCCCAACTTTGGGCCTATTAAATGTGAGCCTTTGGAATCATTCTCATATTCACTAAAGGCATAAGAGAGGATCTTTTTGGGGGAGATTGGTAACAATTCCTGAGGATGAGACTTTAATGGTGACTAATAGGTTTCAGATTCATAGTATAAATTAGATATATCACTATAGTTTTGGTATCTGAGTTCCACTCTAGGTTGAATGATTTTATGATTTCTCAAAAACCATGTTGGAAAGGGATGCAGGTTCTAGTTAAGTAAGATAGGCCATAAATTGGAGTTTTGGGTTACTATTAAACACAACGGGTTGAAGAAAATATCCTACAGGTTAGTAAGAATGGTCTAGTGTGCATAGTGTTTTCATTGGTTACTTCAATAAGGGATTCACCATGTGGGTTATTCCAAGAATGACACAAATTTTTTATTTGATATTTTAGATTTGTATTACAGAACTGATTTAGATTTTGGTTGTGCCTATATCATGAAAATCCATGAGAGGATTAATGTTTCAAATAGAGGAGGTATTTTTTAGATCAATACTATGGGTTATAGTTTGATAGTGGTTACATTTGATGGGTTACATTGGGAAGAAAGTGGGTTTATGAGATAATTGATTCTTAGGTCATGTAGAGAGTGATTCAAATAGTATTAAGGCATAATATTTGATATGGATTTTGGGTATGTATGGAAAATCATATAAATATTATATACCTCACGGTAGATGGGTTAGAATGGATATGGGATTTACTTCTTGAATATTACATGATAGACATTTAGTGAGGATTTTGGGTGTATAATCATCCAGATGGTTATCGAGTTTGGTAAATAGAATAATAAAAGAACATGTGTTAGGTTATAGTTGGACAAGTGAGGTGGCACTCTTTGCATGAAAATGTCATAGATGACTGGTTTATCTTATTATGACATGTGGGTTATAGATATATTTAATGAGTATATCTTGAAGGATAGGTAAATGAGGATTTTTCTAATGGGTATATTGGTTGTGTGTATAATGATTGAATCCTAGGATTCTAACACAAGATATGGAAAGAATATGTTATATTGGATACTAGATAACATCATGGAGTGGATCGATCAGTAGAAATGACCATGTAGTGGGTTGGACACTAGCTAAGAGTTAAGATATATTATTTGTAATGAATATATTTATTTATTTATTTATTTATTTATTATAACCTTGGTATGATGCATCATTCTTCCACAGTGATGCTACTCCTATAAAAGATGTTGAAATCTTGATATGGTGGTGCGTCATAATCTACCACCTAGATGATTTTCCTTATTGAATTGTGTCACAATGTGTTATCATCCATGATCCAGATTCCTAGTTTTTTCTGATGGTGTGTAATGATCTAGAACCTAGATATTATATCCTATATATGGTGGGTTACCCATTATATTACCATCAAGATAGAGGTCAAATTATTGGGACATCAGCATTATTTTTTGTGGTTCTCACCAAATATTTATCTTGATAGAAAGACCATGAACATTATGAGACCAAATTTATGTATTTTTATACAATTATTTGTGTTATTATCTTTAATTTTATGAAGAAGGTTATTCTAATCATTATGGTGACCTGGTTTTCTCATAATGGCTTGACTTGGTAGCTTGAATATGGAGAAATGTTTCCTTGTTTATTTTTTCATGCATATACTCTCTAGTATATTGTGGAATATATTAGGGGAAAAGTTAGAGGTAAACTTATTTTATTTATTCTCAAACACTATATGGTCACTTAATTATACATATAGATCTATTTTTTGATATGTATGAATAATCATATGTTTTACAGAACATCAAGATGGAGTTTCTTTTTGGTACTTTCAAAGAGGGGGTCGAGGGTAGAATTATACCATTATAATGATATCTCTATTTTTTATTTTATCCATTTTGTTTATTTTATAAATATGATAAACATAATTAGGGATCCTTATAATTTAATGAATTATCTATTATTACATGAGTTTATATTATTATAACTTTTGTTATATATTATATTTTAATAATGGTTATCTCATAGCTTTAATTCCATATTCAAAATCTGATACTTTGTTTTTTATACTACTTATATTTTATATTTTATATATTTATCTAAAATAAAGGTAATAAATCACTAACATTTACCTTATACCCTCTTCACTATTTAGTGGCCTTTGTCTTAAAGTGACTTACATCTAGTGTAATATGTAGTTATTATATCTTAGGTACTAATCAGTTATGCCCGATTGGGGGTGTTGAATCTCCTAATATTCAAAGTTCAAAATTTCCATCCCTATTTATATTAAACCCATCCAAAATAAATCCTGAAATAATGGATATAATTATTTCATAACACAAAAATCCTCTAGAAATTATTTACTAAAACTATGACCTAACCATCATCCTAAAATGACTATCCATGACATCAAAATATTTTACTACCACTCTTTACGGTGCAATTAAAATTACTATAAAATATTGATGGAAAATAGTGTAATTTATAGGGATCATTGGCCACTAGTGAAACCTTTCTCCATCCCCATCACTTAAGAAAATTATTTAACCCTAGAGTAAATCTTAGCTTAATGTATCCTACTATTACATGATTGATATTGGTATAAATTCATCTAAAAATATACTTCATAACATCCTTATAATTAGATAACTTCGAAAACATATAAAAGAATAAATGAATTAAAAATAAAAGAGTATATATTAAATACCTCTTAAAATAATTTTATCCCTAAGAATCTAAGAAAAAACCTAGATGAGCTACGTTAAAAAACAAGAACTTAACTATTGTGTGAGATACCTCAAAGTGGAATGTCACCATCAAAAAAAATAATCATAACATAAAAAGTGAGGAATTAATTAACAAATTTATCTAGAATCAAATCCTAACTCCACTATAAGAATGAAGGTTCCAAAAAAACTCTTTATATTGAACCCATGTCTGTGAATTGTTTCTCCCATTTACATTTCCCCAAACGATCATAACCATGTAATAAATTCATCAAAATAATGTATCACCTAAAGAGAATCTTGTAATGTTATTTAATATTTATAGGTTTATATATAAACAAAACCTACTCCTCAGTATCCAACTTATTATTAATGATAAGTGATTGATTTTGGGTTGGTTTACAATAATGATGGTTATGTTTTTTTTACAAGGAGGATGTTCAAGGTTGATATACAAGATGTGTGTTAGAATCTCAATGAAGAAACATGGATTTTTAAAAAAAATAATTATTGAAAAATAATGTTTAAATATGACCAAAATGATGAAGTGATTAATGGAATATTTTTTTATCTCAAAGAATACAACCACGGTATTTTTTTCTTGAAATTAATATTATTATCTATACATGTTGCAAGTGTTGAAAAAGTATGGATTTGACAATTGATTTAATTCCAAAGGAATTATAGAAGTGGATTTAAGGGAGTGTGTTGAAAAAGGGTGAAAATGTACCATCCATGAAGGTCGTTCCCCTGGTAGAGGTCATGGTGCATTGTAAATTCCCATCACAGGAAAGGCCACACCCATACTTGAGTGCACAATGAAGATGAAGAAGTGTATGTGCATCCATGCCTATAGTATTGGGCATGTTGTAAAGGTAATTTTCCCCATAAATAAAAGTATATTGAACTAAACCATTGTTATATCTATGGTAAATTCTCAATGTTTCTCAATGAAATAGGAAAGGTGGGTGGAACAACCCCATAAAAAGATAAATTGTGGTGGAAAATAATGTGTGAAATCTAAAAGTGTGAGCTTAAACATAGTGCATTCCATGTTGTTTAGAATTTTGGAAGAAAATGGAAAAAATTATTGTCCTACACCATAGTGTATAAGTCTTAATTAAGATAATGTTCTACATTATGGACATGAAGTGGGAAGGTGGATCAAATAGGATAGCCCACAACCGTATTTTAAGTGGCCATGGTCAAATGGTTGAGTCCTAATCCGAAACATATTGAGGTCAGAGCCCACATCCATATATATTTCCATGACAAAGGAAAAATACCATAGAATCCTTAAAAAATCCATGGGGTAAGTTTTTTTTATATTTGTAATGAAAAATTATGAGTCCACTATAGAGATTCATGAACTAGTATTAAATGATTTATACATCATGGTTCTCAGTTTTAGATCTGGATACCAGAATTAATCAAACAATTGTGTTTTATTTTTAGTGGTTAATTTATTTAGAATAAATACAAAATAAAAGTATATTTTTTTGGTGTTTATAATGAATTTATGGATGTGGTTATAAGGGAATTTATGGGGAAGATTTTGGTAGAGTTATGACTAGTTATAAAATCCCATAACGATCATTCCATGTGTATAGTTTTTGGGCACTTAGCCTACCTATTTATGGAAGTGGTTATTGACTAGAAGAGGATAATATATGAGAGAATATGCACACACACAACCATGTAATAATCTCATAGGAGGCTTTATTCCCAACTAGCAGCTAAAATCTAGAGGGGTTGGCACGATTTATGATTCTTCTAAATTTTAGAAAAGAGTATTCTATGAGTATAGTAATGTTATGTTATTTTAGAGGAATTCAAAAGGAAAATGAGGTGTTACATCAAGGTGCTTTAATAGAGGAAATGAATCAACAAAAAAATGATTTGAAAAATATCATAAATACATTTTTAAGCTACATGTAATGATGATAATTAGGGGACCAATATGCCTATAAATTGTGTGTGGATAATTTTTAGAGCAGCGATCAAAGGAGGAGGGGAATTATAAGTGATCCATAGTGATCCTTGAGTGATAGTGATTCAAACCTAAACATTGTAAGCCAGTGAACCTGGGTGAAGAGTGACCAATCCTGAACCTATTGTAAGGTTATTTATCCCATATAAAGTGTAGTGATCTCCATTGTGGATTTTGGTTCATGTCACAAAAATGAGGCATGATCATGGACAATAGCCTTGTGAGGGTGAACAAAGTAAATACTCATGTTCATATTTACTTTATACATGAACACAAATAGTGATAAAGAAACATTAATCATATCTACTTAAAGAGAATAATTAAGTGACTTTAAAAGTTGAGAGGTCAATATACTTTAAGTGTAGTGAGATAAGCTGTTCAAGTTGTTTTAATTGGTTTAATCATTTACCTTGATTCAACTCCATCTCAAAGTTATCTCACTTTTATCCCCATTTTGGGACCCTAGAATTTGGATTAGAAGGAGGTTAAATTTTTTATTTTATGTTTCTATAAATTTATCTATAGTTTTTTGGAAAATGTTTGATATTTTTAAGAATCCTTTCTTTGATGGAAATAATTTCTAATAATTGAAAAAGGAGTTCACTTCTTTAATACAAATTATATTGGAGTTACTAAATAAGTGGTTGAAGAAGAAATTATTATGTTAAGCTTACACAATGGTGTCATTGAAATAGATAAAATAAAAATAGATATTGATTATTCAGTCAAAGAGGAATTAAATTAGGATCATTAGGAAGACTAACAAAAAATGGTGAATCATTTATTGTTCCCCAAATACAAGTAAATACAGTTTAAAATATTTTTATAATATAAGAGATTCCGAAAGAAAACTACCATATGTAAAAAGGAAAATGAAGAAGAGTAAGAGTAATTTATTTTAGATAATGTACTCCTCAGTTGAGGTAAATTCGGAAATTTATGATATTCTATTTCTAATACTCTTTTAAATAATGAATGTGAATATATAAACCCTCAATTGGAGATAAAAAGGAGATTTGGTTCTAGTGATGAATTGGAAAAAACATCAAGTTTCTATACTTGTGAATGCTCATCTAATAAAAATGATGATTGGTAGATTATGATGCATTGTGATTAATTTTCAATGATTAAATATTTATACTTTTAAAACAAGTGGTTAATGGATAATGTTGTGGACATAAATTTTAGCATGAAGAAAATGGGAATGAGAATGAAATAATGAAGAGATATATTATTTTATAATTCCCATGATTATGGAAAATAAACGACCTCAAATAATAAACTGAATCAAAGTGTTCTTTCACTAAGAACACAATCTAAAGAAGGAAAATATGATTTGAGAGATTTAATATTAGAGATAAAAAATTTCCTACTAAATTGAAGGAAAAGGATGAGAAGATTAAACAACTATAGGAGAGGATAAACACCTCAATTAAGAAGATGAGGTCCCCTATAGAAAGTTACCTCAACCTTCATAGAAAAACTGAGAATCTAGATCTAAAATCTTGAATTAAAGTACTATTCCATGAAAAATAAGGAAGCATAGATCTATTAAATAAAAAAGTACCAAGCTTATTTTATTGTGGAATATTTTTTCACATTATGAGTAGGTGTTTTGAATCCAATAAACCTAAGGATGTGGAGATAACTCTACCATTTCCATCATCTCAATAAATATGAGACTGAATGAGGTTTGATTCTTATGATAAATGATTCATTTGTTATAAAAATAGTCATATTGAAAAGAATTTACATTGGATAAATTCACGGAAGGGTAAATAATCCATATAGATACACTCTACTCTTATAAAATATAATGATAATACTTATCCTATAAAATGATTAGTAATATTGAAAATATTTTCCACATTTTGGAGGATGTAAATGAGTCCCAACAATAGGGGTAGGAAAAACCAAGATCAGGGTACTCAAAAAAAAATATTGGAAGGAGAAAATAAAAATATAGAGGAAAACAAAATTGGTTGTTAAATATATGAATAATATTGAATACAATTATTAGTGGAAGTTCTGATTAACATTAAAGGATATTAATCTTTATAGGATGTTTTTAAAGCTTATTAATAATTAAAATCCATGGAGTTCATTTGGTATCATTTTTTCAAATTCAACCAATCATAAAATTAGTGGTATCATGTTTTTTACAAGTGGTATAAATTAATTCACTATTTGGTATGTTTCTCAGAAAAAATTACTTTAATGTTATATACTACTTGTTTGGTATGAAGTTATTAATATCCCAGATTAAATTTTGAAAGGAAAAATCCAAAGTTTTTGTGATATTTAAATGGATTTCATGAGTTTTGTGGAATGCCTTTTGGTGGTTTCCAATGACTATTGTTTACTACACAAAGTTATATCATTTTAGGAATAGAATATTTGTTGATATTTCATGTTCCAAGTGGTAAATTCACTCAACAAGTATCTTTAGAAAATGAAGAAATGGTGGTGTTTGGATAAAAAGAAGGTTTGAAAATGGGGGAGATGAAATGATATGATGAAATAATCCCTAACCTCATTGGAGAAGTTTAATCCTTTGAGGATTTTATTATCATACCCAAATTAGATATGTATTTTAAAATGAAAGGGTGATAACCTGTAAATATGATTTTCCCTCCAATAAGGGATAAAGAAGAATAATGAATCAAAAAATTTTAAGGAGGTTTAGAATGACCCTTTTCATTGAAAAGTCCCTTTGTATTTCATTGAAAATAAGGGGTAGAATATATCATTAATGGGGAGAAGTTACTTCCATGGGTGAATTGTGTAAGGGGATAAAAAGTATATCGTTTATTGTTAAAAAATATAAAGGGGGTATTCTTAGTAATACCAAAAGAATGATTTTTGTTTTTTTTTTTGATAATCAAGTTGATCAAGTTTGTTGAAAATAATGACAGTAAAGGATGATATACAAGATGTGTTTTAGAATTTTACTTATAGAAGTTGTATTTTATAACAATATTATTGATGAAAACACATTTTTTAAAAGGAAAAAAATTATGAAGTGATCATTGGTAGATTTTTCTTTTCAAATAAAGAAGGCCAATGTATGTTTTTGACACCTTGTTTTAATGATATGCTTGTTGGATGTGTTGAAAATGTGTTAATTGACCATGTGATTGAATTATGGAGGAATCCTATAATTGATGTTAATAGAGTGTGTTTCATAATATTGAAAAATAGATAAGCCAAGAATCTCATGCCATAGGTATAGGCCATGGATCCATGGAAATACCCAATACATAAAATTAAACACCCCTAGAAGAGGGCACATTGAAGATCGAGAAAGATAGGTGTGGCAACACCCATAATATTGGGTGTTTAGTGAATGAAATTTACGATAATCAAAAAAATAGAATGGATTTTCCCTGGTGGTCCCTATATCGGGTTCCTAGTTTTCCTAGATAAAACAAGAAAGGCATCTCGACCAAACTCGTAGTAAGATAAACCATATTTAACAATGAAGGGTTCATGATAGAACATATAACCTTTCTATGGTATTTTCCATTATTGTTAGGTGTTTTGAATAAAATCAGCATGAAGTAAACAAATATATCATATTTTGCAAGACATGGTTTATATCTTCTTCTAAATTATAGACACACGGTTTAAAGGGGGAAAATAGGATATCCCACTACGATAGAGGAAATGGATATGGTTGGCTGGTGGAGTCCCAAGCCAAAATTGCCTAAGGTAGGATACCATGTATGGTGTGGTTTTTTTATTGGAGTAAATATATCTTAGAATCCTGATGTACTACATAGTGCAAGTTTTGTTAGTATTTTTTGCAAAAAAATTAGGAGGATCACACTCTGATGATGCGTGAAAATTATTAAATGATTTATATGTCATGGGTCTATATTTTATATCATGATACCAGGATAAATCGAAGGATTTTGTATTATTTTTTATAGTGAATTTATTTTTAAAAAAATCATACTATAAGAGGAATTTTTACAAGTGTCTATATAGAAGTTTTTATTTAGTTATTTATGAATTTGGAGCAGATATTTTTGTGGAGTTATGGGTGGGTTTAAAATACCATAACGATCTTTATGTGTGTTTTGTTTTTGAGATCATAACATCACTATTTCTAGTAGGGTATACGAATTAAAAGATGAATATTTACAAGAGACATTGAGTACACATTTACATATCCAAAATTTAGAGGAGGATGTTTCCCAGATGTGGGGATAGAATAATTTGGAGTTAAAACCATTGATAATCCTACAAAAGTTGAAGAATAAGTCTATTGTGTCTACATTAAAGTGAAGTAATTCCAGGGGAATTATATAAAGTGAATAAGGTGCTACGTCAATGTGTTTTCATGGAGGTAATGAAAAAACACATTGGGATTTAAATAATCTCATCCACACGTATTTTAATAATCATTCATCAATACTGATAATGGGACATATATATCTATAAATTGTGCCTAAATACATTATGGGGAAGTAAGAAAAGGAGGATGAAAAAAATGGCAGGGAGATCATAGTGAGACTTATGCGATAGTGATTCAACCCTAATGTCTATAAGGTAGTGATCTTGGGTGATGTGTGACCAATCCCACAACTATTGTATGGTGAGTTAACCATTATGAAGAGCTGTGATCTCCATAGTTGAATTTTTTTCATAAAAAAATGTAGATAAATACTCCTCAAATGTAGCCTAGTGGGTGATAACCATGTAAATACTTGATTCTATATTTACTTTATACATTCCCATAAAAACAGATCAATATACCTTAAGAATATCCAGTTAAAGATAATTTTAAATTAACCCCCAATGATTAGAGGTCAATATTAGTTTAAGGTATGTTAGATAAAAGGTTTAGCTTGTTTTAATTGGTTAAGTCATGTTGACGACCTAATTCCCCTCTAAGTGTGATCTTACTATTAGCTCCATTGTGGGACCCTATAAAACACACACAAATCAATTACATGAGTGTAGTCATGGAATATATTTCTAATGTTTCAACATGTGAAAATAATCCTGAACTTGATTTATCAAGGGTAGAAGTTCCAACTTGTGCACTATTTCTCAAATATACTATATAACTATAGTAGGTCTAACAAATAATGAGAAATATTAGTACCTCTACAGAACCTCCATTATCCATGACATAGAGATACTTCATGAAAATATAATCACAAAATGAAATACATATGGTTTACTTCTTTGATCCTCATAAGATTTCTGATGATCCTGATTAGACTTCATCCATTATTGAATCAAATATTTTTTATACTTAATATTCTACACCAATTATGATCCAATGCTTGCTACATATATTTCCTCAATCCAACACAAAGGTGATTTTAAAAACCATTCATACAATGAATTAAATGATTCTAATACAATGAATAATTTAAGTTTATTATTATAATAAAACCCAATAAATGGAAAATGATTCACCAAAAACATTTGAAATCAATGAATCTTGTATGAAACATGTACCCTAATGTCTGAAATATTATCTTTATACATCAATTAATTTGAGGATGAAACCCATTTCTAATGAATAACATAGATCCAATATTATAATATTAAACCTTACAAATTCACTAAGTAATACAAGGATATTGTTTGGAAATGATCATCCTTATATCCCAATAAACCCTAGTGACCTCTTCAATATACCACATTACCATATGATCCACTGTAATTGACTCATTAATAACATATAAATGATCTAAAATTGTTAGTTTATCCACAAAAAATCCATATGGAATATATCTTCTAAAGTATTTGTGAAAACCTATATAAAAATTCATAAAATGTATCTTATCACATCCACTAAGGGATATATAAGTATTATAATGGACTTACTCAAACTTGATGCTTGAATTTAACTCTTTAACATTCAATGAATCAAAATATAAATTTTTATACATGATTATTTATTCTAGGACACCCAATAAATCCATTAATTCCTGATGAATCATGGAAATACCTTAATTCATTTCTAGAGGTGAACTATGGAACTCATAAAAAGACAATTATCTCATAACTTATTGGATAAACTACTTTACATTAAATAACACATGATGTTTACTATATTCCACGCATCAATCATGAGTATCCATATATAAAATGAGCACTATCCACACCTAATTCTTAGGATATCCAAACTGAGATTCATCCACTTACTTCGAAAAGAAAAATAGTAAACTATCTTCTAATATATGAAAACTAACTGACTGACCTTTATTGTGCTCAAAATAGATAAAAAATCTTCTTTATTTTTCTACACTTATACCAATACTTATGATTAAAATTTTCATATATTTACCTACTATGTTCTTAATCTATTAATTCCCTCTATCATTAAAGATATAAAATCATAATTTAATATGAACTCCACCCACCATTATAAATGGAAATGGAAATCCTACTGAGAGAAGATATTCTGTAGTACTTTATGTTATGTTTAAGACTAAGAATAATTCTACAATAAAGAAATTCCATCAAATATTCAATTAAAACAATATAGTTTATTATAAAAAAAATTAGTGAAATAATTAAATTATCATGAATGAAAATTTCTATTCACATAATAGATCAATTTCATCTATTATATCAATACATAACCCAGAACAAGAAGGGAAGTGTCACAATAATCCTAAAATATGAGACCTTCTCAATCAAGTAAATAATAGGATTAGTAAGTAGTTTCTCCTTCAAATTATCAAATATTATCTAACAGTTATCAATTTAGAAAAAATCATGATCATTATTAGTTAATGTATTCAAATATTTTATAATATGGGAGAAATAATTCATAAACCTCTAGTAATAACATAGAAAACCAAGAAATATATACACCTATAAAACATTTTTTGTTGGATTTGATGAAAGTAATTCTTTATCATCGAGGGATAAAATACTACACATAATCAAGATAATACATCAAAAATGAAAATACATCACTTTCTTATTATTTTTATGAATACATATTTATATAAAATTGATATCACCCGAGAATCTCCAAGGCAGTCCTCATGTACTTTTCATGCTTCTCAATATTTAAATACACTAAGGTTTAATTAGTGAATACCACCGAAAATCAAATCCTCCAAATCTATTTTTTCCTTTCTCTAAAAATCCACTTTAAGGATAAGTAGAAAACCATACATTTCCAATCACGCATTCAATTCAAATTATAGCTTTCAAAAACATCATCATCATCTCGATTCCCGTGAATCTCGAGTCGAGTGCCTGTCTCAAGTCGCACACCTTCACCATGGTGGAGAGACCCACTGGAATCCTCATCACCATCAATTTCAACTTCACCGCTGCCTCACGGAGTTCTGTGTTATCATCGTTACATCCTTCACACTGATCTGATCCAGTTCCACTGTCATTGTCATAGTCCAAATGTCACACCAGTCCACCGGAGTACGTCGTAGTTTATCGAGATGTACTAAGCCGGATCAAACCGTGAGTTCACCACCATCAGCACGTCTTCATCCAAACCCCATCACTGTCTTCGCATCAACATATCTTTGAAGTCTTCATCCTCCACACCTCATCACCATCGACTTCTGCAACAACGACGCTTGGACTTCGATGTCGAAATAAGCCACCGTAGTCGATAACCTGAACTGGCCGCTCGCTCTCATGATCCAAAGAACCATGACGACCACCTCACTACTCTGCCTCGGAGAGATTGGGGGATCCTCGGAACAAGAGTCGAGAAATAATAACCCCCTTTAAGAATTTTAATTTCATCAACATAAAATTAAAATATCCATAACAACACATTAAAGAGTTCTTCAAAATATTCTTTGATCTCACTCTCATATAATTAAATATTGATCGCATATCAATCCTATAAAAAGATATTACCCCCTTGAATTGGTCAAATAATTCCTTAATACTTTATACAAGATACTATTTCTTCACCATCACCTAATTTAATGAATGGAAATTTTTAAAAATATATGAACCACTAAGAACCTTCTTCAAAAAATATAGTTTCTCCCTAATGAGACATACTAGTATGAATGAAATACTTATATAAAAAGTCATAAATTTTAATAAATAACTATTACTAGGCCAAAGGTAACATCTTGTATGGAGATATATAAGTAAGAGAAACAGAATCCCATAACACTAATACAAACTCAATTTTCATATCTACAAGGTACTGTCACAACCACTTTCAGAAAAAAAAAATTATATGAATACTCTTTAATGCCAATAAAAATATCCATCACCTACAATTCCACTAAGAAAAATATCAACCTCATTTTATATTATTTTATTGTCTCTTGACTACTTTAGTTTATATGATGACCTATTTCACTAATATAGATTACATTTTTACCTTCCATGTTATTGAAAATCACACATATTTGATAATAGTGAAAAAATTACTATAAAAATTATGACCAATACGTTACAATGATAAATCTATATATTTTTTATCTATAATAATTAAAATAAATCACTATCATTATCTCATACCCATGAAAAACTTCTATCAATCTAAACTAACATCCAACAGGCATAGAAAACACAATGGGTATAGGGATACTATAAACCTAGATCTTAACACTCAAACTAAGGAATATGAAATAAATAAGTATTAAACACTAATGACAATCATTATATAAGACAAGTTATGATAAAAAAAACTATGTTACATAAAATGGAATCTATTCTTCTAGGTGTATAATAAACCATTGAAAACAGTTTTTAGTGTTCTATACCTCCATAACATCACTCCTGATGTTGATCGACACCTCTTATAAAATCTGATCAAAGGATATAAAGATAGATAATATCTCTTAGATGTTATCAAAATACCCTATATTGTATGAGAAGAAGAAAATACCATGGACCTAACAACTGATAAGGCTAAAGACCTAACTGATGCTGGGTTGGAATCCACAACTGTTGGGGTTTATCCACTATCACACTACTAGATCAATGTTGACCATTGAAGAATATTATACACATAAATTATTGATGACTTAATTAAAAATATAAATCACATATGACACTTATATTCCCAGTAGATTTTCTATAAATAAAGATCCTAAAAAAAGAAAGGATGATGGTCAAAAGGGACTTTTTATAGGTCAAAACCTTGACTCCTAGGAAAAACTCCATTTAATATAGCTCTACATTATAGAAATTTCTAAATAATATTCTCTTATAGAATTTACATTAACACTATGGTCTTGTCATTCACCTCATCATTCATGATCACCTTGCTATACTTCACCTTTGTAAAAGTACATTCTTGATATTATATCTCTAGATTTTATGAACCATTGGATATTCATTCTATCACATCCTCATCTACTAAGAGATATATAGAATAATTTTGTAGATTTGTGAACTCCTATTCAAAGTCTTGTGTACTCTAATTTTTTATTAGATAGTTATAAAATAATTATTCTATTATTCATTTAGTGTTGAGACCCATTATTTTCTCAAATGTGACTCAAATAAATTTTGAATATTAGAGTTATAGACATATCCATGGTTAAAATTATAAACATACCATAGTATATGAGCCTTAAAAAAATCATCCTATAGTTTTTTTGACTCAAGGGGATAATGTTTACTCCCCATCTGATCTGAAAAAAAATTGCGAGTGTAAAGGGGCCTTGAAAAATATATATTAAATATAAAAACATTATTTTCATCCCTAATTCATGAACATGGGGTAAAATTCTTAAATATCTTGAATATAACATAGAAATAGAAATCCAAGTCTCCAAGTGAGTCCAGAATAGGGGGTTTACCGTAGGAGTGGTATCACTTTGGTTCACATTGGGACCTTTGGTATATTTCATTTAGGTTAGATTAATTAATTAATAAAATTGAATTTATTTATTTAATTAGGTAAATAATTGATTTATTATGTTTTAACCTAGATCATATCTTTGTATGTATCATTTTATTTTTATCTTCTAGTGGTAGCCCCTTTTTTCATGTGTAACCCGAGAGATGGAAGAATTGGAGATATATTGTTTTCTCAATGGAGTCTATGGTGGATCGAGGGATTAGGGTCAGAATAATGATGACATAAATGATAATATTATATGGTGATGATGAATGTAATCATTATTCCAATGATTGATTTAATCATTATTGATCCTCTAATAGGTAGGTATTTTTTATTGTTGAATCTTTCTACATATCGAGTGATTTTATATCATGGATTGAAAATATTCTTCTAATGGCTTATATTTTCCATGGATATCTTAATTTATATTTTATTATTTCCTTGGAATAATTTTTTTGAATTTTATAACTCTTTTACTTTTATTTACCTATTATTGATATTTATGTTTCCAATATTAATCTACAATTAGGTTATAAATTCAAAATTCTTTGTCTGATTCAAGCCATGATAGATTCCAAAGACCATGAATGTTGGTTGGTTTAAATAAAATAGAATTAAGTAAGTTTAATTAATGTTATGTGATGATGGATAATGAAGAAAGATAGGTGAAACAATATTCCCTAGAAATGATGTGTGGTGGGTGGGAACAGAAATTCACTCAGATGACAACATGTACCATTTTCAGTGACTAATGGATAGAGGGTGAAATACAATGGTTTTTTAACCATGATTAGGTCCTTATAATGAATATTTAGGCATTATTTTTGGTACAATCTGTGTAGAAATTGCATTTTTTGAGTAGGGGGTGAATCTTTCTTGAAATACCTAACCATATTGTATGTAGTTCAAAAGAACACACACTATGTATATCGTATAATGAAATGGCAAAGATTTCAATCTAAGTTAAATATCACATTTCTTGTGGCTTAATATATACATTTTGTACCCCTATACGATTATCATAGAGTGTATTCACAGTACAGACCTTGATTTCCAATTTTACTTTCAGCCATGTGGGTCATGATCACATGTTGTGTATCTATAGAACATGTCATGAGTTTCAGTGGTACACGTTTAGTACCCCTCCTAGCTTGTAATTCCATGTATTATATCGTACACTCCATATATAGGGACTTTTTATTACATTTTGTGTACTGGTACATGACCTTCCTACTGATTAGGGGCTACACATCATTTACCCCATAACACAAACCATATAATCCCACCATATCTGGGCAATTTTCATATGTTTTTACTTGAGGATCATATTTGGGAAGTAAATATATCCTTTTTAGTTGTTTTCCCCATATAACGTGATGGTGGTATTTTACATAATATCAAATATAAGTTTTGTGGTGTTGTAAGATGAATATTCTTTCATTAGCTTCAGGTTGTTGATGATGGGAATAATGATCAGATAATTCTCATACTACTGGTATTATTAGTATCCCCAATATATCAGAGGTCAAGATATTATATATGTGGGTTATATTATGGGCAGGATCTGTATTTCCCCCACATACATGGGTTTAGTATCCTCTATCTACAATGTCTGTATCCCCCCATCCTAAGATCTCATTTGGTGTTTGGATCCGCTACTTGGGGCAGTATTCCCCTCAACTGAGTTGTCTTATAGTGATGTGAGGATCCTTAACTAGAGCTCATATCAGGTTACATGGATGGATTCACATTGGTGGTATAGATACGTTTTCTGTGTAATGTCATTGATGGACCAGTGTGTATGTGTTTTTCCTTCGACAGACAAGCATGCTTTAAGGATGAGTGGGATATCCCTCCATGGATTCTAGTGTAGAAATGGTTTTTTATGTTTGAGGAGTATAGTATTATGTCATACTTGTCATTACTTGACACCCTAGGGGTTTCCTTTGAGATTTAGTACACATATGGAATGCAACTTCTGGATTTTTGGTCACTTCATTATTCTGACCTTCCTCATTTTCTCATGTGCTATGACTATCGTGGGGTGAAGTAGTGGTGATTGGGAAATTTCATACATCATTGAGAATATTTTTTTTAGAGAATATCTATATTATTATTACTTTTAATTAATTTATATTATATTTATACCATGATCTTAGGCTATCTTTGTGTTCTAATTTTCCTCTTTATCTTCCTTATGGACACCTCTCAAACTAGGAGTTGAGATGACATGATTCTTTGCATTTATTTTATAGTGTTTGAATAATAAAAATAGATATGTTTATATTTAATCCAAAATAGTAATTATTCCCACATGTGTTCTGTCTGTGTAGGAAACATTCATGTTTAGAGATGGGTTGGATATATGGGGATGGTATGTGTGGAGATGACACAAGATGATTCTTGGAAATGATTTACAGAGATTGGTGTTTTTTGATTGTATAATGGACCAATATTGATTTAATGTGATCAATTATTATGTGTAGCATACAGAAGATTCTAGTTGCTTCATATTTCAAAGGATTTTCAGATTTACTATTTCCAAAGTATTTAATTTGTGGTATCTACATGAAATTTTTATCTTAGGCATGAATTTTATAAATTTCATTTGATAATTTATTTATAAATAATTCTTACATTTATCATTATTATTATACATTTAAGATATGTGAATCTTATAAGTTTTTATAGGCTAAGTCACCCCATATTGGGTGATATGAAAAAATAGTGGTAGTCACTAGTACCTGTCCTATTGGATGTAGGCTTGTGGTGGCACTCTTGGCTTACCACTAGTCCGATATGGCTACTGGTAGGTTCGAGAGTAGTTTCTGAGTGGGTTGTCGAAGGGATATTGTTTGGAGTTAGCTATCATGTGACTTATAATTTAGAAATTAGGGGAATGATGTTAATAGTTCCATGAGTTTAGTTATCATACCACAGAGAATGACATAGGTGTGGAGGCCAATGTAACCTTTCATTATGACTCAGATAACCTATTAGTTTACCCATAGATCCAAGGAATCAATTTAACGATAGAAGTGTGTTTATAAATGCATCATATTGTGGTTAATTACGCTCTATAATGTACTTATATGTCATATAATCTATATATTCTTATATCCTGGTTGGTTATTCATATAAAATCTAGTGTTCTACCTACTAATATCCATCTTTTATGTTGAGGCAAGTACATGATGAGTTGTGCCTATGTTTTGGTCGATCTCTGCTAATTTTTGAGTTATTAGGAATTACATATGAGAATCTATTGAGAGAAGAGATTTCAATGTGATCTAATTAAGTTTATCTTACTTTGTGTATGGTATATATTTTTCATGTAGAGAAGATGGTGGTTTCTACTGAGCTATATGAGACTACACATAGGATGGTGATGAAAGAAAAATTCTGAGGACATAAGACCCATAATAGTATGAGGCTTGCCCGATCATAAGTTAATATAGGTTTTTATGGGGTCTAATAAATGTGTTTCCACCTATTTCAAGATTTTACTGATTAGATGTTGATTCTTGATTTGATATTCCTATATAGAACAATGAGTTGTTGTGGGATGACATTTTATCAAACTTGAGAGGAGTCATCTCTATTGTGTCTAATGTATAAAGCTTGGTCTAGGATGAAAGTTTTATCTGTGGATGTTAATCCTTCCAGAAGTCTATTTTACCATGATAAAGTGTGCATCAAAGACAAAAACCCCAGTGAGGTGTTCCATGTTCACGTGTTACAATGGAATTTTTTGAGCTCAAAGGTTCGGTAAGGGGAGGATTTATCACACCGTTGTTTTATTTTCATGAACACCACCCATGTCCAAACCTTGTTAGACATGGATTGTTATCTATGATAACTACAAGATGATATGTGTGATGAATAAATATGTTCAAGTTTCAGTGGGTGTAGTTTAGGGTATATTTCATGCTCATTATTCATAGACCCTCATACCGGTTGATGCTGACACAAGATATCTGACCTGCACAATATGTTCGAGTATTGTAGATTCTAGCAGAACCCCTATATAGACCCTATTTATCGAATGAGTTTCCTTTTTTGTTTAACATCATTCTCTCACTACTTATGGTGAAGTTAATCCATACTTGGGGAAGAAATTGGTCTTATAGTATAATTCCACATGGATGAGAAGAGGTGTAGTGGTACCCATATCAAGTTGGATTAGTTATCTTTTATTAGTATTGTTAGGTGTTTAGTGATTGGATTTATTAGGTGGGTCCTTTATTTTGTAGCAAGTGAGAACCCCTTTTGTGGTGAGTAGGTATAAACCATTAGTAGTTAATATAGACTAAGTAGATTGTGGTTTTCATTTCATTTCATTATTTTTTATGGATTATAATTCTCTTTGTATAAGTATGGAGGAATATAGGATGATTTTAATTGGTAAACCATGGTTCACCCTAGTTAAAAGGATAATGTATGAATCTAATTGAATTATAAGGACAATTTTTGAATATTGTTGAGGATGATGAGTTCCCCTGTAGTATTTCTAGGCATGTGAACAAAACATTTTATGTAATTGTTTTGTGGAGAAGCATGTTGGGAATCCAAAGTATTTTACCTTATCCTATTATGAGAGTTCTATATGTGTTGTAGACACTAATAATATAGAATCTGAATTCAATGGGTAATGTTGGGTTTATGATGTTGAAGACATGAATTTTTGTGAGATTAGAGTAGTCTAAGAGAGGCAAGGTGGTTGATTCTTCTAAAAGAGGAATCTTTTCCATGATGGAAAGGAGGCACTTATAAAAATTTATTTAGAATAATTGGTTATTTCACAAACATGGATACATTTGTTAACATTGGTTGACTATGGTGTCCCAACACTCTTCCCTTACTTAAAAGTTTCTTGTAGTTGTCATGTTGACTTAGTGTTATAGTGGGATTATACATTATGAATCAATGGACCTGGAGTTTTTTTTTCAAATTATGGGGAATACATTCGATACCTTCTCATTTGGATAGTGGGTTTCTGTTGATGTTTTTAGAATATTGAGATTGAAATCCAAAGGGGGGGATTATATAGTGAAATGTGACTTTTGAAGCACATTTAATTTAAAAAATGAGAAAGTAGATAAGAAACCCCTCCGAGATACCAATTTTCACCTTCCATAAATTATACACTGGTCACAAGATTATAATATAGAGGAGTCTCTCAATGAACCATCCACTAGGTGACTAATCATCGACCACTCATCCAACTACCAATCATGAAATTATATGATGGAGAAACAACATGATTTCCCACCTATGAGTAACCCACCAACCATGTGTTCTGGAAATAGATGCCCTTATGATAGCCTAAATAGTTGGATAAGCCTTTTTCATGTGTTCATCATGAGGTCACACATTCCCTACTATGTGAATGTATATCTTAGAAAACTGTTTACACAATTCTTGAATTTATATTATCGGTTATATTTTTGGACAACACATATGAATAGTGAGAGGAATTCTTATAAAAAACTCATTGTTAATCCCAAAATCAAAACATAAATCCATCTATGAAGTCTCATGTGTGATCCCAATGTGTGGGACTCCTTACACATGGTACTACCATGGGTACCCATGCCTCTCATGCACATATCAAGAACCATATTCCTTTTATACACTTATAAGGTTGTTATCCACATATTTTTCATTGACCAATAGAACTCGCCCCTGTTATGAGATCATCACATGGACAATATTCTTCACACACACATAATTCACTATAATTCTTTCCAAATTTTGATAAGGAAGTTTGGTCCCCCTCATGAACCAACTACAATGGTAGATCTTCTATTCAAAAGTACCATTTTCCTTGTCCCGTTTTACATGCCTAAAATATTGGTTATCCCTCAACTTCACCCTCTTGAAGTGTGATAACCATTTTAAAAATTTATCCATGTGGAAAGAGTCTATGTAAACCTACCATAAAAAATGACCACTCCCTTCACACATCTCCCATGTGGGAAGATCCCTTCTGTTGTGTGCCTACCACATATGATGGCCCCTCTTACCATGTGAGTACTACTTAAGATGATCCCAATTCAATGACAATAGTTTAATTTGTATTCATTGAGGGTGTCTAAATCCCTCCTTCCAAATACATATCCATACTAGTTATATGATTACTCCATCATACACTTTTTCCAAGAAAACCATAACAAGGACAAAATAATACCCCTTCCCAAACCACTAGATCCACATGATAATTAAATGTTCTTCAAATAACACATATTCGACCATGTATTCCTTTAATAACAAGAGGATCTATGTTTTCATCCCTAATAGTTAGATCCATCATGGAAAGCGTAATATGGATTCCTTTGATATCAGGGGTCCTTGTTTAAAAAATACCATGGTAGTATCTCCTAGATCAATGATGTATTTTATCTCCATTTAGTTAGCTAGGTAAGATAGAAAATCCTTCATAGAGTATTCCCATATTATTTTATGCTAGATTTCATATTACTCCCACATTATTACCCCAACATTTCTTACCAATTAGCAAGAAGATGAGAGGTTGGAAATCCTATTTAGGTATAAATCCCATCTAAAACTAATTTTGAACTCTCATAAAATGTGATTGATCTTATATTATTTTTATCTCTCTCACACTAAAAATAATAAATGTTTGAATATAGATATGAGTTGATCATGTCATTTTTACAATTAAAATGCCTGCAATTTGGGCTTCCTTTTAGGTGTAATTCCAAAATTTCATCTCAATATTGTGTTTCTTCTCTACCCAATTAGACATGTCCCAAAACATAATACTAATATACATAGTCCCTAAATTATCTTTTTGGGGTAAGCCCATGTGTTTAAGACATGCTTAATTCTATGATGTCTCACCTTTCATGATACAGATATCCCACATGATAACATTAATCTATGTGGTCAACATCCTAGTATCATTGTACAAACCTATACTTCATCATCCTTATCACATGAATATAAACTACATTGTATGTTATTACCACATAAATCTAAATTTATCACCTTAAACTATATGGATTTTGATTCCTATTTTGATGGGATATGTTGTATTCCTCCATGAGGTTTAAAACCAACATTATCAGTCTTCCATTTCTATCCTAAAGTGGTTATATTCCCCATGATATAATATGTGTCCTTCCCTATCCTATATATATTTTCATGATCTATAAAACCAATTTCTCCCACACTAAATTCCCTAAGTATTCTTCATATTATTATATACTCCAAATGAAATAATACCATAGTTTGAAGGGTCGTATTAATTTTTTATGACCTTCAAATATTTCTACTTCATGACATATTCTTAACGAGACTATATATACATCATAAGAAAATATACATTGTGAAATAAACAACTAATTTTTAGTCAATATTTAATTAATGGTTAACCAAAAAGGGCCACTAATGTGTGTGTGTCACACCATACATTGATAGACACCATTCACATAGTCATCCTTATTTCATAAAATTAAACTACACAGATTGGTCCTCATTACATGAACATAAAATTTAATATGTTCCCCGATTGGTGGAACATAACTATTAGAGTTTTGATTCCCTTTACAGGGATACAAAGGAATCCCTTCTCATAGGCCTTATCAAAATATCACAAAAATCTATCACTTTTCCATGTATAAATAAAATTCATAGTTCCCAAATTGGCATCATTAAACCACCATCACTAATTAATAACAAAATAAATATGGAGAACCTAAAAAAGATAGAGATTATATTATAGATATTTAACTTTGATATATAAATATGTTATTATTGATAGGATATATCTGATACATATAGGTGCATACATTGATTCATTTCAAAAAACAACTATTGCAATAGAAGTTATAATTCATGTATTGCTACTTGGTAAGTATTTAGGGAAAATGAATTAAATCAATAAGATTGTTCATGGGTAAGAAATAATTCCCTAAAAAAAGGTTTGATAATCCCAAACTCCCACCCTCTTGACCAATACACATTCTAAAGCATCTCTAGTTAAACCACACTAGTAACCTCAATCCTTTTAGGTTGAAACCGAGGATTTCCATTGCAGAAAAAAGAGTCTAGTTTGAGTTTATTGAAAATCCAAAATAGGTTGATCAAGGAGTTTTCACGGAATGTGATCTTATAGTAAACTCTAAAAATAATATTAAAGGTGGCATCATTTCCTATTGTTTTCCAAGATTTTGGCCTCAAAATTATAAGGATATAGAAAACTTTGTGAATTGTTGTTTTCTAGGATTGAATATTCATTAACATGGTAAAGGAATATGTTTTTTGATATCTGAATTTTGAAAAATGTTTAGATTTTTTGAAGCTATGAAGGTTCATGGATGTATGGAGCTTCACAAATTCATGACGGGAAGATGGTGTTCTTTGTGAGTAGGATAAAGCATCGTGAGTTCATGATGTGTTGACGATGATTCTTAGTGACTATGAGAACCTTTAAAAATGGGATAAATTTCAATAAAAATTAATGAATAGAAGTTATTCATGAATAGGATTTTAGTATTTCACCAAAAATCCATTGGGATCTTGGAATATTCGTGAAAGGTTGATCCTATTAGTAGGAAGCTACCCCCACATCATTTGAGATGAGAAGGTTTGAAGAAAATGATGAATCTGTATAAATTTATGAAGGATGAAAGGTTTGTGAATTCGGTATTCATTGTGAGACTGATCATAATGAAAGTTCTATATTAGTCTTATAAAATGATTTGGTATCTCATAAAAAAGATTTTTGTGATGGATGTTTATTTCTCGATGACATAGTCTTCCTTGAAGGTAGTTTTCTTCACGAAGGTTGTGAGTTTCATGAAGGAGCATTGTGAAAAGAAATTTTGAGCATTGGGTTTTCTTTCAATTAAATTAACTCAAGAATGTGTTGAAAGAATAATATCATTCTAGTTAGAAAAAAAGATAAAAATACCTATCTACTGAAGTGATCATCAAGTCGTTATAATAAGTAAGACTTCACCCAAAGCAATGAGCTGGGGAGAGTCATTGGAAGTGTTTTGAGGCTGGAATTTTTCTCCCCCTAAAATCATAAAAATTTAGTGTTACTAGAATTTAGTGACTTTCCCTAACATTCATTATTCCCTAACTATATATGATTAGTGGATTTAGGTGTGACTAACACACTGTCGACGTATGCTCCTTAGACTATCCCTTAGTGGTGAACCAAGTAAAACTGTAGTGTTGTATCCATGCATGTGAATGTTAGATTATTTTACAATTCCATCAGATTGGTCTAACAAGTTCCTAATAGTAAGATAAAAATATTCATCAATTTAAAAGAAAAAGTAGAAACCCTAATTCAGCCCTTCCCTCCCAAGGTTCTCAAGGATCCTTCAAGTGGTATTAAAGGGTTTATGTTTTTAGAGTTAAATCTATCCTCTGTTTTTTTAGGGATAATTTAGTGATTGTTTGGGGAGACCTAATATTTTATGAATTTAATTTCTATATTTGTAATAAAATTATGAGATCTCATCTCATATCCCTTGTTATGAAAATTCATTTTTCCACTGCTCAAGGGATTCAGGTCACTAATGTGACATGTGTGTCTATGACTGAAATAGATAGGAAAATTCTTGATGCAGATGCCAAAGAAAAAAAATTATCTTACTACAGATATATATGATCAATCCTATTTTATGGTGATGAATTTTTCTTCAACCAAGTCTATGTGCAAAAAACTAGAAAATATAAATGAAGGCGATAATAAAGTAAAGGATTCCAAACTCTAAGTTTTTCACAATTTGTTTGATGATATGAAAATGTATCTTGATGAAAATGTTGATACCTATTTTAATATAATTGCTAAAGTTGTTTGATAAACTCATGTACTTGGTGAAGAAAGAAAATATTTTTACATTGTGAAGAAAATATTAAGAAGGATCCCACCTCTATATAATCCAAAAGTGTCAGCCCTTGAGGAAATAGACCTTTCAAAACATTCTCTTGATGATATTCAAAGTAGTATAGTAGATTATGAAGTTAAATTCAAACCAAAAGATACAATAACTTGTGTAATAAATGTAATTTAATTCAAAGACACATAATAACATGAGGTTTTTTTGAGATATTTTTGATGAAGATAATAATGAAGATAAAATTCAATATCTTTTTTCCAAGACATTCAAGAGAGGAGAGGGGAGATTTGAAGGAAATCTTCTTCTAGCATATTTTTGTTGTAGTAGAGTTGGGAACATTACCTCATGAATATTTAGAAATTTTGATGATGAATAATGTGAGGCATGAATCGTGATGAAGCCTAAGAAAAGGTTTCCCCAAAAGAGAGACTAAAAATTAGGAAATAAATTATAGAGAAAGTGTTTTGTTTATAAATAAGAAAATGAGGATAATGTATTTTTGGATGATGAAGAACCATAGTTTTTATCTGAAACCAAATCATCCATGATGGATCCTATTGAAAAGGTATAACATTCGAAAGATAAAGGTAATAAGTTGATTGGTGCTGCTAGTCTAAAGGTACAACATAAAGATTCTCTTGATAAGTTTAAAATTCAAATAAAGATAAATAGAAATATGAGAACCATTCTAGAAGAGTCATTAGAGTAAGTTGATCATCTTGAAGCAAAGATTTATCAACTACAAGTAAGGCCAAAATATAATTTAAAATCTATTAAAATATTGGAAGAATAATGGAATTTAATATTGGGATTGAAGACAAGGAAAAAAATAATCAATGATTATACATCTATACTAGAGTATAAGTCTACAACAATTAAGGGAATTGATTAAGAAGTTGTTACTTTAAGGAGTAGACTAGAAACTGAATCAAAATCAAGGGAAATAAGGAAGAAATTAGATTTTGGAAGATTCTTAGATAGAGAACTTGTCACAACCCATCCCAGTGGGGCCCGAGCCACAACTCCTCAAGCCCGCCTCCAATAGGCCAGGGGATGGTGACTAGAACCGTGTAGGCATGCTACTAACATGGGAGGCATTGTCCATAAACCTGTACACACGCACACACATCTCCAAGCCCAAAAAGCTGAAATTAAAAAACTACTAAAAGGAAAAGATGCATGCATACACTAAAACCCAACCACAGAGTACGACAGGAAGGTAAAGTACAGCAAGTGTAAAACCCTGGGCCAAAAGTATAAGCCCACCAAAAGAGAGTCCGTAACAAAGTCCAACCTGTATAGAAAGGTGCTGGGACTGCAGTATATAGCCATAGGAACACACCTCGGCCTGTCTGATCTCACTGAGTGCCATCCGGTCCTGTTCCGCCTACAATCATGTCAAAGGCTCGCTTGTCTGCACAAGACACGACACGTGCGGGCAAAGCCCGTGCAGGGGTGAGTATAACAATACCTAGTAGGACACCCCGAAACCACAAAGGAAATAAAACAAGGGAAAAATACCATAAAGGAAGATATAGTCAGCTCTACACAGTATATTTCTATAGAACATATGACAAGAAGATCCAGACATACTCATACACAAACTACCATCGCGATACCGCCATTAGGACCCATCTCGAAGATTCTAATAAGCATCTAACAAGGAGAACACACTCCTAGGTCTGAGGAGAGAGAGATACGAAGTACTCGTTCCGGGAGAACACACTCCACAGGTACCTTAAGAACATGATTCTCATATGAGGATCATAGCCAAGTCATGGGGTGATTCTGAAAACTCAGTCTAAGCTAATCTGCTAAGCAGAGGATTAGCGCCCGGGTAAAGTTAGTCACGTCGGTACCAAGAACTCTACCTAGGGTTTCAGGAATGAATAGAGGATCCGGATCTAAGTCTCATATAAGGGATTCTAACAACTCTATTCAAGAATTTCTTCTGAAGGGATCATACTTCGTTGTAAAAGAAATGATATCAGAACCTTCAGGGAAAAGACCAAGGGTACGAACCCTATGAAGACTAGTCCAAGTCACAGAAGACAAGTTTCTCAAGTCATTTAAGACAGGTTTCACGGCGTGTAATATGGTTACATGTCGTGTTCCTTGACCTAGGTTACTGCCCGTGTAAATGCTCCATGTCATTCGTTCAAGCCGTGTAAAACCAAAATACACGGCGTGTAGAAAAAGTACACGTTGTGTTCCTTGACCTCGGGTACTGCCCGTGTAAACGGCCCGTGTCATTCGAATTGTCAAATAGAAAGAAACTACATGGCATGTAGATGATTCACATGACATTTCCGAGCACCTGGGGCTCACTCCGTGTACGTTGTCCATGTGCCCGTACATGGTCTCTTCCCGTGTCCGTGTCGCCTGCCCGTGTACCAATACACGGGGTAACCAGTGTATCTGGACAAGTCTGGCCGGGGAGGGGTATACATGGTGTGTCCATGGCTGTGTACACTGCTCATGTCCATGTACACCCGAATTACATGCCATGTAAACCTTCCGATGAACACACGCCGTGTATCCCATACTACACGTCGTGTAGTCGACAAATTTCCAGAAACGCCATCTTCTTCCTCATGCCTCGGCCGATTCTCCGAATCGCGTTTCTCTGGTCTGTTTTCCACGAAACTCAAGATCATTGGTTTCTTTGTCGTCTTGATGCCGAATCTATGGGTTTAGGGCCTTCGATCGGCTCCGAAATCCGATTCCAGTCACCCGTGCAGAAATCGTCCGAAGAACGATATCTTCCAATCTGCTTCGATCCATCCATCGCCACCACATCTGCACCTCCATAGGGAGGTACCGATGCCAGATCTTCAATTTGGGATCATTTCACTGCACAAAGGGTGTGCAACGATCCATCATTCATATCCCTGTGAAGAACATGTAGAACGCAGTGGAGAATGCGTAGAATTTGGGGAAGAAGAAGACAACAAATCGAGAGGGACGAACCTCGATCGATGTTTGTGTCGATCTTGGTTCGTCACTGTTAGGATGTTGAACGAGACCAAAAAAATTTCAGGAATCAAATCCCCATGATTCCTGAAAAATCCCATCCCGTAAGAACGATCGATCCATGTGATAATCTGTTAGTGGATTAGTCCGCATTCATCGTGGAAATCAAAAATGGGGAAGAAAACATCAAACAAACATCCTACCTGGATCTGCGGGAATTCTTTGACGAAGATCTGATCACCACATCGTCGTTGCCAGCGAAGCTCGTCAAGAATGTTGCCGCATTGGGAGGTTTTCTCCAGATCCTCCAGAGCCGCCAAGGGTTTCATGGTTATGAGTTTTGTAACCTTAGACCGCTGCGCAAGCCTTTATTTAAAAAAGATAAAGATATCCACTGCAATAGCTTTAATAAAATATTTTAAATTAAATATTTTATTACGGTTACGTCCAAAATCCAGATTTCACCACTGGCCTGTACCAGTCGATGTTAGGTCTCTTCTAGGGTAAACCCGCTACTCTGAACGCAATGGTGCCATCATATTTTTTATCTAAGAACCCGTTCGGGAGTTATTTCACTTTTTCAGGAAAACTGCACGCGCGCATAATTTAATTATTAAATTAAATTCAAACATTTGTTTCATTCTCACCAGGCCTCAGAACTGCATACTATCTCAGATCCTGGTCTCGAATTAATTCCCATATAATATTAAAATAATACATGGAAAAATCTGGGACATTACATCACACCCACCTTAGGGATTTTACATCCCCGAAAAGCCAAAACAAGGGATACTCAAAAAGATGTGAGTATTTCACGCGAATCTGAGCCTCATGCTCCCACGTGCTCTCCTGGAGATTCCAGTGCTGCCACCGGACACGCACAAAGGGAATAGCTCATCCACAAAGGATCTTCTCTTGTCGATCCTCGATCTCCACTGGGTACTCTGCAAAGTTCGCCCCATCATTGATTTCCAGCTCACCCCAGTCGATAATGTGCAATGGATTGTGCACGTACCTCCGTAGTTGCGACACATAGAAGACGTTGGGTACCCGGTCCATCTGAGGAGGTAGAGCCAAGCGATACGCCACCTCGCCAACTCTACTCAGAATCTAAAAAGGGCCAACGAACCTCGGAGATATCTTTCCACCTCATCCAAATCTCTGCAATCCCCATCGAGGTGAGACCCGAAGGAACACATGGTCTCCTTCCTCAAACTCTAAGGGCCTCCGCCTCCTATCAGAAAAAGACATTTGCTGACTATGTGCAGTCTCCATCTGCTCTTGGATGACCTGCACCTTCTCTGTAGTAGCTCTCACCATATCTGGGCCCATGAGTGATGACTCTCCTGGGTCAGTCCTGCAAAGTGGTGACCTACAAGGTCGCCCATACAGAGTCTCGAATGGTGCCATACCAATAGGGGAACGATAACTATTGTTGTAAGAAAATTCCACCAGTGACAGGTGATCCTCCCAGCTATGACCAAAGTTAAGAATGCAAGCTCGAATCATATCCTCCAGGACCTGGATGGTCTGCTCTGTCTGACCATCATCCTGGGGATAAAACGCTGTGCTCAAGCGTAATTGAGTCCAAAAAGCTTCCTGCAATCCCTTCCACAACCAGGATGTGAAACGAGAATCACGGTCTGAAACGATCGTGGATGGCACTCCATGAAGTCCAACTATCTCCTGCACATAGAGGCGTCCCATGCTCTCTACTGAACTCTGATCCCGTATGGCTAGGAAGTGGGCCGACTTGGTGAGTCGATCAATGATCACCCAGACGATATCATGTCCCCTAGACGTACGTGGTAAACCCATCATGAAGTCCATGTATATCTCATACCACTTCCACTCTGGAACCTCAAGGGGATGAGTCAAACCTGCTGGCACCTGGTGCTCAGCCTTTACTTGCTGACAAGTAAGGCACCGAGAAACAAACTCTGCCACACTCTACTTAATTCCTGGCCACCAGATCTGACATCGGAGGTCCTGATACATATTTTCCATGCCTCGATGCACCGCCAAAGTAGATGTATGAAACTCCCTTAGAACCTCCTCCCGCAACGTCACTGGTACTACTGTACGCCCTCTGAAAAGAACAATGTGCTCCCCACCTTCTGAATATCCATCATCAGTATCACTGGTGGATATCTGAGCACGTAGAGTCTCCCAGCTTGCATCCTCGAGCTGTGCTTCCCTGACTCGCTGTAAGAGTGGAGGTGTAACAACCATCGACTGAAGGTAAGCTACCTCATCTCCATCCATGAAGGATAACTGTAAGGAGGCCAACTGCCTCATCGCCTCATCCAACAACTGCGAACTGGATTTTCTACTGAGACCATCTGCCACCACGTTCCCCTTCCCAAGAGTATAAATGATCTCAAATTCGTAATCTTGGAGAAACTCAAGCCATCGCCTTTGTCTCAGATTTAGATCCTTTTCAGAAAAGATATATCTAAGACTCTTGTGATCAGATTAAACGGTAAACCGCTCACCCATCAGGTAGTGCCGCCACATATTCAACTAGAAGACTACCACTGCCAACTCAAGATCATTGGTCACGTAGTTCTGCTCGTGTGGCCTCAACTGATGTGAGCGATAGGCAATCACCGCTTGACTCTGCATCAGGACACAACCAAGCCCAGTTCATGATGCGACACAAAACACTACGTACTTGACAACCTCCTCTGTTAATCTTAAGATCGGGGCGCTTGTCAAACTCTATCTCAACAGCTGGAAAGCCTGCTGGCATCTCTCGATCCACACAAAAGGCTGCCCCTTTTGGGTCAAGGCTGTCATGGGTGCTGCAATCCTGGAGAAATAAAGGATAAATCTCCGATAGTAGCCTGCCAACCCAAGTAAACTCCGCACCTCCATCATGCTCTGGGGTGGCTCCCATACTAGCACAACCTCCACCTTGGCTGGGTCCACTGCTATACCATCATCCGAGATAACATGTCCCAGAAAATGGACCTCCTGTAAACAGAACTAACACTTCGAGAGTTTCCCATACAACTGGTGCTCTCAGAGTGTGTCTAGAACCATCCTTAGGTGTCTCGTGTGCTCTTCCTCAGACACAGAGTACATAAGGATATCGTCGATGAAGACCACTACAAACCGGTCTAGATAGGGCTGAAAGATCCGGTTCATGAGTCCCATGAACACTGTCGGGGCGTTCGTCATGCCGAAGGGCATCACCAAGTACTCATAGTGACAGTAGCGACATCGGAAAGTCGCCTTCGTTATATCCTCATCCCATACTCGCAACTGGTGATAGCCTGATCATAGATCAACCTTCAAGAACCATTGTGACCCTCTTAACTGGTCGAAGAGGTCATCGATCCTCGGTAGTGGATACCGGCTCTTCACGGTCACCTGATTCAAGCGCCAGTAATCCACACATAGCTTCAATCTCTTGTCTACCTTCTTGGAAAACAGCACTGGGGCCGCCCAGGGTGAAACACTGGGTCTCACAAAGCCCTTCTTTTGCAAGTCGTCCAGCTACACCCTCATCTCATGAAGCACTGCAAGAGCCATCCGATATGATAATGTTGATATCGGTGTCATCCCATGTTGCAACTCAATGCAGAAATCTATCTCCTGACGGGGAGGTAGCCTAGGGACATCCTCCGGAAAGACGTCCTCATACTCAGCCACTACTGCTAGAAACTGGAAACTTGTAACATCTGTTGTGCCAAGGGATAGGATAGCCAACTGATGTGAAATCGGTTACGCCCTCCTATGCACAAGTCCATCCTGTGTTTCCTGGGTCTCTCTTTCACCGACAAAAGAGAACCTCGTTCCATCACTGTGGACACATCGTACCCTTCACCTAAAATAGTCTATCTGGACATGAACTATGGATAACCAATCCATACCAATAATGACATTTTAAGGCCTCGATGCTACCACTAAGAGGTTCCAACTGAAACTCTCACCTCCAACCGTCAGGTCACACTGTCTACAGAGGTGTGTGATCTCTGAATCTTCTCTAGTCGGTGTTTCTAAGCATAAGGGTCAAGTCAACGGCTCAACTGGAATCTCAAGGTCACAAACAAGATAAGCAGCCAGAAATGAATGAATAGAACATGTGTCTATCAATACGACAGCCAAAGTAGAAAAGACATAGATAGTATCTCTAATCATCTCGGGAGTACTTGGGTCATAAGCTTCTGCCGCCTGCAGCTGTCTTTGCCTCTGTCCACTAACTCCCTGGGCCTGGGGTGGATCTCCTGGGGGTGGTGGTGGAAAAGGGTCAAAATTCCTACAACCTTCATCTGCTCTCCCAGCTCCTCTACCACATCCTCCACCCCCGTGGATTTGTCTGCTCCACTCGTTGCCTCTGCCTCGGTGGTCCATCCACTGCTCCTGGGTCAGTAGTACGACGGGTCGGACAATCTCGAGTGAGATGTCCCCTGCCATCACATGAGTAGCATCACCTCTCTCAAGGCTGGGTGGATACACCTTGTGAACCATGTACGTCAGATCCCCTATCCTGGGATCTCCTCTGAAAATGCCTCCCACGCCTGGGTCCCTGACATCGACTCCCTACCGCCAAGGTCTATGCTCCAGCTCGCCCACTACTGACAATTTCCGGTTGTCTCTGCTCTACCAAGAAGCTCTCGACCACCAAAGCCCGCTCGAGCACCCCAGCATAAGTAGGAATGATCATAGGGATGATGCTATCTCGGATATCTATGCGCAAGCCCTGCTCAATAGTCCGAGCTCTGAAGTACTAATCTTTGACCATATCCATCGAGTACCACGAGAGGTCGGTAAACCTCGATGAATAGTCAGCCACCAACATGGTTTCCTTTTAGAGATGAATAGTCTCCTGTATACGTACTGCTCTTAGGGTAATTGGTGAAAACTCCTCTCTGAAGAGACACTCAAACTCCAACCATGCAAGTGTCGCCTCGCCGTGGGTCTGGATAACCAAACTCCACCATCGTCCTACCGAGCCCTGCAGAAGGCTCGCTGGCAGGATCACCATCTGGTCTGCTGGTGTCCAGACCAAACAGAAGACTCTGGCCACTGTCTCAAGCCAGTCCTCTGCTGCCTGAGGGTCAGGCTCGCCTCGAAACCTGAGGGGTCTCTATCTCTGAAACTCATGGATTGCACTCAGCCTGCGCTCCTCCTCCACTGGTACAGCAGGCACTAAACACTGCTCCACAGGTGGCAGGATAACTGGCACACAACCTGATGGTAAAACTGGGGGATCTGGTCCATGTATCGAAGCTTCATCACTGAGGGGGTCATCCTCGTGATCGAGTTGCTGGATCCTAGTGGGTACGCGTCGTAGAGGCATCCTATTAAAGAAACAAGATGTATCTCAGTCGGTGAGTATATATGGAGAGATGACTCAAAAAGGACATGGAAACCAATACCCATTCCTATATGATGCATGTACCCTTATATTATTAGTTTTTCCCCTGTAACTAGTGTTCTCATGTTCCAAGTCAAAAAGAAAGTTATCAGAGTCCTGGTGTATGGATACATCAGCCGCTCGCACCATCACTGGGGTCCTTGGCCTGAAATCCGAACTCAAAACACTCAACATTGTTGCCCCAAACCAACTCATAGACTCTCTATCCTAAGGTAGAACCAACCAGCTCTGATACCACTCGGTCACGATCCGTACCAGTGGGGCCTGAGCCACAACTCCCCAAGCCCACCTCCAATAGTCTAGGGGCTGGTGACTAGCACTGAGTTGGAATGCTACTAACATGGGAGGCATTTCCTATAAACTTGTACACGAGCACACACATATCCAATCCCACAAAGCTGAACGTAAAAAACTACTAAAAGGAAAATATGCATGCATACACTAAAACCCAACCACAGAGTACGACAGGAAGGTAAAGTACAGCAAGTATAAAACCCTGGGCCAAAAGAACAAGCCCACCAAAAGAGAGTCCGTAACAAAGTCCAACCTGTATAGAAAGGTGCTGGGACTGCAATCTGTAGCTGTAGGAATACACCTCAGGCTATCTGATCTCACTGAGTTTCATCCAGTCCTTGTCCTCCTAGAATCCTGTCAAAGGCTCACTCGTCTGCACAAGACATGACACGTGCGGGCAAAGCCCATGTAGGGGTGAGTATAACAATACCCAGTAGGACACCCCAAAACCACAAAGGAAATACAACAAGGGAAAAATACCACAAAGGAAGATACAGTTAGAACTACACAGTATATGTCTACAGAACATATAATAAGAAGATCCAGACATACTCATACACAAACGACCATCGCGATACCGCCACTAGGATCCATCTCGAAGATTCCACTAAGCATGTAACAAGGAGAACACACTCCTAGGTCTAAGGAGAGAGAGATACGAAGTACTCATTCCGGGAGAACACACTCTACAAGTACCTTGAGAACATGATGCTCAGATGAGGATCACAGCCAAGTCATGGGGTGATTCTGACAACTCAGTCTAAGCTAATCTTCTAAGCAGAGGATCAGTGCCCGGGTAAAGTTGGTCACATCGATACCGAGAACTCTACCTAGGGTTCCAGGAATTAATAGAGGATCCAGCTCTAAGTCTCACAGAGGGGATTCCAACAACTCTATTTAGGAAGTTCTACTAAAGGGATAATACTCCTATGTAAAGGAAATGATACCAGAACCTTCAGGGAAAAGACCAAGGGTACGAACCCTAAGAAAACTAGTCCAAGTCACAGAAGACAAGTGGCTCAAGTCATTTAAGACAGGTTACAAGACGTGTAATATGGTTACATACCGGGTTCCTTGACCCAGGGTACTGCCCATGTAAACGGCCCGTGTCATTCGTTCAAGCCATGTAAAACCAAAATACACGACGTGTAGAAAAATTACACGTTGTGTTCCTTGACCCCAGGTACTGCCCATGTAAACGGCTCGTGTCATTCGTCTTGTCATATAGAAAGAAACTACACAGTGTGTAGATGATTCACACACCATGTCCAAGCACCTGGGTCTCGCTCCGTGTATGTTGTCCATGTGCCCGTACACGGTCTCTGCCCGTGTCTGTGTCGCCTGGACGTGTACCAGTACACGGAGTATCTCTTGTATCTGGCCGGGTCTGGCCGGGGAGGGGTATACACGGCGTGTCCTTGGCCGTGTACCATGCCCGTGTCCATGTACTCCCAAAGTACACTCCATGTAAACCTTCTGAAGAACACACGCCGTGTATCCCATACTACATTGCATATAGTCAGGAAATTTCTAGAAACGTCGTCTTCTTCCTCATGCCTCGGCCGATTCTCCAGATCGTGTTTCTCTGGTCCGTTTGCCACCAAACTCAAGATCATGGGTTGCTTCATCATCGTGATTCCGAATTCGTGGTTTTAGGGCCTTCGGTTGGCTCCGAAATCCGATTTCGGTCACCCGTGTGGAAATCTTCTAAAGAATGATATCTTCCGATCCCCATCGATCCGTCTATCGCCACCGCAGCCGCACCTCTGTAGGGTTCTACCGATGCCAGATCTTCAATTTGGGACCGTTTCACTGCACAACGGGTGGGCAATGATCCGTCGTTCATATCCCCGTGAAGAATGTGTAGAATGCAGCGAAGAACGCATAGAATTTGGGGAAGAAGAACACAACAAATCGAGAGGGACGAACCTCGATCGATGTTCGTGTCGATCTTGGTTCGTCACCGTTAGAAGGTTGAACGAGACCAAAATAATTTCAAGAATCAAATCCCCACGATTCCCGCAAAATCCCATCTCGCAAGAATGATCGATCCACAGGCTAATCTGTTCGTGGATTAGTCCGAGTTCTTCGTGGAAATCAAAAACGGGGATGAAAACATCAAACAAACATCATACTTGGATCTGCGGCGTTTGTTGGCAAAGATCTGATCGCTGCGTCATCGTTGCCGGTGAAGCTCGTCAAGAACATCGCCGCGTTGGGAGGTTTTCTCCAGAGCCTCTAGAGCCGCCAAGGGTTTCAGGGTTATGAGGTTTATAACCCTGGACCCCTGCGCTAGCCTTTATTTAAAAAAAGATAAAGATATCTGCTACAACAGCTTTAATAAAATATTCTAAATTAAATATTTTATTACGGTTATGTCCAAAACCCAGATTTTTCCACCGGCTAACGCCAGTCGATGTTAGGTCTCTTCTAGGGTAAACCCGCTGCTCTGAACGCAACGGTGCCTTAGGATTTTTGATTCGAGCACCCGTTCGGGATTTATTCCACTTTTTCAGGAAAACCGCACACGCACGTAATTTAATTATTAAATTAAATTCAATCATTTGTTCCGGGATCACCAAACCTCGGAACTGCACACTGTCTCAGAGCCTGGTCTTGAATTAATTCCCATATAATATTAAAATAATACATGGAAAAATCCAAGACATTACAAAACTGTTAGAAAGAGATAAACATGGTTCTGAAGGTGTAAAAAATTCCTTGAGTGGTCAATGATCCAAAAGTGTGGGAATAAGTGGAATTGAATTTTATGTTGAAAAATCATAGGCTATAAATGAGATGAGCCAAAATAGAAGGGAAATTAAAAGTTAGAAATATCACAGAAGCACCTAATGTGTTGAAAGAGAAATCCACAAATAAAACTGATAAGAGAGTTGAAAATTATCCCCAAGTATCCAGAGATTATTTTCAATCAAATAATTTTACTATATATGGGTGACTGAGGAGTAATGGAAGTTAGAATGCATTTCTTCTTATGAAATATAAATTCAATGGCTTTGAGATCCATGCCATGTCATACTATGAAGATGCAAGGATGCATCTGAATGGGGAAGTGATTGTAATTTGGAAAATGAGGATGAGAACACAACCTTTATCATGTAGAATAAATAGTTTATATGGATATTTTTTTACTATTACAACTATTTAAATAAATCTATTTATTACTGGAGGAGGAATGGTTGGAATATTACCTACATAACTCATAGAAAAGTTAATACCTAGAAACTAGGTGTGGAGTTGCTCTTGTGAATGCGTATTATCTTGTGGAATAAAAATATGAGTATTATGAACCCATATATTTTTAGAAGATACTTTAAAGTCATTATTTAGCCTTCACTCAATCAAGTATCTCATAGAAGGAAAGGATGAAGATCAATAAATCCAACCTTACCAAAATAGATCTCAAATCTACAAAGAATAGTAGAAATAGGATTAATTATAGTATATGACATTCCCATATGAAGGGAAATTTATATTTATTTAATAATTTTAATAAAAAGGTTTTATGTGATAGTAAGGTTCAACAACGGTGGTTCTTTAAAGATCAAAGGCAGGGAAAACATTGAACTGGAAAATAACGAGTCAAAAAAATGAAGTTATCTATGTGAATGGTTTGAATCATAATCTTCTTAGTGTGATTAAAATATTTGACTCTTGTTAATAGTGACATAAAATCAAAAGGGTTTCACTATAAAAGGAAATAAGTGTAATTGTCTCATGAAATGATGTAGAAGATATGGAAATTTATTCTAGGTTGACAGTAAAGGGGACATTTTTTACCCAACTGTTTAAGAAGAAAACAACTTGTGAAACCAGATGTTAAGTCACATTAATCAAAATAGAATGAAAACATATCTAATCTAGAGATATTATTTTATATTCCCAATATGAATTGTGAATGATAAAATACATGTGATGATTTCATATGAGGAAAGATGGTCAGAGGTTCATATCGGCTAGAGAACAAGAGGGAAAAAAATCTGCATGATGTTGTCCACAGAGACATTTTTGGTCCAATAAATGTGGTTGGAACATATGGAGAGAGGCACTTAATTATTTTTATTGATGATTATTATATAATATCCTATGTAATAATTATTTTGAATAAACAAAAAGTTCTTTATTGAATGAAGATTTATCATTGAATTACAGAAAATGAAACTTACCACACAATAATGATTATGTGATATGAAAACGGAGGATAATACACATCCGTTGAATTTCAAAATTTTCTTAAAAACATTGAATAAATCATGAAGTTTATATAGTGAGAACCACACAACAAAATTTAATTTTTTAAAAAAGAAATCAATATGTGAAAATATGGATATAACTATGCTGATTGAGATTTATATTTCTAATCATTACTGAACGTGTTTATTCAAGTAGTGGAGTATAGTCATAATCGAACATGGATTTTTCTTTTTGGAGAAACCAAGACTCAATTTGAGTTATGATATTTAATAAATACCTCTATAAAGTATTTTCATGTTTTTGGAAATAAATTTTCCATCTAAAATAAAGAAGTTAATCATGGAAATTATGGTGATGTTGCAAATGAGAGAATATTTATTGGATATTAAATGAACAGAAAAGACTAAAAATATTACAATAATCTTCTTGGAATATTTTTAAAGAGTAGTGATTTATAAATTATTGAATATAAAACCACAAATTCCTCAGTGAGGTCATATGCTAATATGATGAAAGATAAAAAAACAAATCGGACAAGGGACTGAATAAAATGTAGAAACAATAGAATACATTGAAAGCATTTAGAGCCCACAAAATGATGATGATTAATAAGAAGAATATTAAGAGGAAACCATGGATGAAGAAACTTCATTATAACCTCACATGAGAAATAGAAGATCAAAAAATCGATCAATCCAACATCATTAGGGACTGAACTGCACCAATACAAACAACGCGAATGATGAATGAAGCACATTCATCCTTACAATAAATTTTGGAACCTGCCTCATTTGAAGAAGCAGTGAAGGATAAATCATGATATAAATCCATAAATTAAGAACTAAATCCAATTAAAAATAACTATAAAAGGGATCTTGATAAGAGACATAAAAATTACAATGTGATTGGAACATAGTGGGTCTTAAAAAACAAATTCAATGAGCATGGAAATGTATTCAGAAAAAAAAATTCTTACTATGTAAGGGATATGTATATATTGAAGACCTTGACATTAATAAAAAAATTTCTCGAGTAGCTAGACTAGATTCTATCATGATTTTCCATTCCATAGCTATTCAGAGAGAGTAAAAATATTTATAAGATGGATTTCAAAATGGAATTCTTAAATGGGGTTCTTGAAGAAGAATTCTATATTGAACAACTAGTGGGATTTATGATTGTAAATGAGGAGAATATGGTTAGTATAATAAATAAGGATACCTATGGTTTTAAGTCTGCACTAGAAGCATGGAATTATCAACTCGAAGCTTTTCTCAAAAATCATGATTTTAAAGGAGGGGGTTTTGACCATAATCTCTAGGTGAATAATTCTCAGAAAGATAAATTTATGGTTCTTGTGTATGTGGATGATAATATATTTGGTGGGAGAAGGCAGGGATAAGTGGAGGATTTTTCTAATAACATGAAATCCAAATTTGAAATGTGCATGATTTGTGAACTCGCATACTTTTTGGGTTTAAAGGAGGTTCAAAATGAGGATTATACCTTCATTTCTCAGGAAAAATATATAAGATATATTTTGAAGAAATTAAACATGAATTAACCCAAACCAATGTCATCTCTCATTGTGGTTGGGAAAGAACATCGAAAGAATGAGGATGGAACCACATTCGATCCCACTCTACACAATAAAATCATTGGAAGCTTAATAGATTCCTAGTAGTGTTAATTTGGAATTATATTTTTTGTATGAAGAGATAATAAATTATATAAATTTTACAATGATGACTGTTATGGATATGTTGTTGATAGAAAGTACAAAAGTAGTGGATATTTATTTATTGGAAATAAATGTGAAGGCTGGATGTTCATGAAATAAGAAATCACTTCTCTTAGTATGGGTGAATAAGAGTATATATCTGTTAAAAAGGGTTGCACTCAACTATTATGGATGAAGAAACAACTGACTGATATTGGTGGTGAGTTGAAATAACCGATGGTGATTCACTATGACAACAGGAGAATAATTGATCTTATGAAGAAACCGATTCAAAACACTCATAAAAAACATAATGAAATAATATTTCACATCATGAAGGAAAAATTTTGAACAAGGTGTGATTAAGATAGAGCATGTTGGAACTGATGACCAAGTGGATGACAATCTGACTAATCCATTGGCAACACATGTGTTCATGAAACATTAGTTTAACCTCAGTGTTTGACCACCTCCTATTTCATGAAGTGGTTACTGTTTATCCCCTATTCCCATTTGTGTTAAATATTTTAATCTATTTGTGGAATTGATGTAGGTTTATGGTGTATATATGATACTGGGGGATTTTTTTTACTCTTAAAGTACAAATACAAGTTATTGAGGTTTATTACCAAATGTGGAGAATGTATAAATTAAATGCAATATTTTAAAGGTTTTCTGGTTGTATGATTTTTATGATTCATGTAATTATGAGGTGGCATGATGAGAATTAGGTGTTATGAGGAAACATTTCATTCTTCTCATAGCTTAACATGTACAACATTAAGAAATCCAAATAATGAGACCATGTAATTCTTTTATGACACGATGATAATTAGGTGTTATGAGGAAAAAAATCATTCTTTGTAGAGAATAGATTGGACATCTATAGGCATTCTAAATAATGAGAACCTAATTCATTATTCCCCTATTATTTTCTATACTGATCATTTCTCACATAGACATAGATTGGTGGATGAGTTTTTAAAACCTTTTAGGGTTTCATATTGACTTGTACATTATTGAATTTACCTACAGATTTCCAATTAACCAAAAGAGGGAGTTTGTTGGAACCAAAATTTTCATTCTAGAAACAGAACCTATTTTATGTTTTTTAAAAATCTGCACTAGGTTTATAAGGGAGTTTTCAAGGCAACTGATCTTATAGTATAATCTAACTACAATTTTGAAGGTGGCGTCATTTCAGAGTGTTTAGAAAATATTTTGGGATCAACATCAGGAGGATGGAGAAATATTCACAAAATGTAGTTTTATGGGATTGAATCTTCTCAAATATAATAAAGGCCTGTGTTTTGAGATAACTGGGTTTCGTGAAGACTGGGTTTTGAAAAATGTTGAGCTTCTTGAATGGATGTATCTTTTTTAAGGCATGGAGCTTCATGAAAAAAATAAATAAATATGGTGTTCCTTGAAACTAATATAAATCCTTATGAGTTTTTGATGGGTTGATGGTGATTCTTTGTGACTATGAGATACTTCACGAATGAGTATATTTCACTAGAGCTTCATGAATTTAATAGATTTATGGATAGGATTATGGAGTTTCATGAAAAATCTTCTAAGATATTTTGATATTCTTGAAAGTATGAGCCTATAAATAGGCAGCTACCCCCCACTTCATTTGAGATGAAAAGATTTATATAAAAGGTTAAATCAATCTGAATTTATGAATGCTGAATGATATTTGAATTAGGTACTCATTGTGAACCTCAGCATCATGAAAATACTTTCTTAGTCTTGAATAATTCTTAGGTTTCTTAGAAAAAGGAGTTTCATTATGATTGGTTGTTCTTCAATGACATAGTTTTCTAGGAAGGAAGTTTTCTTCAAGAAGGTTGTGAGCTTTAAAAAGGAGATTCATGAACAAAAGTGTTGAAAATCTAGTTTAAGTGAATAGTTCATTTAAATACATCAATTCATGAATATAGTGCAAGAAGAGTCTCGTTATAGTTAGGGATAAAGGCTTAAATGTCAATCTATTGAAGTGACCCTTAAGTTGTTAAAATAAGTAAGACTTCACCCAAAATAGTGATCTAGGGGAATTCAATGGATGTGTTCTAAGTGATGTAATGTTATTTCCCTAAAATCTTGTAATGGAAATTTGAATGGTATAGGGATAATGTTTATAAACTTGTATATTCCACAACTAGTGAAGATTAGTGGATTTATGTATGACTAACACACTATTGGTGTATGTTCACTGGACTATCCCTTTGTGGTGAACTAAGTAAAACTACTATGTTTTCTCCCTACATGTGAATGTTTTATTACTACATGAGTCTATCAGATAGTTTTAACAAGTTCCTATTAATGTGGTAATAAGATCTGTTAGATTAAAATTAAAAGAGGACACCCTGATTCACCCCTCCCCTCTCAAGGTGTTTTGGTGTCCTACATTTTGAAATTAATTCCACACATATGTTCACATTAAAAATTCACAGATGTGTGATCCATCATATGTTTTCAGTTACATGATCATTTTTAATAAAAATCTAACCAAAACCAAAAATATTTATGCTATGAATATATTTATTGTGAAATCGATTGGTCAAACACGACTTTTACTTACGATGCTACATTAATGAGTTTTCCTGTTCATTTTTTTATATATTTTTAGTACTGAATTATAAGAAACATAAATCCAAATAAATAAAGTCACTTGAGTGAAAAGATACACCCCAAGGACTACTAAATAAGGGGCATAATTTTACAAGAATGAGTTATCACCGACACAACATCTTCAGAAGCAGGTAACAACCACATTAGTCTAAGAGTGCCTCTAGAATGGAACTATCCCAACATTAGAGGTCATGAAAGAATTTTTTATCAAAACATAATCCTCAAAAAACATATTTATGGTGACTAATGGTGGAGACGATGTAGGTGAAACTCATCACCATTCTAATCTACTTCAAGAGTATCTCTTGGGAGCATAGCAACAAACACCTCCCTTATATTAGAGAGAGGATCAAGATGTTGATTGATGTTTTACCCCTTTTGAGAAGCTACCTAATAGGGATATTAAAAACCATACCCATAATATAAATTTTTTTTCCATAAAACCCACATTATCCTACTAATATCTTCTCCCAATAGATCTTTATTATGTTTACCCAAACTCGAGCATATTGGAGAATTCCCCAAGGAAAATTAGACACTGACCACTAGGAGTGGTTCCATATCCATGCTTCCACTAAATAATCCCACCAAAATGAATTGGATGAAACCAGTTAGAATACCCACTTCTGTATTCACACCTAGTAAGCCTGGAATCATATCCTGACAACACCATAGTAATGACATCGACAAATCTAGATGTCCAACAGAGGGAGGGACACTATTCACACTACCACTCATATATAATTATAGTAAAATATGGCATCATTTGATGATTCATACAATAAAATCCTACTATAAGTAGGTAAATTCATATATTCCCTCCACACACAAAAACACCTTCAATGTATCCTAAAGACAATTGGAAATTAATAGAGGTTACATATCCCTATTCCTATTGAAGAATCAAAATATATCTTGACTTTGTTTTTTAATCCCATTAAAATATATTTTTGGTGATAGATAGATAAGAATATATTCATTATCACTTCATAAAAAATCTTAGAATATACTATCCATGGAAGTAGAATACATTTTTTTTATAATCCCAAAAAGCATAAAGGGAAGGCACAAGTTCTCTCCTCGCTAACCGAGTCAATCCTCAACATATTCCCAATGTTACTTAGGAATATACCTACATTAATTCTCCCATTTAATAAGTTCATCTACATATACTGAAGAATAATTAAAAATAGGATTGGGCATATATTCACATTCCAATTGGTGATCATCAACCCACTTTAATGGAATCATTTAGGGAGGCCCATATACCTACAAACTATTCATTAATTGTCCAATATATTTCAATTATCTCCCATGAGAGGGAACATATTCCTACACCCATTTAGTGTGAAAATTTCATCATCATAGCATGATGAAAACCAAATTGGTATGCCCATATTCCTTACCATTTTGAAAAATACCATCTAAATATTCTGAGGAAAACATGGGATTCATCAAAGAAGACTCCCACATATGAAGGTTATTACACAAAAAATAAGTCCCTAACATCCCAACATAGATCATCCAGAAGGTTATCTCACAAAGGGGCATCCCAAGTAGCATGATTAGGATAATATCCCAACTCTACATAATATTGGAAATCATGAGGACCTAAATTTCAATAGATTTTCAAAAATATACTATCTATTATTCATTAGGAGGATACATTTTTAGATACAAAGGTCCTTCCTCTAAAATTTCTACTAATATATCTAGAGGTCATCCCTAAATAATCTTTCAGGAAGGTCATCCCATGGAAGTATCAAGATCAACAATGGGAATTTTTCTCATGATGAGATATGTGGAAATCCTTCACACAACCCAATATTAATTGGTAATAAGGTTACTACTTTTCTTTTTTTCACCATGGAGGTACTCCCCTAGGCATATTTCATAATAATCATCCCTATATTTAAAAATTAATCCATAATTCTAGTCCTATCTATAGTGTAATTCATTGTAAAGGTACTCCCAGTAGGAAAATATAATTTCGATAAGAAGGTATTACCATTAATGAAAAAACTTTTAAAAATCCATCATATCATAAGGCACATGAGAGATTTGGGGTTATTTTACCAAATACCCTATCTCTAATGAGAGATATTATCTCTCAACCAGAACATAGCCCAAAAATATGGTCATCATCCATATCACCATTAGGTTGATCAACTTTTGATACATCATAAAAGATTCCAACAGATCATGAAACTCTTCGTATAGAAGGTAGGGAATGAATAATCTGGTAAGATTGAGTAAAAGAATATCTCATTAAAAATGAATATAGTGACGTGATGATGAGAAAAATACTAGACATAAAAAACATACTAGTCATGTTCTCTCATGAAGCCATATCCTAGTAAGTAATTACCAAAACATTGAGTAAGTAAATGGTACATAATAGTTATATGAACCTTTGTATAACTCTTCAAAATTTGAACAAATAATATCTACCTTACATGGATAATTCAAACCACATCAAGGTAATATAATACATCCACTATCAAATTGACATGGACAAAAATTTAGTAGTACACCACCTAAAATTGAAATGGTGTCATGGAGATATCCAATGTAAATACCTTAATACTTTGAGGACCCTATTATAAATGTTCATTGAAATTCGATATGATGTTTAAATTAAATGGATGGGAGAACATGGGGAACTGAATTTTACTCCACTCACCATTCAATAGAGTCTACTGATAATGGAATCATGTAACATCATCATTGTATGTTGGGTCCTAGGTTCATGCCCGAAATATTATAACTATCTAATCCAATAGGGCCTCATTATCTCTAAATCAATGAAAGTGTTAACATGTTAGGAATGAACTATTAACAAGATCCAAAATTATGACTATAAAATGGTTGAACATGATTCTTGTTTTATAAATGATAAATATTTTACCATAATACTACATTCAATGGTGAGTAGCTCAAATTCCTAACATGCACTATATCCAGCCCATGCTTGTAGAAAATACCATTTAATCAAAATGGAAGATATATTCTATGTTGAAACAATATTACTAAAGAAGAATGATTCCATAGGGATGGTTGATTTATTACCACCTCCCCAGGGATAATCAAACAACTAATTATTTCAATATTTTATAGTTGTGAAACTCGGACAACCCCAAACCATTGGGATAGGGGATTTTTATCAGAACCTCATCCCACTCTTTGAAAATAAGTCATCTCTAGACTGAGTGAAACCCCACAATAAAGTCCATCATATTTTCTTCTAGTGTGTAACCCATATCTTTCTTTGGGGATATACTTGAAGGGGTTTATGTAAATTATTTCAAGATTTAACTTTATATTATTTTTTATAGAGGTAACTAAAAGGATAAGGTGTAACGCCCCAAACCTAGTTACCCAGAGTTGGTGCATTATTACATAACAATGGCATGATAACAAAAGATCAAGTCATGAAAGACTAATTAGTTTAGTATCATTGTAAATACTAGATACATTCATAAGTTTTAAATTATATTATAAAATGAAAAACTACAACAACATAGTCTCCACAGGCCACACTCATATCCCTTATACTATCCCTGTAGGTCAGTCATAATATAATTCTTCGCATCATGGGAAAAAAATAAGACATAGAAAGGGGTGAGTTTATATGCTCAGTAAGGATAACAATATAGAGGAAACTTTCATAAATAAGCATAAAAATTTACGGAAATGTAGGACTAAAAAAAGCCTTTTAAACTTAAACTTCAGCATAATATGGAAAATATAAAATCAAATAATTCTATTTACTTATTCACATGGATATTCAACTAGTCGAATAATCACATGCAATATCAACAGCCACTTTCATAATGATGGAATGCATAATTCCAGACTTCATAACCACATAGTCAAGGCCTTGTTCCAAGACTAAAAATAATATTTTTTCAAGGCCTTGTGCCAAGACACTAGTTTTCCCCATGAGACCTACCGATGCATTGAGGAGCTATAGCGGGCTCCACTCATCACTTACTAAGTCTAATGCATTTCTCATATGAAAAAGTTTATACATAACATAAAAATTCTTATAAAAACTAGCATATGAAATGTAAATAATTTATTCATAAACCATGAATGGTATAAAAATAACACATACATAGTCAAACATATCATAAAACCTTCAATACAATATGGAAGTTTTGTATCATAATAAATAAACTCACAATCCATCAAATGATTTTGATATAGATAAAATAAAAACATTTTTTAGAGAAATATCTCATTCTATTTTGAAATAATTTAAAATACATATAATTATAAAATAAAAAATTTATGTTAAAAATATTTTTATAAGCTTGTAAGGGAAACTTTAACAATGTTATAAAGGTGGAAAATAGGTACACCCGCCATATAAGTTAAAAACATTCTTACCTTAATTTTGTTGAAAAGTTCCTAAGGTACCTTTTTGGAAAATTATGGAATGATTCCTTTCAACACATTTTATAAAAAGTAAAACAAGGGTATAAATGAATTTAACTCATAGTCTAGTAAATAGTATAAATTTTTTGGAATACATTTTTAAGAAACATGGATGTGGATGATAAAGAAGTCCCAGTAGATACTTACATAAAAAACCTCAAATAATAATGAGATTGTGAAATTAACCCTTACCTTGTACTTTTCCATGGTCGAGGGCATTTTAACCTCTTGTATAATAGTTAAATAATTGTTATTAAATTTTACAAGAACTATATACATAAATATCATATCATATATGATCTTATAATATTTCTTTGTTAATAATATTTTAGTATTATCATTTTTTCGGGTGTTAACTGATTCGTTTTCCTTTATATGCTTAGTTAAGTAAGCCATGATTATTATGGATAGGATGTATTTGATTCATATACAGAAATATATTATGTTTTTTCAATATTATTTTTAATCATCACATGAAAATTATTCTTGAACGATTACGATGGGGAATGAATCTCATCGTGTTCGTGGAGATGGTAATTTGTGCGTACACACAAGCGACAATATCATTCTTTTGTAATTAAAATCATAAGTAAATGGATGGTATATCATATATACATAATACTTAACATGTTATATCTATTATTTATATTAATTATGAATCATTTTTATACCCATCCAAATAATAATGTATTGAATAACAACTACACCACGACGTGGAGACTGTAAGTTGTACATACACACGTATGGGGACATGTTATTCATAGGATAGAAAACCTAATTAATATGGTTTTACCATTTTTATGATAACATCAATGTATATATAAGATACTGTAGTTTTTATTTTATAATGGAAACAAGAAATAAAGAGGAAGTGGAAGAAGAAAATAACTTGAAAGAGGTGGTGAGATATTTACCTCTTCTTCGGGTTCTTCCTTTTGATTTGATCAAAAGGGCTCCTTAGGTTGGCTTTATGATAAAAATATGGACTATAGGATTAAGGGAGGATAGTTTGGAGGATATTTGGACAGGTTTTTGTGGATCCAAATGTCATTGGAAGAGTGAATTTGAGGGAAGGGGATGTGCCCTTTTATAAGAGAGGTGAGGGGCACCTTAGGGAAAGATTGAAATATTATTTTATAATAAAATCATTTTCAGGTTATAATGTCTCCAAAATGATTTATTTAGAATATAAGGAGTTTATGGGTCTAAATAAACTCAACCAATAGGTTTTATACTAATTTAGGTTATATTATTAACCTTATCTTTTAGATTTAACTCTTAGTTAAATAGTTTCACCTTTACCGTGCCTCTTTGTATTTTTATATTATATGGTTAATAAAATTACTATAAACTACCAAGAGAACCCCAATAGGTTTATTAATGACATATATATTATTATTAAGTACCTTTGGCTGAATATTTGATTTTTAGGAATATTATATCAACCAATAATATAATATTTGTTTTAAAAACCCAATTTTGTCATTTTTGAAATTATTTAATAAATGATTTTTGTTAAAGTCCAACCAACTTTATTACTTAGAAATGAATTCATATGTTCAATAATAACATGTCATATTAATCAATAAAATTAGTGTAATTCATCAAAAGTCTCATATTATATTTATTTGGATATTTATAACATCAATTATTTTAATATTTTATTATTAAGGTAATTACTACGTCATCATTGTGTCATAAATAAATTAAATTATTTAATGTCTAAAAATTATAAATAAAATATAATTATGTGGGAAATATTTTTATATTTTTAATTAATATTTATAGTCTAATTTATCTTATGTATAACCCTATATTAAAAATGGTTTAGTTATTAAACTTTGATTTTAACTCTTTTAACTCTTCTTTAAATAAAATAATAATATATGTCCTAATCTAATCCAAGTGGACCTAAAGGATCATATTTTATTCCTAAGTTTGTTTTTGGTCGAATTAAACTTATCCAATATAATTAGGACATGTGTTACGGTAAGAATAATATCATTTTTACCCTTAATTTCCCTATTTACTTTTAACCGTGGTAAATAAAAGTAAAAATTTACTATTAAAAAAATTATTTTCATATTATTGAACCACATTTTTCTTACTGATAGCAACCATGTCTCTCAGATTTTTGAAATTCTACTCACAAAAGCGGTAAAATTTTGTTTTATGCGAGTTTTCAAATTCTCCTAGGAGGTGGGAAAAGATAGTGAAAAGTTGAATAAACTTTTATATATCTAATATTATTACAAAATGTCTCTAATTAATTACATTGAACATATATAGGTATTATGTATCTATTTTGACCTAAAAAAATTTAAATAATATAATTAATTATTTAAATAAAAAGTCGGTTTTAAATAATAACGTAGTGTTTTTCAATATTCATCAAAAATTGAAAGTTTTTAGAAAAATACCAAAAATTCACCCTAATCTAATTTTCATATTCTGAATCAAAAAATGAAATTCATTTTGATAGATAAATTTTTTAAAATTTAAAAAAGTGGGTATTACTATTCATAACGGTTATTTTTATTGATCACGGTGTGTTAAAATCTCGAAGTTGCATACAATGCAAGCTATTACACTATTCAAAGGGAACCGTACCGTGGAAGTTTAGGGTGTTAAATTATTCCCTCATTCAAATAATTTCATCCTCAAAATTCCTATAATACTACCGTACAAAAAGTTTTGATTGGTTCTTCATCATAAGTTTCTCTGGTTCCCACGTTGCATCTTCCATCATATGGTTTCTCAACAGATCTTTTACCAGACAAGTCATCCGGTTTCTCAGCACTTGTTCTCTTGTATCAAGAATTTTAACAGGATCTTCACAATAAGAAAAATCAGGTTCCTGTTCAATTTCCTCATAGGTGAGTACATGCGTTGGGTCAGGCATGTATTTTCTAAACAGTGATACATGGAACACATCATGAACTTTGGAGAGACTTGGAGGCATTTCCAAATGATAAGCTACAACTCCAATTCATTCTAGAATTTCAAAAGGTCCGATTTACCTGGAACTCAGTTTACCCTTCTTACCGAAATGTATAACACCCTTTTATGTAGATAACTTCATGAAAAAATGATCTCCTACCTGAAATTCCAAATCCTTCCTTCGGTTATCATCATAGCTTATTTTCCTACTTTGGGCTGCTTTGATGTGGGTTTGGATAACCTTCACATTTTCCATTGTTTCCTCAACATGTTATGGGCCTACGATTTTTCTTTCACCAACATCATCCCAACAAGTTGGTGTGAGACATCTCTTTCCATATAACGCTTCATATGGTGCCATCTTAATACTTGAATGGAATCTATTATTATATAAAAATTCTACCAGAGGTAAATATTGATCCCGCATACCTTGAAAGTCAAGTGAGAAAGATCTCAACATGTTTTATAAGGTTTAAATAGTCCATTATGATTTTACATCTGGTTTATGGTGGTAGGAAGTGCTCAAACAAAGTTCAGTATCTAGGGATTTCTGGAGACTTTTCCAGAAACTTGATGTAAAAAGGGATCACGATCAGAAACAATAAATAAGGGTACTCCATGAAGTCTTAAAACTTCATTAATATATTATCTTTCTAAACGTTCAAGTGGTAAATATCCTCTTATAGCAAGAAAATGTGCTGACTTGGTAAGATGATCAATAATGACCCATATTGTATCATTCCTTCTAGGAGTCTTTGGTAGCCCCATGACAAAGTCCATCGTAATATTATCACATTTACACTCAAGTATGGGAAGAGGTTGCATGACTCCTCCAGGTTGTTGCCTTCTAGCTTTCACTTGTTAACAAACCATACATCTTGACACAAAATCAGCAATCTCCCTCTTCATGTTTTCCCACAAAAAATGTTCTTTCAAATATCTATACATCTTGGTGCTACCAAGGTGTATAGAGAAATTGGATCTATGAGAATCATCTAACAATTCCCTTTTTAGATCCGGTATATGGGGAACACAAAGTCTCTTCCAAAATTTCAAAATTCCATCTTCATATATGAATTCACGCAATCTCTCATCAATCACAGCTTTAATATTCTTCGGAAACTCCTCATCATCAGCATAAGAACTTTTTATCATTTCTAGTAAAGATGGTTTGGAAACCATTTGAAAAATTATTTATGTTTCACCATTCATGATTATTCCCATATCTATTTTAAATAGATCCATGAAAATAGGATCCCTTTCAACTCTCATCTTGTTCAAAACTCCATGATCCTTTCTGCTCAAAGCATCTTCCTCTTTATTTTCCTTCCTATGGTGGTAGTGTATTGTGAAATCATAATTTTTAAGTAGTTCCATCCATTGCCTTTGCCTCATGTTGAGTTATTTTTGTGAGAAAATATACTTTAAGCTTATGTGATTAGTATAAATCTCACATTTTTCACCATAGAGATAGTGTCTCCATATTTTCAGAGCAAAGATTATAGTTTCTAACACAAGATCGTGAGTAGGATAGTTTTGATCATGAATTTTTTGTTATCATGATGCATAAAAAATAACTCTATCATTCAACATAAGGACACAACTAAGTCTTTTCTTTGAAGCATCACTATAAATAACAAACCAATCATTCCATGATGGTAGAGTCAAGATAGAAGCATTGTTAATCTTCTATTCAGTTCTTCAAAAAATTCTTCGCTCTTTTTTCCAAACAAATTTAACCTCTTTACATGTGATCTTGGTTAATGGGTTAGCCAATCGGGCAAAATTCTGGACAAAATGATGATAATAACCTGCTAAACCAAGAAAATTGTGTACCTCAGTTATACTCTTCAGTGATGGACATTCTAGGATTTCTTTGGTCTTTTTAAGGATCAACATATATTCCATCCTTTGAGACAATATGACCAAGAAAAGAAAACTCTTGAAGCCATAATTCACACTTTCTAAACTTCCCGTATAATTTATTTCTTCTGATGGTTTTCAGAATGTTGCACAAGTGATTTTCATGATCTTCATATATTTTGGAGTATACCAGGATATCATCAATAAATACCACTAAAAATTCATCAAGATATTCCTTGAAAACTATGTTCATTAGATCCATGAAAACAGAGGGTGCATTAGTCTTCCCAAAATACATTTCTGTAAACTCATAATGCACATACCTAGTTCGAAATGTTGTTTTCAGAATGTCTTCCTTCTTCACACATAATAGATGATATCCAGATCGAAGGTCAATATTTGAAAAATATTGATCTCCATGAAGTTGGTCGAATAAATCATCAATGTGAGGTAGGGGATACTTGTTCTTTATTTTTACAGCATTTATCTCCCTATAGTCAATGCATAACCTCATCAATTCATCTTTCTTCTTAACAAAAAGGACAGTGGCTCCCCATGGAGAAACACTAGGGAGAATAAATCCCTTATTACTCAATTCCTCTAGTTGTTTCTTTAGTTCCACTAATTCCTTAGTGTCCATTTTATAAGGGTTCTATGATATGAGCCTTGAACTAGAAATTAAATCAATAGAAAACTCAATTTCTCATTCTGGAGGATGTCCAGGTAAATCCTCTATAAAAAAATCAACATATTCTTTCATAATAGGTATATCCTCTATTAGAGCATTGTTTTCCTCACCCATAGTTATATCATTCTCTTCCTACCCAATAATTGAACTTATTAGAGCTACTGGGGGGGATCTAGATAAGAACCAGGTGGTGATGTTTCTTCTCTAAAGATAAGGTACTCCTTATCATCATAGAAAATTGTAACCTCTTTCTTCTTACATTAAATTTAAACATCATGGTCTGAAAGCCAATCCATTCTGAGGATTATATCAAATTCAATCATGGGTATGACGATGAGATCAGCAGAAAAAGAACATTTATATACTCTAATGGGAACTGTTTCACAAAACATTGATGCGATGATACTTCCCTTAAAAGTTTTGACTGATAACTCCCTTGTTAAGTCAAATTGAAAATATCTAATTTTCTTAGAAAACTGGGAAGATATGAAACACTGCAATGATCCAGAATCAAATAAATCATTTTCTAAAATTGAAGAAACTATTAAATTACCCGCTACCACGTCTTTCGAAGATTCAACCTTAGCAGTAGTGATATCATAAGCTTGTCCTTTCTCCATTGGCCTTTTTTGAGTTAAGTTCCCTTGGCACTTAGTACATTCATTTTCATAATGCCCATTTTCTCTAAAATTGTAGCATTCAACATTGACAGCCTCTTTCTTCCCCTTTAAATCGCGAGATTGGTTGCCTTTTTCACCACACTTGTAACAGACTCTCATTCCCTTCTGGCAAGTACCGGGGTGTTTCTTCCCACATTTACTGCCCGATGGATATTAAACATTTCCCTTCTTCCACTTATTTCCATTTCTAGAGTGTTCAGCAGATCTCTTCTTCTCCTGTTTTTATTTAAAGTCGCAAGACTTAGAGAATTATTTTTCCTTCTTGATATCACATGAGACAATATCTTCATATGATGAGAAGGATTGTGAGACTAATGCTCGATGAAGAGATGGTTTTAACCCATCAAATAATCGGTCAATCTTACTCCTTGGGTTATGTGTATAATCTGTTGCATGTCTTTCTAACCTCGTAAAGTTAGCCTTGTTTTTTGCGACATTCTCATCCCTATTTTTGTCTCAGACTCAAAAAATTTCTTTCTATATCCGCTCGATGGTCACAAGGAAAGTATTTTTCTAAGAAAATCTCTTTAAACTCCCTCTATTACATATTTGATACTTCATCATCTTTCTTTATGTTTTTAATAAATGACCACCATTGATCTGCATCTCCCGTGAGGCGATAAACTGTCATGACAACTTTTTCCCTTTCGCTACTCCCCAAAGCATGAAATATTTTCTCTATGGAATTTATCCTTTACTCAGCTACTAATAGATTTGTACTCCCATTGACTTTTGGTGGTTTTTTCCTCATGAATAGGTCTAACATTGATCCTCCGTGTTGTGAGTCTGGGTTCTCTATATGGGTAAGGTTATTATTCATAACCTGAGTGACTTGTCCCAGTATGGTGATAATCTGGTCAACACCAATTGCTTCACCAGATCCACTATAATTATCTTGAGTAGGAGGAAAATCCCAACATGTATTATGTGCATTGATACGGTTTCCATTCCATCTATTAGGCGCCATTTCTAAACAATGGCATACAATAGATTAGTGTATGAATCGCAATAAATAAATCCAAACTTGTAAAACACTTAACATAAATTGAATAGTTTATAGATATAATCCATAATCATAAAAATGTTTTTTTTTGACGAAATATATACTCATAAACCAGTCATAATGGTTTGTAAAGAAAATGAGAATTATCCTAAGCATATCCTCCGAGAGTGTCATAACCAAGAGTGCAGCAAGGCACGTTGTCGTGCACCAGTTCCCATTCGAGTCTATCTCAAAGTGATGTTTTTGGGCTTTACCCCTAGGTACATCTGTTCCAGAGCCGCCTCTACCTGCTCGTATGAAAACAGGGATGTATTGCTTGGAAAACTCACAAAATCTCTACAGTACCAAAATTCTAAGAAATTATTCTATACTAATCCTAAAATTCTATCTTAGGGTAATGTTATCTAATCAGAGTTTTCTAAATCTAAATTACAAGGTTTTTACTAAACTTCCTTTGATGCCAACTGTAATGCCCTGACCCTAGTTACCCAGAGTCGGTACATTATTACATAACATTGGCATGATCACAAAAGATAAAGTCTCGAAAGACCGATTAGTTTAGTAGCCTTGGAAATACTAGATACATTCATAAGTTTTACATTACATTATAAAATGAAAAACTACAACAACATAGTTTCCATAGGCCACACTCATATCCCTTAGACTATCCCTATAGGTCAGTTATAATATACTTATTCGCTTCTTGTAAAAATAATAAAACATAGAAAGGGGTGATCTCAGATGCTCTATAAGGATACCAATATAGCGGAAACTTTCATAAATAAGCATAATAATTTAAGGCAATGTAAGATTAAAAAAATGCTTTTAAACTTGAACTTCATAATAATATGAAAAAGATAAAATCAAATAATTCTATTTACTTATTCAAATTGATATTGTACAAGTAAAATAATCACATGCAATATCAATAGCCACTTTCATAATGATGGAATGCATAATGCCGGATTTCATAACCACATAGTCAAGGCTTTGTTCCAAGACTACAAATAAAATTTTGTCAATGCCTTGTGACATGACACTAGTTGGTCTCATGAGACCTACCGATGCATCGAGGAGATATAGAGGGCTCCACCTATCACTTACTAAGTCCAATGCATTCATCATATGAAAAGGTTTAAACATAACATAAAAATTCGTATTAAAACTATCATACTAAATGTCAATAATTTATTCATAAACCATTAATGGTATAAAAATAACACATTCACAGTCAAAAATATCACAAAACCTTCAATACAATATTGAAGTTTTGTATCATAATAAATAAACTCACAATCCATCAAAGGATATTGACGTAGATGAAATCAAAACTTTTTTTAGAGAAATATCTCATTCTATTTTGAAATAATTTAAAAGTCATATAATTATAAAAGAAAACATTTATTTTGAAAATATTTTTATAATCTTGTAAGGTAAAATTCTACTTTGTTATAACGGTGGAAAATAGCTGCACCCACCATATAAGTTAAAAAACATTCTTACCTTAATTTTGTCGAAAAGGTCATAAGGTACCTTGTTTTGGAAAATGGCTGAATGATTCCTTTCAAACCATTTTATAAAAAGTAAAAAAAGGGTATAAATGACTATAACCCATAGTCTAGTAAATAGTAAAAAAAATTGGAATACATTTTTAAGAAACATGGATGTGGATGATAAATAAGTCCCAATAGATACTTACGTAAAAACAACCTCGGATAATAAATAGATTGTGAAATTAACCCTTACCTTGTACTTTTCCTTAGTAAAGGGTTTGTTAAACTATTGTATAATAGTTAAATAATTATTATTAAATTATACAAAAACCATATACATAAATAAGATATCATATGGGATCTACTAATATTGCTTTGTTACTAATATTTTAGTATTATAATTGTTTTGGGTGTTAACTGATTTGTTTTCCTTTATATGCTTAGTTATGTAAGCCATGATTTTTATGGATAGGATGTATTTGATTCATATACATAATGATATCAAGTTATTTAAATATTATTTTTAACCATCACAATAAAATTATTCTTGAATTATTACGATGGGGAATGAATCTCATTGCGTTCGTGGAGACGGTAATCCGTGCATACACACAAGCGACAATATCATTCTTTTGTGATTAAAATCATAAGTAAATGGATGTTATATCATATATAAAGATTCCTTAACATGTTATATCTATTATTTACATTAATTATACATCATTATTATACCCATCCAAATAATAATGTATTTAATAACAACTACACCACGACGTGGAGACGGTAAGTCGTACGTACGCACATATTGTGACATGTTATTCATAGGATGGATTACATAATGAATATTTTTGTACCATTTTTATAATAACATCACAGTATATAGAAGATACTGGAGTTATTATTTTATAATGGAAACAACAAATAAAGTGTAAGTGGAAGAAGAAATTAACTTGAAAGTGGTGGTGAGATATTTACCTCTTCTTCAGGTTCTTCCTTTTGATTTGATCAAAAGGGCTCCTTAGGTTGGATTTATGATCAAAATAAGGCCTCTATGATGAATTTATTATATTTGGGAGGATATTTGGTCAGGTTTTTATGAGCCAAATGGCTTTGGAGGAGTGAATATGAGAGAAGGGGATGTTTCCTTTTAGAAGAGAGGTGAGGGGCACCTTAGGGAAAGATTAAAATATTATTTTATAATAAAATCATTTTCGGTTTCTAATGGATTAAAATTGATTTATTTCAAAGATAAGGTGGTTATAGGTCGAAATAAACTCAACCAATAGGTTTTTTACTAGTTTAGGTCATCATATCAACCTTATCTTTTAGATTGAACTCTTAGTTAAATAGTTTGACTTTTAACATGCCTCTTTGAAATTTTATATTATATGGTTAATAAACATACTAAAAACTACCAAGAGAACCCCAATAGGTTCATTATTTAAATATATAATATTATTAAGGCTCTTTGGACGAACCTTATATTTTTAGAAATATTATATCAACCAATAATATAATATTTGTTTTAAAAACTCAATTTTGTCAATTTTGAAATTATTTAATAAATGATTTTTGTTAAAGTCCTAACAACTTTATTACTTCTAAATGAATTAATATGTTCAATCCTAACATGTCATATTAACCTATAAAATTAGTGGAATTCATGAAAAGTCTAAAATTATATTTATTTTGATATTTATAATATCAATTATTTTAATATTTCATTATTAATGTAATTACTGCGTCATCATTGTGTCCTAAATAAATTAAATTATTTAACATCTAATAATTATAAATAAAATATTATTATGTATGAAATATTTTTATATTTTTAATGAATATTTATAGTCGAATTTATCTTATGTATAACCCTATATTATAAATGTTCTAGTTATTAAACTTTGATATTAACTCTTTTAACTCTTCTTTAAATAAAATAATAATAAATGTCCTAATCTAATCCAAGTGGACCTAAATGATCATATTTTATTCCTAAGGTTTTTTTTGGTCGAATTACACTTATCCAATAGAATTAGGACATGTGTTAGGGTATACATAATATCATTTTACCGTTAATTACCCTATTTACTTTTAACCGTGGTGAATAAAAGCAAAAGTTACTATTCACCAAAAATTATTTTAATCATATTTAACCACATTTTTATTACTGATATCAACCCTGTCTCTTGTATTTTTGAAATTCCACTCACATAAGTGGTAAAATTATGTTTTATGCAAATTTGCAAATTCTCCTAGAAGGTGGGTAAAAGACGATGAAAAGTTCAATAAAATTTTATATATCTAATATTATTAAAAAATGAATCCAATGAATTACATTGAACATATATAGGTATTATGTATATATTTTAATCTAAAATAAATTTAAATAAATTATTTAATTATTTAAATAAAAAATCGATTTTAAACAATAACGCAGTGTTTTTCACTATTCATCAAAAATTGAAAGTTTTCAGAAAAATACCAAAAATTCACACTAAGTTAATTTCGATATTCCGAATCAAAAAATGAATTCCATTTTGATAGATAAATTTTATAAAATTTCAAAAAGTGGGTATTACTATTCATAACGGCTAGTTTGATTGGTCGCGGTGTGTTAGAATCTTGATGTTGCGTACAATGCAAGCTATTGCATTATTTAAAGGGAAATGTACCCTGGAATCTTGGAGTGTTATAGAAGTAAAGTCCTCTTATAGTAACCCAAGCCTTTTACATATAACATTACATGATTTTAAGAATAGTTAATCATCATAGTACAAGCCAATGGTCATTAAGTCTAGTGTCATGGAAGTCTAGGTAAATATAACATAAAATATGGGGCTAAAAAACTCTTCTTTATTTAATATGTATAATGAGATCCTAACCCCCTTTGAGCCCTTAAATCTACATAGGGTACCCTGGGGAACACATGAACAAAGGGGTGAGTTGAAAAGCTCAGTAAGGGAATGAACATAAGGATACATCTTAAGAACCTGAGTTAGGAGGCATGACATAAAGATATACAAAGCATGAAACTTATGAATTCATGTCGTATAAGCATGGGTTTATATAAACATGGAATCATATAAATGTGGATGAATCATAAAACATTTCTTTAGTATGAGTCACGACAAACCACCAATTCGGTTTCCCATTTTAGTACGGGTCAAGGCTAACCACCAATCCTGTTTCACATCGCATCTCTTGAGACCTAACTGTACCCAATGCAATGTAGTAATATCTAGGCGCACCCATCTCAACATTTTCATTAATATTAATTCCAAATAAATATTCTTTCCACATATTCCCACATAAATAATCATACATAATCAATCGTTCATAAACATAAGGATACCCATGGAAGGAATTGGGTACCACAATCAAGATGTAAAGCATAACCAATGATTTTATCATGAAATTATCAATTAAAGAAAGGTATTAGAACATAAATGTACTTTAATAAGGTAATATAGTAATATAAAATGGTATATGATGTCTAATAGAAGTGAAAACATATAAATAATGTATTTGAGAAACATTAGCATCAAAACATTTTTGTGCAGTTTTAAGGAAAATACTATAGATCTTTTAAAATAGAAAAGAGGACAATCTTTTATATAAAACCAGAATTGAACCATGAAATATTTCATAATAAAAATACTGATTTAATAAAAACAATGTTGTATTAAAATATATGATATAGTCCATTTGAAATTGGGAAACAAATTGGGAAGTTCCCTTAAAATGAGTGTGCTTATTTGAAAGTATCAAGGAAGGATTCACTTAAAAGCATCTATATCCATGAAAGAGAATGAGATATGGATCATGGAACATGATTTAGGATCATATAAACAGAATTTATAAGTTTTAAATAAAAACAAAAGACAACTACATATTGATAAAAAGAGAGATAGAGCAACCTGAAGGAATAAAGGAAGTTCGGGTAGAATTCATTACGGTTTATCGGTAGGGTATCAGGTGTAACTAATAAAGATTTATGAGAGAGATAATGGATTTATCATAACAAATAAATCATTAGGGAATTATGGGGGAGGTGATAAAACATACCCCATCACATGGTATTTCACAAAAAAGGCATAGCATAGAGAACAATCTTGATTAAGAGTGAAAAAGAGAGGTTCCCTTACCTTAAATACATTGGTGTTCTCCTCTTGATATCAAATACCTGAATAAACAAATTAGTAAAATTAATTAATAATTCTATAACCTCTTATATATTTAATTGATTTATTATAACCCTTTTTATTTCATTAAAGGCCTTCTTGATTAGTTATAAGGCTCAATTTCATTGTTCGGGCCCATCTGTTTACTTGGTTTTAAAAGATCAGTTCTCTTATATTCAAGTTCGGATAAACATGAAATATGGAATTTGTTGTCTAGAAATGAATTTATATGATATTAGTGAACATCCAGGAGATTAAATTTTTTTAAAATTAATTTGGTTACTTAGATTGAAGTCAAACTGTTATATAAAACCATAGTGACAACCGTTTTTTTAATCGGTGGGTTTGATTACAAAGAACATGTTTTAATTTATAACTTCAGACCATTTGTAAAAAAAAGATTACAGAACTAAAAATGGAATATATTACATATATAATAATCTGGTTCAACCATAACACAAATGGTTTCATGGCCAAAACTAAAAATTAAAATATAAATTGATAAATCGTTGTCCTTGAATGTGCAAAATTAGCACATCTCAAACGGTGCTTTCATTTCTTTCAAATAAAAGGTGGGGAAAGGAGAGAAGATAATGAAATATTCGATTATCATGAAAAATTCTAGTACATTTATGTTATTTTATTTATCATACTATTTTGGTTAAGGTACGTGAGGAAATAAACAAAAAGAAAAGAACTTAAAAGAAATGAAGGAATTGGAAAGAGGAATTTACCTCTTGAGACTTCCTCCTTTGAGAACCTCTTAAGGGGAGAAGTTTTGGTATTTTGAAGAGTCTAGAAGCTTTTGGACGTGTGGGAGGATATTGGGGAGAGATTTGGGTAGAATATTTGCAAGGAACAAGACTTGATAGGAGTGAAGAGAAGAGTGAGTAAGGGGGGGTTATAGTGGAGGAGAGAGGGGATTTCTCAATATTAAATTCATTAATTTATTATTTCCCCACAATAAAAAAGAATAGTGACTCTTCCTTGACCAATAATAGTAATTTTATCATTTGATCCTAAAACAAGTGGGCTTACATCAGAATAGCATCATACATGACTCTATAATTAGCTTATTTAGCATATTTTGTAAATTATGATATTTCACTATTCAACAAAAATTCAAGTATTTCAGAAATATCCCAAAAACTTAGCCTAACCATTTCTCAACGTGTAGAATCCAAAAATAAAGTTCATTTTTCAAAAATAGTTTTCTAAATATGATTATTTTCATATTTAATTATAATTATAATTTATTATCAAAAACCAATTTTAAAACATTCATTTACTCATTCTAAAATATAGTTATATCGTAATTTAAACTTGAATATTATTTATATATTATCACAGGTAATGTTAATATTCATTAGGTTATATCAAAATTCATAAGGGTATGTTACTATTCATAAGGGTAGGTTACTATTCACCAAAAATTAAGTTTTTCTTATCGGACTCTAAATAACTTACTGATTTCAACTGTGTATGCCAGATTTTCGAAATTCCAAACACAGAAGTGAAAAACTTATGTTTAAAGTTCACTTAGCACTTAGTAGTTCATTATGTTGTGTTTTCATGTGATTTTATTACATATATATAAGAAGGTAATTTCCATTGAAAAACATTGGGTCGTTACATTCTTCCCCCTTTAAGAAATTCCGCCCTCGAAATTTCATCTTACATTCTAAGACAAAAATAGGTGTGGGTACTTTTCCTTCATTGCTTCCTATAATTCCCATGTTTCCTTTTAATACTTATGGTTTTTCCATATTATCTTGACCAGATGAGTAGTCTTGTTGCGTAGAACATTGTAACTATGATCCAAGATCTTCACTGGCTGCTCCTCGTAAGAGAGATCATCCTCCAACTGTACCACCACTGAGGAGAGTTGTAACACCCCGAGATTTTATGATAACTATTATTTTTAATTTATTTTATTTCATTGTTGTATTCTACACCAAGATCATCTTGCACTATACACAACACCGTATTAGCTTGCAGTATATGCAACACTATTCTTGGATTGTGTTACACACAATTTCAAGTTCGTTTGATAGTAGTCATTCTACGCAACATTGAGTGTATATATATATATATATTCAATGTATAAATGAAATATGGTTGGATTATGTTATACGAAAAAACAAAGGAGTGTTTCACTACACGCAACCCTGACTTGGCTTACATTACACGCAATCGCGACCTTCCACGATAGCGTGTGTTGTACGCAATATCGAGTTTCACTAAACAAAGATATGCTATTAAAATATTATATAAACTAACCGTTATGAATTGTAATACCCACTTTTTAGAATTTTATAAATTTTATCTTTCAAAATGGACTTCATTTTTGGATTCCGGTTATCGAAATTAGCCTTGGGTGAATTTTTGATATTTTTCTGAAAACTTTCAATTTTTGATGAATAGTGAAAACACTGGGTTACTATTTAAAAACAGACTTTTTATTTAAATAATTATTTATTTTATTTAAATTTATTTTAGGTCAAAATTGATACATAATACCTATATAAGTTCAATGTAATTCATTTGAAGCATTTTATAATAATTTTAGATATATAAAAATTTTATTGAACTGTTTACCGTCTTTTACCCACCTCCTAGGAGAATTTGGAAATTCACATAAAACTTAATTTTACCGCTTCTGTGAGTGTAATTTCGAAAATCCGAGACACACGGTTAATATCAAGGACTAAAATGTCGTTCAATGAGATGAAAATAATTTTTGGTGAATAGTAACTTTTTACTTTTATTTACCACGGTTAAAAGTAAATAGGGTAATTAAGGGTAAAAATGATATTATTATTACCCTAAAACATCTCCTAATTCTATTGGATAAGTGTAATTCGACCAAAAAAAACCTTAGGAATAAAATATGACCATTTAGGTCCATGTGAATTATATTAGGACATTTATTATTAATTTATTTATAGAAGGGTTAAAATAGTTAAAATCAATGTTTAATAACTAAATAATTTTTAATATAGGGTTATACATAAGATAAATTCGACTATAAATATTCATTAGAAAGATAAAAATATTTCCTAAATAATGGTATTTTATTCATAATTTTTAGACATTAAATAATTTTATTTATTTATGACACAATAATGATGCAGTAATTACCTTATTAATGAAATATTAACATAATTGATGTTATAAATACCAAAATAAATATAATTTTAGACTTTTTATTAATTCCACTAATTTTATAGATTAATATGAAAAGTTAGTATTGATTTAATTAAATTTTTTCGAAATAATAATGTTGTTATGATTTTCACAAAAATCAGTTACCAAATAGTTTCAAAATTGACATAAAATAGTTTTTAAAACAAGTATTATATTATTAATTGTAATTATATTCATAAAAATCTAAGGTTTGGCCAAGATACTTATATAATGATAGGTGTATCATTAATGGACCACTTGGGGGTCGATTAGATGTTTATGGTAAGTTTATTAACTATATAATATAAAAATACAAAGTGACATGGTAAATGTCAATCTAATTAACTAAGAGTTAAAACTAAAAGATAAGGTTAATATAATGACCCAAACCTGTCTAAAATCTATTGGTGGAGAGTATTTCGACCCATCCCCACTTTAGCTTCAAAATAAATCATTTTGGAGCTATTATAAAATGAATATGACTTTATTATAAAATAATATTTTGAGTTTTTTCAAATGTGCCCCTCTCCTCCCTTATAAAAAGGGCACCCCTTACCTCTTCTCTTCACACCCTTTTGAGCCTTGAAGCTCAGCCAAACCCTGCCAATTTCTCTTCTCCACTTCCCTAGAAACATTCTGGAGGTTATGGTATTCTCAAAAGACCAACTCTACTTCCTTAAGAGGAAGCTTAAAGGAGGTGCGTCGAAGAAGAGGAGGTTCAGATACATATGAAGCATATCAAACATAAGGATTTGAAGAAAGGTTTTAGGTAAGAAAACCAAAAGGGGAAGATATTTATGGGAGATGTTGAAGATATTTCACCATGATTAGAAGATTACGTTCTGAGTTTCCAAATACACTAAACTATTACGGTCCTTTGGTGTCTATTTTTGTTATGTATTAAGTATTCCGCAAAATTAATGTAATGTCCATGTACGTCAAGCTTTGGGTCTCTACAGTTGGTATCAGAGGAAAGGTTTAGTTAACCTTTGGAAAATAGGATGTGAAAACTTTAGCGAAATCCCTAGAGATGTTTCTAAGGTATTTCTAGGGATGTCCCTAAGGTTAAGTATAAGTATAGGTTATAGTCCTAGAATTATGGTAATGATATTAGAATTAAACCTAAGATGTTAGATATCGAAGGTACTCCTCCTTTATTATGTTGTTTTAACTAGCATGATTTTTGCCTCTCACACTATTCTTTTTGGTTTTTAGATGATGGTTAGAACCCGAAGGAACCGTGTTGATCAATGTAATGGGCAATGCAATGATTGTCCTCCTGAACAAACCAATGTTATGGGATATGGAGTGAAAAATCTTATTGCTATAATTAAACAAGCTATGAATCATTCTGGAATTCCAAATGATCAGAGAAGGGAACAATATTCTATTGAGTCCTTCATGAGGAAACGTCCACATTCTTTCAGTGGGTATTCTGATCTACTTGTTGCTGAATAATGGATCAGTACCATAGAAAAGATATTTTCCATACTTTTCTGTTCGGAACATGAAAAGTCATTCTGGATATTTACCATTTATAAGGTGAAGCAGATCAATAGTGGACTCTAATTAAGAATACGAGGCCCTGAGATGAAATTGAATCCATGTAATGGGATGATTTCAAGAACTTATTTTTCAATAATTACTTCCCCCGTATTCTTTGAACAAAGATGGAAAAGGATTTCTTTGAGCTTAAGAAAAAGGATGGTGAATCTGTTGGTATATACGAAGCGAATTTTACAAGGCTTGCAGGGTATGCATCTAGCTTTATCATCCAACCTGAAAGTAAAGTTGATCGATTATTTAGTGGCTTAAAACCAAGTATTCGAAGGGCATTATCTATAAGAGACTTCAGTAACTATGAAGAAATTGTACGTTGTGCTATCAAGGTAGAAATGGAAGTTGGTGTTACATATCCATCTCAAGGTTTTGACAAGAAGCGAAAGATGCAGTTTAAGGAGAAATCTCAGAATAATGGTGAAAAGAAGATGAATATTTCTTTACGCTAAAAGTGTGGAAAGAAGCATAGTGGAGATTGTCTTAAAGGGACTAGAAAATTTTTTAAGTGTGGAAAAGAAGGTCATCGAGCAGCTAAGTGTCGAAGTAATGGAAAAAGGGTTGATAATGATGTGAATAAAGAAAAGACTACAGAGAACACACCACCAACACTTCAATGCTTCAAGTGCAAGGAAATGGGGAATTATTCTAATCAATGCCCTAATCCAAGGGTTATTGATGATCAACGTGAGAAACCTCTTAAGGGAAAGGACAAAGGGAAGTCACATGCGATCACTATTATCAATGTTGAGTTTGAAAACAATGTGGTGGAATAATTATGTGTTTATGTAAAGGGATTCCAAAATAATGTATTGTGGAACATTGGAATATCTATGTAATGGTTTATTGTGGTTTTCGATAATTATATGGTACCGGTAACCATGAAAAGTGATTCAAATATTTTGGAAAGAAGATGATATGCGCATAATGAAGGGATAAGGAGAAAATTAAATTTTTGATAGTATTCATGAGATCATGACTGATATAAGGACAAGGTTATATCATGGTTTGAGTATATAGAATTTTTGGATTTTGGTATGTGGAAAGAGTTAACTTTTGACAGCATTCATGTTTTCACTAAGGTTCAATGGGTATTCATTTTTCAAGAGAATACATGATTAAGGTATTAACATGATTGGAATGTGACCAACAAGATATATGAGGGATAAATGATGGTACAAGATATATGAGGGATAAATGATGTTATTCCCATGCTTGTTATATGACCTTTTTAGTAATCGTTATATTTATACTATGAGTTTGGAAAGAAGTATTTTGGATAAGCCTAAAGATTGGAATGGATTATGTTGACCATAAGTTAGTATTGTTTAAGGCCAGAAATTTTTTTCAATATTATTGATAGAATGTTATAATAGTTTATTTTAAGAAAAGGGACAACCTGCAGAATGGGCGACAACCCATCGCGTCGGACAAGTTTGCGGGAATCGAACCCACAACCGAAGTGTGACATGCCTTTATAGCATATCACTGGCCTACAGGAAGTCCTTGGTTAGTATAAATTAGTTTTAATTTATTAAGTGGTATGAGATATGAATTATAAGTCCATTTTAGGAACCATATACGATTAATCGACTTATGTATATTTAATAACTTTTTCTAACCTTTTGTTTGAGACAGATGGAATGATCCATCATTCTATCACATGATCTACTAACACTTCATGAATAACAAATTCAACTTCATTTCTTTAAGATATGAATTGGAAATTTTTTAAGGCACGAACAACAGTGAGATTGAACCAAAATCATGTAAATATTACTTTTAATTCATCAACTTTAGGGAAATGATCTTCAAAACCCAAAATGTTGTCTTAGTGCCCTCATATCCGATGAATCAGATGGTACCTTAGATCATCACAAATTTATGGATTTGTGATTGTTGGATTTTTCATAGCCATGTTCTCTACCACTCTCCATCAGAACATGATGGTTAGATTTCTCTTCCATATCCATATTTTCACCTATGTTATCCTATGTGGAAACTCAGTGATTAGTTAATTTGGGTAACCGTTATGTTTCATACTTTAGTTTTTAAAGATAAGTTTTGGTATTCCTTTTTACGATGTGGGTTTCTATGAAAGAAACTTTCAAGTAGTAAACCATGTATAACCCCGACGAATTTCGAGGGCGAAATTCATTTTAAGGGGGGTAGAATGTAACACCCGGAGATTTTATGATAAGTAATATTTTTAATTTATTTGATTTCATGTGTTTTATGCTACACCAAGATCATCTTGTGCTATACGCAACACCGTATTAGCTTTTAGTATACACAACACTATTCTTGAATTGTGTTACACACAATTTCAAGTTCGTTTGATAGTAGTCATTCTACACAACATTGAGTGTATATATATATATATATTCAATGTATAAATGAAATATGGCTGGATTCTGTTATACGCAAAAACAAAGGAGTCTTGCACTACACGCAACCTTGACTTGGCTTACATTACACGCAATCGCGACCTTCCACGATAGTGTGTGTTGTATGCAATACTGAGTTTCACTAAACAAAGATATGCTATTAAAATATTATATAAACTAGCCGTTATGAATAGTAATACCCACTTTTTGGAATTTTATAAATTTTATCTTTCATAATGGACTTAATTTTTGGATTCCAAATATCGAAATTAGCCTAGGGTGAATTTTTGGTATTTTTCCGAAAACTTTCGATTTTTGATGAATAGTGAAAACACTGGGTTACTATTTAAAAACTGACTTTTTATTTGAATAATTATTTATTTTATTTAAATTTATTTTAGGTCAAAATTGATACATAATACCTATATAAGTTCAATGTAATTAATTGGAGTCATTTTATAATAATTTTATATATATATAAATTTTATTGAACTTTTCACCGTCTTTTACCCACCTCCTAGGAGAATTTGGAAATTCACATAAAACTTAATTTTACCGCTTCTGTGAGTGGAATTTAGAAATTCTGAGAGACACGGTTAATATCAAGGACTAAAATGTGGTTCAATGAGATGAAAATATTTTTTGGTGAATAGTAACTTTTTAATTTTATTTACCACGGTTAAAAGTAAATAGGGTAATTAAGGGTAAAAATGATATTATTATTACCCTAAAACATGTCCTAATTCTATTGGATAAGTCTAATTCGAAAAAAAAACAAACTTCGGAATAAAATATGACCATTTAGGTCCACCTGGATTAGATTAGGAAATTTATTATTAATTTGTTTAAAGAAGGGTTAAAATAGTTAAAATCAAAGTTTAATAACTAAATCATTTTTAATATAGGGTTATACATAAGATAAATTCAACTATAAATATTCATTAGAAAGATAAAAAGATTTCCTACCTAATGGTATTTTATATATAATTTTTAGACATTAAATAATTTTATTTATTTATGACACAATGATGATGCACTAATTACCTTATTAATGAAATATTAACATAATTGGTGTTATAAATACCAAAAATATTGTAATTTTAGACTTTTTATGAATTAAACTAATTTTATAGGTTAATATAAAATGTTAGTATTGATTTAATTAACATTTTTAGAAATAATCAAGCTTTTATGATTTTCACAAAAATCAATTACCAAATAGTGTCAAAATTGACATAAAATATTTTTAAAAACAAGTATTATTTTATTAATTGTTATTATATTCCTAAAAAACTAAGGATCGGACAAGATACTTATATCATGATAGTTGTATCATTAATGGACCACTTGGGGGTTTCTTGTATGTATACGGTAAGTTTATTAACTATATAATATAAAAATACAAAGTGACATGGTAAATGTCAATCTAATTAACTAAGAGTTAAAACTAAAAGATAAGGTTAATATAATGACCCAAGCCTGTCTAAAATATATTGTTTGAGAGGATTTCGACCCATCCCCACTTTAGCTTTGAAATAAATCATTTTGGAGCTATTTTAAACCAAATATGACTTTATTATAAAATAATATTTTGAGTTTTTCAAAGGTTCCCCTCTCCTCCCTTATAAAAAGGGCACCCCTTACCTCTTCTCTTAACACCAATTTGAGCCTTGAATCTCGGCCAACCCCTACCCATTTCTCTTCTAAAATTCCCTAGCAACATTTTGGAGGTTCTGGTCTTCTCAAAAGTCCAACTCTACTTCCTTAAGAGGAATCTTAAAGGAGGTGCATCGAAGAAGAGGAGGTTCAGATACATAGGAAGCATATCAGACATAAGGATTTCAAGACAGGTTTTAGGTAAGAAAACCAAAAGGGTATAATATTTATGGGAGATGTTGAAGATATTTCACCATGATTAGAAGATTACGTTCTGAGTTTCCAAAGACACTAAACTATTACAGTCCTTTGGTGTCTGTTTTTGTTATGTATTAAGTATTTCGCAAAAGTAATGTAATGTATATGTACGTCAAGATTTGGGTCTCTACAAGAGTACATGTGAAGGATCTGGTATGTACTTCCTTAAGAGGGATACATGAAATACATCATGTACTTTCGACATGATAGGTGGAAGTTCTAGTTGATACGCCAAAATTCCGACACGATCATGGATCTCAAAGGGGCCGATGTACCTGGGACTTAACTTCTGTTTCTTTTCGAACCTCATGACCTTCTTCCGTGGAGAGATGCGTAGAAATACCATGTATCCAACTCTGAACTCAAGGTATTGTCAAAGGTTATCTGCATAATGCTTCTATTAACTTTGGGTTTCCTTGATATGCTACAGAATGGTTTTCACCTTCTCCACCATTTCTTCGACAATTTTAGGTCCTAGAAGCTTACGCTCACCGACTTCATCCCAACACATCGGTGTTCTGCACCTTTTCCTATAAATGTCTTCATATGGTGCCATTTAGATGCTTGAGTGGAAACAGTTTTTGTAGGAGAATTAAACCAGTGGAAGATGTTTGTCCCATCCTCCTTTGAATTCCATAGAACATGCTCTCAACATGTCTTCCAGTATCTGAATAGTTTTCTTAGATTGGCCATCATTTTGAGGATGATAGGCCATACTGAAGTTTAGTTTAGTTCTCAGATCATGCTTGATACTTTTCCAGAACTTTGAAGTGAATCTCAAATCACGATCAGATACAATCGATAGTGGTACTTTATGTAGCTTTACCACTTCTTTGATGTAAATCCTTTCAAGTTGATCCAATGAGAAGTCCTATCAAACCATGATAAAGTGATCTGTCTTTGTAAGACAATCAACAATGACCCATATAGCATTATTTCCTCTAGATGTCCTTGGAAGTCCAGTGACAATGTCCATGGTAATGTTCTCCCACTTCCATGCTAGTATGGGTAGTGGTTGCATCATCACCTTAGACTTTTTTCTTTGAGTCATCACTTGCTGATATACCAAGAACTTTGATGTATATTCAACAATATCCCTTTTCATATTGTCCCACCAAATGTTTTCTTGGAGATCTTGATACATCTTTGTGCTCCTTGGGTGGATAGAGAAGGTTGAGCTATGTGCATCACTCAGAAGATCCTTCTTTATCTCTGGATTGGATGGGACACATAATTGTGTCCCAAATCTTACAAATCCTTCCTCATCAATTTTTAAATCAGAATATTTTATATTTTTAACATCTTCCACCCTTTTCAGAAGTTCCACATCCTTTCTTTGAGCATCCTTTATTTTCTCCAAGAGGTATGGTTGAGAAATCATTTGAGAAATGATTGATGATGTTCCTCCCTTAATGATTCCCATGCCCATCCTTTGTAAATCAAAGAATATCGTATCCTTTTCAATTCTCATCATTGATAAAGATGTAGGATCATTTCTAATTAGATCATTTTCCACCTTGTTTGCCTTACCGAGATGGTAGTGGATTGAGAAGTCATAATCCTTGATGAGCTCTATCCATCATCGTTGGTGCATATTAAGCTCTTTCTGTGTGAATATATATTTGAGACTCTTGTGGTCAGTATATATCTCACACTTCTCTCCATAGAGATAATGACAACGGATTTTCAATGCTAAGATCACCACCTCCAACTCCAGACCATGCGTGGGATAGTTTTTCTCATTGATTTTTAGTTTCCTTGAGGCATTACCTATCACTTAATCATTTTGCATTAGCACACAACCTAAGCCTTTATTAGAAGAATCACTATACACTACAAAGAGTTCTCCACTATAAGGGAGTGTGAGTACTGGCGCAGTGATAAGACTCTTTTTCAACTCCTTGAAACAGTTTTCACATTCCTTTTTCTAGAAAAAACATTAATCCATTCTGTGTAATATTGGTCATTGGGTTTGAAAATTGTGAAAAGTTCTTCACAAATCCTCGATAATACCTAGCTAGACCCAAAAAGCTACAGATCTTAGTTATAGAAGTTATATTGGGACACTCTTCAATTGCCTTCATCTTGGAAGGGTCCACCAATATCCCTTTTCTGGTGATAACATGCCCCAAAAATGATACTTCCACCATCCAAAACTCACATTTACTGTACTTTGCATACAACTTCTCCCTTCACAAAGTATTTAACACAATATTCAAATTCTCCTCTTATTCCTTATTGCTCTTGGAGTATATCAGAATATCATCAATAAAGACTACCACAAATTTGTTAAGGAAATCTATAAAGACTGTATTCATTAAATCCATGAAAATTTCTGAAGCGTTAGTGAGTTCGAAGGGAATCACTATGAACTCATAGTGTCCATACCTCATTTGAAAGGCAGTCTTGGGAATATCTTCCTTCCTCAACTTTAGTTGGTGATATCCTGACCGAATTTCCACCTTAGAGAAATAACTATCCCCACGAAGTTGATCGAACAAGTCATCTATCTGTGGAAGGGGATACTTTTTCTTTATCCTGATTTTATTGAGCTCACGATAATCAATGAAAAGTTGCATTGATCTGTCCTTTTTCTTGATGAAGAGGACTGGCACACCCCACTGTGAAGCACATAGGCATATAAAACCCTCCTCCATATTCTCTTGTAACTCCTTCTTCATCTCTTCCAGCTTTATAGTGGACATTATGTATGGTGTCTTTGATATAGGTAGAGATCCAGGGATAATTTCAATTGAGATCTCAACCTCTCGATCAGGAGTAATACCAGAAAACTCTTCAGGGAATACCACAGTGTAATCCCACATGATGGTCATGTCTTCAAGCATTATTCTCTCATTTATCTCAATCATTTGAGCTAGATATGATTTCTCACAAGGAAGAAATATCCAAACTTGAGACCAATATTCTAAAGTAGATTCATCTTCCACCTTACACTTGTAAATAATCATAGGATGCTTCAGGATGTGAAAATTGATATCCCTTTCCTGACAGTTGATGTTGGATTTGTATTAGGATATCCAATCCATGCCCAAGATAGCGTCAAACTACACTAAAAGAAGTTTTAAGATATTTTTTGGGAGGTTTAGTCCACAAATTTTAACTGGGGAGGGTTTATAAACCATGGACTCAATAATTTCCCCATTATTTATTCTCACTGATAAATTTTCCTCCAAATTTTGAGGTGGTGTTTGAATAGTTCTACTAAACTTTCAAGATATGAAAGAACGTGTAGAACCAGAATCAAATAGTACGTTCACTATTTTTGAATGAATAAGTAGCATACCAGTCACCACATCGTTGTTTGAATCCACCTTAATAGTAGTGATAGCATAATACCATCTTTTTTTCCTTGGAGGTTATTGTTGATTGCCTCTGACAACCCTCAGCTTAGGAAAATTGTTTGCATAATGCCCATCCTCCTTGTAGTTGTAACACTGCACTACAGGCTGAGTGTTGACTTGAACCTTCCTTTATTCTTCCGAATTAGTCGGATTCTTAATATCCTAGTGACCGTTCTTGGACATATGACCAAACATTCCACATTTGAATCAATTATTGTTTCCCTTCAGACAGTTACCAGGATGCTTCTTCCCACAATTTTTTCAAGGGTAAAAGTCAGACTTCCTTCCATCATGGGATTTATTTGATGAACCACCCATGTTGTTGTCCATTTTTATCTTATTGTCACTGGGACCATAAGACCACTGAGAGTCTCCAATCTCCATTTCAACCTTGAGGTCACAACAGACAATCTCCTCATAACTGTCAAAGTATCGAATTTCCAACACTTTTCATAGACTTGGATTTAGTCTGCTAAAGAAGCGATCCACCTTGCTTTCAGTGTTCATGAAAAGGCCACCGGCCTATCTTGCAAGCCTTGTAAAGTTTGCTTCATATGCCCCGATGGACTCGTCTTCCTTCTGCTTGAGTCTGAGGAACTCTCTTTCCATCTCAAGGCAAAGGGTTTGAGGAAAATATTTGTTGAAAAACATCGTTTTGAATTCCTCTCGATCCATGGAATCAATTTCCTCTTGGGACTTTGTATTCTTGATCAGTGTCCACCACTGATCAGATTCTCCATCAAAATGATAGACTTCCAATACAAGTTTCTCTTCTTCCGAGCACTAGAGGATGGTGAATATCTTTTCAATGGATTTAATCCATTGTTCCACAAGGAGGGGATTAGAAGATCCGCTAAACAAGGGAGGACTTTTCCACATGAAGGATCCTTCGACAAATTTCTCTTTCCTTGGAGGAGGATGGAGTTCCACCTGATTAAAGTTATTATTCATAACTCGAGACAGCTGAGCAAGTACTGTCATTAATTTTTGGGCACCCTCTCCAGACATAGTAGGAAAATCATTAGGTCAATCATTACATTTCCTATCACATTGGTTGTTGGAACATGTTCTTATATTTCCCACCATTAAATAAGAAAAATAATGTATAATTATAGGTCTTGAATAATTATTTTTTGAGCATAAAAAAAACATTCAACATAAAAGGATAAACTTACAAAGAAGAAGTATATCCTAACTTGTTCTTCTATAGATTTAAATCTAGGTTATCCTCAATATATTTCATAACTTACATTCTTATGGGATCTTTTCCCCCTTCATTATGGTTGGTACTAAGCTCATGAATCTACCAAAGCATATCCCCAAAGAGTGTCGTAACCAAGAGTGTAGTAAGGCCCGTTGTTGTTCAACAGTTCCTGTTTGACTCTAGCTCAAAGTGGTGTTTTTAGGTTTTACCCCTAGATACATCTGTGCCAAATCCGCATCTACCTACTCAAATCCAGACATGGATGTATTTTCTTGATAAACCACTTACTCAATACACACAAATATTTAGGAATGTTTTCTAATACTTAGTATCATTCCTAAGGTTATCACTGTGGTGATCTATTTGTAATCTCAAAAAATAATTATACCATCCTCTGATACCAACTATAGTTACCCAATCCATTTACATATAACATTAAATGATTTTAAGCATAGTTAATCTTCAGAGTAAAAGACAAGGATTGTTAAGTCTAGTGTCTTGGAAGACTAGGTACATATAACCTAAAACATGGGGATAAAAAAACACTTATTTATTTAATATCCATAAAGGGCTCCTAACTTCTTTTGAGCATTTACGTATGCATAGGGTACCCTGGGGAACACATAGACAAAGAGGTGAGGTGAAAATCCCAGTAAGGGAATGAACATAATGATACATCTTAAGAACATGAGTTAGGAGGCATGACATAAAGATACCCAAAGCATGGAACTTATGATATCATATCTTATAAGAATGGGTTTATATAAACATGTAATAATATAAATGTGGCAGAATCATAAAACATCTCTTTAGTACGAGTCAAGGCTAACCGCCAATCCTGTTTCACATCATATCTCATGAGACCTAACTTTAACAAATGCATTGGAGCGCTATCTGGGCGCACCCATCTCAAAATTTTCATGAATATTCTTGCCACATAAATATTCTTTCCACATAAATATTCTTTCCACCTAAATATTCTTTCCACATAAATAATCATACATAATCAATCGTTTATAAACATAAGGATACCCATGGAAAGAATTGGGTACCACAATCATGTCGTAAAGCATAACCAATGAGTGCATCATGAAATTATCCATGAAAGAAAGGTATTATAACATATATAGACGTTCATAAGGTAATATAGTCATATAAAATTGAAGGTGATGTCAAAAAAAGTGAAAACATATAAATAATGTATTTGAGAAACATAAGCATCAAAACATTTTTGTGTGGTTTTAAGGAAAATAATATAGAGATTTTAAAATAGAAAAGAGGAAATTATTTTATATAAAACCAGAATTGAACCAAGAAATTTTTCATAATTAAAATATTGATTTTATAAAAAAAATGGTGGCTTAAAACATAGAATAGAGTGCACTTGAAATTTGGTAAAAATTTGGTAAGTTCCCTTAAAACGAGTGTGCTTATTGAAAAGTATCGAGGAAGGAACACTTTAAAGAATGTATATCTCTGAAATTAAATGAGAGATAGATCTTGGAAGATGATTTTGGATCATATAAACATAATGTAGAAGTTTTACATAAAAAAAATACAACTACATTTTGGTAAAAAGAAAGATAGAGCAACCCGAAGGAACAAAGGAAGTTCAGGTAGAATCCATTACTGTTTATTAGCATGGTATCAGGTGTAACTAAGAGGGATTGATGAGAGAGTTAAGGGGATTCTAAACACCTATAAAATATTAGGGCAATATGGGGGAGGTGAGAAATCATACCCCATCACTTGGTATTACACAAAAAAGGAATAGCATAGAGAACAATCTTGATTAAGAGTTAAAAGGAGAGGTTCCCTTACCTTAAATCTATTGGTGTTCTCTTCTTGTTATCAAAGCCCTGAATAAACAAATTATAAATATTAATTAAAAAGTAAATAACCTCATCTATATGTAATTTATTTATTATAACCCTTTTTAGTTCATTAAAGTCCTTCTTGATTAGTTATAAGGCTCAATTTCATTTTTCGGGCTCGTGTGTTTACATGGTTTTAAAAGATCGGTTCACTTATATTCAAGTTCGGATATTAATTAAAGATGGAAGTGGTTGTCTCAAAATGAATTTATATTATATTAGTGAAAATACAGAAGATTACATGGTTTTAATATTAATTTTTTTACTTATATTGAAGTCGAACTATTATAGAAAACCATAGTGACAACTGTTTTTGTTAATCGGTGGGTTTGATTACAAAGTACATGTTTTTCTTTATAACTTAATACCATTTGTAAAAAAAGGATTACAGAACTAAAAATAGGATATATTAAATATATAATAATATGGTTCAATCATAAAAAAAATGGTTTCATGACTTGAATTAATGATTATAATAGAAATTGATAAATTGTTGTCCTTGAATGTGCTAAATTAGCACATCTCAAACAGTGCTTTCATTTCTTTCAAATAAAAGGTGGGGAAAAAAGAGAAGATAATGAAATATCCCATTAACATGAAAACATTCCAGTACATATATGTTACTAGATTTATCATACTATTTTGGTTAATGGAGGTTGGGAAATAAACAAAAAGAAAAGAACTTAATAGAAATGAAGGAATTGAAAAGAGGAATTTACCTCTTGAGACTTCCTCCTTTGAGAACCTTTTAAGGGGAGAGGTTTTGGTATTTTGAAGAGTATAGGAGATTTTGGACGTGGGGGAGGATCTTGGGGAGAGATTTGGTTAGAATATTGGCAAAGAACAAGGCTTGATAGGAGTGAAGAGAAGAGGAAGTGAAGGGGTGTTTTTACAGTGGAGGAGAGAGGGGATTTCTCAATATAAAAGTCATTGATTTATTATTTCCCCACAAGACAAGGAATAGTGAGTCTTCCTTGAACTATAATAGTAATTTTATAATGTTATCCTGAACCAAGTGGGCTTACATAATCAGAACATCATACATGACTCTATAATTAGCTTATTTTTCTTATTTTTTAAATTATGGCATTTCACTATTCATAAAAAATTCAAGTATTTCAGAAAAATCCCAAAAAATCACCCTAAACATTTTTCAACCTGTAAAATCCAAAAATGAATTAAATTTTAAAAAAATAATTTTCTAAACATGATTATTTTAATATTTAATTATAATTATAATTTATTATTAAAAACAAGTTTTAAAACATTCATTTACTCATTCTAAAATATAGGTATATCATACTTTCAACTTGAATATTATTTATATATTATCATAGGTAATGTTACTATTCATTAGGGTATATCACTATTCATAAGGGTATGTTACTATTCATAATGGTATGTTACTATTCATCAAAAATTAAGTTTTATTTATCAGACTCTAAATAACTTACTAATTTCAACCGTGTATGTCATATTTTCGAAATTCCAAACACAGAAGAGAGAAACTTATGTTTAAAGGTCACTTAGAACTTAGTATTTCATTATGTTGTGTTTTCATGTGATTTTATGACATATTTATAAGAAGGGAATTTCCATAGAAAAACATTGGGAAGGAAAGAATAAGAGGGACTAGGAATTGAATCTTAATAGATATTGAAAAGGAAAAAAATCTATTTATCCTTAAACTTAATAATAGATTCAAAATAATTCTAAAATTGGTGAATGTCATCAAAATCAGCCTCACCAACAACCATCACACCGATACCTCTTTACATTGTTTGTCTGATTATCTCTTTAATTTTGTAGCAGTTCATGCAACTACATAAATTCAACTAAAACATCATAAAAATTTACTTACTATTTATATAGGGATCCCATATCTAAAGACTTTGGGAGAAAAAAAAATAAAATTCAAATTTCCCACTAATAAACATAGAATGTAGTATTGGGAAACTTCCTTCTTTTAACTACATTTAAACCCCCAAAATGTTAGGATCTTTCTATATGGCCCATCATAAAAAAATCTTTAAAAAACTCCTCAAATATTGGATTCAATCCTTCCATGAATCTTATCCTGAATAATATATTTCCATCATGATTATCGAAACAATGATCATCCAACAACGCATCATCACATTTAATGACTTTATTAAAAATCCATAAATGATCTTCAAAACTTCTTTCCAATACAACTTTAAAACACTTCTTCCATCCAGTGAAACTTCATATGGTGTTCCTTCATAACTTAAGAGGAACATCTAAACATATTTCATGAGGAACTTCTTTCCTCTGATAAAATGATTTAGAAAATTTCAGCTATTACCTTGAATATGTATCCATTTCTTGATAAACTTGATTCAGAACCATTTTTCTGATCACTTCATATTGCTTTATTGAACTCATTTTCATTGTAATAATCCATAAAAATTTATCTGTTTGATGTCATAGAAAATGTTTTATCTAGTGAAATCAATCCAATGAGTTTGATATTCTCTATCTAATGAACCTAAATATAATATTTTATCCAATAAACATATAAATTTGTTTTGGATTGAATTCATAAAGTCTATATCATGATCGATGTACAAGGTCATCAAGTATACTTTATAAAACTCATTTTATAATCTAATTTCATTCATAGTATCCTCAAAACATCAAAAAATCTTTATATGATCGGAAAACATCATAAATATTTTACCAATAACACTTTGTACCATCATAATGTTATCTTTATAAACATAATAATTTTATTTCATGAAAAATTATACAAAACTTTATTAAAAGATACCAAAATATCCTCCTATGGAATCAAACATGAATCATGAGAAAATTCAACAGATATAATTTTTGAAATATTAATGATTTTAAAAATATCAGATGACTATCATTATTGAGTATCACTATCCGGTATAACTTCAGATTATAGAAAACATTCAGTACCATAATCTAGCTGATCATATTAAGCCGGTAAAACTTTTCCACTAGACTTGGTCCATTGGACTCGATCCATTGGAATCCATTCAATAACTGTTATTGGAAATATCAATAATTTAAAATTATTTATGTTAGAAAATAAAATACAACACTTTTATCAAGCATTTTATTTCAGTTTCTTCTTAAAATAACTCCAAATTACTTTTTTTGGACAATCTCCAACTTTATATTTTTTGCCATTCATGGATCATAAATAATTGAAATATTAATACTCATGAAATGGGTTAATTTTATAATAATTTTAAGCCAATATTAGATAGATTTATGTAGGATAAAGTAATCATATAATAATAATTCTATGATTTACATGACCAATTATTTTGGAAATTTTCCTTACACCACTTAAGAAAATTTTCAAAAGTTTTTTTTTTAATATTCTTAATTTACATCAAAAATTTAGAATAAAAAACATAAACCTATATAAGATACTTCCATAACCCACCTCAATAAACTATTAAAATAGTTCACATATTCTAAGATCCCTACTAACCCATTTTAAAAACTACCCTAAATATATGCACTTTCTTTAAAAAGTAAAGCACATACCAATAAATAGTTTTAGGTTACATATTCTCTCCCCATTTAAAAAAATTATCCATATACAAGATATAGAGGGAATGGAAATCTCATACCATATCCTTGAAGAGTGGGAGGTTGTGCTCCCATAATAAACCTCAATATCTAAAATGTGTCCTTTGGAAGTGGTTTAGTAAAGATATCAACAACATGCTTCTTTATGGGAAAACAATTATAGATTTTATTCACTTATTTCCACATGTTATTTTATGAAGTGATATTTAATATCAATGTGATTGGATAAATATTTTTTCACTAGATTATTAGTGATATTTATATCACTTTGATTTTCATAACCCATGATAAGGGGAAACATCAAACCAATCAATAAATCTTTAATTTATCCATCCACATCAACTGTGTTGAATTTTCTATAGTAGTGACATAATCATATTCTATTGTGATGAGACTTAATAAAATTTTATTATTTTTATACCAGTTAAAAAGGATTTCTCATAGAAAAAATATTCCACCAGATTTAGATTTTTTATCATGGACACTTTTTTCCCAATCTGTATCTATGTGGCCAAATTGATCAATCGTTCATGTGCTATCATATTTAAACCCAAAATTAGTTATTCAATAATATATATCATAATTATTTTTATAAATATGAGATTATATTACTTTAGTGAACTTTGATACCAAGAAGCTATTGAAAAGGCATAAATTATTTTTGGTCTTGAATCCAATATATATAAAAACACCCATCCAATTTTCTAATCTCTATAGAATCATCCTATTTTCCTCGACCATGATTTTACAACTTTTTTTCCACTAAAATGGGTTATGAAATTGACATTTAATACTCCATACCAAATTTATTTAGCAATTTCATAATATAATTCTCTTGATTTAAGAAAATGTACATATTCTTTTGAGAAATTTGTAGGCCAAGAATGAATTTTTTTTATCCTAGAATAGACATTTCAAAAATTGTATTTATATCCTCATAAAAAAATCAAAATGTTTCTTTATGATTCCTTGAAAATATAAGTTCATCAACATAAATAATTACAATTAGAGAAACCAATTTATTTTATATTATATATAGGTTTCTATTAACTCTTCATTTCTTTAAATTTATATTTCTTACGAAAGTATCTAGTTTAGAATGATAAAAACCCAAAGATTGATTCAACACATATGAAGCCTTCTTCAACTAGTACACATAGATTTCATCTTTACCAAGAAGGAATCCACATGGTTCTTCAATATAAAATTCTTCATCGAGCTCTCCATTATTAAAACCTGACTTGAAATCCATCTAAAATATCTTATATTTTCATTGTGTAGTGATAGAAAACATATATTATGATAGTATCAAGACTTGATACTAGAAAAAATGTGTCTTCAAAATCAATACCTCAACTTTTGAGTAAACATTAAAAACCATTCATTCCTTATTTCTTATCACATCACTGTTTTCATTCAACAAGTATATAAAACATATTTTGATACAATTCCATTATTATTTTTGGGTTTGGTACAATTTCTCATGTATCTTTATTTTTAATTTGATCCAACACTTCATTCATGGTATAAATTCACTCTTGATGCTCCAATTTTTCTTCAACATCACTTTTTTCAACCAATGATCATAAGGAAGTTGGTGATACTAACCTAGATGTTTTTTTGGTTTGAACCTATCTTCCTTAAACTCTATGGATTGTGGGACTTCTAATTTCTCTCTCAACCTCTGATAATATGAACATAATTATTCCTCATCACTTGATTTAGATGATTCAGAATCTTCATCTTGTGTATATTTAGTATTATATCATTTTTTCAAGTAAGTTTTCATGTTGTTTATTTGTAACCACTTCATCTTCCCTTTCTCTAAATTCTGTAACTGTCTATGAAAATATCTTTAATGAAATTTTCTAGAAAATTCACATATAAAGAGTCAATGATATTTATCATTTCTTTTTTATCACACCAGTAACCTATTCCATTATGAGGGTAGTCATGAAAGATTCCATAAACACCTGTCTGATCAAAATTCACAAGATTCTCACCCCAAACATTGATAATTCATGGATTTCCAAAGAGCCTTAGTTATTTAAAAAATGGTATCTCCTAATAATAAATATATTAAGGTTTTATATAATATTTTGTCCTATAGAAACACCAATTTGATGTGAATATCTTCTTCAATATCTTGAATCCAAAAATATAGGGAAGTGTCATGTTCAGTCTATAGTGTTCATAGCATCTCAACCAAACATATATTTCTTATTTCTGAAACACCATTCTGTTGTGGTGTGTACGGTACACTAAATTATTGTTATATTATATGTTTTTTTTATAATATTTAATCTTACCATTCATATATCTAGTTCCATTATCAGTTCATATCTTTTTAATAGAATATCTACATGTTTTTTAGTACATCTCTAACTCTTAAACATTTTGAAGGATGTTGAATTATGGTGTACAAACCTAATACATGAAATTAAAATAAAATGATTAATAAAAAATATAAAGTACTTATCATATTTATTTATTAATTTTTTATAATCTTACATATGATAGAATGTATCAGCTCTAAGGGACGAGTTAAATGTATCTTAACTTTATTATACACTAAGTTTATAATTTTCGATTTATATCATATGGAACAACACCATTATCTTCTTCTTATCATGTCAGGAATATCATGACCACATTCACTCTATGTTAAAATTATCATATTCCCCTAGAACATATGACCCAACCACTTATTTTATCTCTCATTTTTATCCATCATGCTCATACATAATGAACTCTATGCATCACAATCATGTCAAAAGTTTCACTTGGTATATTTATCTCTTTTAAAAACATTCCCACGTATATGTATTTTGAAAATAAATATATATCATTTGAGAACACATTATTTTTTTATTACATATTTGTGAAACACGGAAAAATATCTATTTTAGTCCATAAAAAAATCTATTTCGTATTGTTACTTATCTTTTCAAATGATAGTAGATTCAAATAATTTGATTATAAGGGACTCAATATTTATAAATATCAACATCCATTCTTTGAAATCTTTCCCATTCTTCAATAACTTAAAATCTACATTCTTATATAATGAAAATTTGTTATCATGTATCCCCGGTGATTCCACTGTTGGAACTTTAAGAAGAGTTTCAAAAAATATGTTCTCTTCCTTTCCTTTTTCTTCATTATCATGCATGTTTTGTTATTAAATATGATATGATGGTTACATAACAAGAAATAACTTATAAATTTTTCCATTCCAATCATATAATTTAGAAAAAAATCATAGGTTTTAATGTATTTTTAATCTTAAAACTGACTTTCTTAGGTTGTCTCATTTGAATGGGTTTACTTCCAATCTGCCTCTAAGTCCTCCTGGATTAAATGTAGTACTGATGATTTAACTATAAGATACTCACTGTATGCCCAAATCCTCTATAGTTTAATTAATATCCATAGAATTCACATTTTCATCTATAAATCACATACTATTCAGAAATTGTTACATATTTTCCATCATCATTCTTATCATCCACTTCAGAACATTTTTGTACCAAATTTTTGGTTGCCTCTCAATATCTTCTTCTTATGATTATATTTCTTATAATACTTAATAATAAACCAAATTGTAGAGTCATTGGTTCAAATTTTGAAACCTTATAAATTTCATAACATCCAAATTATCTTGTTTTGGATACACATATTGTATTCTTAACTTTATTCTTCTTTTTAACATCTAAAAAGAATGATTTTAATAGATCCTTTGGAGTTTTTAATTTCCTAGAACATTAACCAAAATTTTGAAACTAGGTTTTAGAATATTTTTATGTCCCATTCAAAATTAGAAATATTTTTTTGATCAATATGAAATTCATTCTACATTACCTTTATGTTTTCATAAAGCATGATGTTTAAGTTATTATCCTCATTGAGTGATTTCTTTAGATTATCATTTTCTTTTATCAACATTGATTTTTTTAAAACATATTCTAATTTTTTTTCTAAAAGATCTCATGTCTTCAACTTTTTGTTCTCTATCTAAAGCCTAAAAAGATCTGAGAGACATAATCTTAGCTCTATTTTGAGAATAAAATCCATCCAAGTATCCTATTATTCTTCTTTAGATCTAATTCTTTCATCACTAGTGAAATTTTAATCATTCACTTTTGTAACAAGTAATTTCTCGGTAGTATTATCACTAGTGTTTTTATCTTCTACTTAACTATAAAAAAATTCCTCTCACTTAGACAAAACATTTCTCCATTTATAATTAAATACATTTTTATTCATTCACTTTTAATAGAATTTTTATTTGGATACTTTTTATTTAGGGATCTTGTTGACTTTACATCATCATTATAACTTTCTTCATCTTATTTTACCCTTGTATAACTTTATGTGAATTTTTAAATGGATTTTAAAAAATAATCTTAGTGGTAACTTTCATTTTTTACTTAACTATGCCTCTTTTCACCCTTTTATGAAATAAGACATACATTCATAAATTATTTTCATAACACATCATCACTTACAGATTCACTAAATCCTTACTAAAGAACATTATTTCCTTTTTATTTCCTAGTAGCATTGATTGAAATTTATCAATAATCATTTTTTTATTCTTCCAAACCTTATATATTATAATTTAGTAAGTGATGATAATAATGTGTATATCATCCAAAGATAGTGTTTTTGGATATCTATCTTCTAATGATTATACCTTAGAATTAAATTTATCTAGAATACATTTTATAATATTTTCAATAATAGATGAATCTTCCAAATTTTAACCAAAACATATTATAGTTCTTATAATGTTATAAAATCATGTAATGAATTCACCAAATAATTTATCTCCATCCATTTTAAGATATTAGTAATTAAATATCCATATCTATAACTTTTATTTCATTAATTTTTTATTTCCTTCATAAATGTTATTAATTTTTCCTGGATTACCCTTACCATCCCAATAACATTAAATATTTTTAATCCACTACCATTAACTGAGAAAATGATAGAATTTCTCAATCATCAATCATTCACCAAGTTCTTCTTAATATCGACTATTAATGGAACACCATAAAAAGGTGGATGAAATCCATCTATAGTAGCTTAGGTAACTTTATAGACAATGGATATAAGATAAGGTAACATTATATCCTTAAATATATGATAGTTTCTACCATAAAATATAGTAATCCCTATACTATTCCCAAAGTTCTGAACATCTATTCCCACCTTATTTTTCTTCAAACTACTTCAAAGAGACTATGAAGGGAAGCATTTAATATGATTCCAATTGTATGAAGAAATCAAGATGTATGTGATCATGGAGAGAGTATGGGGTGGATCATTAATATTACCTTTTGATGTTTTTTCTACTTAATAGGTAACCTTCAACCTTGGTTAGATGGAAAAGACTCTACATGAAAAAAATATAATGCATCAGAACACTAGTATATAAAAATTTCACTACTCAATAAGAGTATATAGTCTTTAGAATGGTTTTGTACAAACATTATACCACCAAACCACTAGAAAAAATTCATTTTTTTTATTACAATAATAATTAAATATCCTATCACTTGGGTAGAACTACAGTTAATCGATAGTGCATACACTCCTCACATATATAAAAGATATAATATTATTTTTTAACAAATATAAGAACCTTCACCAATAGGCTTTGATACATTGTAATAGTGCCTCATGAACTTTTTTCACACTTTACAATATTTCGAATTGTTATTCATCCACTTCAATTTTTTACACAATAATGAGAAATAACTTCTTCCAGGACTTTTTTATAAAACTATCTTGTTAATTAATTATAAATATAATATATTAGTCCAATTAAACTCGGTCTAATTCCCAGTTCTACTATTCCAC